>LR990119.1:8082500-9520833 GCA_905147225.2 Euproctis similis
TTTGGACGGATCATGTTTAGGACCTAAAACATAAACCTTATCGCCTTTTCTTAATTTCCCGCTGAATATTCTTGCAAAAGCAATAAATATTGGCTTTTCATCTTCCTGCTTTTCTGGTTCTTCTTTATCTTTCTCTGTTTCTTTATCATTCTTTTCATTTTCAAGTGGAGAACCCTGAGCATTGATATTATTCTGTTTCATTTCTTCACGCAATTGTCTAGCTCTTTCTCTTCTCAAGGCCATCTCTTCTACAGTTAACTCTTTAGGTTTATTTTCAGGTAACATATTCTTATCAATACTAAACATCTTTGATACAAAAACAATAATAGGTCTATCATTACTACTATCACAGGCTAAAAAGTCTTCTCTCAGTTTCTGAGTATCAGGATTATATGAATTGAAATCTCTTATCCTGGAGCACATTAATTTTTCAACTTTCTCTGGAAGAATCTCCTTGGGGGAAGGTAGTATTTTACATACCATATTTAAGACTGTTTGGGATAACGGAAGCCATTGTATCATCAGTGATTGGAGTTGTATCCTAGCGTCTGTATGTCTAAGATCGCGTGTGGTAAGTTTTATACCTAACTTCTCACATATAACTGGTACTTTCTCTTTTTCATTCCTCATTGCAATTGTCTCATATACATTCCAAAGATTGTCCAAAATTACTTGTACAAAAAGTGGCTTCTTCGCTTTTTCTTGAGCACCTTTCATGAAGCGTTTAGTTTTTGTGTTTAAATAGAAATCACCCCAAAGTACTTTCCGCAGTATTTCCTCTTTGACACCTGAAAAGTAAATATTTATTTTTAAAATTGACTGCTATTACATTTCTGAACAAGCTCATGATAGATCTAATTTGTCTTGGATTTAATGTTTGGTGTTTTTACATTCAGAAATAAAGTATACACCATACACAATATAACTAGCTATACAGATTTTTTTTGGATTTAATTTTATAATTTTTTTTGATCTATGAAAGCTCTCCGGTAATTCAGAGTTTTCGTAGCACAAATGGAGAAAGACTTGTCAACTTTTATTAAGTAAAAATTTTAAAAAGCACTGAATGTATTATTTTTTTTATATAATTAATAAGTTCAATTCATACCAAGTTTAACAGAGAACAGCTTGGCAAATGTATGGGTAGTGAAACCCCATCCATCTACAGCACTTGCGAACACAACATTCCCTTGTTCCGGTGAGAAATATAGTTGTGAATCATCAGAATCTTCTAACGCAGACGTCCAATCATAGAAATTATTGTCTTCTATGTCATTCTTCTCCTTCAACTGCTGTAATTATGATACAATATAAATATATATACAGAATATAATTTCATAATAATATAAATCTATTGTTAAAAAAAATAAGTCCTATATTGTATGTTATAAGATTGACATCAGCCAGTCATAAAAACCACAACCAAATCTTTTGATAACATGGATAGTTCGAAAGAATGATATGTTGCGACAACCCCACTTGAAGTGGAATAAGGGCAGGAGAATAATGAATATGTGTTATTAGATTCAATGGATAGCAGGTAAGCTCTCAATAAACATTTATTTTTGCATTTATTAATGCCAACTACATCAGCCTATAAAAATGTAGGCAAAAGTACCTCTTTATTAATAGTAGATTCCTCATTCTCAAATACTTCTGTTGCGAATAGTTCTCCCATAACAGCATTAACCTGTTCCAGCACTTGTGACAAATGAACATATGCATCTAGCGGTGTTAGTTGCATTTCCACAATCAATCTGTCGATTTTATTTAACACTAATATCGGTTTGATATTTTCAGAATAAGCCTGTTTGAGTACCAGCCGAGTTTGTGGACTTACACCTTCTACTACATCTACCTGTAACAGTAATAAATTCTTAATATTCTGGGTTCAAATCAGACCGAAAATAAATAATTTATACATGTGAAGTTCTCATAGTATTGAAATTGACTCAGATATAACAAAATAAATGAATTTATACAACTATAATAGCTATTATTCAATCAATTAGGCCATAAATAACACACCATATCAGTATGCTAGGATAATTTTAAGTTTTATTTAAGATATGATAATTGTGGCAAACAGTACACAACATGAAACTATGGTCTATTTTAGTGTAGAAGCTTGTAAATGACTACCAGCGCATTGGTGGAACGTGGAGAATAAAATAAAGTATACTCACAACAACAATTGCTCCGTCACACAACCTCACAGCAGTGGATACCTCACTCGAAAAATCAATATGACCAGGTGAATCAATCAAGTTTACTAAGTATTCCTGATGGTCCACCGAGTGATATAGCGATATACTGCTACTCTTCATGGTAATACCTCTTTCTTGTTCGTCAGGCCTGCTATCTAAATATCGCAGCTTCCCTGACATCCTCTGTGATATGATGCCATTACTTGATATTAAGGAGTCTGCTAACGTGGTTTTACCATGATCCACATGCGCCACGATGCAGATATTTCGAATATTTGCGGGTTTATTTTGAAGTTCCAAAAGTTTTAACGAGTCCACAAGTCGCATTTTGAAAATTATATATAACGTGAGCGTATGTGTATATATGCAATGTCAAGACCAAAGGATACTGATATATTTAATTCTGAATAAACAATATTGGTGAGATTATCAGATAAATTGCACAATATTACTAAATCAAGTGCGTATGAACAACATTGTCAACATATAACAACAGAAGAGATTTGACATTGACAATCAGTTGACATTTTTAGGGATGTAGCACACGTGCTAAAAAGATCAATGTTTTCTCTAATAAGTGTTGCCAGCCCGCACTAACCAAATAATAAAAACCAATTTTCTTAATTAATAGCCCTAATTTACCTAAATGATAATTTACTATATGAGTATAATATAACCAAAACAAATGATTCAAGAAACGTCTCTTGACTAAACGATGAGAATCACTAGAGACGTTATAACATTGTTTATTTAATTTAAAAATACGCATACGTGTATTTGACCAATTCAAAGCTTCAAACCTGTTATGACTACTACACATTATGCAATACAATAGAGTTTCGACCTTTACATACTTGTCACTAACATACAGAGATTTCCCTGCCTTAAAATATATAGTCGGGCAACTCCGTTGATCATATCAAGAGTTTAAACTGCCATCTAGTATCACTGCGTTGTGTTACATAATAGTAGTCAAGAAATAGGAACAGATATAAGTGTGTACAAGTAGTAATGGTCTGATCAAATTACGGGCTTGAATTATCTCGAGTTGGTTATCTCCAAAACGAGTTAAAATACCTAATCTGTCATGGTGCTAAGTTTGTTTCTGATGCCGGTTATTATTTTAATTATGAAGATGATTCAGGGTTTTTTGTAAAAATAGTGTGGTTATTTTATAAAATCTTGCAACCCTAACTCTAGTCACAACTCGAGTTATGTGAATACTCGAGCTAGGATTTAACGAGTTGGCACATCACTATGTATAACACTAAACCCTTAATATCGACTCGAGAACATCCAATCATTTGTAACATCACTAACATGATCACTTGACAGATTTTAAAAGACATAACAGTAAGAAATGCATTGACTTGTATAAATGGACGAGACTTATTGTTCTATATGTACAATTGCTTAAATAAATATTACGCATTTGGACGACGCACACTTAAACATATATCTGTCTCGTTATTACTCAGCACTGTCACTCGCATCACGCATGAAAACAGTATAACATTAATTCAGTGCGTACATAAATTAAATTAATACAGAAATTAGATTTCTAGATTATACCTACTGACGCTAAAATTCCCGCAAAATATGGCGGATTTTTTGTCAGTTCAGCCAGTAAAATAGTGTTGGGAAAAATTTTACCGACAAAATTTCTTTGCGGAATTTCCTAAATAAATTAGTTTTATTTCGTAACGAGTAAAAACCTATTGTAAATTCGCTAAATATGTAATAACTAACTGATCTTAGATTGAAAGTCATAAGAGATGCATTTGTAACTAAAACAATGTTCTGAAGATCTGAAGAAGAAATTTGAATCATTCTTATTTACTGTGGGGCGCATCTATCTAGAGGTATGTTGCAGTAGTGATTTACTTACTTCAGACTACTTTAGAGTCAGCAACTTAATTAAAATAGTTTGTAAAATAGGGGTAAGTAGTCTAAGAAAACATGTACTCTTATTTGGACATCCAAAACAGAATATTTAGCATAACAATATACTTACTTCCTATTTATGTATTATTTCTACAAATAATTAATATTCAATTATATTTTATATAAAATTATAAAAGTAATTAGTTTTAGAAAAACATGTACTCTTATTTTGATATCCAAAACCACATATTTAATTTAATTCTAAAAATAATTAATACTCAATAACGTTTTTAATAACATTAGCCAAGAACGTTTATCGATAAATAGAATTCATTTG
The DNA here is from genome assembly GCA_905147225.2 of Euproctis similis. Classification (NCBI taxonomy): domain Eukaryota; kingdom Metazoa; phylum Arthropoda; class Insecta; order Lepidoptera; family Erebidae; genus Euproctis; species Euproctis similis. The sequence goes on from LR990119.1 coordinate 8,086,929, forward strand.
CGCAGCACTAAACCTTTTGTGTCTACATGCCACTTCCGTATATATGTTTCTTACTTCATTGAAGAAATGTCATCAATGACAGCGCGACCAAGAGTTAGCGATTCTCAGCATGTTGACGTTCCAACATGTGAACAATAATTTTGTAAATATAATATGTAACGAAATTACTGATAATAAATAAGTGCAGTAGGTACGTAGATTTGACTCGAAACGAAACGAAGATATTCCTTAAGAATATTCATTTTACAAGTAAGCTTACAAATATCAACTGCCGTTATCTAAAATACAGACATCTGTCCAAAATACAGACAATGTTCTTGATTTATATGTTACTATCTGACCCGGCGAACTTTGTTTCGCCTCAAAAGCATTATATGAGTTAATAAAAGATTTTTTCTTAAAAAAAGTATGTAATAATAGTTATTTCTTATTACATCAGCTACCTACAAAAAGGTCCCGTCAAAATCGGTCCAGCCATTATAGAGATTAGCCGGAACAAACAGACAGACTAAACCTTGCAAATGTATAATATATGAATATTTACACAACAAACAGAAATACATGCATTTCGTAATAAACAGTTATTTCAATATTACAAAAAGACACTCCGATTTCATTTATTATAAATATTAATAAATTCATTATATTATTTTTTTCATATCATCATTATATTCAATAATATTCATTTAGTATAAATATAGACATTAATTGGCCAAGAAATACTTATAATTATTTCCAATTTCAGAAACTCTTTAGTTTCTAGCTTAAAGGATCTGATTCTGGCACCAATTGCAGTAATTTTACTTTGCCTCCGGCACAACATAAAACAGATAATAGATCATTGTATTTCAACTCCTAACATTATTTATAAATTATTACCAGTTCTCCAATTTTTACTGATCTGGCACAATAATCTATTGCCGGATCATAGAGAAATGCGGCTCGTTCCAAAATCACAGGAGCACTGCGTCTACGGAATCGCTTAGTTTCATTAAGTCGCGCGGCTGCTTTGTGTTTGACGTGCCCGTTAAGGTTATATTAAAAGAACACAAATCTGACATGGCAATAGGTCTCTTCTCTTGATCAATCTCTCTCTAGTCATCAGTGCGGTTAGCACGTGAAATGGGTCTGCGCACATTACATAGACTGCGACTACCATCGTCTTCTCCTAGGTATCATATTATGTAATTAATCATAGTAAGAAAAGTTCGACAAAAATAAATCACGTAACGTATATTGTTACTATCTGTAATTGTAGTTATTTGACTAATTCTATTTCATAACTTTTTTATTTTCCCATACAAACTCATCATTATTTTCCTGCCCTTGTCCCATTCTCAGTGGTGTCGGTGCAACATGTCTTTCTATCTATTCATTTTGTCAAAAGTTTTGGGTCCTTCTAATTGTGCTAATAGTTGGTGGTCTTGGCGGTGCTCTTCCAGTATTCTGGCGATCCTAGTCGCCAGGTTGCTAGGTTAAAAACAACACTTCTAAAGGAGTACTGTTCCTTCTATTGAAGTAAATAGTGACGGTATCGGTACAAATTGATAAATTTGTGTGAAATGTGTGTACTCGTAATTTGTTGATCAGTTCTTGAAATTCATGATGAGAAAGTTGGACTGAAGAGAGACGATTCACCACGTCTTTTTCATCTATAGTGGATGCCATCTGAACTGATAAATCATTGTCACCTTCTTCGTGGTAACCTTCAACAACTTAGACAAAAATGGCATTCCGTTGCTTGATAATGCTACCGCCACTGCGATGCTCCCTCGAAATCAATGCATTGCGTCGATCTTCTGAGAGGTCGCGGTATTTCACCGGTTGAACCGGCTTTTCATGCAGCGAACTGCTTGGCTCTACCACTGAATCTTTTTTAATTTGTAGTTTTCCTATAAGCCTGTTTGTTATTAAAGAGAATTGGTTGTGTGTGTGTTTTAATGTTTTTATGGCATAGGAGGGCAAACAAGCTAGCGGGGAACCTGGTGGTAAGACACTACCGTCACCCATGGAAACCGGCAACATAAATAGTGTTACAGTTGTGTTGTCAGCCATTAACGGAATAGCAATGGAGGGATGGGGGTGGACCTCAGGGTATCTCTCTCAACGTCGTAGAATTTGAACGTTCAAGCCGGCTCATTCATTCAGCAAACTGCGTGGCTCTACCAGTGTTATAATAATTACTCAAACATTCAACTTAAACCGATGATGCTAGCAAGACAATGGAGAAAAGCAGCTTCATGCCCGATTCGTTCACTGTTTCCGTGATAAGACTTTGGAACGCGCTTCCGCTTAATATTAAAACGTCTCCAAGTAAGTTTTCTTTCAAGCGGAGAGTTAAAGACCATTACTTATCTTTGCTGTCTTAACATCCGTGTCATATAGAACCTAGTTTGTCAAATATGTAATAGTATGGTTGGATTATCTCCGATATCTATTTATTTCACGTACTTTTAAGCAATATGTTTAATTATGTATTTATTACTGTATATATCTTGACTGTTATCTAAATACATGTGTATGTAATTATGTATGTATGTGTGTATATATTTATATATATATAAGTGTATTTATGTATTTAATGTAAGTGTTTATTTATACTTTTTTGTGTACCCTTCACAGTTTATCTGTTTAACCCAAAGGTCGACTGGCAGAGAATGCCTTATGGCATTAAATCAGACACAGTCAGTAAGACACCTTGTGTATCAATTTTGTACATGAAGAATAAATAAATAAAAGCGTTGGTGTGAATAACCAGTCACCAGAACCCACCCAGTTCCCCTATCCCATCCCACTACACTACTTAAAGGCCGGGATCGCAACTGTAACAGTAGTTATATGTGTTATAAGTGTCCATAGGCGTCATAAGTACTTACCATCAGGTGACACGCCAGCTCGTTTGCCCCGCAATCCAATAAAAAACACGAATTACGTCCAGTTAAAATCTATTAAACTCTTTTAACTGGGCAGGCGCAGAATGGATGTTGATAAAACCAACTTTTATAGAGCAGCTTCAAAACTTAGAAAATTGTTGCAGAAATGGCATGATGATACTCTGGAAGACCAATTGGAATCACTTTCACCTACAGCATCTAATCACCATTCTCTATGGAAATTCACAAAAAGCTATAGAAGACCTCAAATTGCTAAACCCCCACTAAAAACTGTACTAGGATGGGCCCGAACATCCCAGGAAAAAGTTGATGCTTTTGCCACACATTTACAAAATATATTTTCTCCAAACCAAGCAAACAACTGTGATGAGGAACATATTGACGAAATACTCCTCCAAGATTTTCAAATGTCACTTCCTCCACGTCCTGTAACAGTGCGAGAAGTAAGGAGAACTGTAACAAACCTGAAAGATAAGAAGGCTCCCGGTTATGATCAAGGAAATATTAAAACAGCTGCCGAGAAAGGCTATGGTCTACATAACATCCTTATTTAATGCAGTCTTGAGGGTCCAGTATTTCCCATTGGCCTGGAAGGTCTCACAAATCATTATGGTATATAAGAAGGGAAAACCGCCCAACGAAATGACCTCGTATAGGCCTATTAGCCTGCTCCCAATCTTATCGTAGGTGTGCGAGAAACTGCTGGCTCACAGAATGCTGACTATATCTGAACCAAGAGAAAGTTATCCCTGATCATCAGTTTGGTTTTAGGCAGGAGCACTCCACTGTTAAGCAGGTTCACAGAGTTTGCAACAAAATCAGGATAGCTTTGGAAGACAAACAGTACTGCTCAACAGTATTCCTGGATATCCAGCAGGCTTTCGATAGGGTTTGGCATAAAGGCCTATTATATAAAATTAAGTTTCACTTACCTCATCAATATTACTCCCTGCTCAAATCGTACCTCACAGGAAGAATATTTCAAGTAAAAGATGCAGATACTAAATCAAAATTCTGTGATATAACGGCTGGAGTACCGCAAGGGTCAGTGCTAGGGCCCGTCTTGTATACTCTGTTTACAGCAGACTAACCACAACCGGAAGGAGTTACTACAGCTACATTTGCAGATGACACCGCTGTGCTAGCAAGCCACAAAGATCTATATGTAGCATCCACCATCTTGCAAGAGAGTCTGGACAAAATAACAACGTGGCTACAAAAATGGCGTATAAAAGTGAATGCGAAGAAGTCAGTACACATTACTTTCACGCTCCGAAAAGGTGATTGTCCCCCAGTTAATCTCGAAAATACTACCCTCTTACATAAGGACAATGTCAGGTATCTTGGACTGCTCCTGGACCGTCGATTGACTGGGCAACGACATATAAAAATAAAAAGAGGCGAGCTTAACATGCTATATAAAAATCTACACTGGATTCTAGGAAGAAAGAGCAGACTAAGCCTTGACAATAAACTCTTAATATATAAAGCTATCTTGAAACCTGTGTGGATTTATGGAGTTCAACTCTGGGGAAGCGCCTCACAATCAAACATAAATATGATCCAAAGAGCTCGGAACTTGAGTTATTGCGCAGAATAACTCAAGTTCCTTGGTTTGTCAGGAATACTGAAATTCACGACGTATTGGGGATCGAAACGGTAACAACTGAAATACAAAGATATACCAACAAATACAAAAATCGCCTGGAAACCCATCCAAATTCACTGGCTGCTGCTCTTCGAACAAGCAGCTATACAAAGAGGCTTAAACGGAATGACATCATATAATAAATAAACATATGAATATCGAAGTAGATGGCTTGTTGGAGCCACACTTCTCATGACAATGACATACTCATAAAACATCTGCTAAAAGTTGCAACTGATTGCAGATTCAAGAACAGCAAAAAAAAAAAAACTGTGCAGGGTATATAAGTACCTAATACATATATGTTAGTATGGTACCATTAGTGCGTTATTTTAGTATCGTTCTATGTCAAAGTTCGGTAAATACAAGTGCGGTTCTACCAAGTAGGTGGGTAAAGTACACAAATCTCGCTTAGAATCTGCATTAAACAAAGTTTTATATAAATTATTTCGAAACTTTCTCAAAGCTTTACTTAAATGCACCACTTAAAAAGACAAACGAAAGCTCTTTGTGCTAACTTCCAAGTCCAATGGAAATGCACCTCACGTACTAACTTTGTAAAATATTCAATGTTAATATATTATAAAAGTATATATTTCAGGTATTTATTTTATTATTATTGTTCTTGGACGCAACACACATAGCTCCCCCTAGTACCAAACAACCTAATGCTTGTGTTATGGAAACTATATAACGGATATTGATACATATTTACTTTGTAAATACTTACTTAAAGAATAACATGCGACGCCATACAAATGCGGCATTCATGCTTGTTATAAATATTAGTACTAAGGTGAGGATCGAACCCGCCAACCTCGATTCCGCAGTCGGTAGTTTTACCAATGCAGCACGAGGCACGAGGTAAGGAATTAAAAATATTTATGAAACACAAATATAGGTTGCACTAATTACGTATGCTGCAGCCGGAGGTTGCAAAAAAAAGCAATTTTAATATAATATATTTAATTAAGAATAAGAATTACAATACTAAGTTACATTTAATTATCCTAATGATTACTGTTCGAAGTGTGAACCAATAATGCTTTTAATTATAATATTGATGTTACAAGTGCCCTCGGTTGGGCAATCGAATTGATGTCCACCTTACACGTTCCGCTGACAATGCGGCTCGTGTAAAGACGCATATTGGGGTCATCGCTGTGTAAGCGATCGTAGTGCAGTGGCCGTGCGTAACACCTCCCCCCGTAGAACAGCGACTAATTGAAGACTGGGGTCGTAAATTGAGCTGGTGGTGTGCTGGGTCCAACATGTTCGGAGGCTGGGATAGCGTGGACAGTATCCATTCCTTATGGCTCCTGTCGTTATGTCTTCATAGTTCTTCTTCTTTGCCGCGTCTAGTAGTAGAAGCCGCTACCAAGTGTACATCTAATGAATAGTGATATGTACATTGGTATATTTGTGTGGTACAGGCTGTAGTTAAGTTCTTCAGTTCCAATTCTGGTACTACAGGTGGAGTTATGCTGGTGTCGTTGGGCAAGTCGAGCAATTTCAAAACTTGACCCTTTAAACAATTTCTGATATTAGAGATAGTGAATTGTGTAGTTTCTGTAGAGCATCGATGTGGGATGATAACCGGATAACTGCTTTGTGCCTTCATCTTATTCTTCATATGCCAGTCTTTCAGTGATGTAGCTACAGGATTACAGTAGTTAGTCCTCTGCTGCGTAGTGACAAGTTGTTGAATACAATCGTCCGTTGAGTGGATCCTTATATTCTCCGTTTCCTCGCATGAATACCACTAAGTGGTCTTCGGGCATTCAGCCTCTATGTACCTGAAGTCTTTCACAAAGATGGATAGGTGGGGTTAGGGTGGTAGAAGGATCTGGTGTCTATAAGGAATTATTGAAATTTTATAAATACTTATATAAAGTTTATACATATTATATATATATATAGTGGATAGGACTGCTATGTATATAGAAATTTATATAATCGTTTCGTTCCCTATATAATAAAAACCTAGCTTAATTATATGGAAATGTTCTCTATAATCTAAGTCTACAATATTCTCCCTGCCATATATCGAATTCTATTTGACAATAATAGTACGCAGAGTATACAGGTTTAATACAGAATGATCGGGAGTAGAAGTTCTAATTTGATCGTTGATTATATTATACTTAATACGTTAGTGTATTGCGACGTCCAATCTAATATGCCTATTTAATTTTCTAACTACATATTTTATTTTTATTGTCCTGAAGGGACTTGAGAGGCTGATTTAGGGACTCTTTTAATTCGAGTCTTTGCTACCGGACCACGTCTTTTCCTAGTATATATATGAATAGGAAGGTTTGCCATAACTGTATCTTTTGTGAATCGAGGGGCTAGCTTCTGTCGAGAAGCAAATGGATTTTTAATAAAGATCTGTTGTTCAGGTGAGTAATCCGTCTCGGGTTCTCTATTAATATTACGGTTAGACATTAGGTCTCTACGAGAGGCATTACATATTTCTTGTATTGCGTTGTAGGCAATAGACATCTTCTCTTTATGATTAATCATATATTGCTGTAATAATTGAGAAGACACATCTAGATCAAAAGGATCGCGGGGGTCATAATGACCAGTTATGACTTCTATCGGCCTACACTTTGTTAAACTGTGAATGCTGTTATTATAACCCATGATGGCGTATGACATTAAGTTGATTACAGGTTCGGATTTTTGGTTAAGTTTTAAAATTCGTAAGTGTTCTAGTATAGTCGAATGGAATCGTTCAACTATACCATTTTCGTTAGGTGCGTGAGGCGCCACTCTGTGATGTTGGATTTTATGAACTCTGACAAATTCTGCTATTAGTTGGTTAGTAAATTCGGTGCCATTGTCTGTTACTATAGTGATAGGGATTCCGTGATGTGTGCAAAAGTTAAACAAGGCTTGGACTACGCTAACCGCAGTTCCGTCTCTTAAATAGTATGCTTGTCCATACTTAGAAAATGCGTCCACAATAGTAAGAAACTTTTCACCATTAATAGTTAAAAGGTCTAGGTGTACTAGCTCGAAGGGTTTGCTAGCATGAGGAACAATTCTGAAGTGCTGTTTTATAGGGTTGCGATCATATTTCGCTTGCCCACATATTGTGCATTCATTAATAAATTTAGTAATAGATTCCTTCATTTTTGGCCAAAAGTATTTATGGGATAAACTAAGATAGCACTCATTAATGCCTCGATGGTTTGTTTTCCCATCGTGGTAGTCGTTAATAATTTTCTGTTGTTTAAGGTACTCTCTTACATTTTCGATTTCCCTTTTGGTTAGTACTAGATTCATAGAAGAATATTTAAATGTTTTCTGTATTATAGGGATGATAGTGTACATAGCTAAGGGTGGATTGATTAGTAGACCGGTTTTAATCTTAGGATTTATATATTCCTTTATGGCGTTAATGACATCATTCTCTAAGTTAGACTCAGATATTTGTACTGATATGCGTGTATGGGTTTCAAATGGTTTTACTACTACCGGCTTACTCTTAATATCACCTACTATATTAAAAATGAGCTGCTTAGTGAATTTGTTTAAAACTTCGTCTGAGATCGGTATCTCTAAAATGGGATTTTCATTACTAGTATGTACTGTGGCAGTTCTAGAATCTTCGTCTATATCTGTAACGCTTATAGTACGTGATTCGTCTAATAGTGGAGCTTTTTCCGATGGATTAACTGCTATCGACATCAACTCTTCGTTATGTATTTCAATTCGAGAGAGTGCATCGGCGTTTGTGTTAGATTTACCTTGCTTATAGATGACTGTAAAATTATATTCGCTAAGTTTAAGACGCCAGCGTGTTAGTCGTGAGTTAGGCTCCTTGAGGTTCATAACCCACTGTAAAGGTTTATGGTCTGTAACTATTTGAAATTTACGGCCGAATAAATAGGGTCTAAAATATTTAGTGGCCCAAACTATCGCTAATAACTCCTTTTCGATGGTAGAGTAATTGCATTCACTTGAATTAAGTGTTCTGGATGCATAAGCGATTGGTTTATCTGATCCTATGGGTCCTTGAGAAAGTATCGCGCCTATAGCAACGTTGGATGCGTCTGTAGTTAGTATGAAATCTCTATTGAAATCTGGATAGCTTAAGATGGGATCGTTAGTTAAAAGAGTTTTACAGTGTTCGAAACATGCAGTATATTTATGATCTAATGTTATTTTAGAGCCCTTCTTAAGACATTGTGTTAGTGGTTTAGTTACACGTGCAAAGTCTGGTATGAATTTCCTATAATAACCGAGAAGTCCGAGAAAACGTTTGATTTCAGTTGTAGTCTTTGGTAGTGGATAGTTATTGATAGCCTGAATTTTATTAGGGTTAGGCTTAACACCATCTCTGCAAATTATATGACCTAAAAATTCCGTTTCCAGCTTCAGAAATTCAGACTTATCTATCTGAACTTTGAAGTTAGAGTCGCGTAATCTTTTTAATACCTTTTCCAGATTTATTATGTGTTCCTGTAAAGAGGTACTATAAACGATTATTCCATCTAAATATGGGAGGCACACGTCATTTTGGAGGTCCTTAAGAACATTATCCATGACACGTTGAAATGTCGATGGAGAATTCTTCAAACCCATGGGTATTCGTAAGAATTCATAGTGACCATTCTCTACATTAAACGCGGTCTTGTGTATGTCTTCCGGGTCTATTTCGGTTTGGTAAAATCCGCTAGCTAAGTTTAAGGTTGTGAAATACTGGCACCTACCAAGCTTGTCTAGTACATCTGTTATATTTGGAATGGGGTACTTATCGTCAATCGTTTTCTCGTTAACTTTTCTAAAGTCCACAACAAGACGCCATTTAGTCTTGCCTGAAGCATCAGCCTTTTTGGGTACAATCCAAATTGGAGAGCTCCATGCAGAATCTGAAGGTCTTATTATATTTTGTTCAAGCATCTTATTTATCTGATCTCTGACTTCTTGTCGGTGGACGTATGGATAGCGATACGATTTGGTATGTACGGGTGATTCGTCGCTGGTTTTAATTCTATGTTTTATTTTGTTAGTGAATGTTAGTGACTCGCCCTCAAGATAAAATACATCGGCATAGTTTGCACAAAGACGTTTAAGGTTAGCGCGTTCCTCCTCGTTTAAATGATCTGTTCTTAGTTTAGAAATCACTTCTCTAGTACGATGTGAAATAATTTCAGTGTAATCGGTTTCAATATTAAATAACTCGGCTTTAACGGGTCGGTCCATTGAAAAGATTACATCGTGAGAGGATGGGTTAGTGATTTCCACCAAGCCACGGCTATTAGATACTTTTGTCACACAGTCTGAGATGAGGCAGTTGCAAATTATTTGATTTTCAACAAAAACCTCTCCGTCAGATGCGTTCACGGGTAACCTAACAAGTTTGGATGATTTGGCTGGAATGATTTCTTCATATAAATTAGCGTTACGCGAGTCATACATTTGAATGGGAATCTGTGCATTACGAGTAACAAGTAATTTATTCCTGAGATCGATGTTCGAATCCCAAGTATCTAATAAATCAAAACCTAAAAGTCCGTCAAAATAATTATGGAATTTATAAATGAATAATGTGAGCTCGCCTTGCTCACAGATTTCAGGAAAGCAAGGTAAAGTTATAGAATAATTATTTTTACTTGTTGCATGTACATTAGTGACCTCGAAGGGATCGTAATTTAGAGGGATATGGCTAAAATATTTTTCTACAGCTTCGGGGCTTAAGAAAGACTGATTAGCACCCGTGTCTATTAATAATTTTAAAGGAGGATTAGATATTTGAATATAACCTAACTGTCTTTGAATATGAAAATTCAATTCTATTTTGGTTTTTCTATACTCGACTCCTGGTGAAAATTTTCATTATCTAACGAGGTAGTAGAAGGGTTATCCACCTCTTCTACAACTGGAGGTTCTGAATAATAATATTCTTCGTGAAAACTAGGGTATTGAAAGTAGTCACTCGGATAAAAATTTTGATCATATTCAGAATGTTCAGACTCGTTATAATAATTATGATAATCATAGTCGAGATCATTAAAATTTAATTCGCGAGTTTTAAAATAATTACTTGGTGGCGGGTTACCTAGTCTACGCCAATCGTGTAAGTTTGAAGTTGATGGTAAGTTCTTCGGTACGAATGGGCGAACACCGCTCATCGGACGTGGGTGATTATTTCCGTAATTAAATGACTGTTGTGGTTGTGGTCGATTAGGCATTCTAAATACGTTAGATTGCGGGTTATAATTCTGTGGATGAGCGCGCATCATTTGCATAGTACGAGTGGGACCACGATTTTGTTGTATCGGTGTTGGGAAATTAGGCCTCCACCCTTGAGAGGATTGAGGTGGTACTTGATGCTGTCGCGATGGACCAGGCATATTTAAATTCATTGCCATATGTTTCGGTAAAAAGTTATTAAGAGGTAAGTTATAATTCTGCGAAAATGATTGTTGAGAATCCTTTTTATTAGGATATTCGTTACGTTGTTGAAGGTAAAGTGTATTTAATTCGTCCTGGACAAACTCAAGAGCTTTCTCCATAGTCGGCGGTTTCATACAACGAATTCTACATCCTAATGGATCCTTTAAGCCACGTAAATATGCTTGTAAAGTGAGATTTTGGTAAAGTTCGCGTTTAGCCTCAATCGTCGTTTTAACCGATTCATGTAACATGACATATGTCATTATAGTACTAAGTAAATTTTGGCAACGCTCATAAAACTCCTGTGGTGTACTAGAACCCTGTGTCTGCATAGACAAGTCACTGTACAACGCAGTTTCGTCCCTATGATCGGCAAAATTATTAATTAGCGCATTTCTGATGCCTTGCCAATTTTCTGGTATTCCATTGGCATTAATAAATCTAGCCGCGGGCCCTGTTATTTTATTAAGGATGCCATTTATAAGGGCTAGGTTTGTTAATTCGTGCCCTGGCTCCTGTTGCAAATGTGTGATAACTATCATATCACATAGGCTAATAAAACGAGTTAAGACATGCGGATTGCCGTCAAACTCGGGCAACAGTCTTAGTGACTTATAAATCGAATCAATATCTGCATGTGCCATGGTTGGCTCTTTAAATAAATTCCTATAATCGTCTATAACGCTATTACGGCTATTAGTCGACCTGTTTCTATCTCTTATCCTAGAATTTCGCGATTCTTTCGGATGAAAAATCTTTACTATTTTATTTTAGCTACGATAAAAATAATACGTAAGAAAATTATGGAAAAGTCTAGTCTAAATTATTAACTATTAAAATTCAACGTATACCTGTAAAAGAAATTATACGCAGAACGAAAAAGAATAAAATGTGTAGGTTACACATAAAACCTATAAGCTATTAAAATTTTAACGTATACCCGTAAGGAAATTATACGCAAAATGCAAAAAGAAACCTATAACCTATTGAAATTTTAACGTATACCTGTAAAGAAATTATACGCAAAATGCTAAAATAAACCTATAACCTATTGAAATTTTAACGTATACCTGTAAGGAAATTATACGCAAAATACCTATAAAATATAAATTATAAGGAATAGGATATTTCAATAATAAGATACTTATGAATAGGAAGGTAAGGACTATGAAAGATTCAGAGCACTTACAAAATTGCTTCTTCTGCTGGATCGATGTCTGGATTCACCCCTGGACTGCAGCTACTGTGTAGGTTCTTATCGTGGTAGACTGTGAGCTGTTCACTGACTCTACGTTAATACGATATCCTACCGACTGCGCCAATTACGTATGCTGCAGCCGGAGGTTGCAAAAAAAAGCAATTTTAATATAATATATTTAATTAAGAATAAGAATTACAATACTAAGTTACATTTAATTATCCTAATGATTACTGTTCGAAGTGTGAACCAATAATGCTTTTAATTATAATATTGATGTTACAAGTGCCCTCGGTTGGGCAATCGAATTGATGTCCACCTTACACGTTCCGCTGACAATGCGGCTCGTGTAAAGACGCATATTGGGGTCATCGCTGTGTAAGCGATCGTAGTGCAGTGGCCGTGCGTAACACACTGGCATAAATTATTATTTACATAATTGTGTCGAATACATTCCTGTTCTTAAGTGTGTACCTAATATTCTTTTTAGATTTATGAAAAGCAGATCTGGAGCTCACAAGAGGTTTTAAAGAGAGTACCAAAAAGGTGATTAATCAACAACCTCTGTAATTTAAAAAACTATAGGTAAACTGATTTTGGGAATGCAAAAAATATGATGGTGACATACGCTGAGACGCTTTTACTTATGAAAGAATTTCATTGGTAAAATTTTACCAACCGAACTGTAGACGGATTATACAAAAGATTTATATCAAAGTTTCACTTCGTTTCATATTTGATTGGCGTTCATTCAATCGACTCACATAACGTTTATAAATTGAAAGAGTTGCGAGTCTATTATAGTTCCGCTCGCGCTGTGAAAATGGAAGTTACTAGTTCGCGTTATAAAACTTCAACTGAAATATTTTCACTCGTCGTAGTTCACAAAGCGGCTAAAGAAAAACGTACTTTTTTACTTCTCCAACTTTGCTTTTTGCAGCGCGCCTGGAGCTGTCACAGTTTCACAGGTTGCAATCACAATTTTATTTGTGACTATACAAAGAAGAAACTTGGCTACTGAAGAAAATATGGAAAAATTGTGAAATAAAATATACTACACTGCAATCATAATAATATAATGAAAACTTAATCTTGATGAATAGACATTACTAGTTGACCCAGCAAACTTTGTTTCGCCTTGTGGGTTATCCATAAGAAATAGACATACACCATCGGGGACTTTTTTGTAGACCTTCTGAAGGTGTTTAATAATTTAGTGCATTGTTTTGATTTATAACATAACATAACTTCACGCCTTTCTTACTCGAAGGTGTAGGCAGCGGCTGTTAAGCCTCGTCTCGCCGTTATGTTTACGTCCCAAATGGAATAGGTGGCGAACCTATTGCCAAACCGGGCACAAAGTTGTCAGTCATCGATATTTATCACACGTAACTTCCGAAAATTTCGTAAAGTCTTTGTTGTGTGCCAGGATTTGAACCCACTACTTCTTGAATCAGAAGCGGGGTGCTAGCCACTGCGCCACCGAGACTGTTTTGATTTATCACTTACAAGTTCAGCCAACGTTTGCAATTAAAGTGCTAAATCTCGAAAAATATAACTTATTTGACTACTTATTATGTGAATTATCTAATATATAAAATTCTCGAGTCTAGATGTGCGTAATTGAACTCCTCCGAAACGGCTTGACCGATTCTCATGAAATTTTATGTGCGTGTCGGGTAGGTCTGAGAATAGGACAACATCTATTTTTCATCCCCCTAAATCACAAGGGTAGCCCACCCCTCAATTTTTTTTTTAAATTTTTCGACATATTTCTGTTTCTTATTTTTTTTATAAAACGGGATACAAAAATACATGCAACCCTAAATTTTCAACCCCCTACGATCAACCCCTATTTTTTAAATTTTATTTTTCGGCACGGCAACGTTTGCTGGGTCAGCTAGTATACATATAAAAACTACCCTGTTGACACCCGCTATCTAATAAACAACACATCAAAATTGTGTAGATTCAAAGATATAAGCATCTATGGGGACAGATAGCGGAAAGCGAATTTGTTATAAACTATGTAATGATAACTTGGTCTCTATAGCTAATAGACCAGGGGCCTTTAAAAATAATAAAAGGTGAAAAAAAAATAGTAGTAGGAAGAAACCCATTAGAAAAGAGAGAGAATTGATTAAAACAACTTTTAAACAAAAATTTTAGAACTTTTTATTACCTACAACTTTGCCATTTGACTTTTTTCCATAGGACTTTTAGTTTTGCCGGAAATCGAGAAAAAACGTTTTTTTACCCTTAAAAACTCACCCCACCCCCTTCCCGACCTCAGATCGCCCGTAAATTACTTTTCTTATTATTTTTATAATATTCTCCTCCTTTTCTAATGGGTTTCATCCTACTATAATTTCTTTTTGTTTTAAAAATTATCTACCCTGGTCTATAATGTTTTGCATTTATTTTTATGAACACATATCAATTATTTTACTAGAACAACACTAGCGATCCATTCTACAACTTCAATCCACTTAAAAATAAAACGACAACAGTGAAGCAAATATATAGAATCTTAGTGAAGTGTAACAATTATTCCTTGCACGTTCTGTTCGCAATTAGTCGGTCAGAGTTTCTGCTATATTTCACCAATAACTACTTCTCCAAGTCTAGCGTAATGCAGAAGGCGTGTCTAATTTAACTTAATGGTAATGATATGATAGATATGGTCCACAATATGATGACTCTTTCACTACTGATGGTTTTATAAATTGCTTCTTTAATACAACGAATTCTCAGTGATAGCAGTAGCAATAACTATTGGATAAGCCGAATATTTTTTTGCTTCATGTGATAGATGGCATACCTCGAAATCAAAACCAAAATAGCTTTATTTTGATATTATTCCTCACAAGCACTTAAAATAGTGAGCAAATACAGATATTAAACTTATTATTATAGTTGAAACATAACATATTAAGGCACGAGGGGTTGTAGAACAAAAACACACGAACACTCGCCATAAGAGCCTCGATTCCGAGTGTAGCGGCTATCATAAGTAGAACCGGGCAAGAATTGTCATAAATTAGACATGCTGATAAAACTGCGTCTTATATCGTTCCACATGCGTTTTGATCTCTTGTATGGGTTTTTGGATTTACATATTAGAATTCCATGCATGGAAAATAAGATATAAATATACTGTCATACTATGAATATTCGTAGGTTTAGACAGCGGTAAATAATGCTACGACTCACCAAATGAACAATTTTAGGAGCGTGATATTTATAACACGTACGTAACTAACTGGAACGCGATATTTATCACGTGTAACTTCCGATTAAGTTTCGGCAAATTCGGTGTACATAACCACTAAACTATTGGCCGGACAAACTGGCTGCTTTTGGAATATAATTTTAGGCCTTTCCTTTATTTGTGATATAGGTGATATAGGCCACTGAAACGTTTGCGAAGATTTAGTGAATACTTGTTGAAAAGCCACTGAAACATGTGCGAAGCATTTATATTCTTGTAACAGGGAGAAGAAAATCTCATCAGAAGCTTCTTATGTTATTATATATAATACACTTTTATTTAGCACAAGGTCTATGGTTAAGGTGGCAAAAAGTCGTGTTCCGAAATTTGTGTTCCGAAATTTGTGTTGATAAACGTTATAAGAATTTTCAGTCTAATGTAGAGATTCCAATTTAATAAGAAGAATGTTTATATCTACTCTTTTTTTTTCAACATTCCTTTTGTACTTTATTTTAACTATAACTTTTTTATCTGTCTGTTGAGTTTTATTAAAATAACTCTTGCGAGGTAAGCAAAGACAACAAAGCGCCATAAGGCACGATTCTTGCACGCTTCACTCGCTTTGTGACTTTCATAATTGTTATCTTACACGCGCGTAGATTTTTAAGCTCCTAACTTCACCTTCCCCCAAAACTCGTTCTATTTGGTAATGGAAGGTGTATTGTGGCCGTCCTCAACTTCTTAATCCATCCGCCTTTGCATTGTAAATCTGCTTTGTCACTCTTGCATCATCCGTTCTTTCTACATGTGCGAACCAGCGGAGCATGCCCTTTCTTTTATTTATACTGACACTCTCTTTCTATTTAATTTAAACCCTTAATTATAGGAATATAGACGTATCCACCTTACGATTTACTTTTATGGGCTATATTGACAAGACCTATGTGAGTAATGAGTGCCTATTAAATAACCATGAAATTGGATGAGCTTACGAACGGAGTCGCAGGCAATCGGTACTATACTATCCTCCTTTTGATAGAGTTTCTTCTGAAAAAAGTTATCAATCATATGTCTTTTTTCTCATCTCAAAACCTTACGTCAAGCCTCATAACTCAAGAGGGGTCCCAATCACGACTTTCAGAACAAACTTTGCCGAACCAGACAGTATGACAAATCGTTGGTGTTATAATAGGATTTTATTAGAGCTAGATATATTACTGTTATGATTATATAAATAATAGTAAAGATGATGAATATACTATATTTTATTTCATTTATTTTTGGATATCATTGACTTTAACTGAACTTGAATTATTCACACTGTACTGTATTAACAAATTTCACTGTACAAATTTCACTTAATATGTTGTCTAAATCAGTTTTTTACGGGATAGGGGAGCAAACGAGCGGGCGTGTCACCCGATGGCAAGCAACAGACGTCACCTAAGGACACTTGCAACAAAGATAGTATTACAGTTGCGGTGTCGGCCTTGACAAGGGGATATCGAAGGAGTTGGGGTTCATCCTCCGCACACAACTCTCACCGGGCGAAACGTGACATGAGCCACTTTACGTCTCATTCTGAGAGCCGGCCCATTGATGCAGTGAACTGTGTGGCTTATAGTTTAAGTAATACTTATATAATGTATGTACTAATGATATGTTGAACTATAAAACAATTTTTTTTCGCGCACGACAAACTATTAAGGTAAAAAACAACTATTTAATTTCAAAGTATCAAGATTATTTAAAAGTCAATTAAGCAATAATTAAATATCATTTAGATGGCTGTTATGGAAACCTAATCAATAGATAATACATATGTAGGCGACGCGTTATAAATTTCCTGAACACAGCAAAGGAACTTTCGTAATTCATCATTTGCCAAATGCCTCGAGACTGATAGTTAAAATTATTTTGTCTTTATGCAAATATATTATTCTAATTTGTTAGCAATTGGGTTTATTTGCAATTGTAATTATTGCTAGCATAAATAAGAGTAGTGGTACAGCCACGCAGATCGGTGGTTAAACAGGCTGACAGCATCGATGAAATTACTCATGGCTCGTTTTGATAATTGTGTCATTCGTTGTACCATATTTTCTTCTTCTAGTTTTCCGTAACCAGCCTACTATGAAGCTGTAACTCTTGAAGTGTTGCAGCTCTGGGCGGCACTAGTCACTAACCACCACATGAACTGCTTACTTGTTTGTCCCCTCTGTCTTTTATATCTCATGTTGGGTTGTTTTTATTTCTCATGTCAAGTCTGCCAGCCCAGAGGATCGCACTAATTTATGAAGCAGTAAGAGATCGTGTCTTAAAAAGCTCTACTATCAACATAAATATGCTATCACAAAATACACACTGGATAGCCAAAATTGTTGAAAACGGTAGCACTTTAAGTTCGCTGTACTTAAAAAAAGGATTTTGTCATCCATCAAACGCTGTGAATGATTTTTTTGTATGTTCTACGCCTTGTTTGGGCTTAAAGCCGCCGACAGACCGTTTTCTACAGAACTTCAAACAACTTTAACTGCTATTATTCACAAAGTAACTTGGAAATGATCAAGGTGTTAGTCACTTTAGACTTGGTTGATTTATTGTTTCCTAAACACGCAGCTACAGCTTTTTTAAGTGTTAGGCTGTTTGGATAACCTATATTATAAGTTAATTTGTTTTATTTATATATCAAAATTATAAAAGATTCAGTTTGTTATGTGTAAATCTCGTTAGTCTAGCGGTCGAGTTTCCCGATTTTGATTCAGAAGTCGTGGGTTCGATACCGGACTCACGCAAATTAATTTTCGGTATTCTTTTCGGAAGTTATGCGTAGTAAATATGGATGACTGAAAACGTTGCGCCCGGTGTAATGGCCATAGGTTCGCCACCTATTCCATTTGGGGCGTAACGTAACGATTAGGCGAGTCAAGGTCGCCAGCCGCTGCCTACACCTTCGGGTAGAAAAAGGTATGAAGTTACGTACGTTATTTTGTTATTGCATACCCCTGATATTACAGAAGTCCACGCTAAGCGTTGCAGGGGTTACCGCTATGCCTATGTTATTATGTTATTTTTATGAAAAGCGGCCAATATGCAAATGGGTTCTCTGATGGTAAGTGAACAGCACCGTTCATGGACTTTGTAACATTGAAAGGGTCATCGTTGTGTTGCCGGCTTTGTTGGTATTCTGTCTGTATATTAGTACTCTGCTTTACGTATAAACTAATATAATATCTGGCTTTGATTATCTTGATTACATAACTAGGAGTCTGACTTGATATAGGTAGGCATAAATTTCTTTCACACAGTACATCTTCTTCGGTGGGAAATTCGGAAATCTTTGAAACTACTTTTACTAGTCGATTTTTATGCGTATATAAAAAACGCATAAAAATCCACTAGTAAAAGTATTCTAAATTTGATCAAAGGTTAAAATTTTCTTAATTTGAATAAATTCTTAATTGAAGTGGTCATCGTAATTCTTAAGAATGAATATAAGGTACATTATATATAATTTAGGCTAAATATATGAGCGAAATATAGCCACCTATGAAAAGCGCATCCTGGGAAAAGTATTAAATTCGGTAAACAATTGTTTACCTACAGTAAATAAATACACAGTATTTTATCATTATTTACGTTACAAAATTTACAATTCTCAATGTTATAAATCATTGTCTTCCACACAATTGAGTTTTCTTAGATAACTCGAAACGTTTGCGCGAAAAATCTTTAACATTTTCTTACTAACTTTGTAAGGAATCGATGACTGCTACTGTAATGGTTCAGTAATCCAACTTGTAAGTGAGATGCCTCGAGTTCCAATCTAATGACTCTTCGGATGTTATATATGATATCAATTTTAGCCGTAGCTTTGTATGACGAAATGTAAAAAAATGTCTTATATAAAATTGTGTTATATAAAAAAATATCGTCATTGAAAAGCCTCAGCCAGTGCTGCAGACTACAAATAGTGAACACAATATTAGGTGACCAGATAAAACGTGTTCTGGAGGAATGTGAATGAGCAATGAAAAGAGTTATGAAAGTCGAAGAAGCGAGTGAGCCGTCTAAGAATCGCTCTACTCTCTCTGCTTACCCCTCAAAGGAATTAACGTCAAGTTATGTATGTATGTCTATATGTATATTAGGTTATTATTGTTTTTGATTTTGTTTTTGTTTTAATGTTTTTCCTCTCAAAATAAAGCGAAAGCTATTAATAAATACGACGGTATCGTTACTGTTTGATTTGTTCCGATAAAAGCATTAAACACATTTGAGTTATGAAAAAACACAGAAAAAAAATACGAGAAATTGGAAAAACGATTGTTCAATATTATTTATTCTACGCGTTTGTTCGGAAATGAAACAATATGTATGTACTTGTTCGTTTGTATTTATGTGATATCGTTTTCTTTCGAAATTTTGCTTTTGTGTACGTTTTATTATATTATCTTTACGCCTTAAATTTATTTTATCATTATCATCATCGTCATTTCAACAGTGGTAGAGCCAAGAAGTTCGTTGTATGAATGGGCCGGCTCGACCGGTGAAATACCACGACCTCTCAGAAGACCGACGTAAAGTGCCTCAGGCCGCGTTTCGTTCGGTGAGAGAGGTAGAGGCCCACCCCCCTTTCCCATCCTTTCCTATCCCCTATCCCTTAAAGGTCGGCAACGCAACAGTAACACTATATGTGTTGCTGGTTTCCATGGGCGGCGTTGGTTGCTTACCATCAGGTGACACGCCTGATCGTTTACCCTCCTATCCCATGAAAAAAATCATCTTCATCAGCGTCTATTCTTTGCACGCTTTTGTATCACTTAGAAACTGTAGAGCCTGAAAGTTCACTGTATGATTAGGCTCAACCGTTGAAATAGCATGACCTCACAGAAAATTGTCGTCAAGTGACTCATGCGGTGTTTGTTGAGAGTTACCGAGAATTTTCACCTGTGTATTTTGGTATTAGGAGTTATTTTTCACAAAGAAAAGCTAAGTATAGCTTTCGCTGGCGTGCACTCTCAGGGACTTCAATCTTTGTATTGCAGTTAATATTTGAAGAATACATATCTGTTTCGTAAGTTATAGGTTGCTTACACGTATTGGCTAAAGTATAATTGGATTTAAGACTTAGTATTCAAACCCTTGACTACCAAAGCCAAAGTCCAAGTGTAAAACCACACAGCTAACTTAACTATAAATAAGTTCGAATTCGAAGTCATACTGTCTACGGATACCGTTACCTCGAAATATTTCAAATTCGATTTAAAAAGTATAACATTAAAATTCGACAGCTCACCGCTATAAAAACCGACGAGGAAGATCAACAAGATGTGAGCAAAGAAAGAAAGAAAAAGTCAAAGAAGTCTGTTCTATCTGATCACCCCACTGGTGATTTGGCGTGAAGTTGTATGTGTTGCCTGTATATTAAAATGAATATACGATCAAACAAAACCAATACATCATTAAGTTATTACTGCTCCAAACAGACGGTTAATAAGTTTCCAAATGAAATATTATTGAACTTTTCGCCAAGTATTGACAAAACTTTTCGCCTACAGAAAGCTCACAATAAGGTAATACTTTGTCTCCGATCGAGTGAAAAGAATTATCTTCTTCAACAACTCACCAATAATTCAGCAGTAATTTTTTTTAAAAAACCTCCTAGTTGCTGACTACGGCATGTGTTAAATATTACAATATCTTTGAATGGATTTTTTACTCTGAATTCATGGTTGTTTCTATCCGAAGGAAAAGGCAGCGCCTATAGACTTTATCTCGCCGATTTTGTTAAGTGCCAAATGGAATAGTTGGCGGAACTTAGTGCTATACATTGGGCACCACTGTGTAACTCCGAAAAGAATTCTAAAATGTCATTGATATGAGGCGGGATTCAAACCCACGATTTTTTCATTCAGAAGCGAGATGCTTGATTTCTAGACCATCGAGGCTTTGAAATGCCTTTGAAATGATATTATTCTTAAGAATCTATATAAACATAGTTTTAATGTACATTTTTGTAGCAATATTTGGATACTGGAAAGAGCAGCTTTGATAAAATAGACGTTAAATAAATTTTCTGAAATCCACGTGTCCGTAAAAGCTAGAGACCACATTCTCCCACAAAGGCATATCCGATATATTGTCACAATGGGATGCAAAGCTTTGTGCCGTAGACGGATTTATTGTCCATTCTGTTTGAAAAAGACCGTCTCATATTTGTTATAAGTTTGATTTCCATTTAATGCACTTGATTTTAAATCAACTCATTAAGACATATCGGTGGAAACATCATTTTTGACGAATTTGTTACAGGAATAATTGCTAAAATAATGGAATTTAGTTTTTTTTTCTGTCGGTATGGTATTTTGGTGTGATTTATAGTCTCGGTGGTCTAGTCGTCGAGCACAGTGGCTTCTGAAGCTAGCGGTTGCGGGCTCGAATCCTGGCACACACCGAAGATTTTTAGGAATCAATTTCGAAAGTTATGTGTGATAAATATCGACGACTAAAACCTTTGTGCCCGGTATGGCAATAGGTTCGCCACCTATTCCATTTGGGACGTAAACATAACGGCGAGACGAGGCTTAACATCCGCTGCCTACAACTTTGGGTAACAAAAGGCGTGAGGTTATGTTATGTTTATATTGTTTTGGTCTATCAATGATAGAGTTCTGTCAGCGTATGCAATTACAACCCCAAATTATTGTATTATAAATTAATGTATTATAGTACCTAGAGAAATCACTCCTATGAAACCCCCTGTCTATTAAAAATAGCACATCCGTTGCGTGATTTAAAAGATATCTAATATATCGTAGGTTTTTCTGTATATTATTTCCAATCTAATGACTGTCAAAGTTGATTTTTTTGTCAAAGATGGATTGGATAGATGGCGCTATTGATAGCTTTCTTTGACCCGCGGTTAGAAATTGCTATTTTCCAGTTCATCAACTCTGTGGAGAATACTGCAATTCCTATCAACTAAAACTCATCGATTAACAACGACGCTACCATTATTCAAACATTGGACTTATAACATCTGTCCCTTTGCGTGGGCTTTTGAAAACAATTATGTCGGGATGAAGGGTTGTTATTGATCCGTTATGTATTATGTCAACAGTGTGTACATTTGATACGCGCACAAAGGGATGGTATTAGACGGTCCGTTAAGTAAATATTTAAAAAAATATAACCATGAAAAATATTAAGTATGTTTGTCATTTTATGGGTTAATTTTATATCTTTAAACGAGCAATTCTTGTATATATATATATTTAATTGGAATCTCGGAATCGGCTCCAAAGATTTTCATGAAATTTAGTATATAGGGAGTTTCGGGGGCGATAAATCGATCTAGCTAGGAGTCATTTTTAGAAAATGTCATTTTATCGTGTTTTATCGGGTCGTAACGTATCGTGTTTTATAGTTCATATTTTTTTATCTGTCGGTAAGATCGAAAAATATTACTCATATTTCATCATTTTATTAGTATGTAATTCGTACTTAAATATAACTTCCAAAAATACACAATTTATAAAAAAAATAAAAAAATGCCGTCATCCAGGTACTATAATATAAGTCTCGGTGGCCCAGTGATCGAGAACATGGCTTCTGATCCAGAGGTCCGGGTTCGAATCCTGACACTGGCTCACACTTATGACTTTTCGAAATTGTTTTCGGAAGTTAAGTGTGATAAATACTTTGTGCCCGGTATCGCAATAGATTCGCCACCTATTCGATTTGGGACGTAAACATAACGGCGAGACGAGGCTTAACAGCCGCTGCCTACACCTTCGGGTAACAAAGGCGTGAAATTATGTTATGTTATAATATAATATGTCACAATGTTAGTTTTTAAACTTCTCTGAAATGGCTGAACCAATTTTCATATAATTTTTAACACATATTGTGTAGGACGGAGATTGGTAGATATTTATTTTTCATATCTCCAGATGTAGGTCTGTAGGTTAATTTTTTAAATTTTACACCAAACTTTTTTTATGTGCAGAGAATTCAAAAATAAATAGAGAATTCCAATTTTTAAACTTTTACTATCAACTCCTTAGTTTTTATTAGTTAATTATAAACTTGCTATTTGCCATAACTTTTTCAGGGTTATCGAGTAAAAATATTGTCGGACTTTTTATGTCAGTAGTTGGCGGTTGTGTTACATTCTAGAAATTTCTAACTCTAGGTCTATTTTCGCCACTATCCACATCAGTCTGGAACGAGGCTTATCACTAACAACAAGCGTAGAGTTCGGAATTAAATTTAATTATTCAGTATTACTGAGAACTGGCCGTTAGCTGTGTTTGTTTTGAGGTTGGCAGAACTACCATATACTGACGACCTACTACTAGTAATTGATTACGTATTGCGGAATTCCAGCCAAATTGAAATTTGTGTTTAAATTAAAAGCGGTTGGGTTCAATCTTGGGCTTGATCCCCATTCAAGTACAAATATAAAAATATCATTAACGTGATTTTTTGTTGAATGGCAACTGTGCGTTTTTCTCTGTATTATTAGTGTTGTATTTACAATTTTAATTAACTAAACTCCAATTAAATTGCGGGATATAAGAATTGAAATAAAAAAATGTATACTTTGTATAGTTAAATAAGTCAATACTTACTTCTCTATCCCAGGGGAATGACCAGAGCCTTTGGCCTTTCACAGGCCACGATCCTGTAATACTTAATTCGGTTCCTCCATGTTCATCACGTATTCAGGTCGTATTCGGGTGTCACGCATTTCCTCTTTTTGAAAGAAACCATTAATTTATTCCTGGTAGTATTGACCTTGGTCCTGACCTTCAAATACTTTTCTTTACGCCATAATCGTTCTTTATATAAATATTTATTTCTGTGTTTTAAATTTTGAATGCTCGCCAATGAAAGAAGTGGAAGAAAGGAGAGTACATGCAATAGAAATGCGTATTTTATGATGGATGTGTGGTGTGACAAAATTGGATAGAATAAGAAATGAGTATGTAAGAGAAAACATGAAAGTAGCACCAATTACGGAAAAAAATAGAAGTGGTAGATTGGCGTGGTATGGACACATTATGAGAAAGGATGAAAGTCATGTCACAAGGAGAGCGATGGGAATGACTGTGGATGGACACATTAGTAGAGGAAGACTGAAAAAGAGATAAATGGACCGTGTAAAAGTTGATATGAGTATGAAGGGAGTAAGTGTGAACACGACGAGTGATAGAAGAGAATGGAAAAAATGACATGTTGTGCCGACCCCACTTAGAGTGGGACAAGGGCAGGAAAATTATGATTTATTTAAATTTTTGTGATGCCTTTACTAACATTTATTTAACGGCTAGGGAAAAGAATTTCTTTTTGAAAATTTCCTGAGAAAGGGTTTGACCACATTTCTTAAGATCTCTTTTAGTGGAGACATATTTACCCGGCGGAGTGATCCTTCCGCTGCACACACATCCGGTGTGTCAACTTAAGTGTCAGTGTAAAGGGCTTGTTACCCACAAGCCCTTTACACTGACACTTAAGTTGGTGCTGTACTTTTGGATGAGAATAATTACTATATTATTACTATTGGGTTATGTATTGTTAAGTTTTATTTATATGTTAAATTACAATATTATGCTCTTATTTATAAAAGTAATGATGTCTTGGGATGTAAATAAATAAATAATAATGCTGTGATTGATAAATCTGAATATGAAAGGCAACAATAGACGAGCAACACCTGAGAAAACATGGATACTTTGTATGAAAGGTGATAAATGGTCTATTCGTGTTTCTTGGTTCATCTCGTCTAAACGTCTATGCTAATTGTAATGGATTTTCTCGAGCAGATAGCTATGAGCAGTAATTTATATATATCATCTGTTGTAAGAAGTCACGGGAACTGCCTGCCAATCATAAGACAATTTATGTATGCCAACGCCTACCAATACCCTCTATTTCATGCACTATTGTCCTTCCGAAGATTGCCTGGAAGAAATTGCTTTTAGCAATAAGGCCACAGTTTGTTCTATGAAATGTTAAAACTTGTCTTCACTGCATGTTTCTTTTTAGCTTAAGGAAAGCCAATAAAGAATTATCTATCTATCTAATAAAGAAGACAATATATTATTCGCGGATATAATTTAACAATTCAGATATCCAACCCAATTCATTACATCCAAATGTTACATATAACACAATCAAACGGAATCTAACCCCCGTTAACGATCTAAAATAAATTAAGCTTTATCCAATCTACATCCGGGAAAATATGTGCTTAATTAAAAAATCATCAAAAATCATCTCTTTGCTTTGACAACTTTGTAATAGAGTTTCAGACGGGGGAGCTCGTGAGTTTTTGTAAATTAAATTCCGGTTTGATGGCAGATTTGGTAACTGTTGTATAAATTTTCTTTAAATCAACTTGTATGTATGTATGTATGTATGTATGTAAATCAACGTAACCTTTAAAAGAATTCGTATTTAGGAAGGCTAAGAGTGGAGTGACGAAAAATGATTAAATGCGCATTGAGTATGTAAGAGGATTGTAAAAATTTCACTGAGACGATAAGAGCAAATGCTTGCGTGGTATTGGGATTTAGTGAGGAGTGATAAGAGTGAAGCGAGAAGAGTGATAAATCTGAATGAGGAAAAGGGTAAGAGAATAGGAGCACCTAAGAAAATCTGGATGGATTATGAGGAAAGCAACATGATTAAGAAGACTGTAAGTGTGGAAAAAGCAAATTATAGGGGAACATATTATCAAAACCATACAATCCAATTAATGGAAACAGGACCAGAAGAAGAAAAGTAGATACGCACGTTAATATTGTAACAATAAGACTTGTAACCGTGTCACTCAATTACTTCTGTCTACCCCACAAGATATTATGCATTAAAATGTCTCTGTTCTCTAGATCTGTACAACCCAATTGAGTTTTTAAAAATTCTAAAATGGTAAATCATGCGATAGGAAAGCTCAATCGATGCAAGAAAATATTCCGAAAGGAAAATATTCATCATCTCATTTCCATTGAAGCAACTTAACCGAGAAAATGTCGTCTAACACAGAATCGTTGCCAATAAGGTTCGTCACATTTTCCAAATGAGTGAGGTCGCTCAAATTAATTGGAATTTTCTTGGCGGGTTGCAGCAAATCTTTGAACGGCGGTGTCACATATTATTTGGATAAAAAAAGAAATCATATTTAAATTGGTTTCTGGAACGAACAGATTTAAGCAATGATTATGGGATGCCTATTATCTGAATTTTGTAGTGGTTTTGATTGACTGAGAAAATTCTGTAATACCTAGTCGCCTATTTACACGGCGCTAAATAAACTGACTGCTCACACTTTCAACCTTATTAAAGCCGTGAATATATATACACTTAGTCAAGCAACGTAAACCTTCGAACAGTTCATTGCAATGAAAAACATAAATGTATTTCTGCCGTAACTACAGCCATTCATCAACACAACGCGCTATGAAATTAGTTTTCAATTGAAAACATCGGCTCCAAATGCAATTTAATGATTGAAAGCCTCCGGAAGCTTACCGCGTGACGTCATTTACAGGGATTACTGGCGAGCAAAAACACCTACACATATAAATAAAATTGAACTTTTTGTTTGTAATATTGAAATAAATGATTACTACTAAATTCATATTAATAAATATAGGGTACATAAACCAAAACATTTGTTTTTGTAAATTTTTGTCTGTCTGACTGTCTGCTTGTTCCGGGTAAGCTGGGATAATCAGGAGTAACTTAGGCTATATTAAAAAAAATTGTTACTTTTCAAGCGAAACGAAGTTCGCCGGGTTAGTTAGTTTATAATCAAATTTCATCAAATTAGTACTTTATTTTAATTACATTATTTACAATATATGCAATGAAAAAACTAGCTGAAATCTAATTTCTCCGCATCTCGGTCTACTGGCAGCGTGCCCAGAAGACTGGCCGCATTGCCACGCTGAATGGCAGGCAAATCCTCTGTGCGAAGAATAGACCAGCCCTCTGGTCGCGAGATGCCGCGATCAGACTCTACGAGTATATTATAATAATAGTTGATCTATTGTACTTTTGACGCATTTAAGTGTTAAAAGTGATGATGATGTTGCCTCGGTTGTGCTTGACTACAATTGATACCATACAATATATATATATATATATATATGGCACATGGGTATCTTGCCGGTTCTTCTCATGACAATTATAGGTAGCTTTTTTGTTTCAAGGAGTTACTTATCACTCGAATAAGTGATATTAATGTTTTTTAAGGTTATAACATATAAGCTTCGATCACGATAATCTTGATTTATTACTTGATTTAGTGAAGACAAGGCAGACAATATAAATATGTTTTTTTTTAGGAGGGCAAACTAGCAGGTGGGTACCTGGTGGTAAGCAACCAACGCTACCCATGGACACCAGCAACACATATAGTGTTACTGTTGCGTTGCCAACCGTTAAGGGGTAGGGGATAGGAAAGGATGGGGAAGGGGGTGGGCCTCCGGGTACCTCTCTCACCGAACGAAACGTGGCATGAGCCACTTTACGTCGGTCTTCTGAGAGGTCGTGGTATTTCAACGGTCGAGCCGGCCCATTAATGCAGCAAACTGCTTGGCTCTACCACTGTTAATGAATAGAGTAATAAACATTTTTACTATGAATATGCTACTCTGTAGCTCTGCAAGTGTGGTCAATTTTCTCAGCATCTCTCAGTACTTATCAGCTTTAGTGGAACAGTACCATCAAACAATATGCAAATGCATGCAGATTCATGCAGCAGGCAGTGAGAAGCTGTTGCAAATAATATATTGTATAACTACAACAGTATTGACCGACACACATGTTTGTTCATGTTACTATATTATTATTGCTTGCCTTATTGCCTTAATATTAACAGAAGATAAATATATTTTATCTGATTACCAAATACATATAGCAAAAATGTTAGTACATTTTAATAATTCACTAGACTCAAATTTTTATTTGCCAAGAACATTTTTTTAAATTAGAGTGGACATTATTTATGGAATAGACGGCAAATGAGCAAGCCTGTCACCTGATGGTAACTGAATAGTACTACTGCTTATGACGAATGGGTTTAAGAATAGCTCTCTCACCAAACAAAACGCGACAAGAGTTCGTTTTGTCAATATTATGAGTGTTTGTGGTGTTTTACTGATCGTACTGGCTGAATCATGCGGTTGTAGAAGTTCGACTCTCGTAAATGAGGCTCCAGCACTAATGACCAATATAAAAAAATATTTTAACTTTTTTATACTATGGAAAGTATTATAACAATAGTAAATTAAACTTTGTAAGTAATCAAGTAATTAATATCTTCCTTTAAATGAATACGTTCTTACAAAGCAAGCCCGACTTTCTATCTGATATAATTAAATGAAGAAAACTTGCAAGGATTTTAGGTGAAATTATGACAATTTATCTTGAAACTTGTTACTGAAATTGAATTAAACGTAGTTTACGAATTATATAGTTACTCAGTCTAAAAGAGTTATTAAACATTCACCTTCTGATAGGACGGTGTTTATTGTAGAAAATGACTGTTGTGTAACTCTAAGTAAATAGTGCCGGATGTATGACAGGTGATTCGTTCGAATTAACAAATAACAATATGTCAAATAAATTGGAAATCCGTCCAGTAACAGACATAGAGTTTAACAGTGGTAGAGTCTTTAAGTTCGCTGCATGAATGGTCGGCTCGTCCGGTGAAATACCACGACCTCTCGGAATATCGGCGTGAACTGGCTCGTGCCGCGTTTCGTTCGATGAGAGAGGTATCTGGAGGCCCGATCCCCTTTCGTCTTCCTTTCCTCTCGCTCCCCCTTAAAGGACGGCAACGCACCGCGGTGTTCATAACCGGTGAGTAGTTGCTTACCATAAGGTGACCCACTTGCTCGTTTGTCCTGCTATCCCATAAAAATACAGTAAAAATAATAGAATATTACACTTTTTTAAAGTACTAAAATGACAAGCAAGACGCGCTCTAGGTTTTTGAATCAATAGATCTATAGATCAATAGATCGTAATCTAGCTCACATCATAACCTTTCAAGAGTCGACTAATCAACTAACCGTTGCCGAAACTTTGAAGCAACAAAAGGGGTGAAGTCTCTAAAAAATACTTAATAATAATCACAATTTATATTAATCTATTTTGGAGCAAATTTTTTGTATGAATACTTAAATCGGGGAGTAAACTAGTAAATGTGTTACGAAAAGCGTGAACGGCCGAGAAAAGCTGAAAGGCAGATAAATTTTTTTTTTTTTATGGAACAGGAGGGCAAACGAGCTCGCGTGTCACCTGATGGTAAGCAACCACGCCGCCCATGGACGCCAGCAACACATTTAGTGTTACTGTTGCGTTGCCGACCTTTAAGGGATAAGGGATAGGAAAGGATGGGGAAGGGGGGTGGGCCTCCGGGTACCTATCTCACCGAACGAAACGCGGCATCAGCCACTTTACGTCGGTCTTCTGAGAGGTCGTGGTATTTCACCGGTCGAGCCGGCCCATTCATGCAGCGAACTGCTTGGCTGTGAAACTACTGTGAAAATAGAAAGAGACAGTTATGTTTCGAACATTACTGTAACACAGAGAAGTGTGAACATACATATTTCATTTTAATTTTTCTCTCATAGCTACGTTTTACTTCAGTCGAGTCGTCATAAGCAGATTATTATTAATAACTATTGGCAATAACAGTTTGGCATCAACTGTATTCCAAGTAGAGGTTTGCATAGACCGGCGTGGGTGTGACTAAGCTCTAACTAGCAGTCAGCCTCTGCAATTGAATTTCCAACTTGTGGTAATCTACCAATTTGCATTGTCCTCAGGAGCAACAATGGGTTTTGCAAGTTATATCAAATTATATCATTTAAAATATATTATATTTTCCGAGAAGATCGCTTGATATTTTAAATTTCTCAAGAAGATTAGTCACTCCGACGTACAAAAATAGGTGGAGTTATTTTCTGAATATTTTTCTTAAGATATGTTAATGTATAGTGGAAATAAGTCACTATATAAGTGTTTTAGTTATTTTATTCTATATATGTTTGTCCAGTGTGTTGTTTTCACGTTCATGTAATTCTTATTATTTCAAGTTTTTGTAAAATAAAGCAATAAAATAAAATTGTTAAGAGGAGATAGGTAGTTACGTCACACACAATTGGGGGACAAATGTTCTGGAGTTGCAACTACAAATAAGTCAATGTAATAATTCCCCCACTATGTGAACAGAAGACATCAAGATTGCTGAAAACTTTGGGTGCAAATGACAAAGGACTGTAATTAGTAGCGTTCCGGAGCAGATACCTGCGCTAACTGAGGAAAAGGTTATTAAAAGTTTACCTTCGCTAGGCTTCAAAGGCCTGATGAAAATAAAAACGTTACACTTGAGTGCCACATTCCTTCTGAGGTTTGAGGACTTAAGTTTCTCGTACCAATAGTCCATTAATATTCGTGTTATACATTACCTACTTCAGAAATATACTGAAAAAGAGATATTTTCGACTGTAATTTCGTTAATTTCAAAGTGTAGTGAAATAAATACGGTCTATTTAAATAAATAAACAAGGAAATATAAGAGGTTTTTCATTTCACCAAGAGCCTTGGGGGGTAATTATGAATTGAAGTGCTCTCAATTTTTCAGGTCCACAAAGCCTGTAGCGGCTTTTGTGTTTATCCAGGGATTCAAAGTGATCGTTAGATCGTTACTATTAGATGCTATAGTAGGAACATATTTTTAAGCAGTACATTTGTATATAAGTAGTTGAATTTATTTACAACTAGCTGACCCGGCGAACTTTGTTCCGCATCAAAAGTAATAACTGCTGTCCCGTTATGTTAATACTGCAATATCTTCGAAAATATTCGTTTAAATTGCATGCAGTACGATGCATTACATGCAGATCATCTATGTTACATGCACCATCTATTTAAGACACTTATTTGGATGAAAATTAATGCTGTAATGTTTAAAATCGCTACGTAAATAGGCCATAATTTCTCGTAAAACGTAAAAAAATAAAAATCGTCATTGTGGGTTATCCCTAAGAGATAGACATATGCCCTCGCGGACTTTTTTGTAGACCTTTTAAAGGTGTATAATAATGTAGTACATTGTTTTGATTTATCACTTAGGATTCAGGCAGTGTTTGCGATTAAAGTTCTAAATCTTAAAAATTAACACTTTTTTTTTACTACACTACACATGAGTTATAAATCAAAACCACCCCGTTGACACCCTCTAACTATTAAAAAAACCGCATCAAAATCCGTTGCGTAGTTTTAAAGATATGCGCATATTAGGGGACAGACAGCGGAAAGTGACTTTGTTTTATACTATGTAATGATAAGTAAGAAAAAATAAATAAATTACATTATTTACAGTTAATAGATTAACCTATAACGAAAAATTTCTCTGCATTAATTTGGCAGCATCAGCATTGCCACGCTGAATGGCAATGCTGATCCTCCGTGCGAAGAATAAGGCATAATAATATTTAAATATTGGATCATATAAGTAGTATGCTTTTATTAATTTTTAAGCTATCACATGACTAGGTCGTATTGATAGCTTTAAAAAGTTGTAGGTAAAGTTTTCCGAGGCACTGTCAGGATTTGAACCCGGGTATATTTTCTAGAGAGGCTCTGCCAAACCTATAGATGATTCAAACGACAACCAAAAAGTTCACGTCGGCTTAGTGGCCAGTTTTACGTAAAATTTTAAACAAAACCTGTGACAATGATTTCTTTCTTAGAGGTTATAAAAAAACATAGATTACACTTTCTTTTTTAAGTTTGTCAATTCCTCGCTAAGTCTTTGCGGGGTAAACAGAGAAAACAGAGCGCCATAAAGGCACAATAAAAACTACAGCATCTGTTTAAAAAAAAACCCAATACGCAGAAATAGGCTTATTTGGTCGATGTTGTTTTATAAATTTATAGGAACACAGCGTGTATACTAGATATATATATAGAATATCAAAGCCTATTCGACTCAAATCCGACACGATCAGCTCAACGCCGGACTGGCCTGAAATCTGGTTGTCATGTTTTCTTTATGAGCTACAACAATTTTGCCGGTAAACTCGAATACTTTGTTTAAATGGGAAGTATTAGGAGCCTATTGGTGGATAGGTATATAGATCGACTGTTAAATACAGGTTGCGGAGTTAGATATCCAAGTAACATGAATTTGTTATGAGTATTTGATGATTTTATAATGTCAAAGATGGAATTGTAATTGAAAAAATAATTTTTCTATTACAATTCAAACTTAATTGTGATTGCAGTGTATCTATTCATAGGCGGACATTTTGTATTTCAAAATTTTTGTTTTGTGATATGTTTTTAAGCCAATAACAAATACTACATCATAAATTTTATACGTACATATTTATAGATTGAAAGATGAAGCTGAAGGAAAATAGAGAATATGCCATTTTTGGTTTTCACGAACATCAATCTTCATGGAGAGAGAAGTACAGCCTATTTTTCTTCGATCAGAAACCAATTCACTTTGTGATCATAAAATAATATGGAAAGCCTCATGAAGACATGATTTATAATACAAACTAGTACCTATGACAGAATGTCGTAAATATATATCAGAATGTTGGTGATGAAAATTTTAGAGAAGCATTATGGCTTACTCGTCGAACTTGTCATAAAAATAGATTTAGTTTTCAGCCGTTGGTATACGACTAGTTGTGCTCATGAACATCTGCAACACCGAGAGCGTCACAGTTATATTTCCGGTCTTTAAAAAAGGATAAGAAAGGGGATGATGAGTGCAGTGGAAGGCCGTGGTCTGAGACTCTTTTAGTCGATTTTATGAGTGGTGTTGGTATTTATATAAACACAATCAGAGAATGGAAGTGCTAATAAGAGTTTTAATTTAGAATATCAAAGTTCAAAAAGGTACCTTGTTTACTATAATAGATTTAACACATATTACATGAAATTTAATTCAAATTTGGTAAAATATGGATTTCATTCACAACTTGCAGAATACAGGTGAAAAATACGTGAACATTTATCCTGATCAATTTTTTTTTACAATTATTAAGTTGCAGTTCAGCTTGCAAAGATTCTGGACACCCTTAGAATTTGAAAACTTTTAATATAATATTGTATATAACTTCACGCTATTTTCTATTCGAAGGTGTAGGCAGCAGCTGTTAAACCTCGACTTGCCAAATCTTTACGTCCCAAATAACACACTTTTAGTAATTTACTTTTTGGTAATTCATTGATATTTTTCGTACATGTCATCCGAAAAGAATTCAGTGAAGTCGTTGGTGAGTGGCGAGTCCAGATTCGATGACAACTTCTCAATTTAAAAGCGAGGTGTTCGTTCTACAGTCCATCGAAATGACTAAACCGACTTCAATACAACACTTCCAAATATACATTTCACTGAGCAACAGATCATTACATCTTCAAATTGTTGTGAAGAAATACACTCGGGTAATTTTATCTTAATTTTGAAAAGGGGTAATAAAGTTTTAAACTTCGTATAATTAAATTATTATGCACCATATAAAGATAATGTTATTAACACCTCAATTGCTGACTTACGTTTAAATATCTCACAGTCTAATAAAACATAAAACACCTCGTTAAAATTGCTAAGTTCCTCCTCTTAAGACGGTAAGACCATTGTGATGCCATTGTGATGCCGTCCTATTATTATCATTTAAGACCATGAATTCTGTCGAGTCACTTATGTTACAATGGCTTTTTTTAATATAAATTTGCTCCTCCTGTGGGATAAGGACATTATTATACCTTGATACGTTTTCGAATTAACTTGACAGAGTTAGAATTTTTTAAGTTTAAATAACAAAACTTAACTTCACGCCTTTTTCTACCCGAAGGTGCAGGCGGCGGCTGTTAAGCCTCGTCTCGCCGTTATGTTTACGTCCCAAATGGAATATGTGGCGAACCTATTGCCATACTGGGCACAAAGTTTTTAGTCATCGATATTTATCACACATAACTTACGAAATTATAAATAATTTCGAACCTGGTGTGAGCCAAAGTGAGGATTCGAACCCGCAACCTCTAGATTCAGAAGCGGGGACTCGACCACTGGACCACAGAGACTCAATTTTAGTTTAAATTGATAAATACTATCTTCTATATACATGCATCATATAATTACTCAACAAGTTTATGAGAAAATTAATTACCAGAGTTATTTGTTGTTGAATTGAATACAAAATACTTATTGTATTTATTTAATAATAACGGTTTTATTGTTTGCTGAAGTTCAACCAGACGAGACTTTCTCCAAAACATCCAATCATATTTCATTGGACAACTTTCTTTCGTTTGTTTGTAAAGTTTTAATAACTCGATGATGTTCTACGTTTGTTTCGTTCGATAAAATAAATTCAAATTGAAACTGTTTAAATTGAATGAATACTGTTTATAATTTCTGGTATTGTCGAGGAATGATTGAGATTCTAGCCATCTATAACTGCAATGAAAGACTTGTTGATTCAAGCTAAATTATTTGTAGCATTCATATTTATTTATTTATTTTATTTTAAGGTGCATCAACAATATACATACTTATATATTATTATCACAAAAAAATTATAACCGAATTTTTACTCTAATATGTATATAAATTACAGACGCACACAACATTCATTTTTATATAACAGTTACAATTGAAGTTAAAATATTAAGGTGACATATTAACTTAATCTACTTAACTAAACACGAAGTATGAAAAATGGTAAGGGAGCTGGAATTGATATGATGTCTGCTGAAATGACCAAACACCGTGGAACCTGTGTCCGGGATACTTTCCTGACCTTGAACAACCTTTGCTGGAGGTAGGGTAAGGTTCCCATGGACTGCAGGCGTGCTGTCATCGTGCCGTGATCGTGCGTGGATCAGATTTTTTCTCTCCGCAACATCGTCGAGAAACAACTGGCTGTTAGCCGGAAGGTTTTCTGCGGTTTTATGGATCTGGAAAAAACGTTTGACAGGGTATTACGGAAGGATCTGTGGGACATACTCTCGGGCTACGGGGTGAGCGGCGCACTGCTGCGCGCCGTGCAGTTCACTTATGAGGGCTGCACAGCGTGTGTGCGTGTTGACGGCGGCTTGTCGCCCTGGTTTGACATCAATATCGGCGTCAGACAGGGTTGCGTGCTATCCGCTCGGCTGTTCATCCAGCTGGACAGTTGTCTCCAGAGAGTGAGATCGACGAATGTAGGGATGCAAAGGTGACCTAGTTGTGAGCTGCCTGCTTTACGCAGATGACACCGTGCTCTTAGCTGAATCGCCGTCTGATCTGCAAACACTAGTCACTATTATGAAAGATGATTGTTTGATGAAAGGCTTACAATTGAATGTGATGAAACGAAAGTTATGGTGTTTGAAAGGGAGAAATCCAGAACGGATGTAAGGATAATGGTTGACGATGTAGTGCTGGAACAGGTGAATGAAATTGTATATCTTGGATGCGCTTTTAGCAGGGATGGAAGGTACACCACTGATGTAGAAAGAAGAGTAGCGTTAGAAAATAAAGTAAATGGGGCATTGGGCAAATTCCTGGGCGCAAAAGATATTAGCAGAAAAGCCCAGGTAGCAATTCATAATGCAATACTGATCCCAAAGCTAACTTATGGAAGCGAGAGCTGGGTATGGCAGAGCGTGCATGAAAGTAGGATAAAGGCGGTCGAAATTAGGGCATTGCGCAAAATCGGCGGAGTGACCCTAGCTGACTGCGTGGAAAACAAGATTATAAGGAAGGAAGTCGGATTGAAAGAGAGTGTCGGTGTAAAAGTAAGAAAGGGCATGCTCCGATGGTTCGGACATGTAGAAAGAATGGTTGATGCAAGATTGACTAAGCAGATATACAATGCAAAAGCGGATGGATGTAGGAGTCGAGGACGGCCAAGACACACATTCCATGACCAAATAGAACGTGTTCTGGAGGAAGGTGATGTTAGGAGCCTCAAAAACCGACGCGCGTGCATGAAAAGAGTTATAAAAGTCAACGAAGCGAGTGAGGCGTGTAAGAATCGTGCCTTATGGTGCTCTGTTCTCTCTGCCTACCCCGCAAGGGATTTGGCGTGAAGTTATGTATGTATATTTAACCAGCAAAACCTAAAGTACTGTAACAAACCAGAACAAACAACTTTGTCGTAAGATTTTAAAATTTGAATATAAGTTTTCAGGACACATTTCCGTGATGGTTCGCTGGCGGTCTGAACCGGACCGAACTTTGTTGTTTCTTTGTTGTACTTTCACAAGCTTTTATAAAAGTCTCTTTGACATATCTTTTATGTACCGAGTCTGTTTATTTTAAATTTATAAATTTATCAAAATTTAAAGCTAATAATAAGAATACAATAATAATAATAGAGTTACGTACATACAACCGAGTACCATTAGATATGATTTAACGTACGCTTGATTTCTTGACTTCTATAATTCTCAAGATAATGTCAAGTTGTAAATTCTAACACGCCTTATGTTTGGCACAGTATTAACTATAACAAATTAATTTTATTTACCATTATATTGGTTTTCACTGTCAAGGCAAACATCATAAACCTTGATTAGGCTTATTTTTTTCTGATCAAACTTAAGTGACTAAGCAGATATACAATGTTAAAGCGGATGGATGTAGGAGTCAAGGACGCCCAAGACACACATTCCATGACCAATTAGGGCGTGTTCTGGAGGAAGGTGATGTTAGGAGCCTCCAAAATCGACGCGCATGCATGAAAAGGGTTATGAAAGTCAACGAAGCGAGTGAGGCGTGTAAGAATAGTGTCTTGTGGCGCTCTGTTCTCTCTGCCTACTCCGCAAGGGCAAATCCCCAAACACCAAATATATAAAAGCTATGGAAGTTGAGGAAACCGGGAGAATAAATTTATTTGGAAATATACTGCTTAGATATGTCAGATCTAAATAAATAATATAATTAATACACGAAGTTTAAATGCTTACTATTTCTTGATAGATCTTTGTGGATGGATTTTGTAAGTATTTTTGAGCCTGAACGGATTGATGGATTGTTACTCAATTTATTTTATCTAGGAGAACAAATAAATACATTGATTTCCGTTGTTCGGGATCGGGAACGAGGAACGGGAACATGTGCTGTTTTTTTACGTAATTGGTTTTTAACATTATTTCTGTGATATTCTAATTGTTTTACGTTTGATACATCCATACATAACTTCACGCCAAATCTCTTGCGGGGAGGCAGAGAGAACAGAGCGCACGATTCAGGTGCCGGCGATTTTTAAGGCTCTGAACATCACCTTCCTCCAGAACACGTTTTTATTAGTCATGGAAGGTGTGTCTTGCTCGTCCTGAACTCCCTCCTACACCCATCTTAGCTTAGCGTATATCTGCTTTGTCAATCTTGCATCATCTAATCTTTCTACATGTCATTTTCGCTTTTCGCATTTTGTTTCTACATTGTCTACATTGTAGCAATTATTGTTATTTATTCATATTATTATTGTTGGAGTAATTTATATTCATATCATATAACTTACATAGTAGCCAATACATAGAATTAGAACTCTGCACCACTCGATCGGAAGTCGAAGTTGTAAACCACAAGAACATCGAAGCAGCAATGATGATTAAAAATGACTTAATTACTTCAAATGTTTCATTCGAAACAGACAAACAGTTGAAAAGGCTTTCCGAGTTGAAAAAACTATAAGTCAAACACTTCGGAAGTAGGAAGCACCTTGAACATTGCCAACTTACTTTTTGACTAATAAGACTTAAAATTGTTCAGAGTTCTGCGGAATACTCTCTGTAGACGTACAAACAAGGCTTTCTGAACAAAAGAAATTAGCCACACCATTTGATAAATGACAGAATCATTTTAAAAGAAATTAGTAACAAACCGTCTTCGTAAAAAATATTTTGAGAATTTAGTGGGATATTAATTTGCATATTTGCAAGAAAGATTTTGAACATAAAATAAACAAAGACAAAGAAAAACAAAGAAGAACATAGAATGGTACCACCCATATCTGATCTGATCTGATCTGTATCGTTATAGATACATCAGATATGGGCAATATAAGAAATTATCTAACATTCTCAAAATTTTACAATTTTATCACTTTTAATATTTTCGAAAATTCCGTTGTATCAATATTTAATTTTATAAGACGTTGGTGGATGTATATGCACCGATTTCAGCTTGGATTGCTTTTTTAACCGACTTCGAAAAAAGGAGGAGGTTCTCAATTCGTCTGTATGTATATATTTTTTTTTATGTCTGTTCACCGATATTTTCGTCGATTTAAAAAAAAAATTGTGATCGATAGTGTTTACTTTCGAAATGGTCCCATTTTCACCAGGTCAGGATCTGATGATGGAAACCAGGAGAAATCGAAGGCAACCTATTTGTTACGTAATAGTGATGTCTTAGGGGTATTCTTTATGGTGTCAACATTTATTGCTGCTGTGCTGATGAAGAAGCCACAGAACTCCTTAATGGTTTGGAGTTTAGAGACAGTACCGCAGTTAGTCGATGGAAACTGTTTAGTGTATAGGACTAGTAATCTTTAACTATTATATTATTTACAAATGTCATTTACTTTTGGAGTCGGTGCAAGCCCAGGTAACGTGCTCTATTGTGTTGCACTGACTTCAATAATGTGTGACAATAGTAAATATTATAACAGTTAAAGGCTGAAAACGTAATTAATTTAATATATTTTAATATATAATGTAGGTAGTACATAGACCGCCTGGCGACGACAAGTCAATATAACTATTGTTACAGTTTCCAATTAAACCAATATAACCGCAAAACTTAAAAGCAAGTGTCTGAACATTCCCACTAATGTGTCAGAGGCGAATCAAATGAATCCTTCACTCCCGTTATATACATCAACTTGATCACGCAATTAGGCAAAAGGTCGACATTGTGCTTGGTTGAACAACCTTTATAATCGGGTGGTTAGACACAGTCCATCTAACCACTGAGGTTTAGTCATGTTCGATTATATTATTAAGCCACTTTCCTAGTTAATATCATATTTAATATTAAGTACTATTTAATTGTAGAGCGACGAAAATTTGCGTAAAGTGGTTCATGCTGCGTTTCGTTTGGTAAAAGAGATACCCGGTAAAGAGGTATCTCTCTCATCGAACGTAATATCCCATTCCTTTTCTATCTTACTCCATTAACAACGCGACGAGGGAAGGTGGTAGCCGCCGGAGACCTCTCTAACAAACCTAAACGCGACATTTGCTTCCTTACGTCGATATTCTGAGAGTTCATGTTATTTCACCGGTCGAGCAAACTCTTTCATGCACGACGTGTGTGGCTCTATCACTGTTAAAATATGCTCCATATATAACATATTTTTTATATTTACATTATACTAGCTGACCCAGCAAACGTTGTCTTGCCGAAAAATAAAATTTAAAAAATAGGGGTTGATCGTAGGGGGTTGAAAATTTAGGGTTGCATGTATTTTGGTATCCCGTTTTATAAAAAAACTAAGAAACAGAAAAATGTCGAAAAATTAAAAAAAAAATTGAGGGGTGATTTAGGGGGATGAAAAATAGATGTTGTCCTATTCTCAGACCTACCCGACACGCACATAAAATTTCATGAGAATCGGTCAAGCCGTTTCGGAGGAGTTCAATTACGCACATCTAGACTCGAGAATTTTATATATTAGATATTAATCTATTATTTGCTCAACTTAATATTATAGTATTTCTGGCCAGTATCTTACAACTTTTTTCTATCAATAACTTTCAAATGTCTTTAAGAAGGTTGGATACTTTTTTAACAACCTCCGCTGATATATAATTCTATGAACGCCATTTAATTGTTTCCAATGTCTTTAACAGTACATCAAGGTTAAGTTAGTTAAGCCTAGTTGACCCGGCAAACTTTGTTTCGCCTCAAAAACATTTTATTAGAGATTAGCCGTAGCAAACAAACGGACGAAAATTTTAAAAAAATATATTTTGGTGTATACACCATATTTATGTATATTAAATGAATATACATACTTATATATATACAATACATGCACTTAGTTTTTACACACAAATTAAACTAACACTCCGATTTTATTTAAAGTATTATTTCCAATCTCAGAAATGGGTTGCATGTATTTTGGTATCCCGTTTTATAAAAACACTAAGAAACAGAAAAATGTCGAAAAATTAAAAAAAAAATTGAGGGGTGATTTAGGGGGATGAAAAATAGATGTTGTCCTATTCTCAGACCTACCCGACACGCACATAAAATTTCATGAGAATCGGTCAAGCCGTTTCGGAGGAGTTCAATTACGCACAACTTAATATTATAGTATTTCTGGCCAGTATCTTACAACTTTTTTCTATCAATAACTTTCAAATGTCTTTAAGAAGGTTGGATACTTTTATATTATACTTTATATTTTGGTGTATACACCATATTTATGTATATTAAATGAATATACATAAATATTATACTAATATAATATTACAACTTAATATTATAGTATTTCTGGCCAGTATCTTACAACTTTTTTCTATCAATAACTTTCAAATGTCTTTAAGAAGGTTGGATACTTTTATATTATACTTTATATTTTGGTGTATACACCATATTTATGTATATTAAATGAATATACATACTTATATATATACAATACATGCACTTAGTTTTTACACACAAATTAAACTAACACTCCGATTTTATTTAAAGTATTATTTCCAATCTCAGAAATGGGTTGCATGTATTTTGGTATCCCGTTTTATAAAAAAACTAAGAAACAGAAAAATGTCGAAAAATTAAAAAAAAAATTGAGGGGTGATTTAGGGGGATGAAAAATAGATGTTGTCCTATTCTCAGACCTACCCGACACGCACATAAAATTTCATGAGAATCGGTCAAGCCGTTTCGGAGGAGTTCAATTACGCACAACTTAATATTATAGTATTTCTGGCCAGTATCTTACAACTTTTTTCTATCAATAACTTTCAAATGTCTTTAAGAAGGTTGGATACTTTTTTAACAACCTCCGCTGATATATAATTCTATGAACGCCATTTAATTGTTTCCAATGTCTTTAACAGTACATCAAGGTTAAGTTAGTTAAGCCTAGTTGACCCGGCAAACTTTGTTTCGCCTCAAAAACATTTTATTAGAGATTAGCCGTAGCAAACAAACGGACGAAAATTTAAAAAAAATATATTTTGGTGTATACACCATATTTATGTATATTAAATGAATATACATACTTATATATATACAATACATGCACTTAGTTTTTACACACAAATTAAACTAACACTCCGATTTTATTTAAAGTATTATTTCCAATCTCAGAAATGGGTTGCATGTATTTTGGTATCCCGTTTTATAAAAAAACTAAGAAACAGAAAAATGTCGAAAAATTAAAAAAAAAATTGAGGGGTGATTTAGGGGGATGAAAAATAGATGTTGTCCTATTCTCAGACCTACCCGACACGCACATAAAATTTCATGAGAATCGGTCAAGCCGTTTCGGAGGAGTTCAATTACGCACAACTTAATATTATAGTATTTCTGGCCAGTATCTTACAACTTTTTTCTATCAATAACTTTCAAATGTCTTTAAGAAGGTTGGATACTTTTATATTATACTTTATATTTTGGTGTATACACCATATTTATGTATATTAAATGAATATACATAAATATTATACTACTATAATATTACAACTTAATATTATAGTATTTCTGGCCAGTATCTTACAACTTTTTTCTATCAATAACTTTCAAATGTCTTTAAGAAGGTTGGATACTTTTATATTATACTTTATATTTTGGTGTATACACCATATTTATGTATATTAAATGAATATACATACTTATATATATACAATACATGCACTTAGTTTTTACACACAAATTAAACTAACACTCCGATTTTATTTAAAGTATTATTTCCAATCTCAGAAATGGGTTGCATGTATTTTGATATCCCGTTTTATAAAAAAACTAAGAAACAGAAAAATGTCGAAAAATTAAAAAAAAAATTGAGGGGTGATTTAGGGGGATGAAAGATAGATGTTGTCCTATTCTCAGACCTACCCGACACGCACATAAAATTTCATGAGAATCGGTCAAGCCGTTTCGGAGGAGTTCAATTACGCACAACTTAATATTATAGTATTTCTGGCCAGTATCTTACAACTTTTTTCTATCAATAACTTTCAAATGTCTTTAAGAAGGTTGGATACTTTTTTAACAACCTCCGCTGATATATAATTCTATGAACGCCATTTAATTGTTTCCAATGTCTTTAACAGTACATCAAGGTTAAGTTAGTTAAGCCTAGTTGACCCGGCAAACTTTGTTTCGCCTCAAAAACATTTTATTAGAGATTAGCCGTAGCAAACAAACGGACGAAAATTTTAAAAAAATATATTTTGGTGTATACACCATATTTATGTATATTAAATGAATATACATACTTATATATATACAATACATGCACTTAGTTTTTACACACAAATTAAACTAACACTCCGATTTTATTTAAAGTATTATTTCCAATCTCAGAAATGGGTTGCATGTATTTTGGTATCCCGTTTTATAAAAAAACTAAGAAACAGAAAAATGTCGAAAAATTAAAAAAAAAATTGAGGGGTGATTTAGGGGGATGAAAAATAGATGTTGTCCTATTCTCAGACCTACCCGACACGCACATAAAATTTCATGAGAATCGGTCAAGCCGTTTCGGAGGAGTTCAATTACGCACATCTAGACTCGAGAATTTTATATATTAGATATTAATCTATTATTTGCTCAACTTAATATTATAGTATTTCTGGCCAGTATCTTACAACTTTTTCTAGCTGACCCAGCAAACGTTGTCTTGCCGAAAAATAAAATTTAAAAAATAGGGGTTGATCGTAGGGGGTTGAAAATTTAG
Source organism: Euproctis similis (assembly GCA_905147225.2). Classification (NCBI taxonomy): domain Eukaryota; kingdom Metazoa; phylum Arthropoda; class Insecta; order Lepidoptera; family Erebidae; genus Euproctis; species Euproctis similis. The sequence goes on from LR990119.1 coordinate 8,130,241, forward strand.
GGTTGCATGTATTTTGGTATCCCGTTTTATAAAAAAACTAAGAAACAGAAAAATGTCGAAAAATTAAAAAAAAAATTGAGGGGTGATTTAGGGGGATGAAAAATAGATGTTGTCCTATTCTCAGACCTACCCGACACGCACATAAAATTTCATGAGAATCGGTCAAGCCGTTTCGGAGGAGTTCAATTACGCACATCTAGACTCGAGAATTTTATATATTAGATATTAATCTATTATTTGCTCAACTTAATATTATAGTATTTCTGGCCAGTATCTTACAACTTTTTTCTATCAATAACTTTCAAATGTCTTTAAGAAGGTTGGATACTTTTATATTATACTTTATATTTTGGTGTATACACCATATTTATGTATATTAAATGAATATACATAAATATTATACTAATATAATATTACAACTTAATATTATAGTATTTCTGGCCAGTATCTTACAACTTTTTTCTATCAATAACTTTCAAATGTCTTTAAGAAGGTTGGATACTTTTATATTATACTTTATATTTTGGTGTATACACCATATTTATGTATATTAAATGAATATACATACTTATATATATACAATACATGCACTTAGTTTTTACACACAAATTAAACTAACACTCCGATTTTATTTAAAGTATTATTTCCAATCTCAGAAATGGGTTGCATGTATTTTGGTATCCCGTTTTATAAAAAAACTAAGAAACAGAAAAATGTCGAAAAATTAAAAAAAAAATTGAGGGGTGATTTAGGGGGATGAAAAATAGATGTTGTCCTATTCTCAGACCTACCCGACACGCACATAAAATTTAATTTATTTATTTAATTTAATTTCTTTTTTCTATCAATAACTTTCAAATGTCTTTAAGAAGGTTGGATACTTTTATATTATACTTTATATTTTGGTGTATACACCATATTTATGTATATTAAATGAATATACATACTTATATATATACAATACATGCACTTAGTTTTTACACACAAATTAAACTAACACTCCGATTTTATTTAAAGTATTATTTCCAATCTCAGAAATGGGTTGCATGTATTTTGGTATCCCGTTTTATAAAAAAACTAAGAAACAGAAAAATGTCGAAAGATTAAAAAAAAAATTGAGGGGTGATTTAGGGGGATGAAAAATAGATGTTGTCCTATTCTCAGACCTACCCGACACGCACATAAAATTTCATGAGAATCGGTCAAGCCGTTTCGGAGGAGTTCAATTACGCACAACTTAATATTATAGTATTTCTGGCCAGTATCTTACAACTTTTTTCTATCAATAACTTTCAAATGTCTTTAAGAAGGTTGGATACTTTTATATTATACTTTATATTTTGGTGTATACACCATATTTATGTATATTAAATGAATATACATAAATATTATACTAATATAATATTACAACTTAATATTATAGTATTTCTGGCCAGTATCTTACAACTTTTTTCTATCAATAACTTTCAAATGTCTTTAAGAAGGTTGGATACTTTTATATTATACTTTATATTTTGGTGTATACACCATATTTATGTATATTAAATGAATATACATACTTATATATATACAATACATGCACTTAGTTTTTACACACAAATTAAACTAACACTCCGATTTTATTTAAAGTATTATTTCCAATCTCAGAAATGGGTTGCATGTATTTTGGTATCCCGTTTTATAAAAAAACTAAGAAACAGAAAAATGTCGAAAAATTAAAAAAAAAATTGAGGGGTGATTTAGGGGGATGAAAAATAGATGTTGTCCTATTCTCAGACCTACCCGACACGCACATAAAATTTCATGAGAATCGGTCAAGCCGTTTCGGAGGAGTTCAATTACGCACAACTTAATATTATAGTATTTCTGGCCAGTATCTTACAACTTTTTTCTATCAATAACTTTCAAATGTCTTTAAGAAGGTTGGATACTTTTTTAACAACCTCCGCTGATATATAATTCTATGAACGCCATTTAATTGTTTCCAATGTCTTTAACAGTACATCAAGGTTAAGTTAGTTAAGCCTAGTTGACCCGGCAAACTTTGTTTCGCCTCAAAAACATTTTATTAGAGATTAGCCGTAGCAAACAAACGGACGAAAATTTAAAAAAAATATATTTTGGTGTATACACCATATTTATGTATATTAAATGAATATACATACTTATATATATACAATACATGCACTTAGTTTTTACACACAAATTAAACTAACACTCCGATTTTATTTAAAGTATTATTTCCAATCTCAGAAATGGGTTGCATGTATTTTGGTATCCCGTTTTATAAAAAAACTAAGAAACAGAAAAATGTCGAAAAATTAAAAAAAAAATTGAGGGGTGATTTAGGGGGATGAAAAATAGATGTTGTCCTATTCTCAGACCTACCCGACACGCACATAAAATTTCATGAGAATCGGTCAAGCCGTTTCGGAGGAGTTCAATTACGCACAACTTAATATTATAGTATTTCTGGCCAGTATCTTACAACTTTTTTCTATCAATAACTTTCAAATGTCTTTAAGAAGGTTGGATACTTTTATATTATACTTTATATTTTGGTGTATACACCATATTTATGTATATTAAATGAATATACATAAATATTATACTACTATAATATTACAACTTAATATTATAGTATTTCTGGCCAGTATCTTACAACTTTTTTCTATCAATAACTTTCAAATGTCTTTAAGAAGGTTGGATACTTTTATATTATACTTTATATTTTGGTGTATACACCATATTTATGTATATTAAATGAATATACATACTTATATATATACAATACATGCACTTAGTTTTTACACACAAATTAAACTAACACTCCGATTTTATTTAAAGTATTATTTCCAATCTCAGAAATGGGTTGCATGTATTTTGGTATCCCGTTTTATAAAAAAACTAAGAAACAGAAAAATGTCGAAAAATTAAAAAAAAAATTGAGGGGTGATTTAGGGGGATGAAAAATAGATGTTGTCCTATTCTCAGACCTACCCGACACGCACATAAAATTTCATGAGAATCGGTCAAGCCGTTTCGGAGGAGTTCAATTACGCACAACTTAATATTATAGTATTTCTGGCCAGTATCTTACAACTTTTTTCTATCAATAACTTTCAAATGTCTTTAAGAAGGTTGGATACTTTTTTAACAACCTCCGCTGATATATAATTCTATGAACGCCATTTAATTGTTTCCAATGTCTTTAACAGTACATCAAGGTTAAGTTAGTTAAGCCTAGTTGACCCGGCAAACTTTGTTTCGCCTCAAAAACATTTTATTAGAGATTAGCCGTAGCAAACAAACGGACGAAAATTTTAAAAAAATATATTTTGGTGTATACACCATATTTATGTATATTAAATGAATATACATACTTATATATATACAATACATGCACTTAGTTTTTACACACAAATTAAACTAACACTCCGATTTTATTTAAAGTATTATTTCCAATCTCAGAAATGGGTTGCATGTATTTTGGTATCCCGTTTTATAAAAAAACTAAGAAACAGAAAAATGTCGAAAAATTAAAAAAAAAATTGAGGGGTGATTTAGGGGGATGAAAAATAGATGTTGTCCTATTCTCAGACCTACCCGACACGCACATAAAATTTCATGAGAATCGGTCAAGCCGTTTCGGAGGAGTTCAATTACGCACATCTAGACTCGAGAATTTTATATATTAGATATTAATCTATTATTTGCTCAACTTAATATTATAGTATTTCTGGCCAGTATCTTACAACTTTTTTCTATCAATAACTTTCAAATGTCTTTAAGAAGGTTGGATACTTTTTTAACAACCTCCGCTGATATATAATTCTATGAACGCCATTTAATTGTTTCCAATGTCTTTAACAGTACATCAAGGTTAAGTTAGTTAAGCCTAGTTGACCCGGCAAACTTTGTTTCGCCTCAAAAACATTTTATTAGAGATTAGCCGTAGCAAACAAACGGACGAAAATTTTAAAAAAATATATTTTGGTGTATACACCATATTTATGTATATTAAATGAATATACATACTTATATATATACAATACATGCACTTAGTTTTTACACACAAATTAAACTAACACTCCGATTTTATTTAAAGTATTATTTCCAATCTCAGAAACTAAAGAGGTTAAAGGATCTGCTGGTGGCATCAATTGTGGTAATTTTACTTTGCCTCCGGCACAACATAAAACAGTTTATAGATCATTGTATTTCAACGCCTAACAATATTTATAAACTATTATCATTTCTCCAATTTTTACTGATAATAATCGGCACAATAATCTATTGCCGGATCATAGTGAAATGCAGCTCGTTCCAAAATCACTGGAGTACTGCGTCTGCGGAATTGCTTAATTTCTTTAAGTGGTGCGGCTGTTTTTGTGTTTGACGTGTCCGTTACGGTTATATTAAAAAAACATAATTCTGACATAGCAATACGACTTTTCTCTTGATCAATCTCTCTCTAGTCATCAGTGCGGTTAGCACTTGAGATGGCTCTGCGCACATTACATTGACTGCGACTAACATCGTCTTCTGCTCGGTATCATAATATCTAATTAATCATAGTAAGAAAAGTTCAACAAAAATAAATCACGTAACGTATATTGTTACAATTTGTATTTGTAGTTATTTGACCAATGTCAATATTCATAACTTTTTTATTTTCCCATACAAACTCATCATCATTTTCCTACCCTTGTCCCATTCTTAGTGGGGTCGGCACAATATGCCGTGCTCTTCCAGTATCCTGTCGATCCTAGTCGCCAGGTGGCTATGTTAAAAACAACACTTCTAAAGGAGTACCGTTCCTTCTATTGAAGAATAGAGACGGTATCGGTACAAATTGATAAACTTGTGTGAAATGTGTGTACTCGTAATTTGTTGATCCGTTCTTGAGTTTCACGATGAGAAAGTTGGACTCATCAGAGGGAGACGACTCACCACATCTTTCTCATATATAGTGGATGCCATCTGAACTGATAAATTTAATCATCGTCACCTTCGTCGTGGAAACCTTCAACAACTTAGACAAAAATGGCATTCCGTTGCTTGATAATGTTACCGCCACTGCGATGCTCCCTCTTAACCAATGCATTATTTAAATTTAATTACAGTTTCATTACTTCAAAAATAACTTTTCCAAATATTTACATGACTATATTAATTAAAAATTCAAATAAAAATAAAACATATTACATGACACAACAATTTTTGACATTTGATTAAAAGTGTAATGTCAATATTCATACCCTTGTTTTGCAGTTTCCATAGTTACAGATCGTTTGTACGGGAAAATTAAATTGTATTTTTTAGTATTTTACTCGTAATTTATCCATATTCACCTATCCTATGTCCGATTCCTGGCTCTAAACTACTTCCCCACCAATTTTCAGCCAAATCTGCACGGCCGTTCTTTAGTTATAAGTGGTGTAACTAACACGACTTTCTTTTATATATATAAAACAAAGATATATATATAGACAAAGTTGTGCCTGAGGGATTCCTCCACTCCCCTTATAGACGTAAAAAATGCAGCGGGTCGAGACGTAGTATCTGCTTCCTACACTTTTGAGTAAAATGGAGTGAAGATACAAAAATGAGTACCTTTGTTCCTCTTTAGATTAGAATACTTTCAATCATAATTAATTAAGTTACGAGTTAAATTCACGACAAAGGAATTTCGGCTATTTCCTCATTTAATAGATAAAATTCATGTTGGAGTCGCTCTTGCTGGAATTTACGAAGGCATGATTCCGTTAATTTGTTATAATGTTTTATTCCATCTGTATAATTTGTTAGTCCTTAGTGTCGTCGTGTTGAGTCTCGGTGGCGCAGTGGTCGAGCACACGGCTTCTGATCCAGAGGTTTCCAGACACTGGCTCACACCAATGACTTTTTGAAATTATTTTCGGAAGTTATGTGTGATAAATATCGATGACTGAAAACTTTATATGGCAATATGTTCGCCACCTATTCCATTTGGGACGTAAACATAACGGCGAGACGAGGCTTAACAGCTGCTGCCTACACCTTCGGGTAACAAAAGGCGTGAAGTTATGTTATACGTATGTTATAATTTATTATTATATCCCCACGAAAGCCTTTTTATTATGTTTCAAAATAAAAACTGTGTAGATTGATACCTGGAAATGTTAACTTGGAGAATTCTGTTTTGTATTCACATCATTTAGGTACATTTTGTCAGAAATCATTTCGAAAACTATGGTAAATCCGCTAAGTTGTTCAGCGGATTCACCATACAGTCACCATCACCGTCGTGTTTTTTTTTTACAAAACCTATCTTATATCAAATTTAATATGTCACTAAGCACATAGGTTGCCTAAATAAATTCGGCCCAGAATTTGATAAATCATAGCTTAAAATATTTTTTTAGGCACTTTTTACATGTCGTGTGTTTTTTGGCCAGTTCTATACTAACCGAAAGTATGATTGTTCAGCAGATTTTCTACTATTATGAATTAAAGGAAAAAGTGTTAAATAATGTGACAGTAAGCCTGACACCTATTCAATAGATATAAAAAACTAATCTGTGATACATACTCTACGTAAGTGTGCTTTATCGTTAACTGTCTTGTCGTGTCAAGCGCTGGCCAGTAGAATAAAATCGACAAGCTTAACAATTAATTAACTACATGTTTGAAATGGTTATAACCTAACTGACTTATAAATCTGACAGCCAGATCATACTTATATTATAAATGCAATAGTTTCAATTTGTTTGTAATCTTTACACGCAAAAACTACATAATAAAAACTTTGCAGACATACTCTTAAATGTATCAGAAGTAACATAAGATAATTTTTAATTTAAAAAAATAACGTTTCTTTTCTTTTGTTTTTGAAAAATGCCTTTAAAGCGAAACAAAGTTCACCGGGTCGGCTAGTAATTAATGAAAGAAGTTCCTGTTTAAGGGTCACGTAGATTTCGTATTACTATCTACTAATCTGACTCGCAATTATCCTACAAAATGTTATCTTTATTCACCAAACTTCCTTCAAAGCTTCCGATTCATCTTATTTATGGTCCAATAAATGACATCTGCGGAAATGAAATTTTCTTTTCATAGACATTATCGTATCCTCAGTAAAATATAACTTGTGATTACACGAGAGACATTTGGAAGGGCAATTAGATATGATTGTCACACACATTGCTAATTAAAAAATCGATATTTTTTAATACAACTTCATACATTTTTATAGGTGGTGGAACCTATTGCCACACACCACGCAGACGGAGGTGAGTGTAACCAATATCATGTGTATATGTGTTTAGTGTTAGTGGTTATCTAATATGCGATGTTAACAATTTAATGTGTAATAATATTGAACGTGATATGATCAAAGAGACATAGTTATTTAATTACGTTAAATTAGAGACACGCTCTGCTTCTCTATGATTATAGTAAGGAGCCTTACTATAATCATAGAGAAGCAGAGCGTGGCAAGAAATGACGGCTGCAACGCAGCATCGTTTGTCACGTCACGTTATCGTGTCTTTGTTCGCAACAATCTTGGAGATAAAATACTTTTTGTCAAAACTTCATACGTTTTACATACATACATACATAAGCTCACGCCTGTATCCCATGGGGGTAGGCAGAGACTTTGGCTTTCCACAAGCTACGATCCTGACACACATCTTTCGCCTCATCCACAGTCATACATCTCGTCATGCATTTACGTCGGTTTCGGGTGCTACGCATTTTGCCTTTTTTAAACAGACCACTTATTTGGTCGTGGTAGCTCCGTCTTGGTCTCCCGATCCCGACCCTGCCACTCACATTCGCTTCGTATACTCTTTTAGTCATTCGGCTTTCATCCATTCTTGCAATATGACCAAACCATCTTAACATACTTCTCTCCACTTTGGTCACCACATCATCCTTCAACTTGCATTTCTCCCTTATCACGCTATTTTTTATTCGATCCGCAATGGTGACTCCACACATACTTCTCAGAGAACGCATTTCCACTGCATTCACCTTACTTTCATGCTTCGTCTGCCACACCCAACACTCACTCCCGTACGTCAGAGTTGGTACCAACACACCATTGTGAATCGTCAAGCGTGCCTTTTCAGACACAGCCTGACTACGCATCAAGGCATGCAGTGCACCATTAACTCTGTTACCCGCAGTCACTCTCCTTTCAATATCTTCCTCACATTTTCCGTCTCTTGTAAACATACTTCCCAAATATACAAACTCATTCACTTGCTCCAATTTCTCGCCATCCAATATAATATCACACAGTGTGACCTCTTTCTCTCTCTCCACAACCATAGCTTTCGTCTTGCTTACATTTATTTTCATACCTCTTTCTCTAAACCCTTCATTCACCAAGATTAGCATGTCTTGTAACTCCGACGCCGACGAAGCAAGTAATACCTGGTCATCGGCGTACAGTAGGCACTTGACACGCACCTCTTCCATGCTTAAACCACATTCAGTCTCTTTCAGATTTGTCAGACAACTATCCATATAGAGATTGAAGAGCCACGGTGACGCAACACATCCCTGTCGAACACCTTTATAGATGTTAAACCAGTCTGAGTGCGCCCCATTCACCCTGATGCAGGCTCTAGAATTCTCATATAGAGAATTTAAAGCCCGCACCAGGCGCTCGTCAACCCCATATGTATTCGACAGCGTTGACCATAATTCATTCCTGGGTACACGATCATAGGCCTTCTCCAGATCTACAAAAGCACAAAATACTTTTTTGGACTTGGCTAAATGTTTTTCACAGATGGTCCGCAGAGAGAAGATCTGATCGATGCACCCCCTTCCTCTCCTAAATCCCGCTTGTACATCCCACAATTTCTCATCTGTTACATTCGTCACTCTTTCAATAAGAATCTTCGCATACAATTTACCTACAACACTGAGAAGACTAATGCCTCGGTAGTTTTTGCAGTCCTGCCGCGACCCCTTCCCCTTGTGCAAGGGCACAATGACTGCTTTGGTCCAGTCGTCCGGAACACAGCCATCACGCCAACACACATTGAAAAGTAGTCGCAGCAATCTTACAACAACCCCTTTGCCACTTTTCAGCATCTCGGTAGTTATCCTGTCATACCCTGCAGACTTACCCAATTTCGTACTTTTTATTGCATTCACTATTTCATCTTCCGTAATTTCTTGAACTGCATCGTTTTGTGAGTGAGTGGGAGTTGGAATGTTCACCGGCTCATTATTGTGAAGATGTCCCTCACTACACTCAAAGAGTTCTTCGAAGTAACTTTTCCAACGATGCAGAACATCCCTTTCAATACTCAACAATCGTCCATCTTTCGCTCTTATAACGTCCAACTCAGATGACCTTGAACCGCCGCGACTCAATCTAACCTGCTTCCAAAACAGTTTTAAATTGGCCCTGAAATTCTCAGACATCTTTCTGTCAAACTTCTCTTTCATACACTTCTTCTTTTCCTGTACCACAATTTTAGCTTTCTTCTTTGCTTCCACATACACACTTTTTGCATTTCTTACCTGGTATACGTTCTCTGTATGACTTTCATTACCTTTCGCTTTGATGGCTAGTCCATCCAACCACGCCTTTTTCTTACATTCCACTACTTTCTTAACCTCTGCATCCCACCAGCATTCATCCAAAGACCTTCCTTTCTTTCTTTTAGTCTCTCCACATACTTTGGCAGCTGCTCCAACCATACTACTTTTGACAACCTCCCATATATCATTCATTCCACCCGCATATGATACACACACATTTTAAATGTGGCAAACGGAAGCTTACAGAAAATTTCAGTATTTGTATTCACCATATATATTTCTTAATCAATAAAATACAATTATTATTGTTATAATAAACAAAATATACAATTATTTAAGTATAACTAGATATTATATATATATTTATCTCTAAGACTTTCGCGAATCACGTTCATGACATTAAAACAACTTTTAGGATTATATCGCGTTTATTTATTACTAATTTTATTTATTTCCCGACGTTTCAAACTTTTTACAGAGATGAAAATGAAAATAATCTCTGTAAAGAGTTTGAAACGTCGGGAAATAAATAAAATTAGTAATAAATAAACGCGATATAATCCTAAAAGTTGTTTTAGATATTATATTTTAGGAAATATATGTTTCATAATGTATGTCAAATAAAACATAACCGGCCCTCTGAATAAGTTGGTTATGGAGTAACTTATATCCACTTTTATAATGCACAGGAATGAATAAATAAACGAAAAAATACAATTATTCTTGGAAATTTTGATTCAACCAAACGCCATAATGGGAACAGTTTTATTTAATTACGATATAATTATGTTATTTAGTGGATATTTATCAGCAGTAATAACTGTTTAATCTTTTTTCCATATCTTCACGCTTTAGATATGTAACGGTGTGGTAAGAGTTTCCTGATATTTGGATGATTTTATTCAAGCCTTTGTAATATGTGATCAGGGCTATCTGAGAAGAAACATACTTGTACTTACCCTCAAGTGACTTACCAATGACTTTTTGAATTAACTGAACATATTATGCCCCAATGGAACCATATATTTCATTCCATGAACACTGTTATATAAATAAAAGAGAAACAGACTGAAAGAGACAAAACTGTTATTTAAATAAATTGATATATCTTGACAAGAACTGTTCTTATATTACGAATTCTTAACTGTCTCGGTAGTTTTACCCAGCTTCAGAATCAAAAGTCTCGCGTTCTGGCAAATACCAATGACTTTTCAGAATATATTTCGGAAATTGTGACTGACAAAATTGTACTCAGATTTTGAATAAAATTTGTGATGTTTAGGAAAGTAAAAATGACGCTGCCTACTTCTTCGGGTATAAAATGGCTTGAAAGTACCAAAAAAAAATGTACCAATATAAAGTAATTAGGCTCAGATTGGCTTTTTAAAAGTTAATTTGTCATACATATGACATTGTTTTAAACGTAATTATATATACTTAAATACCTTTGAACTTGTGATCAAGATTGCTACTTCGTTACGCTTCTTGTTGTTTCAAAAATGAAGTCGGCCGAAGTGGACATGTCACAGCACATTTCTTTGCAAATAAAAGCTCTCAAATTATGCCGATTATGGTTCTATATACCGTATCCGGTCAAAAGTTTAAGTTTTTGGTTAAGTATAGTTCTGAAGTTATTTATAGGTGTAACAATATTTATAATACCAACAGGATCTCAATTTCTTTACGCGATAAAACTAATCTTAAGTGGTAACCCTGAAATACAAGAGATCGCTGGAATGTAAGTTAGCAAATTATTAATTTAGAAGCAACATTTTAATTTAATAAACATACAAGCTATTTCACATGTGGTTAGAAAGAGACTACATCTTTCCATTTGCTAAGATCTCGACACACAATTTTCAATTCTATTATATATTTGTTTCAATATAGGTAATTCGTATTTGTAATAAAATACAATAATACGATTGAACTGGTTAGTAATAAGAAAATTTGAAAATAAAATAGTTAGGGTTTTGGTATTTTCTAAATTCTATCTAAATAGAACACACACTAAAAATGTAATAATGATACGACGCGTGTTTACTACTTACATTATATGATAAGTTTGCTTTTAATGGATAGAAAATTAAAGATTTTTCTTATTTTAACGTCTTTTGCCATGAAAGTATTTATTTTGGTTTGCATTAAGAATGTATTTGAAGTTATAAAAATAAATAAATAAAGACTATATTCCAGAATAAATCTAGCTGTTACTGAATTTCAAATGCATCTACGACTTTTGGACTTGTTCTTACGTCGAGATATATTTACTGAGATGAGAATCCAACTGAAGAGCAAAGACTTTCAGTTTAATTTAAAACCCCAGAAGGTTATATTGGAAAATGCTGTATCTTTTTCTAGAAATATATTTTGGGTTCTGATTGTCAGCTGCACGATGGATATTGCTGGTAAGTTTTAAAAACGTTTTTTGAATAACTACTTTTTTAACTTTACGCCAAATCCTTTACGGGATAGGCAAATCGCATATTGTTCATACACGAAAATTTATCCGAAAAAAAATAAAACAAATTTCAATGCACCACGAGACGCGTCTTTTGTTCTTGGTGTTTAATAAATAAAAGCCTATTTCTTTTGTATTACGTCTGATTCACACTTAACATTCAAAAAGTGGTCTATATATATTTTAGACAAAGGATTCCATCGCCATAGAATATGACAGTATAGATGTGGGCTGTCACTCGTCTCGCTATGATACGAAGGTGCGCCATTCATCACTCTGACACATATTGTTAATACTATGTATTAAAACTGCATAGTCTCTAAAACAATGATTTTGTACTCGAGGTATTCGGATCCGAAAATATAGATAACTTATTTTTCTCACAATATCCGATTACAATGAAATAGAGTTGATTTATGACCACAAAAAGTCTCGGTGGTCCAGTGGTCGACCACACGGCTTCTGAATCCGGAGGTCGCGGTTTCGAAACCTGGCTCATACCAATGACTTTTCGGGGTTATTTTCGAAAGTTATGTGTGATAAATATCGATGCTTCAGAACGATATGGCAATAGGTTCGCCACCTATTCCGCAATTTATTGTTCAACATTGACTTTCTGCAAAAGAGTTGGCATGAAGTTATGTATTTTTATATAGAAAAAATTAAAATATTCCAATAATATTTATATTATTGCAGTACATGTAATAATGGTGCCTGGTTTCCACAATTTTCAAGTTCTACCACTGAAAATGGATTTGGCGTGGTTAAATTTAAATGAAAATATTCACTTTAATTATATTTTTGTTTATCAGGTAATGTTGTATGTAACCGAGTAAATTATAAGTAAATTTATGATCCTAACTTATGATAATATTTCACATCTCGAGCACTGAGTTATCATTTAACAAATTCTATGTGCTTAGTCATCGATAAAAGTCACCCTCAACATTCTAAAAGCGTTAGCAATACAGCCTGGATTTCTCCTTACAGAAATCCTCAAGCTAACTAACAAGATATCGTATGAAAGTGCTAGAAATATATTTGATATTATTAAAGTATGCAGTCAAGTACCTAAAAAATAAATAAACCATCCGTCAAAGCAAAATAATACATGGACATAAAAATACTTGTGACAAATGTCGTAGCTTTGTAGTATCGTAGCTGGTGGCACTGACTGCTATGTAATTGAGTGTGGGTTGTACTCACTTAAATATAAATAAATTTTACTGGAATAGTCATATTAAATTTGTGTATATGTCGTGTAGATATAAAATAATATTAATAAAATTACAGATCAAATATTTGTATAGCTTATAATTAAAGTTCACCGTATTTACAGATAATGTACAAGCCAGTAGTAATACTTACATTTGTTGCTATACAAACATTACCGTCCGCTGTGATGTTGTTTTCAAGTAAGTTTTTTTTTTATTATAAAAGGATTTTTATTTTACGTTGTTCAAAATGGCAAATTTATGATAATATTCTTAGTTTAGCCACTGCTTGAAAACGTTGCAAGAGCTACTTAACGTATATATTCTGAGAAGACAAAACTTCATAACTCTTTTTCGAAACAAAATATTTAATATATTTGAGAATTAGTTGCAAAAATAGGTTCTTATATAAGCTTATAAAATTCTTTATATTATATGTGATTGCGCTGTATAATAGATTGGTTTGCTTAATAAAAATATTGTACTTGTTCACGAGTATTTTAAAGAGCACTTTGTTATCTTTACTTTGTTTATTTTGTTTATTTTTCAGTCAGCCAATTGGACGTTTTAATTTATAACTTGGAAAATATTGAAGAACTAGTCAAAGACTTTGCATCTGAAAAGAAGTGTGACAGAGACACTGCATTCAAAGAGGTCTTCAAAGGATGTATTCTGCATCACAGTTCAATAATAAGGTTTTGTTTCCAGTTTTTTTTACATCGTGACAAATTTTCAGCTAAATAATTATGATAGCTTTAAATTGCTAAGCCAATCTGTACACGAATATCGTAATTGTGTAAAAGAATACAAAAAACATTTGTTAAAGTTTGTCTGCTTTATCTTACGAACCGACAAGTCTTGGTATTTTTAAATAATTTCGATTTTGGACTGTTATAAATATTGCGATTACTGTCACGAGGTAAATATACTTATATGCAATCATTTATTTCAGTTTTATTAATAAAATAAAATAAATTCCTGAAAGTGTAGGCAGCGATACGCCAATTGAATTATAAAGTTTTTCAATGTTAAAAAAATCTATTGCCATACATCGGACGCCATTTGCTCGGTGATCGATATTTATCACATCGCCTCGACCGGTGAAATACCACGACCTCTCAGAAGACCGACGTAAAGTGGCTCATGCCGCGTTTCGTTCGGTGAGAGAGGTATCCTGAGGCCTACCCCCCTTCCCCATCCTTTCCTATCCCCTATCCCTTAAAGGTTGGCAACGCAACAGTAACACTATGTGTTGCTGGTGTCCATGGGCGGCGTTGGTTGCTTACCATCAGGTGACACGCCTGCTCGTTTGCCCTCCTATCCCATAAAAAAAAATTACTTTTAAAAATATCTTTATTCAATAAATGTTACACAGTTTAATACAAACTATATCTTAAAAGCTAATACATTTTTACCAGGCCAACAATAAAGCTCCTCTCAAAAATTTACTGCACGAGTTAAAATTATAATAACATATTAAATTACCTTCAAGTTGAAAAAACACAGAATCCAAGGATCATTTTATGCACTATTGTTAGTAGTTACATTTGCTGAAGCACATTGAATGTAACGTTAAAACAAATTTATATATTTATCATCATATGTGGCTGTATCATGTAGTCATTCCTCATTCCGTCATTCCTTTACACTAAAGTCAACACAATACATTATTGGTAATTGCTGATTCACAGTTTGCACACAATTCCTGGTAACAGCTCGTGATACGCCACTGTTTCGCTTCAAACCACTTCATCAGCCTTATGTATTGCTGCCAATGAATTTATTAATTTTTGTCTCGCCATTTACTCCACTGCGTTGGAGACAGTGTAATGTTTTTCTAGTGTTTGATTGTTAGAGTAGTTTTTTTCTTTGTTGTTACAGTCACCAGCTACACTTTCAGGTAGAAAAATGCGTGTAAGCAAAGAAGTAATTAGAAAAATATTCTAACGATAAAAGTAGTTTCATAATCAGACAGAGAGATCAGATCAGAGATCAAGCTGTTTTTTTATTAAGAGTTATGAAAATCACAATTTAATTTATAACATCCACCAATCTAGTTCGTTGGGAGTGCTGAACCGCTAGACTTCCAAAGCTGCATATATCTATAGTCCTACTATTAATATTCTTTTTAATATATTTACTAGATTTGTGAACAAACTGCAAGACGGTTTTGGAGGGCAATTTACTACACTAGTATGTTTAAGCGGATGCATAATTTGCACTACCTGTGTACAAGTATTATCGGTATGTATAAAATTTATATAAGTATATTCAAATATACATCTTATATCACATCTCTCTGCCTACCCTGCAAGGGACTTGGCTTCATATATTTATCATATATTCGTTATAACTATACACTAAGTTCGAAACATATATCTATGTTAGACCGTCCATGCGTGGTTCTACTGCTAATAACCATTTTAGCTGACAATGCCACCCATGTTGAAACTCATCGAGATATAAAATACTAAAATAATTCCTGGGATCTTTGGAAGCTATTTGTCCTTTTTCCTGTAACATAACATACATAACATAACTTCACGATTTTTGAGCCACTTTACGTCGATAATATGATATGTACTGGTATTTTACCAGTCGTAGCGACCCATTCATCATTTGAAAATTGTTTTACACAAAATCATTACAAAAAAGCTATTTGTTTTTACTCGTTACATACATACATAACTTCACGCCTTTTGTTACCCGAAGGTGTAGGCAGCGGCTGTTAAGCCTCGTCTCGCCGTTATGTTTACGTCCCAAATGGAATAGGTGGCGAACCTATTGCCATACCGGGCACAAAGTTTGTCAGTCATCGATATTTATCACACATAACTTCCGAAAACAATTTCGAAAAGTCATTGGTGTGAGCCAGTATCTGGAATCGAACCCCGGATCTCTTGATCAGAGGCCGTGCGCTCGCCCACTGCGCCACCGAGACTGTTTTTACTCGTTGTGGCATAAAATAATACCGTTGTAAAATATTGTTATCTCCTGGCCTCCATAAGTTTCCTATTTGTCGAGGTAGGCTATTAATATAATACTTAACATCATATTACTACTACCCCAAGGCAGGGTTAGTGTAATAGGTGTCAGCAAATTTGGCAAAATTTATTGACAGTAGTTTAGGACAAGAAGTTTGCTGAATCTGCTGGTTTTTTAAAAGGAACTCAAATGATGTTGTTTGAGAATTCTGTTTAGAACCAAATTACGGGAATAGAATTTAACTATTTAGAATTAAACAGTGGTAGAGCCAAGCAGTTCGCTGCATGAATGGGCCTGCTCGACCGGTGAAATACCACGACCTCTCAGAAGATTGACGTAAAGTGGCTAGTGCTGCGTTTCGTTCGTTGAGAGAGGTACCCATTCCCCATCTTTTCCTATTCCTTATCCCTAAAAGGTCGGCAACGGAACAGTAACACTATATGTGTTGCTGGTGTCCATGGGCGGCGTTGGTTGCTTGCCATCGGTTGACACGCCTGCTCGTTTGCCGTCCTATCCCATAAAAAAAGAATAGTTATTATTTTATCAAACAAAAGGTAAGGCGAGAACAATTGGGATTTCATAAAATCTGATACAATTCTTTTTTTTTATTCCTTAGCATAATACGAGAGCCCGCTTTTGTTCTGTGTAAGTAGTTTTGATTTGATGATCAATCATTTTCCATTTCCGCAGATTGAATCGCCGGGAAAAAATTTCAGTCAAGTAATATGGATACTGCCATACTTGTTCATATTTATATGCAATCTTTATATAGATTGCTATTTTAGTAATTTAATTACAACTAAAGTGAGTATTAATATTATTGATATCTTTATAAAATATTTTTATGCCTTTGGTTGGTAGAAGGTTTTGGTAGCAAGAAATAGGGGGTGAATATAATCCCCTACATATAGCAAAATGTGCGATCGACTTTCCAGAAAGTTATTGCTTAATTTAACTAAATATTAACTAGAAGTAGAAGTGCGAAGTTACTAAATGATTGATAACTTACGATATCAAGTCTTTTGGCCTCTCACATGATCGTGGAAAATGATAGCGTGGCACTATTTCTTAGAGAGTAGTTGCACGTTATTACAAAATTTAAAATTGCCCCAGAAATTGTTAGTTGAAAGAAATATTAATTTCAGAGTTTACACATAGCAACTGTGGTATACTTTTGCCCCTGGATGGAGTTGCCGATGTCACTCAAGAAGAATCTGTTACTATTCATAGCGAAAACTCAGCAGCCAATTGTTATCACTGCCGCAAAATTTATGCCGATATCATTGAAGACCTTCACAAAGGTAATACTGTTTTATCCTGAGACGGCTGACCTAAAAGATGGAATTAAAAATAACTTTAACTAGAAAACCTTGACTGGTAACTCTCAAAGGGGCACAATGATAATTCATTTTAGGATATTATATTTTATTGCTAGTTGACCCGGTGAACGGTTAAAAATTTGCACTTTTTCTTTACTGAATTGTATATGAATTATACATACAAGTGTCGGACAGAGTGTCGGTGTAAGAATAAGAAAGGGCATGCTCCGATGGTTCGGACATGTAGAAAGGATGGATGATGCAAGATTGACTAAGCAGATATACAATGCAAAAGCGGATGGGTGTAGGAGTTGAGAACGGCCAAGACACATTCCATGACCAAATAGAACGTGTTCTGGAGGAAGGTGATGTTAAGAGCCTCAAAAATCGACTCACGTACATGAAAAGAGTTCAAAAATGACAGTCAACGAAGTGAGTGAGGTGTGAAGAATCGTGCCTTATGGAACTCCGTTCTCTCTGCCTACCCCGCAAGGGATTTAGCGTGAAGTTATGTATGTGTTATACGTACAAACTACCCGTTGATATTTTCTATCTATTATAAAACGTTACATAATTTAAAAGATGTAAGCATACAGAAGAATATGAGGACAGAAAGAGCGACTTTGTTTTATATTATGAAGAGATATTTTATATTATGGGAAAAGAGGTAAACTGGTAAGCTTGTCTCAGTTACCAGTTTGTTAGTTATTTCATGCCTTTAAGTTGGATAGCGAGGAGGATGAAGAAGAGGAGAGGCATTGGAAAAGGAAGGCAAAGAGTGAGCTTTCTGAGAACTCTCTTGCCGATTGAAATGCGACTTGAGCCACTTCCCTCATATACATACAAATATTTTACTTCTCGGCTGGCCGGCCCAATCATACGTGGCAGTACCTCTGTTTACACTTCTAGGATGTATTATTGTTTTAATAACATTTACAGTAATATAATAGAACCAAATCATCAAAACAAAAATTGCTTAAAAAAAATTAAACCGACTTCTAGAAACGTAAACCACAAAATCTCAAGTAATGAAAACAGTACCTTCATAACTAAAAAGCAATAAATAACGAAACTTACTTATTTATATACTTGATACAATATACAAAACGTATTACTTTTTTAAAGTAATCTTTAACTATTAAAATATTTACAACTGTCACTTATTTTTGGAGTCGGTGCCAGCCTCAGTAACATAGTCTGTCGTGTTGTATGATATGTGCGGCCATCAAGGTCACATGGCAAAATAGAATACGGGGTAACTTTTACCCAGCACTTACTCCAATAATAGATGACAGTTGTAAATATTTTTATAGTGATCTCATTATTGAAGTCGATGCAATACAATAGGGTCTTTTACCAAGGCTGGCACCGAGTCCAAAAATAAGTGACAATTGTAAATATTTTAATAGTTAAAGATTACTTTATAAAAGTAGTTGCCTTCGATTTCTCTTGATTTCCATCATCAAATCCTGATCTGGTGAAAATGGGACCATCTCGAAAGTTAATAAAATCGATCAAAAAAAATTTTTGAAATTCGTCCTTAATTGACGAAAACGGTAAACAGACATAAAAAAAATATACAGACGAATTGAGAACCTCCTCATTTTTTCGAAGTCGGTTAAAAATTCAAAATTTACAGAAAGAGTAATTTCTTACAGATAATGGATTGGACTTACAAAGGCTTCGCCGTGATGAATCAAATGAAGAAATGAGTAAGATTGCAAATACTTCAAAGACAATGCGAGTGCAATTTCTATGGCAATTATATCTACATAATAAGGGCTTTTTTGTCATGTAAGATTCATGCTTATGTTATTAAGTGGAATATGATATATTTTTGAAGTGTCTTACTTACACATTACACTATTGGTAAGATAAATATTGAAATTTCTGACAGTAAAATTATTAAATTATAAATTCAATTACGTATTATGATTGTTTTATTTATTGATATATAACTTTACGCCTTTTTTCTACACGAAGGTGTAGGCAGCGGCTGTTCAACCACAACTCGTTAAGTTTGTGTCCCAAATGGAATGGTTAGCGGAACCTATTTCCATTCATCAGGCACAATGATATATATTCTCACATATAACTTCTAAAAATAATCCCATGTAGTCATTGTTATAATTAAAATTAATTATGTCCCAATATATAGCAATAGGATAAAAACAATTTACTTCTTACTGCTTCGAGTCTGTGATAGGCGTATGTGAGAACTATCCTTGATACAATAAACGTTTGAGACACAAATTCCCAAGACCCAAACCCTTATGTCCCAACATAAAGTCCTTGTAACTACGTATGTCCACAACTTAAATATCACCTTTGAACAAGATAATTGTTTATACAACCAAGTCGTGTATATAGTTCGTATAATAAGATTATTTTGAATAACTGAACAAATAACCGACTATGTCATGTCGTGACATTGTCGGTTTTATTGACCTGAACATATTAGTCTCGAAATATTTACTCTACGATATGAGTTCATCTAAGATTTGTTAATTTGTTTACGCAATTAAATATAGCTATATACATTATTTCGCGTTAAGTTACTTGAGGGTCGAAAAATACTTTATATATACCTTACATTTTTACGGCTCTGACATAACCTTCTCCACGGAAATGTTCTATTTGATCTTAGAATCTGTCACTGGGCCACCCTGGACTCCTACATCCATCCGCTTTAGCACTGTACCTATATGTGCTTAGTCAATCTTGCATCAACCATTCTTTCTACATGTCAGAACCATCAGAGACATCGACAACTTCAAGTCGAATCATGTAATTATTTAAAACGTATTTTAATTTATATTGCGTCTCTAAAACATTATGTTTGAACCGATATTTTTAATTAAGTATGTTTATATGGGCCTTAAAAGTTTTACAAGCTATAAGGAAACCACAATAAATGCCAGGGAGTTTTCTTATACTAAATAATGTTGAGTTATTTTT
Organism: Euproctis similis; assembly: GCA_905147225.2. Lineage (NCBI taxonomy): Eukaryota > Metazoa > Arthropoda > Insecta > Lepidoptera > Erebidae > Euproctis > Euproctis similis. The sequence continues at coordinate 8,150,727 of LR990119.1, forward strand.
TTTTTGGCGTATTGCATTGTGTTTATTTAACAAATTTACTTTAATAATAATATCTCGGACACAATACACACAGCGCCCTCTAGTTCCAAGCTAAGCCACTAAATGCTTGTGTTATGGATACTAGATAACGGATAATAATACATATATACTTTTCTTTTGTAAATACATACTTATAATACATAGAAAACGCCCAGACGCCACACAAATATTCATGTTTGTCACAAATATTTGTGCTCGGGTGGGAATCGAACCCCCGACCTCATTGCTGCAGCCGGTAGTTTTACCAATGCGCCACGAGGCCCGTTAATTAAAACTTTGACGTCTTTTTAACAGGATAAGGGCAAGTAGGAATAGTTTAGCGTCGCCCATGGACGTCTGCAACACGGTGTTACTGTTGCGTTGCCGGCCTTTAAGGGATTAGGATGAGAAGGGGACAAGAGGGAAAGGAAGAAGGATGTGATACTCCGGATACTTCTTCTATTATATGAAACGCGTCAATTTACATCGTTATCCTAAGTGGTCGTAGTTTTGGAGCGGTTGAGCCAGGCTGTTCATCCAGTAAACTGCGTGGCTTTACCACTGTTTTAGATGCTCACGGACTATGGGCAATAAAAATAGTTTTAATTTTATAAATGATATTCGTGAAATAAATTCTAAAAAAGTTTTACTAGATTTTTAAGCTGAGATTTCTAATATAGAAGCATGGTATTGAATCACAAAATCTGCCAGACGGTTAAGTATGTGTATGTGAATAATGACGATTTTATTTCGTCTCTGAAGATCTTTTATAATTTTGTCACTCAGTTATATTCTATTTTATTAATATTTTTTTTACTTTAATATATATACACAAATTTGAAACTCTGCAATGATTTCATGAGAAATGGAGGAATAATTTTTCGATATAATGAAACACTATATGTATATAAAAGTATAATAATTTATTATTCCTAAGTCGGTGAATTAAATATAAGTATATTCTTAGAGAAAGTATTTGACTCCATATTTTAAGAGAGCTCTTAGTGTGGGGCGGTATTTTTTCTGTCTGGTAAATCAACCGCTTCAAGCGTATCCGACGAGGACACGCCCTTTGCATTAGTGCTTCCACTAAATTTTGTAAACAGTAGTGTATAGTTTAGTCTCTTCTATTGTTAGCAATTTAAGAGTGTAATTTATGACTTCCTAGAAATGTCAAAGAAACTCCAACTAATACACTCGAGAGCAATGAATCCGGGTCACTTAAAGAATCCTAAAAATCTCGGAAACTAAAAATGCTAGGTTAATGCAATAAATTGTATTTAATAGACAATGTAATACTCCTTAAATGAAGGTATTAAAACTTCTTAGTTATTGTAAAGTTATATCATAAAAAAATCAAATTTGAAAAAGGGCCACTTTCGAAGATGGAACTACGAAATTACAGCATTTGGTTTTGCTTTTGTTTGTAATCTGTCATTTATGTGGGTACATAAACCATGTTGATAGTGCTCTATATTCATTATTCAAGCTGAAATTATGTCGCTTACGCCTGAAGAATGCACTAGAATACTTACAATGCTGGAAACCGGCCGGAGTCAGCGCGATACAGCCAGGACTGTTGGTGTGTCGCTGTCAACAGTACAAAGAGTTCTCCGACGTTACGAAGAAACTGGTTCTAACCTACGCAGACCAGGAACGGGCAGAACCAGGTATACCACAGCACGAGAAGACCGATACTTGGTGAACACCATGCTTCGAAATCGCTTTCTCACAGGAACTGAACTCACCAATCAGTTTCGACGCCTCGGAGGAAGTAACCCAAGTGCATGGACAGTAAGACGTCGGCTTGCTGAATCTAACTTAAAACCCCTTAGACCTGCAAACGGCCCTAAACTGGAGCGTGGGCATCGTATTTCAAGACTAAGATATGCCCAGAGCCACGTAAATTGGAGTATTGAAGATTGGTCAAAAGTTATGTTCTCCGACGAATCAAAATTTATGCTCTACAAGCACGATGGAAGACACAGAGTGTATCGAAGACCAGGGGAAAGATTCAAGCAAGCATGCATCGAGGAAAAAGTAGCCTACGGTGGTGGGTCTGTACTTGTGTGGGCCGGAATTTCTTCTGAAAGTCGCACAGAGCTGGTGATCATAGAAAACGGCTCTTTAACTAGCGTAAGATATGTGGAAGAAATCCTCAATGATCACGTTGGTCCATTTATGGTCAATTTAGGTGAGGATGCTATATTTATGCATGACAATGCCCGACCTCATACAGGTAGGATTGTGAATGACTACCTTCAAGAGATGAACATTACTCGTATGGAGTGGCCAGCGCGCAGCCCGGATATCAACCCGATCGAGCATGCTTGGGACGAGCTAGGCAGATGCGTAAAACAACGAAACCCTCCCCCAATCACGCTTCGTGAGCTCAAAATTGCTCTCACAGAGGAATGGGAGAATATTCCCCAAAATCGTATAAGGAACTTGGTGTACAGCATGCCAAACCGCGTAAACGCAGTAATGGAAGCACGAGGAGGCAATACGAAGTATTAAAATTCAAGAAAATCGTAATAAAGTTCAAAAATTTCATGTTTCCTATTTTTGTTTTAAGGAGAGATCAGCAGATTTTTTCTTTATGTAATTTTGTGTTAATAAAATGTATGGTGACTCATATTTTTTTTACTTTCATTTAAGGAGTATTACATTGTCTATTAAATACAATTTATTGCATTAACCTATCATTTTTAGTTTCCGAGATTTTTAACATTCTTTAAGTGACCCGGATTCATTGCTCTCGAGAGTATTATAAATGCAAAATTCCGTTTATTTATTACATTTTACGTAATAACTACACTACCGATCATCATGAAACTTTGTACACATAATGTTGGAAGTATCAAAAGTAACATACGAAATTATTAAAAAAAAATTTTTTTTTGATTTGATTGTGATGGTGTAGGCAGCAACTGTCAGGCCTCGTTTCGTACAAATTTTTACGTCCCACATGGAATACGTGGCGAAAACTATCGCCATTTATCAGGTATAATGATATCTTATTATCGATAGTGTACAACCGCACGATAAAATCGATAATTAACAAACAAAAAAAATGCGAGAAGTCATTGGTGTGAGCCCTTATTGTATGCCACCACTTGTTTTTTATTTCATAGGAGGGCAAACGAGGATGCGTGTCACCGGATGGTAAGTGACAAACGCCTCCCATGGACACCAGCACATATATAGTCTTGCAGTTGCGTTGCCGACCTATAAGGGGCTAGGATGGAAAAGGGTTGGCCTCCGGGTACCTCTTTCACCAAACGAAACGCGGCATGAGCCACTTTACGTCGATTTAGAGGTCGTGGTATTTCACCGGTCGAGCCGGCCCATTCATGCAGCGAACTTTTAAATGGCCTCTTGATATAAAACCGTGGACCTCGACCGCTGAGCGAATATCACGACAAGATAAAACCAAATACCACTCTCAAATTAATTAGGAAAATTTAGAAACTATAAGCCTACTTACTTGAAATTTAGTATATAGATACATTATAGAGTGCAAACATCTGCTAAGGACAAAATAAGGATTGTTGGAAGTTTGTATGCAATTCCTATGTTCTTTAAAGCAAGTGGCTTGATATTCGGAATATAAATGGCTTAAAATGTATTGTCCGAAATAAAAGAAAATATATACATACATACATAACTTCACGACAAATCCCTTGCGGGTTGGCAGAGAGAACGGAGCTCCTAACATGACCTTCCTCCAGAACACGTTCTATTTGGTCATGGAATATGTGTCTTAGCCGTCCTCGACTCCTACATCCATCCGCTTTTGCATTGTATATCTGCTTAGTCAATCTTGCATCATCCATACTTTCTACATGTCCGAACCATCGGAGCATGCCTTTTCTTACTTTTACACCGACACTCTCTTTCAATCCGACTTCCTTCCTTATAACCTTTTTCCACGCGGTCAGCGAGGGTCACTCCGAAGATTTTGCGCAATGCCCTCATTTCGACCGCGTTTATCCTACTTTCATGCACGCTCTGCCATACCCAGCTCTCGCTTCCATAAGTTAGCGTTGGGATCAGTATTGCATTGTGAATTGCTAGCTGGGCTTTTCTGCTAATATCTTTTGCGCCCAGGAATCTGCCCAACGCCCCATTTACTTTATTTCCTAACGCTACTCTTCTTTCTACATTAGTGGTGTACCTTCCATCCCTACTAAAAGCGCATCCAAGATATACAATTTCTTTCACCTGTTCCAGCACTACATCGTCAACCATTATCCTTGCATCCGTTCTGGATTCCTCCCTTTCAAACACCATAACTTTCGTTTTCATCACATTCAATTGTAAGCCTTTCATCAAACAATCATCTTTTAGTGACTAGTGTTTGCAGATCAGACGGCGATTCGGCTAAGAGCACGGCGTCTTTTTTAAAGTTTAGTAATTTTTAATCGGCCACGTTAGTTTTATGTGAAGATCTTCCATTACGTAGATATTGGTATGACCAACATTTTCATCAAAAAACTCTCCCTATACTTTAGTACTCAGAAGCATAAAGATAATTTTAAAAAAGGGTACACTATTCATAATTTATTCTTATTGTTGACTCATCTTTGTCAAAGAACAAAAACGACTATATCTTTTCCTATCTGTCTCTGAAGTTTAAAGTGGAATTTAATTTAAAATTCTCACCGTTTAGAAGTGAAGTATTCTATTATTGAAAAAAGCTCGCGATAAATACTCACGTCTCGACCGAATTGTTATGGCGTTAATTCGATGACAAATGTTCCCCACCCACTTTCTGTGTTGTAATTACGCGAAGCAGAACCATAATTAATATTTTATGTACATGGTAGGTTTTTTTTTGGGAGACAACGTGTTTCTTTTTCATATGATTGTGTAAGTAACAGTGGTAGAGCCAAGCAGTTCGCTGCATGAATGGGCCGGCTCGATCGGTGAAATACCACGACCTCTCAGAAGATCGACGTAAAGTGGCTCATGCCGCGTTTCGTTGGGTGAGAGAGGTACCCGGAGGCCCACCTCCTTTCCCCATCCTTTCCTTTGCCCTATCCCCTAAAGTTGAAGTTGAAGTTGAAGGATGATGTGGTGACCAAAGTGGAGAGAAGTATGATAAGATGGTTTGGTCAAATTGCAAGAATGGATGAAAGCCGAATGACTAAAAGAGTATACGAAGCGAATGTGAGTGGCAGGGTCGGGATCGGGAGACCAAGACGGAGCTACCACAACCAAATAAGTGGTCTGTTTAAAAAAGGCAAAATGCGTAGCACCCGAAACCGACGTAAATGCATGACGAGATATATGACTGTGGATGAGGCGAAAGAGGTGTGTCAGGATCGTAGCTTGTGGAAAGCCAAAGTCTCTGCCTACCCCCATGGGATACAGGCGTGAGCTTATGTATGTATGTATCCCCTAAAGGTCGGCAACGCAACAGTAACACTATATGTGTTGCTGGTGGCCATGAGCGGCGTTTGTTGCTTACCATCAGGTAACACGCCTGCTCGTTTGCCATAAAAAAAAGTAGGACCGTATCTTTTTCAAATACGAGAACTGGGTCAACTAAATTAAGTGAACCTAAAGTAAAGGTGATTGCGATGTTACCTAGGTAATATATTGTAAATAAGTAATTTGAAATCTTGAGCTAGAATCCGAGTAGCACAGTAATGACTTTTGGAAAATTTTCAGTTATAAAATCTTGCTTTATTATGTCATTAGCATTTGCCATCACAAATTGGGTCAAAACATAATTTCATCTATTTCTAACCTCATATATCACAGGCGTAACGTAAAAAAAAATATAACAAATAAAGTAGGTAAGTAAGAACGTTCAAAATAAATTAGAGAGACTTTAGTATAATCCACAGTGTAAATACAAATCGTATCTTTGTTAATTTAAGACAATCTAATTAAGCTTGGAAGATAATATTGAGATGAGTTTGTTGCTTTGCCAAATGAAATGTGTAGATACTCTATTTTTGTGAGAAACTTTTAAGTCTCACAGTAAATAAACATTATGGAACTAAATTATTGTTAAAAGTGAAAGAAAGGAGACCGTTATCATATTTATAAATATTAAGTATATGTACAAATGCATAAATACAGAAATATTTGTCATTTAAATCTGCAACACCAATAAGTTCAAATTCACCACCGGCTACTCATAGAGGATAGGAAGGGAAAGAGAAAAAAAGATTGGGAGGGATGAAGTAAGTAGTGCACCTACAGATTTGTCTTTTACAGGACGAAACACGGCATTGGCCACTATACGTTGGTTCTTTGGGAAATCGTGGAATTTTACTGGTTCAGAGGGCTTATATATCCACTGAACTGTGTGGTTCTACCAATAGTTATTGATAGAGGAAGGAAAAAAGTGGTAAACGTATAAAAGTAAAAGGAAACGGGAAGAAAATGAGAGATAGAAGAGAATTTCCATCCATAGTTTGACCTTGGCTATTAGCCAATTAAGGCTTATCTGTGTTCACATACAATTATTTCTTTGGAGCTATATTTTGAACAAGTCTAGGTGGGCCAGCGGTCGAACGACCCGCTTCTGACTTGAGAAGTCGTGGATTCGTATGCTCACACCAATGAAATTCGAAATTATTTTCTCTTAAAGTTATGTGTGATATAGATATCGATGACTAAAAACGGTGTCGGTCCGGTGTCGTTCCGGTATGGCAATAGGTTCGCCACCTATTCCATTTTAAACGTAAACATAATGGTGAGACGATATTTAACAGCCGCTGCCTACACCTTTGGGCAGAAAAAGACATTTTTTGTAATTGTAAATTTGTGCAAAAAGAAATATTAAGTCAGTTGCCATCGGACCATTGTGGTCAAAAGGCAGTTTTTGTGATGAATATGCCTAAATTAGTTAGTAAATTTACTTGTAGACCCATAACCCAGAAAGGCATCAAACATTTTCAAAACGCTATCGCGGCTAAGGTTGCTTCGCCGGACATGTCGAATGATCCAGATGAACTGTACAACTCACTTTTAAAAACCATAGACTCGGAACATAAATCTATTTTTAAAACCAATCTATGAGTAAAAATGTCAATTTATCATTTTGCAATTGGGCTACCAAGGGCATTTACAAAAGTAGAACTAAGTTGTATGATTTATATAGTATAAAGAAGTGGAATTTTGATCCCGTTTTTATTAGATATGTTAGAAATTACTCTAAAATATTTAAAAAAGTATGTTTATCTGCCAAATCAACATATATAAGTAAGCGGATACAAGAATCACAGAACAAGATTAAAGTTACTTGGAATATTATCAACAATGAGACTGGTCGTACAAGGGACCGTGATGATAATATTAAACTTATAATTAATAATAAAATTATCCAAGATAAATATGCTATTGTCAAAACATTTAATGACTTTTTTGCCAAAATTCCCATTACTACTACTAATACATTAAATTCGTGTCCCGTCAAAGCTGAAACTCTGCTTAAGGAAAGTGTGGCCGAGTGCAATGTTTCTTTTAAATTTGAACATGTCGACGCTTACGATATTATAAAAGTGTTTAAACAATCAAATTCCAAAAAAACGGCTGATTTATGGGGCATTTCCGTGAAATTAATAGATTCTATTATTGTCCTAATAGCTCCAAACCTAGCTGTGCTTTTCAATAAATGTGTAGACGCAGGTGTGTTTCCTAATTTAATGAAAATTGATACCTTTGTTTAAAAGTGGTAGTAGGAACGATTCAGCTAACTTTCGTCCTATTTCTATTTTGCCTGCACTCAGCAAAATTTTTGAAAAAATTATCTCTCAACAAATACTAAGCCATTTTAATTTGAATAATCTTTTTCACAGAGAGCAATACGGTTTTACAAAAGGTCGCTCTACAACCGATGCTGGGGCTGCTCTTATCAAACATATTTTCGATGCTTGGGAGAACTCGCAGGACGTAATTGGCGTATTCTGTGACCACTCTAAAGCTTTTGACTGCGTGGATCACCACACTCTTTTACGTAAGCTCAGTCACTATGGTATTAAGAACACTGCACTTAGGCTGGTTGCATCATACTTAAATAACAGGTTACAGTTTGTTGATGTAAACGGAGTGAGATCATCTGGATCATCTGTGTCTATGGGCGTTCCCCAGGGTTCCATTCTCGGTCCGTTGCTGTTTATTATACATATCAATGATTTGCCTTTTTGCGTTCAGAAATTTTGTAACATTGTACTATTTGCTGACGACACTTCACTCCTCTTCAAGGTAGACCGTAAAAAAGCATTTTTGATGATGTGAATAGCTCCCTTACACATGCCCATGAATGGTTTACGGCTAATAATTTAGTCCTAAATTCCAATAAAACTAAAATAATAAGGTTTACTATGCCTAATGTTAATGGTCCGGCTATAAATATATCTCTGAATAACACAATTTTAGACCCAGTGAAGTCAACTTTATTCTTAGGTATTAGTATAGATAATACGCTCCAGTGGGGTCCTCAAGTAAAATCTTTAGTGGGAAAACTCAGCTTTGCTGCCTACGCGGTTCGAAAAGTTCGACAGCTTTCCGATGTTGCAACCGCCAGATTAGTCTACTTCAGTTATTTTCATAGCGTTATGTCTTATGGTATTTTGCTATGGGGTAGAGCAGCTGAGATTCAGTCGATTTTTGTTATTCAGAAACGAGCTATTCGGGCAATTTATAATTTGGGGGCCAAAGTCTCTCTAAGAGAACGTTTTAAGGAAATTGGCATACTAACAGTTGTTTCACAATTTATATATGCCAATATAATGTTTGTTAGGAAAAACTTGAATAAATATATTATACTAAAAATAGTGATGTTCATAATTTTAATACCAGAGGCAAGCATAAACTTGTGTTGCCGTGTCATCGCCTGCACAAAGTACATAAGTCTTTTCTGGGAATGGGTGTACAATTTTATAATAGAGTCCCTGCGCATATCCTGGCTCTGTCATTCAATCGGTTTAGTCGGGCGGTGAAGGATCGTCTCGTTGCTGGTGCTTATTACACCATCAATGACTTCATGACGGACAAGTCATCTTGGGACCGTCAAGTTGCTTGCTCAACGCGGATTCTGTAGTTTGCGTGTTGAAATTTGTTCACATGTTCTGGAGTGGAGGCGTTCCGTAATAATTTCTGATAGTTATGTATATACACTTTCTAATTTAAAATTTGCTTTGATATTGTTTATAATACATGTACATATAAGTTTTATTTATTGCACAACGTTACCACTTTAAATAAAAGATGTCGCGTCAGTTGCGCTCGACTAATATATTTGCATAGTTTTTCTTTTTAGGACGTTGATTTTAATTTGCTGTGATGGTCGAGTATTCTGGCTGCTACACCTTTTATGCACGAGTCTACAGCTTTGTTTTCAGTAGCGATATTAATATTATTGTTATTTATGTTTAATAGTTTGAAAAGAGTATTTGGCACATGAGTTTCTTGCTCGATTCTTCTCATGATAGCCCCTACACTCGGAATCGGGCCGCTCGTGGCGATTGCGTCCGTGTTTTCTTGTTCCACGGACGCACTTTCCTCAAGCGCTCGTGTTAAGTAGTTAATTTAAAATAATAAAGTAAAATTGTACTTGTTGACTATTTTTAGTGTCTGTGAAGACCTATGAAAATAAAACTTATTTTGACTTTGACTTTGACGTTAAGTTATGTTATATATTAGAAAAGTTATTTCAAAATTATAATAAGTTTTGCATATCGTATAAAGAGATGATTGATTTCCTACAAACTTCCATTCCCCAAACACTTTGATGCGAAGTTAGTCAGTTAGAATATATAATCAACATATACATAACTTCACGCCAAATCCCTTGCGGAGTAGGTAGAGACAACGGAGCGCCATAGGGCACGATTATTACACACCTTACTCGCTTCGTTGATTTTCATAACTCTTTTCATGCACGCGCGTCGATTTTTGAGGCTCCTAACATCACCTTCCTCCAGAACACGATCTATTTGGTCATGGAATGTGTGTCTAGGCCGTCCTCGACTCCTATATCCATCCGCTTTTGCATTGTATATCTGCTTAGTCAATTTTGCATCATCCATCCTTTCGACATGTCCGAACCATCCGAGCATGCCCTTTCTTGAAGTTGTGTGTTGTTGAGGAAAGTGAGGTTACACTTTAAATATTGTCAACTTTAAGAAAACGTACTTCACATAAGATGTCAGTAGTTAAATTTGTGTTTCAGTTGCTAAGTCAAGACCATTCCTTTTTTATATTTATGAGGACAACTATTTTGCGGGTTTGCATGGTAGATGAGGTTATTAAAAAAACACGCATACAATACGTGATTCAATTTGTTGTCCAATGGTTTATTGTATTTGTTCAAATTATTTCTCCGGATGTAATCGTATGGTGGAAGGTGGCGACGAAGAAGAAGGCTATAAAACGTCTTGTAGAGTCGACCGTAAAATTTATAGTACATAATAGTCAAGGAATGTGATTGAATTTGGGGGCCCGCTATAAGTATATTATATATACCATCTAGTGAAAATGGAACACAGAAGGGCCTAAACATAAGCCTCCGATGTTGCGGCATTCGTTTTGCTGGTCTGGAGTCGTGGTATCCAATACGGGCCCATATGACTTCTCAGAATTACTTTCGGACGTTATTCGGGATAAATACCGATTGACAAAATTGTGCTGGATGTATGGTTATAGGATCAGCAGTAGGATTGTAGTAGGTGATTGGCTTAGGAGACGCAACTTCGCATAGAAAATGAAAGTTATAAAATAACGGTTGTTCTAATTCTACGATTAAAACAAGCAAAATGTTTGATGTTCCAAGCAAAACTCGACGGAATATTAAAGTTCAAAGGTGAAACCGAAACTGCTCGTAACAAAACCTAAACTAGGATAGAACTAGAAGTTATTTACAGTTTAGAACTGTTTTAATGTTTCGTAACATTATTAAATAGTTATGATACAATTTTATTATTTGAATTGTGATTATAAATTTACATATACATCTCCAAGTCAACTCCCTTACGGGGTAAGCAGATATAAATTTAGGCACATAGATCTTCTATCAGGCATAATTTAGGCACGATTCTTATAAACTTCACTCGCTTCTTCGTCTTTCATATTTTTTGTCGTACACGTTCATTGGTTTTTAAGGTTCCTGACATCCCCTTTCGCAATAGCACGTTCAATTTGACTATGGATGTGCCGTGACCATCCTCTCTCCTCTTAAAAAATTCTGCTTTTGAATTGTATATCAATTTACACAAAATTCATCACGCGTTCTTATTAACTATCCAAAACAATGGATCATGCCTTCCTTACTTTAACACCGAAAATCTCTTTCAATTACAATTTCCTGCCTTATTATATATCATATCAAATATAATAGTTAATTTGGAACTTACAAATATACTTATTGAGACTAGACCATATGCAGTGGCGTAGTTTTAAATATATAAGCATACAAATGGACAGAAGGCGGAAAGTAACTTTGTTTTATACTATGTAATGATAATAAAAGAGCCACATAACAGCAGAAATATGAAACCGTATTGTCTAATTTTTATGGTGCAAACAGCACAAACCGTCAAAGAAGACACACGCACACATATACACACAGAGAGTGAGAAAGAGAAGCACACACACAGAGATGAGCTATAAAGTTGAAATAAAATGAAACGAAATTTTGAAATGAAATGAAATGAAATTTTATTGGCACTTTACAATTACAATTGTTTCTTAACAATGTCATAATTATTTATTTCCTATGATTATAAACTAACATTATAAATCATTACTAAAATTATAAGTTATGTCACTCCTCCTACTAAATTTGTACGTGATACTGCAAACGTGCTAGGAATCATACTTTCTTTTCTGTCCCCATCACTGTTTTTATATCTAGGAGTGTTGAAATAAAAATAAAATAATTTACACATTTCCATTTTGCCACCATCGCTAATACCAAAGACTTTAGTTTTCGAGAGATTGATACCCGGGCCATGTTGTTTTGCTGACTCGCTGATAGTGCCCGCCGTTTAAAACATAACCTAAAACAACAAAACAGTCCTAGTCCCTTTACATATAAAAAAGGGTTTCATTAAATGTATTAAATTATTTAAGCTAATGTATGTATGTATAATACCTTCATAATACAAATAGGATTAAAGTACAAGTACTATGAGGGTAACGAACTTACGACTCTTAATATCTTAATGCACAGCAATACAATCATACTAGCTATACACGACGGGACCTTTGTTCTAACGTGTTTGCTGGAATAAGTAAAAAAAGATCGGTTTAGTAAAATAACATGTTTGTGTTTATTCTATGTTTTTATTTATCGATTGTTTCATGCATATTATTTTGATAGTCATAAATCTTTTCAACGTATATTATAAAAACTGAAAATTCATTCCTATTCTACAGTGGTAGAGCCAAGCAGTTCACTGCATGAATGGGCCGGCTCGACCGGTGAAATACCACGACCTCTCAGAAGACCGACGTAAAGTGGCTCATGCCGCGTTTCGTTTGGTGAGAGAGGTATCCGGAGGCCTACCCCCCTTCCCCATCTTTTCCTATCCCCTATCCCTGAAAGGTTGGCAACGCAACAGTAACACTATGTGTTGCTGGTGTCCATGGGCGGCGTTGGTTGCTTACCATCAGGTGACACGCCTGCTCGTTTGCCCTCCTATCCCATAAATAAAAACATGATGAACAAGCTGTCCACGAATTACCTGACATTTAATTTATTTTTTATGTTATTTTGATTACCTATACACGTAATGTTTGAAAGATTGAGCATACATATAATTTTACTAACGGGCCTCGTGGCGCATTGGTAAAACTACCTGCAGCATTGAGGTCGGGGGTTCGATTCCCACCCGAGCACAAATATTTGTGACAAACATGAATATTTGTGTGGCGTCTGGGTGTTTTTCTATGTATTATAAGTATGTATTTACAAAAGAAAAGTATATGTATATTAATATCCATGTATTAGTATCCGTAACACAAGTTAGTTACTTAGCTTGGAACTAGAGGGCGCTGTGTGTATTGTGTCCAAGATATTATTATTATATTGTATTAAAATTATTCTCCTCAAAGCTTTATTACAGTAAACTATTAAGAGAGAGAAAATTTTATTAATGTTTTGTTGTTTTAGGTTATGTTTTAGGTTATGTTTTAAACGGCGGCCACTATCAGCGAGTCAGCAAAACAACATGGCCCGGGTATCAATCTCTCGAAAACTATAGTCTTTGGTATTAGCGATGGTAGCAAAATGGAAATTTGTAAATTATTTTATTTTTATTTCAACACTCCTAGATATAAAAACAGTGATGGGGATAGAAAAGAAAGTATGATTCCTAGCACGTTTGCAGTATCACGTACAAATTTAGTAGGTGGAGTGACATAACTTATAATGTTAGTAATGATTTATAATGTTAGTTTATAATTATAGGAAATAAATAATTATGACATTGTTAAGAAGCAATTGTAATTGTAAAGTGCCAATAAAATTTCATTTCATTTCATTTCAACTTTATAGCTCATCTCTGTGTATGTACTTCTCTTTCTCACTCTCTGTGTGTATATGTGTGCGTGTGTCTTCTTTGTGTGATGCTGTTTGCACCATAAAAATTAGACAATTTTGTGGCTCTATTTTTTTTTTTTATAAGATTAAATCGCAGAAACAACGTTGGAAATGTGGTTTTTGAGGCGTTCTCAAAAATTTTCTCAAATCATTGCTTTGAAATTTGCAGATTGTAAATAATCTTTTTTGACATAATAATTTGAGAAGTCGAGTCGTCATAGCGTAAACCTTTGGGTACATAATTTTCCTGCCCTTGTCCCGGAAAAATGATGTACCCAAAGGTTTAGGCAGATGCCGTGATGACTCGACTTCTCAAATTATTATGTCCTGAACGGAATAGACGGCGAAATCTATTGCATTGCCTCCATGATATTTATCACACATAACTTCGAAAAAGTAATTGATGTGAGCCACGAATATAACAAGACTTCTTAACTCAGAAGTGGGGTGCTTAATGCACCAATTATTTCTTATGAATTGTATTTTTTCAAAAGACATTGTGCTGCGATGTAGTTTAGAATTACATCATTAGGAAATGTCTCTTAAACAGAGATAATGTATAACTACTACATTTCATTCAGCACTTATCTGCGAGTGAGTCATAAAAAGGATTGCAGTCAAATAGATACTTTCTTTTGATGTCTTTATTCGGGTGCCAATTTTATCGTCACTATCAGCCGTAATAAATGCAGAGACGATATTGGGCCTTTTTTCTATAAAGCCTTTTTTATTATTTCCTCAATCATTTGAAAAGGTCGTATTGCAACAGCCTATATGGACACCTATTTGAAAAACTTATTGTAAATGGCGACAGTTTATAAAAATGTTCGTTTGCCAGTTACTCTATATATTTTGGTAATTTCATGCAAATAAAAATTAACCACAACATTTTTTGAATGCCATTTTTATTATTTGGATAAAATCCACCGCTGAAGGTTAACACGCCAAAATAACTGAATTGAATTAACCGGAAATTAAAGAGCATGTTTGGGTTTTTTTTTCTTTTTTCTTTTTATGGGATAGGAGGGCAAACGAGCAGGCGTGTCACCTGATGGTAAGCAACCAACGCCACCCATGGACACCAGCAACACATATAGTGTTACTGTTGCGTTGCCGACCTTTAGGGGATAGGGGAAAGGAAAGGATGGGGAAAGGGGGTGGGCCTCCGGGTACCTCTCTCACCGAACGAAACGCGGCATGAGCCACTTTACGTCGATCTTCTGAGAGGTCGTGGTATTTCACCGGTCGAGCCGGCCCATTCATGCAGCGAACTGCTTGGCTCTACCACTGTTTAAATAAAGTTTGAATAAAGTTTCGATTGTTTAATACATTTCCCATTTACTGGTCAACGCGGAGTAGGCCGTCCCCCCACTAGGTGGACCGACGACCTGGTGAAATCCGCGGGAGGCCGATGGATGCAGGTTGCACAGGACCGGCAGTTGTGGCGCTCTATGGGGGAGGCCTACGTCCAGCAGTGGACCTCGAAGGGCTGATGATGATGATGATGAACATTTCCAAAATATACTTGCTTGATTGAAATTATCTTTGGAATAATCGAAGAGAACTTCTATTAGGAACATTTCATGAACAAAAAAATTCAAATGACATGCATACCTTTATTTTTACGATGTCGTCTGTAAATCACCTGAAAGGACTGTTTAATTTTCTAACGAGTATTATGATCTAATATATTTTATTTCGATAGCCTTGTGACTGTGCACTCCAACTTCTAATGGAGAAATATCGAATTTGACATAGGGCACTAATAACTTTTTTTCGAAAGCATTTCAATGTCTTTTTATATTATATGGCTTAGGCAGAGAATTTGGTGAATTTTTAAGTGTGCTCTTTTCATGCACGCGCGTCGATTTTTGAGGCTTTAAAAATGGACGCACGTGCATGCAGAGTTACGAATGTCAAAGAGCGAGTGAGGCGTGTAAGAATCGTGTCTTATGGCGCTCTGTTCTCTTTGCCTACCCCGCAAGGGATTTGGTGTGACAAACATGGTGTGAAACATATATATATATAGCAATACGTTTCACAAACTATTCAAAAGATCAAAAAATATTTGGCATATCAAGACATTAATTACCCCCTACGTAACCTATATAATGTACCATATCTAACTCAAGAGCTGACATTAAAATAGACTTCTTATCAGTTTTATCAATAAATGCTATTATCTGATGAAACGTTCTCGCCTCTCAGCGGAGTCTAAATAGAGACGGGCAGAATCCAATTGTACAGCATCTCGGGCCGCAATATATTTGACGAACGTTTGCAATTGACTAATTTACAAAAGTCACCGGAACAGTTCAGCTCAGTTATTATTAAAGGTCAAATTACTCTAAATTTTGAAAAGCATAACATTTAAATAGTTTATCCTATGGAATAAACACCAAGTCTATTTATCTGATTTAATTATCAAAAATAGGCACCTAAAATAATTATTCCAATATTGCAAGAACATATATTTTAAAATTAATCGTTCCATTATCAATTCCTCATAAGGATATAGTTTTAAATTTTCCAGTTCAAATAAGAGTCATTTATTAAAATATTGAGTACTATTTATTTCTTAGATCGACAAGAGTACTCTATCTTGACCAAGAAAATGTTGATTTGAGTTTACAAGAACTACCTCCAAATTACTGGTAAGTTATGGGTGAAACAAAACATGGGTATATGTATAAAACAATCTGTGAATTTCTCCAGAGACCAGCTATCGACGTTCGTAAATGTGAATCTTCGACAAGTAATCGAGATAAACAGAAATGTTTTTATCCTTTTTATTCCCACGTGTACTCTACTAACACATAAATGATATTGGCAAATATATTTGAGATGCGAAGATATTGTTGCTACATCGATGGTGAATACTGATTATAAATTAAAAAGTCTTTTTAATTCCAGTATATCATTATCATTACATAGTATAAAACAAAGTCACTTTCCACTGTCTGTCCCCTTATATGCTTATAACTTTAAAATTACGCAACGGATTTCGATGCGGTTTGTTTTTAATAGTTAGAGGGTGTCAACAGGGTGGTTTTGATCTATAATTTATACACGATGTTGTAAATAAAATATGATAATTTTCGATATTTAGTACTTTAATAACAAACGCTAGCTGACCCTAAGTGATAGATCAAAACAATGTTCTACACACCTTCAGAAGGTCTACAAAAAAGTCCGCGAGAGGCATATAACTATCTCTTAGAGATAACCCACAATGACCATTTTTATCTTTTTACTTTATACGAGAAATAATGGCTTATTTACGAAGCGATTTTAAACGTTCAGCATTAATTTTTATCCAATTAAGTATCTTAAATAGATTGTGCATCTAATATAGATGATCTTGGCCCTTTACTTTAAGAAAAAAATAGTCATTAAATCGGTAAAAATTTTAAATGTAACATTTAAAATTTTTTACCGATTTAATGACTATTTTTTAAATACCATTACCATATTAAGTACTAAAAAATAGTCATTAAATCGGTAAAAATTTTAAATGTTACATTTAAAATTTTTACCGATTTAATGACTATTTTTTTCTTAACTTTTTTATTTAACTTCGAATTTTACAACTATTGATAAACAGAATAACAGATAACATAACTTCTATAAAAGAGTATAAAACAAAGTCGCCTGTCTGTCCCCATATATGCTTTGTATGCTATGCTTGACCTCTCAGGAAACCCACGTTAATTTCATGCAGCAGTTTCGTCCGATGAGCGTAGACTGGAGGCCAAGTATGGACCAGTATATTTGAACTGATTACTTCCACGTCACATAAAGCATGTTATTATTGAACTAACTTTTATTTTTTAATTAAAAAGTAACAATATAACATGTCCATTTCAAACCGAATACCAGCAGAGTAGACATAGAAGAGTCATAAATCGTTCTCAGTGACACTAACCAAGTTAATCTTAAGTACGTACGTGATGTTAACCTTAGTTGAGCCCGGATGTTGCGAGTTAAGAACAAATGGCTCGGTTCAGTTAGCCAAAGAAAGTATATATGGTGAAGTTTCTATCGAACCTAACTTCTTCCACATATCTATCTGTTCTTTAATTAAACGTTTAACTTGGACATAGGAGAGTTTCTCTTTTTCAAAGTCTATAGTAATAGTCTTTCAGTAACCTCTATTTTCGAGTAGCATAATTTCCATGACCTTGTCCTTCCATGTCTTTACGATACCTTTCGTGTGGTCAAGGTTAAGGACATGTTAGGAGCTCTAAAATCCGACGAGTTTGTGCAACTATAACTGATAAGTCCAAGTAAGAGTTAACACTAGTTGTTATTGTATGTTTTAGAGCCTAATAATATATTTATAAACATTAAATAAACATAACTTCACGCCTTTGTTACCCGAAGGTGTAGGCAGCGGCTGATAAGCTTCGTCTCGCCGTTATGTTTACATCCCAAATGGGTGGCGAACCTATTGGCATACCGGGCACAAAATTTTCAGTCATCGATATTTATCACAGTTAACTTCCGAAAACAGTTTCCAAAAGTCATTGGTGTGAGCCAGTGTCAGGATTCGAACCCGGACCTCCAGATCGGAAGCCGTGTGCTCGACCACTGCGCCACCGAGACAACCGAGACAATTTAATAGGGCAACTCTTAGTAGCTTTACTCAGTATTATGATGCTGCTGATGGAAGATGGGTTACAGTGTCAACGCAGAAGCCAGGTCAACTTGCATAGCAAATATCCAATTTTAACCCGACTGCATCAGAATAAATTATAAACGTTTCCTAGCTTATATTTTGCGTTTCAGACCAAAAGTATTTATTATTGTCTTACTATTCGTGATGTAAATATTATTAAAAAATAATTTTTTTTTTGTTCACATTTTTATATATTAATTGCGTAAAAACCGTGTAAAACAATCTGTAATTTATTCATATAAAATTAGAAACTACCCTCTCCTGAAGGGATGAAAAATCCCTTTTTAAAGTAATGTAGTTAAGGAATAATTTTTTGTATAATATAAATGTGTACTTGACCCACACTTTACGAGAGTATGTTGATTACAGACTCTGTGGATGTGTGTCTAAAGGGTGGCGGAGCAACAACAGTTTCCTTAATCAAAGGCTTCGCTAACAACATGACAAGGCTCACAAACTGCTACGGTCATGTTTATTTTGGGTATACTATCATTAAATAGGGTTAAAGTATATACGGGATAGAGGAAAGTATGAATATTAATATTCTTTTTAAGTTTTTGTAAATATTACTTATAGTCTTATATAGTGTATTGGACACATTCAATTATCAAACCTACGCGTATTTAATTTTGGTTTACAAAAAGGTGTATCAGCGGTTATGATTTCACACGCGGATTCTTTTTAGTCATGTAATAAGCTGGTTGTCAAATCTTTTGCCATATATTGGGTACAGTGATGTTGGTTATCTATATTTATCAGACATAACTTCCAAAAAGTGTTTGATGTAAGACAAGATGCGAAATCAAAAGTTCTGGTTCAGAAACTCTGTTTTATTAAAAGTAGAACTAAAAAATGTTAGTGTTAATTTTTGTTTTACTTTGTTACTCAACTGCATGAATATTACAAATTCTGAAACGTGCCGATTGTTTGTAAACAATGATAGTAGTTTATCGCGTAATGGAATTCCAACGAACATGAATCGGTTTGAGCCGGTTTCACCTGAGCTAAGCTCCAATTCGGTTTTAAATTTCCATGCAGTTTTTAGTACCGGTGTGTTGATTGAACCACCGGATAACTGTCGTTAGTAACCTAATATGAACCCCTTTTACGTTGATTTTCGACTAATGTTTTCTTGAGGACTGAGGTTTTATTCCATGGCTGGTTTTAAAATGAGATAGCAGTATTCCTTCTTATATGACGCGGTCGCAGACACAGTTTCATGCTATACCTATGATGTCAACAGTATCATGCCTGCCAAGAAGACTTTTTTTTTTTACGGATAGGAGGGCAAACGAGCAGGCGTGTCACCTGATGGTGAGCAACCAACGCCGCCCATGGACTCCAGCAACACATATAGTGTTACTGTTGCGTTGCCGACCTTTAAGGGATAGGGGATAGGAAAGTATGGGGAAGGGGGGTGGGCCTCCGGGTACCTCTCTCACCGAACGAAACGCGGCATGAGCCACTTTACGTCGGTCTTCTGAGAGGTCGTGTTATTTCACCGGTCGAGCCGGCCCATTCATGCAGCGAACTGCTTGGCTCTACCACTGTAGAATTGTCTTCCAGAGCGGCTAACCTATGCGAAACAAATAGAAATGGCTTCATAAATAAAACGAGAGTTTCGTCCTGACGTTCAAAGATTTAACTTTATTCAATTAATTCAATCATGATTCATCATCTTCCGGACATTGTCAATATTATATAAGTTAAATATTTAATTAACCATGATTACTATAACTGTTTGTGCAAATGAAAAGCGGAAAGGGGTATGGAGGATTCTTATTTGTTTGGTCGACAGCAATTAACAACATCGCGCCGAAATCGTAAATATTCCAAAATGTTTTCAAGGAGATAGCAATTAGTCCGAACGTTTCACTGTTTAGCTTGTTTTTGCTGCGAGTTTTGTGGTAGAGTTAGCGAAAATATAATATTTTTTTAAAAATTCTTCTTAAAACTTCACGCCCTTATTACTCTAGAATGAAGGTAGTAAAAACATAGTTCTGAAGTGTAAATCAATCATTTCCAGTGTGGCAATTAAACAACTCTGACAATCATCGATATCTGATATAGGTAGATACTTTTGATAAGGAATCAGTATTGGAGCACGAAACCTCTGAATTAGAAGTTGGAATGGTTGATGTCTAGTCCAGGAATACTTAATTTTCAGGTGATGTCACGCATTGAGTATAGAGACTTTCCGAGATTCGATATTAAAAAAAAAATGTATATGTTTATGATCGTTCGATAACTCGATACAAACACACGTATACAAACTTTTTTTTTATATGGTTAATACTGGCTGAATAGTTTAGAATAGATAACAAAATCATAAAATTACATTAAATAATTTGTACTTAAAAAAATTGCCACAACTGTGAAACAGTAGCAAAGGAAAAAAATCCTAATTACATGACGGTTACTCATGTACTTTTCTTTCTTAGAAATTTAGATTGCAAATGTCTTATTTTTCATGTATACAAATAATATATTAATAATTCTAATACGGCTGAATTTTACAGTTACACTACCCATATTTCTCTATATCGATACCTTAATTTGCAATCCCACTAACTCCAATTTTTTTCCAAAATGTAAATTTTAATAGCAATAGAAACCGAATAATATCTAGTATCTACCGGTATAAAAATGGTTTGCAATCGGCAAAAGGTATCGATATGTTCTAACTAAAATAGAGATCGCATACAGATGGCGTATTTTATTTACGAGTGATCCATAAAAACGGACTGTAGTCTAATAGCTACTTTATTTTGATGTCCTCAAACGAATACCTAACTTTCTTATATTCAGTGTCATCCATAGTGAAGAGAGAGACGCCATTTTGTTTTTTAGTGCTCGCATTTCACTCTTTTAGCATTTCTTTTATTTGTTTATTCTGACATATAAATTGGCTGAAATACAAGAGATAGACTGGAATTAATAGAGAGCCATTTAATTAAACAGTGGTATTGCCAGCTGCACGAATAAAATTAGCTGTCAGACAATCGACATAAAGTGGCTCATGCCTGGTTCGATGTATAAGAGAAGTATATGAAGACGCACCCCCTTCCCCATACCCTCTACCTCTCACTACCTTTTTTATCTTGAAGGCCAGTAGAGACTATCACGGTGTAAATAATGTCCATGGGCTACGCTAATCGCTCACCACCAGCTGAAACAACTGGCTTATCTACCTCTTTTGGCTTAAAAAAAAGATAATAATAAAAGTAAAACTTCTCCAGTGGTAGCTTCTCAGAACTACGCAGCTCGCTGTATGAATGGGACGGCTCAACCGGAGAAATACCACGACCTCTCAGAATATGGACGTAAAGGGGCTCTTGCTGCGTTTCGCTCGGTGAGTGTCCGGGCCCCTTTCCCCATCCAATACCCAACCTACTTCAGATTGCTTCTGGATCACACCTTTACAAGGGCGGGCAAGGCAACTGTAACATGTGATGTGTTCAGGTGTCCACGGGCAGCGTTTGCTGTTCATTATCAGGTGACACGCCTGCTCGTTTACCTCCCTATACCATAAAAAGTGAAATGCTACGTGATTGATCCCAATAGAAAAGCTATTAAATTGTACATAACGTAACTTCACGCATATCATAACTTAACATAACATAACTTATCATAACATAACATAACTTAACATAACATAACATAACTTCACGCCTTTGTTACCCGAAGGTGTAGGCAGTGGCTGTTAAGCCTCGTCTCGCCGTTATGTTTACGTCCAAACTGGAATAGGTAGCGAACCTATTGTCATACCGGGCAAGAAGTTTTCAGTTATCGATATCTATCACACTTAACTTCCGAAAACAATTTCGAAAAGTCATTGGTGTGAGCCAATGTCAGGATTCGACCCCCGAGCCGAGAGTTCGAACTGGCTCGTGTGCTCGACAAATGGACCACCGAGACTGTTGTAAAATTGTAAATATTGTATTTAATTAGTTCTATAGACTATATATTATATTTCCGACTATATATTATTTTTTTGACAGGCCTCGTGGCGCATTGGTAAAACTACCGGCTGAAGCAATGAGGTCGGGGGTTCGATTCCCACCCGAGCACAAATATTTGTGACAAACATGAACATATGTGTGGTGTCTGGGTGTTTTTCTATGTATTATAAGTATGTATTTACAAAAAAAAGTATATATGTATTTATATCCGTTATCTAGTATCCATAACACAAGCGTTTAATTGCTTAGCTTGGAACTAGAGGGCGCTGTGTATATTGTGTCCAAGATATTATATATTATATGTCAATTAATTAAAACAGTCAACACTGCGTTTAAAAGTTATTTGGTGTTATTATGTTTATTAAAACTTTTGTTTGGACGGTTAAGTTTCAGCTCGGTTAAGGATGCGGTGCAGAAGTTTATATTGAAGTATTTTAAGGTTCTGTTTAATTTTATTGCTTGCTTTTAAGTTAGCATTAATAAAATCAACGACTATGGCTTAAATAAACATTTCAGACTACACGGCTCACAGAAATAGATCAAGATAGAACGGCCGCGATGGCATATTTCCATACATTTCGAGCGTGTCACTTTTTTGAAAAACCACGCCCTCAGCGTGACGTCATTTTCATTGTGAGCGGGGCGACTAGTTAGAAGACACTCACATTAGATTATCGATGTTAATATCGGCAACGTGTGTTAATTTTATTATTTTTATATTTTACTAACTTTATTGATTTTCTGTAACGATAATCATAGAAAGTAAAACATGTTAAATACTTCAATCCGACATATTAAAACCTAAAACATATTGTTCCAACAGTATATAAAATTTAATTATAAATATTTTACTGTTCTTGAAACTATACATATTTATTAAATATTTGCCTTTTTGTAAGGGTTGGCCTCACAGTCCTGGTTAAATAACGAAGCCGAACGTCTACATATACCTCGGTTACTGCCCATTTGAGAAGAACGAGATGATTTTCCATCGGCGATTGGTCAAATTGGTGAAAACTTATACTGTCAAATAAACTGCTGCCAATGTAATTACGAAACACTTTGGTTGAAATTTGTGGTGTTAGAATAAAGTAGGGACAAAGCAAGATATGAGCAGATACTCAAATTATTATTGAATTAATTTATCGATAAGTCCTAAGACTCAACGATACATGGAGTGGTCATCTCTAACATTCGAATCACAGCGATTAACAGACACAGCGATCAACTGGCAGGTGTATTGTGTATTTCGTTCGATTCGACGTACATTACGCGTATAATTTATACGCGCCATGTTTTTGTATACGAGCGTTGAATGCGGACAGCAATGGATATTTATCATAACGAAAAAATATACAACTTGTGATCGTAATTATTGAACATAGTAAAAGTAAAACAATAATTTATAATCTCAAAAAAATACTTTCTACTGATTTTCTGTACTTACTGATCATACGAAATATTTCCTTTTTTCATATTTGATTCACTACTTTTGTTTTTACAATTTTTCACAGCATAATAAGGCATATATGTGCCGTTTTATCTATTTTTTTACGTCCTGAACGCATGGCAGGAACGCTCGTTGCGTAATGAGAGCGAGTTTCGAAAAGCATGCAATATAGTGCAGGGTTTTGGCACGCTTGCCACGCCTATTCGCCGTTCTATCTTGATCTATTTCTGTGACACGGCAGCTCTGGTTTCGCCTCAGTAGCGATAAATGAGTAAATAAATTTTACACATAAAAGTAGCTTAAGTTACTGCTTATTATATCAGCTATTTACCAATAAGGCCCAGTCAAAATCTCTCTACCAATTTCAGACTTTTGCCGGAACTAACAAACAGACAGACAGACAAAAATTGCTAAAAATGTTATTTTGCATAAACACGCGAGGATTTAGTAGTTGACTATTATGTCTTTTGGAAAATATGTTATGAGAACATAACATACATATTTTCCATAGATATTTATCACACCCAAAGTATATCCCACAAGTCACCGTCACAGATTCGCTCAATTATAAATAAGAATTTAGGAACAACCTCTCCTTAGAGAACAATATATTGTCCAATAAAAACTGGTTAAAGAAAATATCTAAACATTGGTGAATAAAAGTAATTGAGCACATCGAATTCGAGCTCACCATTTTTTGTTATTTCACGCCTTTTCAGATTTTAAGGCAGCCATCCCTTGACTTGCAGTAGTTTTTAGCCCTTTGTTATAAATAGGCGGCAAAACCCTTTGCAATAATTCAGAAATAAGGTCTATAACTATCGATATTTATCAATTAAATCTTTAAAAAGGTTGGAGCCTTTTAACAGTGGTAGAGCCAAGCAGTTCGCTGCATGAATGGGCTGGCTCAACCGGTGAAATACTACGACCTCTCAGAAGATCGACATAAAGTGGCTCATCCCGCGTTTCGTTCGGCGAGAGAGGTACCCGGAGACCCACCCCCCTTCCCCATCCTTCCCTATCCTCTATCCCCTATCTATTCCTTATAGGTCGGCAACGCAACAGTAACACTATATGTGTTGCTGGTGTTCATGGGCAGCGTTGGTTGCTTACCATCAGGTGATACGCCTGCTCGTTTGCCTTCCTATCCCATAAAAAAAGCCTGCTTTCAAACCCGAGACTTTTGTTTCAGAAGCAGGTTGCGCAATCTCAAGGCCACCTAAAGAACTATTGCATGGTATTAAATATTTCATTCGTAGATACGAGGGTAAACAAATTAACTACTCCTTCTCCTTTTCCAATCCGTAAAAGCTAGTAAACTCCTAGTTTTGAAGTCTAGTTTGAGGAGGTTTCATTGTAAATGTTTGCAGTAACTTATCTCCATCCACATTTTCCTTTGGTAAATTTTACGAGTCAATACATTATACAATGTATTTTATAACTCTGTGGACCACCAACAATGAGATATTTTACATTTATATACAGAAGTATCTAAGTTATAAACAGTGCTTACATATCTTCATGTCTGTAATTTATCAAAACTCCCATATATTTAGCTAGTCGTAACTGATCATTAACTTTCGAGGATATTTTTTTTATCAAACTTTCAACCCCTTCTCTAACCCACCAACGAAAACTTTACCAAAGAGGGTTGGCGTCCGGCAAGCGACCGGTCATAAAACCACAGCCAAATTTTTTAACAAAATGGATAATTCGGTAATATTCCATGTGGTGCCGACCCCAATTAGAGTGGTATAAAGGCAGGAAAATGATGATTTCAACTGGAGATACTCAATGTGTTGTAGGTGTCTGTCGGCGGGGCTAGTCACTTACCTTCAAGAGACTCACTGGCTCATTTGTAGCTCATATCATTTTTTTTTTGTTTTTATTACACAAATACTTTTAATACAAGTGTTATCATATCATAATGATGATCAATGTGATTAGTGAGCTCATAACTTTCCTTACGACATCTTGCAAGGCGAACGCAAACAAGTTAGTTACAGTTCTGTTAAGTAACTAAGTTACTACTAACTATTCTCTTTCTTCAGAATCTGTTAGTATTTTTATTATTCTTTTCAGTATTATCTTATCCTATCGTTCGCTGTCATTTATCTTCACAACTTCGTACAAATTTGAGGGGACTAGCAGAATAAATTAGGCGCCATAAGGTACAATTCTTACATTACTCATAGGCTCATCTTCATGTCCCATTTCCATCACATCGGGTCGATAAAACAAGTTTTCTTTTTGCTGGCTTCCTTATCATTCACTTCTTACACACTACCATCATTCGTAATCATAATCATCGTCTATCTCACAATCAAAGAGTACGATAGTATCTTATTTTTTATGTATGTAACATCATGTACTCGTAGTTACATGAAATGAAATATATTAATTATAAAGATACACAAAATTGCTCTTGAAATTGCGTAAATGTCAAATGTCTGCCTTTTAAAAGGGCGTTCTAGATTAATCTTTGGAATGAAGTGTTTTCAGTAGAGGAATAGTGTGAAGCTTATTGCCTACTATTTAAATACCCTAACGTTATATTAGATTTCTAATAAAGCCATCGTAGAAATTGAAAGAATAGAATTCAGATGATTACTTTAAAGAAGGTGGTTTTTAGCTATAATACATTAATAATTTAAATGTAATAAAAATACTCAAACTATGCCAACATGACGGGGATATTTTGATCAAGAATACTCTTACCTCGACCTGGCTGCTATTAAAATTATTATATAATATATTTTTTTCTAATGAATAAGAAAACGTATAACAGATTCAATTTAATTTTTTAGAAAAAATAAACAATTGTAAGGAGTTGTTTCGTTTACGCAAAGGAATTAGAATAATATTGTTATCAATAATAAACATCTTCTAAAATACCGACAAAGGAGAGCTTGTGAAATACGTATCCTTATTGGACCTTTATCCTTATTTAGATATCATGAATATTAATATCAGAAGAGCTTAACGTTATGAGTCTTTTCGTCTTTGTGTATAAGAGAATTGTTAATAACACTAATAATTCGACTAGTAGATAGCTGATCACAAAGACTGATCATTTGTAAGTTTCGTTCATTATGGGAACTACGTGTGTCGTGGATACCTTTCAATAACCAGTGATCGAAATTCTAACCGATTAGTTTTAATAATAATGTAATAAGGTCAAAACCGATGATGTGTGGCAAGAATTATAAAAGTGAAAGAAGTAAGGTGTCTAAGAATTGTGTGTTAAGAGCCTCCGGATACCTATGTCATCGAACGAAATGCGGCTGGAGCCACTTAAAATCAATTTTGCATGCAGTGAACGTAGTGATCTCTGTCTCTAACATACAATTTTGCTGCACTAACAAATGTCGCAGTTTGCATTTATGCATAATGCATTTTAACAGTGGTAGAACCAAGCATTTCGCTGCATGAATGGGCCCGACCGGTGAAACATCACGACCTCTCAGAAGATTGAAGTAAACTGGCTCATGGCGCGTTTCGTACGGTGAGAGAGGTAACCGGAGGCCCACCTGCCTTCCCCATCCTTTCCCATCTTATTCCCTCTACTAAGGTCGGCAACTGTAACACTATATGTGTTGCTGGTGTCCATGATCACTTACCATCAGGTGACACGCATGCTCGTTTGCCCTCCTATTTCATAAAAAGTTAAAAAGACGAACTCGGAATTTTTAACAGTGGACATCAAAAGGTTGGTGATAATGATACTAGATTTGAGCTTAAAATTTTGATTTTCACTCTAAAGATTTGAATTGAATATTTATATTATATAAAATTACTTTAAAAAAAATGTTAAGCCGACTTCAAGAAGATAAACTACAAAAGGTAACTAAAAAGCGATAAATAACCCAACTAATTTACCTACTTAGTACAATATACAAAACATAATACTTTAACAAGCCCATCTTTGATTATAAAAATATTTACTATTGTAAGTTACTATAAACTGATAATTTTATTTCTAAATTTTTAGTTGTAGCAATGAGCTATGAACTTAAATAGATGTTAGTTTCAAAATCAAATCAAAGCGAGCTCTGTAGCCTTATCATCAGCACAGTAGCATCAGGTGTTGATGCAAGCATACCTCCCAAGCAACAATTTAGCCTAAAGTTACATTTACTAAGTAGTTTCTATCGACCAAAAGCAGTTCTGTCTCCCAACGTTAAGGAGTTATGTAGCTACATCATCACCACACCAGCATCAGGTGTAGATGCAAGCATACCTCCCAAGCAACACGTTAGCCTTACATAATACCAAGTGGTTTCTATCGACCAAAAGCAGTCCAGTCTCCCAATTCCTAACCGCAAAGGAGTTCTGTGAGGTTCATCATCAGCGCAGCAGCATCATATTTTGACACAGTAGAGCATTTCTGTAAGGGGCCATCAATTAATCACGTGAGGTTAGAAAGGGGGGGAGGTGTCTAACAAAAATCACAAAATATCACGAAGGGGGAGGGGGGTCTAGTAAGATATAACGTGTATTTATTTTTTCCACCTTAATATTAGAATAAAATAGATTTATGTGAGCCCAGAGTTGACCCCACGACTTTCTGATTCAGAAACAGGCCGCTCGAGTACTCAACCAGCGAGATTGATGATGAATTAAAAATAATACTCTAAAAACTTTAAGATTCTTTGTATGCACTAAAAATACACGTGACTTTAGGGGTCAAAAAATGATGAAAAAAACATCACTATGATTGATCACACATCGTGATTAATGGACGGCAACTAAGACATCACTATTACGTAACAAAAACACCATACTCGCATACAATTTTCGGTGGTTGCCTTCGATTTCTCCCGGTTTCCATCATCTGACCCTGACCTGGTGAAAATGGGACCAAATGGGAAGCACTAGCTTTCAAATAAAAAAAGAACTTTTAAAATCGCTTCGTCCAGTCAAAAGTTATGAGGTAACAAACATAAAAAAAGACATACAGACGAATTGAGAACCTCCTCCTTTTTTGGAAGTCGGTTAAAAAGACTAGGTTATTGTACGTTACTTTTTAAATATTATTGCACGCATAAATTCTACGTTGGAACAAATTCATTTCTCCAACAAACATTATGCAGTGTCACGACCAATTTCGCCAGCTCTTTCTTGTTCTATTGTTCCGTTATATTGTAAAAAAATGTTCTAACCCTGTTCCAGAGTGAAAAAACCGACAGCAACATTATATGGTGGTTATTATTAAATTTTAATAAACGTTCCCTTAAAAATATTATTATAATTTTCTATTTTTATTTTTGTACTAATGAACAGTGGTAGAGCCAAGCAGTACGTTGCATGAATGGGCCGGCTCGACCGGTGAAATACCACGACCTCTCAGAAGACCGACGTAAAGTGGCTCATGCCGCGTTTCGTTCGGTGAGAGAGGTACCCGGAGGCCCACCTGCCTTCCCCATCCTTTCCCATCCTATTCCCCCTACTAAGGTCGGCAACTGTAACACTATATGTGTTGCTGATGTCCATGGGCGGCGTTGATTGCTTACCATCAGGTGACACGCCTGCTCGTTTGCCCTCCTATCCCATAAAAAAATCAAAGAACTAGCTACTAACTAACTTAGGTGATTACTTTCTTATATTGTAGATAAATGTACTATAAATTATTTTCAAATGTAAGTTGTTGGGCAATTAGCTATGTTTGAGTTTGTTGCTTGCTCTTTAGGATCCAATGTATGCTGTGCACGCAATTTGAAAGTTTCTTTTACATTAAAATTATTCATGTTAATGCGAGAGTAAATTACAAATATTTATGAATGTAAGTTTCGGTGGCGCAGTTGTTGAGCACACGTCTTCTGATCCAGAGGTCCGGGGTTCGATTCCAGACACTGGCTCACACCAATGACTTTTCGAAATGGTTTTCGGAAGTTATGTGTGATAAATATCGATGACTGAAAAACTTTGTGCCCGGTATGGCAATAGGTTCGCCACCTATTCCATTTGGGACGTAAACATAACGGCGAGACGTGGCTTAATAGCCGCTGCCTACACCTTCGGGTAACAAAAGGCGTGAAGTTATGTTTATGTTATGTTTATGAATGTAACCTATAAGTTATTTTATTTCGTTAGTTTTACAGTAAATATAATTTACTAGATTTAGGAGGTTGTTGATAATTTTTTGCAACTTAGTCAATACCATTTCTTAGATAAATAAAAAACTTTATAGACATTTAAATTTTTAATATAAATGTCTAGATAATTAAAACAGGGTACAGAATTTTTCATTAACTGTGTTTTTATTAGGGCCATTAAAATATATTTTATTGCTTTTTAGAATCTTAGCATGAAGAATTATATTTCTTTTTGTTACTTGTTGCCTATATTCTCTTCATTACTTTCTTTCATGAAAATACTTTTTATCTCTGAAAAAAGTTATGTTATAAGAAAGGTTATTTTATGAACGAACATAAAAGTTAAGAGTTTTAAATTTTAATGTTACATTTTACTAATAAAACTAAGCCAAAAATAAATCACCATAATTTAAAAATTCAATAAGAAATTCAAAATGAGAATAACTTAAAACGAAAAAATAATTATTCCGTTGTTTAATTATCCCCTGTAGAGAAACTCCTTGGTACAATTTGGTTAAAATATTATGAAAATTAACTTACAAGGAGGTTATTTAATCTTTATGGCCTGTAAAGATTGTCTTAATTTTTCAAGGAACTCATGAAAGCTTAATTATTAAGAAAATACTGGCTATTTTAATAAGAAACAAGCACATGGCCCAGATGATACTGGCTGTTTAGAAGAATATCCCATGTAATGTTTTGTAAACAATTTTACTAAACTTTCAAATCCACTTAAAAAATTAACCGTAAAACAATCTTTTATTGATAAATTCTTATTAATTTTGTACTGTTACAGATTAGTTATGAATAATTTGATCACATACAAAAGCCGCCATTTTGAACACGCGAATTGAAAACAAAACATTTTATATATGAATGAAAATTATTTTACGTCACGAAGCACCTTGCTTCTGAATCAAAGCATCAAAGCTCCTGATCCTGGCTCACACCAATGACTTTTCGAAATTATTTTCAGAAGTTATAATTACATACAAACATAACTTCACGCCAAATCCCTTGCAGGGTAGGCAGGGAGAACGGAGCCCCATAAGGCACGATTCTTACACACCTCACTCGCTTTGTTGACTTTCATAACTCTTTTCTTGCACGCACGTCGATTTTTGAGGCTCCTAACATCACCTCCAGAACTTTTTTTTGTCACGGAATATGTGTATTGGCCGTCCTCGACTCCTACATCCATCCACTTTTGCATTGTATATCTGCTTAGTCAATCTCTCATCATCCACTCTTTCTACATGTCCGAAACATCGGAGTATGCCCATTCTTACTGTTACACCGACACTCTCTTTCAATCCGACTTCCTTCCTTATGGCCTTGTTTTTGTCGCAGTCAGCGAGGGTCACTCCGCGGATTTTGCGCAATGCCCTCATTTTGACCACGTTTATCCTATTTTCATGCACACTCTGCCATACCCAGTTCTCGCTTCCATAAGTTAGCGTTGGGATCGCTATTGCATTGTGGATTGCTGGCTGGGCTTGTCTACTAATATTTTTTGCGCCCAGGAATCTGCCCAACGCTCCATTTACGCTATTTCCTAACATCACTCTTCTTTCTACATCCGCGGTGTACCTTCTATCCCTGCTAAAAGCGTACCCAAGATATACAATTTCATTCACCTGTTGCAGCACTACATCATCAACCATTATCCTTACATCCGTTCTAGATTCCTCCCTTTCAAACACCATAACTTAAGTGTGGCAATAGGTTTGCCACCTATTCTATTTGGGACGTAAACATAATAGCGAGACGAGGCTTACCAGCCGCTGTTTACACCTTTGGGTAGAAAACGGCGTGAATATACGTTATGTTTTTTATTAAACCTAAAAAAGTGTAGGAGACTATTCCGGTTGAGCCTGTTAATGAAGAGATGATACGAAACACCATTGACATTGTGGAACCTTCAAGACGTTCCATTAAATTCTTCAGCTTGTTTGAACAGGTACCTATTTCCCAACCATTCTGTAGAGCCAACTCAGTATATTTGAACTCAATATTAATGCTGATTTGTGTCTTATTTCTTTCAAATTTATTTTTTAATATGTATTCTTTAATCTATTACGCATATATTCTTAAATTTATATCAAAAGCTGCGCCATTTATAAATAAATATAAAACTAGTACCAATTCAATTAAATAAATTGACCTACTAAGTTTATTCCATTTTTAATTGCAATTTAATGAAATATATTACATTTTTTTTTGCTTACAGCTTGTGAGGTTTCTGAGCTATCCATCACATTATACGCATTCTTGTTGCAAAGCATCTCTTTATCTAATTCTATCCCAGCTTGAATTTTTCAATTTATTCACTATGAGTCTTCTCATTTGATACCCTTATTGTAGAAATGTACTAAACTATATCGTCCGCCATATTGGATTTAGAATGACGTCACTTTATTTTTCGTGTTACTCTCAAAAAGTGCTTTTATTTAATACTCATCTTGGATGTATTGCAAAAAAATCTGACAAATCTGATTTGAAGTTACCTGGCGTAAAAGTCGAAAAAGAAACAAGATTTGGTTAGTTTAACACAAAAAAATCATAAATTTATTTAGGTTAAAGTTCTTTCACTTAACGTGCCATCGACCAGCATTTAATTTTAATGAAAGATGACCGAAGTAAATTTTCGCCCGCTTCTTGAAAGCAGTGCTGCCATAATGCCAAATTTATTTAAAGACTAGCTGACCCGGTGAACTTTGTTCCGCATCAGAAGTATTTTTACAGCGTTGTAAACGCTGTAAAAATACTATACTAATACTGTAAATTAATACGTGCTAAATCTAAAAAGTTAACATTTTTTCTTACTACAATATACATATGGACTATACTTAAAAACCAACTCGCTGACATCCTCTATCTATTAAAAAAAAACTGCAACAAATTCCGATGCGCTGTTCAAAAAGTATTGCACGAATGAGCCGGCTCGACCGGTGAAATACCACGACCTCTCAGAAGACCGACGTAAAGTGGCTCATGCCGCGTTTCGTTCGGTGAGAGAGGTACCCGGAGGCCCACCCCCCATCCCCATCCTTTCCTATCTCCTACCCCTTAAAGGTCAGCAACGCAACAGTGACACTATATGTGTTGCTGGTGTCCATGGGCGGCGTTGGTTGCTTACCATCAGGTGATACGCCTGCTCGTTTGCCCTCCTATCCCATAAAAAAAATTATATATAGGTAACACTAAAACAACTCTTTATGGATTATATCGCGTTTATTTAAAACTTATTTTTATTTATTTCCCGACGTTTCGAACTCTTTACTTCACGAGTGTGAAACAACTTTGTGAAACTACCTAATAATATATATGACCATGTAAGGGGACAGACAGCGGAAAGCGACCTTGTTTTATACCAAGTATTGATTATACGACAACGAATACACGATGTGGCGCGTAATTCTAATGCGGCAGATGACCGGAAATATTTAATTCTATTATAGTAAGTTTTAGCATGAAATCCCTATATTTCATTAATTTGGCTTTTTATGGCAAAGTTTGTTTTGTTCTAGTATTAGTACTCCAAACCTCAGGAAGTTAAATGAAACTATATCTAAACTAAGCTGTAAGATCTGATAATTTTTTTCTAATTAAATAATGGAATTATTATTGCTGACATTATTGTAAGCTTTTAAGGTGTCGAGATCTGAGTAAATTTTAATAAAGATTCTGAAAGCAAATTGGGAGTTTAAAAACTCGTAGGTTTACTCCCAAATGTTTATATTTCAGTATTCTTAAGAAGTTCAACCGGTGTACTAACAAAATATTATTTAATAAATCCTATCTTAGATCTTATTTTACCTATTTGGTTAATATAAGACCTTTTACATAAATAGAATTAGTCTTTTCTGCGCCACATATATGAGATTTTTTGTTAATATTGAGCTGATTATTGAAGCCAAGATTGTAACATTAAATTTTGAGATATTTTCTTTGTGATATGGATATCAATATGAGTATTAGATCAAATCATCAAATCTGCAAAGTTTGATGTTGAATGTTTTCTCACTAAGTCCAAAGACAGTAACATAAAGTGTACGTGGGGTGTAGTGTAAGAACAAAAATAGTTTGAGCCCATAGAAATAACATAGTGAAATGATTATATTATCATAGAAATGTTTCCTTAATTGTACGATAATTACGACGAGCCTTTTAACGAGCCTTGTGTTACATTGATAAAGCTACCGACTGCAGAATTGAGGTTGGCGGTTTCGGTTGCCACCCAAGTACAAATACTTGTGACAAGCATGAATTATAATACATAGAAAAACTACAGACGCCATACGTGTGGGTGTTTTTATTATTATTTTATGTATGTATTTACGAAAAAAAGCATGTATGTATTCATATACATTATCTAGTACCCATAGCACAAGCATTTAGTTGCTTAGTTTAACTTAAATCAAGTTATTAAACCTAATATATATGCGTCGAAGTTGACTTGTAAATCTATTTTAAGAAATATTTAACTGGATTTTTGTCCTCTCGTAAGAAATTCTATTAATATTACATGAGGGATGAGCAAAACTTCTGTTAAATATATTGCAATATAGCTGTGAACCATCCAAGACATGTGTGTGAGAGCCCTTAAACTTAAGAGGCAGTCGTGACATACTCACTACAGTGGCTAAGTGATGTCACAAGTATTATAGAATATATTATATAGTATGTGTACAGTAATGTTGATGAGCTAGAAAGATAAACACAAATATACACTATTAACTGTTTACTTAGGAGGCCTTTTAATAGAACATAATAATATGTATGTCTTCCGTAACTTCACGCACCTATTACCCTGTAAGTTTAGGTAACGTTACATGATGACTTAAAAATAAAATATTTTATGTGCTCAAGTGTCCGAGTACAGTGGTTCTGACGAAAAGAGTCTCTGGTTTGAATTACTGGGGCTAAAGAGGCTAAAGAGGCTCACATCAATGCCTTTTCCGATACAGATGGCTGAGCAAAAGTGTGCTTTAAATCCGTTCAATTGGGGCTGAAAGACGAAGTACTGCCTATACCGCACTATATATAAATGGCGTGCATTAACAAAAACAAAAATAAATATCCTAGTACCATATCATAAAAAAGAAAGACGTGGTGTCGTGGGACACCAGGTAGGAACGAAGTTCCTTCGGCTAATGTAGAATCGACACAACTTGCAAAAAAAAAAACGTGCTCAATTGTATGCAGGTTTTTTTGATTTTCGCCTTAGATTTTGCTGATTAGTTTTTATTTAAGTACAGGACTTACTACAGGTAGCTTTGTGACATTTTAGTTTATAAATACTGGATAATTTTACGGAACAGTGATCGCACTTGTACGTACTATTTTCTGGTTCCTTCTGTAAAAAAAACATATATAAAATATGAAAACATGGAAAATAAAACTCCAAAAAAGAAAACCGATACCGGGAATCGAACCCGAGCCTCCTAGGTGAGAGACAAGTATCCTTGCAAATAGACCATATGGAATGTTGTAATATATTATTAATAACCCGATACTTGAAAGTGCCCTAGTTTGGCATGGAAAAAGTGTCGTTACAATTTTTTCGTAAAACCCTTTCACAACGCGCGATAAAGAACTTTGTTCCCAAAACAAGGAAGGTGTCTTATCTTCTAAAGCGAATGAAATGAATAATGACCTAAACTTTTATATCACTCAGTAAGTTCTATTTATTTATTTATTTATTTATATACTCTTTATTGCACACATATTAAAGGAATACAAAATGGAATTGAAATACAAAATAGTACAACGGGCGGCCTTATTGCTTTCAGCAATTTCTGCCAGGCAACCTTGGGATGGACATAAGAAAAAAGAAAGTGGGCAGGTGTTGCGTGCAAAGTATGAACAATGTATCAATGCATTGCACATACGATGGGTATTATCAACATACGAGTATATACATACATATACACACATACATGAAACTACATATATACATATACACATCCATATATAACCATACTATACATACTAAACCAATACACATATAAATACTAGCATACATACGAACATATAAAAATACATACAAAGTCGATCGATGATATCTTTTGTAACTTGCATATCTATGATAATAGACCAAGATAATGCTGTTTCACCATTTTTTTAAATCTTGCTAAGGTTTTAGCCCGTCGAATTTCAACTGGTAAGTCGTTCCACAAGGTTACGGCCTTAACGGTGAAGGATTTGGCGTAGAGACTTGTAGAATGTGTTGGGATTTTTAGTTTAAAATTGTGCGAAGACCTTAAATTCTGACAATGAGTGTCATGTAGATACTGAAAACGTACTTTGAGATAGGTAGGGGTCGAAGGGTTGAACAGTATTTTATACAACACTGAAAGGATATGAGCATTCCGGCGAAATCTTATTGGTAACCACTTGAGTTGTTTACGGAATTGTGATACGTGATCATATTTGCGTAATCCAAATATGAATCTTATGCAATAATTTTGAAGACGCTCAAGTTTATCTAGCTGGTATTCGGCGAGGTCGGGATAGCTGACATCTGCATAATCAAGGGTGGGCAGAAGAATAGACTGAGCAATCGCAATTTTGGTGGCAATGGGTAAAAAATTACGAAGTCTGTTGAGTGACCGTCCTGAAGCAAACAGTTTCCGGCTCACCTCTTGCAACCGTGGTCCCCAAGTTAAATTAGCATCGATGATAAGACCAAGATTCTTTGCCTTGTCACTTAAGCCAATCACTGTACTCTCGAAGACAATTTGTGGTAATTGCGACTTGTCAATTCTCGAAGTGAGCCGACTACTTCCTAACAATATTATTTGGGTCTTAGATGGGTTGACCGTCAGTCCATGTGCCGAGCTCCATGTACCTATCCGAGCCAAGTCCTCATTGAGGATATGCAACGTGTTCGACAACTGCGCTGGTTCGGTTTGTAAATAAATTTGTAGATCATCTGCATAAAGGTGGTAGGAAGAAACAAGGTTATTAGATATGGAATTTATAAAAATTGCAAAAAGTAAGGGAGATAGCACGCCACCTTGAGGGACACCGACATTGGTATTGCACCAGGAGGAGCAGACGTTTTCGATGATAATACGCTGCCGGCGTCCACACAAGTAACTATGAAACCAATCTATCACCGTAGGAGATATGTTAAGAGAGCGAAGAAGGCTAAGGAGAATGTCAAAGTCCACAGTATTGAAGGCGTTACTAAAATCAAGGAGCGCCAATACCGTGAGCTTTCCAACGTCTATCCCAGACCTGGTGTCATCCATAACATTGAGAAGGGCAGTGGTGGTACTATGACCTGGGCGGAATCCAGATTGGAGGGGATTAAAGAGCTTGTTTTTACAGAGGAATGTACTTAATTGATTATAGGTGAGACGTTCTAGGACTTTGGATAGGAAGGGTAATATTGATATAGGTCTATAGTCAGAGGAAGATACGGGCTTACACTTTTTAGGTATAGGAATGATTTGGGCATCTTTCCACGCTGCGGGAAAGACACCTTTGGTCAAGGAAAAATTCAGGATATGACAGATGACGGGAAGAAGTTGGTCAAGGATGGGTAGGATCATGTTACGGCTGACACAGTCACATCCTATTGCATTAGACGTAATCGACAGTATGCTCTTCTTAACATCACAGGCAGTGACAAGATTAAAAATAAATGAGGCATAGTCCGGGGTAGGAAGAGATGAAAGATTTTGTATTGTAAGAGCCTTTTGTGTCCCATCAAACTTGGAACCGGCCGAGAAATGTTGATTGAGTAAATCAATGTTGACAGTTCTACTACACAATGAACTTATCATCACGCTGTATGTATGTAAAATCAGAATGGAGTAAACTATGACGAATGAAGGATTTCAATTACAATCAACTCAAATTAATTTATAGTTAAAAATTAAACTAACACTTAACAAATTTTCCATTAGTAAAGTATATTTGATTTGAATTGTTGATTAGTATAAGTAATACGTAATTTGAGATGATTTGAGTATAGTTGTACGTTATGTTATTTTTTATATTTACAGTGACATGCTATTGTAGATTCAGGAATGCGGAGTAATACGAGTTATAAGTTAAGAAACAAAATACAACTTAAATTATTATTGAATATAGATAAAATGTTTTTCTCTTCATCAAATATTGCAAAAGTTTTACTACGAAGCTTGTTAAGTAATGTACCGTGAGCTGCAACAATCTCAGTAAAACTATATCGTATGAGTACTTTAATAACTACTAAGCACTTGCTATATAACAAAAAGAAAACTCCGAACTTTTGTCGTAAACGATAATATGTTTAAGACACTCTAGACTTTAACAACGTAATCACAAAATTCAAAGTTATACGATTGTCTGATACTCTTTTATCTTAGATAGGTTTGGCGCGCTGGGGGAGGCTTTAGTTCATTTTAATTGTTAACAATAAGCAACTTTTTAAACTCAGAAATATGTATATTATAACGAACATATTATTTCAAACAGAGAAAAACTAATTGCGACAAAAAAAAGCGCCGGGCGAGTTAGTGTAAATACATGTTTCAGGGTATACAATCATTACAATCCTTGATTACAAAAATATTTATTTTTTTGGAAATAAACAGATCTTGCCCAATTTCAACAGCACATCATTTTATAGAAAATATTTGTTTTTCTAGTCTTTATTAGCATTTTCTTAGTCTATGTTTGATGGTGTTCCCCCAACATTTCATTACAATGTCACACGTATTAATCCAACAAGTGATTGAAACTTGAACAGGCGGCTAACTCCGTTCCGGGACACGGCTAATATTCTCGACATTCCTAATTAATATTTAATTTTGAAACCTTTTAACATCAAAGCAAAATTTCTAATCAAATTTCTAATTTCCGCTAGTTTTGATTGTAACCAAATCAAATTCTTTGCTTCGTCTAAACAACCGTCAAATTAAGCGGCAGGTAGACATTTAACTGGTTTTAACCATTTTTATATGATGATATCTGATGTCCATACAAACATTGACCTTCATCACTTAAACATTTAGTGTTTTAAGTGATAGGGTACAAACGACGAAGCAGATTGCTGGCCGATAACAAGATATAGAGAAAGGATTGAAATTTGGATAGTTAGAAGTAATTGCGCCTCCTCATACCTCTTTCACAGAACGGAACGCACGTTAAGCCAGTTTATCTATGTAGCGATCTCTACCACTGTTCGACTATCAGTGGTAATCGATTCTGACTTTGCCCATTATGAATAGGTACCACGCCATGACTTTATAATGATTGAAAGATTTTAAACTTATGCTACGGTTATATTAAGTAGTTAAGTATAAACCTAACTATTTTGAGTGACATATATTCCAAAGGTTACATACTTATATATATCCAGAGATTTAGATGAAAACTAATAAAATAACTGTCGGCCACACAACATATAAAGCTGCCGTATGCTGGCGGTGCACTAGAAACCTCATCTACAAACAATGTATGAACACAAACAAATACAAACTCAGGGTAAATGTTAAAGTAACTAAGTTCTGTATATTAGGGGGAAACGCGTCCAAGTAAAAAGTTTCGGTTATCCAGTGTTTGAGTTCCCCGCCTTCATCCCAGAAGACCAATGATTTCGTCTGAATTCTTTTTGGAAGTGTAATAAATATCGACGACTTACTACTAGAGTATGGCAACAGGTTCAATCACATTTAATTAACAGCCGCTACCTACACTTTTCAATAGAAATGCATAACTTTACGCAAATAGAAAAACGGTAAAATAAGCATTAAGTATGGTCGAGTCAGTTCATTCTATATAAAGACGAAAAGACGCTCTAAAACGTGAAGGGAATGAAATCGGTACAAATGCTTTTGTTTCATCCAAGTGAGAAAGGTTAGGTTAGGTTAGGTTAGGTTAGGTTAGGTTAGGTTAGGTTAGGTCACCAGAGGGGTTTATCCGAATCCTGGACCACCCCAACGCCGGAGGAAGGCCGCCGCGAGGTTTTAGTGGGTAACCCTAGGATCGGATTTCAGTTTACTGTTTTGGGAGTCCCACACTACCCCCTGCCGTCCCCAGGCGGGGGGTGTGCATAAAGCATTTCCTCGCGTAAAAAAAAAAAAAAAAAAAAAAAAAAAAAAAAAAAAAAAAAAAAAAAAAAAAAAAAAAAAAAAAAAGGTTAGGTTAGGTTAGGTTAGGTTAGGTTAGGTTAGGTTAGGTTAGGTTTTTTTTTTTGAAATAAAACTAGTAGAGAGTGCTACCAACAGTAGCGCTAATGGTTTACGCTTTCTGTTGGAGCAGTTGTGTTAATATTATTTGTATTTTGGTTAGTTTTTAAAATATATTTTAGAGCATATTGGGGAGTTAGAAAATTTTAAAATTACTTTGTTGTAGAATAAGAAGTATGAAGCAGAGACAGGCATCAAAATTAAATGAGAAAATAGTAGTTAAAGGAAGCTAAGATTACGAATGTTAAGCTAGAGAATGAGAATAAGGTAAAGGAAATTATGCCTAATATGTAAAGAAAATATGTGCAGAATGAACTTATAACTAAATTAGATCTAAGACTTATAGCTATGACATAATATAGTAGTTGCTATGATTGCAATAAAGACAATGGTGGTGATGATGAGTAAACTTATAGCTAGATCTTTTTTTTTTTTTTTTTTTTTTTTTTTTTTTTTTTTTTTTTTTTATTAAATTTATATACTATATATTTATATTATTTATTATTATATATTTTTATATATTTTTTTTTTTTTTTTTTTTTTTTTTTTTTTTTTTTTTTTTTTTTTTTAAATTTAATGTGAATGCAGGATGATCTTATAGTAACAGTAGTAGTATGGTGGTGATAACAAATCATCAGGATAAGTATGACATAGTATGGTGGTAATAACAAATCGTTAAAATAAGTAAACAGAGTAAGTAAACTTATAGCTAGGTATTAATACAATAAGTAATAATTTATATAGTAAGTATCGTCAAAATAAGTATGACATAGTACTGACAGTAGTAGTATGGTGGTAATAACACATCATCAAGATAAGTATGACATAGTATGGTGGTAATAACAAATCATCAAAATAAGTAAACAGAGTAAGTAAACTTATAGCTAGGTATTAATACGATAAGTAATATTTTATCTGTGCATTTTAAGTTTAAGTGTACTAGTAATTTTAGCGTATACGTATGAATGGAGAATTAATATATATATTATGTATATAATTTAATTATGTTAAGTATATAGCTTGTTTAAATATATATATAGTGTGTGTATGGATATGTAAATAGGTGGATAGATATATGTGAATGGATGTCTATTAGGTTTTAAGGTTTAGAGGAGACGTAGATAATTGTTATTTATTTCAGTATGGAGGTCGAACCCGCGTTCGGCTAGCAAGGTGCGTACGTGCAAGCTCTGCGCCTTGAGGGGTGCGCAGGGAGGTTGTTAGTATTATATAGTGCATTTGTCTGTGCATAATTAGTTAAAGAAATTATGTTAAAAATAACAATAAGTAAACGAAACATTGTAGAGATTCCAGTGAGATATGGTGGTGGTGAAGAGTTTTAGGTATTGTTGAAGAACTTAAGATCATTAACTATAGTGGTAAGATGGGTAAGAAAGATGGAGAGGCTACAATTTTTTTCCGTCATCTTCGTAATTAGTGCAGGGTCGTCGGGTGGAATCCTATCATGGTCGAGGGCGATGAAGAGGTCAGTACGAGTCGGTGAGTATCGGGGGCAGTCGAATAGTAAGTGATTAAAGGTTTGTGAGACGGTGGAGTCGCAAGGGCATAGGTCGTTGTCGGTGATGTGGAAGCGGTGAAGATACGATTTATGATATGCATGATTGGTGAGAAATTGGGTGACGGCGAAGGTGAGTTTACAGGCAGAGGTGAATTTTTGAATATCTAGGAAAGTTGGAAGGAGTTTTTTAGTGTGTATAGAGCCGGGAGAGTTTTCATAATAGTTTTGAGAGGCGATAGTGAGTTGTTTACGGATGTTGGATTTGATGTGGGAGATGGGGGCATGGGTATAGTCGGGTTGTTTGCGGAGAGAGGCGGCGGATTTGGCAGCAATGTCGGCCATATCATTACCAGGTATGTCAGTGTGGGCTCTGACCCATGCAAAGCGAGCGGTGAGGTTGTGGGATCTGGCAGAGTGGAGGGAGTGGAAGATGCGGACAGCTAATGGATTATGGCTGTAGGGGTTGGAAAGTTCCATGAGGGCGGATTGACTGTCGGAGAAGATATATATGGAGTGAATGTCAGTGTATTTGGGTTGTGTGTGTGAGTGTAAGAACCAATTAATAGCCCCGTCGATCGCGAGCATTTCTGCTTGGAAGACGGAGCATGTTGGGTGTAATTTGAATTTTTTTGTTGTGCAGTCGCCATGCGGGTCGATGGCCACAAAGGCGGCGCCAACGACATTATCATGGCGGCTGCCGTCGGTGAAGATGCGTATAGTGTTGTGTGTGGGGAGGGGGAATTGTTGATATTCTAGTAGTGAGTGGATTTCAGTGTAGGATATAGGTACTCTGAGGGAGGGGTGGAGTAGTGCGGAGGGGAGGGCTGGTTTTTCTATAGGGATGTCGGAAGGGAGGAAATTCGAGTGGCCGAGAAGTTTGGTGCTTTCTAATTGGGAAACAGCTTTGATTTTATCCGTAAGGGGGATTAGTCGGGCTAAGGAGATGGAGGTGACTGTGCTGCAAGTGCGAAATCCATGAATGATTTTGATGGCGAATAAACGTTGGAGGGAGAGGAATTTTTTATTAATGTATTTGTAACGGAGGGCACTAGACCAGATGCAAGATGCGTAGGTGATTATGGGAGTGATGACTTGCTCGTATATAATTCTAATGTTGTCGGAGTGGATGCCCCAGGTAGGTCGGGTGAACAGAAGGAGTTTATGGAGGAGTTTTTTTGATTTTTCTATGGTGTAAAGTGCGTGACTGGTGAATTTGAGTTTGTTGTCGATGATAATGCCTAGGTATTTGAATTCATCACAGTAGGTAAGGGTGGTGTTGTCCATGATGATAGAGAGGGTGGAAGCTTTGCTAGTAAATGCAGTGAGTTTGGTTTTATCAGGCCCAAAGTGCAATTTAACACTTTGACCCCATTTGCTGATGCGGTCGAGTGCGGTGTTGGTGGTGTGTTGAAGTGTGGACAGAGAAGAAGAGTGAATAATGAGAAGGATGTCGTCAGCATAAGCCTGTATGTGGCAGTTGGGGGGGAGGTCGAGGTCGAGGAGTTCGTCAATGATGAGGTTCCACATAGTGGGCCCACATACGGAGCCCTGTATGCATCCCCGAGTCATGGTTCTGGTCATATTGCAGTCCGAGAAATTAAGTTCTATGGTTCGATCAGTGAGATAATTGTTTAATATGTGGTAAATATTTTGGGGGCAGTTATAGTGACGGAGTCTGTGGAGTATGGCCGGCCACCACGCATTGTCAAAGGCAGCCTTGATGTCAAGGGAAAGGGCAATGACATGTTCGCCAAGGGTTTTTTTGGAGCGGATGAAGTTGAGGGCAGTGGAGATGGCTTGGGTGGTAGATATTTGTTGCTTGAATCCGAACTGGCGAGAGTTACTTAGATGGTGGGAGCTAAGGTGGTAAGTCAGTCGATCAATAATGAGTTTTTCAAAAAGTTTTCCAAAGACATTAATGAGACCTATTGGGCGAAAAGAGGAGAAAGAGGAGTGGTCGGTTTTGCCAGGTTTGGGTATGATTTTGATGACGGCGTGTTTCCAGGGGGTGGGGAAGAAGGAGAGCACAAGACATCTATTGTAGATTTTAGTAAGGTAGTCGGGGAATCGGGTTGCGAATTGGAGGCAGATGTCCGCTGTAAGGTGGTCGATTCCAGGGGCTTTTTTGGGGTTCATGTGTCTGAGGCCGTTTAAGACCTCAGTGGTAGTGAAAGGTGGTTCAGGGGGAGAGTCGATGGGTGTGGGGATTAGGGATCTAATAAGTTGTTGGGAGGGGGTAGAGTCAGGTGTGTCATGGGGGAAGAAGTTGTTGAGGAGGGCGTTTGTGGTGTCGTGGCTGTCAGTAGTGTAGGTGCCGTCGCTGAGGAGTAGGGTGGAAGGGGGGTTGGAGAGTGGTTTTGTTTTGATGATGCGATTGGTGACAGACCATACATTTTCTTTGGTTTGTCGGCTGCAGAATTCCTTGAAATGCTGGGTGGAGGTGGAGCAGAATACGTCAGAGTATTCTCGTCGGGCTTGGTTTCGTGCAAGTATGAGGTCGTCTAGGGGAAGTCGTCGTCGTTTGTAACGGGATAGTTTGTGATGGATTTGAAGGACCTTCCGTTTGAGGGAATCGAGCTCGTCATTCCAAAAGGGAGGTTTTTTTGGTATGCCATGGGCACGGGGGAGTAGGCGGTCACAGGTGTGTTGGATGGCGTACGTGAAGTCAGAGACTAAAAGGTCAATTTCGTCAGTGTCAAGTTGCTCAATGTTCTCTATACGAGGGAGTTTGTCAGCGATCATGGAGGTGAATCTGTCGGAGTTTCTGTTCCAGTTATATGAGGTTGTGTTATATTTGAATGTAGTGAGTTTCTTGTCTTTAGTGAATTTTGTGTTGTGGAATGAGGCATAGAAGGTGATGGCGTTGTGATCGGAGCTGGGGGTGATTTGAGGATTGACGGACCAGTTGCTTATATGAAGGGATGGGAGGTTGCTGATGAGGGTTAGGTCAATGATGGATTCACGAAGTCGGCCATGAGTGA
Source organism: Euproctis similis (assembly GCA_905147225.2). Taxonomy (NCBI): domain Eukaryota; kingdom Metazoa; phylum Arthropoda; class Insecta; order Lepidoptera; family Erebidae; genus Euproctis; species Euproctis similis. The sequence continues at coordinate 8,195,178 of LR990119.1, forward strand.
CTGTGTTGAAGGTGGGTGCGTTGCCGCTGTTGGAGATGACTAGGTTGTTGGCAAGTATGAAGTCCGCGATGAGTTCACCTCTGCGGTTGTTGGCGTGTGAGCCCCATAGGCTGTGCCATCCATTGAAGTCGCCGCAGATAATGGATGTGGGGTTATGGTGATGGTGAAGGAAACGTTGGAGGAGGTCAAGTGTGTTGTGGGTGTCTGTGCGAGGTTCTAGGTAGACGGATATAAGGAAAATATTACAGTTGGTGTGGGAGTCGGTGGATTGGACAATACACAGTTCAGGGGTGGAGTACTGGGATATGCCAAGGGTGGAGGAGGCGTCTTTATGAATAGCAATGGCTGCGCGAGAAGGGCGTTCGGTGGGAAATTGGTGTAGTGTGTAATCAGAGAGATCAAGTTTCATGCGATTGGTGTTGCCAGTGTACGGCTCGGTGATGAAGGCGTAATGGGGTTGTTGCTGGTTGAGAAAGACAGAGAGTTCATGGGCAGCGTTTCTGCTGCGACCGAGATTTATTTGAATGGAGTTGGAAAGGTTGGGTGAAGATGAAGCGTGGGAGGGGGTAGCAGAAGAGTGATGGTTGCTATCAGGATAACTATTTGGATCCATAATCGATACGGAGGCGGATGCGTGCAGCCATATGGATTTTTCTCGGGCAGGAGTCGGATGTGGCGCTGTGGGAGAGTGAGGGAGTGTTGTCAGTGCCGGCGTTCCCGTTGTGTTTTGTCTGGTGGGCTTTACAGTTGAAGCAGCAGGATTTGTTTAAGTCTTTCTGAACCGGGCAGTCTTTAAATAGATGTCCAGATTCAGCGCAGTGTGAGCATCTGGTGGTGTCTGTTTTACAAAAGTTTTTGGTGTGTCCAAATTCGAGACATTTGTAACACTGGAGTAAGGGGGTGAATTCCTCGACATGAACCCGCTGGTGATTAATATTGATTTTTTGTAAGTGTATGATGTTTTTAAAGAGATAAGGCGAGCAGACAAATACGGCGTTGTATAAGAGTTTGTTTTTATTAGGTCTTTTAAATTTGAATTGTATATCTTCGTCGCTTTTAATGTGGTCAGAAATGAGGGAGTTCTGTTTTATTATGGTGGTTTGCAGTTCATCTGGGGAGGTGTCGGAATTCACCCCCTTAACAATAAACATTGGTTTTAATTTTCTTGAGACTTCAGCAGTGATGTAGGGGTTCGACTTACCGACCTTCTGGAGGGCCGCTTCCAGGTGCTCCGCACTGTCGAACTCCACGCGGATCTTGGCGTTGGAGATGAATTGGACGCCAGCTGGAGTGAATTTGGTGTCCCGGAAGGACACTGCTGTCCTCCAGGATGACAGGGTGTCAGCAGAGGTGGCACCCGGCTTTTTCGACGCGATGATTAGAGATGGTTTGGAGACAAGTGGGGTTGGGGTCATCAGTCTTTGTTGTTGTTGTTGTTTACCAGGGCCGGGTGAAGACATTCGGGCAGCTTGAGCATATGAGAATCCGGTGGGCGAAAGATGCTGAAGGCTTGAAGTATTAGTGAGAAGTTCCTTTTTGAACGAGACCATTTCCTGACGGACGGCGCTGATGATCTCATTCTTTAGGTCGCAGGCTGGTGTAGAAGTAGTCGGAGAGCCGGGTTCGCCAGTCGCGTTCAGAAAATTTGGAAGTGAGTTGATGCTTTTGGATATCTCTGCAGCTGCTTCTTTGATTAGTTTCTTGTTGACTGCAGTCACGCTTCGGCCATCATTTATTGTCTTTATAATAAAATCCGAAAGTTTTTGGATGGTGTTTTGTAAAGATGTTGAGTCTTTTGCTTCCGCTGCGGTGCACGGCAGAGAGGGGGGGAGGGTGGGGGGTGGTGCTCCACCATCCCCTCTTTGATCCCCCATGTTGAAATCTACCAGGGCTCACTTGTGTAAAAAGTTATCAGTTGAAGAAGGTAAAAATTCGGGAAAATGGGAGAATTGTTGGTGTGGTTTGGTAGGTTGACCAAACAATCGCTTCAGATCAAACTTCAGATCAAACTGAATGAAAATTCGCTCAGAATTGCGCTACGACGCGTACTTTCCGAGATAATTGAGAAACCAAGTTATTCGGTGATGGCGAAAATTACCATTTTGAAGAAAAAATTCAATAAATAAAAAACTATTGATGAGAAAAATTCCAAAATTGGTGTCTCCAGTTCTGGATAGTTATACTGTAAGATAATGTAAAAAAAACAAGAAGTCTTCCTGAGAAATTTTTCAGGAGGGGTAAGAGCGTTTTTGAAATTTTGGTACACACCTGAAAATAGCGTTGGTTTATGTGAAGAAGATGCTGTAGGGGGGCGTGTGATATATCGTTGGAATCAGCACGCCGAGGCGGTTCGAATGACACCTACAACATGCTCCTAGGATGAAAGATGAGGGAGCACGTGGCGGGAAGGAAAATTACCTTATATGATTGAAAAATTTTTATCTTAAAAACTATGAGCGGGAAAAATCTGAAACTTGGTAGGTATGTGCACTGATATATGTGAAATAAAATAAAGTAATAAAAAAGGTAGGTTATCGCTTTGGATTTTTAGATATAGAGCTTTCAATGTGAAAGTAAATGGAAAAAAATAAATGTTTTTTAAAAAATGTCCAATAACTTCCAAAGTATGTATCACACAATGTTGGTTGATGTTTCCCTGTAAAGGGCTTTTTAACGCGGTTCTAACGAGGTATTACGTTTGGTTGTGGCTATTGTATTTAAAAAGTTAGTCACCACGTGGTTTTTTTAAAATTGTCTGTAAATCACTAAATAATTGTCCGATAGCGTTCAAATTTGGTAGATAGATGGAGAGTCATAAATAAAACAGAATCACAATAGCCGATACACGACGGCCCGCTTAAAATCAAAAGTTTTTGACCATAAACTGAAAATTTTTTGGGTAAGACTAACCTCAAAATAAGTTTTTGTTCAGAAAAAATCCACAATTTTGGGTGTATCGCTGCACAATTTAGCACACACTTAGATATCACTGAGAAACATATGTAAGCACTTTTTAAAGTTCAAAAATCGCGAAAAAGACCAATTTTTAGAATTTTTGAACGCGGAGCGGCCTAATTCGTGGCGCTCTGGGTGGCGGTCGAGCGCAGACTGGTTAGGTTAGGTTAGGTTAGGTTAGGTTAGGTTAGGTTAGGTTAGTTATTAGTGATAGTCATCTCTACAAGGACGATGACGATGCCGCTTCTGGATTAAGAAGTTATACGATCCGATCTTTGATTCTGGTGGTATTTGACTAGCAAAGCCCATGGACATCTACCACACCGAGAGGGTCACAATTGCGGTACCATGCTTTAAAATAGGATTGAGATTAAGAGGGGAAAAATCGTGGCATGAGCCACTTTACTCTTATATTCTGAGAGGTGGCTGTATTTTACCGGTAAAGCCAATGCCAAACAGCTTGGTTTTTTTTAGTTCTGGAACTTCTGTGTCTTAAGTTATTTTCAAATCTAAGTTGATATACTTGGCAGCAATTCCATTTGGATAAAGCAAACTTTAGCAAAGTTTCTTGCAAAGTTGGCTGTCGGAGCTGCAGCATATTGGCGTACCGTAATGATGTGAGAACTGTCGGAGACTACTTGCTACCACCAAATTGTGTTTTAGCTTCAATTTCTAATTAATACGTAGACCTGTAAACTGTTTCTAAGTTATTATATAACCTGTTGTCTAATAATGCTAACAGTAATCAGATTTTTATTATTTGTGTGGATATTAAATAAACTAATCAAGTGAACGTTAATTATCTATGTACAATCTGAGATATATTTTATAGAAAATTTAAACAATATTTCATGCCTTTAAAATGAGATAAAGAAGGGGTCGGAAGTGGATAAAGAGGGGAAGGAGTTGGGCCTCTAGATACCTCTCTCACCGAGCAAAAGTTGGCGTGAGCAACTTTACGCCGATATTCTGGGAAGTATTTCACCGATTGCTCTACCACTGTTAAAATAACCTACCACTGTATACAAGATTTCTTAAAACTATATTATTAATAATGTATAATTTACTTCACCAAAGTGTGTTTAACTCGTGATTGTAACCATTTCTTGCGTTTTTTTTTATGGGATAGGAGGGCAAACGAGCAGGCATGTCACCTGCTGGTAAGTGACCAGCGCCGCCCATGGACACCTGCAACACATATAGTGTTAAAGTTGCGTTGCCGACCTAAGGGAGTGGGATGGGGTGGGATGAAGGAAGGGCTGGAGAAGCGGGGGTGGGCCTCCGGGTACCTCTCTCATCGAACGAAACGCGGCATGAGCCACTTTACGTCGATCTTCTGGGAGGTCGTGGTATTTCACCGGTCGAGCCGGCCCATTCATGCAGCGAACTGCTTGGCTCTACCACTGGTCTAGTATAGTATAATAAATAAATCAATAATAGTAAATATATAATATAAATCCTACGTAGGGTCTCAACACTCAATTTGACCCGAAATACGTTCGGGTCAAATTGTGTGTTGAGTGTGACGACGCAGGTCAGATTAATTTTTAAGAAGGAAATACCTTAGTATGATATAGTATATGAATGTTGTACAATTGTACCTCTATAAATTAGTTATTTGATAATCTTAATAATATGCCAAACAATAATATCTAATGTTTTTATACTGTCTTCGAATCAGTTTCATCAGCTTTTTTTAAGATTGATTACTCTGTGTACTATACTAATCATTTGCATGATACAAAAATAAAATCTTTTAGGCTTTCGCGTTACATATTACTCAGAAATAATGAAGGTTGAAGGAGAATGATGGTCACAAGCAGACTGCTTAATGCCGTCAAGCTAATAAAGGTAAATAATTTATTACCTAAAAAAAGGGTCGCGTTAATTCCCGTTCATTATTGCTGAATGATCCAAAAATGTATCTTCATTAGATTTGCATATAAGTGACCACAATTTATTACTTCCTTTGTTACTTATGAAGTACAACAATTAATTAGCTTTGCTATTCATTAATTTCCAGTGTCTCTTAAGATCTAATTACTGCAGCTTTTATGCACAGCCTTAATGATATTACTCATTTTTCATCGTTGATATTAAACTACACTTACAAAGTATATTATTACCAAGTAGTGACTCATAAATTTCTGCCACTTTGCATCTGATGCAGAGCTTGCTTTCGAAAATAAATGCTCGTAATATTTTCTTCTGCGCTATAAGAAAATATATTTGTATATCTAATAAGACTTTTTGTACATACATACATAACTTCACGCCAAATCCCTTGCGGGGTAGGCAGAGAGAACGGAGCGCCATAAGGCACGATTCTTACAGACCTCACTCGCACTTAATACCCAAGCAACTTAACATTAATGCTGCATTAATTATGCCTTTAGGCTTATTTTTCAGATATTGGAGACAAGGTTCTTATACAAATTATTGTCTTTTAAGTCACTGCTTTTTGTAGCTTTAAGCATTTTTATACCCGAATATGTAAGCAACGGCTAATACCATATTGAAAAATCTGCAGAAAAGTCATTGATGTCAGTTAACATTCGAACTAAGATTTCTTTAAAGCGAGGTTTTCGATCTCCAGTTTACCAAGACGACAAAGTAAGCCACTCCACTTTTGAAAAATATACTGAAAAGTTTTGGTCTCGTGAATTTGAATTGGAAATCTCTGGAACAGAATTGAAGTGTCATCGAAGCGAAAACTATTCCTTCACCGTAATCTATTTTTGTAGGTACTTTTAGTAAAACCACAATTGTAGTTTGAACTTTAGATGCAAATAATAGGCAAGGATAATATTCTGAATTAGTACGAATTTCTGTGATCAAACAAACAATGAGCGTAATTTATGTACTCTTAGATAGGAAGTTGGATATAAATGGACTTTAACTTAGATAGTAAGGTACATGATCAAAATTACTTACTTAGCTTATAGAGACTTATAAGCCATATTAATTAAATAAAAATTTAATCTACTAATTTGTTTAAGTCACTAATTTTAATATCTAATGAATTTCCTTAGTGTCTGTTGAGGCGAAGCACTTAGTTCATGACATGTGTTTTTTATTTAAGCCACTATCAATCAATCACTTTCACTAAATACATTACAATAACTCAAAAGTTTTGGTCCTTTTTAATCTTATGGACTGAAAAATGAATATTTTGACTTAATAAATCACGAAAAACATAATGTTTGGGCTACCCTGTGGCATTTACAGCTTAGAGAGAACATTGTAAGCTACGTTACCTCCTTGTATAAAAGGAAAAAACAAAACTATAGGTACTTGGTTTTTTTTAACTAAATCCTTTAAGTAAACAAAAAACTATAGTGAATGTTGCTTATGACATCTTTATACAAACATAAATGTTACACAACACGAATATATGAAATATTTTATAAATTTTAACATCAAAGCTATGTTCTATTCGGAAATCATGATTAATTATAATATCTTACATATTCATAATAAATACAACGAAAACAATACAAATACATTCACGCTCTCCGAAAACTTGAAATTCTTGTACACGCTTTTCTTCCGATGTTAAGTTAAAATGAATTGCTCTACCTTCATCAAGCGCTTTTATGTCACGCGCTTATTACAACACCAACGCTATATGTTGGTATATGTTGGCAAACCGCAATATATTCACGGCAGTGTTTGCTTAAAGAATATTGCCTTGGTAACACTAATGAATATTACTTTACGCCTCACATATTTCTTGCGTTTTGAATCGTAGAAGAATTACTGCAGCTAATAAAAATATGTGTAATATTGAATCATGTAAATATATACGAGTCTCGTGGCGTATTGATGGCATAACGTGATGAGAAAGCTGAGTACAAGTCGGTGGGTTCAATACACATCCCAGTACAAATATTTGTGATGAGCATTCATATTGTTCTTGTTTTAATTTAAAATTCGTAAAATGCTTTTACGACAGTGAGAAATACGATCTCTGCGCTATAGTCACAGATTGCTTATGTATATTGATAATTAATTTCTGTCTGGAATATAAATGTAAAAAAAAAACTCGACTTTATACGGTGACCATTAATCTAAGACACATCCATAGGTTTCTTTTTTAAATGATAAATAATCGTGTTCTACGTTGCTCAGTTCTGCCCACACCGCTAATAACTTACCGTAAATTTACACGAAGAATAATGTATCACAAATGCAAATGTTTTCTGTGTTCACAAATTACTTCATAATGACAACATAAATCGTCTGCGGAATAAAAAAAAATGTGACGTTCGTGACAACCCTAATATAGCCAGTTGTAGAAATGTAATGCTCGTTTTTCTTATTCAAGTCAAATCTTATCAATTCGAACCACTTACATAACCTATTAAGGTAATTGGGGCACGCTCACTCTGATGGCGGGAGATATCACAGATATTTATTACCTATGTGATCTACTTTCTGTTTGTCTTTTTAGCTCAACAACTTTTATTATTATTAGGTCTGGAGGTCGTGTCGAGGAGGCGAGTTTCGGAAGCAATGTCTGGTATTGTCGATGATTGTGCCCGGTGTTTATTGGTTCATCCAATTCAGTCTATTCTGAAAGTAAAAATTCAGCGAGTCGCTAATATGTAACTGACGCTGCTAACGCCCAGTAAAAATGGGATGCAAGGTTGACTTAGCAGCTTTTAAGAAAAATTGCGATATACATAAATTAAATATAAGAAATAAAAACAAACTCGCTGTGCCCATTACTAGGCTCCATAAAATCTCTAACTCGTTTCCAGGTCAATGTATACGCTTCTACAATAAACTTCCAAACGACGCGGTTGAATTATCCATGGGTAAATTTAAGAATTATATTAAAAGTAGATTATATCAAAGGGCTTACTATTGTATCGTAGATTATATAAACGATAAAAAATTACCTCCCTCCTGAAGGAAGGTGAGTCTAGTGAGCCAAGAGATGTAAGAACTGTCGAATGTTTATGCCAAGCTGTATGAAAGTAAAGTGTGTAAGAATCGTGGGATTTAGACTGATGTGTATGGATATTTATATGGAGTTTGATTTTCTTTCCAATTAGCAATAATTTGACAGTAGAATCTATAGAAATTGTACATAATAACAATAATATAAAATCACATATGATAGGTATACATACATGTAAGATCAGGTTTTACTATTATTTTTTTTAAAGCATAACACAATATGATTCATCTAAAACAGAGATTATTTATTATCTACAAATAAGTTTTCTATCAAAGGTTACAATTAATCGAGAGTGAAATAGAAATACCAACCTAAAACAGAGAATCGACAATTAAATGTTCATGCTCACTTTCTTATTTCAGATCGTATTTGATCGTATTTTCTCCAATAAGCCGAAGCAAATAAACAATTACAATTTGAATACAACGAATACAAATATAGATTTAGAGTTAAACCAACACTTTTTTTATAAAATCATTTATGCTGTCATGAATGACCGTTTGACACCAAAGAGCATATAAATAAGAGACGGCACTCCAAGTACTGTCAATGTCACTAAGCTTACATACATATATAACAATGCATTCTCAGTTCAACAAACAAATGATTAATTAATTAGTAGGTACTGAATGTTTGATGCAATCACACGTGATACTGGCAAATTAGTACCAGTGTCCTAATGATATTGGTAATGAGAGGGGGTGGGTAGTAAGTTATCTCTGTCTCTCTGTACAATATAACGATAGAGCCAAGAAGTTTGCTATATGAATGGGCGTGCTCAGCCGGTGAAATACTACAACCACTCAGAAAATCTACGTAAAGTGGCTAATACCGTATTTCGTTCGGTAAAATAGGTAACCGGAAGTCCCCCCCCCCCTACCCCATTCTTTCCTGTCCCAGTCTCTTAAAGGTCGGCAACGCAACTGTGACACTATAATATATGAGTTGCAAGTGTCCATAGGCGGCTCTTTTTGCCTACCATCAGGTGACACGCCTGCTCGTTTGCTCTCATATCTCATAAAAAAAAATCCGCTTCTTATCCAGAGGTGAAGTATTCGAAGTTTTGTGCAGCTGAAACTTTTAGAAAATCTTTTGGAAATTATCTGTTATGAATTTCAATTAGTGACATAATTCCACCTGCTGCCTATCCTTTCAGAAGGTTATGTTACAATATATGTATATCAAATAAATAAATACATGATGAGCTTCTTGTCCTGAAGTCGGAACTGGCACTTAGATTTGCTTTCACATTCAATACAGCGTGATGAAAGGGATCTAAGCTCCGCGTATTTTGTATAGATAATAAGTGTTTTAGATTGATATAAGTGTTTCATTTGTAAAAAGACTGCTTCGAGAATTCTATTGAATAAAGATATTTTAAATTTGAAAAATTTGAATTTGATTGTAAGATTCGTATAATAGCCAGTTTTAATTTCTCAACCCTGCAGGGACTTTGCTTTCAAGTTACAAACTCATTGTCTTACATAATCGTCGGTTATTGAGGAAAATGTTGTCGCTTTCTATTAAATAATTTGCTTATAGAAGATCTGTGACATTCTTCCTTATTTTTATTGCTTTATTGTAAAAGATACAATAAGTTGAAAATATAAGCAATCATTAAAAGCGGCTTTAGATTAATAAAAGGCAGTTCATTTAGCTGAAAATATAACAGTTAACCAGAACAGTAATAAGAGGAAAAATATTAGCTTTATATCACGTTCAAATCCTTCGGGAGTAGTTACTGGAAGCGCAACGTCGTTCTGGGTCGGATTCACACCAGTGCTTCCGTTAGACGACAAATTTATAAAAGTAAATGCAATTTAATAATTGTACTTTTATGTTGTCTTATAAATTTTAGTATTGTTTATTGCCAATAAGAATATGCTCTCTAACTGTACTGATGTATGTTTCTCTTTAAAACTTAAACCGTTTAACATGAATATAACATAACATAACTTCACGCCTTTTGTTACCTGAAAGTGTAGGCAGCGGCTGTTAAGCCTCGTCTCGCCGTTATGTTTACGTCCCAAATGGAATAGGTGGCGAACCTATTGCCATACCGGGCACAAAGTTTTCAATCATCGATATTTATCAGACACTAGCGGCCCGCCCCGGCTTCGCACGGGTACATACACACACACATACACCCTTTTTTTTGCATCGGGTTTCAAAAAAAAGTAAAATTATAAAGGAAGTTTGAATTTTTTTTAATGAATTTTTTTTATTCATTTTTTTTATTAATGTTTTTTTGTATTTTTTTATTTTTAAATTTTATACATATATCATATTATGTACAAAACAAAAGCCATTAGTTTTAGTGAGTCAGAGCTTTCCTGTAAACGATATTTGAAGTAATTTTATTTTGTGGCAGCAAAATAAATTGATTTTCAGGAGCTCCGACACGTGATAGGCCAACATACAGTTGGCCATGAGTGAAACATTCTTTTCGTAGGTCGATCCCTAATAATTCGAAGGTTTGGCCCTGGGACTTGTTAATAGTTAACGCGAAAGATGATTTCACCGGAAACTGAAGTCGTTTAAAAGGGATTGGCAGATCAGTTGGGATCATCGGTATCCTCGGTATATGAGCTAGTTGACCAGCTGCTGGGCCAGTGATAATGGTCGCTACAATTAAATTGTCCTTCAATTCCTTAATAAGCAGTCTCGTCTCATTACACATGCTCGGAGGGCTTAAATTTCTTAAAAGCATTATTGGAATTCCAATTTTTAACGTCAATTCATGTGGTGGCAGTCCAGAAGGGTTTAGTGAATTTAAAAATTCCTGTGGATAATGGACTGCGTCTTCAATATTAGTCACGGTATCGATCGATTTGTAATTTTTTATTTGGCCGGAGACTTTTTGAATAATGAGATTGTTTATTTCGTTGACAGTATCATTCCTGGGTGACACTATTGCCCTTGAATACAACCAATGAAAGTCCTTTTCGTGCAAATTCTCGATGTCAGGGTATACAGCATCTATTAAATTTTCTAAATTATGGACTATTTAGCCTACAGACTCATCCAGCAGGATGTCACAACTGCTTCAATTTGGAGTGGGAAAAATTCCTTCTCCAAGTTTTAGCAGTTGTTGTGGGAAATTACTATCTGTGATTCCATGAAGATGAGCTCTCATATTCGTCGGTAATTTTAAATTTTCTATCGAAGTCCATAAGGGAGACGATATCAAGCATGATTTGATGATATCTCGCGTACCTCTGTTAATGACAGGAAGAGTCTGTCGGAAATCTCCAGCAAATACAAAAGTAATCCCGCCCATGAGGGCAGAGGAGTTTCTAAGGTCTTTTAATGTTCTATCCACGGCCTCTATATGCGCTCTGTGACTCATAGTGCATTCATCCCACATAATCAATGAGGCGTCTTGTAATAATTTACCAAGAGGGCCGTTTTTACGGATTGAACATAACGATTGTTGCTCAAGATTTACGGATAGTGGAAGTATAAAAGTAGAATGAGCCGTTTTTCCATCCTTTAAGAGAGTTGCGGCAATTCCTGACGAAGCAACTGCAATCGCTATCTTCCCTGATTCTCTTATCTTAGCTAGTATCAAATTTGCAAGAAAAGTCTTGCCAGTGCCACCTGGCGAATTTTTTTTTTTTATGGGATAGGAGGGCAAACGGGCAGGCGTGTCACCTGATGGTAGGCAACTAAAGCCGCCCATGGACACCAGCAACACATATAGTGTTACTGTTGCGTTGCCGACCTTTAAGGGATAGGGGATAAGAAAGGATGGGGAAGGGGGGTGGGCCTCCGGGTACCTCTCTCACCGAACGAAACGTGGCATGAGCCACTTTACGTCGGTCTTCTGAGAGGTCGTGGTATTTCACCGGTCGAGCCAGCCCATTCATGCAGCAAGAAAAATATTTTTCCTTTGTTATTATTCACGCTATCGACTATAGAGTCAAAAGCATATTTTTCCGAATGAAATGTCCGAATTGAATAATTCAAAAAGTTATAAAAAGGTATTAAAGCCGTCTTGAATATAAAGTAATTTATTTTGATGAGGATTAATACCAAGGTACAAATGAAGAGCCTTTTCAAGAGGCGGCATATATAAATTAATATTTTAGAATAAAAAACTGCTTACTGTGACATAACTATAATATTTAGACAAATGCTGTCGCGACACTTTTTGTAGATAATGATGAGTTCTGCAAAGTCGTAGTAAATGATTTTGTTCTATCATCAATAGTTTTCGCAGCGCACGCGACGTAAGGAATTTTTCAGGTCATTTTTTACACCTTATGTTACATTATTGGAGTTTCAGTAAGGATCCCTAATTTTTAAAAAATATAATATAGCCTATGTTACTCGGGAATAATGTAGCTTTCCAAAGGTGAAAGAATTTTTGAAATCGGTCCAGTAGTTTCGGAGCCTATTCATTACAAACAAACAAACAAACAAATCTTTCCTCTTTATAATATTATAGTATAGATAACTTCCGAAAGCAATTTCAAAAAGTCATTGGTGTGAGCCAGTGTCTCGAATCGAACCCGGACCTGTGGATCAGAAGCCGTGTGCTCGACCACTGGGCCACCGAGAGAGTTAATGTATATATTTATCTAATTAATTTGTCATGGGTACAAAATTATATGCACTGAAAATTCCTGAGATTCCTTTAATAAGGGATTACTTTTCTGAGTAGTCCTGTTTCCCACACGCCAGTGTAACCTCCGTTAGTGTAATAAATCTCCATTTTTTTTGCGTTCTTCTTACTCAGAAGTAAAAGATCTGTCTTCCAAGTTGATATCATTCTTCTGGAGTATAATAACTCACATTATTTCTGCATTTTAATAAAATTAACTCAAAATATCATATAAGCGCCAGTAGGTCACGATTTTTCAACTGTGCTACGAATACATTCTGTAAACTCATACAACAAAGAAAATAAACTTACAGTTGAACCATTCAAAACAAATTCAAGTAGAAAGTAGGGCATTTAAAAATAATACAAGCCATTAAAGTTAACGGCATCTCCAATTAAATCTTTACGGTATTATATGAATTTAGTGCAACGAGTTTCTCAAATAAATCCAATAGGAACGATTCTAGAACAAAAGAAAAGTTTATAATATATACTTTTCTTTTGTAAATACATACTTATATTACATAGAAAAACACCCAGACGCCACACAAATATTCATGTTTGTCACAAATATTTGTGCTCGGGTGGGATCGATTCCCACCCCCGACCTCAGTGATGCAGCCGGTAGTTTTACCAATAACTAATACATATTATGTATTAGTATCCGTTATCTAGTATCCATAGCACAAGCATTTAGTTGCTTAGTTTGGAACTGGAGGGCGCTGTGTGATTTGTGTCCAAGATATTATATTATTTACAATAAGGTGAAGTGTTATTGAATATTATTCTGTATAAAAAAAACAGTAACATATAATGCGATACTGATCTGCGTGACAGCTTTGATCCTCGATGAAGCTCATTGGAAGATCTGTCATTACGGTCTGGTGGTGGCAGTGAGGATTTATTATGTTTGGTAATGTTAACTCAATATTTTATAATGATAGGCAATGATAGTTCAATATTTTATTCATGAAATCATTACATAGTATAAAATAAATACATACATAAATATAATATCATAACAGGAAGAATTCTATCAATAGTTCATGTCTGTTATAGTAAAGAAAAAGTGATAAATCTAAAATTTACTTATTTATTACTTGTTGCGGAACAAAGTTCGCCGGGTCAGCTAGTACTTTATAAAACTTTTAGCCTTTTTCTATCTAACGAAGTAGGCAGAGGAAGTTAAGATGGAATTGGTGACAATACCTATTGCAATACAACGGGCACAATGATGTCAGTTATCAATATTTACCACACTTGACTAACAAAAATAATTGCGAGAAGTCATTGGCGTAATTGACCAAGATTTGCATTCATGACTTCATAATTCAGAAGCTTGGTACTCGACCGCCACATTACCGAGTTGACGTACAAATATCTGGAAAAAAGGATTTCCTAGGAATAATATAGTCCTAGTATTTTCTGTTACTGGGGGAGGTTACTACTAAACAAATATACCCTAAATTTGGAACACTTGGATATTACATACATAACATGATATAACTTCACGCCTTTTCTACCTGAAGGTGTAGGCAGCGGCTGTTAAGCTTCGTCTCGCCGTTATGTTTACGTCCCAAATGGAATAGGTGGGGAACCTATTGCCATACCATGTACAAAGTTTTCAGTCATTGATATTTTTCACACATTTTTTGATTGGTGTGAGCCAGTGTGAGGATTCGAACTCGCGACCTCTAAGTTTAGAAGCGGGTGCTCGATCACTGGACCACCGAGACTACCGGATATAACAAATATAAAAAAAAGTCTAGTTGAATATAATGATGTCAGGTCATGAAAATTAAACTGAAGAGATTAAGGTCATAGCCTCGGGGACAGCATTAATATCGCTGCCTCATCTACCGATAAAGTTCTTGATAAATAATTCATCAGCAGTATCTGCCTGTTAATGTATTGGTGCTGGCGCGTGGTTGGTTTCCGTAATGAAGGATATCGGCAAGGTCGAAATGAAGTCACGTGGTCTGCTCCAATTCACTGAATACTCAAGTCCTGCAACTAACCACGACTGGATGCTAACCTGTAAGTCTGAAAAAAACATTGTTTTATTAAGATTCCCTTGCGTTTACGAGAAATCGACGTAATTAATAATGCAAATGGATAACTTCTGAATTTTTAGAAGGACCCCGAGCATTAACGCACTTAATTTTTTTTCTAAAAACATTACTAATTTTTTCTTACTGTGATTGGGGTTTAGTGGGGTTAGTTTAGTTAGTCTTTGCTTCAAAAAATTTTTTTTTTTATTTACAGACATTTCGCTTTGTTTTGATGTCGAATATACCACTTCTGAACTTAAAGCTTTTGGGTTCATATCATGGCTCACACCAATTGGTTTTCGTAAGATATGTGTGATAAATATTGATAATTTTGGCCGAAGCATATTTGCAGTAGATTTAGCTATATTTTCCATTAAATTCTTCAGGTAGAGGCTTTACAGCCGCTGTTTTTGGGTAAAAATTGTAAATTTACTTAAAAAGAACAATACTGCTATAATAATTATTTTCAGATTATAAAATTAAAACATAATTTACACAAACATAATTGTAAAATTGTATTCAATTAAATATTAAATACCGGTCGCGAGAACTCTCGGTCGCGTGGTAATTGTTCAACAATTGTGCAACACCTTGTAATTATTACGGAATCCCGCCCGCTTTTCACTGAAATTATTGTGCATTATAAAGTCGCTGAATGTTTTCAGGCGATATTTCAGATGTCATTAGTTTTGCTAACATTAGCTCTAAGTATTTTTATTATTTCAGTAAAGCAAACAAATCTTATACTAATCCTTTGGCTTTGATAGTATCCAATTTTCTTAGAGGTTAAAACTAGACAGACCGTGACGACATTTAGGAGGGTCGATGTCTCGCCCATTACTGACTATGAACTGTTAATAATATTGAAACAGAAATACTTGAATAAGTTAGTGAAATTACATATTGACTTAATAATGAAATATTTAACTAATAATAAAGTTAATATTTTCAGTTCTTTGCATTAATGTGCCGGCTCGACCGCAGAAATAAATACGGGTCTCAGAATATTGAATTTATATGGCTTATCCCGCACTTCGTTTTGTGAGAGAGATATTTGGAGGTCCAACCCCCTTTCCTCTTTCTTACCTATCCTACTCCACGTTGTAGGTGTCCATGGGCGGTGCTAGTCACTTACCAACAGGTCAGCCGATTATTCGTAAG
The DNA here is from genome assembly GCA_905147225.2 of Euproctis similis. NCBI lineage: Eukaryota > Metazoa > Arthropoda > Insecta > Lepidoptera > Erebidae > Euproctis > Euproctis similis. Next base: position 8,210,917 of record LR990119.1, read on the forward strand.
CTCTCCTATCATATAATAATTATTTTTTTGTTTACAGATTTGAGTTAGCACCATTATTCCAATTGAAATGTGTAGGCCAATGTCTTGTAACAAAATAAATAATAGTCATTTGGTATTTCTTTTTTACGATGTCATAGAACGGCTACTGGTGCGGAACAATCTCATTAAACTGGGAAAGCAAATAAACAAGATTATTCTCGGAACAGTCTCGTCTCCTTCAGGATTAGAGCCCCGGTCATATTTTAAGTCAATTTCTTTTTTTACAGAGTCTTTCGAAGTGTCTTTGGTTAGGCTGAGCGGTAGTTTAGAACCCGGATTAATGAACAGATTATCCCGTATTATTAATATTGTGAAAAATAACAGAAAGACATTTTCTGTTATTTTTACATATTTTTTGATCGTAACGGATAATTTCAGAACTTGATTGGATGAATTATGTGCGAGTTTATTTTGAATTTGTCTACCGCTTAAGTGGTCATTTTATAAATTCATAAATTCACTTGTGTCAAGTCTTAGCAGTTAGCCTGGATTGGATCCCACGACTTTTACATTAAGAAGCAGGTAATTACAAACCATTGAGCCTTGAGAGATATAGTTAGATTCATCTCATCTTGGCTTCTACATAATAACCGCTTATATAGTAAATGAAATGTTTGTATTCATTTTCTGCCTACCTGAGAGAAAACAAAATATAAGTATCTGATATACCTACAACATGTTTTATCGTTTATTCGTCAATATATTAGCTTAATTATTTTTTTTTTTTTATGGGATAGGAGGGCAAACGAGCAGGCGTGTCACCTGATGGTAAGCAACCAACGCCGCCCATGGACACCAGCAACACATATAGTGTCACTGTTGCGTTGCCGACCTTTAAGGGGTAGGGGATAGGAAAGGATGGGGAAGGGGGGTGGGCCTCCGGGTACCTCTCTCACCGAACGAAACGCGGCATGAGCCACTTTACGTCGGTCTTCTGAGAGGTCGTGGTATTTCACCGGTCGAGCCGGCCCATTCGTGCAGCGAACTGCTTGGCTCTACCACTGATATAACTGATAATTACATTATATCCGAACTTGTTTTCACATGAACAAGATCAGAGACGAGAACTGGGGGATGATTTATCTATACATATATACGTAAAATGGGAGTGTATGTTTGTAATACTGAAATAAGCGCTTTTTACTACACGTATATGATAAATATATATACGATACAGACAATAATACAACATTGTTGTATAATTTTGGTTTACCTCTCAGTCTGTTTATTCTGTCTAATTTTTGAAACGGCTGGGACATTTATAGCTAGGAAGTTGATGTAATAAGAGCAGCATGGGCTAATTTTATTTTTGAAAAATCTTTTTTTTAGTAATTTATTGCTTCTGAGGCGAAACAGAGCTCGTCAAATAAGTTAGTCTATATACATATAAACATATATATACTGTAACCCTTTTACTTTAGTTACTTGTTTATATTTGACTCAAACAATGTCAGCGACACGAAATCCCATTAAGTAATGGAAGTAAACTAATTAAGCTTGCGAGCCGAGAGGTTCCCAAAAAAATGCAAATTTACTTAGGGAACTAATTTATTAAATAAAATAATAACTACAATTATAACTTAATGCTAACAACTTTATAGCACGATGCTCAGTTAAAGTGTGTCGTTGCGAAACCGATCGAAGGTTTCAGGTAGCCGTGGTAATGACGCACGATGTACACGTTCCGCTGTCTCAGCACTGCATGTCCATGGTTGGCAACGATTGAGTAAACGCCGGTCAGCACATTCCGTGTGTTATAGATATGTAACACCTCCCCCCTTACTTCAGCGATTATGTTGAAGTTTTCTTCGATAGAGTCGCTGAAATGTTACTATGTGGAGTTTTGATATTTCCAAGGTGATATCTTTCTTCTAATGTATGTTTCAGAGTAGACTTCAACAGGTTACAGAATGATTTTATCTTCTGTTTTATGTTCGTGGATTGATTGTGACAGCTTCGGCACAATCTGTATGCTGATAATAATTGTAGCTGCTCCTAGTATAATTGTTTAAAGTAGGATGGTAGTGCTCGATCGAATGTGTTACTCATAAGTGCTTGAGTCTGCATGGAAATTGTTCATTTATTACATGAAGATTTTCCAAGTTGATGGGGTTTAATGTGACAGGTGGTTGTTTCATAAGACATTCCTTTTGATTTGGTAGTTCCAGTGTCTTCAGTAGGATGATGAAATTGGAATTAGTACGAATCTTGAAGATTGATGGACCTTCACAGAGATGCCAATTGTTTAACTTCGGGCATTCAGCCTCTATGTACATAGATTCTTTTCCAGAGATTGCTATAAAAGGTTGGGTAGGTAAGAATTGGGGATGATGGAAAGGTTATAAAGGGTATGTAAGGGTTTTAAGTTTATAAAGGTTTTTAAAGGCAGCGGAATAGGCAATCGGTATCTTATATACTATAACGATTATATTATCTACATAAAAGTAGCCTAACTGAATCGTATCATAAAATATCTCACTAAATAACTAGTATTTCTAACTAAGATCGCATTATTACAATATAATGTTCTCATTTTATTTAAAATTTAATTTATATCTAATGTAATTGAAATGGAATGGGGAATTCTCCAAATACTTATAAAACTAAACTAATTTCTAAGTTGCATATCATTTCGTATAATTCATATCATTATCATTGGATAATAATATAATTAAATGATATGTTATATTAGCAACGTCGTTAATGCATACGATATACGATACTGAAGTTAAATTCTTGTAATTTTATCGTGGTTAATTATAATAATATCATTTCGTACAGTCAGCGGCAAAAGTAGTATCTTGTAACAAAACGGGGTTCTTTGGACTACGTTTTAATCGCGATTTAGCTACGGGACCACGTCTCTTTTTTGTAAAGATATGTATTGGCAAGTCAGCGAGAACCGTATCCTGCGTATAACGCGGGGCGAGTTTTTGTCGAGATGCCATGGGGTTTTTAATGAAAACTTGCTGGTCCGGGCTATAATCTTTTTCTACTTCACGGTCTTTGTTTCGAGTTTCTGTTAACTTAGTCCTTTCGTGAAGAGAAGTCTCGTTAATTAAATCGTATACGTGAGTCATTCGGTTTCTATGTTCCTGTATATACTGCTGTAATAAATGTTCTGTCAGTTGTATGTCTATCGGGTCACGTGGGTCAAAATGTCCTGTGATTAAGTCGATAGGTCGGCATTTAGTAAAGCTGTGAATGGAACTATTATATGCTAATACCGCGTATGGCATGAGATTAATAACAGGTTCACTTTTCTGTTCGAGTTTCAGGATTCTTAAATGTTCAAGGATAGTCGAGTGAAAACGTTCAACTATTCCGTTATCATTCGGACTATGGGCTAAGACTTTATGATGTTGTATTTTATGTAATCGTGTGAATTCTAAGAATAGTGCGTTAGTGAATTCCGGTCCTTGGTCAGTCACAATTGTCAATGGGATACCATGATGGGTGGAAAAAGTTAGAAGGGCCTGAATAACACTTAGAGCTGTACCGTCTCGGAGATGATATGCTTGGGCGTATTTAGAGAATGCATCTACGAATGTAAGGAATTTCTCGTTCTGAGCTGTGAAAAGATCTAAATGTAATATTTCGAACGGCTTAGTAGGTGGAGGTACGATGTGTAGTTTTTGTTTAATAGGGTGCCGGTCGTACTTGGCTTGACCGCAGATGGTGCATTCGTTAATATACTTGGTTATAGTTTCTTTCAATTTAGGCCAATAATACTTTGAAGAGAGAGCTAGGAAACATTCAGTAATACCGCGATGGTTGGTTTTTCCTTCGTGGTACTTCTTAATTATCTCCTGCTGTTGAAGGTAATTTTTAACATTTTCAACCTCGGTTTTAGTAAGGACGAGGTTCATAGCCGAACTTTTGAATTTATTCTGTAAGATGGGTACAATTTTGTACATTGCTAACGGAGGACTAATAATAATTCCTGTCTTTACCTTTGGGTTAACGTATTCTTTTATGGCGTTTATAAGGTCTTCTTCTAAGTTTGATTCAGATAATTGGATAGTCGTTTTCGTATGAGTCTCAAAGGGTCTTGTAACTGTCGGTCGTTTTTTAATGTCGCCTACAACAATTAAACTTAACTGCTTGCTATATTTGTTAAGGGGATAATCGGTTATGGGTATATCTAAGATCGGGTTTTCGTCGCTAGTGTGGGCTGTCAAGGTACTTGAACCATGGGCTGAAGCTGGTCTTTCGCTTTCAGATGGATTGACTGCCACAGAATTAGCGTCTTCGTGGTTAATTTCGATTCTAGATAAGGCGTCAGCATTAGTGTTGAGTTTACCCTGTTTATAGACGGGAGTGAAGTCGAATTCGCTCAGTTTTAGTCTCCATCGTGTAAGGCGTGAGTTAGGATCTTTAACATTCATTACCCACTGTAGGGGTTTGTGATCTGTTATAACTTTGAATTTTCTACCAAAGAGGTAGGGGCGAAAGTACTTTGTTCCCCAAACTATTGCAAGAAGCTCTTTTTCGATCGTGCTATAGTTTATCTCACTAGTATTCAAAGTTCTCGACGCGTAAGCTATAGGCCTATCACTACCTATGGGTCCCTGAGATAGAACTGCTCCTATCGCATAATTTGAAGCGTCGGTGGTCAGTATAAAGTCCTTCGTGAAATCGGGATATTGTAAGATCGGGTCATTAGTCAGAAGCGTTTTACATTTTTCGAAACAGTTAATATATTCGGGGTTAGTAGGGGTAATTTTAGAGTCCTTCTTAAGACACGTCGTCATTGGTTTAGTAATACGGGCGAAATCAGGTATAAATTTTCGATAATACCCTAACAGTCCAAGAAACCGTTTGATTTCGGTGGCGGTTTTGGGTATTGGGAAATTTTTTATAGCCTTGATTTTGTCCGGATTAGGTTTAATGCCGTCTTTGCTGATTATATGTCCAAGATAAGCCGTTTCCAGTTTGAGAAATTCGGACTTATCCATTTGGATTTTAAAGTTGGAGTCACGGAGTCTTTTGAATACTTTTTCTAAATTTACCATGTGCTCCTGTAAGGATACACTGAATACTATAATGAAATTAAGATCTACTAAACATACTACATTTTGAAGTCCCTCTAAGACATTGTCCATTACGCGCTGGAAAGTCAAAGGGATGTTTATCAAACCCATCGGCATACGAATATATTCAAAATAACCGTTCTCAACATTAAAAGCGGTTTTTGAAATATCGTCTGGGCTTATCTCTGTCTGGTAAAGGCCACAAGCAAGGTCTAACGTGGTAAAATAGTGACAGTTTCCTAACTTGTCTAGTATGTCAGTAATATTGGGTATGGGGTACTTATCATCGATGGTCTTATCGTTTAACTTTCTAAAATCTACGACTAATCTCCATTTGGTTTTTCCCGAGGCGTCGACCTTCTTTGGTACTACCCAAATAGGAGAGTTCCATGCTGATCGTGAAGGGCGAATAATACCCTGTTCTAACATTTTGGTTACCTGGTCTTGAACCTCTTGCCTATGGATAAATGGATACCTATAACTTTTCGTGTATACTGGTACCTCATCGGTTGTTCGAATATGATGTTTAATTTTGTTGGTGAATGTAAGGGGTTCACCATCAATATAGAAAACGTCGGCATAACGCGAACATAGCGCTTCTAAGTTAGCGCGCTCCTCTGGGTTCAAATGATCCATTCGTAAGCGCGATAACACTTCGTCGCTACGAGTAGTGTCATGTTTAGTACGTTTGCACTGCATATTGAATGACTGTGCACAAATCGGTCGATCTACTGAGAACACTACGTCGTGCCGAGAATGATTAGTCACTTCTACTATCCCACGATTCTGGCTTATGTTAGTCACACAATCTCCTATTATAGAATTAGAGATATTTTGTTCAGGAATAAACGCTTCACCGTTATGAAAATTTATCGGTAATTTAATTAATTTCGAGTTATTTGCAGGTATAATTTCCTCGTAGAGGTTACAATTTCGTGAGTCGTACATCTGTAACGGGTTGGTCGAATGTCTAGTTACTAAGGTCTTATCTTTTAAATTTATATTCGACTCCCATTTTTCTAATAGATCTAGTCCAATTAGTCCGTCAAAGTAGTCGTGGAATTTATAGATAAAAAATGTTATGTCATCTGTTTCATTAATTTCCTTAAAACATGGAACGGTAATGGAATAATCATTACGTGTGGTCGCGTGAATGTTAGTAACTTCGAACGGGTCATACAGACAAGGTATGTCCGGGTAAAAATAATCTACGATTTCGGGGCTAATGAATGATTGGTTTGCACCCGTATCGATAAGTAATTTAAGTGGTGGATTTGAAATTTGTAAAAATGGTAGTTGTCTTTGAGTATGAACATTAATTTCTATTTTGGCTTGTCTGACTGGCTCGGTTTCCGAAAATCCTCGTTTCGAGAAACGGTGTCAGCCTCGTTATCTTTAACTTCGTCAACGTAACTATCTGAGTAATACGGTTCCTGTTGGTCGGTGTAATAATAATCAGGGTATTCATAATTTTCGTAGGGGTTGTAATAGTCGGTCTGGTCATAGTACGAATTGTCAAATTGGTGATCGTCGTACTGTTGCTGGTCGTAAAGCTCGTTAAAATTCATTTCCCTACTCTTGAAATAATTGGATGGTGGAGGGTTACCAGCTCTACTCCAGTCATGAGGTTGACGTGATTGAAAAGGTTTAGGAGTATAGTGGCTAACTCCACTCATTGGCTGATGGCCATTAGAAGTATTACGTGGTCCTAAATTGAAAACGTTACTTTGAGGTCTATAATTCGGCGGCGGTGCAGCAAACATTTGTTGTGTCCGAGTTGGTCCTCTGAACTGAGGGTTCTGAGGCTTCCATATCGGTATGGGTTTCTGATACGGTACCACGGGTAATCGCGGCGGTCCTGACATATTAAATGGTCGCGACGGCGGCATAGCGAATGGTCGCGGCGGTTGCGAGTTAAACGTTCGCGGTTGCAATCCGGTCGGTCCCGGCGGCGAATACACAAAATTAAATTTACTTTTATCACTAACCTGGTGCTGCGGAGCCACCTTCCTTTCAGGAAGATGTGTGTTGCGCTGCTGCATGTACATGGTGTTCATTTCTTCATGAACACACTCTAATGCTTTTTCCATATTATCAGGCCGCATGCAACGTATACGAGAACCAAGGGGGTCGTTAAGACCTCTTAAAAAGGCTTTAAGAGTAAGCTTTTTATAAAGTGCCCTTTTTGATTCTATTGTCGTATCGACTGTCTCATGCAGACTGATATATGTTATTAAAGTGGAGAAAAGTTTTTGGCAAGTTTCATAGAATTCTTGAGGGCTTAAAGAGCCCTGGCTCAGTACCGCGAGATCGTTATATAATGACGTTTCATCCCGCTGGTCAGCAAAGTTGTTAATGAGAGCTAGCCTAATGCCACTCCATGTATCTGGGATACCGTTTGAATTAATAAATCGCGCGGCGGGCCCAGTGATTTTATTTAAAATTCCATTGAGTAAAGCTAAATTCGACAACGCGTAGTTCTCGTCACTGGACGCATACTGCAAAACGAGTTGGTCACACAGGCGAATAAAACGCGTTAACACGTTAGCGTTACCATCAAAGTCTGGTAACAAACGCAAGGCCTTAAATATAGAGTCCATATGTGCGTCTGCCATCTCGTTTGGTAGTATTAAACTATCGTTACTAATATCTAATAAACTATTATCTAAATCAATGTCGCAAAAATTCCTGTGGGCGTCTTGAAGGTTATTCCTATTACTAACTAACCTAAGATTCCGAATTTGCCTTGAATGGAAAATTTTTGGAAATTATGGAAAACTTATAGGATAAAAAGGAAGCAACTCTAGATAGAAACTAAAGCACTCACATTTGCATCTTAGTTGGTCGTGATCGATTTCTTGATCCCTCCTGGCCGCTTGCTCGTAGATTCTGGATACTCGTCCCGTACTTGATAGCTACCCGGGTGGTTCGCGATTCTCGATTTTGGAGATATATTAACGAAACAACCCGCGAGTATCCTACCGACTGCGCCAATTAAGCTTGCGAGCCGAGAGGTTCCCAAAAAAATGCAAATTTACTTAGGGAACTAATTTATTAAATAAAATAATAACTACAATTATAACTTAATGCTAACAACTTTATAGCACGATGCTCAGTTAAAGTGTGTCGTTGCGAAACCGATCGAAGGTTTCAGGTAGCCGTGGTAATGACGCACGATGTACACGTTCCGCTGTCTCAGCACTGCATGTCCATGGTTGGCAACGATTGAGTAAACGCCGGTCAGCACATTCCGTGTGTTATAGATATGTAACAAACTTACTTGTTACAGACCATATCAATAAATATCAAAATAACAATATTATTTACATAATAATATGTCTTTTATCTTCACTGTCTGTTCATAAGATATATCCATATATTTTATTTTGTTGTTCCAAGAATTTCATTCATATTCTCATAATGGTCCAACGGGTTATTAATTACATCGACTGGTTTTATAATCTGTTAATGTTTACATAATATAAAAAATATGTCTGGAGTCCCTCCGCGCGAAAAAATTGAAACTTTGAAATTTTCAAACACTTTATTTGAAAAAAAAAAACAATGTAACTAGTAAATCTACTGGACAATAACACTTTAAATAGGTATAGACTTATATTCCAAAAAACAATTTTAGACAATTATGACATAAATATTTTAACTAACTATAGACCTAAAATATTAATAATGAACTAAAGAATATTCCAAGATCTAAAATTACCCGTAAATTTCATGCACTTCTGTCCTTCCAAAGGTTGCCTGGAAGAAATTGCTTTTAGCGATAAGACCGCCATTTGCACTTTTGTGTTAATTTGTGATTAATATATATTCTTTTGTTTTGTAAGGTGTACAAATGAAGCATTATTTATCTATCTATAGTAGGAAGAAATAGATAATTATTATTTATACTGTTACTGTTAATTGCCATTGGTATTACCGCAAGTTTTATTTCGTTCCCCAGTTTTATTTCGATGCCCTTAGCTTAACGTATTCTCGGCAACACCACTGTGTATTTGTTGCCGTTGTCATTGGTCAGTGCTGGTCGCTTACCTTCAGGTGACACGCGTGCTCGTTTTTCCTCCCACCCATAACAAAAAACAGGAAATGTTTTTTAACGTGTTCATTACTGGAGTGATTTGTCACAAGTAAAGGTGCTGTATCATCTTGTTTTTTTTTAAGCTTCTTGTCAACGAAAATACTTGATGAGGTTTTCAAGGAATTTGTTAAAACTGATGATTTTTTTTAAATGACACTAGAATTACAAGACGCTTGCAATATCATTAGTTCGGAAAATTCAAATCCGGGTCATTTTAAGAAATTAGAAATTAATTTTAAGAATTACAGATATCTGAAAAAAATTTCCATCTAGCGATGAGACACGATTTAATACTGTATATATATGCATACATACAGATACAAATAATATTTGTCCGAAAAAGCAGGACCCTCCTTCCTGCACCCTTGATTAAAAAATATAATTAATAACAATGGAACACTTAATTAGGCTGATGGATGCTTTCCAATTTGTATTTTGATGTGAACATGGAATCTGCGAAGCATCCTAAATCTCCAAGAAACAACTAAATTTAAAACTTGGTAATGTTATGTATCTACAAACACTCATACTTATAAAATTATTTTTAGTTAGATAACTACTGGTATCTGTACCCGCAGATGCCTATTAGCATCTGACCATCTAGAAAGGGAGAGAGAGAAGGAGATTAACTGAATTATACTGAGCTCACAATGTCCTTGCTTAACCACAATTGTTTCGTATCGCACATGATAGGGTCTTAAAGTACTTAAACCTTCATTATCTCCTCATTGGTAGAGGACTGGTCTATCCAATCGTAACATTGTCCTACATCAGGGACTCTGCTGGCTGTTTTTTGGCTGGAATTTAAAAAGGAACTTTTCTGGCTGTCACCAAAAACAGCCGGCTAACCAAATTAAAAAAAAAGCTAAAATCCACGTATTCGATATTCAAATTTATTGAGTAATAGAACACAAAACAAACTTTTTTAATTTTTGTTTGGCTGTATTCCTAAATGGCCTTAGCTTCGTTTTATTAAAAGTTATCTGAGTGTGAGTGACTCACATGGACAATTATAAAGGGTTTCTACAATATTTACCGTAATTAGATAGTTCATTTTTTTTTCAATTACGTACTGAATCATTTTTACTCAGAAACATTAAGCCTCGTAATCCCTCGTTCATCAAATGAGACGTGGCATGAGCCATGAATGTCTACCATTCTAACATAAAATCCTTGTATTTCACCGGTTGAATTCATGTTATGTTGGAATCTGCAAAAAGTGATTTATTTGTATTCTAACACAGAACTTTTAAAACACAAATGTCAATAAGACTATCAAATCTATTAAAAATGTCAAGATTTCAGGAAAACTGGTCGTTGATCTTATAAAATGAAAGTGATTGATCACTCAGATTATGCACGCGTTCCAATATGTTCCCGTGATGGAATGTTTTAACATCATAATTTTGTTTAACATTATTATGTAAGTGATTCAGTAGCTTTCCTGAACAGAGCACACGATAAAATACTCTTTACGTAGGTATAAGCATGTCTGCCGAGCCTCAGGTAAATTAATATATTTGCTTTTCGATATACCCTAAATTACTTTTTTTCTTGCGTAAGCTTATCATATAAAAGAATTTGCTTTATTAAAAGGTATTCTTTTTCTTTATATATATATGAATATTGCTATATGAATATAGCAGGGATGGAAGGTACACCGCGGATGTGGAAAGAAAAGTGGTAACGCCACTCTTCTTTCCACATCCGCGAAATAGCGTAAATGGAGCGTTAGGCAGATTCATGGGCACAAATAATATTAGCAGAAAAGCCCAGCTAGCAATCCACAATACAATACTGATCCTAACTTATGGAAGCGAGAGCTGGGTATGGCAGAGTGTGCATGAAAGTAGAATAAACGCGGTCGAAATGAGGGCATTGCGCAAAATCTGCGGGGTGACCCTCGCTGACCGCGTCGAAAACAAGGTTACAAGGAAAGTTACAAGTTACGGTTTGAAAGAGAGTGTCGGTGTAAAGGTAAGGAAGGGCACGCTCCGATGGTTTGGACATGTAGATAGGATGGATGATGCAAAATTGACTAAGCAGATATACAATGCAAAAGCGGATGGATGTAGGAGTCGAGGACGGCCAAGACACACGTTCCATGACCAAATAGAACGTGTTCTGGAGGAAGGTGATGCTAGGAGCCTTAAAAGTCGACGCGCATGCATGAAAAGAGTTATGAAAGTCAACGAAGCGAGTGGCGTTCCGTTCTCTCTGACTACCCCGCAAGGGCGCAAGGGCGTGAAGTTATGTATGTATGGGTATGTATGGGTATGTATGTATATGAATATTCTGCATGAATGTACTGGTAAAATACAATGACTTCGCAGAAATGCGCCGTTAAGTGGCTCATGACGCTTTTAGTTTGATCTTTGTTAAGACAAGTATGCGGAGGAGATGACAGTTTGTCGATATTGACAGCTAATAACATTGAGCCTAGTGAATGGCAGTAGTTTCCATCCATTTATTCCAGCAGGTACGTAAAAAATCAGCAAGTCGACGTTTAACAACTGCTGGTGACATCTTCGGGCAGAAAAGGGGCATGAAGCTTAAAAGACACATCCTTGTGTTGTACCATCATTGACTTCAATCATGGTAGAGATGATGATATGTCACCAAAGTAATATATTGGGTTACATATCTCAAGCGTGATGAACACTCCTCGTTTAAAATAAGACCATGTGACCACTTTGAACGCATGGTCTTTGTTGCAGTTGCAATATTTTCTCTACCCGACTGCGCCTTAATGAGGCTTATTATGTTATCTATCTAGCAAAATATGTTAATAAAATGTTTTTAAGGAACATGATTTTTACTTGCAAATTTATAAACCAATAAGGATAATGTTTGAGGAAAATTTAGATGGAAACATCATCGGATGCCTCTAAATGAGACAAGAGAGAGATCATTATAATTGAAATCATGTTCTTTTAAGATTATGTATTTAAATATCATTTTAAAAAGATTTTTTTATAGTTTTGATGGCTTTTTCTTTCCCTTCTCTTTTTTGTCCCGCTATGTTAATACTGCAATATCTTCGAAAGTATTTATTTAAATTGCATGCTGTAAAGGGCCAGGATCATCTATATTACATGCACAATCTACTTAAGACACTTAATTGGATGATAATGAATGCTGTAATGTTTAAAACCACTTCGTAAATAGGCCATTATTTCTCGTAAAAAGTAAAATAATAAAAATTGTCATTGTGGGTTATCCCTAAGAGATAGACTTCGCGGACTTTTTTGTAGACCTTTTAATGGTGTATAATAATGTAGTACGTTGTTTTGATTTATCACTTAGGGTTCAGGCAGCGTTTGCGATTATAGTTTTAAATCTTGAAAATTATCACTTTTTTTACTACACTATACATGAATTATAGATTAAAACCACCCCGTTGACACCTTATAACTATTAAAAAAAAACGCATCAAAATCCGTTGCATAGTTTTAAAGTTATAAGCATATAAGGGGACAGACAGCGGAAAGTGAGTTTGTTTTATAGTATGTAATGATTTGGGAAAATAATAAAAATAATGTGCGAATGTTTGTAACAAGGATGGTAATATTTATAAAATGTTATGAGCGATAATCCAGAGGTCCGCGACGTGAACCGGAGATGAGAAATATTGTGCCGCCACAGTTGGATGCTGTTCTTGGAATTACATAACTTTGTTTCTATTTTCATGCTTGCAAAAATACTATTCTTTTGAGATTTGTCGAGATAATTTTATAAAAGAATGACTGGCAGCACAAAAAGTGATGCATGAAAATTTATCTTTGAAATATAATAACTATGAAAAGAACAGAAATAAAATCTGCATAATGTAAAACATTTTTAGTTAAATATTTTCTTATTTAAAATAAGTTTTAGGGTTTCTTGTAACTTACGCCTAATACGAGTACATACAACTATAGTATGGACAGCATGAAAGGTAGTCTCGGTGGTCCAGTGGTCGAGCACACGGCTTCTGATCCAGAGGTCCGGGTTCGAATCCTGACACTGGCTCACACCAATGACTTTTCGAAATTGTTTTCGGAAGTTAAGTGTGATAAATATCGATGACTGAAAAACTTTCTGCCCGGTATGGCAATAGGTTCACCACCTATTCCATTTGGGACGTAAACGTAACGGCGAGACGAGGCTTAACAGCCGCTGCCTACACCTTAGGGTAACAAAAGGCGTGAAGTTATGTATGTATATATATGTATGAAACTCTTCCTTCTTTTAGCTAATATGTATGACATAACATAACATAACATAACTTCACGCCTTTTGTTACCCGAAGGTGTAGGCAGCGGCTGTTAAGCCTCGTCTCGCCGTTATGTTTACGTCCCAAATGGAATAGGTGGCGAACCTATTGCCATACCGGGCACAAAGTTTGTCAGTCATCGGTATTTATCACACATAACTTCCGAAAACAATTTCGAAAAGTCATTGGTGTGAGCCAGTGCCTGGAATCGAACCCCGGCCCTCTGGATCAGAGGCCGTGCGCTCGCCCACTGCGCCACCGAGACTGTTAATATGTATGATGTTACATGTTTACTGTAGTAAAACTACCGAGTGTGCTGCATGGGTTGAGCCAATCCATTAATAAAAAAAATACCACACTATTATCATTAGTCATTTATAAGAAATAATTATAATAAAATCTATAATTATTATGCATTACAATAATATTAAAAAATAATATAACCTTAAATAATAACTATACAGTATTGGTTATTTAAAAATCTTTTATAAGCCTATTCGGAATCACTTGGTCGTGAAATCATAACTTTTTTTTTTATAGGATAGGAGGGCAAACGAGCAGGCGTGTCACCCGATGGTAAGAAACCAACGCCGTCCATGGACACCAGCAACACATGTAGTGCTACTGTTGCGTTGCCAACCTTTAAGGGATAGGGGATAGGGAAGGATGGGGAAGGGGGATGGGCCTCCGGGTACCTCTCTCACCGAACGAAACGCGGTATCAGCCACTTTACATCGATCTTCTGAGTGGGTGTGGTATTTCACCGGTCGAGCCGGCCCACTCATGCAGCAAACTGCTTGGCTCTACCACTGTTAAAATAATATGGTGTCTATAACTCATGCTGTCTTCCTGTTTGTGAAAGAATTTTTAAATTCTTTTGAGTGATTGCAGAGATTATACCCGACGTAAATCATTTCTATACTAAAGTTGAAAGAGCGATGAGCGCAGTTTTAAAATTAAGTGCTTATACCCTTAAATAAACTGACAGCGCTTTTGTTGTAATGACATTTTGCGGGTAAGTAATTACCTACTTTACGGAAAACTTTTTTGCTGAGGAAGTGTTTTATAAGATCAAGCGTGTAGATAATCGCAGATTAATAGATATTAAATTTGATTTAATATATTTATAATATAGATTTTTACAGTTTTTTTATTTTTTTATTTTTAGACCTCTAGTTCCAAGCTAAGCAACTAAATGCTTGTGTTATGGATACTAGATAACGAATAATAATACATATATACTTTTCCTTTGTAAATACACACTTATAATATATAAAAAAACACCGGTTTTACCAATGCGCCACGAGGCCCGTCAAATGATTTTTTGGGCCCGTTTAGATGATAATTCAAAAATACTTTCGAACTCGACGATCAATACATTATTACAATTAGAATCTATGTTAAACTAGTAATAATATATAATGCATTTCAGTATTAATTAAATAGTTTGTTACAGAGCACAGGTGTTCATAATTATATTACGTGGCATATGTAACAATTTAATATGACTGTACACTTACCTATATTGTTGTTGGAACATACCAAGGTTGTTAATTCATAAGTACATGTAAAATAGTATATGTCACATTAGTAGCTTTACGCCAGTTATATTTGTAGGTGTAGACTCCGGTTATTATGTATGTATCAATTGGCCAAATCTAATGTTTTATTATTGCAAATTAGTGATGGAATCTATTGATTTAAATCAGACACAATTTTGTCATTCATCGATATGTATCGATATAAATAATAGTAATTAGTATCAGATTTATTTCTAAGACTTTCGCGAATCTCACTCATCAAAACAACTTTTTAGGATTATATCGCGTTTATTTCTTATTAATTTATATTTATTTCCCGACGTTTCGAACTCTTTACACTCTCGTGAAAATGATCTCTGTAAAGAGTTCGAAACGTCGGGAAATAAATATAAATAAATAAGAAATAAACGCGATATAATCCTAAAAAGTTGTTTTGATGAATTCGTATCAGGTTCGAAAACACACTACACAAACCAAGGAAAAATACACAACAGTTTTTACTTTTAAGTATTACATTACAAAGCTTAGGAGTGGTAGAGCCAAGAAGTTCGCTGTATGATAAAAGCGCAACTATAATACTATATGTGTTACAGGTGTCCATGGGCGGCGCTAGTTACTTAACACCAGGTGACACGACTGCTCCTTTGCCCTCCTATCCCATAAAGAAAAATGAAAAATACCTTATACAATGAAATAAGTTATCATTTGCGATAAATAAAAAGAAATAATAACATTATTATTATAAAAAAACCGTAGTGGCCAATAAAAAGCAGTTAAAGCTCTCAACTGAAACGGGAATAGAAGATTTAAGAGGGATTAAATATATTTTTCCTGTGCAGGGCATCGCGCCGCTCGGAGTAACTTAACTTAGATCCGCAAAACAATAGACTTTGATTGAACAAACGCTTTTTGTTTTAATCGTGTTCTTTTATTTGTTCCGTTCAAATCTACCATGAGTTTTTTTTTTATGGGATAGGAGGGCAGACGAGCAGGCGTGTCACCTGATGGTAAGCTACCAACGCCGCCCATGGACACCGGCAACACATATATTATTATTACTGTTGCGTTGCCGACCTTTAAGGGATAGGGGATAGGAAAGGATGGGGAAGGGGGTGGGCCTCCGTGTACCTCTCTCACCGAACGAAACGTGGCATGAGCCACTTTACGTCGGTCTTCTGAGAGGTCGTGGTATATCACCGGTCGAGCCGGCCCATTCATGCAGCGAACATCTTGGCTCTACCACTGTTAATATATAACTATTATATACGATTTTTGTGGTTTCTCACTTATTTATTTCACGCCGAGTATCTTGTAGATTGGCAATAAGAACAGAGCACCATTGGACACCATACTTAAACATATTTTTTTGTACTTTCATAGTTTTTTCCTTATTTTAACATCTAATTTTGGCGTTGTAGGCGTTATTAAGAGTACGATCAGATAAAAATATTACGCACATTCCGTAAAATATTATCCATATGCGAATAATATTAAAAAGGAAATAACTCTAGCAACTAAATAAAGAAACGTGGTCCCCAAAAATAATGTATCGAGAAAAACGTCTATGAAAACAAAAGATATATAATACATAGGAAGGCATAAAATAATAGGCAGGGAGCTGGTTACGTCTCGTAAATCATTTATATTTACTGCTCCGAGTAGTGTGTTGAAACTGTTCACGGCTCCCGCGAGTATATCTACTGGAAATCAAACCCAAGACGAGGAAATGTTTCTGTTAATAGATGTCACTACTTTATTTTTATGTTACACATAACTTTATGCTAATTATATTAGGTGTAAGTAGGAGTAATGCCTTGTCACGTCGAATTGTTTTGCTCTTATGTATAATTTTGCAAGTTATTGAAGTTTCACGAATATTTACGAACGAATATTTATAAACAGCTTAATAAATAATTAATAAATAAATAATAAATAAAAAACAAATAATTGGAACGAAGTTCCTTACGGCAGGCTTGGAGGGGATAGGGATTTTGCTGCGCGACCGAACTGAAAAAAATGTGATAGTAAAACCGTAAGATAAAACCCGTGGAAAAAAGTGCGTGGAATAAAACCGTTAAATGAGACGTGCGCAGGCGCGACAGTCGCATACACAAGCGAGTACGTATTTAAACGTTTTACGTATTTAAAATAAAGAGACATATATTGTTATTTTAGTTGATAATTTGAATTACGATGTTTTTTTTATTTTAAGTAATTTATTATTTCGTAAAATACTGAATTTCCTAAATTCTTTCTTGTACTTAAATAAAAACTAATCGGCAAAATTTAAGAGAAAAACCAAGAAAACCTACATAAAATTGAGTACGATTTTTTTGCAATTTGTGTCGATTCTACATTAGCCGAAGGAACTTCGTTCCTACCTGGTGTCCCACGACACCATATCATTTTTTTTATCTATAGTGCAATTATAGTAATCATTTCATTTGAAGGTTTATCATAATACTTAATTAAAAATAATCTTATCTCAAAGTATAATAATAAAATAATAAAGATAATAATAAAATGTTCATTGGTACAGAACTCTGAATTACAGGTAATCTTAAGTTTCAGGTAATCTCCAAAGTCCAGAATAATTCAAAATGAATTTACTTACCTATGAACAAATATTTCGCAGAAAAGTTAAATCAAAGAACCGACAGGAGGCGCCATTGTTATCAGCTTACTGGATGGGCTTCCGCAATGTAGCATTGTGTCTAAACCTTTACAATGCAAACGGAATTCCAATTGAAAAAGGCAAAACCTCTAAACGTAATGACATCATAATTAAAACGATTTCTAGTGGTACGGTTATAATAACGATGAATCCATTGTATAGCCATGACGGATTATGAGTGGGCTAGCTCGACTAGTGAAATACCTCGAACATTCAGAAGACCGTCAGTAAGTGGCTTATGTTTCGTTAGGTTCACCCCTTCTTCCATCCCTTTCGATAGAAATTGAAGGAGATATCCTTCACTCCCACTCTCTTTCTATTTAAAACTAGTGCTCTCTCTATGTTACAGATTTACATAGTTACTGAACACCGTGATAAAAACAATATTCTTGTTATTATACTGCAATTTTGTTGAAATATTATCACATAATTGTTATCATATTACAAATTTTTTCTTTCCTCAATATTTTAATTTTAATAGAAAAAAAATAAGAACGTAGAAATTAGAAAAATTATGTTAGACTGGTGACGTACAGATTTTAGTTATCAGTCCTATTTGTTTTGACCTTGGAACATAATGGACACAAGTTTGACCTTTGACCATAATGAAGGTTTAAAATAAGTGGTAATGATTAGATTTATTTTTCTTAAGAAAGTGTCTATTAAAGTTCCTGTGATAATAATAGTCAAGACACTGTAAAAAATAATGGAGCAACTAATAAAAAATATTTTTCTGCCACAAATGTAAACACTAAATGTTCAGTAGTAACTTCGACGTGAATATTTTTCTCTCGCATTTTTTAACTAAATTACGGAGCCACAATTAAAATGAAGTTGTAGAGTTCGTTGTTGTGTACAATTTCAAATGTCAAAAGGTTAAATTAAAAACAAAATTTATAAATGATGTGTCGGTGGTCCAGTTGTTGAGCAACCCGCTTCGGAATCCGGAAGTCGCGGGTTCGAATCTTGACACTGGCTCACACCAATGACTTCGAAATTGTTTTCGGAAATTATATGTGATACATATCGATGACTGAAAGCTTTGTGCCCGGTATGGCTACATATATGTTCGCCACCTAATCCATTTGGGACGTAAACATAACGGCGTGACGAGGCTTAACAGCCTCCGCCTACACCTTCAGGTGACAAAGGCGTGAAGTTATGTTATGTTATAAATAGAAAATGAACTTTTTAACGTTATTCAGGTTATTTTTTATTAAAAGTGGTTATTAAATTAAAAGAAAAATATAGAAAAGTCGTCTCGGTGATCTGGAGTTCGGGCGACCGGCTTCTGTTGCAAAAATTCGTGGCTCACGCACAAGACTATTCGGAACTTATATGTATGTGATATTAAATAATGATGACTGCTAACGTTATGCTAATAATAGTCCCAATTAAAGCGACTTATACTTTGTCATAAAAAAAGAGTTAAATTACAAAAATAATATAAAATAGAGGGAAACTAAGTCATTCTCAGCCTCAACTATCGTTAGCCTTGCCGTATCATATTTTCCTGTTACACATTTACCAGATTACTATGTCAGGCGTGAATAAATAAGTATTTACTTTTAAAAAGGTATGTAAGTAAAAAGCAACCTGAAGAAAAAGTCCCATTCTCTCAATATTATTTCCATACTACATGTCATTCCGTTGACATGAAGGCAGTGTGACATGAAAACAACATAAAACTTTTTCAATTCGCCAAACCGCGGTAAAATTTTTTTAAAGCACACGCCTCGTAAATACAAAGACCGAGCCGTAAAAACCCGACGGAATTGGCCTTGATACTGCACAATATACGTAGTAAAGACCGTTTTAATTTTTAGCACATATTTTTCTGGATTCTTCTCGTCTATGTTACATCGTACAATTCATCAAAGAAACATTCTGAAAATATTTGTCATATTCGCTTCGAGAATTATAAAATAAAAAATGATAAAAACGTTCAAAATTTTAATGAATCCAAAATGGCGACTAGAATATTGTTGAGTTCTCCGAATGCAATGTTTTCTGACCGATTTAAGGAAATTAACAGGTACACTCAAAGAAAACTATTCACTGGGATCCCTTAATATCCTCCACCGACATCAACGAAATGGTCAGTATTTTTAATAAATCAGTTACTAAATTGTATGACGATTATGCTCCCATCTATAAAGTAAAGTTACGGCACTCTCCGGCGGCATGGTTGACGGAGGAAATTAAATTGCAGATGAGACGAAGAGACCGTGCTTTTAGCAATTATAAGCGCAATCGTTGCGACAGTAATTGGAAGCATTACAAAAGAATCAAGAACGGTGTATCTAAATGACGCGTAATGCCGACATATCTTCCATAAGTCAAATGATTGACTATCTTTCATCCTTTTCTCAGCCTAACGACAGTTCTTTCTGCTTCTCTCCGGTAGTTTCGAGCGAGATAAAAAAAAACTATCCATTAAATCCTTGGCAGTGGAATGTGATTATGTCAGTCGTCATACGATTATCTTTGCCTTGGATGATCTTTTTCTTCTACCTATTTCTCAGATAATAAACTTCTTTTTATCCTCTGGCAGTTTCCTTCACTATGGCTTAAAACGTTGGTCCGGCCACAACCTAAAGTTTCTCTCCTAAACTACTATATATATTTGTCTGTTCTTCCATTCCTTTCTAAATTTCTGGAGAAATATGTCTACAGACAACTGTCAAGATTTGTAGATAAAAATAAAATTATCTGTCCGTTACAATCTGGTTTTCGGCCTGAACATAACACAATTACTGCCTTAATAAGGGTGACTGCCGATGTCAGAAAGGCTATAGAGAATACCAGGGCAACTCTGGTGGTACTGGTTGACTTTTCAAACGCTTTTAATAATGTTAATCATGATATCCTTCTTTCCATACTTTCTTCTCTTTCGATCTCGACCGAGGTAAAACGCTGGTTCTCCTCTTATCTTCGAGGCCGCCAGCAGTCAATATGCATCGATAATACTTTGTCAGACTGGTGTGAACTTTACTCTGGTGTCCCTCAGGGCGGCATACTCTCTCCTCTTTTGTTTTCCTTATTTATTAATCAGATCACTCATAATCTTCAGTGTTCGTGTCATCTTTACGCCGATGATCTGCAGCTCTACGCACAAACAGATGTAAATATTATTTCGTCCGCAGTTGAGGCTGTGAACCATGACTTGCTGTTGCTCACGGAATGGTGCAAAAAATTTGGACTATCAATCCACCCGGAGAAGTGCCAGGCCATTTTGATTGGCAGTCCACGTCTGATAGGGAAAGTTAATTGGGCGAACATTCCTGCAGTGGTATTTGATAAAAGTATCATAAAGTACGACACCAGTGTGAAAGACCTTGGCCTTCACATTGACAACGATTTAGATTGGCGTACCCAGGCAGCGCATGTGAGCAAGAAAGTTACCGGGACACTCCGTTCTCTTTATCGCCTAAAAAAATTCTTGCCACACAAAATTAAGATCATGCTAATTAAAAGATTAGTTTTCTCTATGATTGACTATGGTGATTAGTGCTATCTCGACGTGAATGCGGATCTACTCAACAAACTGGACCGTCTTCTCAATAATTGCATTCGATTCGATTTCAATCTCCGCAAATATAATCCGTTGAAAACTGAAATGGCTCCCCATCCGCCTGCAACGAAACTTGCATGTGCTGTCACTGCTATAGTCGGTGCTCAACTTTAAAAACACTACCGACTATCTCTCTTCAGACTTCATATTTGAAGTCAAGATTAGAATTGTGACTAGATCTAATCTTCGTTCTTCAAACAATCTTCTTCTGAAATTTCCACAACACTCTTCTAGTCTTGTTCACTCTTCTTTCCATATACATGTCATTCGTCTTCGGCATTCTTTCGATATATATATACTCTGAATCTTTTGTATTTCTATTTTTTTTGTTGCTCTTGTACTTAAGCGCACCTACAATTCGTCATCTCCTATACCACCCAAAGGTTGACTGGTAGAGAATGCCTTGAGGCATTAAGTCTGCCTTTGTGCAATTTTGTGCATAAAGTTTATAAATAAATAAACAAATAAAATTCTAATATCCATATTTCTCGCCTACAGAATCCACTTTTGTATGGAACAAATTCGCTTCGACAAACAGCTCTCATCCAATTCATTCATGACAAATATATGAAGCATGATGTTCCTCATAATATTCCAACAACTTTAATATTGCCGTGCCTGAAATATTATGACGGAAATTATTTATATATGAATGAAATAATGATGAAACGGAAATGAAAATATACGTATATAACGTATATTTTCAAAATGACTTTTGAATTTCCTCTTTATAAGTAGCACAAATAGAGAGATGATACTTTAAATTAGGTTTTTATTAAGAACCGTTAAATTTTATTGGAAATATTTCTGTGTGAATTTTTTTAATTCAGTTGAGTTAAGAAATAAAAATGGTCATCCTAGATTCTGACATTAATGATAGCATATGAAAGCAATATATGTCCGCATCGCAAATCACATACAGATTTCCTAATAAAGAATTTATCAGGCGTGTACAACCATCACGAACATCATTTGGTTTATCTCGCGTCGTTACACACTCTGAATAATCCCATAGCTGAGATATTAGGCGGAACATTCACGTATCGTCTAATTAATACGGGTATAGTATTACTTATATATAGATACTGCCTGGTGTATGAACAGATGACAGAACAGAGCCTCTATAGGAAATACCTCGCTCGCTCCTTCGACTTTCATAACTATTGTATACGCATGCTGGTTTTTTAGACTATTAAAATCACTATTAAATTGTATTTAATCTAGATAAATGTAGCACAGTAGTAGCAGTACGCAGTTCGCTGCGTGAATAGGCCGGCTCGAAAGACCACGACCTCTCGGAATATCGGCGTGGAGTGGTCCGGTGAGTGAGATATCCAGAGGCCCGATCCCTTTTCCCCTTCCTTTCCCCTCCTAATGCCTTAAAGGACGGCCAAGCACTACTCTCTACCTTAAACAAAAACTCTATTTAATATTAAATCAATGTAATTAACTCATACCCTAATAAAATCTTTAAAAAAAAGTTAAATCGACTTTTAGAAACGTAAACCACAAAATCTTTAAATATTATATTAGTATATAACTTTATTAAAGTACTACGTTTTGTATACTGTATTAAGTATACAAATTAGTCAATTATGTTATTTATCGCTTTTTAGTTATATACGTACTGTTTTCATGTAGTTACTTAAAGATTTTGTGGTTTACGTTTCTAGAAGTCGGTTTAACTTATTTTTAAGTATTTTTTTTCACGAGTTTTAGTGATATTAATGAGTTGTGAACTTCAATAGAAATTAGTTCATTTAAAGGGAAAAGGAAGGGCGAAAGGGATCGGACCTCTGGATACCTCTCTCACCGGACCACTCCACGCCGATTTTCCGAGAGGTCGTGGTCTTTCACCGGTCGAGCCGGCCCATTCGCGCAGCGAACTGCGTAGTGCTACTACTGTGCTACATTCATCTAGATTAAAGAATATTTAATACAATATCTAACCACGGCACACTTACTATGATAAAAAAACGTGTCTTAGCAGAAGGTGATTTTAATAGTCTATCGATCGAATAGTCGTCGTCGATTTCAATCTCCGCAAATATATCGAATCGAAAGCAATTATTGAGAAGACGGTCCAGTTTGTTGAGTAGATCCGCGTTCACGTCGAGATAGCACACATCACCATAGTCAATCATAGGGAAAACTAATCTTTGAATTAGCATGATCTTAATTTTGTATGGCAAGAATTTTTTTAGGCGATAAAGAGAACGGAGTGTCCCGGTAACTTTCTTGCTCACATGCGCTGCCTGGGTACGCCAATCTAAATCGTTGTCAATGTGAAGGCCAAGGTCTTTCACACTGGTGTCGTACTTTATGATACTTTTATCAAATATCACTGCAGGAATGTTGGCCCAATTAACTTTCCCTATCAGACGTGGACTGCCAATCAAAATGGCCTGGCACTTCTCCGGGTGGATTGATAGTCCAAATTTTTCGCACCATTGCTTGAACAACAGCAACGGTTCACGGCCTCAACTGCGGACGAAATAATATTTACATCTGCTTGTGCGTAGAGCTGCAGGTTATCGGCGTAAAGATGACACGAGCACTGAAGATTATGAGTGATCTGATTAATAAATAAGGAAAACAAAAGAGGAGAGAGTATGCCACCCTGAGGGACACCAGAGTCAAGTTCACACCAGTCTGATAAAGTATTATCGATGCATACTGACTGCTGGCGGCCTCGAAGAGGAGAACCAGCGTTTTACCTCGGTCACCATCGAAAGAGAAGAATGTATGGAAAGAAGGTTAACATGATTAACATTATTAAAAGTCAAAGTCAAAGTGGTTTTATTTTCATAGGTCTTCACAGACACTTAAAAATAGTCAATGTACAAAAATGTTTAAAATTAAAATAATATTTAAAATGCCTAGATACGAGTGCTTGATGCAAGTGCCTCCGTGGAATAAGAAAACACGGAAGCAATCGCCACGAGCGGCCCGATTCCGAGTGTAGTTCGATATGTGTTCATGAGAAGAATCGGGCAAGAAACTCTTGTGCCAAATACTCTTTTCAAAACCATTTAAAATTTATACAATAGTATTATCATCGCTACTGAAAAAATAGTCCCTCCTTTCCCTTCTTCCCTTTCTTTTCCCATTCCACTGCCTTAAAGGCCGGCAACGGAACTGTAACTCTATAAGTGTTGCAGGTTTCTGTCGTTTGCTGCTATCCATAAAAAAAAATGCGTGGAGTCCCGCCGCGCTATAGAAGTGGAACTTTGTAACATGTATTCACAATAGCTTTATTTTTATTTTTATATTTATCTGGGTCTAGGTAGAATCTGGATGGAGGTGGTGCCTCACAAAAGTGAGGCTCTGGGGTTCCACCGCCTCACTCGGCGCTAGGAACCACCAGCCGTGCGGATCCAGGTGGGTGACACGGCTGTCCCGGTGGCGAGGTACTTGAAGTACTTCGGCCTCACCCTGAACAGCCTCTGGATCTTCGAGGAGTACTTCGTGAGGATGGTCCCCCGAGTGGGACGGGTGGCAGGCGCGCTACACCGCCTCCTCCGAGATTCGCCGCCTCTACGGTGACGTAGCGCGATCCGTGGCCCTGTACGGGGCTCCCGCAGTGGCTGTTAAGCCTCGACTCGCTGTTTTGTTTACGTCCCGACTGGAATAGGTGGTGAACCTATTGTCCCACATAGGGTGCAAAGTTTTCAGCCATCGGTATTTATTATACTCAGCTTTCAAACATAATTTCGAAAAGTCATTTGTGTTGGCCTGGATACGAACCCACAACTTTTTGATTTAGGAGGGGGGTGCTCGACCACTGGACCGCCGAGACTACCGAGATGACTACTATCTACTTCAAAATTCAGTTCTAATATTCACCCGAACATACATATGTCGGCGCAGGACGCCATCTAGCGGTATATGATGTCAACTATATATAATAATAACCCTATAAAACTTTATTAGATAAACTGATTTACTATGATTACATGTTATTACATATTTATGTCAATATATTACTGAAATATATTATTTAGTTATGTAAAATGCACGAAATTTATTATTATGTGATTAGGCAATTCCTTATATGTAGTAACTGTTTTGGTGATATTTCCCTTTATTAATTAAATGTTTAAATCCATACTGATGCTGCATGAACATTCGTAATCATTATTTTCATAATTAATATCTTAATACTAGATAGTAATATAAGAGAACTTAATTTTAAAACATCCTAGTAGCGCCATCCGCCAAAAGATAGTGAAATTTTTGATTAGTAAAATAATTAATTTATATATTTACAAACTATTTCGTACTAAAACTGGTCAAGATATTACTAAAATCTGTTATTTACTTATGTAAAATGTGCGAAATTTATAATTATGTGGTTTAACAATACATTATATTTCGTAACTGTTTTAGTGATATTTCCTTTTATTCTTTAAATCAATACTGATGCTGCATGAATATTCATAATAATTATTTTCATAATTAATATCTTAATTCTAGTTTATATCGACTCGTTCTATGTAATAATTATAAAATAAGAGAACTTAATTTTAAAATATCCTAGCAGCGCCATCCGCCGAAAGATAGTGAATTTTGATTATTAAAATAAGTAATTTATACATTTACAAACTATTTCGTACTAAAACTGGTGTTATAATTATCTAAAATTGTTATTTTGAACTTTAACCTGTTTTTCAAGTATGATTCTCGAGTAGATTAAATTGTTGTGTAAAAAGATGTTGTTAACTGAGTTTATCATTTTTGTAATATCAATTATGACCAGCTAGTACCACCATCCGCTACTAGATGTCTGTACGGGTAGTTTAAAAAGTTGCTATACCTTTTCGTCCTTGGTTTATATCGATCTTGGCTTTTATCTTACCTTTATATAATATTAATAGTGGCCGCAAGGGGGCGTTAAAAGCGTTAAACGCTCTTGCACGAGACATTAGAAGTTCCACTTCAAAAATATAAAATAGAAGAGAAAACAAGACATACATTCCATGACCAAATAGAAAAAGCTCTGGAGGAAGGTTGTGAAAGAATCGTGCCATATGGCGCTCTGTTCACTCTGCCTACCTCGCAACGGATTTGGCGTGAAGTTATGTGTGTGTATGAAACAGACGTATTTCAGTTAATGGAATTAGATAGCATTGATTAGATAGCCTGATTTTAGTTCAGTTTGTGTCATTAGATAGAGTTGATGTCGATTGTTGCAGCTTTAGTACGTGCATCATATAATTATGTAAAAGTGTGTTGTATCAAACTAATTGCTAGATTTATTTGTTGTTGTATCGAAATACTTGTTATGTTTGTTTAATAATAACGGTTTTAATGTTTTACGAAGTTCGAACAAAGACTGTCCAAACTTCCAATCATTTGACAACTTTGATTCGGTCTGTTTGAAAAGTTGTGATAACTCGATAATATTCTACGTTTTATTTCGTTTGATAAAATTAATACAAATTGAAATTGTTTAACTTGAATGAATACTCTTTTCATTTCTGGTATTATAATGGAATTATTAGGGTTACAGCCATCTATAACGGCAATGAACAACTTGTTGATTCATACTAAATTATTTACAACGCTCGTATTTCAGGTGATGAAAAAAAAAATTAAAACAAGGAATTAAATTACATAACGGATGTCTTCATCTTGGATTGTGTTGGATTACAAATATGTAACATTGCTTTACATCAATAATATCTAAATGTAATTCGTAAGTGGCAACTATGCCTCGAGAACTATAACCCGCGCACAATGGCGATTTTTGGCCCGATAGGTATTTTTTATATTTATTTATTGTTTATTTTCAAAGTAATAAATATGACATGGAGACTTTTCCAGTCACATACCACAAAAACCATCTGGGGTTTACCAGTGGTATATCACCCATCCCTTCAAGAGCCAACAACTATTATGTAATGACTAGGTCGGGTGCAGACAATGTTTCCTTAAGACTATTTTACAATTTTTCTTAGTTAGAGTGTCACGAATTTCGGCAGGCAGACCATTCAGTATACTCGTAGTTGGTAACATGTATTCCCACGTCCTTGTTCCGTACACATTGGTATGTTTAGGTAGTTTGTATAGCGGCAGATATGAGAGCTTACGTAGTAATTCATGTCATAAGTTTCTATCTATGTTCACGATGTTGTGATATTCCTCGCTCAAGACACACACACGCACCTTATCGAAGACACTCAGAACCTGACAGTGTTTAAACAAACCATCGTAGTTGTTACAGTATTGGTGCTTTATTTTTTTAGGTACAATTATTTTTAAAATTCTTAACTGCAAGTTATAAATGTCTCCAACATAGGTTTTGTAATAATAGGTTGGGGAAAAAGTATTTTCGTATTTTTGTATGAAAAGTCAAGACATTTTTTTCAAAGTTTATTTACATTTATTTACAATATATATGTACCGTTTTGTTGAATAACTTTCTGCCATTTTGTGGGCAGAGACATTATCCCGTTACTGTAGAAACTTTGGGACTTCTGATCAAAAAAACGGGACAAATAGTTTTGGCAGTCCTCTCTTGAGGTCAACTTTACAGAACCTAAAGAATTCTGAAGAGACCGAAACAGGTGAAAATCTGAAGGCGCAAGGTCAGGGCTATATGGTGGATGCACTAGGACCTCCCAGTCGAACTCTCTTATTTTTTGCTGAGTGGCTAAAGATGTGTGTGGTCTAGCGTTATCGTGATGAAAGACCACACCCTTCCTGTTGATCAATTCCGGCCGTTTTCTCTCGACTGCTTCCTTTAATCTCATCAGTTGCTGGCAGTAAAGATCAGAATCGATGGTTTAGCCGGACGGTAAAAGCTCATAATGAACAATGCCCTTCCAATCCCACCATACACACAGCATCACCTTATTTCGTGTTAGGCCAGGTTTGGCCACAGTCTGTGAAGCCTGGCCAACTTTCGACCACGACCTTTTTCGCACGTTCTTGTCGTACGTGATCCACTTTTCATCGCCAGTTATCAATCTCTTCAAAAACGGCTCGGTTTCATTACGTCTCAATAATGAATCGCAAATGAGTACACGGTTCATTAAGTTTCTTTGAGTGAGCTCGTGTGGCACCCAAATATCGAGCTTTTTTGTATAACCAGCTTTCTTCAAATGGGTCAAAACTGTTTTGTGGTCAATTCCCAGTTCTTCAGCTACATCGTAACTACTAATATGCCGATCTTGCTCCACTCTTTCAAAAATGGCGTCCATTTTATTCGTAACAGGGCGACCAGAGCGAGGTGCATCTTTAACATCAAAATTTCCGGACTGAAAACGTTTGAACCAAATTTGTGCTACTCTTACTGACACTGCATCAGGTCCATAAACATCACAAATTTTTTTCACTGCTTGAGTTGCATTTTTGCCTTTTTTATAATAAAATTTTAAAATGTATCGAATTTCTTCATTAGATTCACTCATTTTTACGGAGAGAAAAACAAATGAAAAATAGCGGGAAACAACTTTTTTTTATTTTTTTCTTTTCTTTATAATGTAACCTTTTTAATGTTACCAAAACCAGCCAGACACAAATAGTACAGTCAAAGAAATTTTATAATAAGTTTATACCTACGTTATGCGAAAAGACTTTTTCCCCGACCTAATATATGTGCGCCCATAGCTACTTAAGCCATAGCTAATCATTGCGTCAGCGAGTGATAGGTAAATAGTTCTTAGCGTTTTATATGGTACTTTGTACCTAAGTACATACAACTTTGACATAATACACCTAAGTTTGCTACAAACATTACTGATGTGAGGTCCCCAGTTAAATCAACAATCTATAGTTGGTCCTAGGTACGAATGTTCTGGCGTGACCTGCAAATATTCACAATTACATGATGTAGTACCGGTTTGGTGCAGACACAGGTGGTCATGGGCTCTGATGACCGGAACAATGTGCGAGGACAAGTGTGATGAATGTATATGCATTAGTTTTGTTTTTTTTCGCGTTAATAACTAATCCCATATCGTGGGCCCAGCTGCACAGTAGGTCGAAATTATGTTGCATTGCTATCTGTTCAATATTTATGTAACTAATTTGATGAAATTACAAATACAAATACAAATACAAATATTCTTTATTGTACACCAAAAATATTTAGATTACAAGAAAATCATAATAATAAATGCACAAACGGCGGTCTTATCGCTATCGGCGATTTCTTCCAGACAACCTTTATGGACATAACAAATGAAATTAGGGTAGCCTTTGGTGTTAAAAACAGAACAGAAGACAAGAAGTTTTTATAAAATTACAAATTCAGTAAAGCTTAATATATACATTTAATAAAATCGAAATATGAAGTAATAGGATATATCTGTACACATAATACTAAAAAAAAAAAAAAATACACAAATACATACATATAATACACACATATTTAAAGATATAAAATACAGATACACAGATAGTTGGTGACAGCTGATAGATGGAATAAATAGATAGGTAGATAGAATAAAATAGAATATAGATGAATTTAGGCAATGCTAATGTAACCTAATTCCTCGTGGTAGTGAGTGATAAGACGTTTTTTGAACGTAGTCAAGGACTCAGCAGCTCTTATCGATCGTGGTAAGTCGTTCCACAAACGTGCTGCTTGTACAACAAAAGACTTATCCATAAATTTTTTGGTGTGTGATGGTATTGCTAGCTGCAGGCTTTCAGATGAACGTAGAGACCTCGTATGTGTGTCACATAAGAACTTAAAACGTTCTTTGAGATAGATGGGGGCGCGAGGATGAAACAAAATGTTGTAAAGAAGGGAAAGTATATGAGAATTCCGGCGAAGGCGTATAGGAAGCCATTTGAGCTTAGCACGAAATTCAGATACGTGGTCATATTTGCACAGACCAAATATGAACCTAATACAGACGTTTTGGAGACGCTCAAGTTTATTTAGTTGGTCCTCGGTAATATCAAGATAGCTAGCATCAGCGTAGTCGAGGATTGGTAAAAGGAGAGATTGGGCAAGTGTAGTTTTGGTAGCAATCGGTAGAAAATTTCGTAGCCTTCATAAGGACCCAGCAGATGCGAAAATCTTACGACTAATATTCCGCAGCTGCGGATTCCAGGATAGTGTCCTATCAATAACTATTCCTAGATTTTTCACCTGGTTATTGATAGGTATAACGGAACCATCGAGACATATAGACGGTATTTGGTCCCAGATCACTTTGGATATTAATTTAGCGCTACCGACTACCATTGCCTGACTTTTTGAAGCATTTAAAGAGAGGCCATAAGCTTTACTCCACTCCAAAATGCGACCAAGATCCTGATTGATATTGTCAATAGCGTCTGGTAAAAGCTGTAGAGGAGTTTGATTGTAGATTTGCAAATCATCAGCGTAGAGGTGATAAGACGAGAAGAGTTTAGATGAAATAGGATTTATAAAAATCGTGAAAAGCAGGGGAGATAGAACGCCACCCTGCGGTACACCAGCCGTGATATCGCTCCAAGAAGAGTAAGCGTCATGAAAGCGAACACGTTGCCGGCGACCAGACAGGTAATTATTGAACCAATCAGTCACCGTTGGAGATATGTTAAGAAGCCTGAGCATAGCTAGCAATACTTTGAAATCCACCGTGTTAAATGCGTTGCTAAAGTCCAGCAGGCAAGCCACAGTGAGTTTATTGCTTTCCATACCCGCTCTGATGTCCTCCGTAATATTGATAAGGGCGGTAGATGTACTATGACCAGGACGGAAACCGGATTGGTAAGGGTTGAGAAGATTGTTTGTAGAAAGGAATTGACTAATCTGCTCGTGGACAAGGCGTTCAAGGACTTTGGATAGGAACGGGAGTATTGATATCGGTCGGTAATCAGAGAAGGATGAAGGATTAGCTTTTTTAGGCAATGGTATAACTTGCGCGTCTTTCCACATTGAAGGAAAGACGCCACTTGCCATAGAAGAGTTAAAAATATGACATAGAACAGGAAGGATGATGTCAAGGATAGGAAGGATCATATTACGGCTGACACAGTCTGTACCTACTGCGTTAGAAGTTATCGACAGTATGTGTTTCTTAACATCACAATCGGCTACTTGATTAAAAATGAAAGGATTGTAATCAGGAGTTGGAATAGATGAAAGATTTTCTAAAGTCGAGTCTTTAGTGGTCCTATTATAATTAGACGAAGACGTGAAGTGACGATTAAGTAACTCGATATTGAGATCTTTAGGAATTTCTTCATTAGACTTTTTACCAACTCCTAGCGATTTGAGAAATTTCCAAATTTTTGCTTGGTCCACATTTTCAACAGATTTATGGATATATTGGCGTTGAGCTTTCCTACACACCTTACTGCAGTGATTTCGTGCAATAATGTATTTCTCCAAGTTTTTTGACGTCGGACGACGCTTGTATTTAGATTTAGCAGCTGCTTTCTTGGCAATAATAGCTTTTATTTGAGGAGTTAGCCATGGAGATGGCAGATGCTTTAATTTTATGATACGTTCCGGAGCATGTGCATCATAGACCTTATTTAAGTTGGACGTCAATAATTTAACTTTGTCATCGACCTCCTTCGCATTAAACAACTCTGTCCAATCGATATTCTTGCAATCTTCGAGAAGTTTATCATGGTTCATGTTACCAAAACTACGCTGCCGAAGAGTTTTAGACTTTGCCTTAGGGATATGAGATTTGTAGGATAGATAAATGAGATCGTGATAGGAGAAGGAATCAGCAGAGCACTGGCCATGTTTAGCGACATGAGAAGTAGAGGAGACAATTATTAGGTCAAGGAGAGAAGGAGCACAATTTGGAAAGTGGTGAGTGGCAGATGTAGGAAGAATGGAAAGGTTGCAAGAGTCTAAAACATTAGAAAGAGAACTTGACCGATGGTCCATTTTGAGAAGACAGGTATTAAAGTCGCCCATGATAATGATATGGCTGTAAGAACATACAAGACTCTCAAGAAGAATTTCTAGTGAATGGAAATAATTAATGTGAACAGAAGGACAGTAATAAACACCTAGTAAGATACGGGTATTACAAAGTTCTACTTCAATAAAAAGATGTTCCCCAGCAGCTCGAAGAGGTGGCTGTGGAGACATATTAACAATAGTGTAGCATAGGTGTTGGCGGAGATAAATAGCAACACCACCACCGCCTCCGCTCGTGCGATCGTTGCGTATGAGTTGATATCCTGGTAAGTTATAAGATTTTGTAGGAAGACAAGGTTTTAGCCAAGATTCAGAGATGAGAATGGCTTGGATATTCTTACAGTCAAATTCAGCTAGCATATCAGGGAAATGGGCCGGAATACTCTGAGCATTGATATGAACCACATTGAGATTCTCCACAACATCAGAAAACTGCAACTCTAGAGTCTCAGAAAGTGACGGTACACTAACAAAGCTATCACAATCGCTGTCAGCTGACTGAAAAGATTCAGAGCTATTGCTGCTATCAGCATCACACATTAATTCTATATTATAAAATGCTTAAACGTACAAATATAATACAAGTTTACTATGTTTTTAAGCTTATGCTTTTGATAAATATTTTTTTTTTTAATTAAAATAAATAATGACAATAATTAATAAATATATATATGTATAAATAAAAATAACAATATAATATAATGATAAAATATTACCGTAAAAATTAAACTTTCTATAACGACTACTTGCCAGTTCAGTGTTTCGTCCATATATACTATTAAAATTAAAAAAAAAATCTATTTACATAGAAATAAGAAAAAATAAATCCTGAAATAGAAGTAAATTGATAGAAACAGTTTCATTAGATAATAGCTAGGCCATAATAATGAAACATTTCAAATGACAGTAATAATATTACATAAAACATAACAAATAATTGAAATAACAACATATAACAGATAGATAAACATAAAATGTGTTCCGAATATGCACAGGATTTGTATTGGTTTCAGAACGCCATCAAATCAAAGTAAATGACAAGTGACTTAAAAGTTCTGAAAACCAGGTTACTAAAACCCAGAAGAACAGTAATATGTAATTTTAAAAAATAAAAAAGTTGGCATCAAGATTTGTAAACAAAAATCTACCCACCGAAAAAGAAATTTTAATAACACTAATTTAAAATACCGTAAATTTTATGTTAATAATTAAATGAACACATATATTAACGGTAAGTATGCTGCTTACCTAACCAAAATTAGTACCTAGACGCAACAATCAAAAGGTCCTATTGATAATTAAGCGTGAAATTTGCCTATTTATTTCCTGGCAACGGCTGCTCGCCTTGTTTTGGAACTTTTATCATTGGCCTTGGGTATATCATTAGCCTCAAGACGGTGCAAATCACTGAGCGAAGCAACCCGATGTCGAGAGCTGCCTGCGTGAACATAAACGCAACCTTCCCTCGTCCAACATTTGGCTACACCGAACTTGTCTCGGGCCGCCATAAAAAGGTCGTGACGAGATTTGGTTAGGAACTCAGATAAGGTGATTCCACTACCTTTGAGTTTGGTTTTTGTAAACCAAACTTTGTCACGCACCAACACGTCCACAAATTTTATCAATATGGGTCGAGGACTACCAGCAGACCTTGGCCCCCCCATTCGGTGACAGCGTTTGATACTGCTCACAGTAAAATTTTCCAGTTTAAGTTTAGTGCTGATAATGTTAGCGACATCTCCGACTGTAACCTCATCCTTGCTCTCAGTTACGCCATGTAACATCAGCATCTTACGACGGCCCCTCATCTCTAGATCGTCCAAGTTTGATGCAAGGACTGACACTTGCTTTTGAAGCATGCTGAATGACTGCAAGACAAATTTTTTGAAGGCAGTAAAATCGGTCATCATTGAATTAAGAGATGGTGCAACAGCAGGCTTCTTCAGCTCCTCAACTTGTGTTTCAAATTCGGCCATTCTATTCTGGAATGCCTCAATTAGAGAATTTACGGTGCTTTCAATAGACTCCATATTAATTGTGCAGACGTGAAACTTTGTTTAATAGTAAAAAAAAAGCTTAAAGAAGGAAATAACACTAGACGGACAAGTAGGCACACTTAGTGTGTGTTTTGTAGCATTACAATATTAAAACACATAAAATAAATACTATTATCTATATTTTTACGAAGAGCTATTTTCTAATGGCTGCTAAGTGTTCTAACTACCCGCACAAAAAAAAATACTTACTTATATATATATGGCTTAACAGCCACCGAAAACTCTTTTGGGTAGAAAAAGGCGTAAAGTTAATGTAACTTCCGGGATGCATGTTTGCGATGGTTCGCTGGCGGTCTGAACCGTACAAACTTTAATGTTCAGTGTGAACAGTTCTTCTTCTTCTTTATGTTCAGCTTTTATTAAAATTTCTTTAACATATTTTATTGTATATAGATTAAATAACCTATACATAAAATAACCTATTGTAACTAACCTACTATTTAATATAAATGATAGTATACAAAATTGTAGTGTGTTTTTTAAAAGAATAAGCAAATTTGTTGTCTATACTATAACACAACTTCAGGCCTTTTTCTACCCAAAGGTGTAGGCAGAGGCTGTTAAGCCTTGACTCGCCGTTATGTTTACGTTCCAAAACCAATTACGATATAGGGCATAAAGTGTTATAGTCATCGATAATTATCACACATAACTGTAGGTGTGTGCCAGGATTCGAACTCGCGACCTCTGGATTAATAAGCCGTGTGCTTGACCACTGGACCACCGTGGCTAAAACTATTTACTCTATATGTCTATATAGTCATAGCGCGTTGATATTGGGATTGGAATAGCCGCCGTCTCGGCGGAGATGACGTACTGCAAGAGTCAGTGTCTTTACCGTTTGCAACGTTTTGAAGCGTATACTATTGAGTTTAAATTGTTATTGTTGAATTTATAACTATATATATATAATAAATATATAGTGATTTATACTTTTGTGATTTATTTATTGTTAAACATCATACTTGCTCGTTAAAATAAGTAAGAAAGTGATTAAAAGTCGTGCGTTTTTTGAAGCGAGTGACGTCACGCAGTTATTATTGTGACAAGGTTCCATCAAAATATCAACGCGCTATAGTAGTATTATACTATATTTAAAACTAGATCTATTCTTCTATCTATACTCGGAGACCTTAAGTTTTAATAAAAGCTCATGCTAATAGTTGTGACGAATTTATGTGTGGTAAATATTGCTGACTAACAAAATTTGTACCCGATCTATGCTGATAAGTTTTACCAACTATTTACTTTTAGAGGCTCATTTATGCTTATACCTTTTGATAGTAATCGCGTGAAGTTACATTTACTAGATTTTATATGTAAAATATTTCCGAAATATATAGCTACTCTAGATTCCGTTTAGTCGCAGCAAATCCAATTAGTTTCCAGTGCACACGTTTATATGTATTAATCAAATGAAACCCACTAAAATCACGATGCTTTGCACATTTAAATGAATAATTACGATCGTGTAAATTTAAAGCTCACGCCAACCTCTTTGTAAGTTAGGCAAAGACGAACATACCTTTCGTTCGCTTTCTTGACTTTCAAAACTCATAAATTCGTCGTTCAATATTTTAACTGAAAAATCAAACAGAGGTAAATCAAACACTTCGGTATTATTAATTTAATCATTAATAGGACTTAAAGTTGTTCAAAGAGTTCTGCACAATACTCTCTGTCGAAGTCCAAACAAGGAGTGCTAATCAAAAGAATCCATCCGACAACATTCAATGAATGACATTCTTTTTTAAAATGTTCTTAAAATTTAAATTTCAGTTATAATTTAATTAGAATATTTTAGAATATGTTGCAGATTTCGAAATATGTGATTAAATAACTACTTTAGCCACCTTTAAATGCCTCCTACCATTAGTAATGCTAGAACCATGCAGTTTGCTGGATGGAATGGACCGGGCCGGCTGGACCGGTGAAATACACACAACCTCTCAGACAACTGACGTAAAGAGGCCATATTCCACGTTAAAGGTCGGCAATGCAACTGTTACCCTAAAGGCGCTACAAGTATCATGGGCGGCGCTAGTTCCTTAGCATTATTTGCGCTTTCATAGAAAAATTAACTGCTTCCACGGAATAAGTACATCGAAATAGCTTGTTGCTACATTTTTGGAAATTCTTTTTTTTTTATGGGATAGGAGGGCAAACGAGCAGGCGTGTCACCTGATGGTAAGCTACCAACGCCGCCCATGGACACCAGCAACACATATAGTGTTACTGTAGCGTTGCTGACCTTTAAGGGATAGGGGATAGGAAAGGATGGGGAAGGGGGGTGGGCCTCCGGGTACCTCTCTCACCGAACGAAACGCAGCATGAGCCACTTTACGTCGGTCTTCTGAGAGGTCGTGGTATTTCACCGGTCGAGCGGGCCCATTCATGCAGCGATCTGCTTGGCTCTACCACTTTTGATTTGAACTCTCTACCTCTCAATCAGCCTGAATTTGATCATTCAATATCTGAGGTAAGTATTACAAAATAACGCCTGATGACGACTGGTCAATTTAATGTTGTTACAGTTTCCAATGAAACCAATATAACCGCAAAACTTCAAAGCGACTGTTTGAACATTCCCACTAATGTGTCAGAGGCGGATCAAATGAATCCTTCACTCCTGTTATATACATCAACTTGATCACGCAATTAGGCAAAAGGTCGACATTTTGCTTGGTTGAACAACCTTTATAATCGGGTGGTTAGTCACCGTCCATCTAACCACTGAGGGGTTGTGGAATGTTGTATTATAATATGAAACAACCTTTATATTATTAAGTAGTGCACAGTGGTTTAGCCTCGAAAATCAACGATACTCATCCCCGTTGCCCGGACGCCTGGAGGTATTTGGATACCCACTCCCTTTCCCTTTCTTGTCTCATGTTAAGCGTCATTAAAGCAACTATGACCCGCTCAGCGGTATAGATATCATATGGGCGGTGATTACTTACTGAGTTTTCCAGTAATTTATTGTATTTTAAATAATGTATAAAATATGTAAGTTTTATTTAGGTGCAAATTGGATGCATTTGCACATTGGCTTCTCGGGAACAAGCATAAACATGTTCATTTAGTTTCATGAGACGACATTTACAGCAAATGTGTCGTTTAGATACATCTTCTTGTACTTAATATGTATACATAATTTAGAAGGGACATGCCTTGGGGGATTGCAAGGAACTTGCCCTTGCAGGGTAGGCAGAGATAGGAACAGCCACAAGGCACGAGTCTAACCCACCGACTTATCGTCGACTTTCATAAGTCTTGTCGTATACACTCGTCGTTAAAAGGTCCTGACATCACGACGGCAAACGGCGGGCGTGTCACCTGATGGTAAGCAACCAACGCCGCCCATGGACATCAGCAACACATATAATGTTAATGTTGCACTGCAAACCTTTAAGGGAAAGGGGATAGGGAAGGATGGGGAAAGGGAGTGAGCCTGCCCCACTCTCGCCGAACGAAACGCGGCATGACCCACTTTACGTAGATCTTCCAAGAGGTCGTCGAGCAGGCCCATTCATGCAGCGAACTGCTTGGCTCTACCACTAAATACCTTCTTCTCTTGTTTCCTTTCACATTCATGTTCATCATTATTTTGACGACATGTGCATTATCCCTCCTCATTACATGCCCATATCACGCAAGGCGATTTCCTTTTATCTTCTCAGTTATAGGCCCAACTTTCAGGCTTCCATATCTTACATAATCATATAGCTATAGCATGCATTCTTTTTTCATCCATCCCTTTCATGGCCCAATATTTTGATCCATACATGACGACAGGTCTGGTAA
Source organism: Euproctis similis (assembly GCA_905147225.2). Taxonomy (NCBI): domain Eukaryota; kingdom Metazoa; phylum Arthropoda; class Insecta; order Lepidoptera; family Erebidae; genus Euproctis; species Euproctis similis. The sequence goes on from LR990119.1 coordinate 8,248,875, forward strand.
TAGTTTTGTATATCTTGTCTTTCAATTGGAGATGATTAATATGATGATGATTATAGTTGTACTTTTAATATTATTAATGATTTTGATGATAGTGTAAAAGTTAGTTTTTTCTAAGAGTGAAGTATATCCTATCGATAAGAACAGATTTTTCTTTTTTTTATCTCCTAAACACATTAAAACTACACTAAAATACTTACCCTAGTCAGTATCCTAGATGGCTCTGGCTCTTTCACGGAATAAAACGCGGTATGAGCCACATTATGGCGATCTTCTGAGAGGTCACGGTATTGCACCGGTCGAGCCGGCCCATTCATGCAGCGAACGTTTGCACGGTAGATGGGGTTAATAAAAAAAACGCATGAAATACGTATTTTATTAGGTAGTTGAAATAGTTTGTTACAACATTGTTCCCGGTGTATAGCACAGATTCAGCCACTTATCACGTTTGGAACGTAAAAAATCGGCAAATGAATGCTTAGCAGGCTCTGCCTAGATTTTCTTGTTGAAAAAGGCGTGAAATTCCAGAATATTAAATATTAGATGTTTCAAACACAACTAGACGGTCAAATGAAATTATTCAAAGGTGAAACCGAAGCTACTTGTAACAAAATCTAAACTGGTATTGAAGTACAAGTTGTTAACAGTTTAGAAAAGTTTTAATGTTTTCAAAATTATTAAATACTTTGAAACAATTTTATTATTTTGGTTATTATATTATATTTGCTTTATATCGTTATTTTCCTGCCCTTATCCCTTTTCTAAGTAGGATGTGCACATCATGTCATCCTTTTCCACTAACGTCGTCTCCACACTTTCTCCCTTTATATTGACATCAATCGTATTCGGCCATCCTCTATCGATATATCCAACCACAGTTACTCTTACCACTCTCTCATGTCCTTCAGTCATAACTTTCCTTCTCATAGATGAGCCAATCTATTACTTGCTGCTTGCTTCTGTGATTGGTGCTACTTTCATGCTTTTGTAAATTATATTTGCTATAAGCATATATTATTTTAATTCTAATAGTCCATTTGAAACAAGCGATTAGTCAAAAGGGTACCAATATTGTATTAATATTAATTTAGTAATCTATTCATTATATACCTCTACAAAACGAATAGGATTAAAGTACAAATACGACGAGAGTAATGAACTAACGACTCTCAATATCTTAATGCACAGTAATACAATCATACCAGCTTCACACGACGGAGTCTTTGTTCTGACGTGTAGTCTGGAATGAGTGAAAAAAATAACAAAAACTGTTCAGTAAAATAACATGTTTCTGATTATATTTATCTATTTGACAGGCCTCGTGGCGCATTGGTAAAACTACCGTCTGCAGCACTGAGGTCGGGGGTTCGATTCCCACCCGGGCACATATATTTGTGACAAACATGAATATTTGTGCGGCGTCTGGGTGTTTTTCTATGTATTATAAGTATGTATTTACAAAAGAAAAGTATATATGTATTAGTATCCATTATCTAGTATCCATAGCACAAGCATTTAGTTGCTTAGTTTGGAACTGGAGGGCGCTGTATGGTTTGTGTCCAAGATATTATTATTTAATAAAATCTGATGAAAATCGTAAAAAAAAACACAAATTGCGAAAATTTTATCTTACACAGAACAGTGCTTGTCAACACTTCATCTGTTAGTAAGTGATAATGATAGGTAGTAAAGCGCCCTGGCCAGATAAATAACTGTTCACTCTATTTTTGAAGACATCGACATTATAGTTATTCGGTAACACTGATATAGGCAGTTTGTTCCATTTCGTTGGCGTCCATGACCACGCTAGTCATTTACTACAAGGAGATACACTTGCTCGTTTCCCTTACCCATAAAAAAATTACACTCAGCAATTAATGATCTCACGAGACGAGCCTCGTGCATCGGTAAAGCTATTAACTGCAGAATCGAGGTTACCGGGTTCGATTCCCACCCGAGTACAAATATTTGTGACAAGCAGATAATGTTTGTATGGCGTCTGGGTGTTATTCTATGTATTATAAGTATGTACTTACAAAAAAAGGATATATGTATTAGTATCCGTTATCTAATATCCATAACACTAGCATTTAGTTGCTTAATTTGGAACTAGAGGATGTGTGATTTGTATCCAAGATATTAAGATATTACGAGACGTTCACATAGAAATTGTTTTGGAATTAATCCGAAAACTCTAGAAAACGTGTAAACTCTAAAAGATTAAGCCTAAATACTATTGTATTAAAATTATAACGCCAATAGATTTATCGAAATAAAAAGATCCAACAGTACACAAATTATATTAACAATTTTGTTGATATAGGTTATATTGGGAACGGCGGACCTATCAACGAGTCAGCAAAACCACATGACCCCGCTATCACGCGTCATAACCTCTCTCGAAAACTATTGTCTTTAGTATTTGTAGTAGGTCGATGGTAGCGATTATTATATTTTTGTTACAACTGTTTTTGATATATAAAAATATTGAATGGGAACAAAAGGATAGTAAAACTCTCAGCACGTCTGCAGTATCACGTACAAATTTAGAATGACCTCAGACGTGACATAACTTTATAGCTTGTCTCTGTGTATGTGTGTGTCTCTCTTTCTCTCTGTGTGTGTAGTATATGTGTGTCATGTTTGACCGCTTCCGCTCTTTGTCATAAAAAATTAACAAGTCGTTTTCATATTTCAGCTTCGCTTTTAAAAAAATATGCAAGTATTATTTCATTTAAAAAAATACTAAATCCTCGTTAGAGATACGGTTTTAGGTCTATTTGGTGTTATTATGATTTAAAATAATTATGTCCTAAATAGAAATCGGCAGCAGAATCTATTGCCACAATCTATTGGCACAAAATTTATCACACATTTCTACAAAAGATATTATTAGAAAGGGGAGGCCCCTTTACGCAGAAATCGGGTCCTCGAAATCCAATTATTTCCTAATAATTAATTATATTTTTTCAAAATACATCGTTTCGATTCACAAATAAGCTCGCAAATTGGTGCTTCCTGTATCTTCAGATATTATAAAGGTCTTAATATCCTAAGGTGCAAAAACTTGGTTGCATTAATAGAACCATACAGTACGCTGCATGAATGTGTCGTGTGTGCCGGTAAAAAACCAGGAAATATCGGCGTGAAGTGGCTCATGCCGCGTTTCGTTCGGTGAGAGAGGTATCCGGAGGCGCGATTCCTGTTTCCCCTTCCATTCCCCTTATACTCCCGTATAGGACGGTAACGGACCACGGTGTTCATGGCTGGTGAGAAGTTACTTACCACTAGGTTACCCACTTACTCGTTTGCCCTCATATCCCATTTCAGTAGATAAAGCGACCTAATTATGACATAGTACCTACACATGGTGGCGATTCCAAATATTTCATATTAATGACCTGAAGATAAAACTTATGTTCGTTAATGTTCACTATTTCATTTTGGTAACATTAAGCATTTAATAGGGTTCTTTTAATTCAATTAGCTTTAACCAGATATTATTATCAGCTGTAACAAAATTTGGCACTTTTAGGTGGTTTAGTGCTTGTCTTTGTCAAACAAGTCATGCAGCGAACTGTGTAGTTCTACCACTGGTAAAAGGTGGCCTTAATAGGTTTTAGGTACAAATAGTGTTTACTTTGTTACTAAACTGCATCAATACCACAAATTCTGAAACGTGCTGATTGTTTGCTAACAACGATGGTAGTTTCAGTAAATATACGTAATGGAAGTCCAGGGGCTTGATCTAGATTTCATTTCAGTTTTGCTTTATCACGCAGTTTTTTTGAAATAGTTCATAAAATGGAACCCCCAGTAAATTGTCGCAGCGAAACGCAGCATCAGCCACTTTACGTCGGAGTTGAGGTTTCCTAGCGTACAAAAAATGATGTTGTTATTATTTTTATTAGCAATTCCCGTAATCCCGTTATATTGTCCGTTTATATAGGAAGACCATAGACTGTATAATATTTTGTAATAGCCCGAGGGAGGCGGAACAGAAATCATAAATGTAACTAATTTGGCAAAACTTTGGAAGTGGTGCAAAGTTCGCCGCCGAGGTCATCGAGGACTCGACCTAAATTAATGTAAGTAAAAAATCAAAATTATAATTTTATTAAAGTACAAATAATGTATAATGCTTTTATACAGATTTGTACTTTTTTATGGGAAAGGTTAATTGACCAACAGTAGTAAATATAAATAAAGAAAACAATTCTTGAAATAAATATAAATCGGGAATATATGAAACCGGAATAAAAATCGCGCAGTTCGATATCACAATTTCTCTCCTGATTAAATCTATTTTCCAATTTTTTTCTTCAGCTTAAATGGAGGTCAATGGGCGGGTCGCAAATTGACTCCTCTCTCTTATTATCCAATTGCGAAAATAATAAGTAATCTGTTTAGAAAAAAAAAAACATCAGTAGCCTCTTTGAACATTGTCAATTAACTAAGTCTAGTTTGATTTAGTGACTAAGGCAATTTTTTTGACATCTCTTTTCAATGTTAATGGTATATTAATAATCGTTAAATAAAAAAAATATATATAAAATATTACACAGTAAGTTCAAATTATCAGTCTATTGGCATTATTATTACATAGAGTATAATATCGATAGCGTAGAACGCTTGATATTTATCACGCTTGATATTCATAAAACATTATCTGGCAATAAAGGCGATTCAGCGAGTCGAGGCAATTTTTAACAGCCGCTGCCTACACCTTCAGGTAGAATATTACTTCATAACATACCTTAGTATGTATTAGCATGACGATCATGCAGACTGCCTAACATGTGAGAAATATAGACCTCACAGACTAAGAGAGACACCAGTCAGTTTCTGATCAAACTCTTCATAAAGCGAACAAGACTTAAAACCCCACGTTTGAACAGTTCCAACTCTATTCATTTAAATTTCAAAAAATAAAATCATTTTCCGGACATTGCAAATATTATAAGAGTTAAATATTAAATTAACCATGGTTACCATAACCGGTTGTACAAATTAAAGGGTCAAAGAAGGGGGAGAATCCTTATTTGTTTCGGCGACAACAATTTACAACAAGGCCTCGAAATGGTTAATATTCCAAAATGTTTTCAAGAAGATAGCAATTAGTCCGGACGTTTCACTGTTTCGCTTGTTTTTGTTATAGTCGTTATAGTTTGTTATAATTTTGTTAAAGTCTTAGCTAAATTATAATATTTTTAAATTGTCAGCGTTTGTTAAGTTAAATATTGACTGTAAATGTTAATTCACGCTCTTAACATTTCAAGGGGTAGGTAGCAGAAACCATTCCTCGGCAGACTAAATTGGTCTCTTCAATCGAATAACAGATGACTAAAGCAGCATAACTCTTTAAATTATTTGGACCATAACGTAACGATTCGGCGAGTCGTGGCGAGTTTTTACAGCCGGTTCCTACATCTTCAGGTAGAAAATAAACGTGAAAAAACTTTTTTTTTAATTCTAATTAAAACAATGATCGCACAGATCGCACAGATATGGCATCAAGAACTTATCTCCGACTGATTCATTAAAACGGACTGTCGTCAAGTAGCTACTTTATTTTTAATCGACCTCGAAAATAGGAGGAGGTCCTCAATTCGTCTGTATATATTATAGTATTCTTTTATGTACGTTCACCGATATTTTCGTCAATTATGGACGGATTTCAAAAAATTTGTTCTATGTATAGTGTTTACCTCCGAGATGGTCTCATTTTCACCAGGTCAGGATCTGATGATAGAAACCAGGAGAAATCGAAGGCATCCACCAAAAACTGTATGCGAGTAAAGTGTTTTTGTTACGTAATAGCGATGTCTTAGGGATATCCTATATGTTGTCAACATCTGATACTGAAGTGCTGATGAAGTAGCCACAAAACTCCTCAAAGGTTAGGAGTTTGAAGAAAGCACAGCAATTGGTTGATAGAAACCACTCAGTAGTATGTAGTGCTAGTGTGTTGCTTGTGAAGTATGCTTGATTACATATGCATGTAATCAAGCATACCTCATACTGTTTGTTGCATTGTTGCACCTGATGCTGCTATGCTGATGAAGAAGTCACAGAACTCCTTAACGATTAGAAGTTTGGAGACAGCACTGCATTTAGTCGATGGGATCTATTTAGTAGGATTTAGTACTAACGTGTTGCTTAGGAGGTATGATTAAATCAACGTCTGATACTGCTGTGCTGATGATGAAGCTACAGAACTCTTAAACGGTTAAGAGTTAGGACACAATTCTCTAAAAATGTTTTTTACTTTCTGCAATCCTTTCCAGGCTGCTATTGCCCTTCATTCGGGCTGCAGTATTATTGGGTCTACCCATGATAATTACAAAAATATAAATACTTAGTAAGTATTATCATACTCTAATATCTGAGAACCTATTTATGACAATTACAGCTCCCTCAAAATATCAACCATTTAACAAACGGATGAAACTTGTAATTATTGATAATATGTTTGATAAACTGAAAGCCATGTAAATGAACTAACTTGTATTAAGGCTCACAACTCATTAATATCACTAAAACTCGTGAACAAAATACTTTAACAAAATATTAAACCGACTTCTATAAACGTAAACTACAAAATCTTTACGTATGCTTGTGAGCTACCGCCGCTGCAGGAATGTTACCAAAGCCTTACTGAAAGATAAGCGTGGAAGATTAGTCGCAAACGAGGAAAGGAGATTATGTCTAAGGCTGGTGACATTGTTGCAGATCCAATCGATTTATTGGGTCTGTGGCGTGAGTATTTTGGGGAAATGTACAAGTATGTTCCGGATGTAAGCGCCGCGAGTGAGTCTACGACTGACGCCGTTGCGCCAACATCTGACGAAGACATTACCATGGAAGAGATTGAATGGTCGATAAGAAGTATAACAAATGGTAAGGCAGCTGGTATTGATATTAAGTCTGCTGAAATGACCTTGCTGACCTTGACCCATGGACTGGAGGCATGCTGTCATCATGTCCTTGTATAAAAGCAAGGGATCACGTATGCAGTGCGCCAGTTACAGGGCCATCAGTTTGATCAGCTTAGCAGCGAAAGTGTATGGGAAGATTATTGAAAGGAGAATGAGGGTGATATCTGTCGGAGTGTTGTGGGAGGCTGGTTTCAGAAGCGGAAGAAAGTGCATGGATTAGATTTTTTCACTCCGCAACATCGTGGAGAAACTACTGGCTGTTAGCCGGAAGGTTTTCTGCGGTAATCTGGATCTTGAAAAAGCGTTTGACAGGGTGTTACGTAACGATCTGTGGGACATACTCCCGAGCTACGGGTTGGGCGGCTTACTGCTGCCGTCAACACGTACACACGCTGTGCAGCCCTCATAAGTGGACTGCACAGCGTGTGTACGCGTTGACGGCAGCTTGACGTCCTGGTTTGACGTCAATATCGGCTTCAGACGGGTTTCGTCCTGTCCGCTCGGCTGTTCATCCTGTACCTAGACAGTTGTCTCCAGAGTGAGATCGACGAATGTAGGTATGCGAATGCGTGACCTAGTTGTGAGCTGCCTGCTTTACGCAGATGACGATGTGCTTATAGCCGAATCGCCGTATGGCCTGCAAACACTAGTCACTATTATGAAAGATGATTGTTTGATGAAAGACTTACAATTGAATTTGATGAAAACGAAAGTTATGGTGTTTGAACGGGGGGAATCCAGAACGGATGTAAGGATAATGGTTGACGATGTAGTGCTGGAACAGGTGAATGAAATTCTTTATATTGGTTGTGCTTTTAGCAGGGATGGAAGGTACACCGCACCGTACACAGAAAGAAGAGTGGCGTTAGGAAATAGTGTAAATGGAGCGTTGGGCAGATTGCTGGGCGCAAAAAATATTAGCAGAAAAGCCCAGCCAGCAATTTAGAATGCAGGACTGATTCCAACCCTAACTTATGGAAACGTAAGCTGGGTATGGCAGAGTGTGCTTAAAATTAGGATAAACGCGGTCGAAATTAAGGTCATAAGGAATGAAGTCGAATTGAAAGATTGTCGGTGTAAAATAAAGAAAGGGCATGCTCCGATCGTTCGGACATGTAGAAAGGATGGATGATGCAAGATTGACCAAGCAGATATACAATGAAAAAGCGGACAGATGTAGGAGTCGAGGATGACCAAGACACACATTCCATGACCAAATAGAACAATTTCATGTAGAAAACGATGTAGCTCTGCCACTGTTGAAAACTTCCGAAAGGCTTAGACTTCACTAGTGGGGTGATGTTGTTGATTATCCGAGTTTAGTTTTGTAAATTATTCGATACTAATTGACCCAGCGAAATTTGTTAATAAATAAAAGGGCATGCTCCAATGGTTCCGAAATATATTAAATTATTAAATTTCTGCCATTTTGCAACCCATGCAGAGTTTGTGTTTGTGAAATAAATTCTCGTAATATTTTTCACTGCGCTTTATGGAAATGCATGTATTTGCTGTGATTTTAGCTTTTATTTCATTTATTTATTAATACTTTCTGGACTTTTTAATAACCGAAGGTAAATGTAATGGTATTTTATGCATCGGGCACAGTTTTGGCATCGAGTAGCCCGTTTTTGATTAATTAATTAATTAATTAAGTCGTGGAATCGACTCCGGTATCACACTAATGATTTCTCGAAATTCTTTTCGGAAGTTACGTGTGATAAGTATCTATGACTCAAAACCTTGTGTCCGGCAATAGCAAAGGGTGCACCACCTACTCCATTAAGGACGTAAGATAATGATTCGGCGACTCCAGGCTTAATAGCCGCTGCCTACGCCTTTGGGTAAAAAATAGATAAGTTATGTTGTAACTTCATGTCTTTTTATATATGACATATAGGTTGCAATAGTTGTTACCATATCACACGTTACTTTTAAAAAGTAATACATGTGAACCAGATTTCGAATCCAAGGCTTAAAAACTAGGAGCTTATTCTCCAGATTACCAACACGATAGAATAAATCACTCAACTTCTGGAACAGAATTCTACAGCCAGCCAAGCGAAAGCTATTCAATCATCGTACCCTATTACTATAGGTATGTGTAGTAAAACAATAATTACAGTTTACACTGTGGCAAATAGGTAAGGATTAATAATGGAAGTAGTTCGAATTTCTATGAACCAACACAAAATGCTCGTAATTTATGTACTCTTGGATAAGAAGTTGGATATAAATTCACTGATATATACATTTTTATATAATAGATTGCGAATAACAGATTATCAAGTAAAAGCCACCCCTCTGTGGCTTTTACAGCTTTGGAATTACACTTCAAGCTACATTATCCCTTGAGTATAGGTAAAAAAACTACCGGAACAATGGGTAATTGATTATTATATTAATATACTCAGAATCTCTGTATTAGGTTTATATTTGGTTTACGCAAATATGACCACATCACCGAATTTCGTAATAAGCTCAAGTGGTTGCCCATTCGCCTTCGAAGGAATACTCATATTCTCTGTCTTTTGTATAATACTCTTTTCAATCCCGCTACTCCTTACTATTTTAAAAAAACATTTCGCGTTTTTCCACGACACACATGCGAGATACTCGAGATCATCGGCGAGCTTGGCCCTGGAAATACCAGTGCACTCCAAAATTTTTCTCGACAAATCTTTTTCAGTCCAGGCTATTCGATCTCTCTCTAGTCTGTTTATTTGTCACGCTCAGACACTGGCAACTTTTAAAAAACATCTCAAAGAACACTATTTGTCACTGTAAATGATTCCGTTATGCATGATGTTCCAAACGTAGTTTTATATCGTCTGTATGCATCTATAATATTATTATATTTGTATGTATGTATCTATTTATGTGCAGTTATGTATGTATGTATGTGTGTATGTATTATGTGTATCTATTTATTTATCTACATAAGATTCGATCATGTATATTGTAAGCAAGCAACTGATAACCGCCTATTATTCTTCCTAGCTAACATGTCCACTTAAAGGTTGTCTGGCAGAAATCTCAGCATGCGATAAGACCGCCTATTTTACTCACCCAACATTTCCTATGTACTATTTATACTATTTACAGTAATCTATTGTACAATAAAGTGTATTCTATTCTATTCTATTCTTATATTTTATTAATTTTAGCAACAAAATAATTTCGTATTCGGAGATCATAATTAATTACAACACCATATAATAATAACATAACATAAAAACACGAATTTCGAAAAGTCATTTGTGTGAGCCAATGTGAGGATTGATTCGAACCCGCGACCTCTGGATTCAGAAGCGGGTGCTCGACCACTGGACCACCGAGACATACTATGAAAATAATACAAATATATATTTACTCTCTCCGAAAATTTGAAATTCTGGTTCACGCTTTTTTTTCTGATGTTAAGTTATGATGAATTGAGCTACCTTCATCAAGCGCTTTTATGTCACGCGCTTATTACAACACCCACACTATATGTTGGTGTATGTTGGGAAACCGCAATATATTCACCGCAGAGTTTGTTTAATATTGCCGCGATAACTATAATGAATATTACCTTACGCCCCACATATTTCTTGTGTTTTGAATCGTAGAAAAATTACTGTAGCAGATATTATATAATATAATTATATACGAGTCTAGTGGTACATTGGTGATATAACCGAATGCTGAATAGAGGTTGGTGGGTTCCATCCATACCCCAGTATAAATATTTGTGATAACTATTAATATTAGTGCTGTTTTGTATTTAAATTATTACTATCTTCTCTTGTTAATGTCAAATCTTATCAATTTGACGCACTTACATAATCCATTTACTGTAATTAGGACACGCTTACTCTGATGGCGGAAGATAAAACGTATATTGATTACTTAAGCAGTGTAATTTCTTTTAGTTTCTTATCCCAATAACGTAATATTATTAGATCGGGAGATCGCACAATCAAATGTCTCGAGTTGGATTATAATCACAATTATTTTCTGAAGTCTGCTAAATATCCATGACATTGTTCCCCGAGTGCGATAATAGGGTTCGCCACAATTTCCATCTGGGACGCAAAAATTCAACGAATCGTTATGTAACAGACGCTTCTTATAACTAGTTAAAAGACATAAAGATACATATAAAAAAAGAACAAAAATCCCAAGTTTAACCCAAATCCCTACCGGGATTAGTAGAAAGCAGACAGTAAGATCACGCTGCTTTGGCTTTTATTACTCTATCATACACGCTCATTAGTTTTCAAGGCACTGACATAATATTGTTTTTTTCTACCTACTGCGACCATCAACCCTTATGCATGAAAGAATAAAAAAGGCCTCCAGTTACGACAGCTTCGTTATTCCATTGGATTACGTAGCGTTATCGGTAACAGCTGAGTAGAAGGTATTAAATTAAATCAAATCGACCTTTAACCCTGGTAACACAAAATTAACTTTTAAGATTTTTGAGAAGATCCCCGAGCTGAAAATCGAACTGAGTAAGATTCGATGGAACATTGTGTGATTATCAGCATTCCGAATATAGGCGAAGCATAGGGCAATCCCGCGAGCTACGGTCAGCCAATGCATTGAGAGTGTTTCGACATGGGTTGTGTACCTAAATTCAGAATATCAAAAGAATATTCGCTGCAGATCATACAGATTTACGCGCCGACCTAGACACATCCCGACGATAAAGTGCAGGCCTTATATGAGGAGTTCTCGACAAAATCTACCTCACGGTGATTTTGGGGACGCAAAACTAGAGGGCAATTCGGTATTGGGTAGATAAACAAGAGTTTTCTGGAGAAGGAAGGTCGAAGAAAACCGCACCATAGCAAATGGAGCGGGATAAGCCGTATAAATTAAGTAAAAGTACAATTGAACCATTCAAATAAATTATTTAGTGCGTAAGGTTTCCCAAACAATAGAAATTTTAAAGACTTCAACAGAATAGTGAACAGTCTAGTCCCCTTCATCGCCAACAATCTGACTGTTACTTACAATCAGGTAATCTATTATTGAATATTGCTCTGTAAAAAAGAAAACAAGCAACGTTTAATCCAATACTCCTTTAAGTGACAGCTGTCGTCCTTGGTAAAGCTCATTCGAAGAGCCGTCATTTCAGTCTGACTTTGGTAGTGAGGTATTATAGTTTTAAGCGATGATAATATAATATTTTAAATAATACTTGAAGACTGTCTTTACTCTCATAAATTGGGCAATGTAATGTTATCAGTTATTAATATTTACGACACTTAACTAACAAAAATAATGCCGAAAAGACACTTGCATAATTATCCTTCGAGTTCCTGATTCAGAAGCTCAGTACTCTACCTCCAAGCAACCAAGATGACGTAAAGAAATCTGGAAATTAGAACAATATGGATAAAACAAATATAACAAAAAAAGTTGGGTTGAAAACAGTGATTGTATCGTAGTTCCAGGTAATAAGATTTACCACTGTTTAAAACAGGTCAAAATGAAATCAATTCACTGAACGTTTAATTCCTGTAACTAACCACGACTTAATGTAATACACAATCTTCTCTGCGATCCCTGCAATCTGTGAACATTTATTGCTTTAAAAAGATCTTCTTAAGTAAAGTTTCGAAAAATCGACGATCAGAATTATGAATGCAAGTGGATGACATCTAGAAGCGCTCTGAGGCGAATATTAACTTCTGGATCTATACTCATAATATAAACCTAAATAGTTTGTTTATATGACCACAGTAATTCCTGCAACTACCAATGGAATATAAAATTATTTCAGTATTAGATGCTGCTTTTATTATAGAACAATTTATCTGTTAATGCTGCCTGTATGTATAAAAGTTTAACTTTATAATTATAAAATGAATTGTGATGTGATGAATTGAAATGAATTTATAATGAATAATAAACCATCTCACGAATAATAAAGCATATTTATAGCATCTAACATTAATCAATTCATGTTGTTAATAGATTGTTATATCAAAGATATCAAATTACTATCAATAATCGATTCATCCATTAGTGACAAATGTTTGCTGCAATCAGCCGTATTGTACTGGATACCGGTAATTAATAGTCCGGTCATTTTAGACATAAAAATAGTGATCAAATAAAGAAAATTTCGACAAAGCCAAATTTTCGTAGAGACCTTAGGTTTACCACAAGGAATAAAATGTCAAAAGTCCCCATCAGTCCCATGTGAGCTTAAGGACTTATTCGGGGCCCAAGGTCAAAATTTTAGGTTTTTTGGATTTTTCTCGAAAACGGTAAGTTTTATCGAAAAAGTACCTGAGAGCAAGTTGTAGATCTTAAAATTCTCTATAAAAATGGTTCCTGTGATTTTTCTCTAAGACCCACTATTTCCCAGATATTGCGCTTGTAAGAATCAAGTTCTACATAATATGCACACATTTCCACACCACAAAACAAATATGTAAATGTTAATTTTCCAGGCTTCTCTGTAATAATAATTCTACTACCATACTTTAATTTCAATCGTATTTTTATAACCCCGTTTTCTAAAGCTACATTTTGGCAAACATTCTTCAGTTCATCTAACGAAAACTGGCAGTCATCGCTACTTTCGATGAAATTTAAAATTTCCTCCATTGCACAGTTTATAGCCTCACTTTGAGGACGGCCAATTTTACCGCCAGTATTAGGTCTCGGTGGCGCAGTGGGCGAGCGCACGGCCTCTGATCCAGAGGTCCGGGGTTCGATTCCAGACACTGGCTCACACCAATGACTTTTCGAAATTATTTTCGGAAGTTATGTGTGATAAATATCGATGACTGACAAACTTTGTGCCCGGTATGGCAATAGGTTCGCCACCTATTCCATTTGGGACGTAAACATAACGGCGAGACGAGGCTTAACAGCCGCTGCCTACACCTTCGGGTAATAAAAGGCGTGAAGTTATGTTATGTATGTATGTTTCTTCTTTTCTGCTTCTTCATCCGCTTCATCGCCACAAAATAAGCAGTGGTTTTTAAAACAAAAGCTGGATTCACTTATTCGCGCTCTAGTATGAGGTGGACTTACTTTTGAAGTACTGGCCTGTTCTTCCTCACGTTGTCTTTTTGATGCAGAGATTGAAGTTTTCCGGGTGTATGATTTTCTGCAATCCGCGTGAATTGTAACGGACTTTTGGCTTCTTAAATAATTAGCAAACTCATCACTTCTCGCGACACTTGCATCGATTAAAGTTGGCATTCCACGACTGACCACAACAGTTTCATCTTCAGTCAAAAGTTTATTACAAATAAAGCAAAATTGTGACATTTTTTTTCAAATATTAATCAGCACTAACTTCAATAGTAGAACATATACTATGTAGAACATGATTCTTACAAGCGCAATATCTGGGAAATAGTGGGTCTTAGAGAAAAAATCATAGGAACCATTTTTATAGAGAATTTTAAGATCTACAACTTGCTCTGAGGTACTTTTTCGATAAAACTTACCGTTTTCGAGAAAAATCCCAAAAACCTAAAATTTTGACCTTGGGGCCCGAATAAGTCCCTAAGCTCACATGGGACTGATGGGGACTTTTGACATTTTATTCCTTGTGGTAAACCTAAGGTCTCTACGAAAATTTGGCTTTGTCGGAATTTTCTTTATTTCAATTGTCTAAATTGACCGGACTATAACGTACGTATATTGGTATATATACGTAGATGGATATAAGTACTAGGCGTTTACTAGTTACGAAACTAGAATTACACATACATACATTATACATATTTGAATGGTTAATGTAGTTTGTTCCATTAGATTCAATTTAAGAGTGACAGACAATAAAAACCTTCATTGAATTTTGAGGGATTTTGAATGTTTTTTTCTCAAAAAGTTTGCATCACCTCTCCATTTCCGTTTACAAGTGCATAAAGGTATTACGAATATTTTTAGAAGTGTGATGTGGGGCAACTGTGTATATATAGATATTAGGTTCCACTAACATTCAGAAAAGCTTTTTTCTTGCGTCACTCGGCGGAATAAAGCATTTATTTTGCACTGTTCAAGTGTGGTAGATACAAGCAGTTTTCTGGATGAATGGGCCGGCTTGATGAGTTAAATACCACTATCTCTAAGAAGACCGACGTAAAATGGCTCATGCCGCGCTCGTTCGGTGAGAAAGGTACCCGGAGACCCACCCCTTTCTCCATCCTTCCCTATCCCCTATCTCTTAAAGGTCGGCAACGCAATAGTAACACTAAATGTGTTGCTTGTGTTCATGGGCAGCGTTAGTTGCTTATCATCAGGTGACACGCCAGCTCATTTACAGCTCTGTCACAGAACGAATCGGGCCCCTGAACGTTGGCCCATTCATACAGAGAACTGCACCATTTCATTCATTCACCATAAACGCACATCAGTTAAAATGTTATTTATATCTAATTTATACACATACTCGTACATATACACAAACATTCATAACAGAGAGATTAGAGCACCATAAGGCACGATTCTTGCATGCTTAATTCGCTTCTTTCATATCTCTTTTCAAGCGCGCGCGTTTTAGGGCTCCTAACATCTTCCTCCGGAATACCTTCTTTTTGGTCATGGAAGATGTCCTCGACTTCTACATTCATCCGCTTTTGCATTGTATATCGGCTTAGTCAAGTTTGCGTCAAACATTAATTCTACATGTCCGAACCATTGGAGTATGTACCCTTTATTACTTTTATACCGACACTCTCTTGCTATCCAAATTCCTTTCTTACAACCTTGTTTTCGATTTGGTTAGCGAGTGTCACTCCACAGATTTTGCACAGTGCCCTCATTTCGAACTCTTTTGTCCTACTTTTGTGCACATTTTACCATACGCAACTCTCGCTTCCATAAGTTGGCGTTGGGATCAGTACAGCAAGAGTTAGCAATCTTCCCAACGCTCTATTTCGCTATTTCCTAAAGCCACTCTTCGTTCTACATCCGCGGTGTAAGTACCATGCCTGCTAAAAGCGTATTAAATTATACTGTCTTTTACCTTTATTTCTTTTTTTTTTTAAATATATTATGTAATAAATCCAAAAATAACTCTGTCTTCTTTACGCTTCAATCACTACACCGATCCAAATGTAATCTTGTACGGACTTTGTCAAGCTGAACAAGACTGTATATGTATGTAATGATACTTTATAAACTGATAAGAACCAAGCATGACCTTGTCAAGCTGTCGTGTAATGAACTCTACAAATTTAGAATCAATCTACTACAACGCCATCTTTGAATTGTCTCAATAATATAAATGTACTATTCCACATTATATAAACTCATCGTTTACTAATCCTATTAGGATTTAAACTCGACAGACCGTGACGACATTCAGAAGGGTTGATGTCTCGCACATTACTGACTATGGACCGTTATAATATTTGACCAGCACTACTTGTATTTAAGCTAGTGCAGTTATAGATTGACCCCATAATGACATATCTACCTAAGAATAAAATAGTTATATTTTTAGTGGTAGAACCAAGCCTAGCAGTTGCATCCATCCTTCGATTCATTAATAGGCTTTCTTGACCGTTGAGAACCACGGCGTATCAGAATATCGACGAAAAGTGGTTCATGCCGCGCTTCGTCTTCTGAGACATGTGTCTGGAGGCCCACCCTCATCCATGTCCTCTCCCATAATACTCCAAGTTGCAATTTTCGATGGGACAACACGTATCTCAATTGTTTGTTAGCTCTCGTATCCATAAAAAAATAGTTTAAAATTTTACGGATTTGAGTTGGTACCATTTTGAATCGAAATATGTGAGACAGCATAAAATAACATAACTTCACCCCTTTTTCTACCCGAAGTAGCCAGTGGCTGTTATGTTTCGACTGGCCTTTTCTTTTCGTCCCAAATGCAATAGGTAGCAAACCTATTGCCATACCGGGCACAAAGTTTTCTAGTTTTCAATATTTATCACAAAACTTTCGAAATTAATTTCGAAAAGTCATTGGACTGAGCCAAAATTCGAACACGCAGCCTCTGGATTCAGAAGCCCTGTGCTCGACCACTGGACCACTGAGACTTTATATGTGATACTATGTCTCATAACAAAATAAATAATATCTAATAATCATTTAGTATTTCTTATTTATGGTGTCGTAGAACGACTACTGGGTGCGGAAAAATCACATTAAACTGGGAGGGCAAATAAACAAGATTATTTGCGGCACAGTCTCGTCTCCTTCAGGATTAGAGTCCCCGCCATACTTTAAGTCAATTTCTTTTTTTACAGAGTCTACCGAAGTGACTTTGGTTAGGCTGAGCGGTTGTTTAGAACCGGGATTATTCAACAGATTATCCCGTATTACTACTATTGTGAAAATGTACTTTACGTTATTTTTTTAAATATTTTTGATTGTTTTTGATTGGATTTGTTTTGGCGTTGTCATTTTATGTATTCATAAATTAGGTTTCGATACATCTTTGTTGTTTGCCGTTATTCGATTCCAAGACTTTTTAATTCTGAAGCGGATAACTCCAAAACCGCCAAACTTTAAGATATATCGTCAGATTAATCCTATTTTCTATACTATTGAAACTTTTATATTAATTTTTGCTTACTTTATATAAAACTAAATATTAGTATCAAGTACACCTACAATATGTTACATCGTTTAACCGTCAATATATTCGCATAATTACATGGGGGATGAGAACTGGGGGATGAAATATTTACCTACACACAAGTAAAATAGGAGTGTCTATTTGTTAAATTGAAATTAACTAACTACAGGAATTATATATAAAAATAAGTCGTGTTAGTTACACTACTCAAGAACGGCTAAACTGATTTGGCTGAAAATTGGTGTGGAAATAATTTAGAGCTAGGAGAATAACATAAGATACTTAACAGTCCCGTCGGATGTGTCGATAAAACGCAATTGAAAGCATTTTATCAGCTTTATTCACACCCTCCGCCTGAGGATGACAGGGGGTAGTGTGGGACTCCCAAAGCAGTAAACTGCAATCCGATCCTAGGGCTACCCACTAAAACCTCGCGGCGGCCTTCCTCCGGCATTAGGGTGGTCCAGGATATGGTTAACCCCTCTGGACCACCCTGCCGTCACCCCCCTCTGTTGCGAGGGGAGCTCATCCTTGCGATCAACGCCGACGGGGACAGGTCTCGCCCGAGTAAAAAAAGCTTAGCAGTTTATTTGTTGTGAACAGAACTGACAACTAAACATCATGTAGTCTATCATGGTTGTTGTTATTATAACGATTTTCTATTAGTTTATTGGCTTGCCTGAAATCGCCAAAGCTATGAAGATATGTGAAAAAACTGCAGCTGACAACAAATATGAGAGTTACATTGCTTAATTACATCTGCTGAAGATTTCTCTTTGCAATTGCTGACTATCGATAGTGGTCTATACCTATACCTATAATGGAAAGATAAAAGTACGAAATAGTTTGTAAATGTATAAATTACTTGTTTTAATAATCAAAATTCGCTATCTTTCAGCGGATGGCGCTACTAGGATGTTTTAAAATTAAGTTCTCTTATTTTACAATTATTACATAGAACGAGTCGATATTATCTAGAATTAAGATATTAATTATGAATATTCATGCAGCATCAGTATTGATTTAAAGAATAAAAGGAAATATCACCAAAACAGTTACGAAACACAATGAATTGTTAAATCACGTCATAATTATAAATTTCGCGCGTCAGTGCAAGCCTAGGTAACGCACTCTAGTGTGTTGCACCGACTTCAATAATGAGTGACAAATGAAAATATCTTAACAGTTAAAGATGACTTTATTAAAGTATTGCGTTTTGTATATTGTATTAAGTATACAAATTAGTAAATTACGTTATTTATCACTTTTTAGTTATAGCGATACTGACTAAACAAAGTCACTTTCTGCGGTCTGTCCCCTTTTATGCTTAAAACTTTGAAACTGCGCAATTGATTATGGTATTTGTTTTTCTAACAACCGAGAGATATTATTCTGACGAGTAATTAGGGGAGGATGGCTGTAGAAAAGAGTTGAAAACACAAATAGTTATTCGAGCGTGTCAGATATTTGAAGGGAATATTTAGAAAACTTAAAAAAGTGTCCTATTATAATATCTGACAATTTGGATTTAGATTTGAGGCGCGGAGTTTCAATCCAGTTTTAAGCAGCTGTACGCACCACACTTTATTTATAGTTTAAGCTGCACCGCCCTATGGAAATCGTCAGATTACACGGGTCAACATGAAATTTGACTTTGATTGCAAAGCATTAAATTTCGGTAGTTTAGGTCGTAATTAGACGGAAAAAAAATATATGGCATGAAAAACTTTGCTTTTGTGCTTAGAAGACTGATTGAACGAAATTTTTAAAAATCTCGGATTTTAATTTTTGATTGAAAATAAAACTATTGAAATAAAAATGTTTATTATTTTTATTAAGTTTTACTATCAAATTAGCTTACAGAAAAGTGGAAAATAACTTAAAAGTGCACACTTTTACTTTTTCTTTTATGTTCATTCATTTCTCTCAATAAACCCCAAATATAGTCGCCCATCATGTTTTCATTGTATTGGCCTTGATAGCGTTGTTCAAAATTCATGATGTCCTGATGGAAACGTTCTCCTTGCTCTTCGGAATAGGCTCCCATAATGTTTTTAAATTTATCCAAATGAGCATGCAGCATATGTACTTTTAATGACATACTGCAGCCCATGGCCAGCTTAATTAAATAAAAATTGCTTACCTTCCAAACACCTTTTACAATAACTACAAGCAACATGTGGAGCCCATGGCTTAACTTGATTCCGTACAGGACAGTCAAAATATGCTTCATAGGCTTCACAGAGAACGTGAGATGTCTTTAGTTCATATTTCACGTCTCGAACTTTAATAAATTGACCACATATAAAACAAAATGCATCAGCATCGTATTTGCACTTTCGTGACGACATTTTAAGTTATTCTGGGCTTGTAAATAACACCTGATGGTTGTTTATCACTCGGGTGCCATCTAGCGGCACAGTGTAAACGTTAATACCCCACTCTCACCGCGCGGTCTTTTTAAAAATATTAAAATCAATTAAAATTTATGAAAAAATTGAAAAATGAGTATTATTATTATAACTATCACAAAAGCAAACTTTATACCGAAAAAAGGCATTTTCTTTTCGTTTTTGTGCATATCTAACTGGAAAATAATAGTATAAACTTTAGGACAAAGAACGAAAATTTTTTTGTAGATTCGTGTTATTGATAACTCAGATTATGCATGCTTTCAAATATGTTCCCTTGATATAATATTTTAACATAACATAACATAACTTCACGCCTTTTGTTACCCCAAGGTGTAGGCAGCGGCTGGTAAGATTCGTCTCGCCGTTATGTTTATGTCCAAAATGGAATAGGTGGCGAACCTATTGCCATAGCGGGCACAAAGTTTTCAGTTATCGATATTTATCACACATAACTTCCGAAAACAATTTCGAAAAGTCATTGGTGTGAGCCAGTGTCAGGAATCGAACCCGGAACTCTGGATCCGAAGCCGTGTGCTCGACCACTGGGCCACTGAAACACTTTTAACATCATAATATTTAACATTACTGTGTAAGTGATTCGGTAGCTTTCCTGAAAAGAGCAGACGATAAAATACTCTTTAAGAAGGTACATAG
The DNA here is from genome assembly GCA_905147225.2 of Euproctis similis. NCBI lineage: Eukaryota > Metazoa > Arthropoda > Insecta > Lepidoptera > Erebidae > Euproctis > Euproctis similis. The sequence continues at coordinate 8,269,445 of LR990119.1, forward strand.
GTATGTACGCCGAGCTTCCGGTACATTAGCATATTTGTTTTCCGATACACCATAAATAACCTTTTTACCTTGCGTAGACTTATTATAAAAGAATTTGCTTATTGAAGCACTTACCTTACATTGGTAAGGTCTTCTTTTTTATTAATATACATCAACATGGTTTAGAGTCTCGGTAGTCCAGTAGTCGAGCACACGGCTTCTGATCCAGAGGTGCGGGTTCGAATCCTGACACTGACTCATACCAATGACTTTTCGATACGTTCGCCACCTATTTCCATTTGGGACGTAAACATAACGGCGAGACGAGGGTTAACAGCCGCTGCCTTCACCTTTGGGTAACAAAAGGCCTGAAGTTATGTTATATTCCGCAGAAAACCTAAATAAGTAGCTCATGCCACGGTTCATTCGATGAGAGAAGTATAAGAATATGGTTGTCGATATCGCTTTATTAGAGAAATGTGTCTAGTTTGCAATACGTTCCGCCTCCATTCCATTTGGGACCTGAAAATTCAGCAAGACTTAGCTGTCTCTGCCTACGTTTTCGGGTAGAAAAAGTGTGAAGTAGTTAAAAAAGAAACCAACCATAAACACTCCTCATTTAAACTACAAAGAGCACGTGTTCCGGAAATGTTCATAGCATTGGGGGAAAAGCTTACATGTGACTGTAATGAAGTAGAATATATTTAAAAAATCTTTTAAAATGTTTTCTCTGCATGACTGCGCCCGAATGAGGCTTCAGGGGAGTAAAATAAATGTATACGATCGACTGTTTTAGACTTGCAAATTTATAAACTAATAAATATAACATTTGAGCAAACTTTTAATGAAAACCTTCTCGGATACCTCTCAATGAGACATTAGATATAATTGAAACTTGTTTTTAAGATATGATATGATAATAAGTTTTTTAATATAGTCTTGATGGCTTAGACATGTTCTTTTCTGATTGGATTTGAAATTATTTTCGAAATAACTAATATAAGTTAAATAATAGTAGGATATTGGAAAATGGACAAAATTGAAATTAGAGCCGTGATCAAATAAATCGTCAAAATAATGATACCAAAATAAATTAAGAAAGATTAGGTTAAGTCACCTACAACCTAAATCATCGATGTACTCCACAAAATAGTTTTATATGATCGAAGATAAAATCGTGACTATACAGATCCCAACTTAGCGGGTATATGATATTTTAAAAGACAAATTAGGTCTTAAAAAAGATTTAGTCAGGTTGCCGCAAATTAAGAAGGAAACCTATGGAAGAGGCAAGTCGAGTCAAAATTGAAGCCGGGTGTGACGTCATTTGCCCGTCTAAAATGGCGGTTTAGTGCTGTGCAGAAGAATTTTATTAATCGATAGACGTTCTTGGCTCATTTTATTGTCATTAATGTTGAGTATTACTTATTTACAGAATTAATACTTAAATAGGAAGTAAGTATATTGTGATGCTAAATATTCTGTTTTGGATGTGAAATAACATTACATGTTTTTCTTAGACTACTTACGTCAATTTTACATACTATTTTAATTAAGTTGCTAACTCTAAAGTAAGTAAATCACTACTGCAACATACCTCTAGATAAGTGCCCCCCACAGTAAATAAAAATGATTCAAATTTTATACTTACTAAGGGACCGCGTGATAAACAAAACGAAACATCTTCCGAACATTTTTTTAGTTACAAACGCATCTCTTATGACTTTCAGTCTAAGATCAGTTAATTATTACATATTTTGTGAATTTACAATAGGTTTCTACTCGTTACGAATTAAAACTAATTTATTTCGATAATTCCGCAAAGAAATTTCGTCGGTAAATTTTTTCACAACACTTTTTTACTGGCTGAACCGATAAAAAATCCGCCATACTTTGCGGGAGTTATGGCGTCAGTAGGTATGATCGTAAAATCTAATTTCCGTATTCATTCACTTTATGTGCGCACTGAAATACTGTTATACTGTTTTCATGCGAGTGACAGTGCTGAGTAAAAACGAGGCAGATATATGTTTATGTATGCGCCGTCGAAATGCCTAATATTAAACAAGCAATTGTATGCATAGAACAATATCATCATCATCATTAGCCTTCTAAGGTCCACTACTGGACGTAGCCCTCCCCCATAGAGCACCACAACTGCCGGTCCTGTGCAATCATGGGGAGTTTTTGCCATAATCGCCACGCTTGGCAGGCGGGTTGGCGATCGTAGTAGGCTGTATTTCGTTTAGAGAGAATGCTGCTGCCCATTCTTAGAACAATATGTCTCGTCCATATATACAAAACAATGGTTGCCGCATTTGTTGACCGCTGAACTCGGAGATTTATAACTACCGACGAAACTTGCATTCACTACTATATTTCAGACGAAAAAAAAAGCAATCAATGTTGTGGAAACGTAGTGATTCCCCGCCATCAATGAAAGCTAAGTTACGTCCATCGGTCGAAAAAGCAATGGCGTCAGTGTTTTGGGGCTACAATGGAATTATTTTTATTAATTACCTCCCCAAAAGGTAAATCATTATAGTATCGTACTAAGTTAATCTGCTCGATAAATTAATCATCTGGTTTGGCACGAACAGACTATTATCCATAACCTAATAAAAAAAAACATTAGGACTAGCGAAAATTTTTCCCAAACGAACAGGTGATAGCAGAATCGGTTTTTCGATACGCTGGAGATCGATACGCTGCTTATTAAAAAGTTATAGAAGCGCTGGAATATATATGGAATAAAAACATTTTAAAATATCATAATAAAATTGAGAAAATAATGTTAGTTTTTAGGTTTTAGGTTTTAAGATATCTGTGCGCAAATGTTTGTCACAAGGATGATAATATTTATAAAATGATATAAGCAACACTCCAGAGGTCCGCGACGTGAACCGGAGATGAGAAATATTGTGCCGCCACAGTTGGTAGCTGTTCTTCCAATTGCATAACTTTGTTGCCATTTTCATGCTCGCAAAAATATTATTCTCCTTGATATTTGTGGCTATAACATAACATAACAGAAGTACTGACCTCAGAAAAAGTAATGGATGAACAACTAAAAAACTAAAAATATTTAAAAAACAATAATTTTATTTATTTTTTAACTATTTAAACTTAGAAAAGAATAGAAATAAAATCTGCACAATGTTGAACGCTTTTTAATAGAGCTTTTATTATTTATAAATAAGCTTTTCTCTATCTTCATGTTTAATAAATACCTACTAAATTAGAAAGTGTAGGCAGCATTGCTTTTAACAGTGGTAGAGCCAAGCAGTTCGCGCATTGAATGGGCCGGCTCGACCGGTGAAATACCACGGCCTCTCAGAAGACCGACGTAAAGTGGCTCATGCCGTGTTTCGTTCGGTGAGAGTACCCGGAGGCCCACCCCCTTTCCCCATCCTTTCCTATCCCCTATCCCATAAAGGTCAGCAACGTAACAGTAACACTGTATATATTGCTGGTGTCCATGGGCAGCGTTGGTTGCTTACCGTCAGGTGACACGCCTGCTCGTTTGCCCTCCTATGCCATAAAAAAAAGCATGTCACTTTATATTTGTGAATTCGATGATACCTAATTTGATTATTATAATTATTGTTATTATTTATGTAAAATTATTCTATTATTATAATTACTTTAACAAGCGTCTGATTTATAAGAGTATTTGACTATCTCAGAAAACTCAAAGATAATAATTCTGACTCTACTCAAGACTATTCAGAAGAACTGGGTCGTGAAATACTTTCCATTTGTTAAAAAAAAAAAAATTCTTTTGACTGATATCAGAGATTATAACTGGCGTAAATCATTTCTATACTAAAAGTGAAAGAGCGATGAGGGCAGATCTAAAATGAAGTGTTTTTACCCGTAAACAAACTGACAGCGCTTTTGTTGTAATGACATTTTATTGGAAACTTTTTTAATTGGGAGTTTTTTTTTAGACTAAACGTGTATTTAATAGGAGCTAATTATTTATTAAAACAACTTTTAGGTGTATATCGCGTTTATTTCTTACTCAGTTATAAATGATCTCTGTAAAGAGTTCGAAACGTCGGGAAATAAATATAAATGAGTAAGAAATAAACGCGATATAATCCTAAAAGTTGTTTTAATGAGTGAGATTCGCGAGAGTCTTAGAAATAAATAGCTAATTATTTATTTATTTTTTTGTATTTCTGTCAATTCCGGTAGACGTTTCAGTCGACTAAAAATGACTTATATTTGTAATAATTTTTAAAATTAATTAATTAAATTAATTGCAAGTACACTCATTAGAACAGATATACATTGGGACAGATATGAATATTTAAACTGTTCAAGTGGGTATATTATAGATTGAAACAATTTTTAGGATTATTGCGCGTTTATATAATCCATATCCATCCATAGTTTATATGATCCAGAGGTCCCGGGTTCGATTCCAGACACTGGCTCACACCAATGACTTTTCAAAATTGTTTTCGGAAGTTATGTGTGATAAATATCGATGACTGATAAAAACTTTGTGCCCAGTATGGCAATAGGTTCGCCACCTATTCCATTTGGGACGTAAACATAACGGCGAGACGAGGCTTAACAGCCGCTGCCTACACCTTCGGGTAACAAAAGGCGTGAAGTTATGTTATGTTATATAATCCTAAAAGTTGTTTTAATCTATGAGTGAGATTCGCGAAAATGTTAGAAATAAATATGTAAACCTATATGGGTACATTATGTTACTGTTAAAAGTAGATATATTAAAGAAATATATATTTCAAGACACACTATCGAAGTTGAAATTATTCTGTAGCAAGTGGTTACGTGTTCGAAGCCGAACAGTGCCCACCAAATGGGCTATTTGGAAATATGTACCTACTGCACAGATGAATGACGAAAAATAGAATAACGATTGTGAGCGAGTCCTACAGCGAAAACTCCTAATTGTAATTGTGACTGTGGTTTTTATCCTCGTTAAATTAACTGCAAAATACCTATATGATTTTTGGTCTTCACAGTAAATGTTAAAGTCATTTCATGACATAATTTACAAGGAAGTCGCTTTCAGCTGTCTATCCCATTATATGCTAAGATCTTTGAACTCTCTGTACTCAATGGATTTTGAAGCGGGTTTTTTAATAAATAGAAGGTATTAACGAGTGGTTTGTTTGTATAAATTATGTACAATGTGCAAACGCTTGCTGAACCCCAGTCGATCAATGAAAACTATGTACTGCATTATTATACACATTCAAAATGTCTACAAAAAAGTCCGCGACAGTATATGTCTGTCAGAATATCGACATAAGTTTATACTAGTGTTCGCTGTATGATAGAAGCATGCAGAGGCCCTATCCCGTCCCTCTACCCTATCCATCCCAATTCCCAATCCGTCTCTATCCAATCTTAACAGCAGGCAACACAGTACTATTCCATGAAAAAAATCTATAGCAACATATTATAAATATACTCGTTCGAACTCAACATTCATGTATTAATATATCATGTATTACATCTTTAATTAAATAGTTTGTTATAGAGCACAGGTGTTCTTAAATGTGTGTTACTTGGTCTAAGTAATGATTTAATAGCTCTGTTCACTCACCTGTGTTGTTCAAGGAATATACTAAGGTTGTTATTTTAGATCTACATTTAAATTAATTTGTAATTTTGGTAACTTTACGCCTTTTATATTAGTAGGTGCAAACAACAGTCATTATAAATCAACTGGCTAAATCTATGTTCTTTATCCCATGGAATGTCATAAACCGGGCCGAATTGATCATATATCGATATTTATCACACACAACATAAAAAAAGTATCTCAAAACGTCATTGGTATTAACCAGGATTGGAAACTGAGACTTTTAATTTACAAGTGAAATTTATAAGTTTTAAATACAAGTACAATTTACTTTTAAGTTTCCAGGCAGTCGAGGCAACTAAACTCAACTACAAGGAAACAATACGAAACGATTTCACTTTAATTTTAAAATACAAATTTAAGTACAAATAATATAAATTTGAAAAGGCCTTACACAATTAATTAAGTTTAACAGATGCATGTATAATTGCTATAAAGACAAATAGTAACATTATAATGCGGAATTCGGTGGTCAATAAAATGCAGTAAAACCTCTTAACTGAAACGGGAATAGAGGATTTAAGATGGATTAAATATATTTTTTCCTGCCCAGGGCTTCGCGCCGCTCGGAGTGACTTAACTTAGATCCCCGGAACAATCGACTTTGATTGCACAAACGCTTTTGTGAACCATATATTTTTTTGTATCGTTCAAAATGAACCATCATTTTATTTTTATAAATGAACTGCTCTATACGAAAGTTTTTGGTTTCTTACATATTTAACTTCACGCCATGTATATTGTAGGTAGGCCAAAAGAAAAGAGCATCATTGGATACCATAATTTAAACACATTTTTTTTTAGAATTTTATAGTTTTTAAGGCCCCTTCCGCTAAAACGCGGTCAATTTAGTCATGGAATATGTGACGTGGTCTTCTTTTAGCCTATCTTGCTTCGTCCATCGCTTCCATGTACCTTAATCACTTAAGAAATCGCTCTTCGGTTTTTATAATTTTGAAATCTGTCATTAGTCAATCAATGTCTATTGGCAGTCATTAGAGCAATAAACGACTCTGGTGGGCAGATTTTAAAGAATCTGAGAATTACCATAGAGGAAGATACCATTTGAAGATAAGAAAAATTTGAAAAGCAGTTTTAGTTTGCATACTTCTTTGATCAAGGAGAATGATGTTTTTATCAAAATACATAACATAAGTATTGCATAATAGCACAAGGTTATAGGCGTTTTTAAAAGCCTGTATTAAGAAAGGGGCAAATATTACGAGCATACTATAAAGTATTATACACGCGAATATTATTTTAGCCCAAATAACTTCCTATGCAACTAGATAAAGAAACGTGTTTCCCAAAAATAATGTATCGACAAAAATGTCTATGAGAATGAAAGAAATATATTACTTAGAAAGCCATAAAATGATAGTCAGGGAGCTACTTGCATCTCGTAAATCATGTGTATTTACTGCTCCGAGTAGTGTGCTGAAAGTGTTCACGGCTCCCGAGAGTCTATCAATTGGAAATCCAACCCCAGAACTCCAACCCGAGAACAGTGAACGTTTCTGAAAATAGATATTACTGCTGTACTTGTACTTTGAATGTAACTTCACGCTTTTAATATTCGAAGGCCTAAGCGAAGGTGTAAATTAAAGACGGGACAGGTTTTATGATTTTTAGAAGTTCTTTTTTAAGCAGCAGGTCACCTGGTATGACTGGCACGACTCGCCGCTCATGGACATGTGTACCACTGAGAGAGCCATAGTTGTATTTCTAGCATAGAGGATAGAAAAACTTTGAAGTAGCCCTTCGGGTATCTCTCTTATTGAATAAAACGAGGCATGAGTCACTTTACTTTTTGTTCTGAGAGATCGTGAGACTAGTTTAGCCGACCCCACCTTTTAGTAAACTGCGTGGCTGTGTATTTGTTATTAAATTTACTTTAACAAATTTTAATTATCTTTGACTAAACCCTAGATGTAACAACAATCTATGTCACCATTTATACTACCAAGACAAACTCTTTTGAATTAAGGATTTTAGGAAAATAAAAAATTACTTTAATTATTTAATAATACATAAATATCAATTGTTTTTTTGTACATAATTCTGGATTTCAGGTAATCTGTATTTTCATTTCAACGAGGTTTTTCAAGTCAAGAAAAATCTAAAACGAATACTTAGCAATCAGAAAAGATTTCGCAGAATAGTTAAATCAAAGAACCGTCAGAAGGCGCCATTGTTGTCAGCTCACTGGATGGGATTCCGCAATGTAGCATTGTGTCTAAAGTTCTAAACCTTTACAATACACTTGGATTTCCAATTGTAAGAGGCTAAACCTCTGAACGTAATGCCATCATAATTAAAACCATTCCAAGTGGAACGATTAATATAACGATAAATTTTAATATTTAATCGTGGTGGAGCCATGCAGTTCGCTACATGGATGGGCTGGTTCTACCGGTGAATTACCATAACTTCTCGGAGAATTGACGCAACGTGGCTCATGTTTCATGGGACTCATACTTTTCTCCGTCATTTCCTGTCTCCTTTCCTCTTCTTCTACCTATTCCTTTGCAATTAAAATCCTCTCGATGTCACAGATGTCTACGGGCGGCGGTAGTCACTTAACACCAAGTTACCCGCTTAATTGTTTTACCCTATCCCATATAAAAAACACGATTATTAACTAATTGTTATATATATTAACTAATTGTTTCCGCAGTCACTATTCCGCGTTTTATTTAAGTTTTGGAAATCGACGTAAAGTGGCTCATGCCGCGTTTCGCTCGGTGAGAGAGGTACCCGGAGGCCCACCCCCCTTCCCCATCCTTCCCATCCCCTATCCCTTAAAGGTCGGCAACGCAACAGTAACACTATATGTGTTGTTGGTGTCCATGGGCGGCGTTGGTTGCTTACCATCAGGTGAAACGCCGGCTCGTTTGCCCTCCTATCACATAAAAAAAAACCTTTAATACCTGAAGAGATATAAGGCACCAGACCATTTTGGTGTACTGAGCACAATACTTTTTACACATAACTCGGGGAAAGTTCTTAACTGGGCTGAAACGTCTGAGCTGTAAATTGGAGTGTTGATATTGCTGAACCACTGTGGACAGTTGACATCAGTTCAAATTGTTTATTTATTTTATTGCCTAATTGTCCCTTAAAACACATATTAGAAGTGATAGGATAGCACAGTTTATGCGACTTTTACAAATAAACTGTATCTCTAGAGTATAATATTAAAAATGAAAATATATAAAAATATTTAGATTATGTGAATTTTCTGCAATATAACATTGAAGTTACGGAGAATAATAAAAGAATTTAATAAAACTCACTTTCCTGGAGATTGCAAAAGATTCCATTCATTTTCTTAAAAAGAATTTGTCCGTGGCGAGTCGTCTAGTTTAGGTCGAGTACAATGCCAGATTTAAGTTTGAGTAAAATTTAAGTTCAATATTTAATCGTATTCCAGATATAAAACTACGTTTAATAACGATAAGTAGAAATGCCAGCTTTACTTGAGTGTAAAACTTTGGAGTATGTTCGAATGAAAGATACAAAATTGACTAAGCCGGTATATAGAGTAAAATCAAAGGAATTTTAAAACTGAATTAGACCACATCACACTATCCATGATCAACTGCTATAGGAAATAAGATTAAAAGCTTTAAATACAAACCGACCGACTGGACGGAAGTTTTAAACCAATTATTTTGTTAGTAATTTTAACTGACAATTTCGTATTATTTTCTATTAATTTAAAAATAATATTTTCATTTATAAAATGAATCAATATATCAATATTATATTTATACGGAATGATGCAAATATGGGTCACCGTGCACAAAATGTTGTGCGATCGAATCGAATTTCTGAGCTCTTTTTATTAAAAATGGATGCACTACAGATAATTCACATCCTGTAATCTAATCTATTCTTCTAACTTATCTCCTTTGATTTTGGAATAAGATGTCCGTGTTCGTTTTTGAGCTCTTAAATAATCTGCTATGGGTTGGTGAAAGCAAAGAATATTTATTTAAAAAGATCCTTGCATAATGTTCGCCTGTGGAATCTGTATAGGACAAATTCGCTTTGACTAACCGCTATCGTCATATTCATCCATGACAACTATATAAAGCAACATGTTCCTCATAATATTCCACGATCTTAGTGATAGTATATTCAGACACAGCAATATCAAATATTGTTGTGTCTGAAATACTATCACAAATGCGAATATTTTTAAAACTTAAAACTTTTTTTTTATCTCCTCAAAAAAGAGTGGCCAAGTTTGAATGATGGCTAGGTCATTAGGTAATATAGTCAGTCTCCGATGAAAATGATTTCATATCACTCAGGAGAAACTTTTACTAACCTGGATGCCATTTTTATTTAAAAAGAAAAAAAAAAGCATTTTATGAAACTATGTTTTTACATTTGTGTTATTTTGAGTAATACTAGATGTATTAGGTCTAGGGTTTAAAAGTAAGAACATTTATTAGAAAAAATGTTCCATTTAGTTTCACGAAAAAATGAGAGTTTTATACCTAAAAGCCTATGTTGTGTAATTGAAGGCTGTAATAAATTTACACGACACATTTTTCAGGATCAAATTGAACATGTCCTTGATGCGTGATGTGATGTTAAAATGTAAGAACGGGTAAGACAAGAATTAGTCGAAGTATCGAGTGAAGTGTGTAAGAATCGTGACCTAGCACGCTCTATTGTCTCTGGCAACACCAGAGGACTTGGCGTGAAGTATTTTATAGATTTTTGGTAGGTCAGTGATCACTGCACTTGTGATGCGGGCTAGTTGCTTTCCGTTCTCTGTCCGAAAAAAAGCCGCTTCAAAACCCGTTGCGTAATTTGAAGGATATAAGCATATAATCTTTGAAATTACGCAATGGACTTTGATGCGGTTTTATTTAATAGATAGAAGATGTCCACGGGGTTTCATGTATAATGTCCACCAATTCATGTATAATGTAGTAAAAAAGTGATAATTTTCGAGATCTAGCACTTTAATTACAAATACTGGCTGAACACTAAGCGATAAATTAAACAATGTACTATTCTACTATAGAATTTAAAAGGTCTAATAAAAAGTCTTAGATGGTGTATGTCTATCTCTTAGGATTAACCCATCATGCCCATTTTTCTTCTTTCTTCTGAGGCAAAACAAAGTTCGCTGCGTGAACTAGTTTTTTCTATAACCAATGTTGTTTTATGTATTATTTTATTATTTGTTTCTGGGTACCGGAAGCTACTGCAAGGGTTTGTTATACCAATTAAACCGTCTGTTATTATAGGATCCCAGCAATTAGAATATTTTATTAAAAAGAGGTTCGTATATTTACTTTATGTCATTGTTCGTGTGGTGACTAAGAAAACATACATTTATAAATCGGGTTGACATTTTTAAACTTTTAATTGTGACAAAAACAATGATTTTCTATAAATTATTTATACGTCGTAGAAATGAAATAACATTGCACGCCTTTTTCTTACAGAAGGTGAAGGCAGCGGCTACTAAGCCTCAACTCTCCAAATAGTTACGTCCAAATTGAATAGGGGGTGGAACCTATTGCCATATACCGGGTATAAAGCTGTCAGTCACCGTTTCTTATCTAAATACATAAGAAACAATTTTGAAGAAATAAAAAAAGATGTGGTGTCGTGGGACCAAGGTAGGAACGAAGTTCCTTTGGCTAATGTAGAATCGACACAATTTGCACAAAATAAATCGTGCTCAATTTTATTTAGGTTTTCTTGATTTTTCTCTTAAATTTTGCTGATTAGTGTTTATTTTTAAGTACATACAGGAAAGTATTTAGGAAATTCAGTATTTTACGAAATAATAAAAAATCGGTCTTCAAATTATCAATTAAAATAACAAAATATGTCTCTTTATTTTTTGTTTGATAACATAATATTACATATAAATAGAAATAATTACAAAAAAGTTATATATATATATTATTATAAGTAATTCTTATGAATCAGTCTCGTCATTAAAATCTATTGCTGAAAGAAGGAGAAAGACAAAGGTATTATACACTACTCGCTTGTGTATACGACTGTCGCGCCTGGGTACGTCTCATTTAACGGTTTTATTCCACGAACTTTTTCTTACGGTTTTACTATCACATTTTTTTCAGTTCGGTCGCGCACTAAATCCTTATCTCCTCCAAGCCTGCCGTAAGGAACTTCGTTCCAATAGTAATATCTTGAAATTTTAAAATTACCTGTCTAAAAATAACATAAATACTGTCGAGGTAGAAACAATATGGTTTGGTTTGGAGCAACTCACACGGTCAGTATATATAAAAGCCTTCATATCTCAGATATATTTAATTAAACATAACATAACTTGTGATAAGCTAGTAAGCCTCTACTCGTCGTTATGTTTACGTCCCAAATGGAATAGGTGGCGAACCTATTCCCATACCGGGCACAAGTTCAGTCATCGATATGTATCACACATAACTTTCGTCATTAATTTCGAAAAGTCATTAATGTGAGCTACAATTCGAACCCACGACCTCTTGATTCAGAAGCGGTGTGCTCGACCACTGGACTACCTTTTTTATATTTCTAGGCTTGAACATCGACCACGGTTGCCTAATTAGGAGAGTGTACTTCACTGCACTGCGTTCTCTTGTCATTGAATCTCTATCCAATTTATTTTCTGATATGCTAAAATAAATCACATTTTATGTAAAAATCATTTTACAAATCAGTTTTCTAACCTTGTATACAAACAAAATATTTTTCATATAAAAGCCTTCTCTGTGTAAATAAAATAATATAATAGCACCGGTATCGCAAAGGAATCTTCATACGTCGTGTTTACGACCTGGTGCCTTAATCTTCCTTCGCTCATCAGCGTTACTAAACATATTATATATATATATATATATATATATATATATAAATATATGTATACAAAACATGTGAACTCACTTAGTCACTTTGAGGTACTATCTCCCAAGTTTAATAGATCTTACACACATGCTATCTCATAAACAGTTCATATTAATATTTAACTATACTTAAAAACCACTTTTAATATCTGTCTCTACTAGCTGTCACGGCAAACTTCATAATACGTAAAAATATGTAATTTTCATTTTATAAGATTTTTTTTATAGGATAGGAGGGCAATGAGCGGACGTGTTACCTGATGGTAAGCAACTAACGCCATGGACACCGGCAACACATATTGTGTAACTGTTGCGTTGCCGACCTTTAAGGGATAGGGGATAGGGAAGGATGGGGAAGGGGGGTGGGCCTCCGGGTACCTCTCTCACCGAACGAAACGCGGCATGAGCCACTTTACGTCAATCTTCTGAGAGGTCGTGGTATTTCACCGGTCGAACCGGCCCATTCGCGCAGCGAACTGCTTGGCTCTACCATTGCTGAAATGTTTAATTACTGCTCAATACTCTTGGGAAGTAGCGTGATAGTATGTAGTCTACAGCGAGCTATCAATTATTCAAACTAACAAAAGATTTCCAGAAGGTGTATGTAGTGGCAATTTTAATAGTACTTCGTGAAGTTAGCAACTCATGTCAATCCAATTTTATCTATCTTCGACATAATTTCAGACGAGAAAAGGTTACGAGTGTGCAATCAGGATACAAACCCAAGACACTGAACTGAACCGGGAAAACTTTCACAATATACAGTGGCGTAATCTACGTAGTCCAAATTGTATTCCATTCTATTTCATCTGAACGGAGAACCTTAATATTAAATTGTTATATCCACAATTTAGTTGCCTCATTTTATTTTCTTCGAAGGTCTCATAAAACGTAATAGCAATTTATTTTGAACCTGGCCAACGTAATATATTTCTGAAGACAGATGTTTATGAATTTTTATTAATATTTATGTAGTTTAAAAATGGAACAGATTGTTTTTTTTTTTTTTACATTTGCCATAGGTACAGGTTTTTCAATGAACGCTTTATTATTTCATTGTTTTTTAAATATAATCGGGTATGCAAGCGTCTATATTTCTAACGGCCAGTAAAGAAAAAGGTTGCTTTATTTGGTGGGATTTGCATTTTCCTGTTTGGTCACAGCATCTTTTGTACACCACAGTGTCTTTCATACATACACATACTTATTTTCATGCCTTGCGGAGTAGGCAGCCTTAATAACACCGACACTCTCTTTCAATCCAACTTCATGCCCCAAAACCTTGTTTTCGACACGGTCTGCTAACGTTAATCCGTAACTTTTGCGCATTTCGACCGCGTTTATTGCATGTGCACTCTGCCATACCCAACTCCCTCTTCCTCTGAAATCTACCAGACGATTATCTATGGCCTCAGAGTATTTACTGGTGTTCATAAGTACCTATAACCTTTTATCTCCTATTAAAACAATTTGTAAGTCTATAAACCTCACGGTCCCGTAAAATATTAGGTAAGGTGTGGAAAATAGGCTTTCTTGCTGAACATTTTATTCCATTACAATTTATCACCTCATTTAGCTCGCTGGAAACCATTGTTCTGAGCTTTTAATAGCGTTCGGGTTTGCTGGGTGAAATAAAAAAAACAAACGCCCTTCAATTAGGAATATACGTAAATTAATATTTACTGCTGGCAATATTAACGTTTTGCAAAATATTATTCGGGTGTATTAATAAAAATAAAGCTAAATCAAATAGTAAATTCGCATTTTTGGCTCGGCTGCTATATTTACCTGAGGAATATACGAATAAACACTCACATTGATGACTTTGGCAAAAACTTTATAAAATAGTTTTTATAGAAAATAAATATGAAAAAATATGTGACATGAAAAATATATGTTACCATACTAGCTGACGCCGCATATTTCCTACATTTTCCTACATTATTTTCCTACTAAAAAGGTTTGTGTTCCACTTTCATTAGTAAAAAGTAATAATAATATATTTAGAATTAAATATTAAATAAAATAAATTAAATAGAGTTTTTAAATTCGACCTTTAAGAAAGTGAAAAAATAAAAAACTTTTGAGTGAAGAATAAAACAACAAATTCGCTTTCCGCTGTCTGTCCCCTAATATACTTAGATATTTGAAACTACACAATAGATTTTGATGTGGTTCTTTTTTAGTAAATACGTCCTATGAATAACATACATAACGTACACAACTTCACGCCTTTGTTACCCGAAGGCGTAGGCAGCGGCTGTTAAGCCTCGTCTCGCCGTTATGTTTACGTCTCAAATGGAATAGGTACCGAACCTATTGCCATACCGGGCAAAAAGTTTTCAGCCAGCGATATTTATCACACTTAACTTCCGAAAACAATTTCGAAAAGTCATTGGTGAGAGACAGTGTCAGGATTCGAAACCGGACCTCTGGACTTAAAGTCCTATGTATAATTTCTGTTTATTTAAAAAAGTATTAATTTTCAAAATTGCAAAGTGATAGAAACAACGTACTACATTATTATATACATTTAAAAGGTCTACAATAAAAGTCCGCGATGGCATAAGTCTATCTCTAAGAGATATCCCGCAATGACCAATTTTCTTCATTTTCTGAGGCGAAATAAAGTTTTTTTTTTTATTTATTTACTATACATAAAGTTACAAACAATTTTACTCACAGTCCCACAAAACCGTATTCACGGTTTGTCTGAGGGATCAAGTTTATAAATCTAATGTTATACCATGCCATGTGACAATATGTTCACAAAATGTATGTATGTAAATTTAAAAGTTAACAAGTACTTAGGTAATATTTTTTAAGATTTCTTTTGAAAGAATTTTTATTATTGTCGTGTCTAATGGCGACAGGTAAACTATTAAGGAAGTAAGGTAGTCGTTTCTTTAAAGTTCTGTCACCATAGTAATTTTTTATTTGAGGGACAGAGTTACAAACCGGGTGTTATAAGTGTTATTGATTAGATTAAGGTTTCGATTGCCATGATTGTTGATAGCTAATATATATAAAATAACATAACATAACTTCACGCCTTTGTTACCCGAAGGTGTAGGCAGCGGCTGTTAAGCCTCGTCTCGCCGTTATGCTTACGTCCCAAATAGGTGGCGAACCTATTGCCATACCGGGCAAAAAGTTTTCTGCCATCGATATTTATCACACTTAACTTCCGAAAACAATTTCGAAAAGTCATTGGTGAGAGCCAGTGTCAGGATTCGAACCCGGACCTCTGGATCAGAAGCCGTG
This sequence comes from Euproctis similis, assembly GCA_905147225.2. Classification (NCBI taxonomy): domain Eukaryota; kingdom Metazoa; phylum Arthropoda; class Insecta; order Lepidoptera; family Erebidae; genus Euproctis; species Euproctis similis. Next base: position 8,285,201 of record LR990119.1, read on the forward strand.
TGCTCGACCACTGCGCCACCGAGACTAAAATAATACCACCGAGGCTAATATATATATATATATATATATATGTTTTAAATGGCGTCGTTAGTTCTGTTGGAGTGTGATATCTCAGTGCTGCAAGTAATAAAATACATCAATCAATCATCAATCACATCATCAATCTATAAAAATGTTTATGCATATATATCAACTAAACAGATTACCTATATTGCCTACCCAATTCATACCCTTCATGGGAATTTAACAGTGGTAGAGCCAAGCAGTACGCTGCATGAATGGGCCGGCTCGACCGGTGAAATACCACGACCTCTCAGAAGACCGACGTAAAGTGGCTCATGCCGCGTTTCGTTCGGTGAGAGAGGTACCCGGAGGCCCACCCCCTTCCCCATCCTTTCCTATCCCCTATCCCATAAAGGTTGGCAACGCAACAGTAACACTATATGTGTTGCTGGTGTCCATGGGCGGCGTTGGTTGCTTACCATCGGGTGACACGCCTGCTCGTTTGCTCTCCTATCCAATAAAAAAAAAAAAAAAAAAAATTTTCGATTGGATGGTTCAATGATTACGTGAGCGCGAATTAGCCCTGTAAATTTGATAAACCTTTTTGTGAGTCCCTCGGGTTAATGTTGAAGGATCTAAATAAAATCATTATGTGTAATGCCAACACTGAGCTGAATATTATATGGAAATTTTAACCGTACCTCGCATTAAATCGAATCAAAGTGAGATTTTACCTTTACGCGAAATTATAATACACTTATTTTTTTATGGGATAGGAGGGCAAACGAGCATGCGTGTCTTCTGATGGTAAGTGACCAGCGCCGCCCATGGACACCTGCAATACATATAGTGTAACAGTTGCGTTGCCGACCTTCGAGGGGGTAGGATGGGAAAGGATGAGGAAGGGAGTTGGGCCTCCGGGTACCTGTCTCACCGAGCGAAACGCGGCATGAGCCACTTTACGTCAAATTTTCTGAGAGGTCGTGGTATTTCACCCGTCGAATTTTGATTTCAGTTATGAAAACTACTATATTGCAAACTACCTTAGTACCATACTGCAAAGGTTATAAGGGATATCAAAAAATAATCTTCATTTAAATTGTGATTTAGAGAAACTAGGTTAAAAAAATCAGTATTATCAAGCTAGAATCAAGAATATTACAAAAAGATATTCGCCACAATTTTGAAGAATATCTAAGCTTTTTACAAATGGTATACAGATAACGCTAATACTGGTATTAGCTTTATCTGTATACTATTTGTAAAAAGCTGGTTTTTGCTGGTGTTATTTGGATAACACCAGCAAAACCATACAGAAAAGAAAAGTGACTCCTCATATCAAAGTCATATTTTTTATGACAACCAAAACCGACGGCTGATGGGTCTTCTTGTAAGTAGGATTTTTATACACGGGCATTTTATCTAATAAATCTGTAATAAAATGCTCGTGTAAAGGTATGTAAATATTTTAATACTGTGTGTTTATGGTTTTTTTTTTGAAGTGTAACTTCTAATGTCTCGTGCAACCGTTTAACGCTTTAAACGCCCCCTTGCGGCCACGAAACATATTATATTATATAATAATAAAAAGGACGAGTTTGAACCAGTCTATATATAAATCCAGGAAGAGAATTGCTTAAGCGTGATTTTTATTTGTACATAGACATCTAGTAGCTAGTGGTGGCACTATACCACTCATTTAATACTCATAAAGCATAATAGTTTGTTTCTTTGAACGCGCTAAACTCAGAAACCGCTGGTCTTTTTAAAAAATACTTTCAGTGGTGGATAGTCCATTTATAGAGGAAGGATTTAGGCTATATTATATTTTCTAAACAATTAGGGATCTTTACTAAAAGTCCGATAATGTAACCCAAGGTGTAAAAAAAGGACCTAAAAAAATGATTACATCGCGTACGCTGCAAAAAGTATTGATTGTAGAGCAAAAAAATGTACTACAACTTTGCAGAATATATAGTTGTCTACACAAATGGTCGCAACACCCATGTGTCTAACTATTGTAGTTATCTCACAATAAGTGTTTATTTAATTTTTTAAAATAATTTGAATGATGATGTTTTAAAAGCCCTTTATTTTAAACGTTGGTATTAATTCTGATTAAAAAAAAAATTTATAATTCAAGATAGATTCAATAGCTTCCTAGAGCTTTTTGAATTATTTAATTCGGACATTTCATTCAAAAGATATCGCAACACGATATAAGTATTAGATTATTAGGCAAATACGTATTGCGCACACATATAGTAACATAACTTCACGCCTTTTCTACCCGAAGGTCTAGGCAGTGGCGTTTAAGTCTCCACTCGCCGTTATATTTACGTCCCAAATGGAATAGGTGGCCATACCGGGCAAACGAGGGCAAACGAGCAAGCGCGTCACCTGATGGTAAGTGACCAGCGCCGATCATGGACACCTGCAACACATATAGTGTTACACTTGCGTTGCCGACCTTGAAGAGAGTGGGAAATAGGAATAGGAAAGGATGGAAAAGGGGGATGGGCCTCCGGGTACCTCTCTCACCGAACGAAACGCAGCCTCAGCCACTTTACGTCAATCTTCCGAGAGGTCGTGGTATTTTACCAGTAGAGCCGGCCCATTCATGCAGCGAACTGCTTGGCTCCACCACTACCATTCAATTTGTTAAGCTTGAATTTCATTAGTACACAGACATCAGTGACAGGTTTAGGTACTATAATTGATTAGTAAAATCAATCATAGTACCTCCACCCGCCACTAGATGTATGGAGGTACTATAATTGACACTAGAAACGCGGCCTTTAGTGTCAACTACATTCCTTTATAACTGTATTTGATTGAATTTATTATTTTATTTCTAAAATCTATTTAAGAAATAAATACATAACATTTATAATTATGTGTTGTAGAACTGATTTTTTTAATATTTTACCAAAATCAATTAATATATTCTTAAATAATTATTTAAACTCCATGGAGTAAACCATAGCGCGATTTAATAAATTGACGAATAGTGACCTCTATGGCCGAGACGAATAAAACATTATAATATAATAAACTAAAATCAAGACATGATACTCATTTATAATCATGGTTAATAACCTTATAAAAATATTTATATTATAATCTGTTTATGATCCTCGGTTCAAATAATCTTCATCAATATGTTGCGTTCTTATACACAAATTTAAATAAAATATTAGATAGGAACTTAGTTACCATTTCTCTTAATCAGTCCCATTTTTAATAGTACCTATTAAATTAGCCACTTTACGTCGATCTTCTGAGAGGCCGTGGTATTTCACCTGTGGAGCTATTTATGCAGTGATTATTTTTCTCTATTTCTGAATTAATTTCTAAACCTTTTTAAAAGCTTTTATTTAACTTGCACTGTATGTATGTGTGTATGTATGTAAGTATGTATGTTCGGTGGAATCTTGCAACTCACTTTTGAAGTAGATATCTTCAACCGATTGAGCTGAAATTTTGTATACACGTTTACTTTGGATGACAATGCATGATATGATGTGGGAAATTATTCTATATTCAATATGGCGGACCACCCAAGATGGAGGAATGGATATTTTGAATGCATTTCTGCAATATGGGTATCAAATGAAACAGCTTATTGAGTGTAACTCAAAAATTAATATGACGTCATTCTAAGTCCAATATGGTGGAATATCCAAGATGGAGGAAAATATATTTTAAGCTTCTGTACAATATGGGTATCAAATGAAAGGGCTCATTGAGAGTAACTGAAAAAATAATGTGACGACATTCTAAATCTAACATGGTGGATCAGGCAAGATTTTTTAATGCATTTCTACAATATGGGTATCAAATGAAAGGGCTTGTTAATAGTAACTCGAAAAAAAATATGATGTCATTCCAAATCCAATATGGCGGGAAAAAAATTGCATTTCAACAATATGGGTATCAAAAATGAAAGGGCTTGTTGAGAATAACTCGAAAAATAATATAACGTCATTCTAAATATAATACGGTGGACCATCCAAGATGACGGCATACATCTTTTTTATGCATTTCTACAATATGGCTATGAATTAAAAATCATCATTGCGATTAAATGGAAAAGAAAGCTCTAAGCTGAAATTGAATTAGATGATCTCCTTATTGAAGAGCTGGACTGTTTGAAATTAAGCAGTGAACTAATTTGCAATAATGATGCGTTGAATGAAATGACACTAAACTAGCCAGCTATAACTAAAAAAAAAAAAAAAATTTAAAGCCAAAACCCTTTTTAAAGAAGCTTTTATTTAAGCGCTCTAAATATAAGAAAATAATATTTCCTTAAAAACTTCAAGTATCAACTTAGAGCCTCAGTATGTACAATATATATAATAATAAAATCTTGTAGCGAGGTTTGACTCCCTATCAGTAGGTAATTAAATTGCAATAGATAATATAGTAAAGTTAGTAGATTATTTTACATAAATGTTTTGCCCATTTCTTCTCATGACAACCTTGTACTTAGAATCGTCCATGCGTTTTTCTTCCAAGAGGGCAATTTTCTCAAGCGCTCATGTTTTAATATGTGATGCTTTAAATATAATAATAAGTTAAATATCTGTATTTACGGACTATATTTAACTGTGTTTAAGGACCCATAAAAATAAAGCTATTTTGATTTGATGTGACATTATGAAATTAGTACAGTTTATTTACAACTCGCGCGACAAGCTTTTATTATTATATAAATTGTACATACTGAGGCTCTAAGTTGATACTTGAAGTTTTTAAGGAAATATTATTTTCATATTTTTAGAGCGCTTAAATAAAAGCTTCTTTAAAAAGGGTTTTTGCTTTTAATTTATTATTTTCTTTTCTACAACAGGAAGGTACACTTCCAACACGCGGAGGGTCTCCCCCCTTTTTTTTTACGCGAGGAAATGCTTTATGCACACCCCCCGCCCAGGGACGGCAGGGGGTAGTGTGGGACTCCCAAAACAGTAAACTGCAATCCGATCCTAGGGTTACCCACTAAAACCTCGCGGCGGCCTTCCTCCGGCGTTGGGGTGGCCCAGGACAGTGCTTCAGCCCTCTGGTCCACCCTGCCGTTGCCCCCCCTCTGTCACGAGGGGGTGCTCATCCTCGGGGAGATTCGGTGAAGCTCCCCCGGGCGGGGCGGCTCTGACCGTGCGCTCTGTAAAGAGGTGCGCGTCCGGCGGCACCCCCAACGACCCTCCCCGGCCGCACCGGGGGATCATCATTCCCGGGCCGCGATCCGGGCGCACCCGCGGGGTGTACGCCCTCGCGGCCCTTCGGCGGCCTCCTTCTGGAGCATTACAGCTTCGCAGAAGCGTGTGTTCATGCCTACATTTTTAATGCTGGAAACATATACATAATTCAGTACAATCGGATTAGAATCTGTAACTTATCTTACAACAATTCTATTCTATAAATAAGTATTAGACATAAAATTAACAATGTTCGAATATATTACTTTTAAGCTATTTTAAAAGGTAACCCGGCGAGCTTAATATGCAACACCTAACGCCACCTGCGTGTGTCACACCCAGATACTGTTTGTAAGATTTTGTATACTATTACAATTAACATACACAACTTCACGCCAAATCTTTTGCGGGGTAGGCAGAGAGAACAGAGTGCCATAAGGCACGATTCTTACACGCCTCACTCGCTTCGTTGACTTTCATAACTGTTTTCATGCACGCGCGTCGGTTTTTGAGGCTCCTAACATCACTTTCCTCCAGAACACGTTTTATTTGGTCATGGAATGTCTGCCTTGGCCGTCCTTGATTCCTACATCCATCCGCTTTTGCATTGTATATCTGCTTAGTCAATATTGCATCTTCCATTCTTTATACATGTCCGAACCATCGGAGCATGCCCTTTGTTACTTTTACACCGACAGTCTCTTTCAAACCAACTTCCCTCCTTACAACCTTGTTTCCTACGCGGTCAGCGAGGGTCACTACATAGATTTTGCGCAATGCCCTCATTTCGACCGCGTTTATCGTACTTTCATGCACGCTCTGCCATACCCAGCTCTCGCTTCCATAAGTTAGCGTTGGGATCAGTATTGCATTGTGAATTGCTAGCTGGGCTTTTCTGCTAATATCGTTTGCGCCCAGGAATCTTCCCAACGCCCCATTTACTTTATTTCCAAACGCTACTCTTCTTTCTACATCAGCGGTGTATCTTCAATCCCTGCTAAACGCTCATCCAAGATAAACAATTTCATTCACCTGTTCCAGCACTACATCGTCAACCATTATCCTTGCATCCGTTCTGGATTCCTCCCTTTCAAACACCATAACTTTCGTTTTCATCATATTCAATTGTAAGCCTTTCATCAAATAATCATTTTTCATAATAGTGACTAGTGTTTACAGATCAGACGGCGATTCGGCTAAGAGCACGACGTCATCTGCGTAAAGCAGGCAGCTCACAATTAGGTCACCCATTCGGATCCTTACATTCGTCGATCTCACTCTCTGGAGACAACTGTCCAGGTACAGGATGAACAGCCGAGCGGCCAGCACGCATCCCTGTCTGATGCCGATATTGACGTCAAACCAGGGCGACAAGCCGCCGTCAACACGCACACACGCCGTGCAGCCCTCATAAGTGGACTGTACGGCGTGCAGCAGTGCGCCGCTCACCCCGTAGCCCGGGAGTATGTCTCACAGATCCTTCCGTAACACCCTGTCAAACGCTTTTTCCAGATCCACAAAACCGCAGAATACCTTCCGGCTAACAGCCAGTTGTTTCTCCACGATGTTGCGGAGAGAAAAAGTCTGATCCATGCACCCTCTTCCGCTTCTGAAACCACCCTGAGCCCCCCAAAACACTCCGTCAGATATCATCCTCAAATAATATCCAATAACAACAAACAATAATATCCAATTCATTTAAAATAAATTAGAAAAGTGTTATTTAAAGCAAGCGTAGTGTAAAAATTGCAATAGTTATTGTAATGTAGTCATAAAATTTGCTTCAACACCATCACTTTGAAGTTATGCAATGCAAGTTGCGCCAAAGATTGTCAAGATTTCCGATAAATTAATTCAATTCATGTATTTTATCATCATATTATTAAAGTTACCTATAATGGTAAATATTTTCTTATTTCATATTTATAATTTCATTTGTACTTAACTTTTATTACTTTGTATGGAATAGCTAAATAAAGCTTTATTAATATTATCCTAACAAAGCAAACGTTCACTACGGATAATTAAAACACCTATTAGTGCAACTTGCTGTGAGGACATATTTCGGAAGCCTTTTTTAAAGGCAAATCCACGACATAAAATTTGTGTTTAGTTAATAAATAAATTAATTGTCGTCCGGTTATTGAGTTAATAAGGTAATACCGCATTTCTTATTATATTTTATATCGGCCATGGAGGTTGCTGCACGAAATTCTACGACCTCTTAGAATATCGACGTAAAGTGGCACATATCGCATTTCGTTAGGTTAGAGAAGTATCCCGAAGGCCCACTTCTCTTCCCCCTTCTTCGCAATTCCACCTTTAAAGGCCTGCAACCCTACTGTTATACTATCTGTGTTGTTGTTGTCCGTAGACGCCGCAAGTTGCTTACCATCAGGTCAACCGTTTACTCGTTTGCCCCCAATCTCATATAAGAATAACTAGTAGGTATGTAAGTACTCATTATTCACTTATATTAGAATTTCTATTCCTAATATTTTTATCACAGACTTAGGATTTACATATTTAAATCATTTTTAAACTAGTATGGTGTGAGGTGAGTGATAAAAGTTTGTTAACCATAGAGATTTATTATACGCAATCTCCGTACAGCTATATCGAGCAAAAACTGTTTTTACATATGAAAGTTCTAGAACAAATTCTTTCATTATATGATGTTCTTTTATTATACATGTCCGCATCGCAAATCACATACAGATTTTCCTAATAAAGAATTTATCAGGCGTGTACAACCATCGCAAACATCATTTGGTTTATCTCGCGTCGTTACACACTCTGAATAATCCCATAGCTGAGATATTAGGCGGAACATTCACGTATCGTCTAATTAATACGGGTATAGTATTACTTAGATATACATAAATGTACAAGCTCACGACAAGGCTCTTGCGTGGTAGGCAGAGAGAACAGAGCGTCATTAGGCAGGATTCTTACACACGTCACTCGCTGGTCTGTTTTTAAGGGTCGTCATATCACATTTCGCAAGGACACGTTAGTTTTGGTCTATATTATATTACATTTACTTTAATTGAACTAAATATTTCTCAAATAATATATTAATAGTATCTGTGGTCCATTGGCCAAGCACCTTGTTTCTTAATCTAGAGGTCGCGGGTTCAAATCCTGGCTCACACCAATGACTTTTCGAAATTAATTTCTTAAGTTATCTGTAATAAATGTCGATGACTAAAAATTTGGTGAACATGAATATATGACGAGCACGCACACACACATCAACTATTAACTTGAAATTGTTACGTACGTTACATTTCGTTACGTAACAATTCAAGTTAATTGCACCAACGATGAGCCGCATTACTAAACTTTTTACCAAAAATATATTTAACCCGGCGTCAGGGGCTTGGGTCTGTGCGACCCATCATACTTTAATTGGCTTCTTATTTGGATAAATAGCTGGAGCTTTTGAGTTGTTAAATGTATTGGAAGTAGGACATTAAATGTACAGGTGCGCATAATTAAATGAGGTATGCGAGACCCGTCCCCGCAGTCCGTGTAGTTGACATGTTGTTAATATTTAAAATTGTTATTGCTAATGTATGTGTTCAATGTATTTTATTTGTATTTTTTGTAGGTACTTTGTAAAAAAATGATCGAGAAGAGAGTGAGTATCGTCGGAATTTTAGATGAGTCTGTCTCTGATTTATGTTTACAGACAACGAAATGTGTGATGAAGAAGATTATTTGAGCAAGCTAATCCTAGGGAGCCTACCACAGTATCTCAGATACTGATGATGATGATATTCCATTGCCTATTCAGTTCTTATTAGAAATCTTTCACTAAATGAATAATGTATACCCAAATTAGCAAGTTCTTCAAATGGAAACCGTAAATGGTTTTTCGGCTTTCATTGTGGCAAAGGTGGTACAACGTAGTCTAAAACGCCTTTCCACAAAATTTCAGAACCAGAGTTGAAAACATATTTGTCAATAGTCTCACTCTAGTCACGGTACACCAAATACTTTGCCAAAAATTTATCAACGCGGGTTGTGACAGAAAATTTGCTAGTGAATCTTTTGGGAAAATAAGGTAAAATTGCAAGAGGTTTTGCTAGTTGTAACCACAGATTTAAATGATTCGGGGTGATCAATTCGTTTTTTTTTTTCATTACTTTATTATTTTTTCCTATAAAATGGTTTGATTGTCGTTTTTTTCTTAAAGTTCTGTTACCTAATAAAATTCGAATATAATTTAATGCAATACTTAACTAAAAAATATCAAACTACTATCGGACTAGTTATGTCACTTACAAACGGGTCTTCGAGACCCACCCCAACGTCCGTGTAACAGTTTTCCACCCCCATAACGCCGGGTTAAAAAGACCAATGGTTCACCTCAAAAAGTAATAAATATTTGAGTGCCTACTTACAATGTCCTAGAAACGAACAAAAAGAATTAGAACGGCAAACGTAAATATAAGGGACATTGAGGAAGATAAAAAGTTATTTGATTGTGTGGAGACAGTGGAAATGATGGATTAAAAGTAAAGTGAGATGATATATGAATGTTTAATTTCGTTTTTATTACTGACATTGATCGATCGTCCGATTAAATGTAAATTATTAAAATGTACATGTTTACTTTGCGATTTAGTTATATAGAACTAAAGGAGGACTTAGTTTTTGAAATTTCAACTAAACCGTGGATCATTATTAAGGGATAGTAGAGCAAACGAGCAAACGTGTCACCTTTTTTTTTTTTTACGCGGGTGAATGCTTTATGCACACCCCCCGCCTGGGTACGGCAGGGGGTAGTGTGGGATTCCCAAAACAGTTAGCTGCAATCCGATCCTAGGGTTACCCACTAAAATCTCGCTGCGGCCTTCCTCCGGCGTTGGGGTGGTCCAGGATTCGGATAAACCCCTCTGGTCCACCCCGCCGTCGCCCCCCCTCTGTCACGAGGGGGTGCTCATCCTCGGGGAACCTCGGTGAGGCTCCCCCGCGTGGGGCGGCTCCGACCGCGCGCTGTAAAGAGGCGCGAGAAGAGAGTGAGTATCGTCGGAATTTTAGATGAGTCTGTCTCTGATTTATGTTCACAGATAACGAAATGTGTGATGAAGAAGATTATTTGAGCAAGCTAATCCTAGGGAGCCTACCACAGTACCTCAGATACTGATGATGATGATAGTCCATTGCCTATCCAGTTCTTATTAGAAATCTTTCACTAAATGACTAATGTATACCCAAATTAGCAAGTTCTTCAAATGGAAACCGTAAATGGTTTTTCGGCTTTCATTGTGGCAAAGGTGGTACAACGTGGTCTAAGACGCCTTTCTACAAAATTCCAGAACCAGAGTTGAAAACATATTTGTCAATAGTCTCACTCTAGTCACGGAACACCAAATACTTTGCCAAAAATTTATCAACGCGGGTTGCGACGGAAAATTTGCTAGTGAATCTTCTGGGAAAAGTGGATAAAATCGCAAGAGGTGTTGCTGGCGGTAACCACAGATTTAAATGATTCGGGGTGATCAATTCGTTTTTTTTTTCATTACTTTATTATTTTTTCCTATAAAATGGTTTGATTGTCGTTTTTTTCTTAAAGTTCTGTTACCAAAAAACATTCGAATATAATTTAATGCAATTGAGCTTTATTTATTGACTTAAATACCTACAATACTTAACCACAGAATATCAAACTACTATTGAACTAGTAATTATGTCACTAACAAACGGGTCTTGGAGACCTACCCCAACGTGTCCGTGTAACAGTTTTTCACCCCCATAACGCCGGGTTAAAAAGAACAATGGTTCACCTCAAAAAGTAATAAATATTTGAGTGCCTACTTACAATGTCCTAGAAACGAACAAAAAGAATTAGAACGGCAAACGTAAATATAAGGGACATTGAGGAAGATAAAAAGTTATTTGATTGTGTGGAGACAGTGGAAATGGTGGATTAAAAGTAAAGTGAGATGATATATGAATGTTTAATTTCGTTTTTATTACTGACATTGATCGATCGTCCGATTAAATGTAAATTATTAAAATGTACATGTCAACTTTGCGATTTAGTTATATAGAACTAAAAGAAGACTTAGTTTTTGAAATTTCAACTAAACTGTAGATCATTATTAAGGGATAGTAGAGCACACGAGCAAACGTGTCACCTGGTAAACTAGTCGACACCTGCAATACAGACAGTGTTGCAGTTGCGTTGCCGACCAATACAGGAGTAAGATGAGAAAGATCCATTTCCTTTCTTTTCTGTGGAAAGTGAACCTACGCTGGATCTCTCTCTCTCTCTCTCTCTCTCTCTCACCGAACGAAACGTGGCAAGAGCCACTTTACGTAACTATTTTAAGTGGCTGTGATATTTCACTGATCTAGCCGGAAAATATTTAAAAATAATATATTGGAATTACACAATATTTGGAACGAAGTTCCTTGTCGCGCGTTGTGAAAGGGGGCTAGAAGGGAAAAAATTCTTAAAAGTTGTCACGACACAATACATCTTTTATTGGCTTATTTAGAACAATGTAATGTAGTAACATAACTACCCAAATGGTCTAGTGGCTGGGATACCTGCTCTCATACAGGAGGCTCGGGTTCGAATCCCGGTAACGGAACTCTTTTTGAAGTTTTATTTTCCATGTTTTCATATTTTATATATGTTTTTTTTAGTTCTCTCTCTCTCTCTCTCTCTCTCTCTTAAAGAAAGCAAGCCAGATTATTTTTGTTGAGTGTATACAGGTTTTTTGTAAATAATAATGAAATGAAAAATCAAAACCATTGCTACAGTTTCTAGAGGAAGAATTTGATTTAAGAATTAACAATAATCCAGCAGAATCAACAACAAAAAATAATACTACCATTTTTTAAAGACATATAAATCAAATAGAATCCCAAACATATGTTCCCTACTTCAGTTACCAAGCCAATTATTACGAAAATTGAGCCTACTGATTAAGTTTATATTACATTATATTTGTTAATAATAAAAAAAATATTATTATAACTAAAAAAAAAATATTATTACAATTCCTAAACTAATTAATCGAAAGGAACTTCGTTCCATTCAAGGGACACCCCCTCGACACCTCTCAAGTTTTTTTCTTTATGTATAAATGTATAACCCATTTGACATTAGACTTCCTTCTTTATTGGGCTTATTTTGAACAATGGTTTATAAATAAAACAATCTTAAGAGCAACCTTATACATACGATGGCGAAAGTTAATCTCAGAACCTGGTTAGATTACGAAACTTAATGTTTAATGCATGAGAGTGAGAGATGCTGTCAGCTTCCATTCTTATGCTACTCTTACTTTGGTATCTTATTTACGGATACTTATACATAAATGCTCAGTTGATTCTTTTTTACGTAACATTATTATGATTCTTTTTAACATTGATAATATTTAGTAGTTATAAGTCTATAATATGTAGAACGATCATAATTAATATTATTATAGTCAAGTGGTTCTTTATTTGCAATCCCTAGTTAGACTTTTCCAAATCAGTAATTATTTCTCGACTGCCCCCATGCTAGCTCAGGTCAATATTTTCCATTTTCTCCTATCATTCATCGTCCAAATTCATCTTTCATTGGCACATCTACTTTTACACCATCCTTTATGTTACTTTTGTTACTTAATGTGACTTTTAATCTAAGGTGCCACTTAATTTTTATATCTATAAAATTAACTAACAATTAATTTTGATAATTTTGGAGAATAATATAATTAGTAATATTATTAATTCAAATTGTATGCACTTGGTTACGCTTTTAGCACCAATGGTAGGTGAAGTAGTCTAGATCCGGGAAAACGAGATTAGAAACAATACTCTGTCAACAGTTTCACGGCCAGTCGCAATATACCATATTGCGACTGGCCGTGAACACATTGGAATATTATCGTACAAGAAATAGATACAAATATATCCATATATTCTCATATATTACAGTAGCTACACCGCGAATGTCGAAAGAAGATTGGCGTTAGAGAACAGAGTAAATGGAGCGTTAGACACAATGTTAGCAGAAAAGCCCAGCTAGAAATCCACAATGCGGTACTGAATCCGACGCTAACTTACGGCAATCGAGAGTTGTGTAAAGTCAAAGAAGCTTTATTTTCGTAGGTCTTCACCGACACCTAAAAATAGTAAATGTACAAAAAATTGACTCCTTATTTTAAATAAAAATAATATTTATAATTCTTAAACATGAACGCTTGAGGAAAGAAAACCCGTGTTTTCTTTCCTCAAGCGCTCTACACTCGGAATCGGGCCGAGTCGAGCACAATTGGCGCGACATCTTCTATTTCGAGTGGTAACGTTGTGCAACAAGTATGTTCAAAAAAAATATATATGTAACATTTATCAAACATCAACGTAAACTTAAAATTAGAAGTGTAGATTACTTTAAGAAATTCCAACATGCAAACTACACAATCCGCCTTGAACAAGCAACTTGACGGTCCCAAGATGACTTGTCCTTCATGAAGTCATTGATGGTGTAGTAAGCATCAGTAACGAGACGATCCTTTACAGCCCACCTAAACCGATCTAAAGAGAGAGCCAGAATATGCGCAGGGATCCTATCATAGAACTGTACACCCAATCCCAAAAAACGACTTATGTACTTTGTGTAGGCGATTACGCGGTAAAACAAGTTTATGCTTGCCTTTGGTATTAAAATTATGTACATCACCCTGTTTAGTTATATTGGCATGAAGTAAAGTTATATATAAATTTAAATATATACATACAAATTGAAACATGTTGGACGTTGAAATTTCCACTTATCATCTGGACGGATTAATAATTATTTAAAATTTACATGAAATTGGTGGTAATCCCATGCAAAATTTTATGCATATATGCATTATTTTATTTTGTTTATGCAGAGCGAACATACGAGCCGCCTGGTGTTAAGCGACGAAGCAGCATTGACATCTATTACAACGAAAGGGTTTTAGTTGCATTGCCAGTATTTAAGTTATGATAACCACGTGATGGGATACATTTCCGAGAGTGGGTTATTGTTGTCGTGCTGGCAGACTACTAGACCACCAATACAACACAATATAAATTTCAATATTTTAAACCAGAATTTCTTTATTATTTGAGACATCTTGAAAATTTATATGTACCGGTTGTAAAAAATTGGTAATAAAGAAAGAAAAAATGTCACACGGTTTATCAGGGAAATATAGAAAAGGTACATTTATGATAATCCGGATTTGCGGGTAAACTGGAATAAATTTATGTCAGTCTATAAAAAAGCAGGTTTTTAGGGAGGAAAATGATGAATTTATGCGTGTCAGTCTATAAAAAGCAAGTTCTTAGGGGGAAAATGATGATTTGAATCATTTAGTCTATAATTGGGTTAAAAAAGGGTAACAATTTTCTTTTTTAATGTTTGATAATTACGAATGTTTGACAATCTCGGTCTTCTTCGGTTCGTACGCTGGTGGCACGCCCATGTTATGATGACGGTGTTGGTATTGTGGGTTCGCCATTTGTGTGCCCGTACTTGCTGTCAAGTCTGCTGCTATCGGTTGTAAAATTACTCTGTTTATGATATTCTGTTAGGCATCTGTTAGGCATAGGGTCAGAGTTTGCTGTTACCAGTAATCGAGTTATGTTTTGTCTTTCATAGCACGGTTTAGGTTACAAGTGTGGTGTCTAAGGTATTGGTGTATTCCTCTCGGGCTCCAATCCCCATGGATGTATCTGCACATATATGCTAGACAATACACACATTGTATTGTCATCATATATCTATCTATCATACACTAGCTTCCCATGATCAGCAGCCTCTGCAAAAGTTAGGTAAGTAATAAACAAATAAAGTACCTAATAAAGTAAGTAAGTAAGGTAAGTAATAAATTCTAAGGTACCTAATTCTCTTAGGGCGCTGTTATCGAACAACGAATAACTGAACAAATTGTATAAACCAAATGTTTTACACATTACTCCCATCTTATGGCACTTTTTAAAAGATAAAGCACTATAATCTGCCTCTTGTTATATATGTGACATTGTTAGGTTTTCTACTCAGTGTCTATTCCCCAATCGGTATTCAAAATCGATTCTCCATCGCGACCCAATCATCCGGAAAATTGGTATAAACAAAAAATAATTATTTCACTCATTTCGTTATTAAATCTTATATTAATTTATCGAGAAATACGAACATGCAAAGCTTCTCAATTAATTGTAAATTAAACCTCAAATACTTATTTTCCTCTATAAGCTACTACGTCGTTACAAATTAGAAAAAAAAAACAGCCAAAGGCGAATAATTTATAATTATAATATAATCATAGATTTATTAACATCAAAGAGCCTCGTTGAAAAGTTTTTATAAGAAAGCATTGAGTTGAGTAAAAAATTAAAGCTTCGGCATTTTTGCAATGTTGAGTATAATAGTAACGATTGCTGTTCAGAAAACGGCAGTGTTCAATCACCACCTCAGTACAAATATTTGAGCAATTACCATGAAATATTCATGGTAATTGCTCAAATATTTGTAATGAGGTGTAAACCATATTTTTTGATAATATTATAAATATTCTTTTATTCTATTTATTCTTTTATTTATTTTATTATAATTATTCTTTTATTCTATTCACGTTATTTTTGGTTGTGAATTGAGTTAATGTTGTATAGATATAAAAAAAACACGTTACATGGACTATTCACGTTTGAGCCAAAATTATTTTAAGGACAAATCGAATTCACATATCTTATGAGAAGGTGGCGCTTGTAATTTCTATACCAATATCGTCGAGCTTAATAATTATAAATGTTCTTGAAATTTTGTGTATCGTTATTTGTGAATCGAACAACATCAATTTTTTTAAGCCCCTAGACGTTGAGAATGGTCCACCCCTTTTTTAACCGACTTCCAAAAAAAGGAATCGAAGGCACCCACCGAAAATTGAATGGGAGTATGGTATTTTTATTACGTAATAGTGATGTCTTACGGATATGCTTTACTGTGTCAAAATATGATGCTGCCGCGCTGATTATGAAGCTCACAGTACTCCTTTACGGTTAGGAGTTGGGAGACAGGACTGCTTTTGGTCGATAGAAACCACTTAATACTAAGTATATATGTTTGCATCTACACGTGATGCTGCTGTGCTGATGATATAGCTACATAACTCCTTACTCCGTAACAGTTAGGAGTTGGGAGACAGAACTGCTTTTGGTCAATAGAAACTACATCTTTAATTATAAAGATATTTACAATTGTTAGTTACTATTGAAGTCGGTGCCGGCAAAAAGTTACACCGTATTGTATCATGCCGTGTGGCTTTGACGACTGCGCATATCATGTTGTTACTTAGGCTGTTACCGACTACAATAGTATCTGACAACTGTAAATATTTTTTTATTTAAAGATGGCCTTGTTAAAGTATTACGTTTTGTATATTGTACTAAGTAGATAAGTTAGTTGGGTTACTTATCGCTTTTTAGTTCCGTAAGTAGGTACTTTTTGTCGTTTGTCTTCTTGAAGTCGGTCCAACTTGTTTTTTTAGTGAAACTTCTAATCTCTCTTCTTAAGAAGTAAGTTTTGGATTTATCAATTTTTCTTTACTACATCATACATGCATTATACGTGAAAACCTCCCCGTGATATCTTCTATCTATTAAAAAACTGCATCAAAATTCGTTTGCGTAGTTTTAAAGATACATACATACATACATAAGCTCACGCCTGTATCCCATGGGGGTAGGCAGAGACTTTGGCTTTCCACAAGCTACGATCCTGACACACATCTTTCGCCTCATCCACAGTCATACATCTCGTCATGCATTTACGTCGGTTTCGGGTGCTACGCATTTAGCCTTTTTTAAACAGACCACTTATTTGGTCGTGGTAGCTCCGTCTTGGTCTCCCGATCCCGACCCTGCCACTCACATTCGCTTCGTATACTCTTTTAGTCATTCGGCTTTCATCCATTCTTGCAATATGACCAAACCATCTTAACATACTTCTCTCCACTTTGGTCACCACATCATCCTTCAACTTGCATTTCTCCCTTATCACGCTATTTTTTATTCGATCCGCAATGGTGACTCCACACATACTTCTCTGAGAACGCATTTCCACTGCATTCACCTTACTTTCATGCTTCGCCTGCCACACCCAACACTCACTCCCGTATGTCGGCAACGCAACAGTAATACTATATGTGTTGCTGGTGTCTATGGGCGGCGTTGGTTGCTTACCATCAGGTGACACGCCTGCTCGTTTGCCCTCCTATCCCATAAAAAAAGCGGACAAGTAGCAGAAAGCGACTTTGTTTTATACAATATAACAAATGACATAATTATTACGTACACGACTACGAAATCCTGGCGACATATATGTTTTTTTTTCCACTAGCTTAGTGGTGCATCAGCTCAATAACCGTTTCAGTGGTCTTGACTATATTTTTGTAAGCCATGCGGGATAATCGATGATGAAAAAAACTATGAATAATTTATGTCCATGCATTAACATAATTCATTAGGTGATATGACTGCTTATAGTTTTGGTTATAATGGTCGTGAAGATATAACATCTATAAATTCCATTACAATCCAAAGTTAAACTAAGTTTAAAGGTATAATCCCTGATGCACCTTTAGTTATAAATTTCTCTACGTGACTTATTGAAAATACATCGGATGGTAAGAAGGCTTATCCTGGCTGCATTTAAAGTAGTTCTAAAAACGCAAGGCAAATTTTTCTATTAGATCCATTTTCAGACCTAATTGTGAAAATAAAATAAAATACCATTTTTAAAAAGATACTATATTATTTAATTGACAACACCTTAGTGATGCCACAAGGTGACGTTGAAAGTCTTCAAAATAGATCAAAATCCGACTTGTAACAGTGGTAGAGTCTTGCAGTCTGCTGCATAAATGGGCTGGCTTGACCGGTGAAATACCAAAACCTCTGAGAATATCGGCATAAGGTGGCCTGTCGGCCAAAGCCGTTCCGTTTCTTTCATTGTGTGAGGGATCCGGAGGCCCGATACCCTGTCGCCTACCTTTTTCCTCCTACTCCTTTAAAGGACGGCAGCGCATCACTGTGTACATGGGCAGTAAGATGTTACTTACCATCAGGTTAACCACATCCTCGTTAGCCGTCCCATCTGACAAAAAAATTGACATCATACCGTGTTTCGTTGGATGAGGGACGTATCCGAAGGCCCACCTCCATTTCCCTCGCTTCCCATCCCCCGCCCTATCTCATGGCAAAATCCAAAAACTCAACACTATCGATCGACAAACACGTGCCCCAGTGCTCGTTTGTCCTCAAACTCATGAAAGAAACTTATGGCACTCTATAATTTTTGATTACCCTACGAGTCTCCGTCGAGTTGTATTGTTAATATGTAGCTTGAAAAAAGGAAATAAAACACAAATTGCGGTTGATATACCGTACCACGTTCACGTACAGACGCCTAAAAAAGCCAACCAAGTTGAATGCGTAATGTAAATAGGATTAGACACTTTAAAAAAGTATTCTGTAAAATATACAGATGAGACGTACGTATACGACGAGCATACAAATGTATGTTGAGTTCACAATGAATTTTAGAAACGCTGAAACTCTGATTTAGTACTTCAAAGGGGGTAAAGCGAGAAATAATTTAAATAAATTGAACAAGAGCGAAGACAGAGAAGTAATGTCTGGCGATTACATTTTGTGTCAAGTGCGAGTCGAACTAATGTTCGACTCGCGCTTGACACCACCCACGCACAAATGTGACAGGTACTTCACAAAATACACAATTCGCGAAATGAGATATCCTTTCAAAGTTAAAAAGGTCGCCTGTTCACATTCTAATAAATGGTTTGTCTTGTCTGAGCTCGTATATTACTACAGAAAGTTTTCGCAGCGAAACTTCTCTATAGAGTAGATAATTACTTAGGGACTTATTGTCAAAAGTAATCTCCATTGAATTTAGTGGGTGGGCTCGTAATTTTAAATCTGTTTTAAACTTGTAAACCAAACCTAATACAATGAAATGAATTCGGTTGAGGCAATTTATTGGGATAATTACTATTATTTTTCAATGTCTAACATTAACGCTGTTAATTTGATAATAATAATAAAAAAATATTAAATACAATATATTTAGATGTCTCGGTGACAGTTTTGCATACCGCTTCCAAATCAAGAAGTCACGTATTTGACTCCTGACGCACTCCCATGACTTTTCAGAGTGTTTTTGTGATAAATATTGCTGGCTTACAGACTGTGCCCGGACTTCGACAATAGGCTTGCTACCTATAATATTTTCAACTTTATAATTAGACAAGATCAAAGCAGAACCGGCGGGAACAGGCGTGAAGTTGCATTTGAAGTCAAAGTAAGAAACATTTATTAACATTCAAGTTATCCCTCTTAAGTCAAATCCATTAGTCACTACTTACGACACCCATGGGAAGAGTTGACGTGACAATATCCTCTAGAGTGCCTTCAACCACCAATGCGAATACTTACCATAATATATCGTATTTTCATGAAGAATTCAATGACTTAATATTACATTTTTTTGACGCAATCTCAACCATACATTGACGAAATTCATTTGTTGTTTTGTTTTTTTATGGGATTGGAAGGCAAACAAGCATGCATGTCACCTAATAGTAAATGACCAACGCCGCCCATGGACACCTGCAACACATATAGTGCGTTACAGTTGCGTTGCCGACCTTTAAGGGAGTAGGATGGGGAAGGAAGGGGGGCCTCCGGATACCTCTCTCACTGTACGAAACGCGGCATGAACCACTTTACGTCGATCTTCTGAGAGTTCGTGGTGTTTTACCGGTCGAGCTGGCCCATATAATTTAACATTTAAGCAACTCGTTCAAAGAGAATATTACGTATTACGTGTCCTTACCGAAGTTGATGTAAGTTTATTAATTAAAAATCAACTAGCGTGTATGATAAGAGTTATGAAAGTCAGAGAAGAAAACAACGGATTTATATTTTATTTCTTTAAATACCTTTTTATCTTGTAGATAAAATATAAAATGGCATTACTTTTTACTGAAATATTCCTGAAATAGACCTCAGAATCACGATCTCACAGACCCTGCACGGGTATAAGTGTTAGATAATTTGACGCGGGTATAGGAAGGATAAGCACTCTCTTGTTGAGAGTAATCTCGTTTAGAATGCTTGTCCAAACACCACACAGAAACCACAGCAGCTAATAAATACTGGATATCTATAACATTATATAAATAGAATATATAAATTCCAAGTTTATTTTGAAATTAAAATACGGAATATTGATAATTTAATTAATCTGTGGTATAAAGTGCAGTACAAAAATGTAATATAGAATTAGTTTGATTATTTCGGACTTACGTGGTTTTGTTACCAGCCAAAAACCTTTAAAGAAAGCCTACAGTTAAGATCAAAACTAAAACCACCAAATATTTAAGTATATGAAAACATTACCTCTATTACTAAAAAGCGATAAATAACGTAATTTACTAATTTGTATACTTAATACGATATACAAAACGTAATACTTTAATAAAGTCATCTTTAACTATTATAATATTTACAAATGTCACTTATTTTTGGAGTCAGTGCAAGCCTAGGTAACATACTCTATTTTGTTGCACCGACTTCAATAATGAGTGACAATTGTAAATAATAAAATAGTTAAAGATGACTTTATTAAAGTACTACGTTTTATATATTGTATTAAGTATACAAATTAGTAAATTACGTTATTTATCGCTTTTTAGATATAGAGGTAATGTTTTCATATATTATTATGTACTTATATATTTGGTGGTTTACGTTTCTAGAAGTCGGTTAAACTTTTTTTTTAAGTAATTTTTTTCACGAGTTTTAGTGATATTAATGAGTTGTGAACCTCACTAGAAGTTAGTTCAATTACAGGGCTTTCAGTTAATTAAATATATTATCAATAATTACAAGACCCTTGGTTAAATGGTTGATATTTTTAGGGAGCTATAATTGTCATAAATAGGTACTTAGATAAAAGAGTATGATAATTCATGCATAGTATTTATATTTTTGTAATTATCACGGGTAGACCAAATAACACTGCAGCCCGAATGAAGCCCAATCGTAGCCTGGAAACTATTGCAAAAAATAAAAAACATTTTTACAAATTGTCTCCCAACTCCTAACCGTTGAAGAATTCTGTGGCCTCTTCATCAGCACAGCAGCATCAGGTGTATATTCAGGCATTCTTCACAAGCAGCACGCTAACCCTGCATACTACCAAGTAGTTTCTATCGACCAATTGCAGTGCTGTCTTCAAACCCCTAACCGTTGAGGAGTTTTGTGGCTTTTTCGTCAGCACAGCAGCATCCGATGTTGACACCATAAAGAATATCTATAAGACATCACTATTACGTAACAAAAACACTATACTCGCATACAACTTTTATTGGATGCCTTCGATTTCTCCTGGTTCCCATCATCAGATCCTGACCTGGTGAAAATGGGACCATCTCGGAGGTAAACACCATACAACGAAAAAAAATTCAACATCATTTTTGCAGAATATGTTCAAAGAATATAAAAATAAAAATATCCGTCAATGTTTCTTACGTAATTGACCCAATACGTATTGATACGATTGAAATTGACGAAGGCTTTGACGGCACATATCAAACTTCTAATATTTATTCAAATCTTCATACTTTTATTTTTTTTTGGCAAATACTTGCGAGAAAGGACCCGGACGCGCGGGGATACGAAGTGCGGAGGCGGGAGGCCTTCTGGGGGATCCTGGGGGACTGGCGCGACGCGCTGGTCCTCCAGGGCTTTGCGCGTCAGTGCGCCGTCGGTGCCGTCCTGCCTCACCTCGAGGCCTGGGTAAATGGGGCACTGTCACCTCCAGGTTTACTCAGATACTCACCGGGCATGGGTGTTTCGGTGAGTATCTGAGTCGAATAAAACGTGAAGAGACGGCGAGATGCCACCATTGCGCATCCGACTTGGACTCGGCACAGCACACGCTGGAGGTCTGCCCGGCCTGGGCGGCCGAGCGTCGAGTCCTGGTCGACGGGATCAAGCGAGACTTGTCCTCGCCGGTGTTGGTCGTGGCAATGCTGGCGGGCGAGGAGGAGTAGAGGGCTGTGGTCTCTTTCTGCGAAGCTGTGATGCTCCAGAAGGAGGCCGCCGAGCAGGTTCGGGAGAGAGCCGATCCCGCTCGAAGGCGGGGACGGGCGAAGGACGGGCCGCGAGGGCGCACACCCCGCGGGTGCGCCTGGGTCGCGGCCCGGAAAGGATAACCCCCGGTGCGGCCGGGGAGGGTCGTCGCCGGCCACGCGCCTCTTTACAGCGCGCGGTCGGAGCCGCCCCGCCCGGGGGAGCTCGCCGAGACTCCCCGGGGATAGTGATAGATACTCGTGACACAAGGGGTGCGACGGCGAGGTAGACCAGAGGGCTGACGCACTGTCCTGGGCCACCCCAACGCCGGAGGAAGGCCGCCGCAAGGTTTTAGTAGGTAGGATTGGATTGTAGTTCCCTGTTTTGAGAATCCCACACTACCCCCTGCCGTTCCCAGACGGGGGGTGTGCATTAAGCATTTACTCGCGTAAAAAAAGGACCATCCCCTTTCCCTACTTTTCCCATCCTACTCCCTTAAAGTCTGACACTGAGTTGTAGGGTTCCATGGACGGGGGAAGTTGCTTACCATCAGGTGATCTGCTTGCTCGTTTACCCTCTTATCCATAAAAAATGGAAATCAAATTTACAGGGTACTTCAGCTATATTTGATTACTAATTTGGTTACTTTTACGCCAAGTCCTTTGCCGGGTTGGCAGATAGAATAGATTGCTTTATGAAACGTTTCTGACACCACACTAGCTTCATCGACTTTCATGACTATTTTCATATACGCTCGTCGGGTTTTGCGGTTCACCTTCTGCTAATATACGTTCAGTTTGGCTAAATAAAGTGTGTGGCCTTTTTGACTCCTTCTGTTTTTGCTTTATATCTCTGTGTTCGATATCGGACCGCGAATAAGAAGATTCTCTTAGGGGGCTACCCCCTAAGAGAATCTTATTCGCGGTCCGATTTATTATTTTGTTACTTTTTCAACATAATATTACTACTCTAATCTGAATTTACTAATTTAAAGAGGTTTTTACATATAGGCATATTGTGTTGTTTGAGAGTTTAGTTTGTCCAAATAAATAAAAGCTGTTTACCTTCAAATTGGAACTTGTATGAAAAGGCTTACCTCCTACAGCTAGTTGGAGCTTAGAGACAATAAGCTGGGAGGACACTGTCATTGAATTTGCGAAGCTTAAAAATTGTTTTCCTGAAACTATTGTTGGTTTGACTACAATTTCCCCTAGAATGGATTTCAAGAGCGCAAATTGCTGGAAATTATGGAACAACTACATAAAATTATCAAATATTTTTTTTGGACCAAAGATCGGATATTATAATTATCGGATACATATCAAAACACTTTTTTTTCATAAGTTCGCCATGATAAGTAATGATAACAATGTAAATCACTTTAAAACCTCCTAACTTAATGTATTAAGCAAAATCACACAAAATTAAATATAAGAATATAACAACATAACATAACTTCACGCCTTTTGTTACCCGAAGGTGTAGGCAGCGGCTGTTAAGCCTCGTCTCGCCGTTATGTTTACGTCCCAAATGGAATAGGTGGCGAACCTATTGCCATACCGGGCAGAATATAAGAATATAATAATAGAATATAAGAATAAGAATATAACATTATAAAATACATTATATATTATAAGAATATAACATTTCATCATTCATCATCATTAGCCTTTTGAGGTCCACTGCTGGACATAGGCCTCCCCTATAGAGCGCCACAACAGCCGGTCCGCTCAATCATGGGGGGTGTTTGCCATAATCGGGCAATCACGCAATCAGGCGGGTTGGCGATCACAGATCAGAATGCTGCAGCCCATTCTTCTAGCTTTTCCCTTAGTGGCCTTTTACGACACCCACGGGAAGAGATGGGGTGGTGTTATTCTAATTTACAGGATATCTATTGATATTTATTATTAAGTTACTTAATATTTATTTATTTAAGTTCTCCAAAATAGCTCGTAATATAACAGTAGTTTCGTCTGATACAAAATTAACACGATCTGTGCCCGTAGTATAGAAGATAAAAAACAAAGAAGATCTGTTTGGCGAAAATATAAGAGTAGCGTAAGCTAAGGTAAAATATAAAGAATTTTGATCGGCAACTGGATTTTGTAAATATTTCATAAAGCTTCGGGCGATTATAATTGCCCTGCACGGCGTCGTAAAACTTAAAATTGAATAACGGATAAGGTGACGCTTCTGTAGGGGCTAAACTCCGGCAAAACACCTGAGTCGTCAGTATTGTACGAGATCCGTTGAACAAACCTTCCCCGCCGCATTTTTTTAAAATTCAGTCCAGCATGTGATTATTAACAGTGTTTTGCTTAAGATTTTTCCACGTTGTGTTAATTTGACCAATTCTATACCAATTGAAAGTATGAAGCATAGCATATAGAAATTTTAAGTTGCCTATTATTAACATTAAAACAACTTTTAGGATTCGAACTCAAAGAGTTCGAGTTCATTGATGCAATGCATGTTTCGATGTTTCGAATGATGTTTCGTGAAAATGATCTTTGCATGACTGCAAAGATCATTTTCACGAAACGTCGGGAAATAAATAAAAATAAGTAATAACTAACCGCGACACAATCCTAAAAGTTATTTTAATATTATGAATGTGATTCGCGAAAGTCTTAGAAATAAATTTGCCTATTATTTTCCAGTCCAAACTGTCGGGTTGCCGGACTTAAACAGATACGAAATATGAGCGTTACTTGAGGAATATTATATGGAACATGTTGCTTTATATATTTATTTTGAACGAATCGCTCGAGAGCAGTTAGTGGGAGAGAATTTGTTTTTTTTATAAAAGTGGTTTCTACAGGCGAGATATGTGTAATGTCATTTAACTTTTATGTTATGGACTTTTTTTGATTGATTTTATCGTTTGTCTCGGTGGCCCAGTGGTCAAGCACACGGCTTCTGATCCAGAGGTCCAGGTTCGATTCCTGACACTGGCTCACACCAATGACTTTACGAAATTGTTTTTCGGAAGTTATGTGTGATAAATATCGATGATCGAAATTTTTGTGCCCGGTATGGCAATAGGTTCGCCACCTATTCCATTTGGGAAGTAAACACGACGGTGAGACGAGGCTTAACAGCCTCTGCCTACACCTTCGGGTAACAAAAGGCGTGAAGTTATATTATGTTATATATATATATATATATATATATATATATATACATAAGTCGGTGCAATACAATAGAGTACGTTACCTGGGCTTGCACCGACTCCAAAAATAAGTGACATTTGTAAATATTATAATACTCTCGAGAGCAATGAATCCGGGTCACTTAAAGAATGTTAAAAATCTCGGAAACTAAAAATGATAGGTTAATGCAATAAATTGTATTTAATAGACAATGTAATACTCCTTAAATGAAAGTAAAAAAAATATGAGTCACCATACATTTTATTAACACAAAATTACATAAAGAAAAAATCTGCTGATCTCTCCTTAAAACAAAAATAGGAAACATGAAATTTTTGAACTTTATTACGATTTTCTTGAATTATAATACTTCGTATTGCCTCCTCGTGCTTCCATTAGTGCGTTTACGCGGTTTGGCATGCTGTACACCAAGTTCCTTATACGATTTTGGGGAATATTCTCCCATTCCTCTGTGAGAGCAATTTTGAGCTCACGAAGCGTGATTGGGGGAGGGTTTCGTTGTTTTACGCATCTGCCTAGCTCGTCCCAAGCATGCTCGATCGGGTTGATATCCGGGCTGCGCGCTGGCCACTCTGTATGTACTGTATCACGAGTAATGTTCATCTCTTGAAGGTAGTCATTCACAATCCTACCTGTATGAGGTCGGGCATTGTCATGCATAAATATAGCATCCTCACCTAAATTGACCATAAATGGACCAACGTGATCATTGAGGATTTCTTCCACATATCTTACGTTAGTTAAAGAGCCGTTTTCTATGATCACCAGCTCTGTGCGACTTTCAGAAGAAATTCCGGCCCACACAAGTACAGACCCACCACCGTAGGCTACTTTTTCCTCGATGCATGCTTGCTTGAATCTTTCCCCTGGTCTTCGATACACTCTGTGTCTTCCATCGTGCTTGTAGAGCATAAATTTTGATTCGTCGGAGAACATAACTTTTGACCAATCTTCAATACTCCAATTTACGTGGCTCTGGGCATATCTTAGTCTTGAAATACGATGCCCACGCTCCAGTTTAGGGCCGTTTGCAGGTCTAAGGGGTTTTAAGTTAGATTCAGCAAGCCGACGTCTTACTGTCCATGCACTTGGGTTACTTCCTCCGAGGCGTCGAAACTGATTGGTGAGTTCAGTTCCTGTGAGAAAGCGATTTCGAAGCATGGTGTTCACCAAGTATCGGTCTTCTCGTGCTGTGGTATACCTGGTTCTGCCCGTTCCTGGTCTGCGTAGGTTAGAACCAGTTTCTTCGTAACGTCGGAGAACTCTTTGTACTGTTGACAGCGACACACCAACAGTCCTGGCTGTATCGCGCTGACTCCGGCCGGTTTCCAGCATTGTAAGTATTCTGGTGCATTCTTCAGGCGTAAGCGACATAATTTCAGCTTGAATAATGAATATAGAGCACTATCAACATGGTTTATGTACCCACATAAATGACAGATTACAAACAAAAGCAAAACCAAATGCTGTAATTTCGTAGTTCCATCTTCGAAAGTGGCCCTTTTTCAAATTTGATTTTTTTATGATATAACTTTACAATAACTAAGAAGTTTTAATACCTTCATTTAAGGAGTATTACATTGTCTATTAAATACAATTTATTGCATTAACCTAGCATTTTTAGTTTCCGAGATTTTTAGGATTCTTTAAGTGACCCGGATTCATTGCTCTCGAGTGTAGTTAAAGATTACTTTCTAAAAGTGTTACGTTTTGTATATTGTATTAAGTATACAAATTAGTAAGTTTCGTTATTTATCGCTTTTTTGTTATGAAGGTACTTACTGCTTTCATTTACTTAAAGATTTTGTGGTTTACGTTTCTAGAAGTCGGTTTAACTTTTTTTTTAAAGTAAATTTTTTCACGAGTTTTAGTGATATTAATGAGTTGTGAACTTCAATGAAAGTTAGTTCATTTACATGGCTTTCAGTTTATTAAATATATTATCACTTGTTACAAGTCCTTTTGTAAAACGGTTGATATTTTTAGGGAACTATAATTTTTATTATTAAGTACTTAGCTAAAAGAGTTTGATAATAATTGTTAAGTATTTATAGTTTTGTTATTATCATGGGTACACAATAACATTGCAGCCCGAATGAAGACCAATCGTAGCCTTGAAAGTATTGCAGAAAAAAAAATTTTTACAGTATTGTGCCCTAACTCCTAACCGTTTAAGAGTTCCGCAGCTTTATCATCAGCACAGGAGTATCAGATATGGATTTAAGCTTATCTCCCAAGCAACACGTTAGTCCTATACACCACTAAACGGTTTCTATCAACTAAATGCAGTACTGTCTGCAAACTCCTAACCATTAAGGAGTTCTGTGGCTTCTACATCAGCACAGCAGCATCAGACGTATATTCAAGTATACCTCACAAGCAACACGTTAGCCCTACATACTACCAAGTAGTTTCTATCGAAAAATTGCAGTGCTGTCTTCAAACTCCTAACCGTTTAGGAGTTCGGTGGCTTTATCATCAGCACAGCAGCGTCAGATGTTGACACCATAAAGAATATCCCTAAGACATCACTATTATGTAACAAAAACACCATACTCGCATACAATTTTCGGAGGTTTCCTTCGATTTCTCTTGGTTTCCATCACCAGATCCTGACCTGGTGAAAACGGGACTATTTCGAAAGTAAACACTATCTATCAAAAAAAATAATTTGAAATCGGTCCTAAAATTGACGAAAATATCGGTGAACAGATATAAAAGAAAATTAAACATACAGACGAATTGAGAACCTCCTCCTTTTTTCTAAGTCGGTTAAAAAGGTATTCTGAGAAAAAGGATAGCTGGTCTCTGGAGAAATACCCAGATTGTTCCACATACCTTGTTGACACATACAATTAATTATTGACATTGCCGCCCCATCCCGCCTCTCTTCTGGCTAAGTGTAGTTTACTTTCTAACATTGCTTTTGCTGGTGTATATTATTGTATACATGTAGATACATAATTTACCATTTGTCAATAATATTGATTCAATATCAATGTTCACAGATTTCTTGATATCAAATATGAGAAAGCAAAATATTTGATACATAAATATTTTTGGAATAGTTTTCGAAAGTTAAGTGTAATAAATATCGATGACTGAAAACTTTGTGCTCGGTATGGCAATAGGCCATTTGGGACGTAAACATAACGGCGAGACGAGACTTAACAGCCGCTGCCTACACCTTCGGATAGCAAAGGCGTGAAGTTGTTATGTTATTAAGACAATTTTTTCACAATTTTTATCTTATGAATAGTCTGATGTAATGTACTCAAATAGGATCCAGAAAATATGTGCCGAAAATGAAAACGGTCTTTACTGCGTACATTGTGCAGTATCATGACGAATTCCGTCGGGTTTTTACGGCTCGGCCGATTACGCAGGGCATGCTTTAAAATAATATTACCACGAATTGAAAAAGTTTTATGTTTTTTTCATGTCACACTGCCTTCATGTCAACGAAATGACAGGGATTATGGAAATAGTATTGCAAGAATGGAATGTTTATTTTCACACCATTTTATAAGTAAATATTTATTTATTCACGCTTGAAGTGAGTAGTAATTGGATAAATTGTTTACAGATAAATGTGATAGAACAAGGTTAATGAAAGTTTCTAACGAGTATTTACCCTCGTGGGGTGGTTGAGCTGTAGCTGTAGGGATTGGACATCTGTTTGCACGGTAAACGGTAGCCGTGCGTCCGATTCCGCGCCCAACAAGAGGCTGTCAGGCAGGGGCCCGGTTTCCAGACGCGGGTGCAGTGAGTGCGCTTCAAGTGGGAACCGACCCGGCGACGGTTGGTTTGCTGTAGGGGTCCACATCTCTGGTACTTGCCTGGATAGCAAGTAATGTGGTATCCGCTAGTGGTTGCGCCAGTCAACTCTGCTGGGCCGAAAATTAGTGGCATGGATCTACATAGTGATTTGAGCGTGCTTTACAGCTCTGGAACCAGGTGGATACTGGTAGCCGGCTTCTCTGGCGTCTCAAGCACGGATTGAAGTGTCAACTAGCTCTCAGGTGAAGCGCTCGGTAAGCAGGTTTTGGCACGCTTGAGGTGAAGCAAGGCCTACCGCACACTTTGGTCACACACTCTGACTTCGGTTAGGGTGTGGCCATAGTGAGCGGCTATATACCTTACAAGTCGGAGGGATGTTAACTTTAAATATTACAAACCCTATTGGAAACGGATCTCTATTTTGAACATAGCAATGAAACGACTTTAGCAGATATTTTCATAAACAAATTACAGATATAAATATTACTTCAGGTCAAAACAAAATAGCTAGATAACGGAACGGTTTACGTCACTAATAGTCTTACAAAATCCTCATAAATTTCTTTAATATTTATAAATATAATTGTTGTCACACGTAATATAAGGTTCCTAACATTACTTTCTTGTAGAATAATATTAATGCGGCTTAATTCGCTTCTAAATTAAAATATAAAAATTCTACCGCTTTGGCGCTTAATTTTGGCGTAATAATTATTGTTTCTTGTATTTGAACAAACTCCAGAGTCTTACACTTACTTTGAGTTATCACTTCTACTTTTCAATCTTTACTATAAGTAGTTTTAAACCTGAAGAGCTATTAAATATTCAAGTATAACTTTACTCAAACTCTATATGGCATTGCACACGACCGAAACTCCGCGGACAAATTCTTTTTCACAAGTGAATGGAATCTTTTGCAATCTCAAGAAAAGTGAGTTTTATTAAATCCTTTTTTTATTCTCTGTAACCTGAATGTTATATTGCAGGAAATTGACATAGCCTTTACATTCTTATTAATCTGTATTATTTAAAATTATTCACTAGATACAATGATTTTTTTCAAGCAAAAATTCACGCCCGTTTTCTACCAGAAGGAGTAAGCAGCGGTTGTTAAGCCTCAACTTGCCTTTACCGTATCAAATGGAAGAAGTGGGGACCGTTTGCCGTACACTGGGCACAAAGTTGTCAGTCATCGATATTTATCACTTATCACTTATTACTTCCGAAAAGAATTTCGAGAAATTTTGTGAGCCCCGATTCGCACCTACGTCTTAATTCAGAAGCGGATTGCTCGACCAATGGACCACCGAGACAACCTAACCTTTTTTGCAATCGTAACGAGAATATAGCCAACATATAACATAACATAATGAGGATCATTTTATTATGATAGATGGCGATCACCCGGTGTTTAGTGGCTATGGAAATCTAGAGAGCTAACTCAGAGAGCGCCACAGTTGGGAAGGGGAAGGATGGAGAGACGGATAGGCATAAAAAGGCATCGAGAAAATAGTGCGACTAAAAACATAAGCCACTTTACGTCGTTAATCTCAGTGATTGAGCCTGCCCATTTATGTATTGAATTGCGTAGCCCTACAATAGCTTTTTAGTTATAATAACCGTTCCAATTAAAATGGTTTTAATTATGATGGCATTACATTCAGAGGTTTAGCCTTTTTCAATTGGAATTCCGTTTGCATAGTAAAGGTTTAAACACAAAGTTACATTGCAGAGGCTAATAACAATGGTGCCTGACGATTCTTTGATTTACCTATTCAGTGAAATCTATTCAGATAGGTAAGCAAATTCATTTACATTTTTCTTGACTTTCTTTAGAAGGTAAATGCAAATTACCTGAAATGAAAAGTTTTTTAAGAATATATTTTTATTATAAATTATGATTTTTTTTATGTGAAAAAGGGGCAAACGAGCATGCGGCTCACCTAACGGGAAGTGACCTTTGCCGCCCATAGACATCGGCAACACCGGGTATCAGTGTTGCCGGCCTTATAGGTGGGGAATTGCTCCTTTCTTGAAGGTCCCTAAAATCAGTGATAAGGTTATTTTTAATGAAAGTACATGTTATACTTTCAAATCAGTTCAGACAATGATAAGATGAGATGAGTTGCTCCTCAAAAAACAGTGTGATCAGCAAAACCTGTAAATGTAAATGTTTATTATTAAGATAAATGTCTTGCATAGAAGCCAAACAATTAAACTTATCAAGGCATAATTGCTGCTTATCCCTTCAATTATTAAGATTTACTAAGTAACATAAAAATAAAGAAGTAATACATATTTACAGTCACTTTTTCCGGTCTTGGGTCTGATTTCCAGTAGATATACTCGCGGGAGCGGTGAACAGTTTCATCACACCACTTACTTGGAGCAGTAAATATACATGATAAACGCACCTAACTCCCTGACTATTATTTTATGCCTTCCTACGTAATATATATCTTTTGTTCTTGTAGACATTTTTGTCGATACATTATTTTTGGGAAACACGTTTCTTTATTAAGCTGCTTCGGAAGTTATTTTATCTATATATATTCTCTGTCCTCGCCACGGTTATTCAACCTTTACATGAATCAGCTGATTGTCGGGCTCAGCAGCGCCAGCGTCGGATGTTATATTGATGGTGTCTGTATAAACAACGTTAGTTACGCAGACGACATGGTGCTGCTGAGCTCATCGATCGCTGCCATGAGGAGGTTGCTGTCGCTGTGTGAAGGATATGCGGTGACTCATGGGCTCAGGTACAATGTTAAGAAAAGTGAACTTTTAATATTCAAAGCAGGTAACAGAGGATATCAAAGTATACCCGAGGTGCTACTTTGTGGTTCACCTCTTCTAAGGGTCACCAGTTTTAAGTACCTGGGTCACTGGGTCACCGAGGATCTAAGTGACAACAAGGACATTGAAAGGGAACGTAGGTCGCTGGCTGTGCGGTGTAACATGCTGGCCCGCAGATTTGCGAGGTGCACAGAACCGGTTAAAATAACATTATTTAAAGCATTCTGCCAATCATTCTATACTTGCAATCTGTGGACCCGTTATGGACGGCGCGTATACAGCGACTTGCGGGTACAGTACAATAATGCGCTCAGGGTATTGTTGGGGCTGCCGTGGCGCTGTAGTGCGTCAGGAATGTTTGCTCAGCGGTATATTGATGGCTTCTCGGCAATAATTCGTAAAAGATGTGCCTCTTTCCTCGCTCGTGTAAGAGGCAGTAACAACGGTACCCTGAGAGTATTTGTAGACAAATGGGAGTCTCCGATGATGCAACATTGGATGGAGCTCCACACTAGGTTCCAAAAATAATGTTTTTTCTTTACTAACACTAGTTTATAAGACGTGTGTTAAGCTAGAAAGGTCAAGTCAGCAGAATCACTTGTTTTATATCTCAAAATTTAGTGCTCATTTAGTGCTAATTTAGTGCTGATAACAGATATTTAGTGCTGTGATAGGGGGACTGAAAATGAGAACACTGCTAACTTTACATTAAGCTAGCAGTGTACCATTCGTCTCAGTCTGTCTCAGTCGGCAGAATCACTCGTTTTATATCTCAAAATTTAGTGCTCATTTAGTGCTAATTTAGTGTTGATAACAGATATTTAGTGCTGTGATAGGGGGACTGAAAATGAGATTTCTGCTAACTTTACATTAAGCTAGCAGTGTACTATCCGTCTCAGTCTGTCTCAGTCGGCAGAATCACTTGTTTTATATCTCAAAATTTAGTGCTCATTTAGTGCTAATTTAGTGTTGATAACAGATATTTAGTGCTGTGATAGGGGGACTCAAAATGAGATTTCTGCTAACTTTACATTAAGCTAGCAGTGTACCATTTGTCTCAGTCTGTCTCAGTCGGCAGAATCACTCGTTTTATATCTCAAAATTTAGTGCTCATTTAGTGCTAATTTAGTGCTGATAACAGATATTTAGTGCTGTGATAGAGGGACTGAAAATGAGAACACTGCTAACTTTTCATTGAGCTATCAGTGTACCATTCGTCTCAGTCTGTGTCAGTCGGCAGAATCACTCGTTTTATATCTCAAAATTTAGTGCTCATTTAGTGCTAATTTAGTGCTGATAACAGATATTTAGTGCTGTGATAGGGGGACTGAAAATGAGAACACTGCTAACTTTACATTAAGCTAGCAGTGTACCATTCGTCTCAGTCTGTCTCAGTCGGCAGAATCACTCGTTTTATATCTCAAAATTTAGTGCTCATTTAGTGCTAATTTAGTGTTGATAACAGATATTTAGTGCTGTGATAGGGGGACTGAAAATGAGATTTCTGCTAACTTTACATTAAGCTAGCAGTGTACTATTCGTCTCAGTCTGTCTCAGTCGGCAGAATCACTTGTTTTATATCTCAAAATTTAGTGCTCATTTAGTGCTAATTTAGTGTTGATAACAGATATTTAGTGCTGTGATAGGGGGACTGAAAATGAGATTTCTGCTAACTTTACATTAAGCTAGCAGTGTACCATTCGTCTCAGTCTGTCTCAGTCGGCAGAATCACTCGTTTTATATCTCAAAATTTAGTGCTCATTTAGTGCTAATTTAGTGCTGATAACAGATATTTCGTGCTGTGATAGGGGGACTGAAAATGAGAACACTGCTAACTTTTCATTAAGCTATCAGTGTACCATTCGTCTCAGTCTGTGTCAGTCGGCAGAATCACTCGTTTTATATCTCAAAATTTAGTGCTCATTTAGTGCTAATTTAGTGCTGATAACAGATATTTAGTGCTGTGATAGAGGGACTGAAAATGAGAACACTGCTAACTTTACATTAAGCTAGCAGTGTACCATTCGTCTCAGTCTGTCTCCGTCGGCAGAATCACTCGTTTTATATCTCAAAATTTAGTGCTCATTTAGTGCTAATTTAGTGCTGATAACAGATATTTAGTGCTGTGATAGAGGGACTGAAAATGAGAACACTGCTAACTTTACATTAAGCTAGCAGTGTACCATTCGTCTCAGTCTGTCTCAGTCGGCAGAATCACTCGTTTTATATCTCAAAATTTAGTGCTCATTTAGTGCTAATTTAGTGCTGATAACAGATATTTAGTGCTGTGATAGGGGGACTGAAAATGAGAACACTGCTAACTTTACATTAAGCTAGCAGTGTACCATTCGTCTCAGTCTGTCTCAGTCGGCAGAATCACTCGTTTTATATCTCAAAATTTAGTGCTCATTTAGTGCTAATTTAGTGTTGATAACAGATATTTAGTGCTGTGATAGGGGGACTGAAAATGAGATTTCTGCTAACTTTACATTAAGCTAGCAGTGTACTATTCGTCTCAGTCTGTCTCAGTCGGCAGAATCACTTGTTTTATATCTCAAAATTTTGTGCTCATTTAGTGCTAATTTAGTGCTGATAACAGATATTTAGTGCTGTGATAGAGGGACTGAAAATGAGAACACTGCTAACTTTACATTAAGCTAGCAGTGTACCATTCGTCTCAGTCTGTCTCAGTCGGCAGAATCACTCGTTTTATAAATAAATTTATTTCTTTATGAAGTTAATGACTAATGCTTTCTAAATTTTACACTCATTCTATCACTTATTAACTAGACAAAAATGAAAATTAAGACAATTTTTTTTTAAATTAGGAAAATGGCGCTGATTTTTCCGTCTCCTTAAAAAAATGGACCTGGCTGGTGCGAGTCGATGCATCTCTCAATCTGATCTGGAATAAAAAATAATGACCGGTTTTTATTTAGTATAAGCATAGTTATCGTCGGAACTAGAATGAAAAAAAAATTTGACAAAATGGCAGTTGAAAGTATTTTTTGATAACGAGATTTAGATTCGTACTTTTAACTACGCGCTATTTTGTCAAATATATTTTTTCCTTTTTCGTTCTAGTTCCGACTATAACTATATTTATGCTAATTAAAAATCGGTCATTTCTTTTATTTCAAATCTGAGGAAGATATCAATCGACATGCAGCAGTCAGGTCCATTTTTTTTGGAGAGGGAAACTTCAGCGTCAGTTTTCTAATTTGAAAATAATTTTTTTTGGTCTTAAATTTCATTTTGTGTAGATAACAAGTAACAAAATAAGTGTAAAAAAAAATTGAAAGCGTAAAATAAAATTATTTAGAATAGCTTAAATTTTAGGCCGCTAGACCATCGGGTCCCCTTAAATAAAATAATAGAAATGTTACGAATAACCTGCAAATGTTTGAGATTTTAACTTTTGAAGTATGTGTAATGTCACTTTGTATACTTCTAGATACATAATATAGTTTTCTTTCTATGAAATTCATCTGTTGTAAGTAGTATATAATTGGACAAAATGCCCAATTATATTTCTGGGACAGAATGCCCAGTGCAATTTCTGGCACAGAATTCCTAATGCTATATTGGAGTGGAATGCCCAAAACTATTTTGGAGTAGAATGCCCAATACTATTTTTACGATTCTACCAAGGGATTGAATGCTCAATAACAACTCATTTTCATTTTAGGTTTAAGTTTTTATTAGAAATTTATCCGCCGATTCAATTATTCTCGCTGAGAAGAATTGGCAAGAAACTCAGGGAGAAATTATTAATTAAATCAATGTCTCATTATTATAATTAATAAGCTATTTGTAGTTTCATTTAGTAATCCTACATTATTAACAACGTCTCCTGCACAGACTTACTTAGTGGGTTATTTCATTATAACATCTGAACTAAGAAACAATGTTCACAGTTTTCTCTTGCGCGCTCACGCTACTAACACAGTCGTCCGTGATACCGAATTTTGTGAAACTTAGTATGTTGCTTCATCGCTGTAGCAATCAGAACTAGACAACCGATATAGCTACTGCGCGCCCACACTAGTGACACAGTATCTGATACAGACTTTGCATTAGATATACATGAAATTCATCGCAAAATACTAACCGAGGATCGTGTTCTTAGTTTGTTTGCACGATCGTACTTGTAACACCGATATCCGTCACAGACTTAGCGTTTAGCTAATTGAGCACTAAATGGTGACGTCTTTTAATTCCATTAGTTCCCGTTTTAGAGTCTTCTTCTAGCTTTTAAGACTGCTGGCGTCATTATACTAGCAAAGTAAAGTTGGTTTGAAAAAAAAAATTTTTTTTTTAACACACACACACACACACACACACACACACACACACACACACACACACACACACACACACACAGCAGCTACATCGCTAGGGCAGTCAGGATCGTTTCCTGTGATCTTATAACGTTGAGATCTACAACTCGATATTTGCAATACAGAATAATTTATATAACTTTTCGATTATTGAAAATCTCCAATTTTCCTAGTGGGCAGTTGAAAAATGATTTTCCTAAAAAATTTTTCTGGGTTCACCGGTAACTCTTTTCAATTTCACCAATGCCGATTTTAAAGTCATATTTCAGCTCTATGATTGCTCGAATGTTATGTCAAAAAATTAAAAAAATGTTTTATTGAAAACTGATCTGTTTGCTTGTACAGGCAGCACTAATTGAGCACTAAATTATTAGCTGATGTGCCTCTCGCTCCAACTGTATCATAGCGCGGTCACCAATGGTACACTGCTAGCTTAATGAAAAGTTAGCAGTGTTCTCATTTTCAGTCCCCCTATCACAGCACTAAATATCTGTTATCAACACTAAATTAGCACTAAATGAGCACTAAATTTTGAGATATAAAACGAGCGATTCTGCCGACTGAGACAGACTGAGACGAATGGTACACTGCTAGCTTAATGTAAAGTTAGCAGTGTTCTCATTTTCAGTCCCCCTATCACAGCTCCAAATATCTGTTATCAGCACTAAATTAGCACTAAATGAGCACTAAATTTTGAGATATAAAACGAGTGATTCTGCCGACTGAGACAGACTGAGACGAATGGTACACTGCTAGCTTAATGTAAAGTTAGCAGTGTTCTCATTTTCAGTCCCTCTATCACAGCACTAAATATCTGTTATCAGCACTAAATTAGCACTAAATGAGCACTAAATTTTGAGATATAAAACGAGCGATTCTGCCGACTGAGACAGACTGAGACGAATGGTACACTGCTAGCTTAATGTAAAGTTAGCAGTGTTCTCATTTTCAGTCCCCCTATCACAGCACTAAATATCTGTTATCAGCACTAAATTAGCACTAAATGAGCACTAAATTTTGAGATATAAAACGAGTGATTCTGCCGACTGACACAGACTGAGACGAATGGTACACTGATAGCTCAATGAAAAGTTAGCAGTGTTCTCATTTTCAGTCCCCCTATCACAGCACGAAATATCTGTTATCAGCACTAAATTAGCACTAAATGAGCACTAAATTTTGAGATATAAAACGAGTGATTCTGCCGACTGAGACAGACTGAGACGAATGGTACACTGCTAGCTTAATGTAAAGTTAGCAGAAATCTCATTTTCAGTCCCCCTATCACAGCACTAAATATCTGTTATCAACACTAAATTAGCACTAAATGAGCACTAAATTTTGAGATATAAAACGAGTGATTCTGCCGACTGAGACAGACTGAGACGAATGGTACACTGCTAGCTTAATGTAAAGTTAGCAGTGTTCTCATTTTTAGTCCCCCTATCACAGCACTAAATATCTGTTATCAGCACTAAATTAGCACTAAATGAGCACTAAATTTTGAGATATAAAACGAGTGATTCTGCCGACTGAGACAGACTGAGACGAATGGTACACTGCTAGCTTAATGTAAAGTTAGCAGAAATCTCATTTTCAGTCCCCCTATCACAGCACTAAATATTTGTTATCAACACTAAATTAGCACTAAATGAGCACTAAATTTTGAGATATAAAACAAGTGATTCTGCCGACTGAGACAGACTGAGACGAATAGTACACTGCTAGCTTAATGTAAAGTTAGCAGAAATCTCATTTTCAGTCCCCCTATCACAGCACTAAATATCTGTTATCAACACTAAATTAGCACTAAATGAGCACTAAATTTTGAGATATAAAACGAGTGATTCTGCCGACTGAGACAGACTGAGACGAATGGTACACTGCTAGCTTAATGTAAAGTTAGCAGTGTTCTCATTTTCAGTCCCCCTATCACAGCACTAAATATCTGTTATCAGCACTAAATTAGCACTAAATGAGCACTAAATTTTGAGATATAAAACGAGTGATTCTGCCGACTGACACAGACTGAGACGAATGGTACACTGATAGCTCAATGAAAAGTTAGCAGTGTTCTCATTTTCAGTCCCCCTATCACAGCACGAAATATCTGTTATCAGCACTAAATTAGCACTAAATGAGCACTAAATTTTGAGATATAAAACGAGTGATTCTGCCGACTGAGACAGACTGAGACGAATGGTACACTGCTAGCTTAATGTAAAGTTAGCAGAAATCTCATTTTCAGTCCCCCTATCACAGCACTAAATATCTGTTATCAACACTAAATTAGCACTAAATGAGCACTAAATTTTGAGATATAAAACGAGTGATTCTGCCGACTGAGACAGACTGAGACGAATGGTACACTGCTAGCTTAATGTAAAGTTAGCAGTGTTCTCATTTTCAGTCCCCCTATCACAGCACTAAATATCTGTTATCAGCACTAAATTAGCACTAAATGAGCACTAAATTTTGAGATATAAAACGAGTGATTCTGCCGACTGAGACAGACTGAGACGAATGGTACACTGCTAGCTTAATGTAAAGTTAGCAGAAATCTCATTTTCAGTCCCCCTATCACAGCACTAAATATTTGTTATCAACACTAAATTAGCACTAAATGAGCACTAAATTTTGAGATATAAAACAAGTGATTCTGCCGACTGAGACAGACTGAGACGAATAGTACACTGCTAGCTTAATGTAAAGTTAGCAGAAATCTCATTTTCAGTCCCCCTATCACAGCACTAAATATCTGTTATCAACACTAAATTAGCACTAAATGAGCACTAAATTTTGAGATATAAAACGAGTGATTCTGCCGACTGAGACAGACTGAGACGAATGGTACACTGCTAGCTTAATGTAAAGTTAGCAGTGTTCTCATTTTCAGTCCCCCTATCACAGCACTAAATATCTGTTATCAGCACTAAATTAGCACTAAATGAGCACTAAATTTTGAGATATAAAACAAGTGATTCTGCTGACTTGACCTTTCTAGCTTAACACACGTGTTTATAAGATCATTGTTACTAACACTATATGGGCTTGCCCGAAATAAAGGTTATTATTATTATTATTATTATTATATTTGCTCATTCATCATATGTTATGTAATGTGTCCTTGTTTTCTGATCGAACGCTGAATAATGCCTACCTCTTTATACTATTATGCAATGCGAATCGCTGCTCTCTGACAAAAACATAATGTTCTATCATATTCATATTTATTGTTCTATTCGATTTTTCTTATTAATTGTTTGATCCATATTTTAATATATTTCCATTTTTTATTAGGGCTGCGCAGAGTAAAAGTTTCTAAATACTATCTTTAAAAGGATTTCAAACAAATTCATATAAAAAAAAATATTTTAATATCTTCATACTTTTATGGTATATTATACTCCGTACTTTCGTCTTATTCTTCGATGAAATAAGAATAAGACTACCCTGGAATAAGAATCATGTTGTCGCCCACCGTTTCATTTTGCAGCAATGGCTGCAAAAAGAAATTATATAAGAAATACAGTTTATTTACAAACACATTTAACTGTAACAAATTTCAGAATCAAAATAGGGAAGCGATATTTAATCGAAGTTTTCATTTAAAAAAAATTGCGAATAATAACATTGTTTCAATTTAATTTTCAGTTAGTTCACTTTAAAAACAAAATAAGTTGTTAAAATAGGGCTGAGTATACTCCGGTAGTGGATGTGGAAAGAATGAAAGGTGCAAAGCTGACTGGCCATATAAACAGCAAAAGGATGTAGAAGTTCCCTGACTTCCACAACATGCATTCTGTGACTAAATTGGTCGCAGTCTAGCTAAAGGAAGGAAAAGGAAAAGGAAAGGAGTTATGAAAGTCAACGAAGCGAGTGAGGTGTGTAAGCATCGTGCCTTATGCCGCTCTGTTCTCTTTGCCTACCCCGCTAGGGATTTGTCGTGAACTTATGTGTGATGTGTGTATACCGGAGTCTACGAACATAAAAGTCGTTACGTTATTACAGAGACATATTGTATTATTTTAAATGTAGTTATGAAATAGCAACCTTGACAGTAGAACCAAGGAGTTCGCTGCATGAATAAGCCGGCTCGACCTGTGAAATACCACGAATTCTCAGAAGATCGACGTAAAGTGGCTCATGCCGCATTTGGTTTGGTGAGAGCCCTCCTTCCGCATCCCTTCCTATCTTACTCCCTTAAAGGTCGACAACGCAACTGTAACACTATATGCGTTGCAGGTGTCCATGGGCGGCGCTGGTCACTTAACAACAGGTGACACGCCTGCCCGTTTGCCCTCCTATCCCATAAAAATCCTATATACGGCTCGTTTACATTCGTTGTGAACCGTGTAACCACCTAACCTCTACTCTCCTTGTAGAAAGTGTAGCTAATATACAATTCTTATATAGTTATACTAATTACTTTAGGTACTTTTTTATGAATAAAAAAAGAATTAATAACTAAATTACTAAATGGTTATATCAGTTGGACTACAGTGCAAAACCTTTTTAATTTTACTTGAAAACTCGAAAAATGCAAACATACCGCTTCCATCAACTACAAGTTCTGTTAAAAAAAATTCTCAGTAAAAAAAGTTATATGTAAAGTACAGTAGGTAGGTAATTAGTTATCAAAGAAATCCGCAAAATGTCATTCCAACAAAGGCAACTTTACTTAAAGCACTTAATTTTAAAACTGCGCTCATCGCTCTTTCAACTTTAGCATAGGAATGATTTACGCCGGGCATAAACTCAGCAATCACTCAAGACAATTTGATAATTCTTTCACTGAAAGAAAAAATTGGTTACCATTAAATGATCATTCATTACCACCAAGTACATACGCATAGTATTATTCTTATTAAAGAAATCCTCCTGAATTCAGCAGTAGATATAGAACATGGTCAACAGCAATTAAGGCGACATAATTTGTTTTTTTTTTATGTTAAATGGGGGCAACCGAGCTTGGCTGTAGACTTCTGCAACACCAGGGGCATCACACCAGCGTCGCCGGCCTTTGAGATAGGAATAGGCTCGTTTCTTGAATGTCCCTTGGTCGCAGCGGTCCGGAAATACCGATGCCGGCAGCTAGTTATACAGAGGAACAGTGCGTGACAAGTAGTGCCAGTTGAAACGCACTGTTGTCGATCGCCAACCATTCAGTCAATGCGGATGGCAGCGTTGGCGCGTCAAGTGATGGCGAAAATCAGCAGGCGGTATTAATCCGAACAATCCCTCCAAGCACTCCCGGTAGCATATATAGTAGAACATGCATAAAGATGCAACCTCTCTCCGTCAATCAAGGATCAAGCCGACCGGAAAGAGCTTGGTTGTCGACGAGTCGAACCTCGTGTCGTTGGAAGCGAACAAACGCAGTAAGCTAGTACTGGGGATGCCCCCGCCCAAAGATGTAAACAGTATTCCACGTGAGGAGGGACCTGCGCCTTGTATAATATAATTACAGGCGATGACCTGACGTAAGATACTATCCCGCTCCAGGCACCATTTTTTCACATCTCACTCGCTTTGTTGACATTTGTCATTAAATTTTGTTCATTTTAAAGTTACTTGTAATAATATTTATAAGGATATCTATAATATAGATACATTTGAGTATTAATTTATTAAGATAACTTAGCATAAAGCTACTTAAATTCCATGATCATAATAAAGGTTCAAATATATTAATTACTAGCGATGATATTGATCACAGTCTTCTAATAGCTGGAACCTTTTATAGGTTTCGGTTGTTAAATGTTATTATTCATAAAAAAGAGAATATTATATGATTTTAAGAAAGCACGCTATACAAGAATCGATTTTTCAATTGTTAACATTTACTTGATTTTCTTTGGAAATAATGTTATTATATTCATTTTAAGATATATTATAATTGTGTGAAATATTTTCAATTATCGATAAAATCATCTTAAATAACGCTATACAGAGTTAAATTTTCTATTTAAAAACGTTTTTTAATTGGATTAGCCGTAAATTTATATATCAATATATTTCTACATTAAAGTAAGTTTACTTCAATGTAAAAGTATATATTGCCAATGACCAAGCAGCCAAATATTTCGCTTGACAAGCTAAAACTTTTTTAAAACCCGTTAACAGCATTATCTGAATATTATAGCAACGGTACGCATATTAAAAGTTACTTCGGATTCGCTTAGTCTGATTTAAAATCAAACAACACGTGTGATAACAGTGCAGTTAGTAATTATCTAATCTATTTTAAATTTAGAAATAAAGTGATTAAAAGTCTTTTACTCTAAGTATTCACTAACGGTATACTTAGTTTTGACAAAAATTCAGCAGAACCGTACTGAATTTTATCTTGAAAATTTGCGAGTTTATAAATAATTCTAGTTTATAAATAATTTTATAAATATCGATGCTGACTTATTTCTATTACAGTTCGCTCATATTTGGAATAACACAGCAATGAACTGCAAATGACATGACACTGCTCTTCATTGTGTTGCCAACAATGTAAATTTAGTAAAACAACACATCAGTGTTACCAGAGTGTTACCGTACAAT
Source organism: Euproctis similis (assembly GCA_905147225.2). Lineage (NCBI taxonomy): Eukaryota > Metazoa > Arthropoda > Insecta > Lepidoptera > Erebidae > Euproctis > Euproctis similis. The sequence continues at coordinate 8,328,188 of LR990119.1, forward strand.
ATACGTACAATCTGCTCTTGGCTAAAGTTGCATTTAATTAAATGCTCAGCCTGACCTACATTTGCCTGATACAAACGCCTCTTCTCTACTAAATATTAGCTCACAGAATATTCGCAAAATTTTGGTGAACTCTGTTTTTGGATTGTGACTAAAACAAATAGTGCCATCAAAGTGCCAGAATCATTTCATTGTGTCTACTGCTTCTAGCAGAATCACTCTTTTTAATTAGCGAATATTTCTTTGATCTGCGCCTTGGTGTCCGTTGACGTTTTTCATATCTAACTCACATTACATGAAATGTTCTAGTTTTGTTTCCAAGCAGTCGGACTTATCTGCTTTTCTGGACATCTTCCGAAGTAACAGAATGGATTTCGGATCCAAGATTACTATCGATAATTAATATACCTATATTATTTATTAGAATGTACAAACTGGTCCCATAGTATTAGATAATGTTATAAAGCATGTATAATAACAGGCCATAGTGGGTTATAATATGGAAGTGTTTTACTATTCTGTGTTTGTCACAAAATTGAAATAGTTACCTGTTCCATTATTTTATATTTATTATTATTTATTCAATATTCGCATTTAATCGCCTTCAATATTCCAAGGAATGGCCAGGTCCTATAGAATTGCGAGCCAGACGGCACATGTCATAGAATATTAATAATAAGCGATATTTTTTATGAGATATCCGAAAAGCCATTTCGAAAAAAATTCTAATCTAATCAGAAAAAGACGTGACGCTAGGCCATCAAGATAATAAAAAACTTTTCAAAATAATATTTAATTGTATTTTATTAAACGCGTAATCTTAGAAAAACATAATTTCAATTATAATGATCTCTTCTTGTCTTATTGAGTGACATCCGAGAATGTTCCCATCAAAATTTTCCTCAAACGTTAATAAATTTGCAAGTAAAAAACATGTTGATTGAATACATTTTATTTACATATTTTCCTAGAGAGATAACACAATGAGCTTCACTCGGGCGCAGTCGGGTAGAGAAAACATTTTAAAATATATTTTGCGTACAGTAAACGATTTCATGTAAGCTTTTTTTTCCCCAAATGCTACAAAAACACGCCCTTTTTATTTTAAACGAGGAGTGTTCGTCATGCTTTCCGATATGTGACAAAATATTTTACTGTGATAATATTTCATCAGCTCTTCCATGATTCAAGGCAATGATGATACAACACGCTTTTAAAATTAACGCCTTTTTCTACCCAAAGATATCAGCAGCAGTTGCTAAGCTTCGACTCTCTGATGATTTACGCACCAAATGGAATAGCTGGATAGATCCAGCTCATATCTCAGCTCATCTCATCATAGATCAGAGAGTCGAGGCTTAGCAACTGCTGCTTATATCTTTGGGTAGAGAACTTACCGCCATTTACTGGACACATAACTCCTTTGGATACTTGTCTCATCAGTGATCAAACGTAACGCGGTATGGAGTACGTAAACGTAACTTTACGCCGGTTTTTTGCGGAGTCATTGTATTTTACCTGCTTATACATGGAGTATATTCATATATAAAGAAAAATAAAGCCTAAAAATAAAGCAAATTCTTTTATGATAAGCTTACGCCAGAAGAAAAAGGTAATTTATTGAATATCGGGAAAGCAAATATGATAATGTACCGAGAGGCTTGGCAGACATGCCTATATATACCTACATAAAGAGTATTTTATCGTCTGCTCTGTTCAGGAAAGCTACTGAATCACTTACATAATAATGTTAAACAAAATTATGATGTTAAAATATTCCATCACGGGAACATATTGGAGCGCATGCATAATCTCAGTGATCAATCACTTTCATTTTATAAGATCAACGACCAGTTTTCCTGAAATCTTTATATTTTATAGCAGTTTGGATAGTCTTCTTAAGATTTGTGTTTTCAAGGTTCTGTGTTCGAATACAAATAAATCACTTTTTACAGATTACAACAAAACAGTGGCAGAGCCATGAAATTCACTGCATGAATAGGGCAAATTCAATCAGCGAAATACTATTGTCTATTAGAATGTTGACGGATGAAAGAGAGATAAAGAAGCTTAATATTTGCGAGTAAAAATGAAGAATTTTATTTAACAAACAAGTTATAGTAAATATTGTAGAAACACTTTACAATTGTTCGTCTAACTTGTCGGTGAACTTTAGATTTTAATGAAATGAAGGGTTTTGTTGGAATACAGCCAAATAAAAAAGAAAAGTTTGATTCATGTTTTTAGTAAATTTTAATATTGAACACTGGAATTTTTTTTTTTAAATGTTGATATATTTTTTTAAAATTTTGATATTTTTTTTTGTTTATTTTTTTGCAGCCTGCAGTGTCCCTGAGGTCTGCTTTATCCGATTATAACATTGTTTTACAATGTTATAATCGGATAAAGCAGACCTCTACCAATGAGGAGATAATGAATGTTTAAGTCCTTTAAGCGTCTGTCATATGCGATACGGAACACTTGAGACGGACATTGAAAGCTCAATTTAATTCAGTTAATCTCCTTCTCTCTCTCCCATTCTCTGCTGTAGTAAGATGTCACTAACAGGCATCTACATTTATAGATATCAGTAGTTTTATAACTAAATATAATTTGTATACATAAGTGTTTGTAGATAAATAACATTACCAAGTTTTAAATTTAGTTGTTTCTTGGAGGTTTTGGGATTCTTCTCAGATTCCATGTTCACATTAAAATACAAATTGGAAAGTATCCTTCAATGTTCCATTATTATTAAATATAATTTTGAATCAAGGGTGCAGGAAGGTTAAGTTTTACGGATATATATTATTTATATTCGTTTATATTCATAGTATGTATGCTTATTTTGCATGTGATGCAATGCATCATGAATCGTATATATGCAATGTTGAATCGTACCTCAGCGCTAACTGGAATATTTTATTACACGGAGACGAGCCAATTGGCATAGACACAATTTCTTCAGACATCCATAATTAATAAGCATGAAAATATTTCTAAGAAGTGACCAGGATTTGAATCTTTCCAACTAATAATATTAGGAGTGTCTTTTCTTGTCTAATTTTCGACGAATCATCGTATGACAATTTTCTTGAAAACCTCATCAAGTATTTTCGTTTACAAGAAGCTTAAAAAATCAAGATGATACAGCACCTTTAGTTGTGACAAGTCACTCCACTAATGAACACGTTAAAAAGTATTTCCTGCTTTTTTTAGGTGGGAGGACAAACGAGCAGGCGTGTCACCTTATATAAGCGACGAGCACCGCCTAGCTTCACGCCTTTTTGTAACAGGAGGCAGCGGCTGCTAAGCCTCTTCTCCTCGTTATGTTTACGTCCCAACTGGAATAGGTGGCGAACCTATTGCTATGCCGGGCACAAATTTGTAAGTCATCAATATTTATCACACATAACTTCCGAAAACAATTTTAAAAGTTCATTAGTGAGAGTCAAACTTTAAAGCCGCGACTTCTTGATTTAGAAGCGAGGTGGTAAACTACTGGACCACCGAGATCTTAATTGATTTTATAATTGTTATTTGGAATATAAGTCTATATTTAAAGTATTAGTCCAGTAGATTTACTAGTTGTTGTTTTTTTTTCAAATTTAGTGTTTGAAAATTTCAAAGTTTCAGTTCTTTCCACTCCAGTCATATTTTTTAAGATCATATCAGCATCATGAGATAGTCGTTATATAACCATTCGATGAAATAAATGACCCATTTTACTTGATAATGAAAATATTGATCAATTCTTATAACACCATAGATAACACATACAGATATTTAACCCATATTTTCCCAAGGCACTAAATTTTGAGAAAAAAATAGTTTTCATTATGTATATCTAAAAAGAAGCTCTAATATTACATAAAAATGAGCATTTAATTTTTTTAAGTGTTATAGAAGCTGAATTTCAGGACCGCACCTTAAATGGGGCGTTGGGAAAATATGCCTATGCATTATGTTTAGAGAAATAATACATACGATGTTATGTTGGATCTCTATTATTTAAAAAATGAAAAGAAAATAGGCAAAAATAAAAAAAACCCATTAACAACGAAAAAGAAATGCTAATAATAACAGAAAAAAATATTTTTTCTGTATGGAAAGATTGAGAGCAATGTTGATGTAGCCCCACCCCACATTTGCTGCAAACTTAGTGTTCTTGTGGCATTGATGACATCGAATTTGGGTTTCGTTTTTGATTATGTAGTGATCCTTTCCATCTAATCTTATCGAATCAGGCAGATTTTTCTTTGGCATAGGTGCCTTATTTCCAATCCGTTTTGGGAGAGATGACGATGCTTTGCCAAGAATCAAATAAGTTTGTACTATGTATCTTGTAAATGATAAAAAAACCGCGAGAATATTTAGCTTGACCTGCTGGTGATAGTCGGTACAACTGGTATACGTTATTTGCACACACGTTTATCGGGAACATCATCATTTGCCAATACCAGATGTTTTTTGATGACCATCAATAAAATTTTTATCTAAAAACCTCTTTATCTAAAACAAACTCGGGTGTAGTGGTTTCTTTTTCAGGTTTTGCTGATATATGTATGCCTCCACTTCCTCATAACCATAGTCTTAGCTTTTTAGCAGGTTGTTCAATGGCTTGAGATGTGGTTGGCTGCTCCTCCTCTTCTTCTTGATCAATACCCTCCACATTTTCCAGAATTCCTTCTAATGATGAAACCGTACGTCGAACCTCAGCTCCAGCTAACAATTGACGACGCCCAAGATTACTAGTGTCTACTGCATCCTCGCTAACACTATCTTCATCACTCAAATCGTCATTTTCAGGTGGCGTGATAAAAATGTCAGCAGAAATTGTAAGGTTATCGTCTTCCGAGGCCGATATAATTTCATGAACGTTCAAACTGTAATAAAAAAAAACAAAAATTAACTAAATACATAAAAAACTACGATCAAATAAAAAAAATACAACAATACAACAAACAAACTACCATGGTGCCTCCTCTTCCCAACGCACCTCAAATGGGGCGTCCAATACAACCTTGTAAAAGTCATTTATAAAAACAAAATATAATCATGTTCTTATTATTACCTAATAGCGTAACAAATACCCTACTAAAAACATTAGTTCACTATAATTGTAAAAAATAAAATATAAAAGTTATTACTTACTTTTTGCGGGAACTCCTGTTGGTTGAAATTCACAAAACTCGAAGATTTATAAACATGTAAAGAATGAAGAGAATCAATGCCAACTACCATTAGATTAACTGCAAAGGCGTCTAGTTTAAGACAAAATTATAACATCTACCTTCACTTGTTAAAATATAGGCTTGTCACGTAAAATATAAGCGCACCTTAAATGGGGCACTAGGAAGATATGGGTTAAGATAAACAAGCAGTGAAGGTAAAAGACAATATGTAAATAATATTGTTATTTTGATATTTATTATATAATTTCTGTAACAAGTAAGTTTACTTCCATGACTTAATGGGTTTTCAGATCGCTTTGTTTGAGACAAATATCAACAAATTATATATTAAATAGTGTATAGACTTACTGATCTGACGATCTTTGTTTCGCCTCAATAAATGAATAATAAAAGATGTTTTTAAATAAAAGTAGGTAGACTATGTTTCTCTCTTTTTCTGCCAATAAAAAACCCGTCAAGAATGGTCCAGCTATGTCAAAAATTAACCAGAAAAAAAAGACTCACAAGAATTATAAAGAAGAAATATGCTAGTGTGTACGTGTTCATTCATATGCGTGTAGAAAAAAGCGGTTATTTCAATATTACAAACAGACATTCCCATTTTACCTATATGTATAGATATATCATTCCCCAGTTCTCGTTCCTGATCTTGTTCATGTGAAAACAAGGTCGCATATAATGTAATTATGATAATATATTGACGAATAAACGATAAAACATGTTGTAGGTATATTTGATCTGACAAACTTTGTTTAGGCTCAAAAGCAATAAATGAGTAAATAAACGTTTACATATTTATTTATTTGTGAGATTTTCGCGAATCACATTCATAACATTAAAAAAACTTTTTATGGATTATATCGCGTTTTTTTAGAACTCCCCTTTCGGGGACGAGAAACGTCGGGGAATAAATAGAAAATAAGTTCTAAATAAACACGATATAATCCTTAAAATGCTGTGTGGCCCCGGCTTAGAATACCGCCACCCCATCTCTTCCCGTGGGTGTCGTAAAAGGCGACTAAGGGAAAAGGCTGGAAGAATGGGCAGCAGCATTCTCTCTCAATAAAATACAGCCTACTGCGATCGCCAACCCGCCTGCCAAGCGTGGCGATTATGGCAAGAACCCCCCATCAGTGAACGGCGGCAGTTGTCGCGCTCTATGGGGGAGGCCTGTCCAGTAGTGGACCTCAAAAGGCAAATGATGAATCCTTAAAAAGTTGTTTTAATGTTATAAACAAAAGTTTTTTCTAAAATAAAAGTAGCCTGTGTTACTCTTATTACATCCGCTTCCTCGCAATAAAAGTCCCGTCAATAATGGTCCAGCTATGTCAAAAATTAACCAGAATAAACAAACACACAATAATTATAAAAAAAAAAATGATATGTTGGTGTATGTACGTCAATATGCGTGTTATTACCAGCAGACACACTCATTTTACCTATATGTATAGATACGTCATCTTCAATTCTCGTTTCTGATATTGTTCATGTGAAAACAAGCTCGCATATAATGTAATTATGAAAATATATTGACGAATAAATGATAAAACATGTTGTAGGTATAAAATAACATAACATCACGTCTTTTTCTACCCGAAGGCAGTGGCTGTTTAGCCTCGACTCGCCGTTATGTTTACGTCCCAAATGGAATAGGTGGCGAACCTATTGCCATGCCGGGCACAAAGTGTTTAGTCATTGATATTTATTACACATAACTTTCGAAATTAATTTCGACTAGTCATTGGTGTGTGCTAGAATTCGAACCCGCGACCTCTGGATTCAGAAGCCGTGTGCTTGACCACTGGACCACCGAGACTATATAAACATATAATTAAGTATATAAGCGCATATAATGTAGAAGCCAAGATAAGATGCATCTCACTATATGTCTTAAGGCATTTTTAACAGTGGTAGAGCCAAGCAGTCCGCTGCATAAATGGGCTGGCTCGACCAGTGAAACATCACGACCTCTCAGAAGATCGACGTAGAGCGGCTGGTGCCGCGTTTCGTTCGGTTAGAAAGGTACCCGGAGGCTCACCCCCCTTCCCCATCGCTTCCTATCCTACTCCCTTAAATGTCGGCAACGCAACTGTAACACTATATGTGTTGCAGATATCCATGGGCGGGGCTGATCACTTAACATCAGGTGACACGTCTGCTCGTTTGCCCTCCTATCCTATAAAAAAAATTACATGTTTCTTAATCTAAAAGACGTAGGATCCAATCCGGGCTAACAGCTAAGACTTCTCAAAAGTGAAGTTATGGATATATAAAATGACCACTTATGGAGTAGACAACTTCAAAATAAAACTCGCACACATACATTCATCCAATCAAGTTCTAAAAATATCCGGTACGATCAAAAAATATTTTAAATAACAAATGTACATTTTCAGTCTCGGTGGCGCAGTGGGCGAGCGCACGGCCTCTGATCCAGAGGTCCGGGGTTCGATTCCAGACACTGGCTCACACCAATGACTTTTCGAAATTGTTTTCGGAAGTTATGTGTGATAAATATCGATGACTGACAAACTTTGTGCCCGGTATGGCAATAGGTTCGCCACCTATTCCATTTGGGACGTAAACATAACGGCGAGACGAGGCTTAACAGCCGCTGCCTACACCTTCGGGTAACAAAAGGCGTGAAGTTATGTTATGTTATGTTACATTTTCACAATATTGGCAAAAAATGATAATCTTTTAAATAATCCCGGTTTTAAACTACCGCTCAGTCTAACCAAAGGATACTTCGGTAGACTCTGTAAAAAAAGAAATTGACATAAAATATGACGGGGACTCTAATCCTGAAGGAGACGAGACTTTCCCGCGAATAATCTTGTTTATTTGCCCTCCCAGCTTAATGAGATTACGATAATGACATCGTAAATAAGAAATACCAAATGACTATTATTTATTTTTTATAAGACACTAGCTGACCCGGCGAACTCTGTTTCGCATCAAAAGTAATAACTGCTGCCCCGCTATGTTAATACTGCAATATCTTCGACAAATTTGAAGTCGATAGCAGCTATAGGTAGTATAGCTATAGCTAGTAATTGACTGGTTTCGTAGTTACCTGTTCGGTCGCCGACAGCGAATCCGATTGGATGACATATATTCTCCTTGGTCGAATATCACTGTCGGTGTCCCTCAGGGTGGCGTTTTATCCCCTTTGCTGTTTTCTTTATTTATAGACTCCATCTCTAACAAATTACTTTCTTCCTACCACCTTTATGCAGACGATTTGCAAATATATAGTCAAGAAGCAGTTATGAATCTTCCAAAAGCCATATCTGTAATAAACGAAGACTTGTCAAAAATACAAAAATGGGCCCATAGATATGGAATCATGGTAAACCCGAGTAAGACTCAAGTGATTTTAATCGGAGGTTCACGACAACTAGCCAATATTGACCTGACATCTTTACCTAACGTATCTTTGAATGGCACCACTATCCCTTACAGGGAAAGGGTAAAAAACCTAGGAGTATACTTAGACAGTACTCTTTCGTGGTCGGCACAAGTTGAGAATGTAAGTGGCAAATTGTTTCGCTCTGCTGGATCCCTGAGAAGGCTCCGCAACCTTCTACCAGTTACCACCAAGACGGCGCTTGCACAATCTCTTCTTCTTCCTATTCTTGACTATGCTGATACCAGCTATCTTGATCTAAATGAAAACCAACTTGATAAACTTGAGCGTCTCCAGAATATTTGTATTAGGTTTATATTTGGTTTACGCAAATATGACCACATCACAGAATTCCGTACTAAGCTCAAGTGGTTGCCCATTCGCCTTCGAAGGAATACTCATATTCTTTGTCTTCTGTACAACATTCTCTTCAATCCTGCTACTCCTCACTATCTCAAACAGCGTTTTACGTTCCTCCATGACACACATACAAGAAACTTGAGATCATCAGTAAGCTTGACTCTGGAAGTTCCAGCGCACTCAACAAATTTCCTCGACAAGTCTTTCTCCGTCAAAGCGGCGCGCTTATGGAATCAATTGCCATTGACAATTCGACACGCAAAGACACTGGCAACTTTCAAGAAACATCTTAAAGAGCACTACTTATCATTGTAATCGACTCTACATATAGATATTTATTGTATTTGTGTATATATGTATATATGTGTGTATGTATTTATATATATATATATATTTATTTATTGTGTTTTTATATTTATATTTTATATTTATATATATATTAATATATATGTATGTGTATGTATGTATTTATGTGGGTATTAATGTATATGTATGTCAACTTTAAGTATATGTATGTATCTAACTTGGTTGATAATATACACATATTTAAACAAACAACTGTACACCGCATATTTATTCTCCGAATTTATTTGTCCATGCTAAGGTTGTCTGGAAGAGATCGCAGAATGCGATAAGACCGCCGATTGTATTTGATCTACTATGTACTAAATCACTATAATGTATTTTATAAACTGTGTACAATAAAGAGATATTCTATTCTATTCTATTCTATTCTATAGGTTAAAAATGGGAATTTTCCATTGTTAACACCCCCGCAACCCCCCCTGTGGGTGGAATTTCGTAAAATCCGTTCTTAGCTGACCTCTACTCGGCGAAAGGAATAATCCTACCAAATTTCAAGTCGCTACGCCTTATGGTTCCAGAGATATCGTGATGAGTCAATATATAGGTGGAAATCTCTTATATATATATAGATTACACATAAGACATTGGCCTATATATTTCGATTGGAAATGGTACTAACTGAAACCTGTAAGATTTTGTTCTTGTATATAAGTGATAGGTGGGCTTACGTAAACCGGGTTTCCTGTTGTTAAGTGACTAGTACCGCCTACAACGTGAAGTAAGATAGAAAAGAAAGAGGAAAAAGAGTAGGCCTCCAGATACCTCTCTCACCAAACGAAGTGCAAGAGTCGTGTTATTTCTGCGGTATTCATGCAAAGAACTGAAAATATTAATTTTACTATTTTATTATTAGTTAGATATGTCATTATTAAGTCAATCTGTAATTGCTTTTGTTTGTTGTTATAAAGGGCCATAGTCAGTAAAGTGCGAGACATCGACCCTTCTAAATTGCGTAACAGTCTGTCGAGTTTTAATCCTCTAAGAAAATTGGATACTATCAACGCCAAAGGATTAGTAGCCGATTTGTTTGTTCTACTGAAATAATAAAAACACATAGAACTAATGTTAGCAAAACTAAAGGCATCTGAAATATCGCCTGAAAACATTCAGCGACTTTATAAATGCACCGTAATTTCAGTAACAGGCGGTCGGGAGTGATAATAACCAGGTGTTGCACAATCACCCCGCGACCGATAGTTCTCGCGACCGTTATTTGATAATTAATTTAATACAATGTATGTTTTGTATGAATTATGATTTAATTTTATAATTTTAAAATAATTGTTATAGCAGCATTGTTTTTTTTAAATCATTTTTTTACTCGAACGTAACGCCTCCACTCGACGAACTTTTACATCCTAAATGGAAAAGATAGCGGAATCTACTGCAATTATACTTCGGGTACAATTATCAATATTTATCACACATTACCTACGAAAACCCATTGGTGTGTCTTGATATGACACCAAAAGTTTTTAGTTCAGAAGTGGGATATTCGACATCAAAACCACAGAAATTACTGTTTTTTTTTTTTTTAAAATTATTTTAGAGAAACGACCACTAAATAAGCCACTAAACCCCAATTACAGTACGAAACAAAAACAAGTGCAAGAGTTTTTCAGAATATATTATGTAATGTTTGCAAAAAAATATTTGAGTACGTTAATGCTCAGGGTCCTTCTAAAGATTCTTAAGATCCTTGTCATCTATTTGAATTCGTAATTACGATCGTCTATTTATCGTAAACTTAAGAAAATCCTAATAAAACAATGTTTTTCAGAGATGACAGGGATCACAGAGAAGATCGATTAGCATCAAGTCGTGGTTAGCTGTAGGACTTAAGTATTCAGTGAATTGGAGCAGACCACGTGACTTAATTTCGACCTTGCCGATATCCTTCATTACGGAAACCAACCACGCACCGGCACCAACACACTAACAGGCAGATACTGCTGATGAATTATTTATCAAGAACCTTATTGGCAGATAATGCAGCGAGTTTAATGCTGTCCCCGAGGCGATGACCTTGATCTCTTCAGCTTAATTTTCATGACCAGGAACTAGGTGACAAATGTGAATGTTCCAAACACATGGTATATTTTTTAAGTAGTTACCTCCTACATTAACACAAAAACCAAGCTATATTATTTGTCGGAAATCCGATTCCCAAATTTCTGCACGTCAAGGTCGACTACCAAGCTTCTGAATCAGGGAGTCATGAGTGCAAATCTGGGTCAATTACGCCAATGACTACTCGCAATTATTTTTGTTAGTCATGAGTGGTAAGTATTGATAACCGACAACATTGTATCGCAAAAGGTATTGTTAACAATTCCATCTTAGCTTCCTGTGCCTACATCGTCGGATATAAAAAGGCTAAAAGTTTTATAAAGTACTAGCTGACCCGGCGAATTTTGTTCCGCAACAGAGTAATAAATGAGTAAATGTTGGATTTATCCATGAGTTATAGATATAAACCTCTCTATTGACACTCTATCTAATAAATAAAACCACATCAAAAGCCGTTGCGAAGTTTCAAAGATATAAGCCTATAAGGGGCCAGACAGATAAACTAAAGTCGCTATCCGCTGATAGCGACTTTATAGTATCATATTGTTACGTGAGGGGTAGTTGGGTTTATGTATAGTTTTATGAATCGATGCGTAGAACTGCTGTAACTATATGGATGGATTTTAGCTTGTAGTGTTGTAACGTTAGAGGTAGATAGCAATAATAGTCTAGTCCTTCAATAACAGATAGTATATTAGATAATAGTATTAAGATAACATAGATGAAAAAATAGTATAAGGTAGCAAGAAAATATTAAGAAGTCAGCGGATAGTTACATAAGAAAAGAAGTATATAGGAAGAGTAGAGGGCCGGCGAAAGATAGTAGATAGTCTCAGGGTGGTAGGTCGGTAAGTAAAAAAAGGGGTCAGTCTGCTTCCTCCCACTAAGTCGGTAGTAGCGAGGGTCACTGGCCTTAAAGCTGGAAGTAGTCTTGCAGGGACGTATTTCCCTAGTTCGCTGGAGTCCAGTCAGCTCCGGTATGGTCCTCCCGCGTAGAAGGCTGCTGGCAGTTGGTTCGCTGGAGTCCGGTCAGCTCCGGTATGGTCCTCCCGCGTAGAAGGCTGCTGGCAGTTGTGTCTGTCGGAGCGCTCACCCCGTCGGTGGTCCTGAGGGGCAATTCCCGTAAAGTGTCCATAGTGAATCGTTACGCTGTTTGTGCAGTATCTGAAATGCCACAAGGCACTAGGTTTACACACTGTTCGCTCGATCCGTTAGCGACCTTTGATCCCACGCTTTGTCGCACGCTCGGAACCGAGAACAGTCACAACTTCTATCTTTTTTTTTTTAACACTAAGCTAGCCACAATAATTTAACAAGGGCAACTCACCCGTAGGGGGTTGAAGTAGCAGTTGATGTCAGAGATCAGGCTGTCTGGTCTATTTCTATACCGTCGGTAGCGTGATTGGAAGGTGTTGTTCGCTAGGCGACGGCGTCAGAGAGAAGAAAGTTATAGTGTATGTTCAATCTAACGATTTGTTCTGTCATTTCCGTCATTCCGATTCTGGAGTGGGAGTGAGTCACTAGCTTTTACAATTATCCCTTATAGTGGGATTCCTAATTTACAAGTTTATATATTATTTATAGATTTAATTTATGCTTTATTTAATGAAGGAATTTAATTAGTTCTAATTTGACTAATATTAATTGACGAGGACGTACGCACGGCTTTATCGTAGTTACAGAGAATGTCAATAGATGTCGCCACTAGATGGCTTCTACTGATAATTCTGTCGTAATATCCCATTGATTCGACAGATGTCACTCCAATGCAGTTTTTTAAAGCGTTAAGCTGAATTAACGTGACAATATCAATAATAAAACATTAAGCTATCATGGCCTAAAATAATAATTCCTCACTACCACCGCCAGACCGTAATGACAGCTCTTCCAATGAGCTTTATCGGGGATCAAAGCTGTCACACAGATCAGTATTGCATTATATGTTACTGGTTTTTTATACAGACAAAATATTCGATAACACTTCACCTGAATGTAAGTGACAGTGACATCGTTTTCAGTAACGCATAATTTCACAACTTCACGCCTTTTTTACGCGAAGGTGTAGGCAGCGACTGTTAAGCCTCAACTCGTCGTTATGTTCATTTTCCAAATAAAATAGGTGACGAACCTATTGCTATTCAGACAAGCTAAAACGCATACTAGACCATTAAGTATTGATTCACTACTGTTCCGGAGTCGTTCGTATTGGAATTGTTTGAGAAGCCCGATGCACAAAATTCAGTTCATACCGTCAAGATTTTATTGGAGATGCCGTAAACTTTAATAGCTTTTATTATTTTTAAATGCCCTACTTTCGACTTGAATTTATTTTGAATGGTTCAATTGTAAGTTTATTTTCTTTGTTATATGAGTTTACACTGTTCTACATTAACCTAATAAGAAATGCATTCGTAGCACAGTTGAAAAATCGTGACCTACTAGCGCTTATGAGTTAACTTTATTAAAGGGCAGAAATAATGTGAGTTAGCTTGTGCTAGAAGAGAATCTAAGAATGACATCAACTTGGAAGACAGATCTTTTATTTCTCAGTAAGAAGAACGCAAAAAAATTGGAAATTTACACTAACGGAGGTTACTCCAGCGAATAGGACTACTCAGAGAAGTATTCTTTTATTAAAGGAATCTCAATAATTTTTAATACATGTAATTTTGTATCCATGACATAGTAATTAGATTAAGGTATACAAAAAATATTCATGTTTATCGGTTCTGTAGTTTAAGATTAAAAGAGCAACATTAAAAAAATGTTCATCGGCACAGATAAAGAGCTTATTCTTTTTGCCACCAAAATAAAAAAGCTGGATAAATAAGACAACATAAAAGTACAATTATTAAATTACATTTGCTCTTATAAATTTGTCGTCTGTCGGAAGCACTGGTGTGAATCCGACCCAGAACGACGTTGCGCTTCCACTAACCACTCCCGAAGGATTTGAACGTGGTATAAAGCTAAATAATATTTTTCTTTTTATTACTGTTCTGGCTAACTGGTATATTTTCAGCTAAATGAACATTTATAAGCTTAAGCCACTTTTAATGAGCGCGTATAGTTTGAACTTGTTGTATCATTTACAAGAGCAATAAATACGGACTGTTATAGGTTATGAATCTTACACATCAAATGTATTTATTTTATATATATTAAAACATCACCCTTTCAATACTCAAAGGATAGACAGCAGGTGCAATTATGTCACGAATTGAAATTCATAACATATAACTTCTTAACAGATTTCCATAAAGTTATAGCTCCGAAATTTGAATACTATATACCCCTGGATAAGAAGAGGAGATATTTTTATGAGATATGAGAGCCAACAAGCAGGCGTTTCACCTGATGGTAAGCGATCAGAGCCGCCCATGGACACCTTCAGGTGCAAGTGCAACTATGACACATATAGTGTCATAGTTGCATTGCCAGTATTTGAGGGAGTACTCCGGAGTACTCCGGTTACCTTTTTTACCGAACGAAATACGGTATTAGCCACTCCATGTGCATGTTCTGAGTGGTTGTAGTATTTCACCGGATGAGCTGACCCAGTGTATTGTACCACAGAGCCAGAGATAAATAACTACCCACCTCATATAATTACGGCACAGTTACTAATTTGCAAGTATCGGCCTCGTGGCGTAATGGTAAAACTACCGGCTGCAGCAATGAGGTCGGCGGTTCGATTCTCACCCGAGCACAAATATTTGTGACAAACGTGAATATTTGTGTAGTGTCTGGGTGTTTTTCTATTTATTATAAGTATGTATTTACAAAAGAAAAGTGACTTACTTGACTTGACTTAAAGTCCTATATCCCCTAGGTGGGGCAGAGGGCGTCCACAGTACGCCGCCATCCCGAACGGTCTTGAGCTTCGCGTTTTATTTCGCTCCAAGTCATCCCCACCGCCTTCGCTTCTGCAGTGATAGTCCGTCGCCAAGTCTGCTTAGGGCGGCCGCGTTTCCGTTTTCCTTGGGGATTCCATTCCAGGGCTCGCCTCGGTATGTGATCTGGATCCCTTCGGAGCGTGTGGCCGATCCATTGCCACTTGCGACTTTTGATTTGCTGGTCGATCGGAGTCTCACCGCAGCGTTCCCAGAGGTCCAAATTTGTGATTTTCTCGGGCCAGTAGACTTCGAGAATTCGGCGAAGGCAGCGGTTTATGAAGACCTGCAGCCGACGCGAGATGTCCTTAGTGACCTTCCACGTCTCACATCCGTACAGCAACACGGTTTTTACATTGGACCGGAATATCTTCAGTTTAACTCTCCGAGTCAGTTTCCGCGATTGCCATACAGGACGAAGCTGCGCGAAGGTTGCTCTTCCCTTGGCGATCCTTGAAGTGATGTCCTCTTCGGTCCCTCCAGCTTCCGACACTACACTTCCGAGGTATCTAAAATTGTGGACTCTCTCCACCTCCTCTGTGCCGATGAGCAACGGCAAAGAGCTTGTTGCTCCGCACCTCATTTCCTGAGTCTTCCGGGTGTTGATTCTAAGCCCCGCCTCCAAAGCCTCCCGTCGAAGATCGTCTAGTTTGGATTGCATGTCAGTGCGTGTATGGCTAAGTAGGCATAGGTCATCAGCGTAGTCCAAATCTTCCAAAACGTTGGACAATCCCCACTCTATGCCACGGCGTTTATTGTTAGTGGTTTTACGCATGATGTCATCCAAAACAACGAAAAAGAGGAGCGGCGAAAGGAGACAGCCCTGGCGTACACCTGCGTGGACCTGAATGTCCTCCGAGACGAGGCCGTCGTGAGTTACTCTACAGGAGTATTTCCCGTAGATGGCCTTAATTAGGTTTGTAATCTTCTCGGGGACCCCAATTTCACTCAGTCGATCCCAGATACAACTCCATCGCAGCGTGTCGAAGGCTTTTTCGAAATCCACAAAGGTTAAGTACATTTCGCTCTGCCATTCTGATGCCTGTTCGAGAATTATGCGCAATGTGTTGATCTGATCCGTGCACGATCGGTTAGGTCGGAATCCAGCTTGTTCACCGCGAAGAAGAGGTTCGACGGCTCTCGAAAGTCTGTCCAGAATGATTCTGCACAGCAGCTTGGACGGAATCGAAAGCAAAGTGATGCCTCTCCAATTACCACAGTCACTGAGGTCTCCCTTTTTCGGGATGGTAATGAGAAGGCCCTTGTTTCACTCCTCGGGTAATTCTTCGGCTGACCAGATGTTCCTTAGAAGAGCGGTCAGCGCGTTTACAGCGGTGGGGACGTCGGCTTTAAGCATCTCTGCTGTTATTAGGTCCACTCCTGGGGCTTTACCATTCTTCAGTATTCGGATGGCTCTCACTACTTCCTGTGCTGTCGGGGGAGACACATCAATGTCCATGCATTGTGCGGGCGGACTGACAGCAGTTGTCACGGTTGTTGCAGGGCCGTTTGTGACTTGGAAGATCTCCTCAAAGTGTTCCTTCCAGCGTTGAAGCTGTGCCTCCGTTGTCACAATCAACTCGCCTCTCTTGTCTCTCAGGGGTTTCTTCTTCCTCCGATTCCTGGTTCCGGCCAAGGTCTTCGTGGCCCTGTACACCTCTCTGAGATTGCCGGAGTTGGCAGCACGTTGGACGCAATCTGCCACAGCATCAGCCCACATTCGACGGTCCCGACGAGTACTGCGGTAGACACTTCTCCGGGTCAGTCTATATTGCAGCCTTAGGTCTTCGCGCGCTGCCACGTTGCTGGTTGCCAGGAGTTGAAGATGGAGTTGGCGCCTGTCCTCAATGAGGTTCCAGGTTTTCTGCGACATCCAATCTTCACGAGTCTGTGTTCTGTGTCCTAGGACGGCGGAGCTAGTCTCTAAATAGGCCCTTTTAATATGGTTCCACTCCACGTCGACAGTCGTGCTACAATCCGGTTCAAGGGCGGAGAAGCGATTTTGTAGCTCTAGCTTAAAGGCGTCCTTTACATCTGGGTCATGTAATTTGTTTACATCAAATCGTTTGCCTATCCTGCTGGTTGTGCTAGCAGCCTGGGCAACCGCTACTTTGAGCCGCACTTCAGCTACGACAAGATGATGATCGCTGTCTATATCCGCCCCGCGACGGTTGCGGACATCAAGCAGCGACGAGCGCCATTTCGAGCTGATAGCAAGATGGTCGATTTGATTTTTGGTTACTCCATCGGGTGCGTTCCACGTGTACTTGTGGTGGTCTCCGTGTATAAATAAAGTGCCACCGATGGTGAGGTCGTTATCTTGGCAGAACTCCAAAAATCTCTCCCCATTCTCGTTCCGGAATCCCATTCCGCGTGTGCCCATGTGTCTCTGACAGCCTTCGTTGTCTGTGCCAACCTTGGCATTCAGGTCTCCCATGACAATGACTATATCCTGCTTGCGAATGTTTTTCAGAGTCAGGTTGAGTGTACTATAGAAATCGTCTTTAGTTTCCTCTGATGCCAGATTTGTGGGTGCGTAGCACTGCACTATGGATATCTTGCGTGCCTTGCTGTTAAATCGGGCTGTTATAGAATTATAATCATCTCAGAGAGAATTCTCTGAGATGGGTTTCCAGTCCAGCAGGCTCCTCTTCGCAGCGTCAGAAAGTAGAAACCCCACGCCGTTTTCATGTACGCCTTCTTCATCTTCCTTTCCAGAGTAAAGAAAGGTTAGGCCTCTAGACGTTCTCAGTTCTCCAAATCCATTTCTGCGCACTTCACTGAGACCGAGTATATGCAGTTTGTACCTTAGCATTTCTGCTTCTGCTTGGGCTAGTCGGCTATCATCGCTCAGTGTTCGCACATTCCAAAAAGCAATTCGTGTCCGTATTTTCATGCCAAAAGTCGTTGTGGTGTGATCGGTCCGGTTCTGTACTGTATTCGTTTCTTTAATCATTTGTGGTTCAGGTAAGCAGGTGATTAGCCCACTATACCCTAGCCTACTGGTAGGGCTGCTACCTCAGAGCCTATAGGCATGCTCAGTTTTATTTCGGGTTTCCTCCCTGGTGAGATTTGTTCTGTTTTGAGGCGCAGAAGATTCGCCTTTCGCCCTGCACCTCTAAGCTTAGCTGCACCTCGTGGTGGCGGCCGCGCCGTTGCGCGGTTGCAGCAGTTCCCAGGAGGGACGGCGGGGACGTGAGGTGGCTCGGACTGGCCAGGGCTCTGCTAAAATATGGTGTTCCGCCACTAACACAGCAGATGGTTTCTTGGCATTTTATAGGTAATGCTATACTCACTTAGAGCGATTCCCACCAAGACCATACCCTGGCTTCCCCCCCACAAAAGAAAAGTATATATGTATTAATATCCGTTATCTAGTATCCATAACACAAGCATTTAGTTGCTTAGCTTCGAACTAGAGGGCGCTGTGTGTATTGTGTCCACGATATTATTATTATTATTATCATGTGTGATTGCATCAAACATTCGATACCTGCTAATTAATTTATCATTTGTTTGTCGAAATAAGACTGCATTGTTCTATAAGTATGTATACCTATCACATGTGGCTTAGCGTTATAGTTTTTATGTACAATTTCTACTTAATCTACTGTCAAATGACTGCTAATTGGAATGACAATCAAACTCCATATAAATATACATACATACACAAAATCACGCCAAATCCGTTGCGGGGTAGGCAGACTGAACAAAGCAATGTAAGACACGATTCTTACACACTTCACGTTCACACCTCACGACATACACGCTCTACAGTTTTTAAGTCTCTTGACTCACTTAGCTTGCCTTCCTCAAGAAGTTATTTCGTTCATGGAAATTGTGTTCCGGCTGCTCTGGACTCCATCATCATTCTGTTTCTGCTCTGAATATCTGCTAACGGCCGAAACCAATAATCAATCCCAATCCGAATTTTGGTATCTAAGATCTATATGTCAATCCATTTCTACTAATGAGCGTGCTAATAATCAATCCATGGATTGATTTTGTTTGGGGAATCGATCGACAGATACACAATAATCTTAGATTGGCTTCAATCTTACATTGGAGATTGATTATTGGTTTCGGCCGTTAGTCAACCTTGCATAGCATTTTTACTGGGCGTTAGCAGTGTCAGTTACATATTGACTCGCTGAATTTTTACGTTCAGAATAGACTGAATTGGATGGACCAATAAACACCGGGCTCAATCATCGACATTATCAGACATAGCTTCCGAAACTCGCCTCCTCGACTCGACCTCCAGACCTAATAATAATAAAAGTTGTTGAGCTAAAAAAAACAAATAGAAAGTAGATCACATAAATAATACATATCTGTGATATCTCCCGCCATCAGAGTAAGCGTGATCCAATTACCGTAAATAGATTATGTACGTGGCAAATTGATAAGATTTGACTTGAATAAGAAAAACGAGCTTACATTTCTACAACTGGCTATATTAGAGTTGTCACGAACGTCACATTTTTTTATTCCGCAGACGATTTATATTGTCATTATGAAGTAATTTGTGGTCACGAAAAACATTTGCATTTGCGACACATTTTTCGTGTAAACTTCACGGCATTTGCGATGTGGGCTGAGAACTGAGTGACTTAGAACACGATTATTTTTCATTTAAAAAAGAAAACTATGGATGTGTGGATAGGACATGTGGTTTGAACCACCGACTTCTTCGGTTATGCCATCAATACACCACAAGACATCGTATATATTTACATGATTCAATATTACAAATTAATTTATATGCTGCAGTAATTTTTATACGCAAGAAATATGTGAGGCGTAAGGTAATATTCATTACAGTTACCGCGGCAATATTCTTTAAGCAAACACTGCCGTGAATATATTGCGGTTTTCCAACCAACATATTATAGCGTGGGTGATGTAAAAAGCACGTGACATAAAATCGCTTCATGAAGGTAGAACAATTCATCTTAACATAACATCAAAAGAAAAGTGTGTACTCTCTGAATCTCTGAATTTGTAAGATGTTATAATTAATCATGATATCCGAATAAAAATATATGTATTATAAATTAAAATATTATAAAATATTTATTTATTAAAGTGAAACTTTTATTACATCGTCTCAAACTTTTTCGTCTGCGTGTTGCATGTCGCGTGACGGTCGGCCGCGGAGTAGGGATAAAGTGAAAGGCGCTCATCAGAGCGCCTTTCACGTCTATTATCGTTTATTTATTTATTTATTATTAATTAATTACCCAAATATACACTTTATTTTTGTAAATAAATACCGTAAAAACATGTAGAAAAACACCCCCAGACGAGGGATCGAACCCGCCCCGACCTTGTGTTATCGGTAGTGCGGTTTACCGATGCACCACGAGGGCCGTATGTATAATCGTCTAATTACCGTCCTCTTTACCAATTTCGACACATTTTCTAGGATCGGGTTTGTTTGTTTGTTTGTTTTTTACATACATACATATACGTACGTACGTATTGCAGGCGGAGAAAAAAAAAATTATATTATTTATAAATTGTGTTTTTATAAATTGTGCTTTTTGAAAATTATATTTAAGTACGAATTACATACTAATAAAATAATGAAATATCAATAATATTTTTCGATCTTACCGACAGAATAATAAATATATACTAATATATACTATGTACTAACATTGTATTATATTAGAAACATATACTTAATTTTTTGCAGTGATAAACTGTAATAAAAGCAAAGCAAACACACATTGACTTCGTGTTAGTTAACAACGCCATCTGCTGGAATAGAAATTTCATGAAAATCGTTGGAGCCGATTCCGAGATTCCAATTTTATATGTATATATATATATACAAGAATTGCTCGTTTAAAGATATAAGATAAGATAGTGCTCTTTATATATGTATTTGTCAGATTTTCATAATAAATCGAAATATCATATTTACTGGAGGAAAAAATATCGTTTTGTTTTGTAAAGATCCTTTGTTGTAATGTTGTTAACGTTTAATAGGTGTCTCGTTATCCCTAGTGCCGTAGCTGGAATACTTGTCGATTCGGGCGACATCTATCGATATAATACGATATTACGGCAGAATCATCAATAGTAGCAACCTAGTAGCGCCATCTAGGAATTATTGTCGTGACCACGTAAAATAAAAAACATTTATTAAACCCTATTAACAAATACAAGATGGCAAGTAAATTAAAATAGCCCTTATCGCACAATCCCCTGAAAGCCGGTGACGTCCGGTTCGATTTCAAATTAAACTAGTTTTCTCTCTCTTTGCAAAACTGCCACTGACTTGTAACTAACAAATTAGTGGAGGAAGCAGACTGCCTTTCTTACTTTACTTAAGTTTCCAATTCCAAAAAGTGTGCCAGGATTCGAACACGCGACCTATGCGATTCGGAAGCCGCGTGCTCGACCACTGGACCACCGGAACTACATATATGTGACACAGTTATGTTCGTCAATTTATTAGCGATAAGATAGTGCTCTTTATATATGTATTTGTCACATTTTTATAATAAATCAAAATATCATATTTACTGGAGGAAAAAATATCGTTTTGTTTTGTAAAGATCCTTTGTTGTAATGTTGTTAACGTTTAATAGGTGTCGCGTTATCCCTAGTGCCGAAGCTGGAATACTTGTCGATTCGGGCGACATCTATCGATATAATACGATATTACGGCAGAATCATCAATAGTAGCAACCTAGTAGCGCCATCTAGGAATTCTTAATTTTCAGTCGTTAACTTCCAAAGAACTTGAAAATGATGAGATTATCGAATTAATTGATTTAAATCTTTAACTTAAAGTTAAACGAAGCCAAAGCAAACTTTTAAAAAAATTGCTGTGAAGTAACTGATTTACACTGTTGCACTCTAAAAAAATATAAATGTTAATCATTTTATCAGAATCATCAATTTAAAAAACTTACTAACTAAATTATTGAAAAATAATTATTGAAAAAATATTTTGTTTATGTATATTTAAAAAGTAGATTTAAAAATCAATAACCTAAATGTCTATAATCTGAAAAAAAGTTTCACTTTTACGGTGGTTTCATAAAACCACACAATATTTTTTTTTATGGGATAGGAGGGCAAACGAGCAGGCGTGTCACCTGATGGTAAACAACCAACGCTGCCCATGGACACCAGCAACACATATAGTGTTACTCTTGCGTTGCCAACCTTTAAGGGATAGGGGATAGGAAAGGATGGGGAAGGGAGTGGGCCTCCGGGTACCTCTCTCACCAAGCGAAAAGCGGCATGAGCCACATGTTAAACCGTAAAACCCACATGTTAGGCCAAATATTCTGTTTTTCGTGATTTTTTTCGTCAAAATATTCATATTTCAGGCCATAAGATTGAAAAAGACCAAACCCTTTGAGTTGTGTTATTAGTGAAAGTGTTACAGTGATAGTGACTTAAATAAAGAACATGAACTAAATGTTTCGCCTTAATAAACACACATATCATAACTTCACGCCACATAACACACATATCATAACTTCACGCCTTTGTTGCTCGAAGGTGTAGGCAGCGGCTGTTAAGCCTCGTCTTGCCGTTAGGTTTACGTCCCAAATGGAATAGGTGGCGAACCTTTTGACATACCGGGAACAAAGTTTTCAGTCATCGATATTTGTCACACTTGACATCCGAAAACAGTTTCGATAAGTCATTGGTGTGAGCCAGTGTCAGGATTCGAACCTGGACCTCTGGATCAGAAGCCGTGTGCTCTCCCACTGGACCACTAACTAAATAATAGACGCTCACAAAATTCATTGGACTTTATTCTTAGTGACTGCAAGCAAATTAGTAAAAAATAAAATAAAATAAGCCTTTATTGCTGTTGTGTTTTAAAAAATACAAAATAATATCTTTGAGTTTCAGTGAAAATTTTGACAACTAAACTAAATCTCCGCATTCCGTTGATTCTCGATATTCTCGACATTAATAACAGCTTGTCTTTCGACAAAGGCCTCCTCTAAGGCTTTCCACATCGTTCTATCCAGTGCAGCGCGTGGCCACTTTGGACCAGCTATTTTCTTCAAATCGTCTTCCCATCGCTTGGCTTGTCTTCCTCTATTTCTTGTACTCTCTCTTGGGTACCATTCTGTAACAATTCTGGTCCACTTTTCTTTTGTATCTCTCATCATATGCCCTGTCCAACGCCATTTCAATTTTCTACAGGTTGATTGTACATTCGCAAACTTTGTTTTTCCTTTTATCTTACATAAGTGTATTCTGTCTCTTCTTCTTACTCCTAGTACACTTCTTTCTATTCCATTCTGGCATACGTTTATTTTATGTTGTTGATGTTGCGTTAGGGCCCAAGTTTGACATCCGTATGTCAGGCATGGCAAAATGCAGGAGTTGAACACCTTTCGTTTTTCTGACATGGGCATCTCCTTATTTTTCATTATTTCGCTTAGTGACCAGAATCTTTTCCATGTGCTTACTATTCTTCTTTCCAACTCCTTCTGCATGTTCTCTGACGGTGAAACTAATTGACCCAAATAAATATATTCATTTACATATTCTAGTAACTGTTTATCAATAGTTATATCTTCCCTGTGATGAGAGTTGCTCATTATTTTTGTCTTTGTAGTATTCATGGTTAGACCCGCTTTTGAACTTTCATCTGCCAGTTGTTGTAGCATTAACTCCAGTGTCTTAGGGCATTCGGCGAAAAGAATCAAGTCGTCAGCAAATCTTAATTATATATATAAGCAAATTAGTACATTAGGTTAAATTAGTATTGCTTATTAGCCTCTATGGGTTAGATTGTAATTTTGATGGTGTACCTAAGTTTAAGGAGACCGCGTCTTGGTAAACGTAGCGTAGGATGCCCACTAGCCCGATGGTCAGACGACCTCAGAAAGGCTGCTGGAAAAGACTGGATGCGGAGGGCAGAGAATCGGATGTCATGGCGCACATTGGAAGAGGCCTATGTGCAGCAGTGGTCTGCAATAAGCTGATGATGATGATGACCTAAGTTTAGTATCCAAATATATTTAAGTTTATTTATATCCAACTTCCCATTTAAGAGTACATAAATTACGATCATTGTTTGTTTGATAACAGATATTTGTACTAATTCAAAATGTTATCCTTGCCTATTGTTTGTGTCCAAAGTTCAAACTGCTATTGTGGTTTTACTACAAGTACCTACAGAAATGGATTATGGTGATAGCATAGTTTTCACTTCAATGGCACTTCTATTCTGTTCCAGTGACTCCGAGTTTCAATGCAAGTACACCTAAGACCAAAACTTTTCCGACGTGTTTGCGGAAGTTGAGTGGCTTACTTTTCGGTACTCGATCGAGATCAAGCATCTATCTTTAGTTAAATCTTACGTTCGAATCCAGACTTTTAGATCCAGACGTTCGAATTCTGAATGACTTTTCTAAAGTTATGTTCGATATGGTATTAGCCGTTGTCTATATCTTCGGGTATGATAATAGCCCGCAGCTATAATAAGCAATGACTCATAAACGATTAACTTTGATGAGAAAATTATGCCTCATGTCCAGAAAACAAGACATAAGGAAGGTACAAAAAATTTATAAGTTATAAATGCAAACTTAACTCAGAAGCAAACCCCAGTATAAACACACATATATTTTTAGCGCAGAAGAAAATATTACAAGAATTTATTTTCCAAACATAAATTCTGCATCGGATTCAAAGTGGCAGAAATGTATGAGTCACTACTTGATAATAATATACTTTGTATAAAATATAAGCACATAATATATAAGTATAGTATATAATATATAAGTATAGTTTATTATCTGCGATGAAAAATGAGTAATATCATAAAAGCTGTGCATAAAAGCTGCAGTAATTGGAGCTCAAAAGACACTGGAAATTAATGAATAGCAACGCTAATTAATTATTGCGCTTCATAAGCAACAAAGAAAGTAACAAAATGTAGTGACTAATATGCAAATCAAATGAACATACATTTTTTTATCATGCATATATTATTTATGTACAGAAAGTAATCAATCTTAAGAAAGGCTAATGAAACCGATTCTAAAACAGTAAAAACATGGGCTATTATTGTTTAGAATGTTGTAAACATTACCAAATAAACAATTTATAGACATAAAATCTCACAATATTCAAATACTATATTATACTAAAGAAATGGACAGAATCACGATTTCTAAAACAAACTTGCTAAATATAAATACTGTTTAGTTTATTTATTTATTTAAATCCTATTCAAATAATAGCAACATGTTTACTCTCAAAACGAATAGCTAGCAGCTTCTCTAATAAGTTAGAAGCAGTTTACATGTCTACGTATTAATTACTAATTAAAGCTTAAAATACTTTTCGGCGGTAGCAAGTAGCTATCGTTAGTTCTCACATCATTATGGTACTCCGCTATATTGCAGGTCCGACCACCAACTTTGCAACAAACTTTGCTAAACTTTATCCAAATTGAAGTACCAACTTAGATTTGAAAATAACTTCAGACACAGAAGTTGCAGAAGTTAGAAACTGACTCGACTAAACTTAGTGTGACCATTTTTATAACTTTGCGCCCTTTTCTGCTGGAAAGTGTAGGTAGCGGCTGTTAATTATATAAGTGACGGAACTATTGCCGTAATCTAGGCACATTGTAGTAAGTCATCGATATTTATTACACTTCCGAAAATAATTTAGACTAAATGAATCACTGGCATTCTGCATCGTAAGCGGGGAACTCGAACACATTCCCTATAATAAACAGAACACTACTTTAACATCTACTCTGAGTTTGTATTCTTTTTTGTTCATTTTATTTGTAGACGAGGATTTTGGTACACCGCCAGCATCCGGCAGCTTTATATTATGTTGTGTGGCCGACATTTGTTTTGTTAGTTTTCGTCACAACCTCTGGATGGATATATATGAAATCTTTGGAATATATATCGCTCAAAATAGTTTATACTTAAATACTTAATATAAACGTAGCATAAGTTATGAAATCCTTGAATTAAGTAAAGTTATAAAGTCATGGCGTGGTACCTATTGTTAATGGGCAAAATCAGAAACAATTACCACTGACAGTCAAACAGTAGTAGAGATTGCTGCATAGATGGGCTGGCTTCACCAGTGAAATATTATCGTGACTTCTCAGAATATCAGCGTAAAGTGGTTCAGCCGAGTTCCGTTGTGTGAGAGAGGTATATGAAGGCTCAAATTTTTCTGACTATCCAACTTTCTTTCTCAATGCCTTTTTAACGGCTAGCAATCTGTTTAATTGTTTGCCCCCGAGTACAAACGAAAATTAGTTATAAATATTTCATTTTTTGTGTGGAGTTGGACTGTTTGTATGGAGATCATACTACCAGCATACCAACAACACACATTAATTTTGTTATGGGATAGGAGAGCAAACGAAAAGTGGGTCACCTGATGGTAAGTAACTTCACACCGCCCATGAACACCGTGGTCCGTTGGCGTCCTAAGGGAATAGGAGGGGAAAGGTAGAGGAATGGGAATCGTGCCTCCGGATATCTTTCTCACCAAATGAAACACGGCACAAACAGTGAAGTGAAGTGTCACATAGATATTCCAGGAGGTTGTGGTATTTCACCGTTGGAACCGGCCCATTCATGCAGCGAACTGTAGAGTCTTGCAGTTCTCTGCATGAATGGGCCGGTTCCACGGTATATACTTTTATGCATGTAGCTTAAAAGCGGTTATTTCCATAATAAAAGGAGACACTTAAATTTTAATTATATTTATGTAATACATTTTCATAATAATATTTGAAATATATTTTTCTTTGTTTTCAATTTGTTTCGTAATAATATACATATTTATAAGTAGAAAAAGTTTCTTATTGCTATCAAGTAGAATGTACTTAAGTCTCCCCCAGCGCTCCAAGCCTATCTAAGATAAAAGAGTAAGAGATAATCGTATAACTTTGAATTTTGTGATTACGTTCTTATAGTGTAGAGTGTCTTAAACATATTATCGGTTACGAGAAAAGTTCCAAGTTTTCTTTTTGTTATATAGCAAGTGCTTAGTAGTTATCAAAGTACTCATACGATATCGTTTTACTGAGATTGTTCCAGCTCACGGTACATTACTTAACAAGCTTCGTAGTAAAACTTTAGCAATGTTTGATGAAGATAAAGAACATTTTATCTATATTCAATATTAATATAAGTTATTATGTGAATATTTTCTTATATCTTTGTTAATCAATCATACGTCCTCGTCGTCAGAAAGTCTGAATTAATTACGGTGAAATTTTGCAGATATATTCTATAACTGAACCGATCTGTGTGGACATCGGTACATACATTAATTTTAAAGTAAATAAAATAAAGTCTCGGGTTCCTAATAAAACATTTAATATCCAATTACTAAGGTAATAATAATCTCTAATTTATATCTTTTGTTCAGTCTATTGAGTTTTGTTGAATTGTGTCCCTATTGTTCAATGCTAATACGTATTTACGACGACCTTTACATTCAATAGCCTGGTATTTGACATCTGAGACGATTTTTTGTACTACCATACATTTTCTGAAATACCACCAATGTTCTTAAATGTTTACTAATTTATCAAACCACGGCTTATATTATTATATCAATAAATAATTTGGAAATTGAACAATGTTATTCTATTTTCTTCTGATATAAACTGGAGCCTCAAATCACGGGCACAGTTTAATGGACCTTCAAAAATATTCATAAATTACGATAATAACATGACCGTCATTTATTTCACGGACTAAGTTGCAAGCGTTGCAAAAATACATAAAAAAAGGAAAACACTCGGTTAGTGAAAATTACCGAGTAATTATTACAAAATCCTTGCGCCTCTTGAGTAAATTACCTACCTAAAATGTAGCGATAGAATACTCATTAGACATATTGCAAGTGGGTACTATTAACCCTGGCGAAATTGGCATTCAAGGGCAACTAATAATAGTCATTTATTTGCATCAGAACTCCCGATGAAGCTTACTTAAAGCAGTTAGTTTGCATTTACAAGATACGAGTGAGTGGGAGACAGATCATCTGAAATTCTAATTGGACGCATCGTATTTTAGTACCAGTTTTCTTAATTAGATGTAAAATGAAAAATAAAACTAATATTACTTGTTTTTATCTAAGTATACATGTTACTGTGAAATAAAAACAAAAATAAAACGAAGTTTGTTCATTTTATTATGTAGTATATTTTTACTTCTTTTTAAATAAACACCAAACATATTTTAAATTAAATCGTGCTCATAATAAGTAGTTGTAATTGGATGGGATTCAGAGCACACATAATGACGGGCCTCGTGGCGCATTGGTAAAACTACCGGCTGCAGCAATGAGGTCGGGGGTTCGATTCCCACCCGAGCACAAATATTTGTGACAAACATGAATATTTGTGTGGCGTCTGGGTGGTTTTCTATGTATTATATGTATGTATTTACAAAAGAAAAGTATATATGTATTAATATCCGATAACTAGTATCCATAACACAAGCATTTAGTTGCTTAACTTGGAACTAGAGGGCGCTGTGTGTATTGTGTCCACGATATTATTATTATTTATTTTCTTTCTTTATTTGTTCTCGGATTTTCTCCGGTTTTACTGGTATACACGAGCCTAAGCCAAGTGTATATCAGGGTATGTCGTAGAGTTCTGATAGTTAAGTTATGTAGGTGTGTTTGTATTGATTTGTGTGACTGGTTGTGTAGGAGTAGGGTTTAAAGTGTTTGGTAAAGATGGTGTTTGGTTTTGTGGGAGAAGTGTAAGATCCTGTTCGTTTTGTAGAAACTTACGAACTATGCGACATGTGTTTAGAATTACTGCTTTCTGTAAGAGGTGGTAGGTGTTAGGTGATAGATCTAGTGTTTTGAGTGACTGGTGCAGCTGTTTCGGAATTACAGCTGTTGATGAGAGTACAATAGGAACTATTGTGACTTTTTGAAGATGCCAGATTCGCATTATCTCATCTTTTAAATCTATATATTTAGTTAGTTTTTCGGCTATTGTACTTTGTAAATTATGGGTGTTAGGAATTGCAATATCAATCAAATACGCGGTTTTGTTGATTTTGTTAATTAAAGTAATATCTGGTCTGTTGTAGTGGATGGTTCTGTCAGTGAGTATGGCTCGGTCAAAATATAGCTTGGTAGTGGAGTTTTCAAGAACAGTTTGGGGGCTGTACTTATAATATGGCTGAATGGGTGAAGTAATCAAATTTTGTTTATGGGCTAGTTTTTGATGTATGATGTTTGCTACTTGATCATGCCGATGTTTGTAGTCAGTTTGGGCTATGGATTTGCATGCGCTGGTTATGTGTTGAATCGTTTCAGGGGAACTGTTGCACTTTCTGCATGTGTCAGATGTAAGAGTTTTTGTGATGTATTTCCGGTAATTTTTAGTTTCTATTACTTGGTCCTGTATTGCCATAATGAAACCTTCAGTTTCTGGGAAGAGTCCACCACAATTTAGCCATGCGTTCGACGCGTTTTTATCGACATTAGGTAAACATAAATCGTGGCGATGCCTTCCGTGCAGAGACTTTTCGGCCCATTCAGCAAGCTTGGTCTTGTCATTTGTTAGTTTTTCATTATTTTGTG
Source organism: Euproctis similis (assembly GCA_905147225.2). Classification (NCBI taxonomy): domain Eukaryota; kingdom Metazoa; phylum Arthropoda; class Insecta; order Lepidoptera; family Erebidae; genus Euproctis; species Euproctis similis. The sequence continues at coordinate 8,358,070 of LR990119.1, forward strand.
GAGTTTTATCTTGCAGGTTTAACGGTGTTGCTTTATGATCGTTTTGTTCTATTGCTTTATGTAAAGTGGATGAATCGGATTTTTTGAAGAAATATTGTCTAAGGGTTATAATTTGTCTGTTGTGTAAGTTTGCTAAGTCGATTAGTCCTCTGCCACCTTCCTTTCTAGGTAGAGTTAGCCTCTGCAGGCAAGATCTTGGGTGGTGTTTTCGCGATTTAGTCAATGCTGTATTTATGGATCGTTGCAAACATTTTAGGTCTGATTTTGTCCAACTTATGATGCCAAAAGAGTATGTGAGTACAGGTATTGCATAAGTGTTGATGGCTTTAAACATGTTACCGCTGTGTAGTTGCGTTTTTAAAATGGACTGTAAGCGATGTCTAAATATTTGTTTCAATTTTTCCTTTGTTTCTTTATAGCGTATTTGTAATGACTGATGATATCCTAAATATTTATATGTTTCTTGCTCATCTAAAGATTCTATTTCCCTTCCTGTTTCTAGAGTGTAACTATGCTTATAACTTTGACCTGCCTTAATAGAATTAATTTTGCACTTGTCAATGCCAAACTCCATTTTTATATCGTCTGTAAATCGCTCTGTTATCTTGACTAATTTTTCGAGGTTATTTTCATGGCTAGCATATAATTTAATGTCATCCATATAAAGGAGATGATTTATCTTATGTTGTCTGTTAGTCTGTCCGTTGTTGTCTGTGTATGTTAATGAATAGCCTAAGGAAGTTGAATTTAAAGTGTTAGATAAAGGGTTTAGTGCAAGGCAAAACCATAATGGGCTCAGTGCATCCCCTTGAAAAATTCCCCGTTTTATTTTAATTGGTTCAGTGTGTCTTGTATCTGTAGGAGTAATAAGTTTAAGTTTGGTTATCCAGTTTGACATTGTAAATTTCAAGAATGTTATTATTTTCGGATGTATTTTGTAAATATCTAGAACCTGTAGTAACCAAGAATGTGGGACAGAATCATATGCTTTTCTGTAGTCAATGTACATGGTGAATAAATCTGTTTTTAACTTTTGAACTTGTTTTAATACTACTGAATCAATAACTAATTGCTCTTTGCAACCTTGACTAAACTTTCTACATCCTTTTTGCTGTTCAGTTAGAATATTATTGCTGTCGACGTGTGTGTATATTAACTCAGATATACAGGAGGTTAGTATTTTGTATAACGTTTGTAAACACGTAATCGGTCTGTAGTTTGCGGGGTCGAAAGGTTTGTTACAGTCTTTTGGTATCATGTATGTAGTACCGAGTGTAATGTAGTGTGGCATTGTGCTAGGGTTTTCTATAAACGTATTTAAGTGCCTGTGTAAGTATCCATGTATGCTAGTAAACTTTTTATACCAAAAGCTGTGTATATTGTCTGAACCGGGGGCTTTCCAGTTGTGCAGTTTTAGAAGGACGTTTTGAAAAGTATCTATTGGAATATGCTCATAATTCATTGTATCGATTGACATGTGATTTGAGATTTCAGTCTGTATCCATTCAGCTTGTGTATTATGTTCAGCAGCGTGTTCCCATATTGCTGCCCAAAACTTCTGTAAATCATTTTTATCTGGTGTATTAGTTGTATTATTAGTTTCCTGTTTATTTGTTGTAGTTTGTCTTAAATTTCGATAGAATTGTTTTTCATTTTGTTTAAATTGATTATTTTGCCGTTTTCTTAGAGTACATTCTTTATACCTACGTAGACGTCCTGTGATAACGGCAAGTTTTTGTTTGAGAGTGTCTAATGTGTGTGTAAATTGTGTGTTTGGTTCTTCGTGAATTGAGTGTACTTTATATTGTTCGAGTATGCGTTCTACCTGGTTTTTTAGTTTTATACTATTATTTCCATTAATGAATTGTGTTAACCTACCAATATTAGTTCGCAAATGTTCTAATTTATGTTCTAGCCGTCTTTGCCAGCGTGGTTTATATTCTTTTTGCGCTGATTGGTATCTACCGACAGTTTCGATGAATATTTTTGCTCCATTTGTTTTAGCAGCTTTCCATGCTGCGCAGTAAATTATAGTTTGTAAGGTGCTGAAATCGGTTTCACTATTGGTATTTTCAGGAAGAATTACGCTGTTTAAATAGTCTACTATAGCTGCAAATTTTTTAGAAGGTTTTTGTTTGGGTATAAAGGGTCTATTGGTGGGTTCAGTGTTTTTAAAATGCTGGAGAGATTGGTGAAAGTTTAAATCAATTTGCGAGTTTCTGTGGTTTTCAGTTACAGATTCTTCGGGAATGTTTATTTCAATTCTGTTAAAAGTTTGAATTTCATTTGAGTAATTATTTATGACTTGTACGTTATTTTCGGTGGTGGAAGTATCTATATTATTTATGGAAAGTTCTTCTTCTGCTTCTTCTCTGATTGTATTTAATCTTGCATCACTAATGTAGTTGTTATTAATAATCGCCCTTCTCTGGTCTGCAATTCTTTGTTCACTTAAGTGTGAGAGTGAAGGAAAGGCGGCGATGAAGGCTTCATGTAACGGTTTTCGGTAAGTCGTTCTGTTTGTATCAAGTTGAGTTATTTTGTAATATGATCGCATTATCATTTCATTATGTTCAGTTGTCCATCTCATACGAGACATATTCTGTGATTTAGAGTGCGGGTTGGGGGATGTATCTAGAATTGTATACATGGTCTGTGAGAGTTCTGTACATGTTTTGGGTGCGGAATTTTTAAAATTGGATGTGTTTGTGTTAGCTTGTTCTTTCAAAATGTTTCTTTCTAAGTTATTTAAGTCTTCTTTAACACTATTGTAGATTTCGTCTATTATATTCTGTGGTAGTAACTTGTTACGAATTATTGCTCTACGCTGATCACCGACTCTTTGCCGGCTAACTTGCATGTCTGGGTATCTTTCTGTAAACTTTAGGTGTAATGGTTCTAGGTATGTTTTAGTGTCAGTTTCAAGTGCAGTGAGGTGATAGTAAGTGCGCAGTATGAACTTATTCATTTCAGGTGTCCATCGCTTGCGCGTACTCGTAGTTTTCCTCATGATGGGTACATGCTCTAAGCCGGGATTGACTTCATGTACAACATCAACAAGGTTGCTAGAAGATGACAAAGTAGATGATCTTCTTGTCATATACGATGGGCGAGTTGAAGGGATAGATGAAAATAGTGACATTGTATCATCGCCAATTGATTCGGCTGTAGCTTCCACGTCAGGAGCCCGCCTGTTCAACCCCCGACGACCGGCTGTAGCATCTTGTGTGACGGGAGCCCGCCTGCTCAGCTCCTCGTCACCGGTGTGTCGCATACTGAAGCACCCAGCACCGGCTCCAGGTGCGCCCCGGCGACCCCCGGGCAGCGGCCGTAGATTATATTTTCTATTATTCTGCTCCATATTTCTTCAGTTTGGGAATAATTAGTTCAGAGAGGTGGTATTACCAGGTGATATTGGATTTGTTAACCTAGTTGTTTCTTCGTATAGGTACCGTGTCAAGATATTCAGACTGAAAATGGCTCTAGCTCTCTTTAAGCCCCCCCACCGCGCCAAGGTTTATTCCCTGGGGGGGTTATTATTATTATTATTATAATATTTGACTTTTACGTGATCATGTACTCATGTACCTTAACGTAATTACTTGTGTTAAGTTACACATGACATACATATGTTCTATTAAAAGGCCTCCTAATTAAAAAAAAAAAAAAAAAAAAAAAAAAAAATATTAATATTATAACTTTGTGTTCACCTTCCTAGCTCATCAACATATAATACACTAGCTTTTACCCGCGACTTCGTCCGCATAAGTTTTTTTGTTTTCTCCCGGCTGTAAGTCCCCCTGCAACAATGTCCCACTATCGTATGAAAGAGCAAAACTCCCAACAAAAACGACTAAAAATCACTAACTCAATTTAGTTATCTGCTTATTGCCTACCCCCTAAGAACGATGGCGTGATTATTTATAGCTTATGACCATTTCTAGGTAATCATCTATCACCATACCAAATTTCATCAAAATCCGTTCAGCCGTTTAGGCGTGAAAGAGTAACAGACAGACAGACAGAGTTACTTTCGCATTTATAATATTAGTATGGATGTGACATCACTTAGCCACTATAGTGAGTATGTCACGACTGCCTCTCAAGTTTAAGGGCTCTCACACACATATCTTGGATGGTTCACATCTATATTTCAATATATTTAAGAAAACTTTTGCTCATCTTTCATGTAATATTATTAGAATTTGTCTTCAGTTTTCTACGAGAGGACAAAATGCCAGTTAGGTAGTTCATAAAATAGATTTACAACTGAACGCAGATACGATAAGTAAATTTAGTAATATTATTTTATCTATGTATATATTTTAGATTGTGTTACGTTTTATATGACCCTGTTAGAATGTAAAATGCCTTAGAACAGACTTTTCAGAGATTTGAAAGGTTTGATATTACTCTTTGTGACTTTTTCGCAAAATATTTACGGTGAAGTTATGTTGTTGTTGTGTTCGAAATTGTTTTTGAAAGTTGTGTGTTGTTGTTCGGAAGTGTGATAAATATCGATGACTGAAAACTTTGTGCCCGGTATGGCAATAGGTTCACCAGGCGCTGCCTACATCTTCGGGTAACAAAGGCGTGAAATTATGTTATGTTATTTTGGAATGTTCTTTGAAATTACTACGCTTTCATAGAATCACAAAAGTTTCTCATGTACCCGATGATACAAATTTATAGGCAATAGTCACTTCTAACCAGACAGACAGTGTGACTATTCTTCTAAACAGCCAGTATTTTCTGGACCATGTGCTTGTTTTTATTTTTAAATAGCCAGTATTTTTTTAATAATTAAGCTTTCCTTGTTCCTTGAAAACTTAAGACAATCTTTACAGGCCATAAAGATTAAACAACCTCCTTGTAAGTTAATTTTCATAATATTTTAACCAAATTGTACAAAGGAGTTTCCCTACAGGGGATAATTAAACAACGGACAAATTGATTTTTTCTTTTTAAGTTATTCTCAAACTGAATTTGTTATTGAATTTAAAAAATAAGGAGATTTCTTTTTCGCTTGGTAAAATGTAGCATTTAACTTTAAAACCAGCCTTTATTTTTACGTTATTTCCTAAAAAAACATTCTGATTACTAACTTTTTTTCACATACAAGAGATTTTGATGAAACAAAGTCTATGTAATTTTTAAGAAATACATAATATACAAATAGTCCCAATAAAAATACATTTAATCAGAAATTCTCTCCATAGCATTTTTGTACTCTCTTTTAATTATTTAGATCTTTTTTATTAAAATTGTTAATGTCTATAAAGTTTTTAATTTATTTAAGAAACTTTATTAACTAAGTTGCAAAAAATGATAAAATTACGGTCATCATCTGCAATTTATATTTAACCTCCTTATCCTAGTAAATAGGATTTACTATAAAACATAGAAAAATATATGAATGAAAAGTAACGAAATTAAAATTACGTAACTGTTACATTCATAAAGATTTGTAGGTAACTCTCTTATTAACATGCGTAATTTTTAATGTAAAAAAAATATACATACAGACGAATTGAGAACCTTCTCCTTGTTTCAAAGTCGGTTAAAATAACTTTTAAATTGCGTGTATGGTACACATTGGACTTTAAATAGCAAGCAACAAATTCGAACATAGCTAATCGCCCAACAACTTTACTGTTCTGAAATTAACTTAAAGTACATTTATGTACAATTTGTTTTGTAGAATTTGTGTATATACTTTAAGACAGTAATCAATTATAATTATTGCTAAAAATATGAAAATTATGATTGTTTAACATTTAATATTCATTTAAAGCTTAAGCCTCAGCGAAATATACAAAATTACCTTTTGTAATAGGCATTTGAGGTCGGCACATATCATTCCTCGTTATTAAAAATTATGGGTATACACTTACACATCTTTACGTCAAGTCCCTTACGGGGTAGGCAGAGAGAACATACCTCCATGAGGCTTTTTAAAAAGAACTTAAAAATATAAATACATTACACAATGTGCTATTTTACGCATAATTGTGTTGAAAAATGTTGAAATCGCGTGATTAACAAAACATTCTTTGCAATCTGAATCTGATTATGAGCGAGTAATGACCCGGTGACGACGCTGTAATACAAGATGAAGATCTACAGATTACAAATGTACCAATATCTACCCAATGTTGGTTGCTTCTAGCGACCAACTTGTTTGCGCGGCGTCTGTCCTATCTGTTGTATATAATTCAGTCACTGATGCCAAATCACCATGCCAAGTTACACGATTGAACAGCACATCCAAGCGACAAAACTTTGTCTTTTAAATGAGTAATCGGTAGTGATAACATTGCGAGCATTATGACTATTTTAGGGCCTACGTGGTGCTCCTTCACACTTTCACCGACTGCGGTGATAATCTGGGCTAGTCAGAGTCTTTAAAAATTGGACTAAACGGATTCCGGGTGAAAGGTCGCGGTGGACATTTGTTATATATTATAAACATACCATAACTTCACGCCTTTTTCTACCCGAAGGTGTAGGCAGCGACCTCGTCTCACCATTATGTTTACGCCTTAAATAGAAGTGCCATACTGGGCACAAAGTTTTGTTCATCGATATTTATCACACATAACTTACGAAATTAATTTAGAAAAGTCATTGATGTGAGACATTGTAAGGATACGAATCCGCAACCACTGAATTCAAAAGCGAGGTGCTCGACCACTGGACCACTGAGACTTATAACAAATATAAACTACTTAAATCTAATATTTTACACAGTCTCGGTAGCGCAGTGGCGAGCACCCCGCTTCTGATTCAAGAAGTAGTGGGTTCAAATCCTGGCACTGGCACACACCAATAACTTTTCGAAATTCTTTTCGGAAGTTATGTGTGATAAATATCGTTGACTGAAAACTTTGTGCCCGGTATGGCAATAGGTTCGCCACCTATTCCATTTGGGACGTAAACATAACAGCGAGACGAGGCTTAACAGCCACTGCCTACACCTTCGGGTAGCAAAAGGCGTGAACTTATGTTATGTTTGTTATGTTATATCTAATATATAAAATTCTCGTGTCGCGGTGTTTGTCGATAAACTCCTCCGAAACGGCTTTACCGATTCTCATGAAATTTTGAAAATCGGACAATATCAACATATTATTGTTAAACTGTGGTCTGTTGACAAGATGTCTATGTTTTAATGTCATAACATCCCAGTTTTACCTTTTACCCCCACAAACATGTTTCTGACGCCATGAACACGGACCCTCGTCAAAACTTTCTTTGATATAATAAGTTCTGTGCAAATTAGTTTTCTACTTACGACGAGCGTTAATTAATAATTCCAGTTCAGAAATTTCCTTCTATCTATATGATAGATAGCATTAAGATTTATAGAACCCTTTGTGAACGATTTTTTCAAACTCTTAATTTATTCCTATTACAATAAGAGCTAATCTATGGTCCATTGTTTTTATCAATATCAAATTACTGTCGAAGGGAAATTGATTTGAACTTTTCTTTTGCAATTTCTTTTTTGTAACTTTCTATTTTACTATCCTAAAGTGTAAGCAGCGGCTGTAAAACCTCAACTGGTCGAATTTTAATTGACCTAAGACCTAACCTTTTGCATACATTGGGCACGTTGTTGTCAATCATCGACATCTATCACTCCTAATAATTAGATACGTAAAAGTATGTTTGTATAACATACTTTCACGCCACATTCCTAGCTGGGTATGCAGAGAGAACAGAGCGCCATAAGGCACGATTCTTACACGCCTCACTCGCTTTCTTGACTTTCATTACTCTTTTAAAGCACGCGCGTCGATTTCTGAGGCTCTTGACATCACTTTCTTCCAGAACACGTTCTATTTGGTCATGGTTGGCCACCTTTTTAATAACTTCCCGGGAGTGTCATTGACTACCGCTGTAGAAAATCTTTTCTATCATACAGCATAGAAGTTTAGTTCTACTTCTAGTACAAGTCCCTTGCGGGGTAGATAGATAGTACAGAGCCATAAGGCATACGCCATAAGGCATAGAATCTTACACTTTTCTCACACGCTAATTCGACTTTTACAACCCTTGTCACTTGTCTTGCATTATCCGGGATGAATTTAAATCCTAGCTTCAATCAATGTCTTTCCGGAAGATATGTGTGAGTCCTAGTTCAAATCAACGACACTGAGGAAATCAATTCATTAGTTATGTGTTATAAATTGTTTCGTGTATTAAGAAACATTGTTTATTGTGTAAAAAATGTAATCGGTTAAATTTGGGGCTAAAAATGTCGCTTCCATTTCATTGGTTTATCCGTCTAATTTTGACGGGCCTCGTGGCGCATTGGTAAAAAACTACCGGCTGCAGCAACGAGGTAGGGGGTTCGATTCCCACCCGAGCACAAATATTTGTGACAAACATGAATATTTGTGTGGCGTCTGGGTGTTTTTCTATGTATTATAAGTATGTATTTACAAAAGAAAAGTATATATGTATTATTATCCGTTGTCTAGTATCCATAACACAAGCATTTAGTTGCTTAGCCTGGAACTAGAGGGCGCTGTGTGATTTGTGTCCAAGATAATAATATTATTATTATATTATATTATTATATATTGAAAAATTTTCTACAAACATTTCAGCCAAATTAGAGATCTGTCGGCAGATTATCCAAAAAATATTTAGTTGGATATAACTATCTTACACGAGCAATAATCATCATTATTTTACCATTACCTAAGTTTTATAATTTCAGACATTTTTTTTATTGATTAGGAGGCAAACAAGGGCAAACAAGCAAGCGTGTCACCTGATGGTAAGCAACGTGCGCCGCCCATGGACACGAGAAACACATATAGCGTTACCGTTGCGTTCCCGACCTTAAAGGAAGTAGGATAGGAAAGGATGGGGAAGGGGGTGGGCCTCTGGGTACCTCTCTCACCAATCGAAACGCGGCATCAGCCACTTTACGTCGATCTTCTGGGAGGTCGTGGTATTTGACTGGTCGAGCCGCCCCATTCATGCAGCGAACTGCTTGGCTCTACCACTATTTTATTTTATTAAAATAAAAATATAAATAGAATATTTATATTTTTAATTTATATATAAATAGAACATTTGGATTGCATGGTTGGATTATGTCTCAAGTTTGAACCAGAATGATAGTATGACAGAGAAAAAGTATGAGAGCTACCGCCGCTGCAGGAATGTTACCAAAGCCTTAGTGAAATAGAAGCGTGAATGACTTGTTGCGAATGAGGAAGTGAGGTTGACGGAGAACTTCGAGGCGAATAACAAACTCTTCTGGAGGGAAGTTAGAAAGTCTCGGGGTTCTTCGTCAACATCCAGAATGGACAAAATTATGTCTAAGTTTGGTGACATTCTTGCAAACCCAAGCGATGTATTGGGCAGGTGGAGTGAGTATTTTGGGGAAATGTACGAGTATGTTCCGGATGTGGGCGCCGCGAGTGAGCCTACGGCTGACACCGCTGCGCCAACATCTGATGAGGACATTACTATGGAAGAGATTGAATGGTCGATACGAAGTATGAAAAATGGTAAGGCAGCTGGAATTGATATGATGTCTGCTGAAATGATCAAACACGGTGGAACCTGTGTCCGGGACGCTTTCCTGACCTTGAGCAATCTGTGCTGGAGGTCGGGTAAGGTTCCCATGGACTGGAGGCGCGCTGTCATCGTGCCCTTGTATAAAGGTAAGGGATCACGTATGCAGTGCGCCAGTTACAGGGCCATTAGTTTGATCAGTTTAGCAGCAAAAGTGTATGGGAAAATTATTGAAAGGAGAATGAGGGTGATATCTGATGGAGTGTTGTGGGAGGCTCAGGGTGGTTTCAGAAGCGGACGAGGGTGCATGGATCAGATTTTTTCTCTTCGCAACATCGTGGAGAAACAACTGGCTGTTAACCGGAAGGTTTTCTGCGGTTTTGTGGATCTGGAAAAAGCGTTTGACAGAGTGTTACGAAAGGATCTGTGGGATATACTCCCAGGCTACGGGGTGAGCGGAGCACTGCTGCGCGCTGTGCAGTCCACTTATGAGGGCTGCACAGCATGTGTGCGTGTTGACGGCGGCTTGTCCCCCTGGTTTGACGTCAATATCGGCGTCAGACAGGGTTGCGTGCTGTCCGCTCGACTGTTCATCCTGTACCTGGACAGTTGTCTCCAGAGAATGAGATCGATGGATGTAGGGATGCGAATGGGTGACCTAGTTGTGAGCTGCCTGCTTTACGCAGATGACGCCGTGCTTCTAGTTGTAATTTGTAAACAAAATTTGTAATTGTAAATGATGAAGTTGAAAATTAAAACATTTACTTAAATTAGATGTTAAAATTCTTGCTCAACACAGTTTAAATCAAGTTTTCTTATATCTGCCACTTTTTCTTAATATTTGTAATTTTAAAGAATCAATTCGAAAATCAAAACATTTATTCAGATCGAAGGTTCAAATTTTTGCTAAATAAATTTGAAATTAATGAAAATTTGTAAAATAATAATTAATTAATTAATTAATTTTAAACTAATAATTTACTTAACACTATCAACATTTATCAATAGTATGACATAACCTATAAACTCAGTTTCTCAACTTTTGTGTCAATCTAACAATTAATCAATCAATCATAGTTTACGATAATGAAATATCAGTGTACAATTATTTACCTTTATTGTTGTAGTTGTTGTAAATGACGAATCTAAGCACTCCACATTTTCACTACAGACACAGCTGACGATACTTTAACCACACGTGTGAACTTGTATTATGACGCTTTCTTGTTTTTCCAACGCCAAGAACGTTCGAGAAAGACAAAGACAGAGACACAAGCATGCGCCGATTCAATGCGCCTAATTCTCTAGTGCTGCGCGCGCGGCAGACCGATCATAGTTGAGTGGGAGAGAGACGCAAGGCATTCGGCGGGCCTCTCTCTCGTTCGGTGACTCATCGTAACGTTACCGAGCGTTACACTTTTTCATAAGTGACTCCCAGCCGCAACCTAATTTAAGACGTTGTCACGTCAAAAGTAACGTACAATAACCTAGTCTTTTTGTAATATTAATATTTAATTGAAATCTTTGGAGTGAAAATCAAAATTCAAAACTCAAATCTAGTTTCATCATCACCAACCTTTTGATGTCCACTGGTGGATGCAGGCCTCCCACATGGAACGCCACAAGTTTCTTCTTTCAATTTATTCAAATTTCACAAAAAAAAAAAAAATGTGTGGTTTTATGAAACCACCGTAAAAGTGAAACTTTTAAAATTGAGTCTTGGGTTATTGATTTTTAAATCTACTTTTTAAATATACATAAACAAAATATTTTTTCAATAATTATTTTTCAATAATTTAGTTAGTAAGTTTTTTAAATTGATGATTCTGATAAAATGATTAACATTTATATTTTTTTAGAGTGCAACAGTGTAAAACAGTTACTTCACAGCAATTTTTTTAAAAGTTTGCTTTGGCTTCGTTTAACTTTAAGTTAAAGATTTAAATCAATTAATTCGATAATCTCATCATTTTCAAGTTCTTTGGAAGTTAACGACTGAAGATTAAGAATTCCTAGATGGCGCTACTAGGTTGCTACTATTGATGATTCTGCCGTAATATCGTATTATATCGATAGATGTCGCCCGAATCGACAAGTATTCCAGCTACGGCACTAGGGATAACGCGACACCTATTAAACGTTAACAACATTACAACAAAGGATCTTTACAAAACAAAACGATATTTTTTCCTCCAGTAAATATGATATTTCGATTTATTATGAAAATGTGACAAATACATATATAAAGAGCACTATCTTATCTTATATCTTTAAACGAGCAATTCTTGTATATATATATATATATATAAAATTGGAATCTCGGAATCGGCTCCAACGATTTTCATGAAATTTCTATTCCAGCAGATGGCGTTGTTAACTAACACGAAGTCAATGTGTGTTTGCTTTGCTTTTATTACAGTTTATCACTGCAAAAAATTAAGTATATGTTTCTAATATAATATGTTAGTACATAGTATATATTAGTATATATTTATTATTCTGTCGGTAAGATCGAAAAATATTATTGATATTTCATTATTTTATTAGTATGTAATTCGTACTTAAATATAATTTTCAAAAAACACAATTTATAAAAAAAAAGAACATACCGAGCAAAGCTCGGTCATCCAGATATTCACTACTAAATTTACGAACATAACTGTGTCACATATATGTAGTTCACTTTTTGGAATTGGAAACTTAAAAGCCGCCGCCTACGCCTCCGTCGCTTACAATACATACGAATTTATTATATTCCCTTTTATCGTGTCATTTGTTATATTAATAATTTTTTTTTTTTTCTCCGCCTGCAATACGTACGTACGTATATGTATGTATGTAAAAAACAAACAAACAAACAAACCCGATCCTAGAAAATGTGTCGAAATTGCTAAAGAGGACGGTAATTAGACGATTATACATACGGCCCTCGTGGTGCATCGGTAAACCGCACTACCGATAACACAAGGTCGGGGCGGGTTCGATCCCTCGTCTGGGGGTGTTTTTCTACATGTTTTTACGGTATTTATTTACAAAAATAAAGTGTATATTTGGGTAATTAATTAATAATAAATAAACGATAATAGACGTGAAAGGCGCTCTGACGAGCGCCTTTCACTTTATCCCTACTCCGCGGCCGACCGTCACGCGACATGCAACACGCAGACGAAAAAGTTCGAGACGATGTAATAAAAGTTTCACTTTAAAATACATTCCGAGTTTGTCCTGCATACATGCAGATTGTGACATTTGTTAGTGCAGTAAAATTGTACGTTAGAGCCTTAGAGATCAATCCGTTCAAAACTGCGTTGCGTGCAAAATTGACGTTAAGTGGCTCATGCCGCGTTTCGTTCGGTAAGAGAGGTACCCGGAGGCCTAACCCCCCTTCTCCATCCTTTCCTATCCTACTCCCGCAACTGTAACAGTCGGCAACGTAACTGTAACAACAGTCCTTTCTGTCTACTCCACATAAGACACGGCTTATAATTTAGTAACCATAAGCAGTTTTGTTTCCACTTTTTATTTATATATGAAACACATTTTATATATAAAAATATTTCAAGATTAAATACAAAAACCATAAGTCATGTAGTCGCGGTAATTCATTATGAGATAATGTTTGTAAGCATATTACATAGTCAGGGAGAAGTTTTGGGAATACGATTTGGAGAATACTACTTAACATGTCCCACACTGGTGCACTTACTTGCGCATAAACTACATAAATGTAAGTTTCGCGTACCGCATGGTACGGACTTTCATACTGCGCAATAAGTCTCAAGATTGAAAAAAACTATACCTGAACTTCATCTAAATTAGAAGTAATAAAACAGAATCAAATACGCATTCGAAAAATGTGTTACGACAGTACCTGTACTCGGACAATACATCCATAAAACACAAATATTGAATATGCTAGAGGTTTATACAGCGGAAGTTGTAGAAACAAACTGAATAAAAAAGAAATTTACAGTTATTGTGAAACAAAATTGTATAGGTATCATATAAGTATGTACGTAAAGGAGAAACACCACACGACTGAATATATACGAGTACTTCTGCGTTATTAAAAATATAATATTTTACGAATATAATTGGAAACGACATATGCATTTTTTTAATTTGAAAGGGGTTTAAACTACCCTAGTGTAACATCGATTGGGTCACAAGTAACTTTGCCGGCCGTTAAAATGACGTAAGAAAGTGGGGAATGGTCAGCAAACGAATACGTCTCTCACCAACCAACACGCAGTATAAAATACTTTACATGGTTTTTTTTTTCAAAAAGCCAGCTAAGACATCATAATTTATGAAAATTTATTACATTTCATGGTTTAGAAGATTATCACTTCGTATTATGATAAGGAGGCCTTACGTTCAAATTAAAGATAGTTTTTAAAATTACAGAAATATACAAAATTACTTCAGATATTAGACAATATGGTAGTATTTTCCACCAAGTGTATGGCATCATAAAGACTAATGAAAAAACATTTTTTTACAAGAAAATTAATTATCTGGATTATATTCTTTCAATTTCTACGATGGCTTTATTTAGAAGTCTAATATATCACTAGGGTATTTAAATAGTAGGCACTGAGCTTCACACTATTCGTCTAATGAAAACACTTTATTTTGAAAACTAATCTAAAACGCCCTATTAAATGTCAGACATTTGACATTGAAGCATTTAAAAAGCAATTTTGTGGATCTTTATAATCAATATATTTCATTCCATGTAAATATGAGAACATACATTGTGTAGTTACATGATGTTAAGTACATTAAAATTAAGCTACTATAGATAGTTGCTGTACAAGGAGTGAATGAAAAGGAAGCGTGCAAAAAGAATACCTGTTTTACCGACCCCCTATGATAGGAACGGGCGGAATGTGGATGCGGAACCCCTATGATGGGAACGGAAGATAGATAGATAATATTTATTTGCACTTAATACACAAATGGAATACATAAAAAAAAAGATGATGATCTCGGACCATCACGACGTCTTACTGAAAACCTTCGTTAAACTTCGGTTGTCGAAAGGTGACGTAAAGAGCCTTAAGCGTCATTAAGGATTTGTAGCGAGAATAAAGAAAATCAAAGAAAAGAGTGAGTAATGTGAGGATTGTATCTTAAGGTGCTTATTTTTTCTGCCCTCCTGCCTCTTCTCTTAAATTGACATGAAGCTGTGAAGATGAATGACAGCGAATGATATGATAAGTTAATACTGAAATATTTTTTTCAACTAGTTTTTATTGGACAATATATTTTTCTCTGGAGAGATGTTGTAGCGTAAATTCATATTTATAATTGAGAGATTGAGCGAATCTATGACGGTGTCTTGTGGAAAATATTTTGGGTGTGATAAATATGTATATAAAATATGTATGTTATGATCTCTTAACATATTTTCCAAAAGACATAATATTCACCTACTAGTTACCTTTAATTTCATGTATGTATTTACATATCAATATAACCGTGAGTACTATTTTTGTTAATGCTACTATTAATCTATACATACAAATACAATTGGAGTGTCTGTGTTCAATGTTGAAATAAGTAATTTTTACTACATGCACTTGGCAGCAAAATAAAATGTTTATCAATTTTTGACTGTCTGTTAGTTCCGACAACCTTTTATTATTATATAAATTATACATACTGAGGCTCTAAGTTGATACTTGAAATTTTTAAGGAAATATTATTTTCTTATTTTAAAAGCTTCTTTAAAAAGGGTTTTTGCTTTAATTTATTTATGTTATTTACTAATGAATATTATACTATACAATGCCGTAATTTACCTCTCGTTGGTGATATATAGAATATAAAATCATTGCTAACTTCTCTTAAATAACCAACCAGGCATGAGCCACTTTATGTCGATAGTCTGACAGGAATTTTATTCATGCAGCTGACTCTACCACTGTTTTATTAAGTAGCTTTTTAAAAGTTCTAGTTTATCTGAAAGCTGTAGACATGTTTTCCAACATATTCAAAGATCTGAATAAAATAAAAAAAAATAAAACGTAAAAGAGTGAAAGGCGAGCAATAAAAAACAAAATGGCGTCTCTCCCTTTACTGTGGATGATACTGAATATAAGAAAGTTTGGTATCCGTTTGAGGACATCAAAATAAAGTAGCTATTATACTACAGTCCGTTTTTATGGATCACTCGTAGATAGTGCTTGATGCCATTTATATGCTATCCAAGTGTGGTCTTTATTTTAGTTAGAATAGATAGACAAAATATGTCTTAGTAAAACTGTAAAATCCAGACGTATTAGAAATATTACAATATCATTCACTAAATAGGTTGCGTTTGTCATAAAATAAGAGATGAAATTTGCTGTCAGATTTTTTAAGAAAGTCAAGTAAGTAGTTACCGTAACATGTAATTACGATTTATTTATTAAAATTATCTTTTTTTATTTACAATAAGAAGATATAAATTAATTACATTATTTACAATGTATACAATTAAAAAACTACCTGAAATCAAATTTCTCCGCATTTCGGTCTACTGGCAGCGTACTCAGAAGACTGGCCGCATTGCCATGCTGGATGGCAATGCTAATCCTCTGTGCGAAGAATAGACCAGCCCTCTGGTCGCGAGAGGCTTCGATCAGCCTCTTTGCAAGATCTTTGTAAAGTGCACGAGCATTCGGACCCCATGACCCCAAAGTCTCAACCCCAAACGGCTCAAACACATAATCACCTACAAAGTTTCTGTATTTGTGCCGCTTGAGATTTTCTGCCGAAGCAGCAGCAGCACCGGCCACCTCTACCGTACTTGGAAGATGCGATGGCGCAAGGGTGTAGACGCAAGTAGCTTATTAATATCTTTTTGTGTGATTTTTGATTATGGTAGGTTGATTATGGTTATGTGATTTTTTTATACAAATACCTCTTAAATAATGTCTCTATTTCATGTTGTTAGTACAAATTCTAATGTACATTAGGTGACTATGAGTAGATTTTCGGCAAAATAGCAATACATTTGGCTTGCTAGTTTGAGAGGGAGATTTTACTCGGTGAGAAACCTCTCTCACCGAGTAAAATGCGGTATGAGCCACATAACATTCATCGTCGATCACTCGTCGCAGCGGGTCGTTTACTTGCTCCTCGATCAATCTTGCAGAGATTAACAACATTTTGTTGCATAGCTAACTTTTTTCAAAATATTTATACTAAGTAGTTATAATGAAGTGTGCATCTTGCAATGAAAAGTTTAGCGATGGGGTTCAGTGTACATCCTGCAAAAGAGACCTGGATTTTGCATGTGCCAATATTACGGAAGCCGGGTACAGAAAATTGGGACCTGAGCGCCGGTCGGCATGGAAGTGCCCACAATGTCGAATCTGTTCTTCCCCGCAACAACTGACGGCAGATACTGGCATTGCGACTGTGTTGGTGGAACTAAAGGTCATTAAAGAGCAGCTGTCTAGCCTTGAAGAATTAATGTTAACGATCACTTAACACCTACGTCTAAAAACTTACTAAAGAAGGTAAAAACGTCGCTGAGAGCCAAGGACTACAAGTATATCTGGGTTAAATACGGCAAAATTCACGTACGTAAAAATGATCATTGTTGAATCAGAAACTTTTTTAAACAAACTAATTTAAACATAGTGTTACGTGTACCTCATGCGAATCCGAAGTTCT
The DNA here is from genome assembly GCA_905147225.2 of Euproctis similis. Lineage (NCBI taxonomy): Eukaryota > Metazoa > Arthropoda > Insecta > Lepidoptera > Erebidae > Euproctis > Euproctis similis. Next base: position 8,375,275 of record LR990119.1, read on the forward strand.
TAATGTTTACTTTCTTAAGTTGTATTCTTATATATATCTTAATGTATTTTTATGTACCTGTACCATTTTTTATTGAAAGCTTCTATTATAACGCTTTATATTCTTTTATTGCTATGCTCAAAAATATTTATTCAAAGACTATAATTAATTGCCTTATTAATTACAAAATGTTTGATACCTCTGATGCGTCGCTCTCACCGGTAACAAATTGTCAGTTGTCTATTCTTAATTGTGTGCAATTGTTAACTCACTATTTGTCTCTTCCACCCCTGCGCTTACGACATATGAACTGGGCTGCTTATTCTTTAACTATAACTACTATTGTCGTGTTTTTGTACTTGCATTACCTATATTTTGTTGCTAAATATATTTATACTCAAACGAAGCTGCAAAATACTGCCCGGTGTTATTTTTGCAAAAACTTTAGACTGAGGGTATCTTTGCTAGAAATTTTCACTTTCAGTGCGTTCTTGTTGTGTTCAGCACTTGATATCATAATAATATATCACGGATGTATTGTACTTATAATTATTGTAGCAAGTAGGTATAATGCGTAAGTATTTATAAACATACCGGAAACTATCAGTTTTTTATGCTATATTTTATTACTATGTATTTTGATTTTGAGTAACTTACTAACATAATGACTTCTTTATTTAATAATCTCAATATATACTATCAAAACGTGCGGGGACTACGTTCAAAAACAAACACCTTCCATCGTAATGTGTGTCTAAGTTCTGGTGATGTTATTATATTGACGGAAACTTGGCTAACGGACAGCATACTAGATAGTGAGCTCTTTGATCGAAAGTACATCGTCTGGCGTAGGGATAGAAATTACGAAGAGCGGTTCCAAACGCGCGGTGGTGGGGTACTCATAGCCATTCGTAACGATCTTTCTGCAACTGCCCAATCGCTTTGCCATTCCACAGCAGAGGACCTTTGGATTACTATTAGAGTTAAACAAAAACGTAACACATTTAACTTACACCTGTGTGTCTTATACTTGTGTAGTCAAAATAAAGGAAATACCTTCATACAGCAGTTGAACAATTTTTTGAGTACATTAAGTGACAATATTCTGCGCCACCCAGAAGACAAATTCATAACTGTCGGAGATTTTAACTTAAGTGGCATAACTTGGGTTCCGACTTCCGTATCTCACTTCGAGCCAAGCTCTTATCGAACTATTAGCGAAACTTTATTAATTGACGAACTTAATGCCCTTCTAACTATGCCCTATGCCCCTATGCCCCTAATGCCTCTATGCCTCTAATAACCTTCTACAATATAACGGAATAAAGAATAAACAAGGAAAAATTCTAGATTTAGTTTTATCCAACGACGATGTCTTAGTTTGTGAAAATACATCGCCTTTGGTACCAATCGACCCATACCATAGCGCTCTGGATATTTTTGTTAGCTTTATTAAAATAGATGTTTTAAATTTGAAGCCCCACTTAAAATATATGTATGACAAGGGTGATTATGAAAATATTAACGCTGATTTATCCTCTATTGATTGGCCTGGCGAGTTTTCTGCGCGTTCTTTGGACAGTTGTGTTGATTTCTTTTATGATAGCTGCAATAAATTAAGAGATAAATATATACCATCCCGTATGGTAAAAAATGATAACTACCCGCCCTGGTATACCCAGTCTCTAAAGAAAGCTATTAAGGAAAAATACAAATATCATTACAAATATAAAAAATACGGTAACTTTGCTGATTTGCAGTCATTTAAACTATTACGGGATAGGATAAGACACATGGAAGATGAATGCTACAGTCGTTATATTGGCTCAGTGGGAGATTCAATAGAAAAGCACCCAAAACGATTCTGGTCATATTTAAGAACACGATCGCATACTAACGCTATTCCATGCAGTGTTACTTATGGTGACACTGTAGCTGACACTGGTGCAGATATATGTAACATTTTCTCTAATTACTTTAAATCAACTTTTCTGGAACAATCCTCAAGTACTAATAATAGATCTTTTGATGTATCCTCCAGTGTAGTCTACAAAAGCTCTTTTATATCCAAAATCGAAATTGACCAAGAAACAATTTATAAACAGCTTGCCAATCTCGATGTGTGTAAGTCGCCGGGGCCTGACTTTTTAACTGCGCGATTTCTTAAAGAATGTGTTAAATCTATTTCCATGCCGATTTCAATACTTTTTCAACGGTCTTTGAGCGAGGGCGAAGTTCCTGCGATTTGGAAAAAGGCCTTTGTCACTCCGGTACATAAGAAGGGTCCAAAAACTGTAGTTTCAAACTATAGACCCATTTCAAAGTTATGTATTATTAGTAAGGTGTTCGAGCGTATTGTATATAATCAAGTTTTTGCTGCAATAAAGCTTTCAATTAACATAACGCAACATTTTATAAGGGCCGTTCCACCTTGTCTAATCTAATACTTCTTAACGAATATTTAACGGATTCTATGGATAAAAACGCTCAAGCTGACGTGGTCTATACCGACTATAGTAAGGCGTTCGATCGTATTAATCATAATATGCTCGTGAAGAAATTGTCCTCCGTTGGGATCAAAGGCGATCTTCTCAGATGGTTTACCTCTTATTTAAATAACAGATCGCAAGCCGTGGCTATCAACAATTACGTTTCCAGCTGGGTTGACATACCTAGTGGCGTACCACAAGGATCTCTGCTCGGCCCGCTGCTCTTTATTATATTTGTGAGCGACATCGAGCAATGCCTTAAATTTTCCAGACTTTTATGCTTTGTTGATGACATGAATATTTTCTCTGCTATCACGTCATCTAATGATGTAAGCGCGTTGCAATCGAACCTAGATCGCCTCTCTGATTACTGCACACGCAATAGTCTGGACTTAAACCCCATAAAATGTTCTGTGTTGAGTTTTACGCGCAGAACCAAAGCTATTCAATCTAATTATACTCTGAAAGGGCATAATCTTGAGAAACTGAATATCATACGTGATTTGGGCGTTACACATGATGCGAAGCTGATATTTGACGACCACATAAATAGTCTGATTACTAAAGCTTCCAAGGCATTAGGGTTCGTCCTACGTAGTTCCAGTGCCTTTACTAGAGCCAAGACCATGAAAATTCTCTACTGTACTTATATTAGAAGTAGTCTTGAATACGCTTCTCAGGTATGGAATCCCAGATATAGTATATATATAACCAGATTAGAGAAAATACAAATAAGGTTTTTAAGATATTTATGTTATCGACTTGGCATTAAGTTTGCATCATCCAATTATAATGAAATTTGCAAAAAATTTCACCTATTACCCCTTTATATTCGTCGGGAGATAGCTGACATAATATTTCTACTCAAAATAACACAAAATAAAGTTGACTGTCCCGAACTGTTGTCCAAAGTTCCACTGCACGTACCAAATCAATCTCTAAGATATAACCGTCCTTTGCAATCTCAGTTAGTATCAACAAATTATAGACAAAATTCTTACATGTGGAGGGTATGTAGCAACTTCAACAAATTGTCAGTTGACTATGATATCGACTTGTTTAACACAAGCATTGCTTCAATCAAAAAAATGTTAAGCAATAGATTCTTTTTGAATAAATATTGACGTATCAGGGGTTACCATATTTTGTTAAATTTATTAATAATTGAAGGCATTTATTGTGTTCTATATTTGATCATAGCGAGTAATATTCCGCAATTGATCGATGTTAACATAGCTTAAAATGAAGTGTATTAATTAGCAAGAACCTGTAATTAGCTTTATGTTACTATATTGTTAACTTCTCAAAAAAGTGTAAGCTGTTGGTTCTTCTTTTAAATAAATAAATAAATAACGCCAACATTCTGAGAGGTTGTGGTATTTCATCGGTCGAGCCGGCCCATTGATGCAGTGCGCTGCGTGGCTCTAATACTTGCATGAACACAAATGTATATAAACATTGTTTAGATAGTAAGAGTATGTATACGTTATGCCATGAATAGCCGCTTGAGTTGGAAGCAGAAATTCTGCCTAGTTAAGTATACATATTTTTTTGTCTTATTGTCCTTGGGAATGGGGACTTGGGATAAAGAGGGGAGGGAGGAAGGAGTTGGGGCCCCTGGATACCTATCCAGGTTGACGTAAAGCATGCGGCGATCATAAAACTACAGCCAAATCTTTTGAAAGCATAGATATTTCGAAAGGATGAGATGTTGTATTAATCCTGACTTTAAATGGGATAACATATTTCAACACTTGGCTTCTGAACCTGAAGTTTCGATTTCGCATCTTACCTTACACCGAAGACTTTTCGGAAGTTATGTGTGATAAATATAAATGACTAACGACACTGGACTTAATATATGGCAAAATATTTGACAGCCAGTTTATTACAAGACTAAAAAGAATCCGCGTGTGAACGCACAACCGCTTATACTTACAACTTTTTGTAAACCGAAATTAAATACGCGTAGGTTTGTTAATTGACTATAGCCCGAATACTGAAATAAGTTCAAATCCTATTATTTAAATAAAATATAACGACTTAACATGAGTTTGGTTGTATTAAGGATTGAATGAAGAATTATTTCCATGTTTTTTTATCTAAAAATCAGAATAATTAGAAAAGAAAACTGCAAAATATACTAGTAGGTTATCATAGAATGGAACGTTACGCTTGACGTATAATCGTAATAGATATTATTCTTTTTGTTGACGTTTGTTTCGCCTAAAATTAATATCTTTGATTCTCATTACAAGAATTACTTCAAATATAATGTTTATTTTTATTACACAAATAAATGTGGATACAGTAACACAATCGTAAAAAAGACATGCTCTTGGAATTCATAAATAAGTAAGTGTTTATGTAAACAATGTCATGTACCAGGTACTTTGTAACCCGATTTTTGTCGTGTGCTTATTTAAATTAAAAACCGAGAGATGACCTCTGATTTTAAGACTTATTTTCTTATTTTCAGATAACAAATTATTATTAAAAATAAAGAAACAATTGCAATAATATTTTGAAGAAGAGGGAGGCAATAAATTTTGATTAGATGATGATGATGATGATACTATGAGCGGCTCCAGGACTGCAAAAACTTTTAAGAAAACCTCAAACAGAAGTCTAATAAAACAGCCAAAGCAAAAGTAGTTTTGTTTTATTTCTTTGATTCTATTGTAATTTAAACTTTATTCTTTATTTTTTTATAAATGCAATGTTTTTAAATACCTCCAGTATTATGAAATCACCAGGGATATGAAAAAGAAAGAACTAGATAAGGTTTAAATTCAATAAGTTATTAATAATAATATCCCATAAACAGTGAGTAATGAAGATAGCTCAAAGCGGGTGCTTTGTGCCATCTTAGTAGTGGTTCTGTAGGTGATGCTGAGTGTGCTTATTTGCTGGCTGTGGGAGAGTGGGAGTCCCTTGTAGATGATTATGTTTTTATGCCCTTTGGGGTTGAGACTTTATGATCATGTGGTCCGAGTGCTCGTGCACTCTATAAAGATCTTGCATAGAGACTAATCGAGGCCTCTCGCGACCAGGGGACTGGTCTATTCTTTGCGAAGAGGATTAGCATTTCCAATAATTCAATGCAAGGATGGAGGAGGATTACATAAACCTAAATTCATTATAATACTAATATAAAACAAGATATATAATTAGAAAAATGTGTATTAATTAAATGGGTCATTATAATAAAGTTTTGATTTATATCAAAACCTATGGTTGCTGCATCATCAATTCTACTTCAACGTCAGGTAAGAAAATATCCTCTTCCACCAGCTCATCCAAACGCGCCAGGATAATAATATGTAGAACTGAACATGCTACAACAACTAGACAAACTCCTTGTCATTCGTCATTGTACTAATTCCCTTGCAGGGTAGGTAAAGAGAACAAAGAGCCATAAGGCACGATTCTTACACTCCTCACTCGCTTCTTTGACTTTCATAACTCTTTTCAGCCACGTGCGTCGATTTTTAAGGCTTCTAACATCACATTCCTCCAGAACACGTTCTATTTGGTCTTGGCCATCCGCGACCCCTACGTCTATGCGATTTTGCATTGTATATCTGCATACACAATCATGTATCATCCACTTTTTCTACATGTCCAAACCATCGGAGCATACCTCTTCTTACTTTTACACCTCTGCCACTCCCACTCCCTCTTTCAATCCAACTACCTTCCTTACAACCTTGTTTTCGACGCGGTCAGCGAGAGTCACTCCGCAGATTTTTCGCAGTGTCCTCATATTTACTTTCATGCGCACTCTGCAATACCCAACTCTCGCTTTCATAAGCTAGCGTTGGGATCAGTATCGCATTGTAGATTACAAGCTGGGCTTTTCTGTCTCACACTTGTTTTCCCATCAGGAATTAATTAACCCTAATGGCCACATAGACATTATTAATAGTTTTTCTTCGATATAAAATAAAGTGTACTTATATAAGACTATAAGTACTATTTACAACATTACATAACAAACATAACTTCACGCCTTTTGTTACCCGAAGGTGTAGGCAGCAGCTGTTAAACCTCGTCTCGCCGTTATGTTTACGTCCCAAATGGAATAGGTGGCGAACCTATTGCCATACCGGGCATAAAGTTTTCAGTCATCGATATTTATCACACTTAACTTCCGAAAACAATTTCGAAAAGTCATTGGTGTGAGCCAGTGTCAGGATTTACAAAAAGCAAATATATTGTTATTTTTACTACCCTCTGTAGTAGTATATACTCTAAGCCTATTTAATTATAGTATACCCAAAATAAACATGACCGTAGCAGTTTGTGAGCCTTGTCATGTTGTTAGCGAAGCCTTTGATTAAGGAAACTGTTGTTGCTCCGCCACCCTTTAGACACCCTTTAGACATCCACAGTCTGTAATCAACATACTCTCGTAAAGTGTGTGTTATGTACACATATTATACTACAAATTATTCCTTAACTACACTACTTTAAAAAAGGGGTTTTTCATGCCTTCAGGACAGGGTAGCTTTTAGTTTTAGATGAATAAAAATCTCAGATGTATAACATAAATTATAGCAGTGATTTTTTCAAAATTACAGACTGTTTATCTTGATAATGTAGTTAAAATATAAACAATTAAACAAAAATACTTACGAATAGTTACACAATCTTCTAATAATACTTTTTTGGTCGTAAACGCAAAATATAAACTGGAAAACGTTTATAATTTATTCTGATGCAGTCGGGTTAAAACTGGATCTTTGCCATGCAGGTTGACCTGCCTTCTATGTTGACACTGTAACCCATCTTCCGCCAGCAGCATCACAAAACAGAACAAAGCAACCTAGTTGCCTTATTAAACATTGCTATAAATATATAACTAAGCATAAATCACAGCACTATCCCACGGTTGCCTGGAAGAAATCGTTATCAGTGATAAGGCCGCCTATTATACAGTTTTTACCAACATAGATAGTATTTAAGCATTGTTTTAAGTCAAAAATGTGTACAATAAAGTGTATATAAATAAATAAATAATAGAGTTCAATCCAGGTTCACGTCAATGATTTCTTATTATTCTTGTTGTATGTAACGTATTACAAAGAATCAATGCCCGTCCCTGGTACGTAAATATTCGCACCAAATTCGCTGCCTAAACCTTCGAATAGAATAAATAAAGACTTTGAAATGCCTCCGGGAAAAAGTTATTAGTGCCGGTGTCAAATTTGACATTTCTCCATTAGAAGTTGGAGTGTTTAGTCTCAAGGCTATCGTAATATATGATCATAGTAGTGGTTCGAATCCTGACATTGGCTCACACCGATGAATTTTCGAAATTATTTTCGGAAGTTATGTGTGATAAATATCGATGACTAAAAACTTTGTGCCCGGTATGGCAATAGTTTAGCCACCTATTCCATTTGGGACGTAAACATAACGGCGAGACGAGGCTTAACAGCCGCTGCCTAAACCTTCGGGTAACAAAGGCGTGAAGTTATGTTATGTTACTCGTTAGAACATTAAACAGACCTTTCAGATGATTTTCAGACGATGACGTAAATAAAGCTATGAATGTCACTTGAATTATGTCAATGTATGATCCTCAGTTTATGAACTGAGGATTTTATGAAATGTTGCCAATGGAAATTCTCTTGGATAACTCCGAAGTTAATTATTAACAAACAATCCAACATAAACAAATTAACATAAACAATCGAAACTTTATTCTAATACCTAAACATTCACCATTCACCACACAATTTTCGGTTGGTTAAATTCAGTTACTGTGGTGTGTTAACATTCAGTCGTGGATTTTATCTAAGCAATAAAAATGGCCTCCACAAAAAAAGTTGAGTGGTTAATTTATTAAAATCTATAGAGTAACTAGCATACGAAGATTTTTATAAACTTTCGCATTTATATATATAACTGTCGAAATGATTTTTGAAAAAAATCACACACACTAGTCAAGACTCCAATATACTTAGTCTGGCCATAAATACTGTTACAACTAAAAATAAAAAAATATTACATTTGAATTTGGAATCTGTCATTTTTATACGATTGTTCATTGTGTTTTATCGTTTTGGCGCTAGTACATTGTACAATATTTTGCGATATTAAAATGGAGTGGGGTGATAAGGAGAACCGAACCGCTGTGATTGCATCACACAAAGTAGGTATGGAGCCAAATGCAATTTTTAAAACTCTCCATACACTTGGTATTAGTCAAATGTTTGTGTACCGGGCTATTAATAGGTACAATGAGACTTCCTCTATTTGTGACAGAAAAAGACCTGGCCGTCCACGTAGTGTTCGTACGAAAAAGGTGGTCAAAGCAGTAAGGGAAAGAATTCGAAGAAATCCTGTCCGCAAGTAAAAGATTTTATCTCGGGAGATGAAGATGGCATCTAGAACAATGTCGCGTATTTTAAAAGATGACTTAGGACTTGCAGCCTATAAGAGGCGCACTGGTCATTTAATAACTGATAATTTAAAAAAGAATAGTGTGTTGAAATCTAAACAACTACTGAAGCGGTACGCAAAGGGAGGTCACAGAAAAATATTGTTTACGGATGAAAAAGGTTTTACAATAGAGCAACATTTTAACAAACAAAATGACCGTATTTACGCTCAAAGCTCTAAGGAAGCTTCCCAATTAGTTGACAGAGTGCAACGTGGGCATTATCCGACTTCAGTGATGGTTTGGTGGGGTGTTAGCTACGAAGGAGTGACTGAGCCATATTTTTGTGAAAAAGGTATCAAAACATCGGCACAAGTGTATCAAGATACCATTCTTGAAAAGGTAGTCAAGCCCCTTAACAACACCATATTCAATACGAAGTATGGTTCTTCCAGCAAGACTCGGCATCGGGTCATAAAGCTCGGTCCACGCAATCTTGGTTGGAAACGAACGTTTCGGACTTCATTAGAGCTGAAGACTGGCCGTCGTCTAGTCCCGATCTTAATCCACTGGATTATGATTTGTGGTCAGTTTTAGAGAGTACGGCTTGCTCTAAACGTCATAATAATTTAGAGTTCCTAAAACAATCCATACGATTGGCAGTGAAGAATTTTCCCATGGAAAGAGTGCGTGTTTCTATTGATAACTGGCCTCAACGTTTAAAGGCCTGTATTGCAGCCAATGGAGACCACTTCAAATAAGCTTTTTATATTTTATATCGTTTTATATTTATGTATTAAAGTAACACACTGTAAAAGTAATAAATGTTATTTGCAATTAAAAAAAAATTTTTCCTTTGTTACAATATTTATGGCATGACTAAGTATACTGTTGCAATGCGACACTTTTTTTATTTTTTATATGATTGAGGAAAAAAGAAAAAGGCATCATAGAAAATTTCGTCCCTGCATTTATTACGGCTGACAGTGACAATAAAATTGCTACCCGAATAATGACATCAAAAGAAAGTATCCATTTGACTGTAGTTCGTTTTTATAATTCACTCACAAATAAGTGCTAGATGAATTTTAGTAGTCTGTTAAAATTTGTTTAAGGTCCATTGCCACTGATTTAAAGCTAAACTACATCGCAGCACAATGTATATTTTATTTTATGGGATAGAAAGGGCAAACGAGCAAGTGGGTCACCTGATAGTAAGTAACTTATCACCACCCATGAACACCGTGGTGCGTTGCTGTCCGTTAAGGGAGTATAGGGGGAAAGAAAGGGAAAAGAGGATCGGGCATCCGGATACCTCTCTTACCGAACGAAACGTGGCACGAGCCTCTTTACGCTGATATTCCAAGAGGTCGTGGTATTTCACCGGTCGAGTCAGCCCATTCACGCAGCTAACTGCAAGACTCTGCCACTGTCAAATAATTATATTTTTTAAGAAATAATTGGTGCTTTAATAATTGGTACTAAAAAGGTGTTCTAATCGTGGTTCACATCAATTACTCTTCCGCAGTTATGTGTGATAAATATTATGGAGGCAAAACAATAGATTTCACCGTCTATTTTGTTTAGGACATAATAATTTGACAAGTCGAATCGTCACGGCGTCTGCCTAAACCTTTGGGTGGAACTGAAGCTACAAAATAGATAAAATTAGCTACAATGTACAAATTGCTAAGCAATGCTTAGCGCATGTTTTTTTCAGAACGCCTCATACCCTCATTCCCAACGATGTTTTTGCGTTTCTGTCATATAAAATCATAATAGAAGAAGCACAGCTGAAATATGAAACCGTATTGTAAATTTTTTATGGTGTAAACAGCGCAAGCCATTAAACAAGACACACACACGCATGCACACAAATACACACACACACAGAGAGAGAAAAAGAGAGAATAAGCAGCTCACACACACAAAGATGAGCTATAAACTCATGTCACGTCTAAGCTCCTACTAAATTTGTACGTGATACTGCAAACGTGCTAGGAATCATGCTATCTTTTCTGTCCCCATCACCATTTTTATTTCAAGGAGTGTTAAAACAAAAATAAAATAATTTACACATCTTCATTTTGCTACCATCGCTTCAAATACCAAAGACTAAGTTTCAGAGAGAGTGATACCCGGTGATACCCGGGCCGTGTTAACAACCGTATTAACGACACGGCCCGGGTGTGCGGTATAACGTCAGTTCGTCGTCGAGTCGTTTCAAACATAACCTAAATCAAGAAACTATTAATATAATTTCATTTTCATTCTTTTAATAATAATTTAATTTTCTCTCATAATAGATCTTTTTAATTTATTAAAGCTTTTAGGACAATAATTTTGATACAATATTATGTATGCTCTTCAAATATTAAGTGTGAATTAAGGTATTTAGACTAACTTCAGAATAAATTAAATCTGATGGATGGGTAATTCGTGGATGGCGATTATCATGTTTTTTTTTTCAGTTAGAATAAGAAGTGAAATAGCAAGGTAAGAGGAGGATGATGGACTATAACTCACTGAGTAAAAAGCGCCCTTAGCCGCTTTACGTCGATTAACTTAAATTTCGTGGTATTTTACGGGTCGAGCCGGTTCTTAAAGCGCACAGCCAAAGGTCGACGTATAGTAAGCCTGATATAGCTTACTCATTCCCGCTCTTTTGATGTTCTATCTTTCGTTTATTAGAAGTACATATTTAGACAATATTTTTAAGGCATTTAAAATAAGTTATTATTTAAGTATAAGTTGAATTCAAATCTTAGATAATAGAAAAAAAATATTACAGCATAATTACAGCACAGTATTGCACTTTTTCTCCAGTATGTAACTGGAGAAAAAGTGCAATACTTTAAATTAGTCTTTATTATTTCAACACAATATTGCTAATATTTTAGGTTGAGATAAAGGAAATACGTTTAAAGACAATTAATTCAATAAGTCATTCAGCGGATCAAACATTACTAAAAAGTAATACTACTTTACTAAAAAATAAAAAGGTTTAGTCATCTACGTTCGTTCTCACCTCAAGGTATTTTAAAGTAGTTTGTGGACATTTTCATTTCTAATGAGATACATTTTAAAGATTTCTCACATCTTAATAATGATCAGGAATCAGATCAAATGGAGACATGTTATTTTTCCGAACAGATCTTCCATTTTTACACACATTCCAGAGAAAACTTTCCGCTGTGTGAAGTTGGCATGATCGCATTAAGATATTAAGAATCGTTAGTTCGTTACTCTAATATTACTTGTACTTGAATCCCATTTATATTGTTGAGGTATATAATACACACACAGCAAGAATTCAAAAAAATCAATGGTGGAACTCTTTACGGGAAAGGTGGGCAAACCGCAAAATAACTAGCTTCAATATGTAAATTTGTAAGTTGAAAATTAACTGTTATTATTGATAAGATATATAATAAAATAGGAGATCGTATTGAAAGAGATTGTCCGTGTTAAAGTAAGGAAAGCCTGCTCCGATGTTTCGAATATTTATTAAAATTATCTATGAATACTCATGATACACATACAATGCAAAAGCAGAAATTTTCTATCTGTTTACTCCGTAAGGGAGTTGAAGTGAAATTATATTTGTAAATTTATAATCACAATTCACATAGTAAAATTGTATCAAAATATTGATTAATGTTACGAAAGATTAGAACGGTTCTAAACTGTAAATAACTTATAGTTCTATCCCAGTTTAGGTTTTGTTACGAGCAGTTTCGGTCTCACCTTTGAACTTAAATTTTCCGTCTAGTTTTGTTTGGGACATCAAATATTTTGCATGAATTAATTATAGAATAAGAACAGCCGTATCTAATAACGGCACACATTTTTCTACCAGAAGTTATAGGCAGCGACTGCTAAACTTTCATTTACCGAAGTTTTACCTCTCAAATGTAAATGGTGGCGGAACCTATTACAATACATCGAGAACAATGTTGTTAATCATTGGTCCAAAAATTTACGTTCTAAATGGAATAGGTGGCAGATCCTATACCCATACATCAAGCACAATTTTGTCAATCGTCGGTATTTATCACAAATAATAACGCCCGAAAATAATTATGAGAAGTCATAAGTAATAGTCCAGATTTGATTCCATGACTTCAGACTACACAATCCTCTGACGCAACTTCAGAGCCTTAATGTTTAGACACTTTATGGTTGATTTTCACTAGATGTTAACTTTATAATTGCGTACCTACAAATTCTATCAGGTTCTTTAGCTCTTGTATACTATATGTTTTACGCTCACCACTACAAGGCATTTTACAGCCTGCTTCTCCGTCACCACCCTCAACCATACCATTACATTGGGAGATATAAGTTAAACAAATACAATAAATCATACAGCAAATTGAATCACGCATTTTATGTGTGATAAAATGATTCTTCTACCAAAAAAACCCTAAATAGTTGTCCCCATAGATATAAAAAAGGAATGGTCTTGACTTGAGTAAATAAATTAGAGAGATAGATATCTAATATAAACACATGTCTCATAGTGTAAGTTCCGGAAGCGAAGTGTTATTAGCCGGAAATACGACGCACCAAGTACCATGATACAACAAAACAAGATTCGGTGCTAAATAAATATGTCCTTCGACTTTTCATTGACTTTTTTTTACCTACTTCTTAACTCACCTACGCTCGAATACTGAACGGCCACTCAAATCTGACAATCGATAAAGTGCTACTTAGTGCTCAAATTTCACGTATTCTGTTTAAACGCTTAAGTAGCGCTTACATATTTGAGTGGCGGATCGTATCCGGGCTTTATAGTATGTACTGAAGTCAAAGATTTAATAAATAAGGTTAAAGTAGAACTATAATTACCCCGGATAAAATAGGATAAACGAGCATTTATATTATTCGGTGGTAAATGACAAGCGCTGCCAATTTCACCGAAATATAGCATGTCAACAGTAGTAGAGCCACGCAATTCGCTGCACGAATGGGCCGGCTTGACCGATGAAATACCACAACGTCTCAGAATATCGACGTAAAGTTGCGCATGTCGCGTTTTGTTCGGGGAGTGCGGTATCCAGAGGTCCACTCTGTTCCTCCTCCTTTCCCATTCTATACCCTAAAGGTCGCCAACGCAATTGCAGTTATCCTTGGGCGGTGGTAGTAGCTTATCATTAGATGACCCGCTTGCTTGAAAATTAATATTCATATTGAAATATTCTTTCAGGGAGGCACATTAATGAGATACAAAGACGCCGTAGAGTCCAGTCCATGCTCGCCCGAACTAAGTTTGACAAACAATTTGATTACAGGGTTCGTGGTCAAATAGCGCCCGAGCAAGTTGAGAATGTAGATGCTTAAATATCTGATTCACAAATAAATAGTTCCGTCCAACTACGATGTGTTCCCCGACATCTACCGTTCAATTAATGAGTTTCTGGGATATCATCATTGTTTAGTATTGCGTGTTTTCATAAGTAATCTTAAGTATTGAATTCATATTTTAGAGCCACTGTATGAACTGGCCTGGTCTACTAAGTATCGATGTAAAGTGGCTCCTGTCGTGATTTGTTTGGTGAGAGAGACCTCCTTTCCTCCTCTCTTCCTTTTCTACTTTCTTAAACGCAGGTAACACATCTGTAACACCATCCCTAATACAGGTATCCGTGAGTGGCACTACTCACTTACCATTGTCTGACTTGCTGGCTCGTTTGCCCCCTGTTCCAGAAATTAAAATATAATATCTGTACTTACCTACTGATAAATACTCATGTATAGGAATGGTGTTTAGTTTGATTGAGAATTCCAGTCGTACTATGTTCCTATAAAAGACTAGATTTCGCCCGCCACTTTACTTTCCACTACACTCATTAAAATCATTCAAAAATAAGAAAAGTTTAACTACTATCCCTGAGAAAGCATCATTACGATTATCTGGCGTATTTTAAGAAATGCCTTCATTAAACACCATTCAGACTGGAGTTTTGTTGAAATAGTTCCCAAAGGAACATATTAATGGAATGATGTAGCCTATATTTGAATCACGGGAATTTTCCTTTTACATGTCAATGTTAATCTAGTTCTGTTCAACGGTGGATCTGTCTCTGAGTAACAATCAACGAAACATCATAACAAACTTACGCATTAAAATATTAGTAAGATAAAATTTCTCGTTCCATAATATTTTAATGTATTTGTGTAGTATTCCATCAATCATAATAATATCATATAAAAGTAATATCATATATAAAGTAAATTATTTGTACATTTGGATCTATATTTATAATACAACTCTAAATGCTATGGCCCTTAGATTGAAGGTATTTGAGTAAAAAACCCGCCATTTGTTTTTGCAAAAGTTTTGGGAAATTTGTCTGGCTGTCTATATGTACATACATACATACATAACTTCACGCCAAATCCCTTGCGGGGTAGGCAGAGAGAACGGAGCGCCAAAAGGCACAATTCTTACATACCCCACTCGCTTCATTGACTTTCATAACTCTTTTCATGCACGCACGTCGATTTTTGAGGCTCCTAACATCACCTTCCTCCAGAACACGTTCTATTTGGTCTTGGCCGTCCTCGGCTCCGACATCCATCCGCTTTTGCATTGTATATCTGCTTAGTCAATCTTGTATCATCCATCCTTTCTAATGTCCTAACCGTCGGAGCATGCCCTTCCTTAGCTTTACACCGACACTCTCTTTCAAACCGACTTTCTTTCTTATAGCCTAGTTTTCGAAGCGGTCTGCGAGGGTCACTCCGCGGATTTTACGCAATGCCCTCATTTCCACCGCGTTTGTCCGACTTTTATGCACACTCTACCATACCCAGCTCTCGCTTCCATAAGTAAGCGTTGGGATCAATATTCCATTGTGGATCTATATGTTTGTACTCGTATTATAAATACTACTACACTGTCTCTATAGTTATTTTGATATATAGTTAAAAGTACCACTTAAATATGAGCATAAATCTCAACAATAAGACCATTTATCACTCTCTCGCAAAAATTAAGTATCTTCAAAACTATTCAGCATATTTTCATACAGATTTCAAAATTTGTTGAATTATATATTGAAAACATGAATAAACATAACATAGATACAATTTTTGGAAATAAATTATTGTCATAAGAAAGGGCAAGAACTAGTATACATTGAATTGAAATCTATTTTATACCTAATTCAATTATTTTCGGAAGTTATGTGTGATAAATATCGATGACAAAAAATGTATGCCTGGTATGGCAAAAGATTCGCCATCTATTCCATTTGGGACGGAACCATAACGGCGAGACGAGGCTTAATAAAGGGGTGAAGTAATATTTTGTATTGTGTATGTCTTATATACAAAATATTTGATTATTTATTCTAACTGACCAACGAAAACTTCGCAACAGATTGTTTGGGGAATGGAAGTTTGTAGGAAATCAATCATCTCTTTGTAAGATATGAAAAACTAATTATAATTTTAAATTAACGCATCTCTAATACTGCTTCAAAGAAACAAATAGATGTGTATAAAGCTAAGCCAATTTGCCAAGATGAAACGATAGATGGTGTTGTCAGTTTTAAAGCATGGCTGAGGCCCTTGCAATAATTAGTTTGATCATTCTCATCCTTCTTTTCAAATTTCTATGACTCCTTCTCTTCACACTTCCTTCTTCTTTTGTACAATACACCTACTTCATTTTATGTATTCATATCTTTTATATATTAATAACTAGTGGTAGAACCACACAGTTCGTTGAATATATGGGGCTGACTGAACCGGTAAAATATTACGACCCTTAAACTGTCGAAAAGTGACTCATGGCATATATGTCTAAATCTGCAGGCTACTAGACTACCTATTCAATTCCTCCCAATCTCCTTTACTCTCTTCCTCCCTATCACTTTGACCCTTTAGATGTTGCAGATTTTCGTGGCGAATGTTATATACCCTGTTATATAATATGTACCTTTGCTTAATATGTATAAATACAGTGATAAATGTCTCATTTCTTTCACTTGTAACAATAATTTAGTTTTATAATGTTTAAATACCGTGGGACTTAAAAGTTTGACACAAGAGTACACTATACCTACACATTTCATTTGGCAAAGCAACAAACTCGTCTCGAGATTATCTTCCAAGCTTAATTAGATTGTCTTAAATTAACAAAGACGCGATTTGTATTCATGCTGTGGATTATACCTAAGTAAAGTATCTCTAATTTATTTTGAACGTCCTTACTTACCTAATATATTTGTTGAATTTTCTTTTTCGTTGTTTTTATTTTTTTCATTGATCGTTAGAATCTCATTAAGCTTTTTTTTATGTGATAGGAGTAGAAACAAGCAGGCGTGTCCCCTGATGGCAAGCAACTAACGCCGCCCATAGACATCAGTAACACATATAGTGTTACTATTGCGTTGCCAACCTTTAAGGGATAGGGGATAGGGAAGGATGGGGAAGGGGGTGGGCCTCCGGGTACCTTTCTCACCGAACGAAACGCGGCATGAGCCACTTTACGTCGATCTTCTGACAGGGCGTGGTATTTCACCGGTCGAGCCGGCCCATTCATGCAGTGAACTGCTTGGCTCTACCACTGTAGCTTGGCTCTACTACTCCAAATAGCTAATACAAAAAAATAACTTTTTATTTATATTTTTGTTACTTTTCGCTTGTTATATGCAAGGGTAGAGACAGCGGCAATTATGTTTTGAATCAATTTGTGATGGCAGAAGCTATTGATATACATGGTACACGATTGTATCGTACGATTGAATTCAGATTACTTAAACAATATACCACCTATTTATTTCTTAGATTTCCACGAATCACGTTCATAACATTGAAACAACTTTT
This sequence comes from Euproctis similis, assembly GCA_905147225.2. Classification (NCBI taxonomy): domain Eukaryota; kingdom Metazoa; phylum Arthropoda; class Insecta; order Lepidoptera; family Erebidae; genus Euproctis; species Euproctis similis. The sequence continues at coordinate 8,392,972 of LR990119.1, forward strand.
AATGGTTTATATCGCATTTATTTGGAACTTATTTTCTATTTATTTCCCGACGTTTCGAACTCTTTACAGCGATCATTTTCACGAGTGATGAACAAAAAGATGGCAGTCGTTCGGGAGTTATTTCAGCTGTATCAATGAAAATTGCTCCTGAACGACTACCATCTAAGTTAGTAAGTTCCAAATAAATGCGATATAATCCATAAAAAGTTGTTTCAATTTTACCTAGGCAACACCGCAATCAAGTTTATTTCAGATTCACTAAATTTAGTTGCTCCAGCTCTCGTTTCTGAAAATATACAATGCTAATTACGCAATCGTATAAAAAAGGAAACCCTTAATCTCAAATAAAGCCTACTAATAAAATATTAGTTAAGGCTCTGCTACGCGTAATTACAACCCAGAAAGTGGGTCAGAAACATTTCTGATCGAATGAACGCCATAAAAATTCCGTCGAGCTGTGAATATTTATCGCGAGTTTTATTCAATAATAGAATACTTCACTTCTAAACGGTGAGAATTTTAAATTGAATTCCACATTAAACATCAGAGACAGATTGGAAAAGACATAGTAATTTTGTGCTGTGTGGCGCCGGCTTAGAATACCGCCACCCCATCTCTTCCCGTGGGTGTCGTAAAAGGCGACCAAGGGAAAAGCTAGAAGAATGGGCAGCAGCATTCTCTCTCAAGACAATACACCCTACTGCGATCGCCAACCCGCCTGCCAAGCGTGGCGATTATGGCAAAAACCCCCCATAATTGAGCGGACTGGCAGTTGTGGCGCTCTATGGGGGAGGCCTGTGTCCAGCAGTGGACCTCAAAAAAAAAGGCTGATGATGATGATGATGATGATAGTAATTTTTTTATGTTGGTAGAGATGAGTGAACAATAACAATATATAAATAATAGTGCATTTTTTAAATTATCTTTGTGCTTCTGAACACTCAATTATAGGTAGAGATTTTTTTATAAAAAATTTAAGCATACCTACATAATGGAACATTTTCATATAAAACAAACGTGGACATAGATGTCCAAGTCTGAGAGATAAATATGCAAACGTGGACAATTAAAAATGACTAATGGAATGTAATTATATTGTTTCGTAATTAATGTAATTATATTTTACGTATTATTTTTTAATATACACCGAGCCATTTATATTTCTCTAAAGAGGAAATAATAGGTACTTCATACTAATTTTAAACACCCCTTTTTAGCTCCTTATATTTCGTATAACCTGTACTTAGCAGATGTCTGCGTTCTATAAGAAATCTATCGACTAAACTTCAAGTAAATTGGCTTATAGTTTCTGAACTTTCCTAAATATTTAGTAAGTGGTATTTGGTTTATCTTGTCGACTTGGTCCCCGTTCCTAAATCAAGAAGTTGTGAGATACAAATACGGGCTCACATAAATGAGTTGCGCATTTTTTTTTCGGATGTTATCTTTGTATCGATGACAGGATATCCTGCTGTATGGCGATAGTTTTTACCACATATTCTATGTGGGACATAAAAATATGAGGAAACGAAGCCTAACAGCTGCTCTCTACACTATCAGGTACTTTTCTTTTTCATTTTAAGTAAAAAATTTTTTTTAAAATTAAAACTCCTATGTTACTGTTGATAGAGACTCCAACAATGTGTGTAAAAAGTTTCATGTTAATCGTTAGGGTAGTTTCTACGTCAAAATGTAGCAAATAAACGGACATTTGTGTTGGGATTGCTTTAATATTACTAGAAAGTCATAACATTTTAATAGAGGTAGAGCAAGCAGTTCGCTGCATGAATGGGCCGGCTTGATCGGTGAAATACCACGACCTCTCAGAAGACCGACTTAAAGTGGCTCATGCCGCGTTTCGTTCGGTGAGAGAGGTACCCGGAGGCCCACCCCCATCCCCATCCTTTCCTATCCCCTATCCCTTAAAGGTTGCCAACGCAACAGTAACACTATATGTGTTGCTGGTGTCCATGGGCGGCGTTGGTTGCTTACCATCAGGTGACACGCCTGCTCGTTTGCCCTCCTATCCCATAAAAAAAACACTTATTATTTCTTCTCTATCTTTTCTTTTTCTTTTTATTTCTAACAATAGAAAAGACTAAGGTATACACAAAACACAAAACTCTTGCAAAATGTAGTGGAAGCAGACTAATGCAAAGGGCGTGTCCCTCGTCGGATATGCTTGAAGCGGTAGATTTACCAGACAGAACAAATACCGCCCCGCACTAAGAGCACTCTTAAAGTATGTAGTCAAATACTTTTTTAAGAATATATTCAATTTTAGGGCTTCAACGTTAAAATAGTTACTTCTTATATTTTTATATTTTGTTCTAATAAATACAAAAAAAATCCTTTATTTTGTCTGAAATCATTTCGTTGAGTTTCAATTTTCTTTATATATTTAAGTTGAGAAATAATATTACGATAAAATATTAAAAGAAATAAAATCTTAAAAGACTTTCACCAACAGGCCTAGTGGTTCAATACCTCGCTTCTAAATTAGAAATATCAGCTTGAAATCCAGTTGAACATTTTTTAACTTTCCTTAACGAATATCATTCATAAAATAATACCATAATTTTTATTTCCCATAGTCCGTGATCATCTAAAATCAGTAGAGATTGGCAGAGCCAAGCAGTTTACGGACAGGCTCAACTGCTGAAAAACCATGAACCTTTTAGAATATCAATACAAATCGATATATAAACCGGAGTATCAGACCCTTATTATTCCCCTTCTCTTACCACCAGTTGACCACAATCCCGATAAAAAGACGTCAAGAATAACGTTAATCAATTACCTTTTTTCAATACAATATGCCCAAAAGAATACTTTTATGTAAAAGAAAACTCTTTTCTTTGCGGTTTCCCTACAGCCTGTAAATCTTTTAAGATCTCTTTTAAAACGGACTAAGAATCATGCCTTATGGGATGTTCTCTCTGCCGACCCCAAAAGAACTTAGCATGAAATTATCAATGTATTTAATTTTGTAAACAAATCAACAAAACTTACTAGAACTCATATTGTAAAGCAAATATTTTAAAACAAATTATGATTATATGTTTAGGCCAATAAATATGATATAAGCGAGTCAAACAAGTTTCAGGACATCGCCGGTTATATGTTCAGTTAAACAAAATAATCTTATTATACAAACTATATACACGACTTGGTTGTATAAACAATTATCTTGTTCAAAGGTGATATTTAAGTTGAGGGCATATGTAGTTACAAGGACTTTATCTTGGGACATAAGGGTTTGGGTCTTGGGAATTCGTGTCTCAAACGTTTATTAAACTAAGTTTAGTTCACACACACGCCTGTAATAATCGAAGCAGTAAGCACTAGAAAATTATATTTCGACTAGCCGATGTTTTTGTGCTACTGCTACACATAGTGCATGATTTTGCCTTTCAACGGATTTCAATAATACAATCACTTGCAAATTAGCAGCAAAACGGGTTTTAGTTACTCGTAGTGAACTATAATATGCTTATTATACAAGGATATTTGAAGAAATAGTGGCAGATGGTGTTATTTTTTGAACTTTATAGATTATACTAGTTTCCATATATTTAACTAGCAGACCGCGCGAACTTCGTACCGCCATATTTTAGACATTTTACACTAAAAAGATTATTGCCGCGATCATATTAATACCTCAAAGCTTTCCTCATAAATGGACTATCTAACACTATTTTTTTTCAATTCAAGTTCCTGATACACACATACATAACTTCACGCCAGATCCCTTGCGGGGTAGGTAAAGGGTACAAAGCATCATAAGGCACGTCATAAGGCACACTTTAATGCTTAGCTTTTGATATTAGCGACTAACAACCTAGATATGATGAAAATAATGGCAGTTAAAATATTAAGCAGTTAAATGAATGCATGAATGGGCTCAACCGGTAAAATACCACTACCTCCCAGAAGATCGACGTAAAGTGGCTCATGCCGCGTTTCGTTCGGCGAGAGAGGTACCCGGAGGTCCACCTCCCTTCCCCATCTTTCTCCCTTAAAGGTCGGCAACAGCAACACTATAAGTGATGCCGGTGTCCATGGGCGCTTTCTCCTTTTGCCCTCCTATCCCATAAAAAAATTATTATCAACTTCAATCAATAGCAATACCAGGGACTTTGTCAGAAGTTTTTTCTAAATCTTTAGTTTTTTTTAATACTACTTGAACCTTTTTTTTTATTTGTCATTGTCGTCGATTTAAAAAAAAACCTGGTCACCACATGTTCTTACCAGTATGGCTAACTCACAGTGAGTGTTTTTTTTATATTTTAAATGATGTCGATTTGGCACCTTGGTATTACTCTTTCTATATTTTCTATTTTCTATATTTCTCAAAATAAATTCACTAAATTTTAAAAGAGATCACGATATTAAAAATGTAAATATATATAGATGGGCTACTATGTAGTATGCAGATGTGTATCAAACTCGCTAAGTCTTTATATTTTAACAAAAGACGCCAAGATTGAGGTGCGTAGGGATATCTTGCGCTTCGTCCATTTAAATGAAGTTGCAATATTGTAAAGAATTATAGATAATATTATAATATCTGCGTGAAGAGCTAACTATAAACTAACTCTAGCTTTGACCCATGACTTTGGTTACTTAAGTATGAAAATATTTTTAAATCTTTTAATATTCGCGTTCCATATTACACAAATATAATGAACGGAAAATAACGCGACACATTTAGGTAAACAAATTATCTGTCTGCTTGTGACTACGGCCAGTGCAACCAAGCCGAAACATCAAGCCAATAATAAAAGTAAGTATTTGTTTACCTACACTTGTCGTGTTATTTCCCGTTTATTATACTCTTAAATACATCAAATTCTAATCTAATGTGTCTAAATAGACACGGGGTCACAGATGTTACAGGTTCACATTACCTATTAATTATCACAAAATAAATATACAAATACCTAAGACGATTAAATACTACAAACTCATTAGGACAAAAAGAAAAAAAAGTCTCAGAAAATTAAAAAAAAAATTACCTGCCAGCTATGAGCGGCGCTCATGACCGAGTCGGGCGGGTCTCCCGAACATGTATATGTGCGCGGAATATTTGCCTAAGAAACGTATACTTACATTTTGTATTTTGCGATATCTTTTGAATTAAATGTCCGAATTGAATCATTCAAAAAGTTCTACAAAAGTATTGAATCTATCTTTATATTGAAGTAATTTATTTTGAGTAAAGTTAATACCAAAGTACAAAATAAAGAACTTTTAAAACGACCTCATTATAATTATTTTTAAAAATTCAAAAAACACTTATTGTGCGATAACTACAATAGTTAGAAATATGGCGTCGCGGACTTTTCTGTCGACAATTATATGTTCTGTAAAAGTGTAGTACATTGTTTTGTTCTATATCAATAGTTTTTGCAGCGTTCGCGATTTAAGAATTTTTTTCGGGTCTTTTTCTTACACCTTGGGTTACATTATTGAATTTATAGTAAGGATCCCTAATTTATTTGAAAATATAATATAGCCTAAAGCCTTCCTCGATAAATGGACTATACACCAGTGAAAGAATTTTTGAAATCGGATCGGTGGTTTCTTAGATTAGCGCGTTCAAACAAACAAACAAACAAACAAACAAACAAACAAACAAACTCTTCCGCTTTATAATATAAGTATAGATTTAAAATTATAATAAAACTTCATGCCTTTTAATGCTTGTCTTGCTAAAATTTTAAGTCCTAAATGATGTTAGCGGACCGATTGCCATTCAAAAACACTCTTCTACATTTTCTTCTTAAATTTTCTATTCTTTAAATTATTTTATCTATTTTTATTACGTTATATGATACAGACTTGTGCACAATAAAATCTAAGTACCTAATTTAAAATTAATATTTAATATTTGAATGTTTGATGGTTCAGTGGTCGAGCTCTGTTTTCTGTCTGTGATTTGCCGTTACACTAAGGAGTGGTGTCATGGGATCCATTCTGGGCACATCCATGACTTCTTGGGATCCTTTTCGGAAGTTTAAATCGGACTGACACTATTGCGCCCTATGTATGGTTGTGCCACCTATTCCACTTAGGGCATAAAAATCAGCGAGTCGAAACTTAACTGCGGCTACCTTCACCTTTGGGTAGAAAATAGACAAAAAGTTATAATTACATAAAAAATATTTTGATATAAGTTATAATTTCATAGCACGAAACACGTAAAAATATATCACATTGCATTGAATTTTATGAGTTTATATCACAAAATTAGCAATTATTAAGTTTTTTTTTTATGGGATAGGAGGGCAACCGAGCATGCGGGTCACCTGGTGGTAAGCAACCAACGCCGCCCATGGACACCAGCAACACATATAGTGTTACTGTTGCGTTGCCAACCTTTAAGGGGTAGGGGATAGGAAAGGATGGGGAAGGGGGTGGGCCTCCGGGTACCTCTTACGTCAGTCTTCTGAGAGGTCGTGGTATTTCACCGGTCGAGCTGGCCCATTCATGCAGCGAACTGCTTGGCTCTACCACTCATCAAAACCAAGTATAAACAATTGCCATAAAAATTACCCTTGAAGTATAATTTGCAATCTTACTCATTTGTTTATCTGATTCATCACGGCGAAGCCTTTGTAAGTCCAATCCATTATCTGTAAGAAATTACTTTTTCTGTAAATATTGAATTTTGTTCTAACGACTTGATTGAATTATATTACTAAAAATTTTAATAAATCATCAATATATCCTAGAAGTATCACCATTGGTACAACCAAGTATGAATGGCTCGACTAATAAAATATTTGTGTATGTGGAAAGTTGCTCATTTCGAGATTCGTTCGGTGCTCACTCGAACTGTCCAAGGCCTCATCCTCCACCTTCCCTTCCCAATGCCTCTCCTCTTCCCCATCCTCCTCTCTATTCCACCTCAAAAATAAGAAACAACTAAAAAATGGTAACTGTGACATGCTTGCTAGTTTACAGGCGGTTAACTAGCAAACTTCTCCTCTTTACCTAGTGTAAAACTAAGTTGCTTGTTTCCGTCCCTATATCCTTAAATGATATGCTTCAATCTTTAAAAGTACGTAACCGATTTTGATGCGGTTTATTTAATAGATAGAGGATGTCAACGGGGTTGAATGTATAATTCACGTATAATTTAGTAAAAAAAGTACTAGTTTTCTAAATTTAGCACTTTAATTGTAAACGCTGTAAAAATACTTATGACGCGGAACAAAGTTTTCTGGATAATCTTATTTATGTATATTGTGTTTATCTTTTTGGTCATCTGTTTAAGGTGAGTGCAGTATTACCTTTGTAAAGGTCTTCAATGATATCGGCAAAAACTTTGCGGCAGTGATGACAACCGGCTGCTGAGTTTTTGCTATGAATAATAACAGATTCTTCTTGAGTGATGTTGGCAACTCCATCCATGGGCAAGAGTATACCACAGTTGTGGTGTAAACTCTGAAATTCATATTGCTTTTAAATATATAAAAAATAATATTATAAAGAGGAAAGATTTGTTTGTTTGTTTGTTTGTAATGAATAGGCTCCGAAACTACTGGACCGATTTAAAAAATTCTTTCACTTTTGGAAAGCTACATTATCCCCGAGTAACATAGGTTATATTTTATTTAAAAAAAAAATAGGGATCCTTACTAAAACTCCAATAATGTAACATAAGGTGTAAAAAAATGACCTGAAAAATTCCTTACGTCGTGTGCGCTGCGAAAACTATTGATGATAGAACAAAATCATTTACTACGACTTTGCAGAACTCATCATTATCTACAAAAAGTGTCGCGACAGCATATGTCTAAATATTATAGTTATGTCACAGTTAGCAGTTTTTTATTCCTAAATATTAATTTATATATGCCGCCTCTTGAAAAGGCTCTTCATTTGTACCTCATGAAAATAAATTACTTTATATTCAAGACGGCTTTAGCCAGCATATGATGTAGGCTCCATGTAAGCGTCACTGGGGTACGGGGGGGGGGGGGAGTCAATGTAATGTCCCCCGCGCGGTCGGCTCCTTACGCAGTGGTCGTGTGTGTGATCGTATGATTTTAGCTTGAAAAAATTTTGAATTCGCTTTAAATTCGTTTCGTAGGTAAATAAGTATCTGATAATAAATATTATATTTTAATGTAACTATTCAAACTGCTTATAGTAGTACTTTATGGGTATTCCTGTTCAAAATTTAAGCAAAAATTTAGTAAAAGGTAGTTTTCTAAACCCATATTTTTAATTTTCTTTCAATAAGTAACCTACTACTTACCTGATAATAAATATTATATTTTAATTATTCAAAAAGCTTAGTACTTCATATAGTTCAATAAATAAGCAAAAATTTTGTAAAAGCCTGTTTAATTATTTATTTCCTTTTATTTTTCATTTTATAATGCCCAAAAATGCCAAAAAGATCAAGATCTCAACTTTCTAAACATAGTTCCCAGGCGAGGGCTATAAAAATACGGCGTGATGAGGAATCTTCATCAGAAACTGAAAAGTGAAAACTTGCACGTCGGAGAGAATACGCGTCGCAATCGCGTGCTAGAGAGTCAAGTATCGAGCGTTCGCAGCGGCTTGCTGAACAAAATTTGAGAACCTCTCAAGTACGTGCGCGAGAGTCGAGTATCGAGCGTTCGCAGCGGGTTGCTGAACAAAATTTGAGAACATCCCAAGTACGCGTGCGAGAGTCGAGTATCGAGTCTCCGGCCAAATAAAAAAATACAAATCGATCGATACTGTGACTAATATTGAAGACGCAGTCCATTATCCACAGGAATTTTTAAATTCACTAAACCCTTCTGGACTGCCACCACATGAATTGACGTTAAAAATTGGAATTCCAATAATGCTTTTAAGAAATTTAAGCCCTCCGAACATGTGTAATGGGACGAGACTGCTTATTAAGGAATTGAAGGACAATTTAATTGTAGCGACCATTATCACTAGCCCAGCAGCTGGTCAACTAGCTCATATACCGAGGATACCGATGATCCCAACTGATCTGCCAATCCCTTTTAAACGACTTCAGTTTCCGGTGAAATCATCTTTCGCGTTAACTATTAACAAGTCCCAGGGCCAAACCTTCGAATTATTAGGGATCGACCTACGAAAAGAATGTTTCACTCACGGCCAACTGTATGTGTCGGAGCTCCTGAAAATCAATTTATTTTGCTGCCACAAAATAAAACTACTTCAAATATCGTTTACAGGGAAGCTCTGACTCACTAAAACTAATGGCTTTTGTTTTGTAAATAATATGATATATGTATAAAATTTAAAAATAAAAAAATACAAAAAACATTAATAAAAAATATGAATAAAAAAAATTCATAAAAAAAAATTCAAACTTCCTTTATAATTTTACTTTTTTTTTTAAGCCCGATAAAAAAAAAGGGTGTATGTGTGTGTATGTACCCGTGCGAAGCCGGGGCGGGCCGCTAGTTTTTGCATATTATTATTCAATCTGTATTACACTGACAGTACATCTTAAAAAATATTTCTTCAAATATGAAACGTTACCTAGATATATTATGTAATTATTTATTATTTATTGTATATTTGATTTATTATTACAATAACTGTATTTTTAGAATTAAGAAATTTATATATGGTAAATACAAATATAAAAATTTTCTGTAAGCTTCCGTTTATCACATATTAAATTGTATGAAGTTTTGACCAAAAAGTATTTTATCTCCAATAATGTTGCGAACAAAGACGCAGCTAAGGAGACGTATCAGCGGCTTAAGGCTTTCATTAAATTCAGATCCGACAGATACATTTAAGCATAAAAGAGAATCGCTAATGGCGTTTTAAAATATTATATTAGTTAAATTAGTTAGGTTAAATATGAAGTTAGGTTATTTAATTCGGTATAACCATTTCAAACATAAAGATAATTAATAGTTAAGCTTGTCGATGTATATGTCACGGTAAGAGTGAATAATTGAAGATTATTAATAATTATCTATTATTATTAATAATTACCAAGAGTCGAGGTTAAAGTGATAAATTAATCACATTTGTCGGTTTTTATTAATAGTTTAACCCTAGTAGTGATAAATGTAATAAGTGGCCAAGGGTTGCGGGGCGGGGCGTTGTGTGCGACGTGCGAGAGGCGCGGGGGGGATGCCACGCGGTTGGGTTAGGGTTTTTTTTTGTTTCTAGGCAGGAGTCGGAATCCTCATGGACACCCAAACTACGTCACATGAGGTAGTTTGGGTAGTGCCGGACTCTTACCGGCGAAACCTGTCTCCTGCCCTCTATGCTTTCTCCGTAGGCTGATGGTCCATGCCCTTTTTGGATTAATTTTGATATTGTTTGATTTTGAGTTATTTTAAAAATTGCTCCCCAGTTCAGATTAAGGTTAGGTTAGGTTAGTTTTAACCTTGTTTGTGTGATCTCTAATTAATATAATTGTAAGACTGTGTTTAATATTATAAATAATTACCTGCTGGTCAAAAAACATTGGGTTTTTATTTATTTTATAACTTTTACCAATATGTGTCGTGAATTATTAATAATTACTACTAAAAGTAATAAATTTCGATCGTTTATTCACATTTACCAAAACATGTGGTTATTATTAATAATTTTGTAAAAATATTAATAAATTTCAATTAATCAGATTTACCGTAACATATATATTTTTTAAATATTATACTGGCCAGCGCTTGACCTTGCTTCATCTGATAGTACTTTTTTTTAATTTGTCCATTATTGGACAGGCGTTATTTTTTATTATGAAGTAATGATGATGAAGATGATGATGAAACTTAAAACTAACCTAACCTAATCATACATAAAGTCGTGGCACTTTATGCATGATGTTGCGAGAGAGTCCTGACGACACTGTAGGAGAGCACACTAAATACGATATCTACACCATTCCCCACATTTGCACTCATATAAGAACACTTATTAAACAAAATGCCACGAATTTAATCCAATAATATCAATTGAAACACAAATCTGAGAAAATAATGCAAAAAACGGACATGACTCTTCCACAGTCCCGCCAAAACTCCCTCATCTGATAGTAAGTGTGGACGAGACAGTTGATGGTAAAGAGCATTTACGTAGAGTATCACAGAGTAGTTTTTTATACCTATCGAATAGGTATCAGGCCTATTGCCATATTTTATAACACCTTTTTCTTTAATTTATAATAGTAGAAAATCTTGTGTACAATTATATTTTCCGTTAGTATATAATTGGTCAAAAAACAGGACGTGTAAAAATAGCCTAAAAAATATTTTTAACTATTAATTAATTATATCTTGGACGGAGATTTTTAGACAACCATGTACCATATACTTAATGACATATTAAATTTGGCATAAGATAGGTTTTATATAACAAAAAGACCACGAAGGTGACGGTCGTTGTTCATCACAGCCTAGATCATAACTTACGAAAAGATTTCCGGCAAAATGTTTGTACGATCGGCAAAAAGTATCAATCTTCACAGTATTTAATTTTCAACATAATAAAGAGGCTTTCAAGGGGATATAATAACAAATTATACAGTTGAAATAAAACATTATAACGGATTAACGGATTTATGCCTTCGTAAATTCTAACAAGAGCGACTGCATCATGAATTCTATCTACCTACTATTACCTATCTATTAAATGGGGAAATTCCTTTCTCGTGAATTTAACTCGTAACTTACCTTGATGTTCTGTTATAGAGATTGGAAACAATTAAATGGCGTTCATAGAATTATATATTAGCAGAGGTTGTTAAAAAAGTATCCAACCCTCTAAAGGATACCTTGAAATATTTAAAAAAAAAAGATCTTTGAAATTTATATGGTTCTTAGATTTTTTTTTGTTTTTATGTTTGTTATATGTTTGTTTATATCTAGTTTCGTATGAATATTGCCAAGAGCTCAGGTCAATACATAAGCTAAATATCATCACGATATCACTAATTGGGGGTGAGCAATGAACCCTTATATTGGCACAGGCATTGTATTAATGCTGCTTTATGGCGTCCACGGAGACGAAGTAACAGACAGCAACTAATATATTAATAAATATGTGACGTATTAAAAAATATGTTACTAGATAATATGTAATTGAAAATTAACATGATTTTAATAATCAGTTTATGCTTGAAGGGAGCATATTTTAACAGTGATAGAGGCCACGCAGGTCGCTGCATAAATGAGCTGACTCGCCCGGTGAACCGCGAACCACGAATTAACTTAACACGATATAACTTACCACATACTCTAAACTAACGAAATCAGAAAAACTACTCTAACGAAATCAGATATAGGTACCAATTCTACTGCAGCAGATTTTTATCATAAAAGATTGGGCAAATTGGGCTTTATAATACGGTAACCAATTAACATCGCCCATGAACAACGCACCGTAAGGATCTCAGTTACGTTACCAGCCTTTGCAGTGAAATGGGGAATGATGATGGCGAAGAAAACTGGAGAGACAAGGTCGTCGGCCTCCGGGTACCTCTTTGGATACATCCAGCGAAACTTTGGCTTAAGCTCTAGCTTTGCTGCTATTAAAAAGTCGAGACATTCTAAGAAAAATAAGAAAGGATAAGAAGATCTTAGAACGTACGCAAATTAATATACTACTAAATCACAATAGATTCTCAAAATATGTTTTTTAATTTTAATTTATAATCAAGACGGACTGTTTCTAATTTCTTTTAAAAAGATTCTGTCATCCAATAAATGGTGTGGTTAAGGTCTTTTGTTCAATACGCCTTGTTTTTACGTTGACAGAGAGTATTCCGCAGAACTCTGAACAGCTTTAAGACCTCTTAGCCAAAAAGTAAGTTGGCAATGATCAAGGTGCTTGCTACTTCCGAAGTGTTTGATTTATCGTTTCCTTAACCCTGAAAACCTTTTCAAGTATTTCTGTTTTTAATGAAACATTTGTAGAAATTACATAATTTCTATTCCAATGGCATAATGTTATAAAACTTTGTCTTTTGATCGAGTGGTGCAGAGTTTTATTTTTATGCATAGGCTACACCAGGCTTTTTGTAATTTAAACGTAATAAATATCAATAAGTGAGAGAATTGTGCCCGTTGTATAGCATGGTTCCATCGTTTTTGGTATATAATAATAATAATAAAGATTTATTTCAGATTGTCACATCCATAAACAACAAAATCAAATTAAAGTAGAGTTAGTCAATCATCATCATTTAAATTTGGTACAAATGATACTTACATTAAAAAAACAGAATAAAAAGAAATTATCAAACCTCTTAAGCTACAATCAACACAGTCAAATTTTAAAAAAAACAATAATTAAAAAGAACATTAACAACAGACTATATAAAATCATACACTAATTAACATCAGTAATAATACACTCAAAAATTACATAAAACAAATAGAATTAAAATAATAAATAAATATTCAATTACAGTCAATGAAATGTTTTCACGATTACATTAAAAAATAGCATAAAAAAAACAATAATTCGGAATAAAAATGTCATCAAAATTACATAAAAAAAACAATAAAAATTCATAGGATAATTTTCTGAATAAAATATCATCAAAATTACAATAAAAATAAAACAATAAAAATTCATAGAGTAAATACAAAGAATAAAGTGTGTCTACAAAAATACCGAGCCCAACAGCTACGCTGCTATCTCTAGCCATCGCTTAAACATCCTTGTGGTGTGCAGTCTACTCGCCAACTCCCGAATGATGGAATTCTTACACGTAGTTACTCTGGACAAGAATGACGCAATCCTTCTTCTCTGTATGGCATTAAAGGCATTCAACCTTGCCTGATTAAACATTTCAGAGGCACTGCAAAATCGCTTTAAGCCCATAAGGTGTCTAAAAATGTTATTATATTGAATACGGATGCCATCCCATGCTTTTTTTGTATAATCGGTCCAAAGCTGACACGTGTAAAAATTCTGACAGTACGTCCTGAATAGGTGAACCTTAGTCTGTACGCTCGCTTTGAAAAAACGTCTAGCTAGCATGTTACCCACAACAGACAATGCACGACGTTGACGATCGATGTCAGCGTCATCCCTCATATCAGACGTCAGCACATGCCCGAGATATTTGAACCTCTCAACAATTTTCACAGCCTGTCCCCCTATACTCACTGGTGGAACATTATCAGGCCCTTTTCCATATCTAAATATCATCAGCTCTGTCTTCTTGGCATTATATATAAGATCATGTTTACTAGCATATAGTTCACAGATACGCAGCAGTGTCCTTAAACCCTTGATTGACGGACTGATCAGAACCATATCGTCGGCATAACTTAAATTGTTGACATAACGACTACCTAACTGCGGCCCCACTGGCGTCTTACTCAACTCCTCGATCAAATCATTTATGTATAGATTAAACAAGTCGGGAGAGGTCAGTCCACCCTGTCGGACACCACACGACAGCTTGTAATCATCAGAGAAAGAACCACACCATCTGACATTATTACACTGATTACGATACCAGTATCGAACCAGTCCAACAATACCGGACGGAACATTATTGTTAATAAGCTTGTCCCATAATAGGTTATGATTTATGGAATCAAACGCGCGACTTAGGTCCAGAAAGCAGGCATAAACACTGGTCTTGTTCTCAGTATAATATTTTACAACCTGCTTGAGGGAGAATATAGCCATATCCGTAGAAACGCCAGGCCGGAACCCAAACTGACCATCATTAATACTCAATGACGGACCCCAACTGTTTATGTATCAGACGTTCAAGTACCTTCGCCACTACTGTTGCGAGCGAGATAGGTCTGTAATTGGACATGCTTGACATATCACCAGTCCTGTTTTTCGGTACAGGAACAACTACTGTTCTCATGAGACTTGGAGGCAAGTAACAGTGTTGGGCACAGATATTAAAAAACTTCGCTAAAATATCACAAATGTACTGGCCTGCATGAATTAGGTGCTCTAAACTGAGCCCGTCTTGTCCCGGGGACTTACCCCTCCCCATGCTTTGGAGTACAGAAGAAACATCCTCCGCTGTCACGTGAAAAACCCTCGCACCGACTGAACTTTGTCCCCTGACACTATCTGTATAAATGCACTTATCAATTGTAGGCATGGACGGACGAACATTAAAATGTTCTCGAAATTTATTGGCAATCCTTTTCTTATCCGATTCTCCGTCCATGCTCAATGGAGCACCACTCTTAGGACTTAGCTTTTTAACCTGCTTCCAAAATTGTACAAAATTCTTTGATGATTCGTGACAAGCCAGTACCTCCAATTTGATTTTGTCTTGATTATTTTTCACATATTTAAGCGCGCTCTTAAACTGTTTACGCGTATCAGACAGTGTTTATAATAGTATCCCGAGCAAGGTCTACCACACGCAACCCATTTCAAAAAGGCCTCCCTGGCCCGCATGTGATGCTCTCTCACGTGATAGTTCCAACCAGCAAGGACGCACTTTCTTGTGGTCCTGCTAGCTAAAGCACACTCAGCGGACTCCTGTAATGTTTTAATTATGTCAAAATAAAAAACATCAATGAGATCCTCAGTATCGCTACTCGTATTAAATTTATAATTCGTGGGCAATTTAAAATAATTATTGTTGTATAATCTTCTAAGATTAACATTACATAATTCATAATACTTATTTATTTTTTTGTAATCCCTATTACCCCATATATACTTTAAATTATTGTCAATAGAACTATCTACAACTTTGCAACTAATATTGTTAAAAAATATCTGTACTACAAGTGGGAAGTGATCGGACACGAAAGCGTCGTACAATACGCTGACATCACTCACAATCGCTTCGGCGGCCGCCGTGACAACACAGTGATCCAGCCAGCGGAGCGACCCACTTGCCTCACTCATATAAGTATGTGTGTTAGTATCGAGCCGTTTCAGATCAACACAAGATAACGATTCGTCGCTACAGTATTCTAATAACTCCTTACCAAACAATGTAGCTGGGTGCGCGTTAAAGTCTCCTAAAACAAATACAATTTCAGTGTCCACACTCTCGATTATAGCACTTAAATTTGCCAAACATTGTGAGAATACAGGTAGGTTATCTTGACAATTAGTAGGCATGTACACACTAAACACAAGTAAACTACGATCGCCGCGGCCGAGTTTCACTGCGACCATACGGTCATTGTTACACTGCACTATCTCAGCCGTTGTAAACAATGTCTTGTCCCATAGTAGGGCTACGCCGCCGTACGGTCTTCCACACACCATACCTTGCTCCACATCTATCGATGATATGCCGTGGCAGCCAAACCTCGGACTAATTGAACCCAATATGCCTAAATCGTGAGGGAACAACCATGTTTCCTGCAAAGCAATTATATGGTGCTCTTCACAAAGGTGTGCTATTTCTTCCATAGAAGTTTTAAGTGATCTTGTCGATCACTTCGATCGTCGATCTTATATGATATGAGTTAAATTTTATTATCCATAATATATTTAAAGATTATATTTTATTTATAGACGTTCTTTGGACTGTCGTGCGGCTACGCTCCCAGAATTTCCTAAAATTAACTAAAATTAACTAATTCTTAACTACATCAGCCATGGTAGGTCTAATCATATTCTGATTATTGTGATATACGACGTCATCGGTCCTGTTCAAAGTACGTTGGCTAGTAGAAACCCTCACCGAGGCGGCATTTCGTATCTCCGACCGTTTGCGTTCAAATTCCGTAATCGCTACCTCCGGGCCGATTACAATATCTGCGTCTACCCTCCGCGTGTTTTTATTATTTTCATTATGCTCAAACAAGACAGATGGTGAATTAGAGTCCAGTAATGGTTTCTGCGGTGACACAGCATTACTTTTTAGCGTACACACTTCATGCACTAAACCTTTTAACATCTGTATTTCATTTTTCAAAGACTCGAAATCAGCGGACATTAAAGAGGACTCCGCCGTTATTCTATTAACTTTTAGACAAGCTATCTCTTTCTTGAGAACACTCATTTCCTTCAAGAATGTAGTTACATCAATGTGGTCAAAAGTAACTGGCGGCAGTTTATTTAAGTCTTTTGCCACAAATACGGGTAAAGTATTTGGATCTGATTCCTTCACTATCTTTATTATTTCCTGAACACTTTTCTGTTGGTTTCCTTCTTTCCTTCTCATTATTTTCTTATTTGGAGCCAACAATTTAAATACAAGTTGTCTCGCATTCTCAATTTCCACATCACAGTATGCACTCAAACAAATTTGTAATATCGCTGTCTCCGCTAGTGTATCAATTTTATTACATGCAAATGCTAGTAATTCACTGATTATTATATTACAGTTAACACAATTCGTTTCAACATTTTTATCACAAGTATTAGATATATTTGGCGGAGAATGCAACATCGTGCGAACACTTCGATGATAATAGGTATAACAACGTGTAAATATGTGATGTTATATATCTATTGTATCTTTTATAAAAATAAAAATCTCTCTTCTTTCCGTTAGAAAGCATAAAACAATAGCCAAATGTGTAGAATTTAATTTGTATAGTGGTACATTATCAATAATTCATGACTGGAAAGGGAAACAGCTATTCTTGCTATGTCATCACATCCCATATGTTCTTCAGCTTCAAGATGAGAACACCAAATATAAATGTCATGGAATTTGAGGAAACTTGGAGAATTAATTTATTTAGTGCTTAGGTATATCAGATCTAAATAAATAATATCATAAATACATGAAGCTAAAATGGTTACTATTTCTTTATAGATCTATCTAGATAGCTTCGGTAAGTATTTTTTGAGACTAAACGGATTGATGGATTGTTGCTCGATTTATTTTATCTAGGGGATAAAAGAAATACATTGTTTTCCGGTGGTCTGGTTCAGAAACGAGGAATGGGATCATGTGGTTTTTTTTTTACGTAATTGTTTTTTCACAGTGGACGGAGTGGAGGCGTTCTGTAATAATATCTGATAGCTTTTTAATTGTAAATTTGCCTTGATATTGTGTTCAATATGTGATACTTAAATTTTATTATTCGCCACAATTGTTGCACAACGTTACCACTCTAATTAAAAGATATCGCGTCAGTTGTGCTCAACTACTGTGATCGCATAGAATTTCTTAGTTAACATGTAGGACGTTGATTTTAATTTGGTTGGATCTTAATTGTGACTGTCGAGTATTCTGTTTGCTACACCTTTTATTCACCAACCTACTGATTTGTTTTCAGTAGTTAAAATAATATTGTTATTTAATTCAAATGGTTTGAAAAGAGTATTTGGCACATGAGTTTCTTGCCCGATTCTTCTCATGATAGCCCCTACACTCGGAATCGGGCCGCTCGTGGCGATTGCGTCCGTGTCTTTTTTTGTTCCACGGAGGCACTTTCCACAAGCGCTCGTGTTTGTTTTTTTATTTAATTTTAAATCATATGTTATCTGTACTTATTGACTATTTTTAAGTGTCTGTGGAGACCTATAAAAATAAACTTATTTTGACTTTGATACATTATTTTTGTGATATTATTATTGTTGTACGGTTGATCAGGAAAAAAATAGACTGATCAAGGTGTGTGATATTTGCCTTGACAGTGATACTAATATAATCTTTAGATAAAAAGTAATTTGTCAGTCTGTTTTTTTATCAGTCTCGGTGGCGCAGTGGTCGAGCACACGGCTTCTGATCCAGAGGTCCGGGTTCGATTCCAGACACTGGCTCACACCAATGACTTTTCGAAATTGTTTTCGGAAGTTATGTGTGATAAATATCGATGACTGAAAAACTTTGTGCCCGGTATGGCAATAGGTTCGCCACCTATTCCATTTGGGACGTAAACATAACGGCGAGACGAGGCTTAACAGCCGCTGCCTACACCTTCGGGTAACAAAAGGCGTGAAGTTATGTTATGTTATGTTAAGTAATTTGTTATAATTAATATTGTGTCAAATATAACGCGTGTTAGAATTTGCAATGTAAAATTATTATTTGCTGAGTCAAAATATTTAACGAAGAACTTGAGAGTTATGAAGGTCAAGAAAGCAAGTGTCGGTAGTCTCTACCCAACTTACAACGAATTTTCCGTAATATATTTACCAAAAATAGCTTTAAAGAAATAGCCTTAAATTTAAGTTTAATTCTGGATCAAAAAGTCGCGGGTTCCAATCCTAGTTCACACCAATAACTTTTCGAAAGTTATGTGTGATGAATATCGCTGACTGAAAACTATGTGCCCGGTATGGCAATAGGTTCGTCATCTATTCCATTTGGGACGGAAGCATAACGGCAAGTCGAAGCTTAACAGCCACTGCCTACACCTTCGGGGAGAAAAATTACAGTTTTATGTCCATGTAAATTAAATTATTAGAGGTTAGTTGCTATAGTTTATTTCTCTCCACTATAAGTAAATACTTTACATAAAATATATGTCAAAGAGATTTTTATAACAGCTTGTGAAATTCCTACAGAAACAGCAAAGTTCGGTCCGGTTCAGACCTCCAGCGAACCATCACAAAAATGTGTCCTAAAAACTTATATTCAAAATTTAAAATCTTATAACAGAAGTTTTTTTCAGTATTGTTAGGTTTGCTGCTTAAATATAATCACTGTAGAAAGTTAAAAACAGAAAATTAACTTAAAGTGACTTATTCCGTCGGTGACAAAGATTCCTTCCTTCTTTCTTTCCATCCCACTTCCGTAAAGGCCGGCAATGAATCTGTGACACTTTGGTACTTTTGTGTTGCACTTTCTGTGACATAAGTGTCAGGTGGTAAGCCACCTTACAACACGCCCGCCCGTTTGCCGCTGAACGCCTTAAAAAGATTCCGAAAGATTAGAATCGATAGTTATAAAATCTTTTTTTCTGAAGCAAATACAAAATGTGTGTTATGATATTAAAAATAATTATTGTAGGTACCTACCATCTTTAGACAACCCAAGACGCAAGCCAAACTTTTCTAACTTAGACGGCCTGCAGATCTTCGGGGTTATTGAGACACCTTTCTGAGTTATAGAATTCTCGTGTCGCGGTGTTTTTAATTTAACTCCTCCGAAATAACTTGAGCGATTTTTGAGAAATTTTATCGGCTAGGACAGTGAATCGGATAGCATCTATTTTTCATCCCCCTAATTTTAAGCGGTAGTAGAAATCTACATTTTTAGACATATTTTCATAACATTTCATCTTTCCATCATCCTACGATCCTTAAGGAAAATTGTAATAAAATTTTATCTGAATAGATTCAAAGATAAAAATAATATAAAAGCATTATCAATTGAACCATAAATCTCTATGCTCCCATTATTTAACTCTGAAGATATCAGGCCTCGTTTGGATTCAATAAATTGTAATAAACTTTTGTGAAGAAATTTGGAAGCCGATAATATAATTTGTGTATGCATGTACACATGTATGTACTGCTGAATCGAATTTTACGTTGTAGGCATCAGAGTTTAAGTATTTCTTCAAATTATTGTTTGTCTATTAGAATTCATTATTGATGATATTATTTCATCACATCGGCAGCACCAGGGGCGTCACATTAGCGTTGCCGGCCTTTTAGGTGGGATACTTGTTTCTTGAAGGTATATGATATAATACGATATAAGCATGAATTGAAAAAAATCCAGATTTTTTCATTGCTTTCTAATTGACAGGGACTAATTGACACATTAAATATGGACGATAACATTCATTTCATGCATGAGTGATGATATAAATAGGCGAGCCTTCTTATTCCTGCCTTATCTTCCAAGTAAAAAAAGCGTGTAGTAATAAATTTTAAACTAAATTTTCTTATAAATGTAAATGGCAGTAACGCTCAGCGTAATATCGTTGTTGCCTCTACCTACACCTTTAAATATTACAGGCGTGAGGTTATATTACGTGTTACAAATATAAAAATTTCACACAATCAGAGATAGTAAACTGTGACGTACCGGAACGAATGCTACAAATAATTTAATTTAGCTTGAATCAACAAGTCATTCATTGCTATTATAGATGGCTGTAATCTCAATAATTCCTTGACAATACATGAAATTATAAACAGTATTCATTCAATTTAAATTTGAATTAATTTTATCGAATGAAACAAACGTAGAACATCATTGAGTTATTAAAACTTTACAAACTGACGAAACAAAGTTTGTCCAATGAAATATTATTGGATGTTTTAGAGAAAGTGTCGTCTGGTCGAAATTCGGAAAACATTAAAACTGTTATTAATAAATAAATATAATACGTAGTTATCTTGAATTCAACAACAAATAGCTCTGATAATTACTTTGTCATAAACTTCTTGACTAATTTCAATGATGCATGTACAGAAGTAGATGATGGTATTTATCAAATTAAACTATGATCCTTCTGACTCTGTCAGATTAAAATAATTCAAAAATATTTATAATTTATAATAAATTATATTAATGTTCTTAACCGACACAAGTGTGGGATATTGACAGGAATAGGTTAGTACAATATGTCATCCTTTTTAAATTTCTTCTCTCACTCGTCCTCTCCTTCATTCTCACACCTATCCTACTCATATCATATCTCTTTCGCTCTTCTTCATCCTATATGTCTATTCACGTTCATTGTCATAGTTCTTTGAGGAACATGCCTTTCTTCCCTTCGCATTAATTTTGTTTTTCACCAGATATTATAGAAAATACTTTTTATTAAGCTTATATATATTTCCAAATATTCATAAAATATATTTTTAAGAAGAAGTAAATTACCTTTATATAATCGACGTATACAAAGACATCTTCAAAAAAAATCAGTCAAGAAAACCTAATTTTAAATCGAAACAGCAAGAGCACAAACGTACAATTGGCATAATATTTGCCGAAATTCCCGAAAAATTACATCATTTTACATAATCTTGAACTATCTGAACCAAGTATCGGTGGTCTAGATGTCTCAGATCACGACCGACGGATTTTTGTGATTTCTATTAGTAATAAAATCCTAATAAATATGGGTATATGGGCGATGAAAATACTAGAGATAAAGAATCGAAAATTATTCGTGTAGTATGTCGCCAGCTGATTGTTGTAATAATTCTGAGTTTGGATAGAAACGGATTTACTACAATCATTTTTCATTTATTACACTGAGCAGATATCAAAGCTTATTCTAAATAATATGCATGCTAAAACTAATGAAAATTTCAAAAACAAATATTATTTGACAGAGTCCGTCAAGCACCCGACTTCGAAATCAAAAAGTACCTGGTCCGAAATTTCCAATAACTACATTTTACTCATCATAACATAATAGTAACTGAGGTTGCCAAAAAATAAAAAAAGAAGTTGCAAAAAATTGAAATAATAATATACATTGAAAGCCATTATAACATAAGTGACTCGACAGAATACTTGGTCTTAAATGATAATAATAGGATGGCAGGCACATCACAATGGTCTTACCGTCTTAAAATGAGGAACTGAGTAATTTTAACGAGGTGTTTTATGTTTTATTACATCCTTAGATATTTAAACGTGAGTCAGCAACTGAGCTGATGGTTTATTTGATTTAATTAAACTGAGCTAAGAACTTCATTATACCTCTGCATTTAGATAAAGGAACCTGCGTGTATTTCTTTACAACAGTTAGACGATATGACCTAAAGATGTTGCTCAATGAAATTTATTTTTGGTAACATTACCAAAAATATATTTCGGGGTGGCTCGATCACTGCACCATCAAGACTATAATAACATTATTATAGTCTTGATGTTGCAGTAATCGAGCCACCCGCTTCTGAAACAAAAAATCGCGAGTTTGCATCCTTGCTCCCACCAATGAAAGTTATGTGTGATAGATATCGATGACTGGAAACTTCAACTTGTTATGGCAATAGGTTTGCCTCCAATTCTATTTCGGACGTAAACATAATGGCGAGGCTTAACGGCCACTGTCTACTCCTTCGGGTAGAAACAGGCGTGAAGTTATGTTTATGTTCCATTAAAATTGGTTTAATCGTGACGGTGGTCTAGAGAACGAGCACTAGCTTTTAAATTTCGAAGTTGTAATTTAATCAGGACTCACCACACACTAATGCCTTAACGGAATTCTTTTCGAAAGATATCTAGGATAAATATCACAGAATGAAAATATTGTGTTTTTTGAAACACCTATACGTTTGAGTAGAAAATAGCATTGAGCTATATGCGATAGAATATTTTAAGTTTTAGGTGAGCTATGAGAATTTAATACATATATTACAGAGGTCTTCCGTTTTCTACATAGCACCCGGATGACCTGCGGATTGACCCTCGTTGACCGCGTCAAAAACAGGGTTGTAAGGAAGGAAGCCAGACTGAAAGAGGGTGTCGGTGTAAAAGTAAGAAAGGGCAGACACCGATGGTTCGGACATGTAAAAAGAATGGACGATGCAAGATTGACTAAGCAGATATACAATGCAAAAGCTGATGGTTGTAGGAGTCGAGGACGGCCAAGGCATACATTCCATGACAAAATAGAACGTGTTTTGGAGGTAGGTGATGTTAGTAGCTTCAAATACTGACGCGGTTTTTGCAACACATTTACCAGTTTTCTCCCCAAATTAAGTATTCATACAAAAATATTACTCCAAAATAGAATTATATATGTAGTTATTATTGTTAAGTATTTTTTAGTAGCTTCAAGCCTTTTTTAACTTAAAGTAGCAGCGGCAGCAGCTGGTTAACTGGTTGACTTTAAAAAGGTATTGCCTTAGGATCGTAACCTAGCCCACATGGGCTAGGTTACGATCCTAAGGCCTATTAATTCAGAAGCCCAGTGCTCGACCTGCTGGCCATTTTAGTAATTAAAAAAGCTGTATTTTTTATTATTTTTTACTGTATGTCTGTTACTGGACGGATTTCCATTTTATTTGACATATTGACATTTTATTTGTTAATTAACGAACCAACTGTCATACATCCAGCACTGTTTGCTTTCAAAAGTCATTAGAGTTAAACTTCATTCATCTTCTACATTCAACATCGTTCTATCAGAAGGTGAACTTGTAATAACCACTTTCGACTGAGAAACTATGTAATTTATAAATTACGTTAAATTTAATTTTAGTAACAAGTTTTAACATAAATTGTCATAATTTCACCTAAAATCCTAGCAAGTTTTCTTCATTTAATTATATCAGATAGAAAGTCGGGCTTGCTTTTCAAGAACGTTTTCATTTTAACATCTATTATAATCATTTTAACATGCAATCTATTTCTATGTATTATAAGTATGTATTTACGAAAGAAAAGTATTTAAGTATTAATATCCGTTATCTAGTATCCATAACACAAGCATTTAGTTGCTTAGCTTGGAACTAGAGGGCGCTGTGTGTATTGTGTCCAAGATATTATTATTATATTATTTTATCCAAGATATTATATCCAAGGCGAGTAAGTCGTAAAGTTTCTCTAAAATTTTCAGCTCCAACATTCTAATATATATCACGACATTCTATCACAGGTACTAGTTTGTATTATAAATCATGTCATCAAAAGGCTTTGCATATTATTTTTTGATCACAAAGTGAATTGGTTTCTGATGGAAGAAAAATAGGCTGTACTTCTCTCTCTTTGAAGATTGATGTTCTTACGAACCTAAAATGACATATTCTCCACTTTCCTACAGTTTTATCTTTCAATATATAAATACGTATAAAATTAATGATATATTATTTGATATTGAAATTGATCATGATAACATATCGCAAAAAATACTTTTAAATACAAAATGTCCGCCTATGAATAGATATATTGCAATCAAAATTATGTTTGAATTGTAATAGAAAAAAATACTTTAAAAAAAAGTTAAACCGACTTCTAGAAACGTAAACCACCAAATCTTTAAGTATATGAAAACATTACCTCTATAACTAAAAAGCGATAAATAACGTAATTTACTAATTTGTTTACTTAATATAATATACAAAACGTAATACTTTAATAAAGTCATATTTAACTATTATAATATTTACAATTGTCACTCATTATTGAAGTCGGCGCAACACAATAGAGTACGTTACCTAGGCTTGCACCGACTCCAAAAATAAGTGACATTAGTAAATATTATAATAGTTAAAGATGACTTTATTAAACAATTCAACCGATTAGCCCCCGTCGGTGCGGCTGCATGCGCATGCGGCGAAGGGGGCCGCCACCCTTCACGCAGCACCAAACCTGCCGGGACGAGGAGAGGGGAGTGCTGTATAGGCAAGTAGAATGTTAGAGGTAGCATGACGAGAAAGATGAATGAGATGATGCACGTAATAAATGAGGGATGCATAGATGCCTTATGTTTGACGGAAACAAAGCGGAAGGGGAGAGAGGCCGAGGACCTTCCAGGTGGCATGGTAGCCCTATGGTCCGGAGTGGACCTGGACGTCAATGCCAGTGAAGTGTGGGTGTCGTTCTTTCCTCCCGCTTTGCTCCTGGAGTGAAACATTATGAGTTGGTGGGCCCAAGACATCTCTGGGATCGGATAAACTGGGGATCACACGAGTCTTCCTGGTCGCAGCCTATGCTCCCGTCAGCTCCGCTGATCCCCATGAACTGGAGGAGTTTTGGGAAAATGTTAGGGATATTCTGGATGTGGTTGTAGGAAACGAAAAGATAGTTTGAAACCAAGAGATATGGCAGGAAGGCTGTCCTAGGTCCGAATGGTGACAAGAGAGTGAATGATGCTGTTATGCTGATCTTGGACGTATGCTTGGAAGGGACCTCCGTGTGTCTAACACATTATTCTCTCATAAAAATATTCACACGTTTACGTAGAGACGGAACGAAAAAAAGAGTATAATTGATCTGATTCCGGTAGATAGTCGTCCCCGAAATACTGTAAGGGATACAAGAGCCTACAGGGGCTTCACTCTTGATACGGACCACTACCTGGTGGTAAGCCGCTTTGTGGGCCTATTTAAGAAGTGGAGGCACTGGCGAGTGCGTACCCATTTCGAAGAGCTTGAAAGGATAAAGTGTGAGAAATCAGAAGATGAAAGTGTACGGAGTATGTATGTAGACCAAGTCAGTAAAAGACTCAATGACACGAGTCTTTCTGACTTAGGTATTGAAGAATGCTGGGAAAAAATGAAAGAAAGTATAGTGGATAGTGCAAAAGAAGTATGTGGTATTGAAAAGAGGCATAAGATCGTGAGAGGTGATGCCTGGTGGGACGCGAATGTAAATTCAGTGTCGAAAGTAAGAAAAAAGCATGGTTAGATTATGTCTCAAATTTGAATCGAATCAGAATGACAGTATGACAGAGAAAAAGTATGATAGCGAGTGATGAAGCGAGGTTGACAGAGAACTTCGAGGCGAATAACAAACTCTTATGGAGGGAAGTTAGAAAGTCTCGGGATTCTTCGTCATTATCCAAAATGGACAAAATTATGTCTAAGGCTGGTGACATTCTTGCAAACCCAAAGGATTTATTGGGTCAGTGGAGTGAGTACTTTGAGAAAATGTACGAGTATGTTCCGTATGTGGGTGCCATGAGTGAGTTTACGACTGACGCCGCCGCACCAACATATGACGAGAACATTACTATGGAAGAGATTGTATGGTCAATACGAAGTATGAAAAACGGTAAGGCAGCTGGAATTGATATGATGTCTGCTGAAATTATCAAACACAGTGGAACCTGTGTCCGGGACGCTTTCTTGACCTCGAGCAATCTATGCTGGAGATCGGGTAAGGTTCCCATGGACTGGAGGCGTGCTGTCATCGTGCCCTTTTATAAAGGTAAGGGATCACGTATGCGGTGCGCCAATTACAGGGCTATCAGTTTGATCAACTTAGCAGCGAAAGTGTATGGAAAAATTATTGAAAGGAGAATGAGGGTGATATCTAACGGAGTGTTCTGGGAGGCTCAGGGTGGTTTTAGAAGTGGACGAGGGTGCATGGATCAGATTTTTTCACTCCGCAACATCGTGGAGAAACAACTGGCTGTTAGCCGGTGGATTTTCTGTGGTTTTGTGGATCTGGAAAAAGCGTTTGACAGGGTGCTACAAAAGAATCTGTGGGACCCACTCCCAGGCTACGGGGTGGACGGCGCACTGCTGCGTGCTGTGCAGTGCACTTATGAGGGCTTCACAGCGTGTGTGCGTATTGACTACGGCTTGTCGCCCTGGTTTGACGTCAATATCGGCGTCAGACAAGGTTGTATGCTATCCGCTCGGCTGTTCATCTTGTACCTGGACAGTTGTCTCCAGAGAGTGAAATCGACGAATGTAAGGATGCGAATGGGTGACCTAGTTGTGAGTTGCCTGTTTTACGCAGATGACGCTGTGCTCTTAGCCGAATCGCCGTCTGACCTGCAAAAACTAGTCACTATTATGAAAAATTGTTGTTTGATGAAAGGCTTACAATTGAATTTATGGTTAAATTTATGGTTAATTTTTATTATTATTTATTTAAAGTTATGGTGTTTGAACGGGAGGAATTCAGAACGGATGCAAGGATAATGGTATTGGAGCAGGTGAATGAAATTGTATATCTTGGAGGCGCTTTCAGTAGGGATGGAAGGTACACCGCGGATGTAGAAAGAAGAGTGGCGTTCTTCCACTCTTTTTCGTTGGCCAGATTCCTGGGCGCAAAAAACATTAGCAGAAAAACCCAGATAGCAATCCACAATGCAATACTGATCCCAACGCTAACTTATGGAAGCGAGAGCTGGGTATGGCAGAGTGTGCAGGAAAGTAAGATAAACGCGGTCGAAATGAGGGCACTGCGCAAAATCTGCGGATTGACCCTCGTTGACCGCGTCAAAAACAGGGTTGTAAGGAAGGAAGCCAGACTGAAAGAGGGTGTCGGTGTAAAAGTAAGAAAGGGCAGACACCGATGGTTCGGACATGTAAAAAGAATGGACGATGCAAGATTGACTAAGCAGATATACAATGCAAAAGCTGATGGTTGTAGGAGTCGAGGACGGCCAAGGCATACATTCCATGACAAAATAGAACGTGTTTTGGAGGTAGGTGATGTTAGTAGCTTCAAATACTGACGCGGTTTTTGCAACACATTTACCAGTTTTCTCCCCAAATTAAGTATTCATACAAAAATATTACTCCAAAATAGAATTATATATGTAGTTATTATTGTTAAGTATTTTTTAGTAGCTTCAAGCCTTTTTTAACTTAAAGTAGCAGCGGCAGCAGCTGGTTAACTGGTTGACTTTAAAAAGGTATTGCCTTAGGATCGTAACCTAGCCCACATGGGCTAGGTTACGATCCTAAGGCCTATTAATTCAGAAGCCCAGTGCTCGACCTGCTGGCCATTTTAGTAATTAAAAAAGCTGTATTTTTTATTATTTTTTACTGTATGTCTGTTACTGGACGGATTTCCATTTTATTTGACATATTGACATTTTATTTGTTAATTAACGAACCAACTGTCATACATCCAGCACTGTTTGCTTTCAAAAGTCATTAGAGTTAAACTTCATTCATCTTCTACATTCAACATCGTTCTATCAGAAGGTGAACTTGTAATAACCACTTTCGACTGAGAAACTATGTAATTTATAAATTACGTTAAATTTAATTTTAGTAACAAGTTTTAACATAAATTGTCATAATTTCACCTAAAATCCTAGCAAGTTTTCTTCATTTAATTATATCAGATAGAAAGTCGGGCTTGCTTTTCAAGAACGTTTTCATTTTAACGAAGATGAAAAAATACTTGATTAATAACGAAGTTTAATTTACTATTGTTATAATATTTTCCACTGTTTTTAAAAGTTTACCAAATAAGTGTTATATTATTTGGTCAAATGCGAGTTAAAGAGTGCCCAAACTCTTTAACTCCACGCCAAATTTACGACATTGACTACATGATTGGGCCAGCTCGATCAATGAAATACCACAACCACTCAGAATATCGACGTAAAGTGACTCTTGCCGCGTTTTGTTTGGTAAGAGAGGTATTCTTAAACCCATAACGAAGGCCAACGCGATCACGATACATCATGTCGCAAATCTCCGTAGATGGCCTTGGCCGCTTACGATCAGATGACAGGCATGTCCATTCTAATTTAAAAGAATAAACATTTTATTTTGCTCTTAGTAAATAAACATTTATGTCCAGTTAATTATAAAATTGCACTAATATTTTGGCTGTATGTATTTTGTAATCAGATTAAATATATTTATCTTGTATTCCTATTAAGCCACACTAACATAGCACTGATAATATACTAACAAGAACAAACAAGTGTGTCGGTCAATATGGTATATATTATTTGCAACAGCTTCTCACTGCCTGGCGCATGAATCTGCATGCATTTGCATATTGTTTGATGGTACTGTTCCACTAAAGCTGATAAATAGTGAGAGATGCTGAGAAAATTGACCACACTTGCAGAGTGGATAGACAGATAGAGTAGCACCTTATTAGTGAAGATAGTATTGCTCTATTCCTTTTTAACAGTGGTAGAGCCAAGCAGTTCGCTGCATGAATGGGCCGGCTCGACCGGTGAAATACCACGACCTCTCAGAAGACCGACGTAAAGTGGCTCATGCCGCGTTTCGTTCGGTGAGAGAGGTACCCGGAGGCCCACCCCCCTCCCCCGTCCTTTCCTATCCCCTATCCCTTAGAGGTCGGCAACGCTACAGTAACACTATATGTGTTGCTGGTGTCCATGGGCGGGGTTGATTGCTTACCATCAGGTGACACGCCTGCTCGTTTGCCCTCCTATCCCATAAAAAAAAAGATGTTTATTACTCTGTAAATAATTACATTGTCTGCTTTGTTTTCACTAAATCTTTTATGTTGGCTTATAGTTAGCTAACATTATTTATTATTTAAATCTCGTTTTTTCTCTATTTGTATACATACACACATAATTTCACGCCAAATCCCTAGCAGGGTAGGCAAAAAGAACGAATCGTCATAATGCACGATTCCTACACGCCTCAGTCGCTTCTTTGACTTTGACAATTATTGTCATACACGGGCGTCGATTTTTGAGGCTCCTGACATCATCTTCCTCCTAAACTCGTTCAATTTGGTCATGAAAAATTAGTCGTGTCCGTCATCGACTGCTACATTCATCCGCTGATTGCATTGTTTATCTGCATAGTCAATCTTGCGTCGTCCTTTCTTTCTACATGTCCGAACCATTTGAGCAAAGTTAGAAAAGGGCATCTTTCCTAACTTTGCACCGACACTCGCTTTCAATCCCCTTTCTCCGTTACAACTTTTTTTCGACGCAGTCAGCGAGAGTCACTCAGCAAATTTTGCATACTCTACCATACCAAAATCTAGCTTTCATAAGCTAGCGTTTGGATCAGCACGGCATTTTATTTGTATCTGTTTTTTCATCATCATCATCATCATCACTTTTAACTATATATATAACTGTATCAGAGATTACCCTGAACAACAGATAAACAAAAATTGAAAAAAAAAATAGCAACTTATTTTGGTGTATATATTTTAATATAATATAGTAGAAAGCATTTGTTACAATATTACAAACAGTCACTTCAATTTTATTTGTATGTATAGGTGTGCTTACGCTCGCCAATAATCACTGTAAGTGACGTCACGCGGTACGCTTCCGGAGGCTTTCAATCATTAAATTGCATTTGGAGCCGATGTTTTCAATTGAAAACAAGTTTCATAGCGCTTTGTGTTGACGAATGGCTGTAGTTATGGCGGAAATTAATTTACGTTTTTCATTGCAATGAACTGTTCGAAGGTTTATATTGTTTAACAAAGTATATATACTGTCACGGCTACTAATTGAAGGTGTGGGCAGTCAGTTTATAGCACCGTGTAAATAGGCGGCTAGATATTACAAAATTTTCTCAGTCACTGAGTAGGTATCTATTTATAAAGCTGTTACTGAGATTTATCAATGTGAAGTAACCCAGATTCGATCTGTGAAGTCAAGATTGAGAACACAGAGTACAAAACCACTACACTAGTAGGCGGGATGCCTATTATCTGAATAGTGTAGGGGTTCATTCATTTCTCAAATCTGTTCCTTCCAGAAACCAATTTAAATATGATTTTTCTTTTTACCCCAATAACAAGAGACACCGCCATCCAAAGACTTGCTGCAACCCGCCAAGAAAATTCCAATTAATTTCACTGACCTCACTCACTCGTAAAATTTAAAGAACCTTATTGGCAACGATTCTGTGTTAGACAAGCTTTTCGCGGTTAATTTGCTTCGATGGAAATGAGATGATGAATATTTTCCTTTCGGAATATGTTCTGGCATTGATTAAACTTCCCTATCGCTTAATTTACCATTATAGAATTCTTAAAAGCTCGATTGAATTGTAGATCTAGAGCACAGAGATATTTTCATGCGTAATATCTTGTGGGGTAACCCTGGTGCATGCTCTTTGCTGACGACATTGTTCTGGTAGGAGAGAAAGCGGCCGAGGTAGAAAGTAGGCTGAAAAGATGGCAGAATAAGCTAGAGAGAGTCGGTTTTAAGATCAGCCGCGATAAAACTGAGCACCTTTTCTGTGACTTTGGTGGCTCCTCTGGCTTTTCCTCAATATCTTTGGACGGAAAAAGCCTCAAAATTACGTCAAACTTCAAATACCTTGGTTCACTTATTCAATGCGATGGCAATATTGACCGGGATGTGAATAACAGAATGAATGCGGGATGGATGAAATGGCGACAGGTCTCAGGAACAGGATGCGACCCACGGATGCCCCTTAAATTAAAGGGGAAAATATACAAATCGGTTGTCAGGCCTGTCGTATTGTATGGGTCTGAATGTTGGCCTATGAAAGAAGTGGATGAAAGGAGAGTACATGCAACAGAAATGCGAATGTTAAGATGGATGTGTGGTGTGACAAAAAGGGATAGAATAAGAAATGAGTATATAAGAGGAAGCATGAAAGTAGCACCAATCACGGAAAAAATTAGAAGTGGTAGATTGGCGTGGTATGGCCACATTATGAGAAGGGACGAAAGCCATGTCACAAGGAGAACGATGAGAATGACTGTGGATGGACACATTAGTAGAGGAAGGCCGAAAAAGAGATGGATGGACTGTATAAAAGTTGATATGAATATGAAGGGAGTAAGTGTGAAAACGACGAGTGACAGGAGAGAATGGAAAAGAATGACATGTTGTGCCGACCCCACATAGAGTGGGACAAGGGCAGGAAAATGAATGAATATCTTGTGGGGTAGTATTTGAGAGACATGGAGTGTTATTGTTACAATATTAACGTGCGTATGTACATTTTTCTTCCTGTCCAGTTTTCATTATTTGGATTAGGTATATGTATTTTTACATTTCCCTGTAATTTGCTTTTTATACACTAACAGTCGTCTTAATCATGTCGCTTTTCTCATAATCTATCGAGGTTTTTTTAGCTCTCCCTGTTCACTTATTTCTTTCTATATTCAGACTTATTACTCTTCGCCCTACATGTATCCCTACACTCCTCATTACATGCCCATACCACGCAAGGCGATTCGCTCTTATCGTCTCATTTATTAGCGCAACTTTTTAGTTTTCTCTTACATACTCATTGCGTATATAATCAAGTTTTGTCACTCCACGTTTCCTATGATTTAAAGAGAATTTATACAACAGTTAACAAATCTGCTTTCAAACACAACCGTATCCAACCGCTTACTCATAAGCACAAAAACTAACGAGCTGCTCCGTCTGAAACTCGATTACAAAGTTGTCAAAGCAAAGAGATGTTAATGATCTTTTGATTAGCCACATATTTTCCACGATGTAGGTTATAAAGCTTAATTTATTTTAGATCGATAGATAGATGTTAGATTATTTTTGATTTTGTTATATTATTTTGCAATCTGGATTGTTAAACTAAATTCGTGAGTTATATAATATCTGTTCTCCACTGATTAAATATGTCTCCACTAAAAGAGATCTTAAGATACGTGGTCAAACCTTTTATCAGGAAAATTACAAACAGAAGTTCTTTTCCCTGGGCGTTAAAAATGGAGGAATTAAAATAAATATCTATTTAAAGAACGATTATCGTGTAAGAAAAATCATTTGAAGGTCAGGACTAAGGTCAATGCTAAGGCAATGCTACCAGGAATATATAATGGAATCTTTCAAAAAGAGAAAATGCGCGACACCCGAATACGACCTGAATACGTGATGAGCACGGAGGAACAGAATTAAGTATTTCAGGATTGTGGCCTGTGAAAGGCCAAAGACTTTTTTTTTGTATGGGATAGGAGGGCAAACGAGCAAGCGTGTCACCTGATGGTAAGCAACCAACGCCGCCCATGGACACCAGCAACACATATAGTGTTACTGTTGCGTTGCCGACCTTTAAGGGATAGGGGATAGGAAAGGACGGGGAAGGGGGGTGGGCCTGGTACCTCTGTCACCAAACGAAACGCGGCATGAGCCACTTTACGTCGGTCTTCTGAGAGGTCGTGGTATTTCACCGGTCGAGCCGGCCCATTCATGCAGCGAACTGCTTGGCTCTACCACTGACTAGACTCTGGCCACTTACTGCTCTATGATAGTGAACATACATACACATTATATCCCGTAAAGTAATTGGATTCTAGTTAATACAACCTTGATAATACAGGGAAAAACGCACATTAAACATTCAACAAAGATTAATGATAAATTTATATTTGTACTTGAATGGGGATCAAACCCAAGATTGAACCCTACCGCTTTTAATTTAATTATAAATTTTAATTTGGCTGGAATTTCGCACTACGTAATCAATTACTCGTAGTAATTCGTCAGTATTTGGTAATCGTGCCAACCTCAAAACAAACACAATTAGCCAGTTCTCAGTAATACTGAATCTGAATTAAATTTATTACCAAACTGTACGTTTGACGTTAGTGATCAGCCTCGTTCCAGAGTGATGTGTATAGTAAGTAGCGCCAACTACTAACATAAAAAGTCCAACAATATTTTTACTCGCTGACCCGGAAAATGTTGTGGCAAATAGCAAGTTTATAGTTAACAAATAAAAGGTAGTGAGTTGATCCGAAGAGTGTTGGGGTTGTATTTATTTTTGAATTTTCTGTACATAAAAAAGTTTGATCCAAAAAGTAAAAAAAATATAATTAAGAGATGAACATACTTAATATTTTTCATGGTTTTGCAATATTTACTTAACGGACACTCTAATACCTTCCTTTGGCGCACGTACCAAATGTACACTGTTGACACAATACTTAATGGATCAATAACATCCCTTTGTCCCGAAATAATTGTTTTCAAATCCCCACAAAAAATAGAACGATGATTAAAAGTCCAATTTTTGAATAATGGTAGCATCGTTGTTAATCAATGAGTTTTAGTAGCAATGAATAGTAGCATTATCCACAAAGTTGATCAACTGAAAAATGGCAATTTTTAACCGCGGGTCATAGTAAGCTATCACCGTCTATAGAAATGTTTAGCAAAAAAATAAGCTTGACAATTTTTAAACAAAGTCGCTTTCCGCTGTCTGTCTTCTTATATTTAGATTTGTAAAGCAACGCAACAGATTTTATTTTAATAGGTTTCGACGGGGTAGTTTGTATGTATGATACAGTGCCTGACCAAATTATTAGACGCACTGTTCTTTATGTAGTTTTTTTTTTGTTTCTGAAGAAGAGTTTATTCGCAATAATACTATATACTTGGTCATGCTATAAATATTGTAACAAAGAAAAATTTTTTTTTTTAATTGCAAATGACATTTATTACTTTTACAGTGTGTTACTTTAATACATAAATTTATAACGATATAAAATATAAAAAGCTTATTCGAAGTGGTCTCACCAAACCATCACTGATGGTTAACTCTGTCAACTAATTGGGAAGCTTCCTTAGAGCTTTGAGCATAAATACGGTCATTTTGTTTGTTAAAATGTTGCTCAATTGTAAAAACTTTTTCATCCGTAAACAATATTTTTCTGTGACTTCCCTTTGCGTACCGCTTCAGTAGTTGTTTCGATTTTAACACCCTATTCTTTTTTAAATTATCAGTTAATAAATGACCGGTGCGCCTCTTATAGGCTGCAAGTCCTAAGTCATCTTTTAAAATACGCAACATTGTTCTTGGTGCTATCTTCATCTCCAGAGATAAAATCTTTTGCTTGCGGACAGGATTTCTTCGAATTATTTCCGTTACTGCTTTGGCCACCTTTTTCGTACGAACACTATGTGGACGACCAGGTGTTTTTCTGACACAAACAGACACAACAGGTCTCATTGTACCTATTAATAGCCCGGTACACAAACATTTGACTAATATCAAGTGTATGGAGAGTTTTAAAAATTGCATTTGGTTCCATACCTACTTTGTGTAATGCAATCACAGCGATTCGGTTCTCTTTATCACCCCACTCCATTTTAATATTGCAAAATATTGTACAATGTATTGGCGCCGAAACGAGAAAACACAATGAACAATCGTATAAAAATGACAGATTCCAAATTCAAATGTAATATTTTTTTATTTTTAGTTGTAACAGTATTTATGGCCAGACTAAGTATTTAAACCGCAATATCATTGATTTTTATTTTAAAGAATTGTTCTAGACTACACATATGTATATATTTCTTGAAAGTGATACATAAAATTTTGGAAATACAAATTTGTTTCAACCGCGATCTCGGAATCGACATGTTTTTGTGGCTTTATAGGTTGTGATTATTGTTTATGAATTTGTTATTACTCCGATATTTCATATATTATACCATACACGTGGTAGAGCCAAGCAGTTCGCTGTATGAATGGGCCGGCTCGACCGGTGAAATACCACGACCTCTCAGAAGACCGACGTAAAGAGGCTAATGCCGCGTTTCGTTTGGTGAGAGAGGTACCCGGAGGCCCACCCCCTTTCCCCATCCTTTCCTATCCCCTATCCCTTAAAGGTCGGCAACGCAACAGTAATACTATATGTGTTGCTGGTGTCCATGGGTGGCGTTAGTTGCTTACCATCAGGTGACACGCCTGCTCGTTAGCCCTCCTATCCCATAAAAAAAATAAAAAATACTTATACCATACCATACCTTGTAATATCATACTTCATTATACTTCATATAACTTAATATTATAAGGTGTGGTTCCAATTTTTATCGTAATACCTAAGCAAAAATTGTTGTACCTATATTTTTTCTTGGATATCTACAGTTTAGTCAAAGATCTTTTTAATTGTAATATTACGACAAGATAGCACGAAGATGTTAACGCTTCGGATGACGGAAACGGAAAAAAATCGTAAAAAAGAAATACCAAATGACTATTATACATTTTTATTTTGTTATAAGACATTGGCTTGTATATTTCGATTGAAAATGGTGCTAACTCAAATTTTTAAAATTTTAAACTATTTTTTTTGTGATAAAAGTGCTAACGATCAAATGGGATTATATAGGTAAGGGACTAGAACTCTCAAAGAAACCTGCAACATGGAGTATTAAAAGAAAGGACGAGGATGAGAGTTGGCCTCTAGATACTTCATACTCTACCACAGAAGGTAGCACAAAGTGATCCACTTTTCCACGAGAGGCTCTACCACTGAAACTATTAATATAACTATTTTATTATTAGTTAGAAATGGCACCAGCTTAGTTCGCGTAGTTCTGTTGAAATATTATAACGGACCATTGTCAGTCATTGTACATCGACCCTTCTGTATGTAGTCACGGTCTGTCGAGTTTTAATCCTTTAAGAAAATTTAATACTATCAACGCCAAGGGATCAGGTGTGTTTATACTATTTTACATTTATATAATTGAGACAATTCAAATATAGCGTAGTAGTAGGATGATTACAAATTTGTAGAGTTCATTACACGACAGATTGACAAGGTCATGCTTAGTTCTTTTTATCGGTTTATTATGCATCATTCATAATTTTCAGTCTATATATATAGCTTGACAAAGTCAAAAGAAAATAAGCAAATCAATTCTATTAAAACTGAAACATCCTTTTACTATCAACTTAAACTATCTCCCTACTAGAATACATTTGGATCGGTGTAGTGGTTGAAGCGTAAAGAAGACAGAGTTATTTTCACATTTATGACAGAGACGGTATAAGTTTGATGTGCTTTCAGCAGTAATGGTACGCGGATGTAGAAAGAAGTGTGGCGTTAGGAAATAGCGTAAATGGATAAATTCCTGATTTCTGTGGTACTGATCCCAACTAATGGAAGTGATAGTTGCGTATGCCATAGTGGGAATAAAAGTTGGATAAGCGCGGTCAAAATGCGGGCACTGCGCAAAATCTGCAGAGTGACTCTCGCTATCCGCGTCGAACACAAGATTATAAGGAAGGAAGTTGAGTATCAAGAGAGTGTCGGTGTAAAAGTAGGAACTCCGATGGTTCGGACACGTAGAAAAAATGGATGATGTGAGATTGACAAAGCAGATATATAATGTGAAAGCTGATGGATAGTCAGGGACGGCCACGATACGCTTTTCATGAACAAATAGAGTGTTATGAAAGATTTTTACAGATGTGCAAACATGCAGTTCTCTGTATGAATGAGCCCATGTATAATGTATAATGTCCCATTTCGTTCCTTGGCAGAGGTATCTGGAAGCCTAGATAAGATAGGGAAAGGCCTTTTCCTACTCATCTCAAAGGTCGGCAACGCGCCAATAACCCTCTCCTTTTCTTCAATAATATTTTTAATACAAAGGATAAGAAAGTGCAGTTCTATTTTATCGGTCTAATGTTATCTTTCATACCAGTATAATTATTTTACTGTCTGGACGATTTAGACGATTATCTCGAAGATAAATGCGAGAATAATTTAAATGATATGTCCAGCAATGAAGACAAACTCTTTAGAGCATCGGCCCAGGATCAGTTAAGGTAGATTGAGTATTTTATGTGGATTTTATTGTTTTTTGTGGCTAATAATTGCCGACACAGTCATATGCATAACATAACATAACTTATCATAACTTCACGCCTTTTGTTACCCGAAGGTGTAGGCAGCGGCTGTTAAGCCTCGTCTCGCCGTTATGTTTACGTCCCAAATGGAATAGGTGGCGAACCTATTGCCATA
Organism: Euproctis similis; assembly: GCA_905147225.2. Taxonomy (NCBI): domain Eukaryota; kingdom Metazoa; phylum Arthropoda; class Insecta; order Lepidoptera; family Erebidae; genus Euproctis; species Euproctis similis. The sequence continues at coordinate 8,430,938 of LR990119.1, forward strand.
CCGGGCACAAAGTTTGTCAGTCATCGATATTTATCACACATAACTTCCGAAAACTATTTCGAAAAGTCATTGGTGTGAGCCAGTGTCTGGAATCGAACCCCGGACCTCTGGATCAGAGGCCGTGCGCTCGCCCACTGCGCCACCGAGACTGTCATATGCATAATTTTTTACAAATCTATATTTATAACTTACTTGTAACTTATGAAAATATTTTTCTAAAGTTATTGGCTTGCCACTAAGAGTAAACATCAAATTTCAGAATTTAGAAGAGAATATTTATTCTCTTGGTCATCGAGATGGCAGAATAATACATTATTAAAGTGTAATTAATTTAAATAAACGTAATTAATACTTACTCTTGCTTACGAATGAAAGCGCCAATGACAGTGCCGAGACTCCATGGAAAAAGATTGATCTTTTTTCAATGGGATAAGAGGCAAACGCTCAAGTGGAACACCTCATAGTTGGCAATTAGCGCCACCCCTGGATACCTACAACACAGATAGTACAGTTACAATTGAGTTTCCAGCCGTGATGGGATAAAGAAAGGATCAGAAGTAGAATGGGAAGGAGCACATTTGTAGCTAAGTAAATAACGTAAACTGGCTCAAAAATGTAAAATTTACACCTAAGGTATGATTTTATTTCAATATACATAGTTTATTAATTTCGAAAGTTATGAGTGATAATTTTAATTTTACAATCCAAAAGCAATGATAATAGCAGCACTGCTTTTTATTTGTTTCTGTGCTTACTTTTTTTTCTTTGTAAGCGGAAATGGATAGGTGGTACAAAATGTTTCTGAAAAAACATCCGAAATCCATCAAAAGTCAATGAAGTCACCTAGTGTCTAGTCTTCTAAATTAAATCTAATGCAACAAACTACTTAAACCATTCAAATATGTAGAATTATAATTCTAGTGGTAGAGCCAAGCAGTTCACTGCATAAATGGGCCGGCTCGATCGGTGAAATACCACGACCTCTCAGAAGACCGACGTCAAGTTACCATCAGGTGACACGCCTGCTCGTTTGCCCCCCTATCCGATTAAAAAAAAAAGTTTCTTCACTAGTAAACGCCTACTACTTAAATACATCTACGTATATACGTACGTACGTACGTACCAATATACGTACGTTAATTACCGGTATCCAGTACAATACGACTAATTGAACCAAACATTTGTCACTAATGGATAAATCGATTATTGATAGTAATTTAACATCGCTGATATAACAATCTATTAACAATGTATTGATTAATGTTAGACGATGGTGAGAGTTAGACTTTGGTGGTGAGAGATGGTTGATTATAACGAAAAGTTAAACTTCTATACATACAGGCAGCACTTAACAGATAAATTGTTTTATAATAAATGCACCATGAGATTAAAACAACTTTTAGGATTATATCGCGTTTATTGATTACTAATTTCATTTATTTCCCGACGTTTCGAACTCTTTACAGAGATCATTTTCACGAGTGATGAACAAAAAGACGGTATTTCGAAACGTCGAGAAATAAATAAAATTAGTAATAAATAAACGCGATATAATCCTGAAAGTTGTTTTAATGTCATGAACGTGATTCGCGAAAGTCTTAGATATAAATATAAAATTAAATGCACCATCTATTACTGAAATAATTTTATATCCTATTGGTAGTTGCAGGAATTACTGTGATCATATAAACAAACTCCTTAGCTTTATATTATGAGTATAGATCCAAAAGTTAATATTCGCCTCAGGCGCTTCTAGATGTTCAGAAAATCCTTGTCATCCACTTGCATTCATAATTCTGATCGACGCCTTTTCGAAACTTTACATAAGAAGAATAAATGTTCACAGATTACAGGGATCGCAGAGAAGATTGGGTATTTTAACATTAACTCGTGGTTATAGGACTTAAATATTTAATTAATTGATTTCACTTTGACCTGTTATAAACAGTGGTTGAGCCAAGCAGTTCGCAGCATGAATGGGCCGGCTCGACCGGTAAAATACCATGACCTCTCAGAAGATCAACATAAAGTGGCTCATCCCGCATTTCGTTCGAGAGCGGTACTCCGAGCCCCACCCTCCTTCCCCATCCTTCCCTATCCTACTCTCTTAAAAGTCGGCAACGCAACTGTAACATTATATGTGTTGCAGATTTCAATGGGCGCGGCTGGCATTTACCATCAGGTGACACGCCTGCTCGTTTACTTCATCCGTTATTTGTTTTATCCGTATTGTTCTAATTTCCAGATTTCTTTACGTCGCTCCATTTGCTTTTGCAGTTTTCTGAAGACCCTTCTTCGACCTTCCTTCTGCAGAAAACTTTTGTTTATCTGCCCAACACCAAACCACCGTGAAGTAGATTTTGTCGAAATACCCTCGTACACTTTGTCATCGGAATGTGTCTAGGTCAGCGCGTAAACCTGTATGATCTTCAGCAAATATTCTTTTGATATTCTGAATTAAAGGTACACAGACCTTGTCGAAACACTCTCGATGCATCGGCTGATCGCAGACCACGGAATTGCCCTACGCTCCCCCTATATTCTGAATGCTGATAATCACATAATGTTCCATCGAATCTTACTCAGTTCTATTTTCAGCTCGGGGATCTTCTCAAAACACTAAAAAGTAAAGTCAGAGGTGGTCTTTTATGATAGCCGTGTAGCGACCGGTGATTTTTTTAACACTTTCTACTCCGCTGTTACCGATAACGCTACCGTAAGCCAACGGAATAACAAGGCTGTCGTGACTGGAGGCCTATTTTATTCTTACATGCATGAGGGTTGATGATCGGAGTAGGTAAAACAGAAACAATTTCAGCCTTGAGGGCTAATCTTTAAGTTTTGAGTAAGGACATTATAGAAACTTGTAATATGGAGATTTACTACACAAGTGGAGACTTCAGTAGTGTGTGTATATATAAAAGGCTTACTCACAAATGAATTAGAAAGTAGTTAAGTAATCTCAGGAATTTCCAATGCATATAATTTTTAACCAATAACAAAGTAATTGGTAGATACCCGTAGATTAAAAGTAAAAAGGAAACATTTTGACTATATTGGCACAGATAAAAAGCATTATAGTATTGCAAATAAATAATACTGAAGTGGTATTGATAAAAACACATACAACTACGATTATTAAATTGCAGAAAAAAACACCTGTCCGAAGCACTTCTGTGAATGCAACCCAGAACGACATTGCGCTTCCACCAAGCACTCTCGAAGGATTTAAACGTAATATAAAGCTTAAATTTTTCCTCTTAATACTTTTCTAGTTAACTGTTTTATTTGCAGCCAAGTGAACTGCCATTTATTAAGCTAAAGCCACTTTTAATGACCTCTTATAGCCTGAATTTGTGGTATTTATTTTACGATTACAATGAAGATATAAGAGTTGGGTAGGGAAATAACAGATCTTTTTTAAGCAAATTAATAGAAGGTGACATCGTATTCCTCAACAACCGATGATATTGCAAGACAATGAGTGTGTAGCTTAAAAAAAGTCCCTTGAGGGTTTTTTTATGGGATATATGTGCCCCAACTACTTACATACACATACATACAGAACTTCACGCGAAATCCCTTGCGGGGAAGGCAGACAGAACCCAGCGCCATTGGACCAAAGTCTTACAAAGCTCACTCTCTTCGTTGACTATCACAACTTTTTCCAAGCACGCGCGTCGATTTTTGATCCTCCTAACATCATCTTTTTCCAGAAGACGTTCCATTTGAGCATAGAATGTGTCTTGGCCGTCCTCGACTCCTACATCCATCCGCTTATGCATTGTATATCTACTTAGTCAATCTTGCATCATCAATTCTTTCAAGATATAAATAGATTATGCAAGTGGGTCGAATTGATAAGATCTGACTTTAATAAGAGAAGTTAGTGAGAATTTAAAAAAAAACAGCACTAATACTAATGTTTATCACAAATATTTGTACTGGGATGTGTATTGAACCCACCGACTTGTACTCAGCATTCGGTTATGCCATCAATACGCCACGAGACTCGTATATATTTACATGATTCAATATTACACATACTTTTATTAGCTGCAGTAATTTTTCTACGATTCAAAACGCAAGAAATATGTGAGGCGTAAAGTAATATTCATTACAGTTACCGCGGCAATATTCTTTAAGCAAACTCTGCCGTGAATATATTGCGGTTTGCCAACATATACCAACATATAGCGTGGGTGTTGTAATAAGCGCGTGACATAAAAGCGCTTGATGAAGGTAGAGCAATTCATCTTAACTTAACATCGGAAGAAAAGCGTGTACAAGAATTTCAAGTTTTCGGAGAGAGTGAATATGTTTGTATTGTTTTCATTGTGTTATCATAGTATATTATTATAAGGTGTTATAATTAATTATGATGTGCGAATACGGAATTATTTTGTTGCTAAAATTGATAAAATATATTAATATTAAAGTTAATACATACATACTTCACGCGTTTTTCTGCCCGAAAGTGTAGGCAGTGGCTGTTAAGCCTCGACTTGCCGTTATGTTTACGTCCCAAATGAAATAGGTGCCGAACCTATTGCCATACCGGGCACGAAGTTTTTATTCATCGATATTTATCGCATATAAATTTTGATAAGTCATTGGTGTGAGCCAGGATTCGAACCCGCGACCTCTGGATTCAGAAATTTTTAAAATTTAGTAATATAGATCAAAGTACCCATAGTTATGTTAATTGTTTTTCCTACATTCAAGGCATAATGTAGCCTGAAGTGTGATTCCAAATCTGTAAAAGCCACTGATTTAATATTCTGTTATTCGTGATTTATATTGTATATTCAAATTTAAGTGCATTTAAATCCAACTTCCTATTTAAGAGTACATAAATTACTATCATTATTATGACTAATTCCGAATATAATAATTCTTACCTAATGGCCAAAGTTTAAATTGCAATTGCTGTTTTAATACACAAACCTATAGAAATAGGTAACGATGGTAGATAAGTTTTCGCTTCGATGGCTGTAGGATTCTGTTCCAGAGATTTCAAGTTTCAATCCAAGTTCACACAAGACACACTTTAAATCGTTTTTTCAGAAGTCGAGTGATTAACTTTGTCCTGCTGGTAATCTGGAGACTGAACTCTTTTTTTTTATGGCATAGCAGGGCAAACGAGCAGGCGTGTCACCTGATGGTAAGTATCCAACGCCGCCCATGGACACCGGCAACACATATAGAGTTACTGTTGCATTGCCGACCTTTAAGGGATAGGAGATAGGAAAGGATGGGGAAGGTTGTGGCCCTCCGGGTACCTCTCTCACCGAACGAAACCCGATATGAGCCACTTTACGTCGATCTTCTGAGAGGTCGTGGTATTTCACCGGTCGAGCCGGCCCATTCATGCAGCGAACTGCTTGGCTCTACAACTGTTATGTTGTAACTTCACGCCTTTTTATATCCGAATAAATAGGCTGCAGTGGCTGTTAACATATCATACGTAACTTTTCAAAAGCAAATCATGTGAACCAGAATTCGAATCTGAAACTTAAAAACAAGGTTAGCGATAGTGGTAGACGACACGCCTACTCGTTTGCCCTCTTATCACATAAAACCAAATTCCTTTTTCTACCTAAAAGTGTAGGCAGAGGCTGTTTAGCCTCGACTCGCCGAATTATTATCTTACATTTCAAATGGACTAAGTGGCGAACCTATTGCCATACACCGGGCACAAAGTTGTCAGTCATCGATATTTATCACACGTATCTTCCGAAATGAATTTCGAGAAATCATCAGTGTGAGACCGGAATCGATCCCACGACTTACGAGTAATCAGAGGCGGGGTGCTCGATACCAAAACTGTGCCCGATACACGATCATTACATTTCCCTTCGGGTATTAAAAAGTGCAGAAAATATTAATAAATATAAATGAAAGCTTAAATCAGAGCAAATACAAGTATACATAAATAATATTTCCTTAAAGCGCCGTGGAAAATACTACGAGAATTTATTTCACCAACACAAACTCTGCATAGGATGCAAAGTGGCAGAAATTTATGAGTCACTACTTGGTAATAATATACTTTGTAAGTACAATTTAATATCTGCGATGAAAAATGAGTAATATTAAGGCTGTGCATAAAAGCTGCAGTAATTGGATCTTAAAAGACACTGGAAATTAATGAATAGCAAAGCTTATTAATTGATGCGCTTCATAAGCGACAAAGAAAGTAATAAACTGTGGTGACAAATATATGAATCAAATGAAGATACATTTTTTATTATGTAAATTATAATTTATTACATTTTTTACCGGACGGGATGTCTCTTTTGCCTTGGAGGATGGGTAGGCCTTTGGTGTGGGACGCTACTTGCGTAGACACCCTTGCGCCATCGCATCTTCCAAGCACGGTGGAGGTGGCCGGTGCTGCTGCTGCTTCGGCAGAAAATCTCAAGCGGCACAAATACAGAAACCTTGTAGGTGACTATGTGTTTGAGCCGTTTGGGGTTGAGACTTTGGGGACATGGGGTCCGAGTGCTCGTGCACTTTACAAAGATCTTGCAAAAAGGCTGATCGAAACCTCTCGCGACCAGAGGGCTGGTCTATTCTTCGCACAGAGGATTAGCATTGCTATTCAGCGTGGCAATGCGGCCAGTCTTCTGGGCACGCTGCCAGTAGACCGAGATGCGGAGAAATTTGATTTCAGGTAGTTTTTTAATTGTATATATTGTAAATAATGTAATTAATTTATTTGTTCTTATTATAGTATAGATTATCTCTATAATTTATGTAAATTATACGAATATTATCTATGTACACAGAATAATGAAGGAGTAATTAAACGTAATAAGATTAAAGTGGCCAATAAAAAATCTCTAATAAAATGTAAATAACTATTTTTACAAAATATTATTTCAATTAATTTCTAAATAATAATACTAACAGAACATAAGATAACTTCACGCCCTTTTCTATCCAAAGTAGTAAGGCTGGGGCTGTTAAGCCTCGACTCACCGTTAAGCTTACGTCCTAAAAAGGAATAGGTGCCTAAAATATTCAGTCAGTCGTCGGAAATAGAAAGCTTGTCAGTGTATGACAACTAGCCGGGACCGTGGTGGACCAAGGTGGTCACCTTGCACTGATATATCTACCAAATAATTTAAATTTGTCAGCGTATGTTGTCGTAAAAGAACCTGTTGCGACTATCGCAACACCGGTCACGACACTATTGTCGCGTCTCTACGACAATACTCCATGCAAGTTCATTGAAAGGAACTTCGGTTCGCTAGGTTCTACAGTGGCAGTCCGTCCTCTTCACCGCAGTCAGTGGAAGTGAAGTCTCAACACAATTACGAATCTCTCTCTTATAATCGTCGGCACTAATACTTGTTTGGAAAAGTTCGGGTCACTTGATGAACCACTTGAAGATGACGCCACTGTGTTAGCGCTCCGACTTATCTTTTACTAAAATAAAATCACGTTAACTCTAAACATCAATAGCCAACAGGTTCTCTAATATGTTTAAAGCAGTTAGTACGTGTATCAATTAATAAGAAATTTATGATTAAAACATATTTTGGCGGTAGCAAGTCACCTCGGTTAATTCTCATAATTTTAATACGCTACCTGCAGGTCTGACAGCCAGTTTGGCTACAAACTTTGTTAAACTTAACCCAAATGGAATTGCTGCTAAGTGTAACTTAGATTTCAAAGTAACTTCTTAAAATAAATTGCACGTGAATATTTAAATGTGAATATTTAATGCTTTGCGGTAATCTCCGGATATAAATTCGATTTATGTGCTCAAGAAACGAGCTGTTTTGCTATTAAAATGATCAGTCCCAGAGATACACTAATAAATAAATTTGAAGAGATATAAATTATGACATTACATTCGCAAATATTTACGAATATTGTTTATTTATGCATGTATAATGTAGTAAAAAGTGATGATTTTCGAGATTTATCACTTTCATTGCAATCGCTGGCTGAGACCTAAGTGATTAATCAAATCAATGTACTACATTATTATACACCTTCAAAAGGTCTATAACAATCCTTGGTGGCATATCTCTAACTCTTAAGGACCCACATTTTTCTGAGAAAAACAAATTTTGCTGAGTAAACTAGTATCGAATAATTTACAAAACTAAACTCGGACAACATCATCTCACATCTAAAGTTAACTTCGGAACTTAGCCTTTCGGAAGTTTTTAACAGTAGCAGAGTTCTACATTTTCCTTTCGGACCTCACGAAGCGTTTCATGAGGTCTGCATTGTTTTGGGAAGTCAAAAAAAAACTAATTATTTGGTTGAAAACATTGTGCCCGGCAATAGTTTTCACCACCTATTTATTTTGGGACTTCAAAATTCATTAAGTTGAGGCTTTACAGCGACTGCCTGCACCTTTGGGTAGAAAAAGTCACAAAGTCATCAAAAAATTACAATAAACTTAACATATGTACCGATTTTAATCTAGTCCTAATTAGTTCAATTGTACCTAACAAAAACGTATTACTATAAAAAACAAATCTTCTTTAGTGGCCGCCTCATGTGATTTCAACAAAGCTACACAAATTGAATAGTTAGCACAAGTACGAAAACTTCGGTTCCAAAACTTAAAGGGAATGAAATCGGTACAAATGCTTTTGTTTCATATATGCGAGAAGCATTTTCGTCTCTTTGTAGATTACCTGACTCGACACATAGTATTTATTATAGATATTTTTTTATGACTAAATAGAACGTGTTCTGGACGAAGGTGATATTAGGAGCCTCAAAAATCGACGCGCGTGCATGAAAAGAGTTATGAAAGTCAACGAAGCGAGGGAGGTATGTAAGAATCGTGCCTTACGGCGCTCCGTTCTCTCTGACTTGGTGTGAAGTTATGTATGTATGTAGTTTTTTATCATTTAAAACTATTATGATCCAACTCACCTAATTATTACGTCACTCCTGATACGGGAAAGGAAACCTATTGCTATACACCGCATAATATTGTCAGTCATCGATAACCACACATAAATTCTGTGAAGTTGTTGGTGGTGTGAGCCCGGATTGGATCTCATTAATTCTTAATTCAGAAGCAGAGTACTCAATTTCCAAACCACCAGGATGACTACTATACCTTCAAGGTTTATATGCGTCGGGAAAGGTTTTTCTGCCGTGGAATGAAATGTTGCCAATCTAATAATCTCATCGATCGATACAGAACAATAGGCGACTTGTGCCAATTAAGGCCGATATTTTGGAAGGACGTGGTATTTCACTGGTTGAGCTCGTTAAATTGTCATCTTTTTTCTATAATTTATAAACTTCAGTAATTTCAACAGTAACCCCGACTGAGCTTGTATTCTATTCTGTTCATACATCGTTTGTTGAGGAGGATTTTGGTACACCGCCAGCATCCTGTAGCTTTATATATTGTAAGGCCAACAGTTATTTTGTTTAGTTTCATCTCAAACTTAGAATATAAATGAAACCTTAAAAATATATGTCGCTAAAAATAGTTAGGTTTATATTTAACTTAATCGTAGTAAAATTATAAACTTTGTGACTCATTTCATTTAAATCATGATGTGGTAACTCTTTAATATGCCAAGATGAGCAATGGATTCCCACTAATGATTGAATAGTGGTAGATATCGCTGCATAGAGGGACTGCCTTGACCAAGGAATCACTACGACTCTTCAGAATATCGACGTAAAGTGACCCATATTATTTTTTATTCGAGAGAATCGTATCTGGCGGGCAATCCACTCTCTTCCATATTCAACTTCCGATCTTTTCCTTATTAAAAGCTGGTTAACTACTCTATTCTGTAGCAATACAGATTACAGTAGCAAACTTGCTTAAAGTAGATAGCGCTGCTTATGAAACCTTTGCACATTTTCATAGGCAGCGCTATTCACTATCAGAGAACCAGCTTGCTGGGTTTTAAGGGTTTGTACGGGTACCAGAGAAAAATACCTATAATAATATAACAATATTTTTTCAAATTTACGTTCTAGAACTCTTATTATCTAATTTTAAAGGTTATCAAAACAAGTTATACATAAAAAAAAAACATTCCGTTAAATTTGACGATAATGTGGATGAAGCATACAATTTGATTGAGTTACCATCAAAACATTAACGGAAATGAGAAATTAGATTATAAATTTTGCTTTGATGTTAAAAGGTTTTAAATATTAATTGGAATCTCGTTAACGAGCGAATATTAGCACAGTCCCGGAGCGCTGTTAGTCGCTTGTATATAACGTCTGTTTAAAGCTTCAGTCGTTAAACTAATATGTATGACTTGTTAATTAACAAACGTTCAGTGAATTCTGAACTCACTTTTTTAGCCAAGAAAATGTTTTCAATATAGTTGGTGACTAGACATTTGGCCAACATTAAAGAGACACCCTTAAACAAAGCCAAATAATTATTTTTTTTACTTTTTTAAACTAAGAGCATTTATCATGAACACTAGAATAAAGAATATTTTTAAAGTATTTTATTTAGATATACAATTTAAACGAGAAGAAATTTGTGTATATTCAAAAATTCAGATCTATATTATGTCGTATATTTATCCTAAAACATGTATTTTATATTTGTACTAGCTGACCCACCTAACTTTGTATTGTTCAGAAGCAATATATTAATATGTTTATTTATTCGTCGAGAACCTCGCTTCTGAATGTATAAAAAGAAGAGAAAAATGAGTTCCAAAAAGCCATTGGTTCAAGCTCAGCTCAAACCAATGGCTTTTCGGAAGTTGTTGACTGCAAACTTTGAACTATGGCCACCTATTCCATTTGGGACGTAAACATAACGGCGAAACAACTCTTAACAGCCGCTGCCTACACCTTTGGGTAGAAAAAGGTTAGAAGTTATGTATGTATGTATGTTATTTCTTATTTGTTTAACAATAACTTTATTTTTTGGCAAAACATCGTTTGCTGGGTCAGGTAGTGGGTGATTATAAATTATCGATTGTCTACCCGAGGTCTTGAAGCCTATCTCAAATAAAACAGCAAAATATAATCGTATTACTTTGGATTTAGGAACAACATTTTAGAATGTATAGTGTCTTTTACATATTATCGGTTATGAGATAAGTTCGAAGTTTTCTTTTTGTTATACAGTAGTTATCAAAGTACTCATACGATATAGTTTTACTGAGATTGTTCCAGCTCACGGTACATAACATACCAAGCTTCGTAGTAAGATTTTAGCAAAGTTTGATGAAGACAGAACGTTTTATATCTATATTCAATAATAACGTAAGTTATTATTTATGTGAATATTTTCATAAATATTCGTTATTCAATCATACGTTTTAAGAACATCTGATTAGATAACGGTAAACTGTAGCAGAAAAAGATGAATTCTATATTTCAACTAATCTTTGTGAAATTCAAGGCAAGAAAGAAGTCCCCAGGTTCAAATCCAAGCTTAGACGAATTCCTTTTCGAAGTTATATGTGATAATTGTTGATGAAATGATAGCAGATTCTGTTACTTATATAAAAACCCCGTGATGGCGAACTATTGCGTTACAACGCTGGCAATATTTTTGCAAGAAAAAGGCGTGAGTAGCATATTCTGATACAAATTTGTAATACAATTCAAATAATTTAATTATAACAGTAGCTATCTCATCATAATGGGTTATCATTAACAAAACAGCCCATATTAAATTACTAAGGTAATAATTATATCTGTCATTTATACCTTTTGTTTTGTATGTTGAGTTGTTGAGTCGGGGTTGGTCGAATTTTGTTCCTATTGTTCAATGTTGCTTGTATTTAGCTATGATCCTTAGCCCTTTGTTAGCGCTAAGAAACAAGGACTAATGTTTTTATACATATATACTGCTAATACTTTTAGAATTGACGTATACGTATATAAATACCGGGCTATTATTTTTATTAAATCAATCAATCAATGAATTGAGGTATCTATGTACGCGTGGTTTAAAATGTCTATGGGCGGTGCTTGATACTTTGCCCTAATATACCATAAAAAAATCTTATTCTATGGGGCAGATTACAAGCGCTGCGAAACGTTAAAATCTCTGCCTAAGTACTCGTGTGTTTGTGGGGTGAAAATAAAAACAAGCAACACTCGGTGATAATTGCTCAAGAATTTCGCACGCCGAGTAATTATTACAAAATCCCTGCGCCTCTTGAGTAATTATTGTGGGGTTTATTGTTCTGCGATGTTTTTCAGACGCCTTTATACTCATTATACACTTTATAACATAACATAACTTCACGCCTTTTTCGTCCTGAAGGTGTAGGCATTCTTGTCACTTTAAATAATATTTACCCTTTTTTCTATTTGTTTCTTTACACAGAATATAATTAGTAGTTTTTAGCTATCCAGTATCATGATTCAATGAAGATTTAATTTCAAATAAACTAAATAATACTAAAAGAAGAAGTTTAAAATTAGAAGTTTAAAATATTATTTATATTATATAAAAATAGGTAAAAAAACTTTTAAGTTAAACGGTTTTATGTTAAACATACATTGCAATGTTTAAGATAAATGTACTAAAAACCAAAAAATAATAAAATAGATACAGTCGTGGGAATTATAAACATATGCATATACTAGACTAAAATAAAACTCACACTCAACACGTCTTGACTTGGGTGGTGGATTCAGGCTGGATTAGTCAGATACCTAAATTTTTTTTTTTTTTATGGGATAGGAGGGCAAACGAGCAGGCGTGTCACCTGATGGTAAGCAACCAACGCCGCCCATGGACACCAGCAACACATATAGTGTTACTGTTGCGTTGCCGATCTTTAGGGGATAGGGGAAAGGAAAGGATGGGGAAAGGGGGTGGGCCTCCGGATACCTCTCTCACCGAACGAAACGCGGCATGAGACACTTTACGTCGATCTTCTGAGAGGTCGTGGTATTTCACCGGTCGAGCCGGCCCATTCATGCAGCGAACTGCTTGGCTCTACCACTGTGGGAATTTTACAGATTTCAGACTGACCTAAATTACACATTCAATTTCTAAATTTAAATCTTATTATTATACGCCATTTAGTGACTGCACCCATCTTAAATATTGAGGTTGTATAGTGCACTGTATTCTTCTTGTCAAGCCCTTTTATTTGATACCCATATTGGTGGGATTGATAAAAAATTGTTTTCAGCCATTTGGTAGCGGCGGCCATCTTAGATTTCAATTTTGCATAGTAAATTGTATTCTACTTGTTGAGATTTTTCATTTGATACCCATGTTGATGGGATTGATAAAACCTAAGTTATCCGCCATTTTGTAGAGGCCGCCATCTTGGATTTCAATTTTTTATAGTATATTGTATTCTGCTTGTTGAGCCCTTTCATTTGATACCCATATTGATGGGATTGATAAAACCTACGTTATTCGCCATTTTGTGGCGGCCGCCATCTTGGATTTCAATTTTTTATAGTATATTATATTCTGCTTGTTGAGCCTTTTCATTTGATACCCATATTGATGGGATTAATAAAACATGTAGCGTGCAGTCTGTCCCTGTATATAATGCGTCCCTGTATTTCCCCACCTCCCGCGACCTTACGTCGCAGACGCCGGCTCTCGCCCGCCCGGGCTGCGCCGGCAGTCGGTCCTAAACTCTGAACAGGGTTGCGTACGCGCGCCTTTGTCAATTACAGAGTTTGTTCCGCTCGTCATCTTGTCGCGATCGTAGTGATTAAGGATTTCGATGTACTGTGTTGTTTAACATCGTTATGTTGACCGGATTATGGGAGAATAAACAGTTCAAACTCATAACGTTTTATTCTTTAACTCCCGTAAATGTTAAAGTGGCGTCCCAACGTTGTGGCCGAACTGAAATCCAGTTATAACCAGTTAAAACCTACCTACACGCGTGACAATGCCGCCGCGGAAAATTCCTGTTGGAAAGGACGATGCCGGGAATCCTTCGAGTGACGACGAGTCTGCTAAATCGGTGGTTATGCAGACAAACCCTGTGCTCATGTCTGGAGACCAGTTTTCATCTCTCTTGGCCGCCTTCTCGAAAGTGCAGGCAGAGACGAATCAAAAGCTGTTGGAGTCTCTTCTGGCATCGCATTTGGCGCCGTCGGACATTAGACTTGCCGACACGGCGAGAATTTCGCAGTCGCAAGCTCAGTCATCGGTGTCTGGAAACTTCTCAAAATGTACTGCACGTTTTGACGGCTCATCACAACATCCTGAAGCGGTAGAAGCTTTCATCGATGCTATTGAAATTTATAAAGAATGTGCTTCGGTTACCGACGAGATGTCACTTCGGGGACTTCCGGTGCTATTTCATGGAGATGCAGCAATATGGTGGCGAGGCATCCGGGCGAAGATAACATCGTGGCCCGAAGCGTTGAAACGTCTTCGTTCGATGTACGGAGTACCACGCCCAGCGTACAAATTGTTCCGGGATATCTTCGCGACTGAACAAAGCTTGGAACGTGCGGATATATTTATCACGAAAATACGAGCTACGTTGGCGAAACTACCATACAAGTTATTGGAAGAAACGAAACTGGATATTATTTATGGCCTTTTGCATAAGCGGATTAGGAAACGTCTGCCAAGAGACGCTATTAATGACGTCGAGACGTTAATAGAGCGAGCGAGGTCTATAGAAGAGTCCCTATCGGAGAATTCGGAAAGCAAGCCGTGCCCCTCGTCGTCAGGGACGTCATCATGCAAGTCGAGTGAACGAGTGCCACATGCCAATACTTCGGGCTCGGGTGCGGCGTTACAACGAGCGGATGGTGCCGCCCAGTCGTCGCGCGTTCGTATCCAGTCGCCTCTGTCGCCAGCGCCAACGCGAAACGACAAGAACTGTCAATCAGGTGCTATCAAAAGTGATAAATTGTTCTGTGTATACTGTAAGACGCGGGGTCATGTACGTGATTCGTGTGAAAAGCTAACGAATAAAAAGACACCCTCAGGTACATTTTGTTATAGTTGTGGTAAACAAGGACATATTAGAATAAATTGCCCTCAATGTAAAGAAAGCACTAGCAATGTAAATGTCAGTGATAATGTTAAGGTTGAAAATGTATTCTCATCTGTTTTTATAAATGATCAGTCGAGCTCCTTGCAGGGCCGACCTCTAGTACAAGTATGTATTGAGGGATATACGGGTACTGCATTATTGGACACGGCTGCTCGACGTAGTATTGCAAGTAGTTCACTTTATAGTTTATTGAAGCGTAGTGGGTTATCTTTCCGTTCTCAAGCTATGTTGGTGAAGCTCGCAGATGGTACCATGAGACATACTAAGGTGTTACTGACAGTAACCAGTGTTCGACTCGCTGAGTTTTCTACACCTGTTGAGTTTATTGTATTACCAGATGCGGTTAACAATGAAACTCTATTGGGCATAGATTTTATTCTAAATGCTAAGATGATTATTGACTTTTCTAGTTTAACATGGCACTCAGCGGACCAACCACAGTTGTCTCACCCCTTGCTGTGGGAAACTTTAGGTAAACAAGGCCCCGTTGAGTGTGCATCGGTTAATGTGTTGCGGGAGGATGAAGGCGTTATGCTGTCAGAGTCGGAGAGGTCTGGTTTGGAGACTTTATTATGTGAGTACTCAGATATTTTTGATATGGTAGGAGAACCAACTCCATTCGCTGAGCATCGCATAGACACTGGTAACCACCCACCAATCGCTGTGCCCCCTTATCGGGTCACACCTGCAAAGAAGAAGATTATACGCACTGAGTTGGACCGGATGCTATCTGAAGATGTTATAGAGGAGTGCGAGTCTGCGTGGGCTGCACCGTGTGTATTGGTGCCTAAGCCTAATGGCACATACCGATTCTGTGTGGACTACCGTAAGCTCAATGCTGTTACTAAAACAGATGCTTACCCTATGCCCCGCATAGATGAGCTCCTACAGTCTACTAAGAAGGGCTGTATCATGACATCTTTAGACCTTCGAAGTGGCTACTGGCAGGTAAAAACGGCTGATCGAGACAAAACTTCGTTTGTGACTCCTTTTGGTGTCTTCCGTTTCAAACGTTTACCATTTGGTCTCAAGAACGCACCAGCAACATTTCAAAGGCTCATAGACCGATTTAGGTCAGGTCCCACCCTGGGTGGTAAAACTATACTAGGGTACTTAGACGATTTATTAATAATTTCAGAGGATTTTGGATCTCACGTCGAGGATCTCCGTGCCGTGTTTGAGAGGCTCCGGGTGTTCAAGCTGCGAGCGAATCGTGAAAAGTGTGTCTTCGCCCGTGACCGGCTCAAGTATCTTGGCCACGTGATCTCCCGACAAGGTATTTCGCCGGATGAGGATAAGGTGCGTGCTGTTCTTGATATGAAGGAGCCAAGCAACACCCAACAGCTTCGTACCTTCCTCCAGACTTGTTCTTGGTTCCGTAAATTTATTCCTAAATTCGCAGAAGTGGCTGAACCACTTACCCGTCTTACTAAGAAGACGCAGCCTTGGATATGGACAGATAAGCAAGCATGTGCTTTTACTCAGCTGAAAAAGCTTTTAGTCTCACCGCCCATCTTAGTTCAACCGGATTATTCCAGACCATTTATATTAAGAACGGACGCTAGTCATTTTGCTTTAGGTGCTGCTTTACTTCAAGGTGATTCTCCCCATGATGAACACCCGCTTGAATATGCAAGCCGTCTTCTCATTCCAGCCGAGCGTAATTACTCGACCACAGAGAGAGAGGCGTTGGCTGTCGTCTGGGCAGTAGAGAGATTTCGTGGTTACATCGACGGTCATCAGGTATTGGTGAGGAGTGATCATCAACCTTTGAAGTGGTTATTTTCGCTTAAAACTCCAAGTGGCCGGCTTGTTCGTTGGGCTTTGAAACTACAATCTTTCAATTTACAAATTGAATACACTCCTGGTAAGGCTAACGTAGTGGCTGACACACTCAGTCGCCCAGTCACAGATACCGCTTCCTTGTCTGAGTGTGTAGCTTGTCCGGTAACTATAGATGTTCCACGTTGGGATGCTTCATCCACGCGCGAAGCCCAACTGGCTGATCCCGAGGTAGCAAAAATACTTAATGATTTGGAAAGTTTGGATGAATTATCTATACATAGATGGACAGAGAGAGGATATCTCCTAACCCAAGGTGTACTGTATAGGTTTGCCGACAACATTGACTCCGAGGAACCTCAATTGGTCGTTCCAGAGAGCTTACGAGCCGAAATCATGTATGAGTGTCATGATGCCCCGACCGCTGCCCATGGCGGTGTACAGCGTACCATACATCGTATAGCACAACGATTTTATTTTCCAGGTATGAGACGTTACATTATGGATTACTTAAAAACTTGTACTGAGTGTCAAAGGTATAAAGCGTCTAACACAAAACCTCCCGGTTTGCTTCAGACTCCAGTTCCTTCTCAACGGTTCGAGATAATTGCAGTAGATCTTTTTGGTCCTTTACCAAAAGGTCCCCAGGGCGAAAGGTGGATCATGATTGTGGAGGACACTGCTAGCAAGTGGGTTGAACTTTTCGCTCTAGTCGAAGCTACGGCTGAAGCTTGTGCTAAAACTCTGGTAGGGGAAGTTTTTATGAGATTCGGTCTTCCAAGACGTATGATCTCCGATAATGGCGTTCAATTTGTTGCCGATGTTATGCAGAAGGCTTTGTTTGTCCTGGGCGTGCAGCAGAATTTGGTTCCGCTTTATCATCCAGAGGCAAATCCTGTAGAAAGAAAGAATCGGGACCTCAAGGCTCAACTCGCCATTCTGGTTGGGGGAAATCACAACCAATGGTCCGAGGTTATACCTTTTGTTCGCTTCGCTCTCAACAGCTCTTTTACTGTTTCCACTGGACATACTCCAGCTTTCATAACCTTTGGTCGTGAACTTCGTTCGCCATTGTCTGTTCGAGCCGATCTAAGGGCTATTATAGAATCTGAAAACTTTGTCCCTCAGATCACACCCTACCTTACTAAGCTTGCCGACTCTATTTCCACAGCTAAAGAGACCATAGAGCGAAACCAGGATCTACGCAAGCAAGAAGCTGATACTAATCGTCGCGATTTGGTCCCGTTCGAGGTGGGTGATCTAGTTTTGATGAAGACTCATGTGCTCAGTAATGCTGCGAAGGGAGTTACTTCAAAGTTTGTCCCAAAAAGGGACGGACCTTACGTTGTCTCTAAGAAGGTGAGTCCTACTACTTATATTATTTCCTGTCAAAAGTCTGGAGAGCTTGTGGGTAAATACCATGTTTCAGATCTATGTAGGTATCACAGTAGGGACTCTGGTTGTCCGGAGCCGGTCGCACCGAAACGTCGTAGAGGCCGTCCACGCAGAATCCGTACCTAGAGCTTCTCCTTCAGGGTTTGACCATTCGGGAGAGGTTTCCCTCTTGGTCAAAAAGGGGGGTATGTAGCGTGCAGTCTGTCCCTGTATATAATGCGTCCCTGTATTTCCCCACCTCCCGCGACCTTACGTCGCAGACGCCGGCTCTCGCCCGCCCGGGCTGCGCCGGCAGTCGGTCCTAAACTCTGAACAGGGTTGCGTACGCGCGCCTTTGTCAATTACAGAGTTTGTTCCGCTCGTCATCTTGTCGCGATCGTAGTGATTAAGGATTTCGATGTACTGTGTTGTTTAACATCGTTATGTTGACCGGATTATGGGAGAATAAACAGTTCAAACTCATAACGTTTTATTCTTTAACTCCCGTAAATGTTAAAAACATAAATTATCCGCCATTTTGTAGCGGCGGCCATCTTGAATTTATAAAGATAATGAATATACATAATTGTATTGTCACCAAAATCCAAAGTGTATACAAAATTTCAGATTAATCGGTTGACAGGAAGAGGGTGAAATTTGAATTACTAAATTTGACCCAAGAATAAAACAAACTGGGTGAGCTAAATAAAACCGTTTAAAAATATACTGACCCGGAAAGCTTTGAATCGCTTTGGATTTAATAAGATTTGTCCCATTTATTGATATATTTTATGATACTGCTCCAAGCTACTTCGTAATGTTAGTCTTACTCTACGAATATACGATCAAATGAGAACAGAATTCTTCAAATTGTTCTCGATGAATTTAAGATGGTTATCCCTTTGAATATTTTTTTTGTTATAATATTTAAACTACTGCAAAATTGAGGTTGGCGGGTACGATCCTCGCTCGAATTCAAATATTTGTGATAATACATGAATAAATCTTTACATGGTGTCTAGGTGTGTTTAGTACTACTTCTATGTTTAGTTTAGTACTACTAGTGTCCATATTACAAGCATTTAGTTGATTAGCTTGGAACAAGAGTGTGCTGTGTCCATTATGTCCATATTATTATTTTTTTATTAATAAAATAATAGAACCTCGACTTTGAAAGTTTAGGAAATTCAATTTC
Organism: Euproctis similis; assembly: GCA_905147225.2. Lineage (NCBI taxonomy): Eukaryota > Metazoa > Arthropoda > Insecta > Lepidoptera > Erebidae > Euproctis > Euproctis similis. The sequence goes on from LR990119.1 coordinate 8,450,270, forward strand.
ATTATCAGTACAATAGATGGCAGTTGAATAAAAACCTTTAAAAGAAAAATTATTGAATAAATTTGATTTTACCAATTCGCGATATATTTTGCCTAGTTAGATTAGCTATGGATAAGACTTACAAAAGACGAGAATGCATTTAGTTACGTTAGTTTGCAAGTGGTAGAGCCAAGCAGTTCGCTGCATGAATGGGCCGGCTCGACCGGTGAAATACCACGACCTCTCAGAAGATCGTCGTAAAGTAGCTCATGCCGCGATTCGTTCGGTAAGAGAGGTACCCGGAGGCCCACCCCCTTCCCCATCCTTTCCTATCCCCTTTCCTTAAAGGTCGGCAACGCAACAGTAACACTATATGTGCTGCTGGTTTCCATGGGCGGCGTTAGTTGCTTACCATCAGGTGACAAGCCTGCTCGTTTGCACTCCTATCCCATAAAAAAATAATCCTTTGCCAGTCAGTTCTATCTTTAATTTTGTTTAGTCAATGCCAACAGCCATACGTAACTTCTGCGGAGTCATTGAGGCACATTATTTTGTAACTACTGGATGACTCGTATTTTTAATATTGTGTAGTTGTTAAAATATTCAAAGTATGGAAAGTATAACAAAATGTGTTTAATTTTGTCAATTCGCGGAATAGTGTTTTGTAATATAAACGGGGAACCAACTCAATATAAATACATTCATGTTGCAAATTGAAATAGTGGATTGAGAAGGGTGAAACGAATTTTGCGCTATCGGGAAATTTCAACACGAGAAAGGCACTGTTCACATAAATTTTATTAATGGAAATTCGCAATATTTTGGCCTTATTTATACAAAATGTACATTGATTTACTGCTGTATTAAAGTTATTTACATATAAATGGAGGAACATTGATCACTTAAGATGAAGGTAGAAGAAACCGAGCGCCGTTATGCCGTTGGAAGAAACAATAAACAAAATTATTGTACTTTTCGCAATTAATGCAGGATTTTTGAAAATATACTACATTATTGTACACCTTCAAAAGCTCTACAAAAAAGTCCGCATTAGCATATCTTAGGGATACACAACAATTGATGATCATTTAATACTACAGGTTCACTTTTAGCATTACTGTCTTGGATTTGGTGAACATTCCCATCGAATTATGCGGATTTGATGACGATATTGACGGATTCGCATACTCATAATTAACATTTTGAAAATATCTCGAAATTTCAAACTAGTATCGTATCTTCATTAATCCGCCTATAAAATTTATAATAATTTATACGGCACATAAAACAGTAATTTGACCCAAGTAAAATAAATATTATCAAACAAATATAATAAGAATTAAGATTTATTAAAAAATAGAAGTATAAAGTAAGTATTTTATTATATCAATAAACATCTGTAAGTACCTCGGTTGAACTTATTAAGTTTTTATAATGATTATTCATTTGGGAGTTAACTCACGAGTTTTTAATCTCTCAAATTGTTTTCATAAAGTTATTAAAATTTACTTAACATTTCATAGCTCGTTGATTTCATTTCAAAGCTAAATCTTGTAAAAAAAAAAAACTCTTGTAAACATTGTAAAAAAGGTCAGCAATAACGATTTTATGATTCAATCATAAAGATTTTATAAGATCTGAAAGCTTAATTTAAATATAGTTACTTTTAAACGTTTCTTCTGCATTTACCATAAAAATATGACTATTTACTTTTTTTGATGATGTATTCTTTTTATACCAAGCGGCAAATCAGTTAATCAAGTTAAAATTACTATCATTACATAGTAGAAAACAAAGTAGCTTTCCTGTTTGTTCCCTTATATGCTTAGAATCATCCCTGAAACTACGCGGCCGATTTTGATGTGTTATTTAAAAAAAATAACGGGTGTGAACTAGGTGGTTTTAATCTATAATTCATGTATACTATAGACTTGGTACAGTATTAAAAATAAGTGGTAATTTTAGAGATTCGGCACTTTTATTGCAAATGCTAGCTGCACTCTAAGTTATAAATCAAAACAATCTACTAAATTACATCTTGAAAAGGTCTACTAATTTCTCCTTTGTGCAGTTTAGTTAACCCCTTTAGTTTAGAAATTCCTTTGTGTATTTTATTTAAAATATTTATGACAATTAACTTCCAAGGAGGTCATTTAATCTTAATGGCCTGTAAACGTTGCCTTAGGTTTTCAGGGGAATTCTGAAAGATTACAAAAATACTAACTATTTTAAAAAGAAACAAGCACACGACTCATCTTATTAAGCAACGTAAGTCAGGGCTCTACAAAAATTATGTTTAAAAATATTCATAATGCCCATAAAATAGTAGACTATTCAAAATTACTTCTTGTTGAAAGAGGAAGTGGTTTCTCCGTAATCTATATAGTGAATCCTGATGAAGGCTTGAAATCCTACCCAGGTACATAAATTATTAAAAGTAGAGTCACTGGGCTATGGTAATCTCTAATATGGCCTGTTAATGAACAGATGATAATAGATACCATTGCCATTGAGAAACTTTCTAGACGTTCCATTAAATTCTTCAGCATGTTTGCACAGGGAATAAAATAAGGGATGATTTTTTTATGAAATGTGTCAATTTTAAGCCGATCGGGCTGACATTTTGCATGCATAAAGCTACTATGGTGATCCGCTAAGAAAAGATTTTGCTCAATTCTACGCCTAAAGGGATAAAATAGGTGATGATGGAGGATGCAAATTTATTAGGTTAAACCTATCATGATATTGATTAATGATTTCCAGAACACAGTGACTCTACTTTTAATAATTTATGTACCTGGGTAAGATTTCAAGCCTTTATTATGATTCACTATATTGATAACGGAGAGACCACTGCCTCTTTCAAATAAAAGTACTTTTGAAAAGTCTACACACAGTCATTATTAAGTTTTTATACATAATTTTTGTAGAGCCCTCACAGCTGTAAGCTTCTTTAAGGAGATGGGTCGTGTGCTTGTTTCTTTTTAAAATAGTCAGTATTTTCGTAACAATTAATCTTTCAGAATTCTCTCGAATCCTTAAAGCAACCTTTACAGGCCATTAAGATTAAATAACCTCCTTGTAAGTTAATTTTCATAAATATTTTAACTGAAATGCACAATGGAGTTTCCCTATATAATAGGAAATAATTAAGAAACGGACGAATAATTTTTTCTTTTCAAGCTGTTTTCATTTTGAATTAGTTATGAAATTTTAAAATTATGGCGACTTTTCTTTGTCGTTATTGAAGACAGGCAGGAGCCGTCAGTCAAATCACTAATGTAAGGTTTTAATGCCTAATTTTCTCAAATATAGCAATTCTGATAAGAACCTATAATAATATTGTATGTTTCTACCCTTCTTTATTATTTGCATCATTTTTTGATAAATATTTCAAATTTAATTTTAGTCGTGATTTTTCAAAGTAATACAAAATACGTTTTATGTATACACACAGGTATATATTTCCGTAATTTTGTTTACCGAATGACATTGCTGCATTAATAAACGCACGCACTTGGCCAACTTGGATTATGAGCGTAGCTTGTATCAAGAATAATAAGCACACATTGTGGAATTAATACCTCTGGTAGCACACAATTTACTTAAACTGAGGGTCGTATAAATTCTCTGGAATATAAGGCATATTTTGATTCAGAGAAAATACAAATTGAAATGGTTAAATATAGAGTTACTAATATTATGAAGATTGCAAAAGCAGAGCCAGGCTGTTCGCAAATACTGCTTCGCATCTTTCGAAAATGAATCGACGTAAAGTAGTTCATACTACATTTTGTTCGAGCAGCTGTTTTGAGGTCTATGATTTTTTTCGTTCCTTCCGGTATCACCATCCACATCCCTCTTTCCTCTCCATCCTTTTTCAACTTCGAATCATTTCGTTTTATGCATTCTGTATTTGCTCAGTTAGCCTTGACTTTTCCATTTTAAGATATATGAATCTTGCAAACATTCTCTTTCTCGCTTGAACATATTTCATTGATCTAAACGAATTTTAATTTTTCTACTACAACTTTCATCTCAAAATGAATCTTTCCTTCAGAACAATTTTTTTCTTCCATTATTGTGTTCTTATTCAGTAGATCGGATATAAAAATTACCAATACTCTTCGAATGATTTATGAAAATTACATTTGTACCAAAGTTTTGACACTTGCTTGATAAATATATATACATACATATATATACATTGCGCTCGTAGGGAGACATATATTTATTTATTCCCACTCCGCCCTCCTCAAGTGTGTTCCGAACAGATTAAAGCTGTGACTACTTGAATAACTTTCCTGAAAGTTTGATAAGTTTCGTGCTTCGTTTGGGACCCTCGTCAATTTCAGTCAAACTATTTATTTTTAGCTACGAAAGTAATGGACAGATGTTGCTATCGACAGACATCTGTGAATACGATTTGAAATCATATATAGAAGTATATATTTTATAAGAATATACGTACAACTTAACGACAAGTCTCATAAGGAGTATGCAGAAAAAACTAAACTCTCAATTCTCCCTTTATCAACTTTTATAACGCTAGTCAAACATTTTTGACACTTTGTTAGTTATTTTTGTATAAGCCAACATTTCAACACAGTCTTCTTGATTTAAATGCTCTATCTGCAAGCTTACATTTCACAATATTTGAATTCAAAAGTTTATTTTTAAACTAGTACTAGGTCTTAGGTCTTAAAATTTATTTAATTAATTTATTTATGTAATTAGAAATTAATCTTAATGTCTGCAATAATATTTAAACACATTAATTTCATTGCAGACATTTAAATTTATTTTCTTATTTTAAATCAAATATCTTCACTAAGCTAATAGAATACCTACTATTTAAGAGCAATTTCGAAGTTTATGCAGTAACATAACACATAACATAACACAACTTCTCGCCTTTGTTACACGAAGGTGCAGGCAGCGGCTATTAAGCCTTGGTCGTAAGCACAATACTTTTTTAAGGCTCCAAGATTGAAATTTAAAATAAAATATTCAAACTGTTTTGTTTGAACTGAAGCACTGAAGTGTTATTTGTTGTAGTTAACGTACTGTAGTAATTAATATTTTCAAGGGCAAATTGCAGTTGGAAGATGTTACTGCTAACTCCTTCAAATCATGCTATAGACTTGGGAGTAATAAGGAAGGCGGTAACAGACCCATACTTATGCGGTTCGCCACATTAGAGGTTAAGGCTGCGATATGGCGGGCAAATGGCAAATTAATGGGATCCGCAAAATCGATGAAAGAGTTCTTAACCAAGGTTAGTCAAGCGTTATTCACCAAAACCAGGTCACACTTTGGTTTTCGTGCATGCTAGATGCAAGACGGGACCATCATCATTAAGAAAGCAGATGGAAGCCGCCACAAAGTTAGCACCATACATGAATTCAACCCCCTTTTAGTAAAATACCCTAAAGTGTTAACGGTTACTAATAAAAATTGAGTTGCATGTTGTGATATCACCTGTGCCTAATAAAATGTAAAGTGTATTGGGATAGAATCAAGTAGCTTGTTTGGGAGCGTCCATAAATTACGTGAGATGATTTAGGGGGGAAGGGGGCGAGTCAAATCTCATATAATCTCACATTGGGGAGGGGGAGGGTCTCGACAAATTTCACGCAATTTTTGTTCTGATTGAAACAAAAAAAATATACTATGTTGGTCCATTCAATCCAAATTGTATGCACATGCTCATGATTTAATTTTGAGCGTTAACGTAATACGATTAAGATTATTCACTAATTCGTTCGAAAGAAAATAATTTCATTCACATTTCGACGTTATACATCTACTGTATGTCAAACCACCGTGTTTATTTTATACTAAATAGCTCTTATACTAGTCGTAAATAAAAGCACGAAGCAAATTTTTTTTTCTTTCTACAATAATAACCCAACGCGTTTACGTAAGAAAGCTACATTCAGAAAAATCTCACATGAGATTAGGGGATGGGGGAGGGGGTTTAACAAAATCTCACGACATCTCACCAACGGGGAGGGAGGGACAGAAAATTAAAAAAAAAAAACACCTCACGTAATTTATGGAAACCCCCTTTGTATTGTTAAGACACAGGGTAAGACACCCATTTATTGGCACTTTAAGCGGGTATCCCATAAAAACTTTGAGTATTTCTGATATAATTTAATTTTAAACAATGAAATGTACTTTAAATTATTTTAATATTACTGTAGATCCTTATCCAATACACTTTATTTTAGTTTAGTTTAGTTTTATTTAGTATGATTGAACATTTTTGTTTAAAATAAATGTTATGGGTTTAAAAACCAGTCTTTGGCATAGGCAATCCCTTTATTGGCAGTGATCATAACCCATTATTGGCTCTTCTGCGATTTTACATAATTAGCATACTTAGGAACAAAAAATACTACAGTATAAATGAAAAATATTAGGTCGGGGAAAAAGTCTTTTCGCATAACGTAGGTATAAACTTATTATAAAATTTCTTTGACTGTACTATTTGTGTCTGGCTGGTTTTGGTAACATTAAAAAGGTTACATTATAAAGAAAAGAAAAAAATAAAAAAAAGTTGTTTCCCGCTATTTTTCATTTGTTTTTCTCTCCGTAAAAATGAGTGAATCTAATGAAGAAATTCGATACATTTTAAAATTTTATTATAAAAAAGGCAAAAATGCAACTCAAGCAGTGAAAAAAATTTGTGATGTTTATGGACCTGATGCAGTGTCAGTAAGAGTAGCACAAATTTGGTTCAAACGTTTTCAGTCCGGAAATTTTGATGTTAAAGATGCACCTCGCTCTGGTCGCCCTGTTACGAATAAAATGGACGCCATTTTTGAAAGAGTGGAGCAAGATCGGCATATTAGTAGTTACGATGTAGCTGAAGAACTGGGAATTGACCACAAAACAGTTTTGACCCATTTGAAGAAAGCTGGTTATACAAAAAAGCTCGATATTTGGGTGCCACACGAGCTCACTCAAAGAAACTTAATGAACCGTGTACTCATTTGCGATTCATTAATGAGACGTAATGAAACCGAGCCGTTTTTGAAGAGATTGATAACTGGCGATAAAAAGTGGATCACGTACGACAAGAACGTGCGAAAAAGGTCGTGGTCGAAAGTTGGCCAGGCTTCACAGACTGTGGCCAAACCTGGCCTAACACGAAATAAGGTGATGCTGTGTGTATGGTGGGATTGGAAGGGCATTGTTCATTATGAGCTTTTACCGTCCGGCAAAACCATCGATTCTGATCTTTACTGCCAGCAACTGATGAGATTAAAGGAAGCAGTCGAGAGAAAACGGCCGGAATTGATCAACAGGAAGGGTGTGGTCTTTCATCACGATAACGCTAGACCACACACATCTTTAGCCACTCAGCAAAAATTAAGTGAGTTCGACTGGGAGGTCCTAGTGCATCCACCATATAGCCCTGACCTTGCGCCTTCAGATTTTCACCTGTTTCGGTCTCTTCAGAATTCTTTAGGTTCTGTAAGGTTGACCTCAAGAGAGGACTGCCAAAACTATTTGTCCCGTTTTTTTGATCAGAAGTCCCAAAGTTTCCACAGTAACGGGATAATGTCTCTGCCCACAAAATGGCAGAAAGTTATTCAACAAAACGGTACATATATATTGTAAATAAATGTAAATAAACTTTGAAAAAAATGTCTTGACTTTTCATACAAAAATACGAAAATACTTTTTCCCCAATCTATTATAATATTTATTTTTATAATTTATCAGCTTTTTTCTAATTAAATATTCAAAAAACATCAATGAAACAAACACTTCTTAACTTTATAATTATCTAACAAAATTACAGTGGTAGAGACAAGCAGTTCGCTGCATGAATGGGCCGGCTCGACCGGTGAAATACCACGACCTCTCAGAAGACCGACGTAAAGTGGCTCATGCCGTGGAGGGCAGAAGAGCAGACGTGTTACCACACGCCTGGTCATTTGCCCTTCTAAATCATAAAAAAAAAGAAAAAAATTATCAACTCAAATAGTTTTATATAAAGGTAATCATCTAAATAAATCAACATTTTGAGATCGTTAACTATCTATGAGGTATCAAGCATCACTATCATCATCTAATTCAGTCAACATTTTTTCTATTTCGTCCGTGGTGTATTTTTTATTGTGACTATTTGCTTGCTTTCTGTTTTAACTGTTAGTAATTAACCTCTGATCATTTTCTTTATTTTCGATAATTTCGTCAGTATCAAATATATAAAATTTCCCAGAAAACAGTATTTTTGATATTTCGTCTTTAGGCTTCTTTTTGTTTTTGGTTTGTTTCTTTGGCGCCGCTTGTTTCTCATTTTCTAATTTTTTTCGTTCCCTTTCTTCTTTTCTTTTCTTGATCCCCTCTGCTTTCTCTGTTTTAATTCTGATTTTTTCATTTTCTTGTGCTTTCCACTTGTCTGAGGTAAAACAAAAGAGGTTTTTGTAGTTTTATTTATTCCTTTTCTTGTGGGTGTTTTAGGTAATATCAAAATTTCATTAACTTCACAGGAGTAAGATTTTTTATGGGAATTGATGAAACTGTAAGAAATGGATTACACTGATCTGAAATAATTAGTACTGACTGAGCTTTTGGTAAATCAACATTCTGGTTTTCAGGAATATTATGTATTTGAACACTGTGGTTTAGTAATTCAAAATAAGGTTCTTGTGATAAATCTTCAACAATCACGTTCCTTTCATTTAAGCACGCTATGACTTCTTCAAAAACAATTTCTTCTGTGATAGGTTGTGATTTAGATCCATCTGGTTAAATAATATTAGTTGGACAATTCTCAATGAATATTTGCATATTTTTAATGTCAAAATTATTATAGTCATTATTTATAACTTCAAGTTCTGTATTTAAATTTTGTTGTTGATTAAGATTGATATTCGATGATGTATTAAAGTATTTCCAGATATTTTGAATCAATCCAAAGGACTCTTGAGATGTTAACTCTCCTTTATCTAGGGAATCCATTTTATTCTTGCCAACAAATTTAACAAATTCTTCTTTTGAGAATAATTTCTGTTTATCTGGAATTACATCAGAAGAATTGGTTGTTTTCGGGACTTTAGTTCCGACACATTTACATAGTCTTCTGCATCTTCGTTCCATGGACAAATCCCTGTTGCTCTAAACCCGTTGATTATAGTTTGCGGTTTTACACTTTTTTCTATTGTGGCTTTAAGCAAAGGCACAAATTGCATCTTAGTATTTGAGATGGATTAGTTCTACGCCATTCTAAGACAGTTTTTTGCCATTCTGTTTTAAGAGGCTTATATGCAGCAACATAGGCTGGCTGTAAAAGCCTTGTACAATTTGGATATAGTGCAATTAAAATTATCTGCAAAGTCGAACACATTTCACTGACAGCGTAAGTTAAATGAGATTTGTGACCGTCTACAAAAAGTATGACTGGAAATTTTGTGCTTATTTTGATCAGATGGGGATGTAAGACGTTCTTAATATATTCATAAAAAATACATATCAGTATTCATCCACCCATTCTCACTAAGACCCACGCCCCAACCTCCTGGAATTTAAGAAGTTATTTCTGCAGGTAATCGTAGGATGTCTGGTTAAAAGTAATTTAAACCATTTCTCACCGTTCTTAAAAGTGAATGTTAGTTTTATTTAGAAATTCCGAAACACTTTTGATCAAATCGTGTTTTCATCAAACAATTCAATATAAATTTTTACTAACAGTTCAATCCGATACGCCGAATTCCCTTCTCTGTGGGGTAAAGCCTTAGTTCGGCCTCTACCTTAAACTTCCAACCCTACTCTTCCAATCCACTTTAGACCTATATCTATTTTTTCCTTTCTTATCAAATGTTTTGGAGAAGTGTGTCTATAAACAACTGTCTGCTTTTGTGTATGAGAACAACATCGTATGCCCTCTGCAATCAGGATTTAGACCCGGACACAGCACTGTATCGGCTTTGCTCAAAGTGACGAAAGATATTAGGGCCGGTATGGAGAACACCAGGGTCACATTACTGGTTCTGGTGGACTTCTCGAATGCTTTTAATACTGTTAGTCACGACATCCTTCTTTCCATACTCTCTTATCTATCGATCTCGCACGAAGCACTGGAATGTTTCTCTTCCTATCTTCTATCTTCCTATCTCTTCCTTCCTCTCTTCGGGGTCGTCAGCAGTCGGTTCGTAGCGGTGGATCCTCATCCAATTGGCGCGTTCTCGGCTCTGGTGTACCTCAAGGCGGCATACTCTCACCTCTTCTGTTCTCTCTCTTTATAAATTTTATCACACAAACCCTTCAGTGTTTGTATCATCTTTTTACGCCGATGACCTTCAACTATACACATAAGCTGGAATAAATGATCTCTATGCTGCATGTGATGCCGTAAACCGCGATCTGGCATTATTGAAACAGTGGTCTCATAAGTTTGACTTAGTTGTTAACCCAGACAAATGACAGGCCATTTTAATAGGAAATCCTCGCTTATTAGGCAAGGTGAATTAAAAATCTTTCCCAGCTGTTGTCTATAATGGGGAAAGTATTCCGTTAAGTTTATCAGTGGAAGATCTTGGCTTTCCACATCGACACCGCATAAGATTGGCGTGCACAAGTGGTACAAGTTAGTAAAAAGGTTATAGGTATCCTTTGTTACCTTTACAGATTGAGAAATTTATTTATCTCTAAGACTTTCGCGAATCACGTTCATGACATTAAAACAAATTTCATGATTATATCGCGTTTGTTTCACGAGTGAATTTTGTTCATCACTCGTGAAAATGATCTCTGTAAAGAGTTTGAAACGTCGGGAAATAAATAAAATTAGTAATAAATAAACGCGATATAATCCTGAAAGTTGTTTTAATGTCATGATTGAGAAATTTCTTGCTAATTTCTACAAAAATAACGTTGATGAAAACTTTGGTCTTTCCAGTTAATGATTATGGTGATGTGTGCTATCTCGACCTGAATGCAGATCTCCTCAACAAACTTGACCGTCTTCTCAATAATTGCATTCGATTCGTTCACAATCTTCGTAAATACGATCATTTTTCTTCATTCCGCCGACAATTAAAATGGTTATTCGTCAGCGCCGTAACCTACATACACTGTCAATGGTCTTTGAGCTACTCAACTCCTCTAGTGCCCCCGCCTACCTATCCTCTGATTTCAAATATGTCTACTCCAGTCAGAATCTTAAACCCTGCTCGTCTAACAATCTTCTTCATTACATGCTTTCTTTCTTCATACAATCTATTCTTCTCTGGAATTCCCTCCCGAAATCAGAAAGTCAAAAAGCCGAAAATTTTTTAAGTCTTGTGTTCATGAACTATATATGAAGCAAATTCTAAAAACTGGCTAATTAACCCTCTTCAACTTTAACCAATAATCATGATGCCAATTTTTTTTGCTCTGTGTGATGTATATATGTAGATTTATTTGTTTATATGTGTATATGCGTAAATGTATTAATATATGTGTATGTATGTATACTCCTGTATAAGTATGTTATGTATGTATATGTATGTTTAGATCTATAGGTATTTAAGTGAATTTATATCTATCTTATTTCAATCTATTAAATACACTTTTTTTTGTATAAAATAATTAGTGTTATTAGCTCATACCAATCATTCTTTTCTACACCACCCAAAGGTTGGCTGGCAGAGAATGCCTTAGGCATTAAGTCCGCCTTTGTACAATGTACATAAAGTTTAAATAATAAAATATGAATATGTTTATGCAGTAGAAGTATTAAAAACATTAATCAATAAATAGTTCAATCTAATATGTTTGAATTTGTTCTTTATATTCATCGTCTCATCAAACACTGGCTTATATATTGAATTACTAGTATTTTTTGTTCTTTTTGTGTAATTGTAAAACCTTTTTGAAGTTCCCCACATCGTTACGTACATCGTTAAGCCTTTGACATTATTCCAGCCACCGTAGAGACACACGTGTCAACTCTATTCTGCAGGCGTTTTTATCGTTTCGATTTGCCTTTTTTCTCTCCACAATTTATTCGACACATCTCTAGTAAATTGTTCATGTATATACTTAAATATTTGTAATTTTTATGTAAGAATAATTTAAGATACTTTTGTCAAATAAACTTTGTTCTGATAATTACACCAGCCTAATAGTAAAGACATTCTAATGTACATAATATTATTTTAATGAACAGCATTTTCCATAGCACTTCATTCTTTTATACGATTAGGTGAGGTTTTAGTGCTAAATAAGAATTTGTGTCGGTTTAATTGTTATTAAAATTAGACAAATAAACTGAGAACTGGAAAATTATATAAGTATATTTTACTAAAAAGCTACAATTTACATCTACTGAGTAAGCAGTATCTATGTACAGGTCAACCAGTATTAATATTTCGTGACAAGTTTTTGGCAGTGGTAGAGCCAAGCAGTTTGCTGCGTGAATGGGCCAGCTCGACCGGTGAAACACCACGACCTCTCAGAAGATCGACTTAAAGTGGCTCATGCCGCGTTTCGTTCGGTGAGAGAGGTATCCGGAGGCCCACCCCCCTTCCCCATACTTCCCTATCCCCTATCCCTTAAAGGTCGGCAACGTTGCTTACCATCAGGTGACACGTCTGCTCGTTTGCCCTCTTATCCCAAAAAAAAAAAGATAAGTTTATATTTGTCTACATTTTTAAACTATGATGAAAAGTTCGTTGTGTATTAATGTCATAGTAGACCAGTCTTACCTTCTCAACCACAAACATGTTACTGACGCCCCGAACACGGACCCTCGTCAAAACTTTCTTTGATATAATAAGTTCTGTGCAAATTAATTTTCTACTTACCACGAATGTTAATTAATAATTCAAGTTCAGAAATTTCCTTTTATCTATATGATAGATAGCATTACGATTTATTGAACCCTTAGTGAACGATTTTATCGAAGCTCTCAAATTATTACTTATTATACTATGAGTTAATTTAGGATCAGTTATTATCATCACTATCAAATAATTGTAATTGTGTTGTATAATGATTGGATATTTTCTTTTGCGATATAGTTTATGTACCTTCTTTATTCTTTATTGTACATTAACAGATACATTGATACATAAAATAAGGATATACATAGTAAAGAGGCAAACTTAAGTCATTTTGAGTTTTCTTCCAGCGAACCCTAAATAGTAGCGGAAAAAGTAAAGAGGTGAGAAGCCGATAGTACAACAATACAAGAGAGAAAAGAGATAGGATATAAATGGAATACTTAAATATACATAAGATTAAACAAATAAAGACAATACATACATACATACATTATTATACATTTATAATCCATACAAATAATTATACAAATTTATCTAATTTTAAAATACATGAAAATATTATTAAATATTCTGCAAATCATAGGTGAGAGATAGAAAGTGCTCTTTTAGCTTTTTCTTAAAGACTTCAAGGGAGGAACTGTCTCGTATAACATGTGGTAGTGAATTCCACAGAAGTACAGATGAAATTGTGAAAGAACCGCTGTATCTACTAAAACTGTGAGAAGGAGTACGTAGGAGAAGAGATGAAGATGTTCGACAGCGCTTATCCCTGGGTACCAGGTACTCAAAGCGTTCACGGAGGTATGAAGGCATTTTAGGGCTATGAAGGATAGAATAAAGGAGAGAGGGAACGTGCATTTCTCGACGCCGTCTGATTGGTAACCAGTTCAGTTTCCTTCGGAACTCGGAGACATGGTCATATTTTGTAAGACCGAAGATGAAACGTAGGCATAGGTTTTGCAACCGTTTCGATTTATTCAGAAGTTCTTCCGTAGCGTCGAGGTAGCATACATCTCTTGGGCTACCATAACTCTAGTCTGAATAGGTAAAAAGTTTTGAAGGCGCTTAAGAGAGTAGAAGGTACCAAATACTTTTTTACTTACACTAGTAATGTGACTGGACCAGGATAAGTTACTGTCTAATAGAATTCCCAAGTTTTAGCAACACTAATGTATGGTATAGGTATGCCGTCATATGTTACAGGAGGAATATTATAGCAATGCAACTGATACATATACTTGCCACCAATAACCAGAGCCTCAGATTTAACCGGATTCAGGAGAAAACCAAAAGACTTAGCCCATTGTCTAATATTCTCAGGCAGAATGGCAGAAATCGCAACATCGGTGTCCTCAGCATCAAAATGACGGTATAATTGCAGTTCATCTGCATACAGATGATGATAAAAAGATATAATATTGGTAACAGCATTAATGAAGAAAAAAGAAGAGGAGAAAGAACGCCACCTTGAGGAACTCCCGCAGTCAGATCACACCAGTCAGAATTTTCTTCCTGGGAACAAACCAACTGCGAGCGTCCCCCAAGATAAGACCCTATCCAGGAGATCACAGAAATAGAGACATTAAGAGAAGATAAGACACCTAGGAGTATGTCATAGTCAACTGAATTGAATGCGTTACTAAAATGCAGTAGCACCAGTATCGTCAATCTTCTTTTCTCCATGGCCAATCGAACGTCATCGGAGATTTTAACGAGAGCCATAACTATGCTATGGCCTTATTTTTTTTTACTGTCCCAAATAAATAACAACAAACAACAAATTACCAAAATAAATAACTTCCGAAAAGAATTTAGAAAAGTTGGTGTGAGCCCAAAATTGATAATATGACTTTCAGAAAGAATCAAAAACGAAGTGCTTGTCACTATACCACCGAGACGATAGTATTTGAATATAATCATAATAAATATCGATGAACCACCACCCATGGACACCTGCAATACATAAAGTGTTACCTTTGCATTGCCGACCTTAAGGAAGTAGGATAGGAGAGGATGGGGAAGGGAAGTGGAAATAAGAATTAAAAAAAATTGTTTACGCTTCGTATGAAAAACAGATTTTTTATTCATGTTGGGTAAATATAAGACCATGCCCTACTTTACTCGGGAATTAGTTTGGTATTTATTAAGCATTTTTTTTTATTTACAAATATTTTCTAGTGGTGGTATTACTTTAGATATAAATACCATCATCCATTACTTTCCGTGGGTGTCGTAAGAGGTGGGTAACGGATTTGAAGTGATTTGGACAATCATAAGTACTGAAGCGGCTTAGTATTTTAGTACTCCTACTTTTCGATCAGGAATAATTAAAAAAAAAACTTGTGAGGTGTAATTGATACTTAGGTAATAAGTATCATGGTCGCAATTATTGGTGGGTTATAATATTGTAAGTTCAATGAGCTAGCAGTTCAACATTTCGAATTCTAGTTCAAATGCCTAGTTTGAATCCTGTGAACATAAATTAATTTTTAGAAATAATTTGGGAAACTACGAGAGATAACTAAACATGGAATACCATTACAAGATTATGCCCGATGTATGACAAAACAGATGGTTAAATAAAAGACATGTAAGATTAAAAATGCTGCACCCACATTAATAATCTTTCTTGTATTTAAATTTATAATAAGAATTTTGAACAAATATTCTAGCCCAATTTCATTTTGTTCGTTGATATTCTACAATTATATTTTGGAATTTATTTAACGGACAAAATTATCAATGTTTTATCGTTTAGTCTTTTACATTTTGACAAATGATTTTATTTATTTAGAATCATAACATAGTATAAAACAAAGTGGCTTCTCGCTTTTTGTTCTCTTATATGCGTAGGTATTTGAAACTACGCAACGGATTTTAATGCGGTTTATTTTAATAAATAGAGGGTGTTAATGGGGTGGTTTGTATTTATAATTCATGTATACAGTAGCAAATAAAAAGTAGTAACTTTCGAAATTTAGCACTTTAATTGCAAACACTGGCTGAACCATAAATGACAGATTAAAATAATGTACTATAATGTACTAATGTACTACTATGTACATCATAATATACCTTCAGAATGTCTACAAATAAGTCCGATAGCATGTCTATTTTTTTTACAACTTCACGCAAGGGGGACCTAATGCCTTAGGCATTTACAACCAGTCTACCTGGGTGGTGAAGAGATGAAAAGTGGTAGACAGAAATAGTCTATCTTATGGATAACCCACAATGACCATTTTTATTTATTTTCCGAGGCGAAATAAAGTTCGCTAGGTCAACTAGTAAAGATATAAATAGAATGTGAAAATAGTATGCTTAAAGGGATGTTTATTTAAATTTGAAAGATAATCCATAATGTTATTGTCAGTATTTTCTCTCTGGAACAGGGCAGGAACATTTTTTTTTAATATAGCGTAACAATAGAACAAGCCAGAAAGAGCTGGCGAAATTGGTCGTGAGACAGCAAAATGTTTGTTGGAGAAATGAATTTGTTCCAACAAAGATTTTTCAACGTATAATATTACCGTTCAATTATATATATATAGCATGTTATTACAATTGCATTATTGTAATTAATTGTTTTTTTGTAATAATGAAATTAAAAAGTTAAAATTAAAACTGAAAACTCAAATCAATATTTATTCCGCATTTGATATCATTATTATTATATTATTTCAGTAAAAGTTCACCGCGTTCACTTAGTCCACTACCTGTGGAATCAACGTAAAGTGACACAAGTCGCGTTTCGTTCGGTAAGAGAGAGATATCCGAAGCCCTTAGGCAGAGAGGTTACGATTCTTATACAGCTCTCACGCTAATCCGACATTCGTAACTTATTATACACGCTCGTCCGTTTTTAAGGCTCCTAACAAAAAAATTAGTCTAATCAAATTTAGATCTCAATTCATCATGACTACGAAACTAATCGGTAAGAAATTATCCAAAAAATATTTATTGTTTGTATGCCAGCTATCTAATCGTAGAGTTATTGGTATTTTAGAGAATTCTGATAAATACAAAGACAAAAGACGTTTAACGATAAGCAATTCGGATATTATTACTCATGATAACAAACAGCATTATCAGTTCCAGATGGAACCGTAATTCTTAAGCTCCCCTTTTTATTATTGACTAGCTGACCCGTCAAAAGTTGTCTTGCCAAAAAATAAAAATTAAAGATAGAGGTTAATTAAAATATTTCGAAAAATAAAAAAAATAAATTAGGAGAGGGCTAGTCTTAACATTTAGGGGGATGAAAAATAGATGTTGTCATGATAAAAGATCAATATATAAACATTAATTAGAATATTTATGACAAAAAATAACGTGTGATTTTGAAAGAAGTTTAAAAGCATTCATTTCTGCATTTGCAGTGCAAAAGATAGCGTGGGTATTGTGCCATTCGGATTCTGATGAAGATACCAATATCTTTCTCAGAACCCGATTGACACCACACCTACAGTCTCTTATATAGGAACAATCCTATGCGCATAGATAGATGTTTCATAAAAATATCGATATTATTATCTGCCTCTTATAGCGTTGATTACTCTGAACTTCTTCATGAAATATTCATATCTGGAATAAAATATCAGTACAGAAAAAAAAAACTTACTATTCGTTTGTATTATGCCTTAGGGGCAGCGAGCCAAAATCAAACCTTTTTACGTTTCAAAACACACAATCCAATGATATAAATAATGTTAGCTTACATACTACAGTTTTAATAGATTATATAAAACTAGCTGACCCGGCGAACTTTGTTTCGCTTTAGAAGAAATAAATTAGCAAATATATTTTTGTTATAAAACAAATGTAACCTAAGTTACTCCCTATTACATCAGCTACCTACCTGCCAATAAAAGTCCCGTCAAAATCGGCCTCGGCTTATCGCTGCGCGGTGAGCTGGGTCCGCATAGTCCGCAATAGCAGCCGATATCTAGTCGCGGCCTTGTCCGCCAGCTCAGCGCTCTGCATTGGGTGGCGGGTGGGGCCCAGTTCTTCGCCTGATCGGTCCCCCTCTGTAGTCGCGCGCTACGGGGCCGGTCGGGCTGCCGTCGGGGCGTGACAGGGTAGAATGCTCACCGCGACCCACTGGCGCCCCACCAAGACGGAGAAGTGCGCCGCAGTGGTTTAGTGGGTATTCCGGCTTTCACGCCGGCGAGCCCCACATCCCAATGCAATGCGTAAACCCTGGCATTACACTGCGTAAACAAAAAAAAGAGAACAGCCAGGCCAAGATTATCTACAACAGATGATCAAAAAGATGGTTAAGAGAGTCGAAGAAGCAAGAGTAAATACCGTAGAATTAGAACCGTAAAAAAGTCACTTCACTTCACTTCTTGTTACTAGCATCGCATACTAGCTTAAAAAAGAAAGTCAATGGCTATCCAAATGGGAGAAACTATGATGATATTTCGGAAATTGGGAGCGAGAGAGTGTGAGATTGTGTCACAACTGGCCCGAGTGGTGGTGGTTGGCTACCATGCTCTAATATAGCTTTTAAAATAATATGTAACTGTAACAAATCTGTAACTGACAGTGCCAAATATTGTCAACATAACATAACCAAATATGCCAAATATTTGCGTTGGATAATATTCTATTAGCAATACACGTCCAAGGAGAAGAACGTTGGTATGCTTGGGTAGCTGTACGTCTACCTCACTGCAATCATCAGAAGAACGTTTCCTCCCTCTTGTAATCGTCAGCCAACAGAGTCGTACTAGTTCAGAAACATTTGGTTCGCGTGATTAGCACGGCTGCGTACTAACCATACCACTCGTATTATAATGAGTTATGAATGCAAAACTTGTTCCAGAATACTGTAAAGATGCCGCCACTGGGTTCAAGTGTCCACATAAATTTAAGCATACTTTTCACACGAAGCTTTGAAAAATGTCTCACTACATTCCCTATTCTCGTACAGTACACCAATGAAACACTAACACTGAACATGCTAAACGGCGGAAGTTGTAGAATCCAACTGAGTAAAATGGAAACATACTTTTATATATGGTGATACAATTGTATATCATATAAAAGACGTCACGATATTACACACTCGAGAACTTCTGCATTATTATGAATATAAACATATTTTTTTCCTGCATATTATGTTTTATAAGAAAGGGGGTAAACCGAGTAAGCTTTAAACCTTGTGGTAAGCCACTAGCGCGGCCTGTCGACATCTGCAACACCCGTAGTATTACTAGAGCTTTGCCATATTTTAAGAAGCGAATAAAGAAGGGGAATATAAATGCTGTTGAATACCTCTCAGACAGAACGAAACATATCGTGAGTCACTTTAATCACATCAATTTTTTAACGGTCCAATTTTACTTAAAGAGGTAGGTAGGTACCATAAGTTATCTTGATAGCCCAAAATATTAGCTCTTCGTATTCTGATTGAGAGTTATCATGTTCAAAACAATCATTTTTCAGAAATATTTTCGGTAATTATTTTTGACAATGGTTTTACCATAAAAAATTTGGCCAGTATTCAATAATACCAAGGCGTGTCAACTTCAGAGCTTTTTTATTTTCCACCAACTGAGCAATACTATTATGATAAATAAAAAAAACAAGTTTTTATGTCAAATGAAAAGTAATCAACGGAATTCTAGTCTTTTAATATCTAAGCAGAGAGTGGTTTTAATTAGAAATCTAATATATCACCAGGGTATTTAAATAGTAGGCAATAAACCTCACACTATTCGACTAATGAAACACTTTATTTAGAAGATTAATCAAGAATGCCCTATTAAATGCTAGACATTTGATATTTGCACAATTTCAAAAGCAATTTTTAGCATCTTTATATAATAAACTTCATTCCATGTAAGTACAGATTTTATACACGATAAATTTAAAAAACTATGACCCTCTGATAATGACATGGTCTTTTATAAACTACTGGATTTCAGCTATTAAAAGGTGATGATGATGGTGATGAAACTATAACTCTCAGAGTATCAGGATGTCGTAATGAAAAACCACTGAAATTTGGTTATCGAAAGGTGACGTGAAAGGCTCCAAAAACCAAAAAGCATGTATGGGAAGAATAATTATCAAAGACAAAGAAGGTGGGTGAGCTTTCTATCTTATACCGGTTATTTTTCTGGCTTCTTACTTCGAAGTAGCTGGTTGGCATTAAGTTGTGAAAATGAATAATAGCAAACGAGATATGATAAGTTCATACTGAAAAGAATATTAATAAAAATCTAAGAAATTCTAAAGACAGAGAAAAGTTAGTAACTTACTTAACAGAACTGTAACTAACTTGTTTGCGTTCGCTTTGCGAGATGTCGTAAAGAAAGTTATGAGCTTGCCAATCGCATTGATCATCATTATGATATGAAATAACACTTGTTTTAAAAGTATTTGTGCAATAAAAATATTGATTTCATTTTTTTGGTTCGAATCCTGACGACTCCCAACAAACAAGCGGGTCACCCTGATAGTAAGCAACTAGCACCAACATTGAACACCTGCAACATAGGTAGCGTTACAGTTGCGTTGTAAAGGTGAGGTAGAGTTGGTTTAAATAGAATAATGGAAGGGGAGTCCATATGGGAGTAGTCCGTAGAGGAGGAAAACGCCGACTTTCTTAGACGTCGTGGTATTCATTCATTCAGCAAACTTCGTGGCTCTACCTATTCAAATAAAGAATAATGTTTACGGAAGTTAAATAATAGTTAGACTAGATAATTATATCGTTTATTTAGAAACATTATTGACACGAAGAAATGTAAGCTGTTTATAGATTAGATGCTCTACATGAGGTACGATAGGTACAATATGTTATCGTGGGTTACCGAGAGAATTTCAAAAGACATTGTATTGTGCTGAATCATAAAACGTACCAAACGAAAATCTAGACAGTGATAAGTTACTGCAAACGTGTACAATATAAATACTTATATATGACCTCAAAACTAGGAGAGAGGTCACAATTACTAAATATAATGTTGTATTATGACACTTGTATACTTCTTCTTGGGTATAATTTTCTACTACTTTAATACATAAGGGTGTAGTTAGTTTGTTTATTGTTCGTACCATGCAATAGTCATTTAAATGGCAAGGAAGATTTTACAGCGCCTTTCTGAATCAAGAAATCTTGGGTTTGCAACCTGGCTCTTCTCACCAATGACTATATAGATATTAAATTGTAAAAATATCAACTCAGTGAGCTCACCCATATAATAATACGTCATGTATTTTTTTTCCGCACATCGATGTTAAGATTTGTTCTCTAACTAGCTCTTATGGGACAATATATTGTTCTGTAGAGAGAGATTGATGTCAAAATCGGTATTTATAATTGAGAGATTGAATGAATCTGATACGATGACTCGGTGGAAATGTTTTAGATGCATTAAATATATTTGGAAAATTATTAATTATTATTTTTTTAAAGCGAAAAATCCGGCTCGATGAACCAAAATAATCACTGCTTACACCTTCGCGTATTGAAAGCATGAATATATATTCATATGTCATTGTAGACTACATTTAAATAATGCTTTTACGTTGTTTTATTCAAGCTACCATTAATCTAAAATAAAAATTTAAATTACACTCGTTTATCTTATAAATGTTGTCTTAAAATTACATTACCCTTAAAATACATCGTAATAAAGCCTTATAAGTGGTACGCAAACTTCAATATAAACTGTTACACCGCATCCTTAACCGAGGTAAAACTTAACCGTCCCAATAAAAGTTTTAATGAACCGTTTTGTTTAAAATAAGAGTTTGTTTAAAAAAAGATGATTTAATTGTATTGTATATACTAGATGACCCAGCGAACTTTGTTTCACCTTAGTAGCAATAAGAAGAAATAAGAGTAGTCATGGTACGTTATCCCTAAGAGAAAGACATACGCCATCACGGGCTTTTCTGTAGAGCTTTTGAAGGTGTATTACATTGTTTTGATTGAACACTTAAGGTTCAGCCAGGGTTTGTAATTAAAATGCTGAATCTCGAAAATATCACTTTTTTACTACATTATAAGTGAGTTATACATACAAACCACCCTGTAAATACCCTCTATTTATAAAAAAACAGCATCAAAAATATTTTAATTTAAATAAAAACTAAACGATTTATTTAAAAAATAGTGCAGTAAACTTCGGTAGACAGGGTTGCTCACGAACTGCTCTACAATCTTAATATAATTCGTCCATAAAGACAATTAGATACAATGTATACGATTTAAGGAGTAATATTTGCAGGGAATTTCATTTGTTAAAAATAATTCCACGTCAGTTCTTATTTTTTTCACAGCAAAAGAGGCAAAGTAGCGAATTGATTCACCTGGTGTTAAGCGATTGGCACCTCCAATGGACATCTGCAACATCGAGAGGATCACAATTGGCGTTGTGGGTTGTTGTGGGTTGTTTTAAATATTGAAAACAGTGTGAAAACAGGGTGTGTGTATATACAAGGGAGACAGTGATCCTTGATTTACTTCTGTGATATAACGAACAAGGCATGTAACCTTATTTGGATTGCTTAAAAGGCACCTATTATGCTTTAACTCTACCACTGTTCAATCAAGTTGCTATCTTTCAACAGTGGTAGAGCCAAGCAGTTCGCTGCATGAATGGGCCGGCTCGACCGGTGAAATACCACGACCTCTCAGAAGACCGACGTAAAGTGGCTCATGCCGCGTTTCGTTCGGTGAGAGAGGTACCCGGAGGCCCAGCCCCTTCCCCATCCTTTCCTATCCCCTTTCCTTAAAGGTCGGCAACGCAACAGTAACACTATATGTGTTGCTGGTGTCCATGGGCGGCGTTGGTTGCTTACCATCAGGTGACACGCCTGGTCTTTTGCCCTCCTATACCATAAAAAAAAACTAATAGTTCTACTAAAACTTTTGTCATGTTATCTAACAAATTTACAACAACAACATACAAGAAAAAGATAAGTAAACGGAGCAATAATAAAGCAAAATGGCGTCTCTACCTTTACTATGGGTATTAGTAAAGGCAAGAAAGTTTGGTATCCGTTTGAGAACATCAAAATAAAGTAGCTATTCGACTACACGCCGTTTCTATGGATCACATGCGATTTTTGTTATAGTTAGAATATAAAAAGTAACATCACGCGTATTTTCTACCTGAAGGTGTAGGCAGCGGCTGTTAAAACTCGCCTCGACTCGCCAAATCGTTTCGTTATGGTCCAAATAATTGACAGAGTCGTGTCTGCTTTAGTCATCTATTATACAATTGAAGCGACTAATTTACTCTGTCGAGGCATGATTTCTGCTACCTACCCCTTGCAGTGTTGAAAGCGTGAATTTAACGCTGACAATTTAAAAATATTACAATTTTGCTAAGACTATAACAAAACTCGCAGCAAAACAGTGAAACGTCCGGACTAATTGGTAGCTACTTGAAAACATTTTGGAATATTAACGATTTCGGCGCGATGTTGTTAATTGCTGTCGACCAAACAAATAAGAATTCTCCACTCTCTTTCCACCCTTTCATTTATACAACCGGTTATGGTTATCATGGTTAATTTAATATTTAACTCTTATAATATTTATAATCTCCGAAAGATGATGAATCGTGATTGAATTAATTGAAAAAGTTATAACTCTTTGAACGTGGGGTTTTAAGTCTCTTTCTTATAATGTCGAGATGTATCGCAAACTGTTTGATGTCTCTCTTAACCTGAGAGCAGATCTATATTTCTAACAAGTTAGCCATTCTGCATGATCGTTAAGCAGATAAATACTAAGGTATCATCTAGTTAAAAAATAAAGGAACAATTATTATATTATTGTCTCCAGCTTTTAATAGTTTCAAGAAAACTTTCAATAAATATCAACCGTTCTACGCTATCGATACTCTACTCTATCTATAAGTATATATACCTTAACCTTCTTGATTCTAGAAGGTGTAGACAGAATTGACAGAATGACACATAATATGTTCCTAAGCAATAGGTTTCGAGTCTAATGCCATACATTGCGCAGATACAATTTATTAATTCAAAGATTATTAATATACTATTTTTTCCTTAAAACATGTCAAAAAACTTTGAAATTCTTACAAAGTCCGACTTCATACTAAGTGAAACAAACTAATTATAATTGCCAATTTTCAAAGAGGCTACTGATGTTTTTTTTCTAAATAGATCACTTATTATATTCGCAAGTGGATGATAAGAGAGAGGAGTCAATTTGCGACCCGCCCATTGACCTCCATTCAAACTGGAGAACTTGGGCTGAAAAAAAAATTGGCAAATAGATTCAATCAGGAGAGAAATTGTGTTATCGACTTAGGCGATTTTTATTCCAGTTTAATATATTCCTGATTTATATTTATTTCAAGAATTGTTATTTCCTTATATTCCATAATTTGTATTTACTACTGTTGGTCAGTTTATCTTTCCCATAAAAAAGTACAAATCTGTATGAAGTTTATTGATGAAACTGGTATTTATTGTAATTTTTTACTTACATCAATTTGGGTCAAGTCCTCGAATGACCTCGGAGGCGAACTTTTTACCACTTCCAAAGTTTTGCCAAATTAGTGACATTTATGATTGCTGGTCCGCCTCCCTCGGGCTGTTACAAAACATTATACAGTCTATGGTATTCTCTTATAAACGGAAAATGTAACGGGATTATGGGAATCGCCCATAAAAATAATTACAATATTCGCTAGAAAACCTCAACCTCGACGTAAAGTCACTGATGCTGCATTTCGGTGCGTCAGTTGACTGGGAGCTTCATCTTATAAACAACGGTAAAAACTGCGTGATAAAGCAAAACTAAAATAGGATCTAGATCAATTCAAACCGGTTCATGTTCGTTGGACTTCCATTACGTATATTTACTGAAACTACCATCGCTGTTTGCAAACAATCGGCACGTTTCAGAATTTGTAATATCCATTCAGTTCAGTAACAAAGTAAAACAGTATTTGTATCCAAAACCTATTAGCACCACCTTTTAACAGTCGGCTCAATCAGTGAAATATCACGATCTCTCAAAATCTACGTAAAATGGCTCATGGCAGGTTTTGTGTGACTAAACTAGTATAAGGGAACCTCCCCCCCACTCCCCAGTTTTTCCTCGTTAAAGGTGCCTAATTTGTTACAGCTTATAATAATATCTGCTTAAAGCTTATTAAATTAAAATAATCCTATTAAATACTTAATGTTACCAGAGCTAATTAGTGAATAATAACGAATATAAGTTCTGTCATCAGGTATTTAGTATGAAATATATGGAAACCTATATATGTAGGTACCAAGTTGTAATTAGGGCGCTTTATCTACTGCATATTAAGAGAATGAAATAAAAGTTTTATTATGGCATGAGAGGGCAAACGAGCTAGTGGGTCACCTGATGGTAAGTAACTTCTCACCGACCATAAACACTGTGGTGCGTTACCGTCCCTTAAGGGAGTAGAAAGGGAATGGAAGGATCGGGCCTCCGGATACCTCTCTAACTGAACAAAACGTGGCTTGAGCCATTTCACGCCGATATTTCCTGGTATTTGACTGGTCAAGCCGGCACATTCATGCAGCGAACTGCATGCTTCTACCACTGCAATTAACTGTTTGCACCTCAGGATATTAAGACCTTCAAAATACCTATAGGAACAGGCAGAACCAATTTGAGTCGATATCTAGGTCTTTTATCTATTCTACAAGTAAACTGTCGAGCTTATTTGTGAATCTAAACAATCCCCGAATCCGATTGAACCAACGATCCGATTGCTTAAGATATAATTAAAGAAATATTATTGAGTATAACCAAATATTTTTTGGAAAAACTGAAGTTATTTCAAAATAAAGAATATCTAAAATTACTATATTATTTTTCTTTTTTTCCTTACAATATCCTAATTCATCATCAGGAAAAATTTATTCCATTCACATCAAAGCTTAGTTAAGCTCTGTTAAAAGGTAGGATGATGCCATTCCCAATAAAATTACATTAAAATATTAACTAAGGTTTCATCAGGACGTTCTACTTTAAAAGCTCTACTTACTTTTCTATACATAATAATGTGTATTGGCTTTTAAATTTTGTTATTTTAGAGTATTATTTTATTCATATTCTTGAAAAATTATGATAAAAGAATGCACTATAGAAATATATATTATGTTCATTTTGCTGTTGTTCGGTACGTAATTTACTAGTGGAGATTGTCAGATTTGTCAATTTTTTTCAGCTTTTAAGCAAAACGGACATCGAAATTATACCCCTTTTTTGTATAATCACGCCTTTAGCTGAAGCGTAACTTCTGTATTTTTTTATGGGAAAGGAGGGCAAACGAGCAGGCGTGTCACCTGTAGGTAAGTAACTAGCGCCGCCCATGGACATCTGCAACACATATAGTGTTACAGTTGCGTTGCCGACCTTTAAGGGAGTAGGATGGGAAAGGATGGGCAAGGGGGTGGGCCTCCGGGTACCTCTCTCACCGAACGAAACGCGACATGGGCCACTTTACGTCAATCTTCTGAGAGGTCGTGGTATTTCACCGGTCGAGCCGGCTCATTCATGCATCGAACTGCTTGGCTCTACCACTGCAAAGTTCACGATGCATTTGGTGGCGACTCCTAATGGGAAGTCTTATCAAGAAGCAAAGTACTTCATTACAAAAAATGTTGTCTTTTTATGGGATAGGAGGCCGAACGAGCAATTATGTTACCTGATGATAAGCAACTTGTAGACACGTGGGATAGGGCCGAACGTGGGATAAGAGGGTAAAGGCCACTTGACGTCGATATTCTGAGAGGTCCAGGACCTGTCGAGCTGGCCCACTGTGCTAATATATATTTTTTTCTATTTTCCAATTATGTCTTAAATAATAATACAATAAAAACCTTTCAGCAGTTTCTTTTATTCCTCTACAATCTATGCAAATAAACTTGAAGTGTCTGTTCGTAAAATTGAAATAAGGTAAACTGTTTACTAAACTTACTGCTTTCTAAACTAAGTAAATTCATATAAATTTATGAATCGTATATACACTAAAATAACACTCTTTTTTTACACTGGTTGTGTGTTTGTTTCTTACGGCTAATCTCTGAAACGGCTAGTCCGTTGTTAGAAATTCTTCCATTTTTCATTTATTGCGTCAGAGGCGAAAAAAGTCTTTAAGCCAGCTAGTGTATAATAATTACATAACACAATTTCATTCAGTCTATCTGTATTTTTTTGTATGTTATTAAAAACACAGCTGCGGCTAAACATGTCTACAAACAAGTCCACCCTCGCTTTACGTCATTGCCTAAAATAAAATACGGGGGATGGCAGGAATATTAATTTTCCGCTCAACGTACAACTTTATTATTGTATTTTTTATTCGTATTTCATTACTATGAGGCTTGATAAAATTTTATTTGATAAACTGTGAACTATTTTTATGAAATAAAAGGCAAACGAGCACGAGGTTCACCTGATAGTAAGTGACTGCCGTCGCCTTTTGGCACCTGCGACACAGATAGTTTTACAGTTGCGTTGCAGGCCTTTAAGATTGAGTAGAAAGGAAATTGAGTTGGAAGTAGAATACGGAAAATATCAGAGAAGTGTTGGGCCTCCGGATGCCTATCTCAACTAACGAAACTCGACATTAGCCACTGTGCGTCGAGTTTCTGAAAAGTCACTTTTGTGCTATATTAAGAGGCATTAATGCATACATACATAACATAACTTCACGCCTTTTGTTACCCGAAGGTGTAGGCAGCGGCTGTTAAGCCTCGTCTCGCCGTTATGTTTACGTTCTAAATAAAACAGGTGGCGAACCTGTTGCCATACCGGGCACAAAGTTTTCAGTCATCGATATTTATCAGTCATCGATAGTATACCATTAGTATACTAATTTTTTGCTGCTTAATCCATCCATTATAAAATTGGTAGAGCCTCACATTTCGTTGCATTAATAGTCGGATTCGATGGGTGAAAAAATCAACGTAAAGCGAGGTATCCAAGACCCACACATTACCTCTTTCCTCATTTGTCCTCTCCCTATTCTATTCTAAAGGTGAGGTCAACAATGCAACTGTGACTTTCCCAGTGTTACCGATGTCCCCGGGAATCGCTTTTCGCTCTCCATTTAGTGACTCCAAGCGAGTCACTAAATGGAGTTTACTCAACTCGCCCGGGAAAACAAAGAATCCATGGGAAGATATTGTGACTCTCTTCACTGGAGCAGTACACAGGCCAGTACTTAATAACAAACTTTCACCATATTAACTGGTTTAGTACATTGCCGAACTTCTAAGCCTAATTCCTGGTTTTATTGAAATTCGTAGGAAAAAAATATCTGTTTCATATCTAAAAATTTTTATTCAATATTATTTGAAGAGTGCTCGGTTTAAAAATTCATTTATAAATATATATTTACATTAGATAATATAATGTTTAAGTAAAAAGTTTAAAAGTAATAATATAAATAATATCAATAATAATATGAATACCTTAAAATGCCTTTATCAGTCTATGAGATATTCTTATCTCAATACGTCTTCGACGTGTAGTCTATTATATCCAACAAGTTTTGACTATATCCATCAATCATAATAATATATTTGATCGGTTCAGTAGCCTGAAGTTACAGTATCCCATTTCTGAATCAAAAACTCTCGGGTTCAAGAATTTCTTGACTCCTTTCACACCATTCACAATAAGTTTTTGCAATTATCTTCTAAATATCAATGACTGACAAAATAGTACCTGATATATAGCAAAAGGTTGCATTGCTAGGAAAAGTCTACCCTACGAAATCTACACATTAAGAAATAAAATACGTGAACATACTTAATTTTTTAATTATTTACTATTTACATGAAAAAATGGCTTATTTTTTAAACATTACAGCATTAATTTTCATCCAATTAAGTGTTTTAAATAGAATGTGCATATAATATAGATGATCCTGGCCCAATTTAAACGTATATTTACAATTTACAGCATGCAATTTAAACGTATATTTTCGAAGATATTGCAGTATTAACATAGCGGGACAGCAGTTAAAGCCAATAAATAGCACAAATTGACCCTCATGATATCCAAAATTAACTCATTTATTACTTTTGATGGGGAACAAAGTTCGCCGGGTCAGCTAGTAGATTATAAACAATAAATAAATTGTAAATTTATTTTTATATAGTTATAATAATAAATAAATACATTTATTTTCCAATTTTCCAAGAAAAGTTTCCATAGGGTTAGTAATTACATGAGACTTAAATCTAGGGTTAGTATTAATGCAATGTTTACAATATTTTTATTATTATTTCTTTTTTAATTCATATACTCGTAGCATGGATTTTTACCCACCTTTGTTGTATGGGTGAGTCCCACCTGTCTGCGAATACCCTCAGGATACCACTGGTGCTATTTCGGACTCGTGCCATCATTGACGAACAGCGTTTTCTCATAATGGCCGCGAACGTGTCCGTATGCGTTTCGACAAACATCAATGATGCGCTACAACGCCACGGCAGCCCCAGTAGTACTCTGAACATGGGAACACGTACTCTGCACGTTATGTAAAATGTGCGAAATTTATAATTATGTGATTAAATCATTCAATATACGTAATTAGTAACTGTTAAAATAGTTACTTATTGTTCGTTGACAAAATAATACTATAACTAATAAAAATAAAATTCAGTATTTCCCATCGATATTCCAATCCTATTTTTGCATCGCAAATATATTTACCAATATCATTTAAGTGTCGACAGAGTACACTTGGGAATAAAAATGACAAAAACATTTCTATTTTTCTCGATTACTTGTCAAAGATTTTTATTTAAGGTACACCTATATTACTAAAGCTCGTCTCTGGAGATATTCACGGATTATTTCATATAGCCTGTCGACATGTCTGGTTCATTTATGCCAATGCCTTTCCCTTTGGGGATAATTTATTTCTAGAAGTAATACTAAAATCAATATCGTCTCGGTGGCTTTGGGTTTCTGGATCAGTAGTTTTTGCAACAACAAACTAATACATTTTCAGAAGTGTTGTCTTGTGTATTTCTAATAAATATCGATGACTGACAAAGTTCGGAGTGATTGGGAATTCGAGACAGGCCATACCTACACTAAGCCTACACAATAAAAAGCTATTAAAAATCAATAGTTCATTATGATTTGCCATATTTTAAAACTTCACTCAGGTGTAGGCTGTGGTACTTTAATACTAATTTTTACTACTTTTTAAATCCCTAAAAAATATGTAATTGATGTATCCCGGATTTATAACAAAGAACAATTACATAACATAACAATATATAAAATTAAAATAAACACACTTTGCATTTCAATTACAATTTTGCTGTCATAAAAGTTCATATTTCTAAAAGAACCTGGACTAACGGCATATACAAAAAATATATTCTCCGTAACTGGGATATTTTGGAAAGTTTTACAGGTTTTACGTTTTACAGGAAACTGAAGAGTGCGCGCAATTTGATTAGGCTGATAAGCGCCAACTAAGGACTATGACATGATATCAACTGGATCATTTTCCACGAGAGCTGTATTTCGTGGTCCTATCGTGCAGTATAGTGACAATACTTCACAATTATGAACCCACTCGAGGGCTTATTACTTACGAGATTACTCACGAAAATGATCTCTGTTCGAAACGTCGGGTAATAAATAGAAAATAAGTTATAAATAAACGCGATATAACATTAAAACAACTTTTATGGATTATATCGCGTTTATTTAGAACCTATTTCCTAGTTTCGAACTCTTTACAGAGATCATTTTCACGAGTCTCTGTAAAGGGTTCGAAACGTCAGGAAAAAAATAAAAATAGGTTCTAAATAAACGCTATATAATCCATAAAAGCTGTTTTAATGTTATGAGTGTACACATACATAACTTCAGACCAAATACCTTTCGGGGTAGGCAGAGAGAACGGAGCACCACAAGGCACGATTCTTACATACCTCACTGGCTTCGTTGACTTTCATAACTCTTTTCATGCACGCGCGTCGATTTTGAGGCTCCTAACATCACACGTTCTATTTGGATTTTGGATTTATCTAAGAAATAAATATGTAAACGCGATATAATCCATTAAAAGTTGATTTAGCAGTAGAGTGGTAGAGCCAAGCAGTTCGCTGCATGATTGGGCCGGCTCGACCGGTGAAATACCACGACCTCTCAGAAGATCGACGTAAAGTGGCTCATGCCGCGTTTCTTTCGGTGAGAGAGGTACCCGGAGGCCCACCTCTACTTCCCCTTCCTATCCCCCATCCCTCAAAGGTCGGCAACGCAACAGTAACACTATATGTGTTGCTGGTGTCTATGGGCGGTGTTGGTTGCCTACCAATAGGTGACACGCCTTCTCGTTTGCCCTCCTGTCGCATAAAAAAAATGTTATGAATTTGATTCGCGAAAATGTAAGAAATAAATAACTTCTACTATTTTAAGTGCCTATTTGCGATAGTTCGGACCAAATTCAGCCTGAATAATGGCAATGGACTAACTATTTTTATTATTATTAGCTTTTTATTAGCTTCACCTGTATGTTTGTATGTTTGTTTGTGACCGACTTCTTTGGGCACGATTTTGACCCACTTTAAACGGCCAGATTTCGTTCAAACTTTGTAGATTTATTGAGGACCGATGACAATACACTAATTGATAAAATTATTCCATTTTTCAATTTGCAAAATATAATTTTTGTAAATTTTTTAGTGTTCATAGTTCACTTCTCGCACCATCTAGTGGCAATCAGCGGAAAGTCTACGTTATCAACTTGAAATGAGTTCCTTGTATAAGTCACAGATGGCGCTATTCCTCAAATTCGGTTTTGATATCCGTTGTTAGCACGCTTTAAAATAGTTAAGCAATAGTTTAAAAAACTAAGAAACGCGCTTTTTATAGAAAACCGAACTAAAAAATATTAAAAAAAATATATATATTATTTTAAAAAAAGCGTGGGGTGCATGGTGTCAATAGTTATAAATATTTTATTGACAGATATGAGTAGAGTGATTATCATTTCGATAATATCTTAAAAAGCACCCCACGCTTTTTTTAAAATAAAATATTTTTGGAGTTTACTCCTTAAGAATCGATTTACATATATAGGCCCGGGGTATGAAAATTATGGGGACCAAAATCGTACTAGAGAGTATAGCATGTCACACGAAATGCGTTATGCGCTATAGTCACAGAGCATATAAATAAGAGTCGGCACTCCATACAATGTCCTGAGCTCTTTATAGAAACACTCTTTATAGCGATACGCCATTCTCTATTACGAAGAAATGTGTTCATATTTGTAGAAAGTAAATATTTATTATTTTATTTTATAATCATTCTTGAGGAGTAAACTCCAGTCGTGCGTCGGAGCGGACACACACACTTTCACTTTTTTTTTTTTATTCACACTATTATTAATTTATATTCATTGAAATTTTTAACACTATTTTCTTAATTTAAATTCATTAAAATTTATTTTCTATTTTTTAGTTCGGTTTTCTATAAAAAGCGTGTTTTTTAGTTATTTTAAACTATTATTTATTATTTCTTATACCATAAGACATTTCACATATATTTATTATGCTTTGAAGATTTAAAACATTTTTAACTTAAATAATTTATCTACGTTGAACTATTTCAGTGACTTTTGAACATTTATCAATTGAAAACGATCGTCAAATAGAATGCGCCCCGAGGTGCTGTCCAATTGTATTGACTGTCTATATAGACTTTGCCGAGAGGCGAGAACGTCTGATAATACACTCGAGAGCAATGAATCCGGGTCACTTAAAGAATCCTAAAAATCTCGGAAACTAAAAATGCTAGGTTAATGCAATAAATTGTATTTAATAGACAATGTAATACTCCTTAAATGAAGGTATTAAAACTTCTTAGTTATTGTAAAGTTATATCATAAAAAAATCAAATTTGAAAAAGGGCCACTTTCGAAGATGAAACTACGAAATTACAGCATTTGGTTTTGCTTTTGTTTGTAATCTGTCATTTATGTGGGTACATAAACCATGTTGATAGTGCTCTATATTCATTATTCAAGCTGAAATTATGTCGCTTACGCCTGAAGAATGCACCAGAATACTTACAATGCTGGAAACCGGCCGGAGTCAGCGCGATACAGCCAGGACTGTTGGTGTGTCGCTGTCAACAGTACAAAGAGTTCTCCGACGTTACGAAGAAACTGGTTCTAACCTACGCAGACCAGGAACGGGCAGAACCAGGTATACCACAGCACGAGAAGACCGATACTTGGTGAACACCATGCTTCGAAATCGCTTTCTCACAGGAACTGAACTCACCAATCAGTTTCGACGCCTCGGAGGAAGTAACCCAAGTGCATGGACAGTAAGACGTCGGCTTGCTGAATCTAACTTAAAACCCCTTAGACCTGCAAACGGCCCTAAACTGGAGCGTGGGCATCGTATTTCAAGACTAAGATATGCCCAGAGCCACGTAAATTGGAGTATTGAAGATTGGTCAAAAGTTATGTTCTCCGACGAATCAAAATTTATGCTCTACAAGCACGATGGAAGACACAGAGTGTATCGAAGACCAGGGGAAAGATTCAAGCAAGCATGCATCGAGGAAAAAGTAGCCTACGGTGGTGGGTCTGTACTTGTGTGGGCCGGAATTTCTTCTGAAAGTCGCACAGAGCTGGTGATCATAGAAAACGGCTCTTTAACTAGCGTAAGATATGTGGAAGAAATCCTCAATGATCACGTTGGTCCATTTATGGTCAATTTAGGTGAGGATGCTATATTTATGCATGACAATGCCCGACCTCATACAGGTAGGATTGTGAATGACTACCTTCAAGAGATGAACATTACTCGTATGGAGTGGCCAGCGCGCAGCCCGGATATCAACCCGATCGAGCATGCTTGGGACGAGCTAGGCAGATGCGTAAAACAACGAAACCCTCCCCCAATCACGCTTCGTGAGCTCAAAATTGCTCTCACAGAGGAATGGGAGAATATTCCCCAAAATCGTATAAGGAACTTGGTGTACAGCATGCCAAACCGCGTAAACGCAGTAATGGAAGCACGAGGAGGCAATACGAAGTATTAAAATTCAAGAAAATCGTAATAAAGTTCAAAAATTTCATGTTTCCTATTTTTGTTTTAAGGAGAGATCAGCAGATTTTTTCTTTATGTAATTTTGTGTTAATAAAATGTATGGTGACTCATATTTTTTTTACTTTCATTTAAGGAGTATTACATTGTCTATTAAATACAATTTATTGCATTAACCTATCATTTTTAGTTTCCGAGATTTTTAACATTCTTTAAGTGACCCGGATTCATTGCTCTCGAGAGTATTATTGATAAAACTGAGAAGATGATGAGACGTCTGTTTTAAAGTCTAAAGAATTCAACAGTCCTTTCAAATGATTTACATGGGATATCGTAACAAAAGGTATGAATGTTATTTGAATTACGTAAATTCAAGATCGTCGGTTCGTGAAATGTTACTAATGAAAATTTCCCTCTATAATTTCAAAGTCAATTTCAATTAACGCAAGTAACTTTTGAAAAGTTAAAAAAGATCGTCACTTTATTTTTAAATTTTATCATGCTATTTCATTTCTGTAATTAGCAATTAGTAGTAAAAGTAATTTGAAAGAATAGTAAAAAAACGCTTAATTTTTATTCGATACCAATGTTTTTTTAAGTGATTGGAGCGTAAAAGAGCCAACAGATCAACCAATAACCACTGCCCATGGACACTCGAAAAACAGAAAGCGTTCACGTGCGTTGCCGACTTTTAAAAAAGTAGGCGAAACACGACATGAGCTACATCGACATTCTGAGAATCCGTGGTGTTGCCTCGGTGGAGCCAGCCCATCCATGTAAAGAACGGCGTGGCTCCGCCACTATTAATCTACAAAAACTTTTGTATTTCTAAGTATGGAAAAATATCTGACGAAAAGATTTCCGAGTAAACCCCAACTCACACGCTCTAAGACATGAGTCCGGGAGAAGTAAACCACATTTTTTTTAAGATAAATTGCATTAGTGTTGTAAAAATAACGCAAAAAAACTTTTCATTTTAACATGATTGAGGCAAAAAGGAATCTTTACACAGAAAAGCCCGAATGTCGTCTCTGAATTTATTACGCCTGATAGTGACAATAAAATAGGACCCACCAAAAAAAAAGGACATCAAAAGGAAGTATCCATTTGACTACAGTCCATTTTTATAACTCACTCACAGATAAGTGATAGATTACAATAGTTATGCATTATATTTGTTTTAGTTCCATTTCCCGTAGTAGCAGTCCGTAGAGCTAGTAGCTAGTAGTAGCTAGTTTAGCTAGTAGTAGCTAGTCCTGTAGAGCCAAGCAGTTCGCTGCATGAATGGGCCGGCTCGACCGGTGAAATACCACGACCTCTCAGAAGACTGACGTAAAGTGGCTCATGCCGCGTTTCGTTCGGTGAGAGCGGTACCCGGAGGCCCAACCCCCTTCCCCATACTTTCCTATCCCCTATCCCTTAAAGGTCGGCAACGCAACAGTAACACTATATGTGTTGCTGGTGTCCATGGGCGGCGTTGGGTGCTTACCATCAGGTGACACGCCTGCTCGTTTGCCCATAAAAAAAAAGTAGCAGATGTAATCCTAAACTAGTTCGAAGCACAATATATTTCGAAAATATAATTAACAACTGGATTGGATTGATATAGCGGGAAATAGTTAATTTCCCGCTTTTGTGTCAAGAGAAAAGAAGGAAGAAATAAGCAGCGGAATCTATTGCCTGGCTCTTGTCTGGTGCCTGCTGCAAAAAATATATTTATAAATATATTTATTAGTTATAAAAATAATTATAGTTTGGTAGCACTGCCTGAAGCTCGAAATTATAACAACCCCAAATAGAGCATAAACCTTATCACTAACGAGGTTTTTGTATTTTTCAGATAAAATAATACTTGCATATTCTTTAAAAGCGCCACAGCTGAAATATGAAAACGAATTGTTAAACTTTTATGATGCAAACAGCGGAAGCCGTCAAGCACGACACACATATACTCACACATACAGAGAGAAAGAGAGTCACACAGATATACAGAGACAAGCCATAAAGTTATGTCACGTCTGAGCTCATACTAAATTTGTACGTGATACTGCAGACGTGCGGAGAATCGTACAATCCTTTTGTTCCCCATCAATATTTTTATATATCAAAAACTATTGTAACAAAAATATAATAATCGCTACCATCAACCTACATCGACCTACTACTAATAACAAAGACTGTAGTTTTCGAGAGAGGCTATGGCGGGCGATAGCGGGGTCATGTTGTTTTGCTGCTTTGATAGGTCCGCCGTTACCAATATAACCTAAATCAACAAAACTATTAATATAATTTGTGTACTGTTGAAACTGTTGGAACTTCTTGTTTTAATAAATCAAGCAATTTACAATAATTTTGATATAATACTATTTAGTCTTAATCTCTTAAGATTCACACGATTTTTAGAGTTTTCGTAATAGTTCAAAAACAATTTCAATGTCTCATCAGATCATTAATTGTTTAGTGATCTTTTTGGGATAAGGGAAACAGGCAGGTGGATCCTCTGATGTTAAGTGACTAATGCTGCCATGAATGCAATTTGTTGTTAAGTTTTGCGGCATGAGCCACGTTACGTCAATTCTGGCAGGTTGTATTTCAGGGTTGAGCCGGCGTGAATCACATATTGTTGTCAAATGTAGCCTGCCCATTTCTAACTCTATCCATGTTCTATCTATCACTTAGAAATAAATATTCAGATAATATTCTAAAGACATATTATTCTATACTGTAGAAGTGGAATCCCAATCAGCATAAATAAACTATAGAAGTATTCGTAGAAAATCTTTAAGAAAACAGTTAGCGAACAAAACAACGCCAAAGGTAAGCCAAAAGTAAAATGGAATATAAATCCAGTCAGATCGTTTCGAGATCTTTGGAGTTTTTCAATTGGGTTAGAGCAGGAGTCGAAAGTGGAATGGAAAGAGGAGAGAGGAAGAGATCAGGCTCCGGATACCTTTATCGTCGAGACAAACACGGCATGAGCCACTTTGCGCCAATATTCTGAGAAGTCGTGGGATTGTACTCATGCAGCCAACTGCGTGGCTCTACTACTATAAAATCACAATCTTTATACTATAACTAGCAGACCCAGTGAACATTGTTTCGCATCAAAAGCTATAAATAATTAAATTTTGGATTTATCAGTTTTTTATTTAATACATAATAAAATAATTCTAGCTAAAAACCAACCCGTTGATACACTCTATCTATTAAAAAAGACACCATCAAAATCCGTAGCGTAGTTTTAGAGATCTAAGCATATAAGGGGAAGGACATTGGAAAGCGACTTTATTTTATACTACGTAATGATTGGGTATTTTGGAGAAAATGTTAAATCTCTTATTGCAATAGAATAGCAATGGGTATTATTTAATTTTTATCATTCAACCTGAGAGTTTTTGAAAGAAGTTTTGATATTCCATCAGATATGTTGAAGCGTTAAGCAATCATATAATGGTAAATAATATCTCAAATATGGTTCGGACATGGTGTGAGAATGGATGATGCAATATGACTAAGCAGATATACAATGCAAAAGCGGATTAATGTAGGAGTTCCATGACCAAATAGAATGTGTTCTAGAGGAAGGTGATATTAGAAGGCTCAAAAATCGAGGCGGGTGCATAAAAAGAGTTATGAATAGTCAAAGAAGCGAGTGAGGTGTGTGAGAATCGTGCCTTATGGCGCTCTGTTCTCTCTGGCTACTCCGCAAGGATTTGGCCAGAGGTTATATGTGTATGAATGTGTATTGCTGTTAATGCAGCGTTTGATGTTGACAAGTTTTATAAGTGATGAATTAGAAAATATTTACACCACCAAATTTGCGGAAATCAACCAATAAATAAATGCATAGATATAATCAGAAACATATCATTTTACTGAACAGATTCTTTTTATTTTCTTTTTCACTTAGACAAAGAACACGTCAAAACAAAGGCTCCGTCGTGGGAAGCTGGTATGATTGTATTACTGTGCATTAAGATATTAAGAGTCGTTAGTTCATCACTCTCATAGTACTTGTACTGTAATCCTATTCGTTTTGTAGAGGTATACAATGCACACATTACTAAATTAAAGATAATATAATTTTAGAACGCTTTTTACAAATTTCTTGTTTTAAATGAAGTACTCGAATGAACATAATATATGCTTAAAGCAAATATAATTCTCAAAAACTTGAAAGAAGTACCAATCACAGAAGAAATTGGAACGTGATGAGAGTAGCTGTTGATGGAAATATCAATAGAGGAAGGATAAAAATTGATGTAAATAAGAAGGCAGAAGTTTGGAGACGACGAGTGATAGAAGAGAATTGAAAAGCATGACATGATGTGCGGATCCCACTAAGAGAAGGGAAAAGGGCAGGAAAATTATGATATAAAGCAAATATAATTAGAACTAAAATAATAAAATCGTTTCAAACTATTTAGTAATTTTGGAAACATTGAAACATCTCTAAATTGTTAACAACTTGTAGTTCAATACCAATTTAGGTTTTGTTACTAGTAGATTTGGTTTCACCTTTGAATAATTTAATTTCTCCGTCTAGTTGTGTTTGCAAAATCTTATTTTTAAATATCTTATATTCTATAACTTCACGCCTGTTTTAACAAGAAAATTTGGGCAGCGCCTGCTAAGCATTCACTCGCCGACTTTTTACATTTCAAATGGAATAGGTAGCTAAAACTATGGTATACACTGGATACAACGTTGTAATAAACAATTTCAACTACCAATTAACATACATACATACATACATAACTTCACGCCAAATCCCTTGCGGGGTAGGCAGAGAGAACAGAGCGCCATAGGGCACGATTCTTACACACTTCACTCGCTTCGTTGACTTTCATAACTCTTTTCATGCACGCGCGTCGGTTTTTGAGGCTCTTAACATCACCTTCCTCCAGAACACGTTCTATTTGGTCTTTGAATGTGTGTCTTGGCCGTCCTCGACTCCTACATCCGTCCGCTTTTGCATTGTATATCTGCTTAGTCAGTCTTGCGTCAACCATTCTTTCTACATGTCCGAACCATCGGAGCATGCCCTTTCTTACTTTTACACCGACACTCTCTTTCAAACCAACTTCCTTCCTTACAACCTTGTTTTCTACGCGGTCAGCGAGAGTCACTCCGCAGATTTTGCGTAGAGCCCTCATTTCTACCGCGTTTATTCTACTTTCATGCACACTCTGCCATACCCAGCTCTCGCTTCCATAAGTTAGTGTTGGGATCAGGACTGCATTGTGGATTGCTAACTGGGCCTTTCTGCTAATATTTTTTGCGCCCAGGAATCTGCCCAACACTCCGTTTACGCTATTTCCTATCGCCACTCGTCTTTCTACATCCGCGGTGTACCTTCCATCTCTGCTAAAAGCGCATCCAAGATATACAATTTCATTCACCTGTTCCAGCACTACATCATCAACCATTATCCTTGCATCTGTTCTGGATTCCTCCCTTTCAAACAACTACCAATTAAAATATTAGGTCGGGGAAAAAGTCTTTTCGCATAACGTAGGTATAAACTTATTATAAAATTTCTTTGACTGTACTATTTGTGTCTGGCTGGTTTTGGTAACATTAAAAAGGTTACATTATAAAGAAAAGAAAAAAAATAAAAAAAAGTTGTTTCCCGCTATTTTTCATTTGTTTTTCTCTCCGTAAAAATGAGTGAATCTAATGAAGAAATTCGATACATTTTAAAATTTTATTATAAAAAAGGCAAAAATGCAACTCAAGCAGTGAAAAAAATTTGTGATGTTTATGGACCTGATGCAGTGTCAGTAAGAGTAGCACAAATTTGGTTCAAACGTTTTCAGTCCGGAAATTTTGATGTTAAAGATGCACCTCGCTCTGGTCGCCCTGTTACGAATAAAATGAACGCCATTTTTGAAAGAGTGGAGCAAGATCGGCATATTAGTAGTTACGATGTAGCTGAAGAACTGGGAATTGACCACAAAACAGTTTTGACCCATTTGAAGAAAGCTGGTTATACAAAAAAGCTCGATATTTGGGTGCCACACGAGCTCACTCAAAGAAACTTAATGAACCGTGTACTCATTTGCGATTCATTATTGAGACGTAATGAAACCGAGCCGTTTTTGAAGAGATTGATAACTGGCGATGAAAAGTGGATCACGTACGACA
The DNA here is from genome assembly GCA_905147225.2 of Euproctis similis. NCBI lineage: Eukaryota > Metazoa > Arthropoda > Insecta > Lepidoptera > Erebidae > Euproctis > Euproctis similis. Next base: position 8,490,265 of record LR990119.1, read on the forward strand.
AGAACGTGCGAAAAAGGTCGTGGTCGAAAGTTGGCCAGGCTTCACAGACTGTGGCCAAACCTGGCCTAACACGAAATAAGGTGATGCTGTGTGTATGGTGGGATTGGAAGGGCATTGTTCATTATGAGCTTTTACCGTCCGGCAAAACCATCGATTCTGATCTTTACTGCCAGCAACTGATGAGATTAAAGGAAGCAGTCGAGAGAAAACGGCCGGAATTGATCAACAGGAAGGGTGTGGTCTTTCATCACGATAACGCTAGACCACACACATCTTTAGCCACTCAGCAAAAATTAAGAGAGTTCGACTGGGAGGTCCTAGTGCATCCACCATATAGCCCTGACCTTGCGCCTTCAGATTTTCACCTGTTTCGGTCTCTTCAGAATTCTTTAGGTTCTGTAAGGTTGACCTCAAGAGAGGACTGCCAAAACTATTTGTCCCGTTTTTTTGATCAGAAGTCCCAAAGTTTCTACAGTAACGGGATAATGTCTCTGCCCACAAAATGGCAGAAAGTTATTCAACAAAACGGTACATATATATTGTAAATAAATGTAAATAAACTTTGAAAAAAATGTCTTGACTTTTCATACAAAAATACGAAAATACTTTTTCCCCAACCTATTACGTATTAAATGTTTTTTTTATTAACTTCATCTAACGTGCAAACTCCAAATATAACATACAACAGATTATGACTTGGTTAATTAAAATTTAAGACTTGCTCTTGACATCTGAAGTGTTTTAAGGACTTTGTTTTTAACTTGACCATATTCGAATTGACTTGATCACATATAATTTGACATGTAGCCAGGCACATAAATATCATAAGCAAAACAAGTTTTTCCTTAATAAAGTTCTTTATCGATTACATTGGTTACATAAATATTTTTCGCCGAAAGAAATGTCAGTCAATTTATAAAATTGATTGACTGATGCCAATTTCCGCTAGTCTTACCAAATTATAATATGTTTATATGGTACTTTTCCAGTCTAAGAACTATACAAGTGTTGCGTTTTAAACATAGACGAAGGACTTCCTATTTCCTGCTTCCTTCCCTTCCCCTTCCTTTTAATATTGGAAGATCCAAGCAATTCGCTGCACGGCTCGACCCGTGAAATACCACGACCTCTCAGAAGATCGCCGTAAAGTAGCTCATCCCTTGTTCCGTTCGGTTAGAGAGTCATCTTTTTCTATTCTAATCCTATAAAGCTCGGCAACGCAACTATGTGTCGCAGATGCCCATGAGTGGCGCTGGACACTCACCATCAAGTGACACGTCTTCTCTTTTGCCCTTAGATTACATAAATGAGGACGGCAATAGAATTGTTACCCTTGTCGTGTAGTATTATATTATTTCTATACATTCTATTTTTATATTATTTTTATATTATATTATATTATTTCCTCGCGTAAAAAAAAAGTGTCCATAATATAGTGGCGCTAGTCACTTACAACGAGATGATACGCTTGCATGTTTGTCCCCGTTTCACATAAAAAATACTATCAATATCACAGACACTTTTGTACTTTTTGCGGATAAGTTGCCATCTATACTTATATTATAAAGCGGAAGAGTTTGTTTGTTTGTTTGTTTGTTTGTTTGAACGCGCTAATCTCAGAAACCACCGGTCCGATTTCAAAAATTCTTTCACTGGTGTATAGTCCATTTATCGAGGAAGGCTTTAGGCTATATTATATTTTCAAATAAATTAGGGATCCTTACTATAAATTCAATAATGTAACCCAAGGTGTAAGAAAAAGACCCGAAAAAAATTCTTACATCGCGAACGCTGCGAAAACTATTGATTATAGAACAAAACAATGTACTACACTTTCACAGAACATATAATTGTCGACAAAAAAGTCCGCGACGCCATATGTCTAACTATTGTAGTTATCGCACAATAAGTGTTTTTTGAATTTTTATAAATAATTATAATGTGGTCGTTTTAAAAGTTCTTTATTTTGTACCTTGGTATTAATTCTTCTCAAAATAAATTACTTCAATATAAAGATAGATTCAATACCTTTCTAGAACTTTTTGAATGATTCAATTCGGACATTTAATTCAAAAGATATCGCAAAATACAAAATGTAAGTATTCGTTTCTTAGGCAAATATTCCGCGCACATATATATGATCGGGAGTCCCGCCCGACTCGGTCATGAGCGCCGCTCATAGCTGGCAGGTAAATTTTTTTTTAATTTACTTAGACTTTTTTTTCTTTTTGTCCTAATGAGTTTGTAGTATTTAATCGTCTTTTGGGGTATATGTATATTTATTTTGTAATAATTAATAGGTGTTGTGAACCTGTAACATCTGTGACCCCGTGTCTATTTAGACACATTAGATTAGAATTTGATCTATTTACGAGTATAATACATGGGAAATAACACGACACATGTAGGTAAACAAATACTTACTTTTATTATTGGCTTGACGTTTCGGCCTGGTTGCACTGGCCGTAGTCACAAGCAAACGTAATTTTGACATAATTTGTTTGCCTAAATGTGTCGCGTTATTTTCCGTTCATTATATTTATGTAATATGCAACGCGAATATTAAAATATTTAAATATATTTTCATACTTAAGTAACCAAAGTCATGCGTCAAAGATAGAGTTAGTTTTCAGTTAGTTCTTCACGCAGATATTATAATATTATCTATAATTCTTTACAATATTGCAACTTCATATAAATGGACAAAGCCCAAGATATGCATACGCCTCGATACGCTCGATCTTGGCGTCTTTTGCATAAATATAAAGACTTTGCTGGTTTGCTACACGTCTGCATACCACATTAAGTTGCCCATCTATATTAAGATTTTTAATATCGTGATCTCTTTTAAAATTTAGTGAATTTATTTTGATAAGAGTAATACCAAGGTGCCAAATCGACATCATTTAAATTATAAAAAAAAACACTCACTGGGAGTTAGCCATACTGGTTAAGAACATGTGGTGACCAGGTTTTTTTTTTAATTCGGCGACAATGACCAAGTAAAAAAAAAGGTTCAAGTAGTATTAAAAAAAACTAAAGTCCCTGGTATTGCTATTGATTGAAGTTGATAATATTTTTTTTTATGGGATAAGAGGGCAAAGGAGCAAGCGGGTCACCTGATGGTAAGCAACCTGCGCCGCCCATGGACACCGGCAACATTTATAGTATTACCGTTGCGTTACCGACCTTTAAGGGAGAAGGATGGGGAAGGGAGGTGGACCTCCCTTACCCCCGTACCTCTCTCACCGAACGAAACGCGGCATGAGCCACTTTACGTCGAACTTCTGAGAGGTGATGGTATTTCACCGGTTGAGCCGGCCCATTCGTGCAGTTAACTGCTTATTGTTTTACCTGCTATTATTTTCATCATATCAAGGTCGCTAATATCAACAGCTAAGCAAGTAAGGTGTGTAATAATCGTGCCTTATGGCGCTTTGTACTCTCTACCTACCCCGCAAGGGATCTGGTGTGAAGTTATGTATGTATGTATCAGGAACTAGAATTGAAAAAAAAAGTGTTATATAGTCCATTTATGAGGAAAGCTTTGGGGTATTAATATGATCACGGCAATAATCTTTTTAGTGAAAAATGTATAAAATATGGCGGTACGAAGTTCGCGCGGTCTGCTAGTTTACTAATAATGTTCAAATTACAGTTTTATTAAAGTATCTTTAAAGTGGAACTATTATTCAAAGGAAATATACTGGAATGGAAAGTACACTGTAATCCAATTTTCAAGGTAGGTATCTATAATAATCTCCGAGCTATTTTTTACAAAACTTGATTACTAAGATCGTGGTTAAAAAGAGCTTAAGAGAGTTGAATACGTAGAGGCTTAGATAAACTACAACTATTATGCTCGAAGAATACTTCACCATTATACCATTACTACAGTGGTAGAGCCAAGCAGTTCTCTGTATGAATGGGCCGGCTCGACCGGTGAAATACCACGGCCTCTCAGAAGACCGACGTAAAGTGGCTTATGCCGCGTTTCGTTCGGTGAGAGAGGTACCCGGAGGCCCACCCCCCTTCCCCATCCTTTCCTATCCTCTATCTCTTAAAGGTCGGCAACGCAACAGTAACACTGTATATGTTGCTGGTGTCCATGGGCGGCGTTGGTTGCTTACCATCAGGTGACACGCCTGCTCGTTTGCCCTCCTATCCCATAAAAAAAAATATGTTATCTGGCGTATTGTCTGTTGTCGTATTGTGTTAATTCCTGTTGTTAATATTATTCAGACTGGAGTTTTGGTGCATTGGTACATCCAAAAGCAGCAAATTACTAGAACAACAAGTATTCTATAATAATATATTAATCCCGTTTTTTTTTAATTTATATGGCAATTTTAATTTTGTTCTGTTCAAGGGTCAATCTGTCTTTGAGTAACAAATATCCAAACATTTTCACAAACATACATATTTATAATATTAGTAAGAGAAAATTTCTCCTTTTCATATTGTTATACATTTGTAAAGTGATTCATCAATCATATATAAAAGTAATATCATGTAACAAGTACATTATTGAAGTAGAACTTCTAATATTTCTTGAATAAGTTTAACGTGTATAAGTTAAGCCTCGTCTTGCCGTTATGTGTTCGTTCCGGTGGCGAACCTATTGCCATACCGGGCACAAAATTTTCAGTCATCGATATTTATCACACTGAACTTCCGACCTCTTGATTCAAAAGCGACCTCTGGACCAACGAGACTGTTAAACACTTTGAAACCCCTCAATATAATACGTAAAATATGAAATTTTCATACACATGAATTTTAACCCAACATTGACATCATGTGTATTGGTGTTTTATAAAAATTTGATACTAGCTGACCCGGCGAACTTTGTTTCGCATCAAAAGTAATAAATGAGTAAATTTTGGTGCTATTTATCGGCGTTAACTGCTGTCGCGCTATGTTAATACTGCAATTTCTTCGAAAATATTTGTTTAAATGGCATGCTAAAAAGGGCCAGTATCATCTATATTACATACACAATCTATTTTAGATACTTTGAATTTTAACTTTAGATTTGAATGAAAATTAATGCTGTAATGTTTAAAATCACTTCATAAATCTTATATCTTTAAACGAGCAATTCTTGTATATATATATATATATATATAATTGGAACCTCGAAATCGACTCCAACGATTTTAATGAAATTTAGTATATATGGGGTTTCGGCTCCGGGTACCTCTCTCACCGAACAAAACGCGGCATGAGCCACTTTACGTCGATCTTCTAAGAGGTCGTAGTATTTCACCGGTCGAGCCGGCCGAATCATGCAGCGAACTTATATTCATTTTCAAGGACATCGTACAAAACATATCTTTTGAAACTGTATTTTGCAATGAGTAAAGCATATGTATGTAGTAAATTATTTTATGAAAATTATTTTAAAAATACATAAAATTAAATTATAGCTGAAGTTATCGAAATTAAACTTGGGAATTTTATGTAATAAAATTGCTTAAATGTGGCGCAGGACTAAGGATAATACTAGGAGTAAATCAGGCCGTTATGGCAATGCAGCTGATGAAGCTAACTAAAACAGTGAAACAGTTTAAAACGGTGTATCATGAGCTGTATCATCATCATCATCAGCCTATTGCAGTCTACTGCTGGACATAGGCCTCTCCCAATGTGCAGTATCCACGAATTGTATGAAAACTGGGAGTCATGATTCTCCATATATAATTTATTATGCTGAGTTCAGTGTATGGTTCTGAGAAATTATTATTCAATACTGCTACATATAATGGCAGTATTAAATTTTTATTAACTTACATAACATATAAGATTCACGCCTTTTGTTACACGAAGGCGTAGGCAGCGGCTGTTAAGCCTCATCTTGCCGTTATATTTACGTCCCAAATGGAATAGGTGGCGAACCTATTTCCATACTGCCCTTCCATTTATTAACTTAATTATTATCAATATGTTTCACGCGATAGCCTTACTTAGCTCGTTGCATGAAAGGGCTGATTTGACCAGGATCAGAGAATGAACACCATGCGGCTCTTGTCGCATTCGGTTTTAGAGTTATGTGGAGATTGTGGGGTTGGTAGAAAGCTAAGTCTTATAAGGCATGATACAGGCATACTCCAGACGCTTATTATTTCTAAAATATTCAACATACACATACTCCAACTCTAGTTAATTATCTACGATTATCAGGATATTGTATTGCATTAAGGAGACATGTCTCTAATTTCAACGTAATTAAATAACATATCAGGCTTAATAATAATACACATTAAATTGTTAGCATAACATAACATAACTTCACGCCTTTTGTTACCCGAAGGTGTAGGCAGCGGCTGTTAAGCCTCGTCTCGCCGTTATGTTTACGTCCCAAATGGGGAACCTATTGCCATACCGGGCACAAAGTTTTTCAGTCATCAATATTTATCACACGTAACTTCCGAGAACAATTTCGAAAAGGCATTGGTGTGAGCCAATGTCTGGAATCGAACCCGGACCTCTGGATCAGAAGCCGTGTGCTCGACCACAGCGCCACCGGGACAATTGTTAACATTACGTATTAGATTACAATAAATACACACTTCACGCCAACACCCTTCTGGGTGAGCAGATAGAACAGAGCGCCATAGGCACTATTCTGACACACCTCACTCACTTCTTCAACTTTTATAACTCGCGCCCGCGTGGTCAATATGGCAAATTATATTAGTTTACACAGACTTCTTATTGTCTGGATATACATTGAAAGAAATTTGACCACTTCTCTGGGTACTCATAGAGGATATTTAGAAAAACATAACATAACTTCACGCCTTTTGTTATCCAAAGGTGTAGGCAGCAGCTGTTAAGCCTCGTCTCGCCGTTATGTTTACGTCCCAAATGGCGAACCTATCGCACAAAGTTTTTTAATCATCGATATTAATCACACATAACTTCCGACAACAATTTCGAAAAGTCATTGGTGTGAGTCAGTGTCAGGATTCGAACCCGGACCTCTGGATCAGAAGCCGTGTGCTCTAGTTAAATGAACCACCGAGACTAAAATACTGGCTAACATAAAAAATCTGTTTTGTATAGTCTAAACTGTCTTCTAAACGTGATTATTTTTATAAATACACTAGCAGACCGCGCGAACTTCGTACCGCTATATTGTATGTCGCTTCCCGCCTCACGGTGTTACTCGCGTACAAACAAAATGTCGATGACGACGATGATTACACATAGCCTATGTTACTCAGCGATAATGTACCTTTCTAAAGAAAACAGAATTATTAAAATCGGTCCAGTACTTTTTGAGTTTATTCGTTACATACAAAAATACAAATCTTTCCTCTTTACAATATTGGTATATATTAAACGACATACGTTATTGACATTATCGTTTTGGTGGTTCGCAAGTCGAACATCCTGCTACTAAGTCAAGGAGTCGTGGATAAAATTAAGTTACATCAAACAATAAAAAATACGTGATTCCTAATCTCTGTAATAGCAACTCTCTCTCTATGTCTCTCTATCACTCTCTCTCTTTGTCAACTGTAAGCATAAGTTATAATATATTACTAAAGATACGATAACGTCTATGAAAAGAAAATTATATTTCCGCAAAGGTCATTAATTGGACCATAAATAAGATGAATCGGATGTTTTGAAGGAAGTTTGGGTGAATAAAGACAACATTTTGTAGGATAATTGCGATTGAGATTAGCAGATAGTGATACCAAATCTACGTGACCTTTATATAGGAATTTATTTTATTAATGATCTGACTCGCATTTATAACGGAGTTCAGTTCTTTGTTTCATTGGAACCATTAAAGATATAAAGATGTAACTATAGTACTTCACTAAGCAGACGACGTCATTGTGGAAGGTGATCTCAGGATCCTTAAAAGCCGATGAGCGAATACGACAAGTCGGACAAACGGGTGATGTGTGTTAAAATTTAGCCTTGTGGCTTTTACATATCTCTGCCTACCCGGCAAGAGAATTTCCCTGAAATTATGTAAATACCTACATACTTAATAGAAGTAGATGTAAGTAATTTGCTGTGAATGTCGTCTCATGAAGCTAAATAAGCATGTTTATGGTTGCTCCCGAGAAGCCACTGTGCGAATGCGTCCAATTTGCAGTAAAATAAAACTTAAATATTTCATGGTCTTCGGAGACATTATCTATACTTAAAATAAAATTGTATAAAAGTTGAAACTAAACATTAAATATATTTTTTTAGAATACTTGGGACATGTTCTTCAATCGATACCGAATCCAAAATATGGTTTCTAAAATTTTAATCTGTTTGTCTGTATGTTTGTTATTGATAAACTCTAAAAGTGCTGCATGCTTTTACGTCAAATTTTGCTTAAATATAGCCAAGAGTCATGTGTTGACTCTTGGCTATATTTAAGCAAAATTTGAGGCTAAATATTATCACCCTATCACTAATTAGGGGTGAGCAATGAACCCCTTATAATGACATAGGCTGAGTATTTTTGCTGCTTTATGGCGTCCACGCAACAGCTATTAATTAATAAATGCGCTACATTCTTAAGTTACTTCAAGCGGATAAACCATATTAGTTTTGTAGGTAATGTTATTTAAAGACAATATTACTAAGAAGTAATAAATTAAAAAATAAATAAATTATATTGTTTTAAATAATGTAAACAATTTTCTCGCAATTATGACGTTTTTTAGTGCAATATAAAAGTTTAAGCAGTAAATATAACGCTGTCAATGCGAAAATCAAATATAGTTAAATAAATTCCAGCTCAAGAAAACTACAGAGTGGCTACTTTGGCCTAGTTTGGAAAGTTAGTCACCATTTAAATAAAATTAACCTTATTTAAAATAATAATATAGGAAATAAATAAAAATATCATTGGCAAGAAACAATCGTAAATGTGAAATGCCAATAAAATTACATTTCAGCGTTGACCCTAAACTCAGAATTATACAATTAAACGTTTCATAGAATTAGAAGTTTTTACCACTATAGTAAAGAAAATGATAAAATTGTGCTCGTTTTCTTTCACGGGAAAGAGGATAAACGAGCAAGCAGGTCATACGGTGCTAAGTGATCGCCACTCATATGACATCTGTACCAGCAAACAGGTCACAGTTACTTTTATGACGCTTAACACCTTCTGGCGTCAGGGCAACGTGCATAGGCGTCGTCGATTTTCGAGGCTCAGCCACTGTGCACTACTTAATATTATAAAGTTCGTTTTAAATTAATTTACAACATTTTCTAATCCCTCAGTGGTTAGCTGGACGGTGTCTAACCACCCGATTATAAAGGTTGTTCAACCAAGCAAAATGTCGACCTTTTGCGTAATTGCGTGATCAAGTTGATGTTTATAAGGAAGGCAAGGATTCCTTTGATTCGCTTCTACCACACTAGTGGGAATGTTCAAACACACGCTTTGAAGTTTTGCGATTATATTGGTTTAATCGGATACTGTAACAACATTATGTTGAGTCGTCGTCACCAAGCGTAATTTTTAATTCCTACCTAAGATATAGAATGATCAATTTCAGTCTGATTGAGAGGGACTGATTCCAAATCTAGATGATTTTTTAACAAAGCATTCAGAATTGTAGCAACAAGCTAAGTCGAAGTACATATTCCGTGATGCAGTTATTTTTTTTTTTTTATGAAAAAAGCGCCAATAATGATATGCAACTATCAGCGCCCGTAAACACTTGCAGCGCCGTAAGGGTAACAGTGGCGTTGCCGGCCGTTAAGGTGGATTAGGGAAGGGAATGAGCCTTTTTACGTAAGTTGTTTGAGAAGTCGTAGTATTTCACCGGTCCATCCGCCCCGGTCCATTCATTCACTATTAAATCAATGAGCGTGTCGAGAAATTCTAAGACTTTTAAGGTGGGTAAAGTAGTTATACATATGTATACATATTTTTCGATATCTGACACATTTTCTGAAATATTCGAAAAAATATATCATCCATCGAATGTTGTGCATGATTTTTTTGTTCAGTTTGGACTTCGATAGAGAGTATTGCGTAGTGCTCTTTGAATAACATTAAGTCCTACTAATGATTACGGCGTGTCCTAATACCGAAGTGTTTAATTTTTCCGTTAGAATATTAAACGACGAACTTGAGAGTTTTGAAAGTCAAGAAAGCAAACGAAAAGTATTACAAATCATTTCTTATATATAGAATTCTGTTGTTTCTGCTTAACCTAAAAATATATAGGCGTGAGATTTACTTAAAAATATTGATATTAGTTAGAAATAGCTTTAAATTTACACGATTTATAATTATTCATTTAAATGCTGTCACAAGCATCTTGATTTTAGTCGGTTTCATTTAGATTTGATTTAATAATAGAAACGTATGCACTGGGAACTAATTGAATTTGGTGCGACTAAACGGAATCTAGAGCTGCTATATATTTTCGACGTATTCGTATATAATGTATACTGTAGTAACTGTAACCAGGCTTAACAGCGACTGCCTACACTTTCGGGTAGAAAAATACGTGAGATTATGTTATGTTGTATTATGTTACATTAACTGTAACTTCACTCGCTTACTATCATTTACAAGTCATTACAAGTCATTTAAAGGTTCAAATATATTTGAACCTTTAAATGACCAATTCCTTTTCTAATGTCAAAGGTAAATAGTTTGTAAAACCTATCAGCATAGATCGGGAAAAATATTTTTTAGTTAGTTAGTTGTAACACATTAATTAGGTACATTTTTATTAGCTTCACCTGTATGTTTGTATGTTTGTTTGTAACCGACTTCTTTTTAGTGTTCATAGTTCACTTCGCGCACCATCTAGTGGCAATCAGCGGAAAGTCTAAGTTATCAACTTGAAACGAGTTCCTTGTATAAGTCACAGATGGCGCTATTAACGCGCTTGTTATAGAAAACCGTACTAAAAAATATAAAATAAATAATAGTTTAAAAAAACTAAAAATCACGCTTTTTATAGAAAACCGAACTAAAAAATAGAAAAAATATATATATTTTTTTTTATTTATTTATTTGAATACACATACTACTATCATTACAGGATACCTAATACAATAGCGTATGTCAATATTACAGATGGGTAGAGTAACAGGCTCTTCTGAATTCGTTCAGTGTACAACTAAATATGTCAGTACTTTCCGACATTACATTGAGCGTCCGCAGCGCACGCGTCAGGGGCGCGCGCTGTAGGAGGTTAGTGCGCGCGCGTGGTATCGCCAGCAGCGCCGGCCTCCGTCGCCTCGCCGCGTATGCATCCGGTACACACAACTGGATCAGCTCTAAAACCCTCGGGTTATGTATTTTTCCTCGAAGCACTTTAAATAAGTAAGTGGCGACAGCTACGTCCCTCCTCGTTGTGCGTCAGACAGCAAAGGACTCACCTGCGAATACAGACTGCTGTGAATGGCCGACTCAAACACTTTAGCTGGAGTGCACAATACTGCTACAGGTCTATAATCACATGGTTCGGTCCCACCACTACCCTTCGGCACAGGCACTACCCGAGTGAGTTTCCAACGATCGGGAAACGTTGCTGCTCGAATAAACACATTGTATAAATGTAACAACGGGTCCACCAATACTGCATGGCAATCTCTAAAAATAAAGGCCGGAATACCATCAGGTCCAGCGGATCGCTTAGGGGCCAAGCGCGCGAGTGCGGTCCGCACGTCGGCGCGGCGCAGCAGCGCGAGGTGAGCCCGCGCCGCTCCCGCCGCGCCCGCCGCACGGCCCGCGCCCGCCGCTGCCGCACTCAGTGCGGGAGTCTCTGGGTTATATACTGACTGAAAGTAACGAGCAAATTCATTAGCACACTCATAGTCCGCCAGCACCCTTCCATCTTTAATTAATTTCCTATTATTAGTACTGCCCCTTCTGGATCTAACATACCCCCAAAACGCTCTCGGCTCTCTAACCAAATGCTGTTGAACACGGTCGCGGTACATGTCATGAGCACGTGCGATCTCAGCCTTGACTCTCGCCCTATATCTTGCAAACTCCATGTAGTCGTGCGGTAATTTACTAGATTTGTACTTTTTATGCAATTTGTATTTAATTTGTATGTCTTTAATTAGGTCAGCTGTGTACCATACCGGGTATTTATATCTATTATTATTCATTACACACTTCTTTTTTATAGGAACACACATATCAAACACGCCATACAACCTTTCATAAAACAAATTTATAACTAATTCCTGCTCCTGTAAACAATACATCTCACTCCAATCTATCTTAGCTAATAAGTCGTACATTGTAATAAAGTCAGCTTTATTAAAGTTCCATAACGATTCACGATTTATCGTGGATTGCACACGCAGACTATCGTGTAGTAAAGAAGTGTGTGTAGAAGACGAATGATTATGTGTGTGAGGCGCCGAGAGAGCGGAGGGTGCAGGAGGCGCGCGGGATGGCGGCGACGACGGCGACGACGGCAGCTGCCGCGCGGACGGGGCTCGCGCGGCAATGTCGACGCTGACGGCCAGCGGCGGATGATATTCGTCCACGGGCTGCAAACCCTCGTCCGCTGCGCCCACTGACACGGACCCGCTCGCGCTCAGTACTAAGTCTAACTGTCTATTGTGACTATTTGGTACCGCGTTACACTGAACGAATTCACAGAATGCCATAAAATATTCATAATAGTTAGAAATGTTATTGTTACACGAGTACAAGTTAAAATCTCCTAGTATAAGTAAATTATTTTTATATTTTACACATAACTTTTCCAATATCCTAAACATCATTATATATTCATTATCCTCAGTATTCGGCGGTATATAAACAGTACAACAAGCGAATAAAAAACGACTTTTTAAATACACAGCAGCACAAATAAGTTCAAAACTTTGATTGTCAATATTTACATCAATTGGCACAGGCACTCGCCTTAACTCATACCTCGGTGCGGCCACTAAAAATACGCCTCCTTGTTTACGCCCATCAGCTCGGTCGCAGCGCAGTATTTGATATTCAGGGAGCACAAATTCTGCGTCGCGAATACCTTAATTGAGGCCAGATTCTGTGATGGAAAATAAATCGAAGCCTGACGATTGTAACAAATATAAAAACTGTGTAGTCTTTGTCCTCAATCCTCTCACATTCTGATATAAAATATTAATATTGAAATGTTTTCTGGAGTATTTACTGAGTTGTGCTGTCGGTAGCTTTGGCTGAGGGTCGAAACCAAACCCACTCGCAGTATTCAACATTTATTGGCCATACTTCTGGTTCACAGAGCTTCTCAAAATTAGACAAAGTGACACCAATCTTGAAAGAAGAATAATCTCTTTCTATTTTAGGTTTCAATTTTTCAACAGATAAGTCAGAATCGTTTTCTACTCCCAGTACTTGTTTGATGTATTCCCTCAAATCTGTATCTGTCGTAGTTTTCTCTAACCTCCACACATGTAAAAACTTTTTACGCTCGACTGCCTTCAGAGATCCAATGGAGTTATTACCTCCTCTTTTTATTGTAGGGTTATTTCTCCTCTTACTTCTAACTTTCACCCAATCACTATCGTAATCTTTAGAATCCGCTGTTTTCCTAGCCATCGCTGCATAGGTAGTTTGCACAGGGCGCGCTGTTTCGGGCGCCAACGCAAGCGCGGGCTCAGGCTGTAGCGAGGCCGCGAGCGCCGTTGAGGCCGCAGTCGCAGTGACCGACCCAGGCGCTCGTACGTTACTATTTAGCCTCATGCATGTGCCACACGGCGGCGGCGGGACATCGGAAGTAGCAGATTGTATAGTTGGTACCGAGGTCTGCCTCTCATGTTCCATAGTTTTCATTCTATGTTCATACGAAATACATTTCATATTAGCCTCCTTCAATTCTTGTCTCAATTTTCTATTTTCTAATACGAGTGTGGCCACCGTATCTCTTATTTCCTTCATAATATTCGACTCAAATAGACTAAGTTTCGCTAAAATCATACTATTAACTTTTTCTACTATCTGATCCGATGTCAATGACACTTCATTGGAAGCAATACCTTCAGGATACTGGTTCGTTTCGCGTTGGCTAGTGGTTGGAGTAGAAACACCACGTACAGGAGTGTCGTCTGTGACGCGAACTCGCTGGGTAACATTGGAGCAGGAAACGCATTTAAAAGTACGTCTCAGATGTACCTGACCCTCAGTAAAAGCAGCCGTAGTAATATTGGCGCATGTATAATGATATCCAGCTTTGCATCCATTACATTTAATCAGCTCCCCGGCACTGGGCTTTCTACCGCAAGCGACGCAATTCATTTTGTTTTTCGAGTGCGAGCGAGACCGAATGCGAATTCCCGCAAGAGTGAAAGAGCGCGACGCGCGGCTCAGATCTTCGTGCCACCCGCAATTTGTTTATTGTCACTGCACTTGTTAAAACACAGAAAACTGTTATAAATTGTCATAAATTCACAAAATTATCACTGTACTCCATATCACAGGCACCTATTGACTTATAAAGTTCAATTTAAACACATTCTTATAGCAATTTAGTCCCAATTAACTAATTTACAAAAATATTAATCAGGAGCGTGCTCCGTCCGTGTATGTAACGTATTTTATATTATTCAATATCATGAATGATTCGCCTTAATACGTAGTTTTTTAATTTAAAATTTCAATCTACTTATATATTTTTGATAATATTTAAACATTTGCATGTTGCTTTTGTGATAAATTCACAATACACTTTTTTATAACTTTGAATCATATATCATATTTAATCAATGATCTATCAATGTCACCTCTTTAAAGGTCGAGGCCACAGATTAGTTTTTACTCGCTACAAAAGCTTCGAAACGTTTGAATTACGAACACAGTTTTTGTAAGAAAGAACACAGTTAAACCGACCAATTAGGACATTATATTTTATTTTAAAAAAAGCGCGGGGTGCATGGTGTCAATAGTTATATATATTTTAATGACAGATATGAGTAGAGTGATTATCATTTCGATAATATCTTAAAAAGCACCCCACGCTTTTTTTTAAATAAAATATTTTATTTTTTATTAAAGTAAAACTTTTATTACATCGTCTCAAACTTTTTCGTCTGCGTGTTGCATGTCGCGTGACGGTCGGCCGCGGAGTAGGGATAAAGTGAAAGGCGCTCGTCAGAGCGCCTTTCACGTCTATTATCGTTTATAAATGTAACCAATATTTTATGGTAACTAAAATACGTGAACAGTGACATTCGATTTTCGAAAAAAATAATATTTCGAAAATTTTTAGTTAAATGTCTATAATGTGAAAAAAAGTTTCACTTTTACGGTGGTTTCATAAAACCACACAATCTTTTTTTTTTCTATTTTTCAGTTCGGTTTTCTATAAAAAGCGTGTTTTTTAGTTTTTTTAAACTATTATTTATTTGTTTTATTGACATGAGCTTTAATTAAAACGTATAGTCTCTGAGTACAGATAGAAAAATAGATCTCATTTAAAATATAGTATAGACTATAAATTTGTCTATTCTATTAAAAGACACATTTCATTTTTTTATGCTATCATTACATAGTATAAAACAAAGTCTCTTTCCGCTGTCTGTCCCCTTATATACGCATATCGTTAAAACTACGCAACGGATTTTGATGCGGTTTTTTTTAATAGTTAGAGGGTATTAATGGGGTGGTTTTGATCTATAATTCATGTATAGTGTAGAAGAAATAATTTTCAAGATTTAGAACTTTAATCGCAAACGCTGGCTGAACCATAAGTGATAAATAAAAACAATGTTCTACATTTATAAATACCTTTATAAGATCTACAAAAAAGTCCGCGAGGGCATATGGCTCTTAGGGATAACCCACAATGACCATTTTATTTTTTTACTTTTTACGAGAACTAATGGCCGATTTTAAACATTACAGCATTAACTTTCATTCAATTAACTATCTTAAATAGGTTGTGCATGTAATATAGATGATCCTAGCATGCAATTTAAACAAATATTTTCGAAGATATTGCAGTATTAACATAGCTGGACAGCATTTATTACTTTTGATGCAGAACAAAATTCGCCGGGTCAGCTAGTAAATTATATATAGTGGGTAAATTTCAATAGGTTATTTCTCTCTTATTTATGTGGACAATTTTATGTCAAAGAAAGTTAAATAAAACGTTGTTAGAGTATTTACAATAAAGTTTGTCCGGTTTGTGACTGCCAGCGAACCATCACGAACATGCATCCCGGAAGTTACGTTGAAATTCTTAAATTTTATTTTTATATTGCTGTTTTTCTTATCCAAGTGGACCTCTTGATATATACACTCGAGAGCAATGAATCCGGGTCACTTAAAGAATCCTAAAAATCTCGGAAACTAAAAATGCTAGGTTAATGCAATAAATTGTATTTAATAGACAATGTAATACTCCTTAAATGAAGGTATTAAAACTTCTTAGTTATTGTAAAGTAATATCATAAAAAAATCAAATTTGAAAAAGGGCCACTTTCGAAGATGGAACTACGAAATTACAGCATTTGGTTTTGCTTTTGTTTGTAATCTGTCATTTATGTGGGTACATAAACCATGTTGATAGTGCTCTATATTCATTATTCAAGCTGAAATTATGTCGCTTACGCCTGAAGAATGCACCAGATACTTACAATGCTGGAAACCGGCCGGAGTCAGCGCGATACAGCCAGGACTGTTGGTGTGTCGCTGTCAACAGTACAAAGAGTTCTCCGACGTTACGAAGAAACTGGTTCTACGCAGGTTCCTACGCAGGTTCCTACGCAGACCAGGAACGGGCAGAACCAGGTATACCACAGCACGAGAAGACCGATACTTGGTGAACACCATGCTTCGAAATCGCTTTCTCACAGGAACTGAACTCACCAATCAGTTTCGACGCCTCGGAGGAAGTAACCCAAGTGCATGGACAGTAAGACGTCGGCTTGCTGAATCTAACTTAAAACCCCTTAGACCTGCAAACGGCCCTAAACTGGAGCGTTGGCATCGTATTTCAAGACTAAGATATGCCCACAGCCACGTACATTGGAGTATTGAAGATTGGTCAAAAGTTATGTTCTCCGACGAATCAAAATTTATGCTCTACAAGCACGATGGAAGACACAGAGTGTATCGAAGACCAGGGGAAAGATTCAAGCAAGCATGCATCGAGGAAAAAGTAGCCTACGGTGGTGGGTCTGTACTTGTGTGGGCCGGAATTTCTTCTGAAAGTCGCACAGAGCTGGTGATCATAGAAAACGGCTCTTTAACTAGCGTAAGATATGTGGAAGAAATCCTCAATGATCACGTTGGTCCATTTATGGTCAATTTAGGTGAGGATGCTATATTTATGCATGACAATGCCCGACCTCATACAGGTAGGATTGTGAATGACTACCTTCAAGAGATGAACATTACTCGTATGGAGTGGCCAGCGCGCAGCCCGGATATCAACCCGATCGAGCATGCTTGGGACGAGCTAGGCAGATGCGTAAAACAACGAAACCCTCCCCCAATCACGCTTCGTGAGCTCAAAATTGCTCTCACAGAGGAATGGGAGAATATTCCCCAAAATCGTATAAGGAACTTGGTGTACAGCATGCCAAACCGCGTAAACGCAGTAATGGAAGCACGAGGAGGCAATACGAAGTATTAAAATTCAAGAAAATCGTAATAAAGTTCAAAAATTTCATGTTTCCTATTTTTGTTTTAAGGAGAGATCAGCAGATTTTTTCTTTATGTAATTTTGTGTTAATAAAATGTATGGTGACTCATATTTTTTTTACTTTCATTTAAGGAGTATTACATTGTCTATTAAATACAATTTATTGCATTAACCTATCATTTTTAGTTTCCGAGATTTTTAACATTCTTTAAGTGACCCGGATTCATTGCTCTCGAGTGTATTTTGAACGATCGAAACTCGACATGGCGCACTTTATGTTCCACAGTATTCTGAGAGGTCGTGGTATTTCACCTGTCGAGTCGGCCCGTTGATGCAGCAAACTGTGCGGTTTTAACACTGTTTAAAGTGGCAGTAAGTAGATTCAAATATTTTAATTGGACCTCGCTGTGATTCAAGAAATGTAATAATCTTACGTTATGTGTTTATTAGCATCCATTATTACTGATATTATTATGTTTGGGTTGTAATTTAAATTAAAAAAAATGTTAGTTGATTTAATTTATTCTGACTGGCGATTTTATATCGAATCAAGAAATCACCCCATAACGACATACCTTTAGATATTACTAATGAGAATCTATGTTACATATTTATAAATCCAACACAATTGAAGATACAAACATTTGTTATTTTATTCAATTCCTTGTATTATGATAATATCAATAAATAAATATAGTATAGATAATTAATATTGTCCTAATATTGTCTTGTTTAACTTTCTTTCATCACCTGAAATACGAATATTATAAATAATTTATTACGAAACAACAAGTTGTTCATTGCTGTTTTAGATTGCCGTAATTTTAATAATTCCCTGACAATACCAGAAATGAAAAGAGTATTCATTCAATTTAAACAATTTAAATTTAAATTCATTTTATCAAAACAAACGTAGAACATTACTGACTTAATAAAACTTTACAAACAGACGGAATCAAAGTTGTCAAATGAAATATTATTGAAAGTTTGAACCAAGTATTTGGTTGAACTTCAGAAGACATTAAAACCATTACTGTTATATATATACAAAAAAAATGTTATGTTGAAATAAACTATAGTTATTTATTATAACTATAGTATAGTTCAACATAGCACTTTTTTTCTTTATTTATATGATGTAAGTACTAAAATAGAGATGCACCAATTGACACCAATTGGTCTAGTGACACAATCTAAACTAAAATCATGCAAACTCAGTCTAATTCAAATGATTGATTTTTTTTTTACTTTTTATTTCATGGATAAGGGGCAAACAAGCAAGTGGTTCACTTGATGATAAGTCTAGCGCCGTCCATGGATTTTTTCTATAGTGTTACAGTTGCGGTGACGGCCTTCAAGGCAGTGCAATGGAAAAGACAGGGAAGGGAAAAGACGAATACCTCTCTCATTGAATAACACATGGCATAAAACACTTGACGTCTTCTAAAAAATATTGGTGTAATCCGAATCCACCGGTGAAGAACCAGGCATTGCAGATACTATAAGGAAAGTTTAATTGAAATAGTTTTTATTCTAAAGCCAATAAAGTATTGCATAGTCAAAAGTCTATCAAGACATCTATCGGGTAATTAATTTAGTAGGAAAATTAATTAAATGTTACCAAGAAAACCCCCTTTTTTGATCAACACTTAGCGTTCCAATAAGCGTGATATTGATTTCTTGGAATTCCCGAAAAATTACATTTTTTGGAACGAAGTTCCTTAAGGCAGGCTTGGAGGAGATAGGGATTTTGCTGCGCGAATGAACTGAAAAAAATATGATAGTAAAAGCGTAAGAAAAAGTCCGTGGAATAAAACGGTTAAATGAGACGTGCGCAGGCGGGACAGTCGTATACACAAGCGACTAGTGACTACCTTTCTCTTTCTCCGATTGTCGATTCTACATTAGCCGTAGGAACTCCGTTCCTACCTGGTGTCCTACGACACCATTTTATATTTTTCGCTAAGTGAACACTTCCAAGTCTCGATGGTCCAGTGGTGAGCTCTCCGCCTCTAAATTAGAAGTCCCTGGATCGATTACTGGCTCAAACCAATGAGTTCTCGGAATAGTTTTTGGGAGTTAAGAGTTAATCGACTGTCTCTAACTTTGTACTCTTTGTGTAGCAATATGTTCCGCCCCCTATTTTATTTGCGAAGTGACAATTAGGTAAGCTGAGGCATAACGGCCGTTTGCTACACTTTTGGACAGACAAAGGCGTAATGTTTTTTTTATATTAAGAATAATTATAGATCTATCATATTTAGAACTATCAAATTTAAGTCGAAGCGTTGCCGCTGCTCTTCCTTTACATAGCTTCACGCCTTTTTGATACCCGAAGTTGTAGGCAGAGGCTGTTAAGCCTCGTCTCGCCGTTATGTTTACATTCCAAATGGAATAGTTGGCGAACCTATTGCCATACCGAGCACAAAGTTTTCAGTCATCGATATTTATCACACATACCTTCCGAAAACAATTTCGAAAAGTCATTGGTGTGAGCCAGCGTCAGGAATTGAACCCGGACCTCTGGATCAGAAGCCGTGTGCTCGCCCACTGCGCCACCGAGACTCTTCATTTATGGTATTAAAATGTGTTGATTTAAAAAAAATACTCCACAAATATATTTCTTCTTTATTTTAATACAGTTCTTTACTATATTTTTTTCTATATTCTTCACAAATACATCAGTGAAACCTATAAGCAATGAGAAATCCGATAAATGCCAAAATGAGATACAAGAAGGCTTTATGCTTTCTGTTTTGAATAACCATCTGTTCTGTCTGTAACAAACTGTCCCGATTTTCTATATTTTTCATGTTTATCTTAATGTAAAGCGCAATCCACTGTTTGAAGTAATAATGCTGAGCTGAGTAATAACATCTGTTGAGTTTAAATCCAAATACACGGCGATGTTTTCGATTTCTGGCTTATACCAATAACATAACATAACTTCACGCCTTTTTCTACATGAAAGTATAGGTAGCGGCTGTTAAGCCTCGTCTCGCCGTTATGATTACGTCCCAAATGGAATAGGTGGTGAACCTATTGACATACCGGGTAGTTTTGTAAGTTTGTAGTCATCGATATTTATTACACATAACGAAATTAAATTCGAAAAGACATTGCTGTAAGCCAACGTAAGGATTCCAATTTTTATTTTTTATGGGATAGGAGGTCAAACGAGCAGGTCACCTGATAGTAAGCAACTAGCGCGGTCCATGGACACTAGCAACACATATTGTGCTACATTTAATTCATTCAACAAATTCTAAGGAAACTCAGAATCTTATTTATGTGCTTAACCACACATCTATTTAAAGCAAAAATAAATTAACCAGTTAAAATATACCTTATCTCCACCTGTATTCCAAAACTTGTAAATGAAATCCATATTTCACCAAGTTTGAACTAAATTTCATGTAACAGGTGTTGAATCTATTATAGTAAACAAGGAAACTTTTTAAATTACGCTATTCTAAATTAAAACCCTTATTATCACTTTATTCATCCTTTAATAAAAAACTTGTGTGGTTTTATGAAACCACCGTAAAAGTGAAACTTTTTTTCACATTATAGACATTTAACTAAAAATTTTCGAAATATTATTTTTTTCGAAAATCGAATGTAAGTCACTGTTCACGTATTTTAGTTACCATAAAATATTTCCTCCAGTAAATATGATATTTTGATTTATTATGAAAATGTGACAAATACATTTATAAAGAGCACTATCTTATCGCTAATAAATTGACGAACATAACTGTGTCACATATATGTAGTTCACTTTTTGGAATTGGAAACTTAAAAGCCTCCGTCGTTTACAATACATACGAATTTATTATATTCCCTTTAATCGTGTCATTTGTTATATTAATAATATTTTTTTTTTTCTCCGCCTGCAATACGTACGTACGTATATGTATGTATGTAAAAAACAAACAAACAAACAAACCCGATCCTAGAAAATGTGTCGAAATTGGTAAAGAGGACGGTAATTAGACAATCATTCATACGGGCCTCGTGGTGCATCGGTAAACCGCACTACCGATAACACGAGGTCGGGGCGGGTTCGATCCCACCCGAGTGCAAACAAACGAATATATTTATTGTGTTGTTTGTACGGCGTCTGGGGGTGTTTTTCTATTCTACATGTTTTTACGGTATTTATTTACAAAAATAAAGTGTATATTTGGGTAATTAATTAATAATAAATAAACGATAATAGACGTGAAAGGCGCTCTGACGAGCGCCTTTCACTTTATCCCTACTCCGCGGCCGACCGTCACGCGACATGCAACACGCAGACGAAAAAGTTTGAGACGATGTAATAAAAGTTTCACTTTAATAATAATATCTTGGACACAAATCACACAGCGCCCTCCAGTTCCAAACTAAGCAACTAAATGCTTGTGCTATGGATACTAGATAACGGATACTAATACATATATACTTTTCTTTTGTAAATACATACTTATAATACATAGAAAAACACCCAGACGCCGCACAAATATTCATGTTTGCCACAAATATTTATGCTCGGGTGGGAATCGAACCTCCGACCTCAGTGCTGCAGCCGGTAGTTTTACCAATGCGCCACGAGGCCCGTCAAGTCTTTGATAATGTTTATAATTTCCCATCTAAAAAACACCAGGTGGCCAGGTTATCCACTTTTCCATAAAAAAAAACTATTTCATAACAAGAGTTTTTCAACACTATTTCATAGTAAGTCATTTGCCTTCGCTAAAATTTTCAACACCAATATTGAAATATAATATGGATGAAATTCTGTCACACGTATAAGTTTTTGTTATTAATCATGTCTTCATAAGGCTCTATATATTGTTTTATGACTAGAAAGGGAATTGCTTTCTGATCGAAGAAAAATAGGCTCTTCCACTCTCTCTCGCTCTCTCTCTCTCTCTCTCTTTCTCTCTATCATAACATAGTCAAGATTGACGGTTTGTAGGAATCAAAAATGACATATTTTCCACTTTACGTTAGCTTTATCTTGTATTATTTGCTCATGTACCTTTTCCTTATGTCTATCGGCAGTCTATGAGACGTATGCTAGGTTTTTTCAAATTCGTGTATTTTGTTCTTTGTTTTCTTTGAAAATGAGTTCTAAGGACGTAGGTTAGAACAGAAAAGATATGGACATTTAACGTGACGCAAATAACTTGATATTGCATCAGCATCAGCAATTCTAGCTATTGATATTGCTTTTTATATGGTAAATGGGCAAACCCTTTCTAATCATATCTTTTATATTAAGATGTATCACTTCTCCAAGTTCCACGTCCCCAACCGAAAAGAACATAATAATTTAACTTTGTAATAAAATAGAACTTCATAGTAATACTTTAAACAAAACAATGGTAGGCAGAACTGTATATTCTCATCAAAAATGTAGTACCAACTTTAGTTCCAGTGTAAAGAGCTTGTCAACTGACGGATGTGTATGAAGCGGAAGGATCACTCCACCGAGTAAATATGTCCCCACTAAAAGCTTTCATATGATAAGCGGTCAAACCTTATTTTAGGAATATTATCACAGAGCAAATCTTATCTCTGGTCGTTATAAAAATGTTAGTTTACGCATAACATAAATTTAAATTCATAATTATTTTAATACAGATTATGACGTTATGAAAAGTATTTGAAGGTTAGGACCAAGGTAAAGGTAGTGATATGAAAAAAAATACTGGTCTCTTTCAAAAAGAGAAATACGTGATACCCATAGACGACCGGGAACTCTATGGGAAACGGGTGTAAATATTGTCAGTTTCAATTCTTATTTTCCGTAATGGACTTGGACTCCTTGGAATGAAGTTATCAATAATTTAGTACATACATGCTTACAATACAGAGGAAAATGTCCAGACACCATACAATATACATTAATGTTCGTTCATGTTATGTTTTATATATTACAGCTGTAGAACCACCCAGGTGTCGGCTAAATTGACTCGATCTTACAGAAAATACTATATATATATTACTAATATTATTTTAGTCGCGTTGCATTTGGTAAAGGAGTTATCTAGAGGCCCAACCCTTTCCTGTCCCTTCCCTTTTTTATGTGATAGGGGGGCAAACGAGCTGGCGTGTCACCTGATGGTAAGTGACTAGCGCCACCCATGGACATCTGCAACACATATAGCGTTACAGTTGCGTTGTGGACCTTTAAGGGAGTAGGATAGGAAAGAGAAAAGAAAAAAGAGAAAAGAGAAACTCGTATAAAAGAAACGCGGCATGAGCCACTTTACGTCGATCTTCTGAGAGGTCATGGTATTTCACCAGGTCGAGCCGACCCATTCATGCAGCGAACTGCTTGGCTCTGTTGAAACCTGTTCGCTATCTCGTCTTTAAAGATGGCAACGCGACTGTGACCCGCTTGGTGGACATTAGTCGCTTACTACCAGGTGACATGCTTTCTTCTTTACCCTTCCCTATGAAAAATATACTTAAGTGGAGATCAAATCCAAGATAGAATCCCTACTGTTTCCAAATTTATACTCATAATTGTTTAATTTGGCTAAAGTTCTGATATACGGAGTAATCGCTTTTCCAATTTCTCGTTTTTTTTTCTGTATTTATTCACAATGCAACCGAGTTTAATGCGTTTATTGGAACAACTCAAGCAGTAACGATATCACCGTAATTATTAATAGCTTTCGATTTATTTCGAGAGGAAAAATATTGAAACGACGATTTAAATTAAAACAAAATACATGATTGTTTTTCTCTTTGATAGCGTGGTCAACAGTTGTTATTTGGACCACGAGGTGCAGAGGCTTTTTTTTATTACGGCATTGTTATGTTCGCTTCACTATTGTCAATTTGGATTTCATCATCATCATCATCATTAGCCTGTTGCAGTCCACTGCTGGACATAGGCCTCTCCCAAGGTGCGCCACAACATCCGATTCTCCGCCTTCCGCATCCAGTCTTTTCCAGCAGCCCTTCTGAGGTCGTCTGACCATCGGGCTGGTGGGCGTCCTACACAACGCTTACCAAGTCGCGGTCTCCACACCATGACATTTGGATTTGTTTTAATTAAATAGAAATAACGCACATACACACATTTTTATGAGATAGGCATCAGTTGATATACATCGACCAGCACTACCGTTAGTTGTGCAGTTGCGCAGTTGCGTTGCGGACCTTTAAGGGAGTAGGATAAACAAGGATGGGAAAGGGGGCTGATCCTTCTTGTACATCTCTCACCGAACAAAACCCGGCATGAGTCCCTTTACGTCATTTTTGTTTGTGTTATCAAATCACATCCTTAATAGCCTAAGGTCTAAGCAGTGGCTTAACTCAAAATCCTAATAATATGATTACAAAGATGTATCATGTGAAAAAAAAGTAAAAAAAAATATTTTTTTTTTCATTTTTTTTGTTGGTGTTTAATTCCTCGTTGTAAATTATAATTTAAACCATCAATTGATACAATGACATTACTTATTCAACCGAAAATTCGAAAATTTCACTTTATGAATACACAACTTTGACAACTTAGAACTATTTTAATAAATGTACAATATTTCTTTGTTATTGAAACTGTTTAAAATTAATTTAACACTAATACACATTCTGTAACATAAAAATAAAAAGACTCAACTGTGTAGTATGACTTCTTCTTTGACCTAAAATAAATATGGTATAACTATTCCAGGTATTCTTACAGTGGTAGAGCCAAGCAGTTCGCTGCACGAATGGGCCGGCTCGACCGGTGAAATAACATGACCTCTCAGAAGACCGACGTAAGGTGGCTCATGCCGCGTTTTTCGTTCGTTGAGAGAGGTACCCGGAGGCCCACCCCCCTTCCCCATCCTTTCCTATCCCCTATCCCTTATAGGTCGGGAACGCAACAGTGACACTATATGTGTTGCTGGTGTCCATGGGCGGCGTTGGTTGCTTACCATCAGGTGACACGCCTGCTCGTTTGCCCTCCTATCCCATAAAAAAAAATGTATAACAAGGTACTATTATAAAAAAGTGATAATTGAGTAGTGAGAAAAGTTGTAAGACCCTTCATTTCCAATCGACAAAAGTTAGTTTTAGAAGCAGTCTAAAAAAAGTTTGCTTTTTAATTAGGCACTCACCTAAGTTGAAGTAATGATTGCTGATATTGATTTCTTTTCTTTGTTATTAATGACATGATTCTGTAAAAATTTTTTAGTTTATTTGTTTAGTTAAAAAACATAAAACAAATTTACATCTAACTAGTTGACCGAGCGAACTTTGGAAGCAATAGTATAAAAAATGACATTTTCGGTTATCACTAGGAGAAAGACATACACCATGGCGGATTTTTAACCGAATTCGAAAGAAAAGAAGGGGGTTCGCAATTCGACTGTATGGAATTTTTTTATGTCTTTTCACCGATATTTTCATCAATTACGGATGGATTTCATCGTTTTTTTTTTGATGGATGGTGTTTACTTTTAAGATGGTCCCATTTTCACCAAGTCAGGATCTGATGATGGAAACCAGGAGAAATCGAAGGCGACCGAGTACTGTGTTTTTGTTACGTAATAGTGATTTCTTAGGGATATGCTTTATGGTGTCAACATGATGCTGCTTTTAGAGACAGCACTGCAATTGGTCGATGAAACTACTTTGTAATATGTAGGGCTAGCGTGTTGCTTGTGAGGTATGCTTGAATATACATCTGATGCTGCTGTAATGATGATGAAGCTAGAGAACTCTAACACGGTTAGTAGTTAGGACACAATTCTGTAAAAATGTTTGTTATTTTTTATTTTCTGCAATACTTTCCCGGCTACGATTGGCCTTCATTCGGGCTACAGTGTTATCGGGTCTGCCCTACTTACAAAAATATAAATACTTAACAAGTATTATCAAACCCCATAGTCTTACAGTAACGGTGGTCCCGTGGGCAAGCACACGGTTTCTGAATCCAGAGGTCGCGGGTTCGAATCCTGGCACACACCAATGACTTTTCGAAAGTAAATAATTTATGAAAGTTATGTGTGATAAATATTGATGACTAAACACATTGTGCCCGGTATGGCAATAGGCTATTTCATTTGGGACGTAAACATAACGGCGAGCCGAGGCTTAATAGCCACTGCCTACACCTTCGGGTAGAAAAAGGTGAAGTTATGTGTTATGTAAACAAACTCTTTTAACTAAGTACCTATTATTAACAATTATAGCTCCCTAAAAATATCAGCCATTTAACTGACGGACGTGTAATAAGTGGTAATATACACTCGAGAGCAATGAATCCGGGTCACTTAAAGAATCCTAAAAATCTCGGAAACTAAAAATGCTAGGTTAATGCAATAAATTGTATTTAATAGACAATGTAATACTCCTTAAATGAAGGTATTAAAACTTCTTAGTTATTGTAAAGTTATATCATAAAAAAATCAAATTTGAAAAAGGGCCACTTTCGAAGATGGAACTACGAAATTACAGCATTTGGTTTTGCTTTTGTTTGTAATCTGTCATTTATGTGGGTACATAAACCATGTTGATAGTGCTCTATATTCATTATTCAAGCTGAAATTATGTCGCTTACGCCTGAAGAATGCACCAGAATACTTACAATGCTGGAAACCGGCCGGAGTCAGCGCGATACAGCCAGGACTGTTGGTGTGTCGCTGTCAACAGTACAAAGAGTTCTCCGACGTTACGAAGAAACTGGTTCTAACCTACGCAGACCAGGAACGGGCAGAACCAGGTATACCACAGCACGAGAAGACCGATACTTGGTGAACACCATGCTTCGAAATCGCTTTCTCACAGGAACTGAACTCACCAATCAGTTTCGACGCCTCGGAGGAAGTAACCCAAGTGCATGGACAGTAAGACGTCGGCTTGCTGAATCTAACTTAAAACCCCTTAGACCTGCAAACGGCCCTAAACCGGAGCGTGGGCATCGTATTTCAAGACTAAGATATGCCCAGAGCCACGTAAATTGGAGTATTGAAGATTGGTCAAAAGTTATGTTCTCCGACGAATCAAAATTTATGCTCTACAAGCACGATGGAAGACACAGAGTATATCGAAGACCAGGGGAAAGATTCAAGCAAGCATGCATCGAGGAAAAAGTAGCCTACGGTGGTGGGTCTGTACTTGTGTGGGCCGGAATTTCTTCTGAAAGTCGCACAGAGCTGGTGATCATAGAAAACGGCTCTTTAACTAGCGTAAGATATGTGGAAGAAATCCTCAATGATCACGTTGGTCCATTTATGGTCAATTTAGGTGAGGATGCTATATTTATGCATGACAATGCCCGACCTCATACAGGTAGGATTGTGAATGACTACCTTCAAGAGATGAACATTACTCGTATGGAGTGGCCAGCGCGCAGCCCGGATATCAACCCGATCGAGCATGCTTGGGACGAGCTAGGCAGATGCGTAAAACAACGAAACCCTCCCCCAATCACGCTTCGTGAGCTCAAAATTGCTCTCACAGAGGAATGGGAGAATATTCCCCAAAATCGTATAAGGAACTTGGTGTACAGCATGCCAAACCGCGTAAACGCAGTAATGGAAGCACGAGGAGGCAATACGAAGTATTAAAATTCAAGAAAATCGTAATAAAGTTCAAAAATTTCATGTTTCCTATTTTTGTTTTAAGGAGAGATCAGCAGATTTTTTCTTTATGTAATTTTGTGTTAATAAAATGTATGGTGACTCATATTTTTTTTACTTTCATTTAAGGAGTATTACATTGTCTATTAAATACAATTTATTGCATTAACCTATCATTTTTAGTTTCCGAGATTTTTAACATTCTTTAAGTGACCCGGATTCATTGCTCTCGAGAGTATTTAGTAAACTGAAAGACATGTGAATGAAAGTGATTTTATTTGTCAGTAGACATTTTGAAGGTGTATAATAATGTAGTTCATTTACTTTGATCTACCACTTTGTTGATCCAGCGTTTGCAATTAAATTGCCAAACCTCGAATATGATTACATTTCTCTAAAAAAATATACATGAATTATACATATAAACCACCCCGGTGTTTTCATTAAAGGAGGGAACCACCCCGTTGACACCCTCCTTTAATAAAAACCCATCACAATCCGTTGCGTAGTTTCAAAGATCTTAGTATAGGCAGACAAAAGACGCGACTTTGTTTTATACTATGTAATGATATACGTACATTAATTTTCTTTGGCTGTTGTTTTAAACAAGCGTTCTAAACGAGATTACTCTCAACAAAGGAGTGCTTAATTAAGCGTATAAGAACTAGCTTTTCAAATTCCTACTTGAGCACCATTATGTCCTATTCATATATCACCTTCATATATAACCTTGAATCAAAATATTTATTTAATTAAATGTTGATGGTATTTTTAATTAGGTTATTTCTGAGCTATATCATGTAAAAAAGATGTTATTTAGGTTTATTTAACTAAATCCTGCGTTTTAATTAATATCTATTCCTGTAACAGTGAAATGATTATAAATATATCTTTAATATTTTTAATGTTTTTTTCGGACAACTTGCATAAATGTAACATTACAATTATTAAAACTACTACTCTGTGTAAAAAGTATCGGGTATATGTCAATAAAGAGACCCGCGTAAAAGAGGTCGTTCTAATTTTTTTACTGCATGTTGGTAGCACTGTACTGATTTAGCGCGCAAAATTTGAACGGGATCTGTCATTTAATTTGTTTTAAACTAAACTTTTTGTTGGTCATAGTTTTGAGTCCTCGGCGATTTTTACAATAGAAAATGTTGTTGAACAAAGAGTGTGCCTTAAATTTTGTGTTTCGAATAATATTTCATGTGGTGAATCACTAAAAATGTTGCGAAATACCTACGGCGAATCATGTATATCGAAAACAAGGGCTTATGAATGGTATAAGGCTATTAAAGAAGGCCGAGAAGTAGTAGTAGACTTGCCTCGTTCTGGTAGACCTTCAACCGCTACGACCAAAGAAAACATCGACAGAATCAAGAAGCTAGTGCTCGAAAATCGACGTATGAGTCTGAGAGAGTTGGCTAGTGAGGTGAACATATCTTTTAAGTCCGTCCACAATATTCTCATTGACATTTTAGGCATGAAATGCGTCGCCGCTCGACTAGTTCCAAAAGAGGTCAATTTTGTTCAAAAAGGGCAGCGAAAGCATGTCGCTGAAGACATGGTTTCCCGAGCTTCTACGGATCCGACCTTTATGAAACGTATAATAACTGGCGACGAGACATGGGTTTATGAGTATGACATGCAAACAAGCCAACAGTCTTCAGAATGGCGTCTCGAAAACGAGCCGAAACCCAAAAAACCGCGGCAAACTCGCACCAAAATCAAGGTGATGCTGACAGTTTGTTTTTACTACCGTGATGTGGTTCACTCCGAATTCCTTCCAGAGGGAGAAACAGTGAATAAAGAATATTATTTAGGCGTCATGAAGCGTTTGCGTGAGAGTATCCGCCGAAAACGTCCAGATTTGTGGCGACACAACTCATGGATGCTGCACCATGATAATGCACCATCACACACAGCCATTATAGTGAAAGAGTTTTTAGCGAAAAATTCAACAAACGTTCTCGACCAAGCACCCTATTCACCTGATATGGCTCCGTCCGACTTTTTTTTATTTCCCAAGTTAAAATTACCACTTCGAGGAAAACGTTTTGAGTCAATAGAAGCCATAAAAGAAAATTCGCTGAATGAGCTAAAGGCCATACCGCAAATAGCCTATGAAAAATGTATGGAAGACTGGGTGAAGCGGTGGAGATGTTGTATTGCAAGCGATGGGGCCTACTTTGAAGGCGATAAAATAAATTTAGATGAATAATTTGTATTTTTTGTTTTGTTGACAAATTCCCGATACTTAGTACACAGAAGGTATAACACAATAATAATTATTATTATACCTTGGAAACAATACACACAGCGCCCTCTAGTTCCAAACAAAGCATCTTAATGCTTGTTCTTTGGATGCTGGGTAATTAAGTAAACAAAAGTATTTATGTAATCATATGATTACATAAATACTTTTTTTAATACACGTACTTATACAATACATACTTAAAATACATAAAAAGACCCATACGCCATATTCAGGCTTGTCACAAATATTTGTACTTGGTGGGGCGATCCCCACCAAGTACAAATATTTGCAGAATCGAGGTAGACAGGTTCGATAACCTGTCTACCTCGATTCTGCAGTCGGTTGCATTACCAATGCACCACGAGGCTCGTCGTATCGTTTGCAACGTGTAACAATACAACGTATACAAAATGATAAGCAAGTGTAGTGATATTCCCTAGCAGTCAAGCATGGATGTTTGATATACTGCCAAAAGCAATTATTACTTTCTACGAACGCAATGTTAACATAACTTTACGCCGTGGTTACCTAAAGGTGTAGGCAGCTGCTGTTACCCTCGTCTTGCCTTTATGTTTACGTACCAAATGGAATAGGTGGCGAACCTATTACCATACCAGGCACTAATCTTTCAGTCATCGATATTTATCACACATAACTTTCGAAAACAATTCCAAAATGTCATTGGTGTGAGCAAATGTCAGGGTTCGAACAGGCGACCTCTGGATCAAGAGGTGTGCGCTCGACCACTGGACGACCGAGACAAACAAAACGCAAAAAACTATTATATTTAAATTATTTAATTCTTCATCAATAAGTTAATAATAAGTTACGGTTAGTTTTAGTGATGATGGGTAATAGCACTCTCGAGGGTTGCGCAATCTTAACTCTGCCCTAGGGTGTCGTAAGTGTTGACTTATGTATTTGACTTGATGCAGACAAATTTTGGTAAAATAAATGATGATAATTTTTCTCTCTGACTACTAATGAGTCTTGAGTTAAAATTGCTCACTAAAATGTCAATGAATTACATAATTCATTCTATGTATGGCTGTAGATTTTGTAGAAGTATAAAAAAATGTGTTCAAATGTGAACTAACCGCTGCCGAAATCTTGAAGTGTAAAGGTCGCGAAGACTGAATGTTACATTTTCTTTCAGTAAAAAACTTCACGACTACTGTAGCACGCTTCTACCTTGTCTAATTTTAAATCCCAAATATGGTAACAAAGTCCTTAAGTAATTACCTACTCTATATTGAAGTTTTGAGGTGAAAACTTTCTGAACTAATAAACGAGCTTAGATAAGACAAGCCATTTATTTGAATGTGAACAGGCGACCTTTTTAACTTCTAAGTAATATATCTTTTCGCGAAATATATATTCACCGATGTGAATGTCACATTTGTACGTAGACACATATATATGTTCGACTCGCACTTGACAAGAAGTGTAATCCACAGACAATACATCGTCTTCAGTTTTGTTCAATCTATTTAACATAATTCACGCCTTCCCCTTGGAGGCACTGAATCAGCTTTTCAGCGTTTCTAAAATTCATTGTCAACTTAACACACATTTGTATTCTACTCATGGCATTTGTATATTTTAAGGCTTTTTTTAAAGGTCTCTAATCCTATTTACATTACGCTTTGTAGACTTATGTAGAGATTTGTATGTGAAAGTGGTACAGTACATCAACCGCAATTTGTGTTTTGTTTCCTTTTTTAAGCTTAACAATAAAACTTCACACTAAACTCAACAGTGGTAGAGCCAAGCAGTTTGCTGCATGAATGGGCCGGCTCGACCGGTGAAATAACACGACCTCTCACACGATCGACGTAAAGTGGATCATGCCGCGTTTCGTTCGGTGAGAGAGGTATCCGGAGGCCCACGCCCCTTCCCCATCCTTTCCTATCCTACTCCCTTAAAGGTCGGCAACGCAACGGTAACACTATATGTGTTGCTGGTGTCCATGGGCGGGCCAGGTTGCCACGACCACCACCATCAGGTGACACGATGGCTTGTTTGCCCTCTTATCCCATAAAAAACGACCATAGTGGGATATGCAGAGAGAATAGAGCAGTATTTATTTTAACTGATTAGGGACAAACGAGCAAAAGAGGCACTTGATAATAAGCAATGCCGGATTTTAGATAGGGAGTGGGATGGGAAGCAAGGGGGAAGGATGTACACCTATGGATACCTCACGTACCGAACGAAACGCGGCATGTGCTACTTGATTTCGATTTCGTATCAGCCCATTCATGTAGCGCACTACATAGCTCTAAATTTGTTAAAAAATGACGTCACGAGAATTATAGTTTTTACATAACTCACTCCTTTCTTCAGGTTAGCTTGGAAAATTTTGATGCCATCTTAAGGCATGGTTAATTCAATTACGTATTTTTTGAAACGGTATTTTCTTTTACGCTAACAATATGGCCTGAAAATAGATCAAATCAAACAATTTGCTTTGAGCTCAGTTCTTGAAACTACTTTGAAGTCAGCCAGGATAAGCCTTCTTACCATTCGATGCATTGTCAATATGTCACATAGAAGGTTTATAACAGCCCATCAGACTCCTTTCAACTTTTTTTAGCTTTTGTAGTTAACAGAAATTATAGATTTTATATATCCACGGCCGTTATAACAATTATGTAGACAGTTATATTATCACCACGTGAATCCCAGTCATCAGTTATCGCACATGGCTTCCAAAAATATATGTCGAGACCTCTAATCCGATAATTATAATTAACCTATGTTATAATCAAATTACGCTAATGGGGACATATATATGATTAGATATTAAGATTTATAGTTTTTCTGGTGAGTCTCGAACCCTTTCTTAAAAGTCACTCATTTTACCGATGCAGGCCTGTAAGCATATTTATATTTACATAATAATAATGTCGTTATGGTTTAATGGTTTAATTTAACTAGTAATCACGGTCCCTTTTTTTCACCACCTATCAATATTCTATCAAAGAACGCTTAATTGTGGTTAACAATTCGGTCAACTACTGAAAACTTCAGCGCCGAGACCGAAGTATACGATATTAACCTTTGTTATATTAATTAAAACTTTTACAGCTGTGTCGTTAAGGCTATTGACGTTCAGCGTTTACGTAAAGTTAGTAAAATATAATAAATTTTAGAATTTATTTTTTATTAATTAACCATGCGACACTTTGCACACAAACGTGGATTTTTTTTTTACGTGCCATATGTAAAAGTTAGCGTAACCTATTGCCATACACCTATTGCTATTCATCGATATTTACCACACATAACTTCCTAAAAGAATTCTGAGAAGTTATTGGTCAAAGTTAATTAATTTTTACGTTCAATAAAATAAGAAGAACCGAAAAATTATCAAAAAAGCCTATTAAAAGTTTTTTTATTAATTCTTTTGACTTCATTTCTGAACTTACATTAAATAAGTATCAAAGGAATATATTAAATATCTTCAAAACTTTCAAGTAGGCAATTCACGATCAGCTATCTTTAATTAATCAGATCTTTAATATACAAAATTGAACAAAATTTTATTGGCATACCTTAATAAATCATGTCTCATTTTAAATCTTGTCTCGTCTGTTATTTTTTCTTCATAAAAATTCATTAGAAATATTTTCGAAAATCTATATGGTATACCTTCATTTATCCAGTACACAGATGTTTGTATGGAGTTAGGGGTCGAACACTGCCGCCTTCCTTACAGCAATCATTACTACTAACCAAAGAAGCCAAAGCCTAATTTCTTGATTTAACCCAATAGTGCGTTCTTGTAGAAAATATTTAACGAGCCCCCTCAAAGTTCAATAGAATTATTTTTATATTAATTCCATACTTAGGTATGTAATTATTTTACTTTGAACCTTGCCAGTATTTTAATGGCTTCCACTAAAGTTTCTAGCCTAAATTGTTTAGGGTTCCGAATCTCAAGGTGAAAAAAGAATCGAATACTTATAGAATCATTTTGTTATCGATGAGTTTGGCAAATAAGGACTTTTTTTGTCAAAAAATGTTAGGAAATACCGAAGTGAAATTTATAACAAATACTCATAATATCTACTGTCAAAAAACTGTGAAAAATCAAACTTCGATTCAACATCACCAGACCCATGATGTAAATTTTCGTCACAAGCAATGAAATCTAAACGTACCGGGTACTTTTGTGAACTCTGAACCTTTAAATTTAATCCAAAGTAACGTACACATACGTATGCCTTTTTCTACAAGAGGGTCTGACCAGTAGATGCCTCGACACACCAAATAATTACTCAGCGTAACCTATAGACCTATACTGGGCGCTGTGTTGTCAGTTATTGACATTATAACCTCCGAAAAGTTTGGTAAACAAACAATCCCACAACTTCTTGACTTTGAGACTTTGAAAAGAAGAGCTGGGCCTCCAGACCCCCAGCCCATATTGTTTACTTATATACAGGTAAGTTTATACAGAACCCTCGGCGAGCGAGTCCGTGTCGCCTTTTTTTTCTAATTAAGAGTAACGACGCTGTATTAAGGTTATCAGAAGAAAAGAAAATATTTGATGGTTAATTTGCAATTATTTGAAAAGCTTTTGATATTTAAATTTTATCGATAATTAATACAAAATTTAATTCCAAAATTAATAATAATTTTGGTAATATTTCAGTTATTTTGTGTTTATACCAATTTTCGAATCACCCAAATCACTGTGGAAATTGAATGGATTTGATGAATGGAATTGATCATGAATAGCGCTTGAAAACAGGACAGGTAATTAGAAAAAAAGAAAATATTTGATGGTTAATTTGCAATTATTTGAAAAGCTTTTGATATTTAAATTTTATCGATAATTAATACAAAATTTTATTAGAAAATTAAAAACAGTTTTGGTAATATTTCAGTTATTTTGTGTTTATACCAATTTTCGGATCACCCAAATCACTGTGGAAATTTGATCATGAATAGCGCTTGAAAACAGGACGCTGAGTAGAAAAACTAACAACATCTCATAATTATATAACAAGAGACAAGGTGCTGAGGAAATTTGAAATCAATCCTTTTAATATCGTCGTAATGCCCACTTAAATAAAGATAAACTTCCCACCCAAACCAATATTATTGGACAGTCCATCTTCATAGTTTTACCCTACATAACTGCTTTTTATCGACTGACACGCATAAATTCAGTTTATCCCGTAATTCCGGAGAGTCAGTTACTTTTTTATATTTGCCTAAAGCGTGTGACATTTTTTTCTTTCCTCCATTTTTTACAGATCTGGTTCACATCAATTTTCAAGATGTCTCAAACAATATAGAGATTCAGTTGAAATATTTTATGGAATTTTCCTCGATGGCCTAGTGTTTTAACTTATTGAACAGTGCCGAATTTGAATCTAGGTGGACAGTAATCACTTTTCGAAGATGTACCCTATCACAGTGGTCATACATTTGCCCCGCAGCCGCTTTGCTAGTTGTAAGACTTGTCTAGAGTAATTGAAATTCTGAACAGAAATTAAGACTTGGAGGACAAAGAACATGGCATGCACTTCTCTTCATGAATTGTCTGACTTGATCGGTAAATACCACCACCTCCAGAAAATCGATGTAAAATAGTTTAAGCTTCGTTTTTTTAAGACGAGAAGTTGGCATTGCTTGTCCCTCATCTGCACACAGCTCGCATTCTATGTTATATGCCGGTAATGTAACCGTAACTTTCTGGGTACCGCAGATGTTAAAGGGCGATGTTAGTCACTTAGACCGACAGGGGACTCGCTTGTACTTTTGCATAAACAAAAACCATAATGTTGCTTGGGCTCTTCATCTCATGTAAATTTTAAATTATTATTAATCCAGCCAGATAATAAGTGGAAATTTCAACGTACAACATATAATCCAGCTTTTTCAGCGTTCATTAACATAATTTCGAAATGTACGCAAAATTGAATTTTGTTTAGTATTTAAAGAACACACATTTTATTAACAAACTTATATAATATTATTTTTGTTATTTTATTCGTTGAAACGTATAAGTGATTATAAAATATAAGTAGGCATATATAAGAGTGAGTTTATGATCTAACCCTAAGTTGCATCAATCACGAAAAAAAATGTTAAATAAATATGGTATGGACATGTTATGAGGAGGGAAGAAAGTCATTTTACTAGCTGTTATTAGTGGCAGAGTCTTGCAGTTGGCTGTATGAATGGTTTGGCTCGACCAGTGAAATACCATGACCTCTCGGAATATCGGCGTAAAGTGCTTCGTTCCGCGTTTCCTTCGATTATTAGATATATAATCGTCAATAGGTTTTGCCACCTATTCCATGTGGGACGGCGACTCAAGGCTCAACAGCTGTTGTCAGAACCTTCGGGTAGAAAAGGCCTTAAGTGATGTCATGCTGTTTTAACTTACATTTTTATAATTTACATAAACTACATCGGAGTCAAATTTGAGATTTCAAATTCAGAACCACTGTATACATCAAACACATATACTGAAACTTTAACCCCCTTTAGTAAAAGGAGAGATCGACACGATTTTATTTTATCACACCTCATTCGTTTCTTGGAGTTTCCAATCACTTTATATAAAAAAATCCGTAAATGCTTCTCTTAACATAATTTTCTGCAATCACCCTTTCTATTTGGTCATCGATATGACTATATTAATATATATTACGATTATTCTATGAGTATATTTGGTACATAAGACTATTAATCACATTAAACGTGACATTTCAAAAGTATTGACTAAATATTTATGTAGAAGTATGGGTAAATAGGACATCAAAGATGGAGTAGCACAAGAATGGCAGATGACAGCATCTCACTCTCATGCATTAAAACATTAAGTTTCGTAATTCGAACAGGTTCAGATTAACTTTCGATTGACTTATAAAGAAGTTCACATAAGATTGTTTTATTTATAAACCATTGTTTGAATTAGCCAAATAAAGAAGGTTTAATGTCAAATAGGTTATAATATTATACATGAATAAAATATTGCTAGGAGCGTATTAAGCGTGTTAAGTTATTCCAATAATAAATTAAAGGAAAAAAACTTTTTTAAAGAAGGTTTTATTTAAACGCTCTAAAAATAATAAAATAATTTCCACCTTAAACATTTTTTTAACTATCAACTTATAACCTCATTATATACAATTTATGTGATAATAAAAGCTTGTCGCTATGTTTAATAACCTATCAGTGCCTATCCATAACCATCTAGATATTTTTTTTATATTTAATTAGTACTGTGTTATGTCGGGTGTCCATATATGTTTATAACTTATATATGGACACCCGAACACATATAGTGTTACAGTTGCGTTGCCGGCACTTTTTATGGGAAATGGAAGGGGTCAGAATTGGGATGGAAAGGGGAGGGGAGAAGGGTTTTGACTTTCGGATACCTCTCTTACCGAGCGAAACGCGGCAAGAGCCACTTTACGTCAATATTTTGAACGGTCGTAGTATTTCACTCATTTCATTTCATTTATGTCATTCATGCAACGATCTGCGTGGCTCTATCACTTTCAAATAAATCAAATGAAAGTTAGGTTATAATTAAATGAACATGACAAATAGAATGAATGAAATGAATGAATGAAATGAATATTACAAATAGAAAAAAGATAAAAATCACAATACAATCATTTAATCAATACTTATTATTAGTTCTTATATTTATATGTTATAAACCAGAAAAATATATTTGGATAATGAGATCCGCCACAGTAATCATTAAATCTAAAAAAATATTTCTAGATGGTGATGGATAGGCACTGATAGGTTATTAAACATAGCGACAAGCTTTTATTATCACATAAATTGTATATAATGAGGTTATAAGTTGATAGTTAAAAAAATGTTTAAGGTGGAAATTATTTTATTATTTTTAGAGCGTTTAAATAAAAGCTTCTTTAAAAAAGTTTTTTTCCTTTAATTTATTTTCAAGTTTTTAGTTATCGTTGGGTAAGTTTCTCAGTCTATTCATCTCATGCAAAGCATCATTGTTACAAGGACGTTTGCCGGTTAATTTCGAACAGTCCAACTCTTCAATGAGGAGACCTTCTAAAGTCTTTACCCTACTTAAGGCCACGTATGCTTGACCAGCAGCAAAGAGTTTCGACCCTAAGTAAATAACGGCATAGTCGACAGTGCTACCTTGCATTTTGTGTACAGTACAAGCCCAACATAATACAATTGGTAGCATTCTTCGTTCCGCGGTTCCGTAACTAAATTTAGCTGGAAATTGTACAGACTTGGGCTGAATTAGGTGAATGCCGTCTTTACCAAAGTCTATACGAACGGATGGTATATCAGTTTGATACATTTGTGCTCTTCGGAAGCAGGGCCATATAATTTCTGTAATATATCCAATGGCACCATTTACCAGACCTTTAGAGACATCTATATTGTAACGCAACATCACCTTGGCACCAATGAATATTTCAAGCTCTTTAGGTAACCCTCCTGTCTTGTTTATATCGGATGGTATAATATTATTTAGATTTAAGTTTTCATTTTTACGAGTATTATCTACTAGGTTGTCCTGTGCTGTGATTTTGTTAATAATTATACCACGAGCTCGGAAATGTTCGAGGACAGCTTTATTGTGATCGTATACTTGTTGATTAGTGGGATAAATTCGTAAGGCTTTTCCAATCATAAATTCGCCAGTTGGTTCTATATTCAACCGATTTATTAAAATAGTAAAGTGCTCTGATTGGAGTTCACCGATACGTAATGCATTCAAAAGATCTTTGAAAATTGTGCTATCTTGTTGTCTCATATTTTCAGTCAATTCAATTAAGGAGAAGCAACGCCATAGATTCGTTGCTGGGACAAATCTTGAAGGTTGATCAAAAACTTGATTTCCTCTCACTGGAGGTAACTGCAATAGGTCACCAAATACACAAATATTCATACCACCATATAATAGTTCGTTGTTTTTAAGTTGTTTAAGTCGGGAATCCAACATACACAACATTTCATATGGGACCATAGAAATTTCATCAATAAATAAAAATTCAATATGTTTCCACTGTTGCCGCATCAGGCGCAAGTAATTACCAGTGAGGATAGGCATTTGCGCTATTT
Source organism: Euproctis similis (assembly GCA_905147225.2). Lineage (NCBI taxonomy): Eukaryota > Metazoa > Arthropoda > Insecta > Lepidoptera > Erebidae > Euproctis > Euproctis similis. The sequence continues at coordinate 8,529,786 of LR990119.1, forward strand.
TGCCATCCTTCTGTACCGGCAGTTTTAGTGTAGAATGTAATGTGGATCCACCCACTAGCCGTGCTGCCACCCCTGTAAGAGCACATACTTTAACAACTTGCTTGCCATAGCACCTATTTACTTGGTTTTTCAATAACTTAAATAGAAAGGTCTTTCCAGTCCCAGCATTGCCTGTTACGAATAACCTAAGACGCTCATTGGTTTGGTTATTTATTTGTTCTGAAACACTCTTTGTTATGAACGAAAATGCATCTTTTTGTCCTACATTCATTGCTCTTTTCGCATTCAGAAATTCGTCATCGGTAAAATGCTCTTCTGGCATCTCCAACTCTTCTTCAAAGTTTTCCTGTTGAACCTCTTGATTCAGGAGTTCAAAAGCATGAATTTGATTAAAAGCATTCTCGAGTTGGTTGTCACGCTCCCTAAATATCTCTAAACGTGCGTTGGTTACGCGAAGATTGGACTCTCTTGCCAGAAAAGCATCTCTTGCTGTATTGTAGTCAACAATTAATTCGTTCTCGTTTCGGTACGGAACATACTGGAGGAGTAAGCTATAGTAATAGTTTTCTGGGTCATTAGTAGACACAAAATATGGAACACGTACGACGGCAGGAACATTTCTGATTACTATTTTACTTTTATCTGTTAGTATAATTAGACGCTGTCTGGTTTGTCTTTCTGATGCTTCATATATATCAACACATTCTTCAGTTTCTTGGTTTGATTTAATATAATGAGGTTCAAAGAGCATTGCAAATTCCAGAAGGCACATATTATCAAAATCGTAATTGGGATGCTGTATAGGCCGTTTTTCATAACGTTCGAATATGTTACTACAGTATCCGGTAGCTGTCCCATTTGAATCAAATTTAAGAACCTTGTACCTTTGTTCCGGTTTTCGTGTGTTTAAAAACGTACATTTTCTTGAACTATCCCTAAAATTTAAATGACAGATTCTATAAGCACATTCGCACGCAGATACTTGCCTTTCCGTCAATATCCGCATACACACTTTAAATAATTTACGAGATATATTTGTTTCTTCACGTTGAATTTCGCGTATTGCTTGAGCTACACTACTGTCAAGATGTGTCGGCTCAGATTTAGAAACATATTTAGCTATATAAAATGCTATTGCTTCATTTGTTCCACATGGCTGAATATCCATATTGGCATTCCAGACTTTTAAAAGAGTTGGGTTATAATTATTAACCCAGCCAGCTTCTGCCCGTCGCTTTAGAATACAAATTCTGCCTCCATTACGAATAAATTCTTCCGATGAATGAGACACAAGACGAGTTTCAGCGCATTCTTTTCTTGGAAAACCAAACCTACATGTCGATGTTTTTGAATCTTTTTTATGGCATGTATCTGTATGTTTGTGCAATTGGTTTTTCCTTACCAGATCATGCATTTCTGATGTCTCAGGCGGTAAATCACAACTACACACTTGATTAAGCTGATTAATTCCCTAATCCGTGTCGAATGACGCATGGCCTTCCACCCAAACTACCATGTGAACATGGGGACTGCCACGATTCTGGAATTCGATTCTCCACCAGTAGTCTTGTATACGACCATTTAAAACTTGATTGTTATTTAACATAAATTTCATAAGGGCGTTGAAACGGTACATAAAATGTCTACTTACTACGACAGGATACTGTTCTATTAACCGCTGTACAGCTATTATGTCCAAATCTTGTGGATTATCCATTGGCCGTCCATCTGCAATAAGCAGAGCTGTACGCATGTCCAGCCAGTTTATATCATTACAACTAAAAGTTAAAAAGTAAGTTGGTGGTCCTAGACATCGAATTTGTGCCAAAAGCTCATTTAATGCAGTACGCCAATATGCCGCCGAGCCTCTAAGTTTTTTAAGATAAAGATGAACGTCTTCTACCTTGCCATTCTGGCCCTCAACTTTTTTACAGCAAGCGGATATCGTTGATTTTACCCTGTAGTACTCGAACATTGATAGAGCATAAAATAAGTAGTCATTTCGTTGAAACCTAGTATCGCTTCCTAGTATTCGATATTGAAAATAATCAAGAGGTGAAATTTTAATATCTCTTATTTGATTCAAGCCATTTATCCCATAAGGCAGCAAAAAGAACCATGCAAATTCTTCTGCTTTTTCTTCATGAGCCACGTTGACGATGTTATTTGTTGTTTTCCTGGTAATTTTGTTGACGTTGTTTGACACATCTAGTACTTGCTCTTCTGTAGGTTGCGCTCTATCAATGGGAGCCATTACTGATGTATGTACGGGAATGGCCTGACAAGTTAAGTTTCTTTCGTTTTCATTTTCAGATATAACAGTTGTAGAATTTGAGTTGAGTTGAGGTTCATGTGTAGTTTGATTAAAATTAATTTCTGTTTTGTGTGATTGAGGTGTATTGATTGTAGCTTTAACGTGAGCAGATAGTTGCAAATTAGAATCTATAGTGTTATTTGTATTGTCTATAAGTCTGTCTCTTATATAAACATCTATGTAATTGAGAGTGTACTGTACGTAACCTGAGCCTGTAGCACGTTTGCAAACTCGGACAAGGTCGTCAAGCGAACTACACTCAATTATACATGCCTTACCGTGAGTATCAGACGCACTTCCACCTTTTGGACCACATGCATGGGAGTCAGTGAAATAATATTTATTGCTATAGTTCATGACTCCTAAAGATTTTGATGAGGCTATTAGAACGCCAGCTTTGTGATTTGTGAACATTGTCATCAGAGCTACTTTTAAAGTCATCCCGAACTCTTGATTGTTCACGGAATCTCGCATACATCCAAATAAGTCAGTTTCTTCGTCATATTCTATTTTGAAAGAGCAATTAAATAGTATCAAACTGTCCTTGATGACCCCGAAATGGCGTATTTCTAAATAGCCCGTTTCATCAATAAGAGGCACTAGTGAAGTATCAATTGAAAATTGTCTTATTTTTCTGTAGATGGCGTCTCCTTCGAGCATATTTATATTAAGTATGTTGTTAGTCCATAAATGTGGTGGTAATATTGCTGCCCTTGTTAGGTTTGCCAATACCATAGCACAGCATTGCCTGCCGGCATAGTTAGAATTAAAAACTTGACTACTCCCTTGATGCCAAGAAGCTCGCAAAATACGGAGTGAATTACTGATCACAGTATACGCATCGTTAGCGTTATTTGCTTCGTCTATAGCTGATTTAGGAACTAGTTCTAATAATGTCTGATTATTATTTTGAACAATTCCGTCATTCATATTTTGAGATACACGAATAAGATCATTCTGTAATATATTAGCATTGTTGTTTATAATTACATCATGATATAGGGGATTGTTATTAATGAGCCACCTCAATGCTTTGTAAACACGTGGACGTGATATGTTATACTCTCGTGATATGTTTAAGTTTTCTAAATGTTCCGTAATGACAACCATGCCTATACTGTCAGTCGACCTAGGCAAAATGTTAGGCAGACTTTCGGTGAATTCAAATATATCTTGCGCAAAAAGTACAGCTTGCCCTCTAAATCCATATTGTCCAAATATACCATCATATTTCACAACTTTAACAAAAGGTATAATTCTTGATAATAACCGTTGTTCAGGTTGGGTTAATTCCTTTATTATATCAGGCACTTTACCAGGATCTAAATTATTCCAGTATGCTTTGGCTGGCGCTGAAGTTTTTTTACTAGCAAGGTGTTTCTTACAGCGGTGACATACTAATATAATTCCTTTACTTACTAATTCTTCTGGTAGGTATAAAGCTGTATTTAAGGCAGTTTTGTGATGAGTGACTTGGTTAGGATAGCATCTTTTAGTACACACCTCGCAAATTTTGTCACAAAATGTATATATAGTTTTAGTAAAACTTTCTGCTATTGATTTTTCTTTTATTCGCACTTGAGAGTTATGCTCTCGTAAAGTGCTCAAACGAACCTGTCGCTGTTCAGGCGTTTCTTTTTCTCTGATTTGAGAGATATGTTTTCTCAAATTGTCCAAACGTGTTTCTCGCTGTACAGGAATTTCCTCTGCTCTAATTTGAGAGTTATGCATTCTCAAATTGGCCAAACGTTTTATGCGCTGTCCAGGAGTTTCTTCAGCTCTAATTTGAGAGTTATGCATTCTCACATTTTTTAATCGTATTTTTCGCTGTTCAGGAGTTTCATCAGCTCTGATTTGAGAGTTATGTATTCTCAAATTGGCCAAACGGCTTATGCGCTGTCCAGGAGTTTCCTCAGCTCTAATTTGAGAGCTGTGTATTCTCAAATTGTACAATCTTGTCTCTCGCTGATCACAAGTTTATTTTGTTCTAACATATGAGTTTTGTGTTTGTAAATAATTTAAACGATTTTTTCGTTGATTCTTGGATTCGTCTGCTCTAACTTGTGACATATATAATCTTAATTTAGTCAATCGAACTTTTCTTTGTTCCACGGATTGAGATTTTCTTATTTGTGTTGCGTACTCACGAAGTTTTTCAACTCGTGAATCATGTTCTTCCTGTGATTCTCTAGCTCTTAACTGTTGCATGCGTTGTTTAGCTTTATCAAGCGTTAACTGTCGTTGAGTACGTGTAAGATGTAGGATTTTAAAGAGTTTTTGGCGTTTTGTGTCATCATTTTCTTTAGCAAGCTTTTCTTGCCGCTTTAACTTCTTCTTTTCTAGTCTTCTCTTCCTTTGGGTTGATGTTTCTGTTGTTCCCATTTTATCGCCCAAAATATGACTAGTTATATTTCATTTTCATAAAGTCTCACACCAATTTTATAAAATTTTAGAGATTATTAAAATAATGATATTAATTCGTATATTTAACTAGTATAATTACACTCAGATTCAGTTAATGTAACTATGTCAATAAATGTCAAAATACTTGAATGTCAAATTGTTTTTAATTTTCTTTAGTATAACAGAAGTAGAAAAAGAAGTTTTATAAAACTGTTAATTAATAACAAAAATATGTTTAACTCATAGATAAATTATATATATATATATATATTATATCATAAATAAATTACTAGTACATTTTTATTGACATCCATACATACATAACTTCACGCCAAATTCCTTGCGGGGTAGGCAGAGAGAACAGAGCGCCATAAGGCACGATTCTTACACGCCTCACTCGCTTCGTTGACTTTCATAACTCTTTTCATGCACGCGCGTCGGTTTTTGAGGCTCTTAACATCACCTTCCTCCAGAACACGTTCTATTTGGTCATGGAATGTGTGTCTTGGCCGTCCTCGGCTCCTACATCTATCCGCTTTTGCATTGTATATCTGCTTAGTCAGTCTTGCATCAACCATTCTTTCTACATGTCCGAACCATCGGAGCATGCCCTTTCTTACTTTTACACCGACACTCTCTTTCAAACCAACTTCCTTCCTTACAACCTTGTTTTCTACGCGGTCAGCGAGAGTCACTCCGCAAATTTTGCGTAGTGCCCTCATTTCTACCGCGTTTATTCTACTTTCATGCACACTCTGCCATACCCAGCTCTCGCTTCCATAAGTTAGCGTTGGGATCAGGACTGCATTGTGGATTGCTAGCTGGGCTTTTCTGCTAATGTTTTTCGCGCCCATGAATCTGCCCAACGCTCCATTTACGCTATTTCCTATCGCCACTCGTCTTTCTACATCCGCGGTGTACCTTCCATCTCTGCTAAAAACGCATGAACCGGCCCATTCATGCAGCAGATTGCGTGGCTGACCAAAATTAAAACACTGTTAGCTATTAAAACATAGGTCAACGGAAAGCCGTCGACTGTGATGGACTACCGCCTCAGCCGTAAAGTGGTCGTAAGGTTCTCAATGTTAGCACTAACTCATTTTGATTATAAATTTGGACGCGCCGCTTAATCCTGAATCTTGACATCTAAACAACAGATTGACGGACACCGCCCAAACAAGCAGGCCACTAACATCTAGCCGCTCATATTGAAAACCCTATGATATATATAATATTTATACACATTCTAATTTGTTTATAACATTAATTATTAACATAACATAGCTCGACTCCTTTTTCTACCCGAAGGTGTAGGCAGCATCTGTTAAGCTTCGACTCGCCACTATGTTTGCGTCTCAACGATCTTTAAGGTAGTAGGATATAGGATATGGCAGTAGGAAGGGGAGTGGGCCTCCGGGTACCTCTCTCACCCAAAGAAACACGGCGTGAGCTGGTTGTGGTATTTCACCGGTCGAGCCAGCCCATTCATACAGTGAATTGCTGGGCTCTACCACTGTTGCCATACAGCGAGCACAAAGTGGTCAGTCAAAAATATTTATCACACATGACTTTCGAAAGGAATTTTGAAAGACATTGGTGTGAGGCCAAATTCGAACCCAGGACTTCCTGATTCAGAAGCGGGCTAGTTTACTGAACCACCGAGACATAGTTTTTGAAGTTCTCATATAACTCTTTAGTGAAAGGGCCATTTGATTCCCATATAGTAGAAAAACAAATACTCATTCCACCATATTGGATTTAGAATGACGTCACATTATTTTTCGAGCTACTATTAACAAGTCCTTTCATTTGATACCCATATTGTAGAAATGCATTAAAAAAAACTGTTCCGGATGTTCCGCCATATTGGATTTAGAATGACGTCACATAATTTTTTTAGTTGGTCTCAATGAGCCCTTTCATTTGATACCCATATTGTACGAAAGCTTAAAATATATATTCCTTCATCTTGGATATTCCACCATATTGGATTTAGAATGACGTCATATTATATTTTGAGTTACACTTAAAAAACCCTTTCATTTGATACCCATATTGCAGAAATGCATTAAAAATATCCATTCCGCCATCTTGGGTTGTCCGCCATATTGGATATAGAATGATGTCATACATTATATCATGCATTGTCATCCAAAGTAAACGTGTATACAAAATTTCAGCTCAATCGGTTGAAGGTATCTACTTCAAAATTGAGTTACAAGATTCCACCGAACATACATACTTACATACATACATACATACATACATACAGTGCAAGGTAAATAAAAGCTTATAATAAAAAATAACGAAAATATTTTAGTGTTTTTAAATATTCTTGTTAATGAATTCGAGTCGTCAATACAGATATAAACATAACATTTATTACCCGAGGGTGTAGGCAGCGGCTGTTAAACCTCGTTACTAGGTACTAATGTGAATTAGTTTTGGTTTTTGGTAAATAAAAGAAAGAAAGTAAAATAATATTAAAAATCATGTTTATTAAAAGAGTGGACAGAAAATGAATAACGGTACATTTGACACTTAAAACTAGACTCTTTTTAGTTCAAAATTAATACATGTGCAAAGTAGACATGAATTTTTAATATTTAACATAGTTATAACCTGTTGATTGATCAATGTTAGTGATAAAAACACAATTATCCTTTCGCATATTATCTTACTTTACTTTTAATCCATCATTTCCTCTGTTTCCACACAATCAAATAACCTTTCATCTTCCTCCTTTTTACATTTGCGTCTGCCGTTCTAATTTTCTTCATTCCTTTCGAGGAAATTGCAAGTAGGCACTCAAATATATTAGTTTTTGAGATAAGCCATTGCTTTTCTTAAATAATTTAAAAACTAAATTTCTTCTTTGTGTGGGTATATTCATCACGTACTTATAGTCAATGTATTTATGTTTATACAGAATACAGTCATATCTTTAGTCTTGGTAATTACTAATAGTAATATTGTTCTTGATTTCATTATCTTAATATATATATTTCTTGTGTGCGTGTGTATGTGACTGAACTCCTCCTAAACGACTGGACCGATTTTGATGAAATTTTTTGTGTGTATTCATGGAGATTCGAGAATGGTTTAGATTTACAATTTGGTCTACTGGGGTCTACAAGGGTAGCCCACCCCTCAATTTTTATTTTAATTTTTCGATATATTTCTGTTTCTTATTTTTTTTATAAAACGGGATACAAAAATACATGCAACCCTAAATTTTCAACCCCCTACGAACCCCTATTTTTAAAATTTTATTTTTCGGCAAGACAACGTTTGCTGGGTCAGCTAGTTATTTATATAAATAGCTTTGGGTACTGTTGCAATAAATTTTTTATCAATCAAATATAAAAAATACATGCCAGATCTTGAAACTAATGTTTATGTAATAACTGCGTCCCTTTGGCACTTCACTGGTTTTTTTTAATCCTTAACAGTAACCAACGCCAGTAATCCTAAAATATGATATATATTTATTTTTGTGAATATAACTTTGTCAGAAATTTAACACTCAACAATTTTTTTTTTTTTGACTAACCTTTTGTTCTATATTTTTAACTTTGAAACCACACATACTATTTCTATATAAACGTAAAAGACTATTAATCTTATATGTTTCCGCTTCACTTGAAATACTCAACTCAAGTGTAAGGGCAAATTAATGATGCCTCCGGGTGTAAGTCTAACAAACTGTCAACTGCCTGTGCTTTATCACGATCGTTAGGTGCGATAAGTGTCTTATACACTACGACTCAAGTATTCAGTAGATGCGCAAACATTCTTGTCTAAAATAACTGTATTACCCGATAAATACGTTATGTATTGAGATATATTAAAATATTTACAATCAACTTACGAAATTCTTGGTGATTCTCTGCTTTCAGAGTAGGAGTTAATAACATTCATTTATTGTTAGATAAAGATTTTATTTTAAGTAGACACTAGTAGAGCCACGCTGTTTACTACATGGGTTTCAGTTTGGTAAAGGAGGTAAGTCTCCCTCTTTCGATTCTGAAGGCTTGAAACATAGTCGTGACCCTCCTGGTGTTCCATATATCTGTGGGCAGCGTTAGTAGCTTACCATGAGATTAGACGCTTGCTTGTTTGCCCCTTTACCCAAAATACTGAAAACAGCCGTTTTCAAAAAAAGCAAAAGGGTTTCCAATTTTAAAAGGTATTAATCTTATGGTAAACTTTCCTCATTCAAAGCTTTCCTCATAAATGGACTATCTAACACTATTATTTTTTTCAATTCAAGTTCCTAATACATACATACATAACTTCACGCCAGATCCCTTGCGGGGTAGGTAGAGAGTACAAAGCGCCTTAAGGCACGATCATTACACACCTTACTTGCTTAGCTGTTGATATTAGCGACTAACAACCTAGATATGATGAAAATAATAGCAGTGAAAATAATAAGCAGTTAGCTGCATGAAATGGCCGGCTCAACCGGTGAAATACCACCACCTCTCAGAAGATCGACGTTTCGTTCGGTGAGAGAGAGGTACTCGGAGGTCCACCTCCTTCTTCCTTAAAGGTCGGCAACGCAACGGTAACACTATAAGTGTTGCCGGTGTCCATGGGCGGCGCAGGTTGACACGCTTGCTCCTTTGCCCTCCTATTCCATAAAAAAATATATTATCAACTTCGATCAATAGCAATACCAGGGACTTTGTCATAAGTTTTTTGTCAATCTTTAGTTTTTTTAATACTGCTTGAACCCTTTTTTTAATTGGTCATTGTCGTCGATTTAAAAAAAAACCTGGTTACCACATGTTCTTACCAGTATGGCTAATTCACAGTGAGTGTTTTTTTTATAATTTAAATGATGTCGATTTGGCACCTTGGTGTTAATTACTCTTATCAAAATAAATTCACTACATTTTAAACGCGATCACGATATTAAAAATTTAATATAGATGGGCAATTCTATGTGTAACAAACCCGCAAAATCATTATATTTTAGCAAAAGACGCCAAGATCGAGGTGCGTAGGCATATTTTGCGCTAATCCATTTATATGAAGTTGCAATATTGTAAAGAATTATAGATAATATTATAATATCTGCGTGAAGAACTAACTGTAAACTAACTCTAGCTTTGACTCATGACTTTGGTTACTTAAGTATGAAAATATTTTTAAATATTTTAATATTCGCGTTGCATATTACATAAATATAATGAATGGAAAATAACGCGACACATTTAGGTAAACAAATTATCTATCTGCTTGTGAGTACGGCCAGTGCAATCAGGCCGAAACGTCAAGCTAATAATAAAAGTAAGTATTTGTTTACCTAAACGTGTCGCCTTATTTCGCGTTTATTATACTCATAAATAGATCAAATTTTAATCTATGTGTCTAAATAGACACGGGGTCACAGATGTTCCATGTTCACATCATCATCATCATCATCAGCCTATTGCAGTCCACTGCTGGACATAGGCCTCTCCCAATGTGCGCCACAACATCCGATTCTCTGCCTTCCGCATCCAGTCTTTACCAGCAGCCTTTCTGAGGTCATCTGACCATCGGGCTGGTGGGCGTCCTACGCTGCGTTTGCCAAGACGCGGTCTCCACTCTATGACCTTCTTGCTCCATCTACCGTCGGTCCTTCGGCAGATGTGACCAGCCCATTGCCACTTCAGCGAGCTTATTCTACGAGCTATGTCGGTTACTCCAGTTCTCTGGCGGATATACTCATTCCTGAGTTTATCTTTCAGAGATACCCCGAGCATAGCCCGCTCCATAGCTCGCTGAGCGACTTTGAATTTGTGGACTAGCCCCACCGTGAGTGTCCACGTCTCGGCACCGTAGGTCATTACCGGTAAGACGCACTGGTCAAAGACTTTGGTCTTCAGACATTGCGGTATAGGCGAGCTGAAGACTCGACGCAGTTTGCCGAATGCAGCCCAACCAAGCTGAATCCTCCTTTCGGCCTCCTTCTCGAAGTTTCGTCTACCTAACTGGATGATTTGGCCTAGGTAGACGTATTTGTTAACGACTTCGAGAATTGACCCTTCGACGCTTATCGGTCCGGGCACGACATGTTCATTGAACATGACCTTGGTCTTGTCCAAGTTCATGCCCAAACCGACGCGCCGGGAGGACTCGTCCAGGCTGCGCAGCATTCCGCTTAACTGTTCCAGCGACTCTGCCATTACAACAATGTCGTCGGCAAACCGAAGATGCGAGATGTACTCACTGTTCACGTTGATACCCTGTCCAGTCCAATCCAGTGTCTTAAAAACGTCCTCCAGAGCATTGGTGAAGAGTTTGGGAGATATAACATCTCCCTGTCTTACACCTCTATTCAGCTCAATGGCGGTCGTCGCCTGGTCCTGTATCTGGACAGCCATCGTGGCGGTGTCATACAAGCATCTCAACACCTCGATATAACGCCAGTCAATCCGACATCGCTGCAGTGCATCCAGAACTGCCCAAGTTTCGATGGAGTCGAAGGCTTTTTCGTAGTCCACGAATGCCATACACAGCGGCTGATTGTACTCTTCGGTCTTCTGTACAATCTGCCGAACAGTATGGATGTGGTCCACGGTACTAAAGCCTTTTCGAAACCCGGCCTGCTCCGGAGGCTGGAATTCGTCGAGTCTTGCAGCGAGACGATTCGTGACGACCCTCGAGAACAACTTGTAGATATGGCTCAGGAGTGAGATGGGTCTGTAATTCTTCAGTAAGGTTTTATCACCTTTTTTGAAGAACAGCACCACCGCACTCCTGCCCCAAGCCTGTGGTGTTATGCCCCGGTGTATGACGGAATTAAAAAGACTTGCTAATTCCTTTAGGATAGGAGTCCCGCCGGCTTTTAGAAGCTCTGTAGTAATTCCGTCATCACCGGGTGCCTTGTTGTTCTGAAGTTGCCCGAGAGCCGCACTAATCTCGCTTTCAGTGACATCGGGAATGTCCTCACTATAGTGACGCGTTAGCGGGGCTCTGTGGTCATCATCGCTGTGTCTCGTCGGCTTGGTCATCCGTGTGGAATAAAGGAGCCCATAAAAAGATTCTATCTCTGCGAGAATCTCAGGCTTAGAGGTGACGACACGTCCATCCGCAGTTTTCAGCTTCGTCAGATGGGGCCTTCCAAGCTGCTGAGCGAACACTTTCGACCCTTTGTTGCGGTCGATCGCGTCCTCGATTGCTCGAGTATTCGATCGACGAAGGTCACGCCGCATCAGCTTTCTAATACGCTGGTTTAGGCTTTTCCATTCTGACGAAGACAGCTGGTCGGATGGAGTTTCTCGTCTTTGCCTCATCAGCTCGAGTGTCTCAGCAGAGAGCTTGGACTCCTTTTTCTGCGATTTCGGGAACAGCCTTTGAGACACTTTCCTCAGCGTGTTGACCACAGTGTCGACTTTTTCGTCCACGTTGCCTGTGGTTTCCAGCAGATCGAATCGATTTTTAAGTTCCGTTTGGAACTTTTCGGTTTCGGCTATTTGGAGTGGCGTAGGTCGGAGAATAGACCTTATCTTCCGGGTCCTTTCAGCTTTGAAGTTAATGTTTAGAGAGCCTCGAAGAAGTCGGTGATCACTTCCAGTATTGAACCTGTTGATCACAGAGACATCTCTAAATATATGCTTACTATCCGTAATGATAAAATCTATCTCGTTCCTTGTCACAGAATCGGGGCTTCGCCAAGTCCACCTCCTGTGGAGACTCTTCTTGAAGAATGAATTCATCAAGAAAAGCCCTTCAGACTCCAGGAAGTTGACCAGCATCTGGCCCCTGTGATTCCGGCACCCCAAGCCATATGGACCGATTTTCGATTCGCCGCGTTCTTGTACTCCCACTTTGGCATTGAAGTCCCCCATAACAACGCTGTAGTGAGCCTTGGCGGTACAATGTATTGCTTTCGCAATATCCTCGTACATAGCCTCGGCTATCTCGTCAGAGTATGTCGAGGTCGGCGCATATACCTGTATAACCTTCAGGGTGTACCTGTTGGTGAGTTTCAGTACAAGGTACGCTACCCTGGTCGACACACTACTGATCTCCACAACGCTGCTAACGAGGTCTTTGTGAACGAGGAAACCGACACCCCCCTGGGAGAGCTGATCACCTTCCCGAAAGTAGAGTAAGTTGCCTGACTGTAGGGTTATCGTGTCCTCCCCCTCTCGCCGGACTTCAGATAGCCCCAGAATATGCCAGTTCAAGCAACTCAGCTCTACCTCGAGTTCGGTGAGGTGTTGGTCCAGCCGAAGACTGCGTCCATTATAAGTGGCCACGAGTAGTTGTTTTTGGCAGCCTGCCGTAACCCGGAGATTCTTCGCACCCCCTGTCCCACCGTTACCACGACCGCTGCCTTGGCCGGGAATAGCGGGACCACCGGGAACTGGGGGCCGTTGTTTTGGTGCTTTTTCCATAGGGAGGTTTATGCCCATAGTCCCCACGCTGGGCAAACGGGTTGGAGACCGCAGGGGTAAACCTCTTGTAGATAGGGACGCTGCTGCCCGCCCCCATCAAGAACATTTAGGTTTACCCAAATTTTTGAATGGTTATCCCGCCATTTTTCGGTGTTGTGCTGTGTAAGCTTGTCAGCCATATGTTTTTATTTCGCTCCCGGCAGACTGAGAGTAGTCCATGTTCACATCACCTATTAATTATTACAAAATAAATATATATACCCCAAAAGACGATAATATACTACAAACTCATTAGGACAAAAAGAAACAAAAAAAATGTCTAAGAAAATTAAAAAAAAATTCCTGCCAGCTATGAGCGGCGCTCATGACCGAGTCGGGCGGGACTCCCGGTCATATATATGTGCATATATATGTCGACAATTATATGTTCTGTGAAAGTGTAGTACATTGTTTTGTTCTCTAATCAATAGTTTTTGCAGCGTTCACGATGTAAGATTTTTTTCGGGTCTTTTGCTTACAACTTGGGTTACATTATTGGAATTATAGTAAGGATCCCTAATTTATTTGAAAATATAATATAGCTTAAAGCCTTCCTCGAGAAATGGACTATCCACCAGTAAAAGAATTTTTGAAATCGGCCCGGTGGTTTCTAAGATTAGCGCGTTCAAACAAACAAACTCTTCCGCTTTATAATATACTAGTTGACCCGGCGAACTTCGTTCCGCATCAAAAGAAATAAATTAGTAATATTTGGATCTTAAAAAGTTAAATTTGTGCTATTTATCGGCACGCGTTTTGGCGCGCAACTGCTATGTACCTCTATGTTAATACTGTAATATCTTCGTAAATATTAGATTAAATTACATGCTGCAAGTGGCTATATTAATCTATATTAAAAGCACAATCTATTAAAGACACTTAATTGGATGAAAATTAATGCTGTAATGTTTAAAATTGCTTCGTAAATAAGTCATTATTTCTCGTAAAAAGTAAAAAAATAATAATGGTCATTGTGGGTTATCCCTAAGACATAGATATATGCCCTTGCGGACTTTTTTATAGACCTTTTAAAGGTGTATAATAATGTAGTACATTATTTTGATTTATCACTTAGGGTTCAGGCAGCGTTTTCGATTAAAGTTTTAAATCTTGAAAATTATCATTTTTTTTCACTACACTATTCATGAATTATAAATCAAAACCACATCCGTTCAAAATCCACCGCATCAAAATCCGTTGCGTAGTTTCAAAGATTTAAGCATACAAAGGGACATAGGGAAAGAAAAAGCGACTTTGTTTTATACTATGTAGTGAAGTATAGATTTCATGAAAATCGTTGGAGCCGATTCCGAGATTCCAATTATATATATATATATATATATATAAATATCCGTTCTATGTAAAGGTTGATCCAGTAAGACGTTAAAAGAAATGTTGATCCACCTTTTTGCAGTGTATAATTAGCTCTTTAAAAATATAACTGATATACTTTGATCCAAATTTGAAATGGAAGGGTTGTTTGTGGATCTGCATCGGTCGCTTTGCAACATACTTGCCATCAAAATATACAATAGCAACATGTTTTTTTTGATCCGTAACGGTCGCAAAAATTATACCGACGAGTCAAATGTGCATCCGTTTTATATTCATATTCCTGCCAAATCTTACTAACTAACGTTGATCCGAGGCCATTTGACCTTGAACCCATCGACGCCCGCGCGGTGGGTCCGCTATATTTCTTTATTTAAACGAAATCAGCAGTAGTGTTTATTACAAAATATTGCATAAAATTAATTTTCGAGTCAGAAAAGTAGGTGCCTACTTGATCTCTTTTATTATGTACTCTGTTAATATAATAAATGTTATTTGCATTATTTTCATGTTTTTGACATAGAGATATATAACTAAAGTACGATCACCCAGCTTCTGATTCCGGAAGTCGCGGGTTCAATTCCTGACACTGGCTCACACCAATGACTTTTCGAAATTGTTTTCGGAAGTTATGTGTGATAAATATCGATGACTGACAAACTTTGTGCCCGGTATGGCAATAGGTTCTCCACCTATTCCATTTGGGACGTAAACATAACGACGAGACGAGGCTTAACAGCCACTGCCTACACCTTCGGGTAACAAGAGCTTGAAGTAAAGGAATAAAATTAGTCAAAAAATATTATTGATCTGGAAAAAAGTTCGCCGGGTCAGCTAGTAAATATAACTCTTAAACACTCTTCCGGCGCGGCCCTGCATGGATTTGATTCCGGGCTCACACCAATAATTTTTCGGAATCTTTTCGGAAGTTATGTGTGATAAATATAATTTTCATATATTTATAATAATCTTGTCCGCGCTGTATGGAAATAGGCAACCTATTCCATTTCGGACGTGCAAAGTGATTCTTTGGTCATTAGCCCCGATGATTTTTTTGAAGTAACTATATAATTCTAGTCTTTTTTTAACCGACTCCAAAAAAGGAGGAGGTTCTCAATTCGTCGGGATCTTTTTTTATGTATGTTCAGCGATTACTCAAAGACGTCTGGACCGATTTGCAAAATTCTTTTTTTATTCGAAAGGGTATGCTTCCCAGATGGTCCCATTGTCACCAAGTCAATATCTGATAATGGGATCCAGGAGAAATCGAAGGCGACCACCAAAAAATTTAGGCTTGTGTAGTGTGTTTGTTGCGTCATGTGTTGGGTATTTACTTTAAGGTATCAAAATCGGATGCTGCTGAGCTGATGATGATGCTCACAGAACTCCTTAATGGCTAGGAGCTTAGAAACAGAATTGCTATTGGTCTATAAAAACTACTTAAGGTATGTAGGGTTAACTTGTTGCTTGGGACGTATGCTTGAATCAACACCTGACGCTGCTGTGCTGATGATAGGAGTATAGGAGGAGATGATAGGTGACGAGTTGGTTACGATTACGAGTTGGGAGACAGTAATACAATTAGTCGATGAAAACTACTTAGCAGTTTAGCAGTAAATAAACACGAACATCTATTTAAGTTCACAACTCATAAACACAACTAATAATTTAGAAATAAAATTACTTAAAAAAAAGTCAAACCGACTTCAAGAACACAAACGACAAAAAAGTACCTACTTACGTAACTAAAAAGCGTTAAATAACGCAAATAATTTATCTACTTAATACAATATACAAAACGTAATTAACTAAGTCAACTACTTTAACTGTCTGCCAGCAGTGGTAGGGCCAAGCAGTTCGCTGCATGAATGGGTCGGCTCGACCGATGAAATACCACGACCTCTCTAAAGACTAACGTAAAGTGGCTCATGCCGCGTTTCGTTCGGTAAGAGAGGTACCCGGAGGCCCACCCCTATCCCCATCTTTTCCTATCCCCTATCCCTTAAAGATTGGCAACGCAACAGTAATACTATATGTGTGTTGCTGGTGTCCATGGGCGGCGTTGGTTGCTTACCATCAGGTGACACGCCTGCTCGTTTGTCCTCCTATCCCATAAAAAAGTCATCTTTAACTATAAAAATATTTACAATCATCATCTATTATTATTGAAGTCGGAGTTGGTTAAAACTTACCCCGTATTCTATTTCGTCGTGTGACTTTGACGGCCGCGCATATCATACAACACAATAGACTACGTTACCTAGGCTGGCACCGACTCCAATAATAACTGACAATTGTAAATATATTTAACAGTCTCGGTGGTCCAGTGGTAGAGCACACGGCTTCTGAGTTCTGATCCAGAGGTCCGGGTTCGAATCCTGACACTGACTCACACCAATGATTTTTCGAAATTATTTTCGGAAGATAAGTGTGATAAATATCGATGACTGAAAACTTTGTGCTCGGTATAGCAATAGGTTCGCAACCTATTCCATTTGGGACGTAAGACGGTAAACATAACGGCGAGACGAGGCTTAACAGCCGCTGCCTACACCTTCGGGTAACAAAAGGCGTGAAGTTATGTTATGTTTGTTATGTAAATATATTTATAGTTAAAGATGACTTAGTTATAGTATTACGTTTTGTATATTGTATTAAGTAGTTAAACTGTTTGCGTTATTTATCGCTTTTTAATTACGTTAGTAGGTACATTTTTGTCGTCTGTTTGTCTTAATTAAGTTAGCTGACTTTTTTTAAAGTATTTTTTCTAAATAACGATGCTTGAATTGCACTTGCTTGTAGGTATAATATAATAAAATAATTTCACATCTGTATGCATTAACATCACAATAAGCGCGGAGAGGTAATTTTCTAAATTAAAATTAATAAAAAAAATACTTGCGCTAATTAATAAATGTGTCAATAATATGCATAGAGTCTAATGGATAATATTAATAGATTTATATTTAGCATGAAGCTTAACTTAATATAACATAACTTCACGCCTTTGTTACCCGAGGGTGTAGGCAGCGGCTGTTAACCTTCATCTCGCCTTTATGTTTACGTCCCAAATAGAATAGGTGGCGAACCTATTGCCATACCAGTGATCGATATTTATCACACTTAACTTCCGAAAATAACTTCTAAAAGACATTGGTGTGAACCAGTGACAGGATTCGAACCCGGACCTCTGGGTCAGAAGCCGTGAGCTCGACTACTGCGCCACCGAGACTTTAGCATTTATATTTATAACTTCTATAGCCATTCATCAAATTAAAGATTTCGTAAATAGAAAATCATGCTGTGGGGCGCCGGCTTAGAATACCGCCACCCCATCTCTTCTCGTGGGTGTCGTAAAAGGCGACAAAGGGAAAAGGCTGGAAGAATGGGCAGCAGCATTCTCTCTCAACAAGGTCGCTTTGCAACATACTTGCCATCAAAATGTACAAAAACAACATTTTTTTGTTGATCCGTAACGGTCGCAAAAATTATACCGACGAGTCAAGTTTTATATTCATATTCCTGCCAAATCTTATTAACTCGACGAGCCTCGTGGCGCCTTGGTAAAACTACCGGCTGCAGCAACGAGGTCGGGGGTTCGATTCCCACACGAGCACAAATATTTATGACAAACATGAATATTTGTGTGGCGTCTGGGTGTTTTTCTATGTATTTTAAGTATGTATTTACAAAAGAAAAGTATATATGTATTAATATCCGTTATCTAGTATCCATAACACAAGCATTTAGTTGCTTAGCTTGGAACTAGAGGAAGCTGTGTGATTTATGTCCAAGATATTATTATTATTATAACTAACGTTGATCCGAGGCCATTTGACCTTGAACCCATCGACGCCCGCGCCGTCGGTCCGCTATATTTCTTTATTTAAACGAAATTAGTAGTAATGTTTATAACAAAATATTACATAAAATTAATTTTCGAGTCAGAAAAGTAGGTGCCTACTTGATCCCTTTTATTATGTACTCTGTTACCATGTATTTTTCGTTTATGACAAAGTCGAAGCGGCCTTGACAGGACGAACAGCTGAGAAGAGTTTATTCCAGTTCATACATTTATAGGGAGTGTTCAATTACATGAAAATGAAAACTGTCGTTATTGACCTAATTACTGTACCGATCGTCTTAATATTTTGTACAACGTTTACTGAAATTATGATCTATATCTGGTATCAATTACTACATATGACTGGATTCCAGCCTGTATAGGCGTCCATCAAATGAAAGATTTCGTACAGAAAATCTAGAATAGTGGAAATAGGTAATATAGTTTAATAAAACTTATTATGAATTTTTATATTTATTATAATCATGAGTAGACCCAATAACACTGCAGCCCGTATGAAGGGCAATCCTAGCCTGGAAAGTATTGCAGATTTTTTTTTCAGAATTCTTATGTATGTCTTAACTCCTAACCGTTTAAGAGTTCTGTAGGTTCATCATCAGCACAGTAGTATCAGATGTTGATTCAATCATACCTCCCAAGCAATACATTAGTCCTGTATACCACTAAACAGTTCCCTAAAATCGACTGCCGTACTGTCCAACTCCTAACCGTTTAGGACTTCTATGCCTTCTTAATCAGCACAGCAGCATCAGCTGTAGATTCTAGCATACCTAATAAGCAGCAAGCTAGCCCTACATAGTATCAAGTAGATAATATTTACCAATTGTATTCTTTGAACTCCTTACCATTTAAGAGTTATGTGTCTTCTTCATCAGCACAGCAGAATCAGATGTTGACAGCTTAAAGCATATTCTTAAGAACTATTACGTAACAAAAACACCATACTCGTACACGATTTTCAGTAGTTGCATCGATTTCTCGTGGTTTCCATCATCAGATCCTGACTTGGTGAAAATGGGACCATCTTGGAGGTGAACACTATCCAAAAAATAATAATGGAAATCTGTTCATAATTGACGAAAATGTCGGTGAACAGGCATAAAAAAATACTAAACATAAAGACGGAATAAGAACCTCCTCCTGTTTTCGAAGTCGGTTAATAAGTTAAAACATTAAGATTCGTAAAAAAAATATGCGCTTTATAGATTTCGCACACATGCGCATAGCGCATGTGTGTAAAATCTGTATACATGTCCAGCAGGACAGTAGGAGGACTTGTTGCCTTCTGATTGGTCCATTTGAATCGGATCAACAACTATCGAAGTGGATTCGTATATCGGATCAACATTTTGGTTGGGTTTCCTAAGCTTCAACGGAGTAAATTGTTGATCCGTGTGGAACCACATTTGTATGAAAAATATTATATTGGATCAACAAAAACCACCCGGATCAACATAGGTTTTCGGATCAACAAAGTGCTCGCCATACAGCACGCATGATCAACAAATGACGGATTGAGATAACTATATATATATATATATATATATATATATATATATATAATTGGAATTATATATATATATGGAAATATATATATATATATATATATATATATATATCTTTAATATATATAGATATATATTATATATCTAACAAATACTATAAGTGTATTAATTATACGATACGTGAATGTTCCGGCTAATATCTCAGCTATGGGATTATTCAGAGTGTGTAACGACGCGAGATAAACCAAATGATGTTCGTGATGGTTGTACACGCCTGATAAATTCTTTATTAGGAAATCTGTATGCGATTTGCGATGCGGACATATATTGCTCTCTTAAGCTATCATATAATGCAAGAATTTACTGTAGAAAAACTTTCTTAACTAAAAACAGTGATAGACATACACTAGACACTGATACATTCATCATATAAATGAAATTGAAGTAACTGTTTGTTTAGGCTTATCTTTGAAATGGCTGAACCGCTTTTGGCGGGACTTTTATTGCCCAACTTTTTTTGTTAAGTCCTATTACTTTTATTTAGAAAATGTATTTTATTTATTACTTTCATGGCGAAACTAATTTGACCGGATCAGTTAGTTAGGAATATGGAGCAAACCGCCAGGCACTTACCATCTAGTGACCTGACAAGTGGAAAATGGGATAGAGAGTATATACCACTGCCAAAAAGAATAATTCTACATACATAAAATAACATAACTTCACGCCTTTTGTTACCCGAAGGTGTAGGCAGCGGCTGTTAAGCCTCGTCTCGCTGTTATGTTTACGTCCCAAATGGAATAGGTAATTTTTCCAAATAAACCCAGTATCCGGGCGACAATTAATTTAACTAAGAACAAACTTTATTTTACGGTTAAAAGGCCTTCAAAAAGGCTTTTAATATATCGGACAGCAAGTTACACTAATAGGGGCACACTTAGCCTCTATAGTGAATGTCGGCTTTTTAAGTATAAATAATTAAAGTAAAAAGATTTTTCAACGGTAATATACGTTCGCAAATAGTCTCGGTGGCGCAGTGGGCGAGAGCACGGCCTCTGATCCAGAGGTCCTGGGTTCGATTCCAGACACTGGCTTACACCAATGACTTTTCGAAATTGTTTTCGGAAGTTATGTGTGATAAATATCGATGACTGACAAACTTTGTGCCCGGTATGGCAATAGGTTCGCCACCTATTCAATTTGGGACGTAAACATAACGGCGAGACGAGGCTTAACAGCCGCTGCCTACACCTTCGGGTAACAAAAGGCGTGAAGTTATGTTATGTTAATATACGTTCGCTACAATTTTCCTACTTACATAAGGATAATAATTTGTTTGAACAAATACTTGTTTAGGGATTATGTATAAATTTGTTTTATTAAATATTGTCTTAGGTAAAGTTACTTTACTTCTTTTTGTACACGAATGTATTGGCCTCGACTCAAATTGTTAAGTCCCAAGCGGAATAGGTAGCGAAATCTATTGCCATACACTATATTTATCACATTTCATCTGAAATTTTCGTAGAATACGGCTCGTTTTACTGTCTCATCTACACTTTAAAAATATCAGCCCCATATAGTGAAATGAATAAATTACGTGCGTTTATATTATTTTATTTATCACTGTAATAATTTTACTTGTTCATGAACTTATGCGCAAGTACGCGCATTTGCTACTTCCGCTACGTGTGCATATAACATAGCTTAACAATAAACTAAATTACAGTAATTATGAAGCGATCTTTTAACACTTTTTAAAAAAACCTTAAATAAAAAAACATCGATCACTTAATAGTATTAACCTATTATATGAAGTAAAATATAATTTTCAGATTTCGTATTGGTTCTACTAAAATATCCTCCAAGTGGGTAAAATGCAAAACATTGACCCCTGCTCCTAAAATGCGTCAACGTCTGCCGACTTTTAATCCTCTTATGTTTTAAAATAGCATAATAATTAAAACAGTTAAATGCTGCGGTTTCTAAGTTTAATAATGTCTTCAAGAATATCATTGCATTAACATAAGTTTCAAGTTCCAACCCGTGTGGTTACTACACTTGACTTTTGGCAAAAATTTAGGCATGAACAAACAGTATCAAGAAATTTACATGTCCATACACGAGTGTTTTATTATTGAATTGGAGTTCTGCGTCAAAAAATGCTCGTGCATAAAAACCCTTACGAGGAGACCTTTATGCCGTCACTTTTGGTTGTCATAAAAAAAATATGACTTTGACTATGACTGTGTTATCTATTATTACTATTATCTGGATACCATTTGAAAAAAGGCTTAGTTAATCTTTACAATTGTGACGAATATCTTTTTGTAATATTTTTGGTCTCATTATCTACAATAGCCTGTAATAGCTTGATAGATTTTTATAAGCAATGATTTATATTACTTACAGCTCTAACGTATCACATTCCAACATATACTTATATATGACAATATATATTAATGCGGTTCAATTTTTGGTTAAGTAATGGGCCTTACAGGTCAAGTGACTTGCTTCTTAATAATAAAGTCGTGAGATAGATTACGTCCTGACACAAATAACTTCTTGGAATCTTTGTCAGAAGTTTCAAATATCGACGATTGACAACATCGTGCCATCGTTCTGTCGCCAGAATCAATAGCCGCTGTTAAAAAGTGTAAGAAAAAGTTGTGATTTAATTTACTATTATTATCTGGCAACCGTGGTATAAGTAAAAAAGAGTCTCGGTAAGGAAGTAGTAAAAGAGCATGCTCTCATGGTTCGGACATTTTTAAGGTGTGTATGATCGGCGATTGATTAAGGTGATATACAGTGCAAAAGCGGAAGGGTATAGGAAGACCGAGGGTGACAGAGTTACACGTTTGCTGCTAAATTGAAATATCCGTGCGGATTTAATTGCAAACGCTGGCTGAATCATAAGCAATTAATCAAAACAATGTACTTCATAATACGCCTTTACAAAAAAGGCCTTCAAAAAGTTGCAGATGTGGTGTATGATCATTTTTTATTTTTTCTTATTACTCCTGAGGCGAAACAAATTTCGCTGGGTTAGCTAGTATATTATAAATAATAATCTTGTGTTTCCAGGAACGAACCTGAAAGTCATATTTACTGGTGAATGTTTATAATAAAATTGATACACAGACAAACATATCGAGCTCTTTTTTTTCTAATAAAGTTTCATAGTCCTTCATAAAAACCTCCTAATTTGAAGTATCATCTGCCTATTCTTGCTACCCTTAAAAAGGAAATATAAAAATTATACGCATATAAATAATTTTCGTTATAATATTTCAGGCAAAGCAAAATTCAAGCTGGTGGAATATTATGAGAAACATCCTGCTTTATATATTTGTTATGAATGAATTGAACGAGAGCCGTTAGTCGAAGCAAATTTGTCCCATACAAAATATTCCACTTGCAGGCGAGAAATATGTGATACTATTTTAAATTTGTATATAAAACACTTTGTTTTAATTTTAATTTTATTGCTTTTCAAATGGGAAATTTCTGAAACAGAATCCAAAAGGGTTTATGCGATAATTTATAGAAAATCATTCCTATTCCATTATCATATGCTTTTTTCACAAATCAATTAAGATTTTCTTGATTTCTTGAAGTATTAACAAAACGACATGATATTATAACTTATTTGTCATTTTAGTGGTGGTGCATGATGTTTGGTGGTGGGTTAGTAAGGGTTAGTGCTTCTGTCTAACAAATTTCGAATTTGGATCCTGGCTCACTCCTGATAAAGTTCTGCCCTTTTAACGTCTAAACCCAAAAAACTTAAGCACGACGTGCTACAATTGCTTTTTATTATACCTGAGGATGTTACTAATAACAAAATGTTTCGATCAAATTTATCCAAATCCAAATTATATGTTCCGAAACTATAGAATTCCTAATACTATATATATTTTTATCTTGATTATGTTATTTTCAAAGTAACCGTCTATTTCACTATCCTATTTTTCCCAAGTCAAATGCATTCGCCAATATCCATTATGGATCGAGAAAATACACGCGGGAATAAAAAAGGTTGAAAACATTTCTCCACTTCCAGATCACACGTCGAAGATCCACATTCTAAGAAAATGGATAGCTGGTCTCTGGAGCAATTCCTTGATTGTTCCACATACCTTGTTGACACATACAATTAATTATTGACTTTGCACGTCTTTCCAGTTCGGTGTAGTTCAGTTTCTAAGTATTGATTGCTTGCGTGTATTATTGTATCACTCGCACCCTTAGAATTATAGTGACCTATTCCGAAAATGAAAATTTTTGGGAAACGTTAAATAAAGTTTTAGACACGTAAGTTTTTTTTTTAAATGAAGGTTATTAGAATGAAATTTCATATCTTATACAAATAATAGTTGAATTTGTTTCTTAACTTAGTTGTCTACATGTATTATGAGAAAATAAATTAATCGATTTTGATATAGCATTCAAATCATGATTTTTTTAATTAGGTCCCTACAATTCTAAAGGTGCGCACTGTAGATACTTTATTTTTAACTAGCCTAGCTCGACTGGTAAAATATCACGACTTTTGCGCAGTGCCCTCATTTCTACGGTGTTTGTCCTATTTTCGTGCACACTCTGCCATACCCAGCTATCGCTCTCGCTTTTTTCTTAATAATTTGTCCTAATAGTTGGCTATCTTAGCGGTGCTCTTATAAAATTCTGGATCTCCGTTCCGAGTGTGTTTTCATGGTGTAGATAATAATATATAATTGCATGTATTAAGATTTTGCTTAAATAGCGTATATTTATCTTGTAAATTATTATCAGAAACAAGTATGTTTTGTAAAAACAATAATATATTATAATAAATCTATTATTATTTTAAGTTATTATTTTAATTTGTTTAGTCTCGGTGGCCCAGTGATCGAGCACACGTTGTTTTCGGAAAGTTATGTGTGATAAATAACGATGACTGAAAACTTTGTGCCCGGTATGGCAATATGTTCGCCACTTATTCCATTTGGGACGTAAACATAACGGCGAGACGAGGCTTAACAGCCACTGCCTACACCTTCGGGTAACAATGGCGTAAAGTTATGTTATGTTATTATTGTACAAGACATAGTGTCGTAATCCGTATGACAACAATACTATTTATTTTTATATTATATAAACATTGAAATCTTATAAGTAAGGACGCATAAAATGTAACCCCAAAATAGGACAATAATATTTTATATACAATCTGGTTCATGTTTTATATCACTCTAAAATGTTATGGGACTTTTATATCTAAAGCGCACAAAAAAGACATGAATAAAAAAAATGAATTAGTTGGAATTCATATATACTTACATTTATATTCATCTCTTTCAAGGCATATTAAGCAAATTAATAAAAATATATCATAATTTTAGACAACATTTTCCAGAATATTTCTTTGATGAATTGCATGATGTAAAATAGGCGACAAGGATCCAGAAAATATGTGCTGAAAATGTAAACGGGCTTTACTACGTACCTTGTGCAGTATCAAGGCCAATTCCGTCGGGTTTTTACGGCTCGGTCTATTACGCAGCGCATGCTTTAAAAAAATATTACAACGATTTGGTGAATTGAAAAAGTTTTATGTTGTTTTCATGTCACACTGCCTTCATGTCAACGGAATGACATGGATTATGGAAATAATATTGAGAGAATGGAACTTTTTCTTCTTGTTGCTGTTTATTTTCACACTATATTTAAGTAAACAATTCTTCATTCACGCTTGACTTGTGTAATAATCTGGTGAATGTGTAACAGGAAAATATGATACGGCAAGGGTAACAAAAGTTCAGACTGAGAAAGACTTAGTTTTCCTTTATTTATTTTTTTTAATTTTACCCCTATCTTATTATAAAGTATAAGTGGCTTTAATTGCGACTAATAGCACAACATTTTCTGTCATCATTAGGTATTTATTAAAACATACCGTAGTTTTAAAAAGTTTTTGGCATGAGCCACGACTTCTTGACAAAGAAACGGCATTTGTGGCAGAAAATTATTTTTAATTAAAAACATTTCTGTACGTAACTTAGTAAGAGTAGTTCCATTATTATTGTCTTGCTGTGTGGCGCCGGCTTAGAATACCGCCACCCCATCTCTTCCCGTGGGTGTCGTAAAAGGCGACTAAGGGCAAAGCTAGAAGAATGGGCATCAGCATTCTCTCTTAAGATAATACAGCCTACTGCGATCGCCAACCCGCCTGCCAAGCGTGGCGATTATGGCAAAATCCCCCCATGATTGAGCGGACCGGCAGTTGTGGCGCTCTATGGGGGAGGCCTATGTCCAGCAGTGGACCTCAAAAGGGCTAATGATGATGATGATGTCTTGACTATTATTAACATTTCATACGTAAAATAATAATAACTTTAATATTTGTTTATGAATGACTTAGCAATTTTTCGCCAACTCATTGCAGCTTATTTCCTAGGTGAAAACGGATACGCTAGATAACTAAACTCCATACGTCATGCATCTTACATAATTTTTATAATTTCATAAATAAAATTGTTGACAAATGGCCGGTTTTTATTTTAGGCTTTTATATTTACCTCCCTTCAGGGCATGGTCAAGTTAGTGAAGTATAGTGTACTATAAACTAATTTGTTTCTCAAATTCTTTCAGTTTTGCGCTATAAATCAGCTTAGTCAAAATTATTTCTTTCATATGAACATAATCCAGAGTTTTACACTTTCTTTCAGTTAGCACTTATATTTAATCTTATTTATACGTAGTTTTTAACCTGACGAGCGATCAAATATTGACGTAAAACTTTACTCCTACTTGGAAGCCTAGCGAGAAAATTGCTTCTCCATCATTTCCGATGATTCCACCTGATGCAAATATCTATAATGTTTCAGCATTATCAGTACTCCGGCTTTGAGTTTAGAGGTCCTCGTGCTGTTTATAACCAATGCCTTTCTTTCTATGCTAGTATGTTTAATTATTAAATATGTGAATGTTATTTAACATAACGTTCCAGTAGTTTTGTGTTAAACTGGTAGTCATACTGATACTTGGACTCTGTAATATAGTTACTAAGAGTCACAGATGAAAAAGGAAAAGAAAGAGTAGGAGATGAAACCGGATAAAGAATGGGTTCACGAAATATTAGCCACTTTACGACGGTCTTCTGAGTAGTTGAGTCAGACCATTTATATTGCGAACTGTGTGGCTCTACAATGGCCTTATAGTTTTTATAACCGTTCCATTTTAAATGTTTTTAATTATGATGGCATTACGTTCATAGGTTTTGCCTCTTTCGATTGAAATTCCGTTTGCATTGTAAATCATTAGACACATTGCGGAGCACGATCCAGTCAGCTGATAACAATGGCCTGGCGGTTCTTTGATTGACCTATTCTGCGTAATCGTATCTGATAGGTAAGTAAATTCATTTTGAATTGTTCTGGTCTTAAAAGATTTGTTAGAATAAATGCTAATTACCTAAAATTCAGAGTTCTGTACCTAAGAACATATCATTATAATACATTGTGATTAATTACAAACAAACACACAAACAAACAATTACAAACCAAACTTTTTCTTTAGTAAATACATCTTGTTAATTATTTAATTTTTGTTTCATGGTCTGATGTGGGTTACCAATAGTAAAAATTATATTTTTAACATCAACTTTTTGATTTTTATTTCCAAAAATTGGGTGCTCTCTGTATCAATGAAAATAGCTTTTGAACAGATACCATCTTTTTGTTCATCACTCGTGAAAATGATCTCTGTAAAGAGTTCGAAACGTCGGGAAATTAATAAATAAACGCGATATAATCCTAAAGTTTGTTTTAATGTCACATTGTGATTAAGTTATTTTTAATGAAGGAATATGCTTTACCTTCAAATTAGATGAGACAATCCTAAAAAAGAAGTTAGTAGCATATATCAGAAACGATTTCTAGTCTTGGGTATGATTTCCAGTAGAAATACTCGCGGGAGCCGTGAACAGTTTCAACTCACTACTTGGAGCAGTAAATATACATGATTTACGACACTTACCTAGCTCCCTGACTATTATTTTATGCCTTCTTATGTATACTCCTTTTCTCGATACATTATTTTTGGAGAACACGTTTCTTTATTTAGTAGCGTTGGAAGTTATTTCGTCGTTAATATTATTCGTTTATGTATAATATGTTATGGAATGTCTGTAATATTTTTCCCTTTTTTTTTCTAATAATACTCTTGAAACACCACAACGTTGTCCTATTAAGCATTGCCAACTTTATTGGTCTGGTCAATTTTTCTAATAATTTTACAATTTATAATTTAATTTATACAGTGTATTTGCAATTTGTATGAGTGTTGCGCACAGTTAAAGTATCCTAATAAACATTATTAACTTTGAAAGGATTACAAAAAAACTTAGTTTATAATGGCAATAGGTTTACCGCCTATTCCATTTGAGTCGTAAATTAACGATTCGGCAAGTCAAGGCTTTAGTATCCACTGCCTACACCTTCGCATAGAAAAATCATGAAGTTACGTACATTACGTTATGTGTACTCTCATATCTGTTATATAAAAATGAATGTTGTGTACCTCTGTAATTGATATACATATTAGAGTAAAAATTCGTTTATATTTTTTTGTGAAAATTATTTATGTGTATTGTTGATGTACCTTAAAATAAATAAATAAATATCTTTCCTTATGGTATAGGTGGACTTTCCTCAATTTCTCAAAAAACAATCGCCGCCATCCGTATAACTTTAGCCCCAATTGCTGCTAATAGAATTTTATTGCAAATCTAGGTATATTTCTGAAATTAACTCGCATAGGTTTCCAAATTGCACCAGGGTAGCGAATTTTTGGTAAAATTTAACCGATATTTTCACATACATACAACATAACATATGTTTAAGTATAGCGCTCACTGATGCTCTGCTCTTATGGCCTATCTAAAAGATACTCGGCGTGAAATAAATAAGTAAGAAATTACCAAAAATCGTACAGAACAGTTATAAAAATAAACTTACAGTAGATTTTGAACGGCACAAAAAGAATATGGTTCACTCAAAAAGCGTTTGTGCAATCAAAGTCTATTGTTCCGGGGATCTAAGTTAAGTCACCCCGAGCGGCGCGAAGCCCTGGGCAGGAAAAAATATATTTAATCCATCTTAAATCCTCTATTAGAGTTTCAGTTAAAAGCTTTTACTGCGTTTTATTGCCACTCTGGTATCTTTATTATTATTTCTTTCTATTTAGCGCAAATGAAAACTTAATTAATTGTATGAGGTATTTTTAGAATTTGTAACGTAATACTTAAGTAAAAACTGTTGTGTATTGTTCCTTACTTTGTATAGAGTGTAGTCACCTTGATAGCCTGAAGGCTTAGCATTCCGCTTCTGAATTAGAAGTCTCTGTTTCCAAAAATCGTGTAAGTCTTTCTAAAAATCGTGTGTAATAAATATCGATGACTGACAAAATTTTAGTCTAATGTAAATAAATAACTTCCATCGCTAATTTGAAATATTTAAACAGTAGATTTGGTCCATTGATACATAGATTACATAGGCCACGTAATATAATTGAGAACACCTGTGCTCTGTAACAAAATATTTAATTGAAGCTGAAATGCATGATATATTATAATAACATAAGTTCTCGTTGTTAAAATAATGAATTGATCGTCGAGTTCAAAAGTATTTTGGAATTATCATCTAGACTGAAAAGATCTAAAATAAGAATATATTAAATTAAATTCATTATCTATAAATCTACGATTATCTACACGCTTGATCTAATAAAACACTTCTTTCAAAAAAGTTTTCTGTAAAGTAGGTAATTACTTACCCGCAAAATGTCATTACAACAAAAGCGCTGTCGGTTTATTTAGGGGCATTTTAAAACTGCGCTCATCGCTCTTTCAACTTTAGTATAGGAATGATTTACGTCGGGTATAATCTCTGCAATCACTCAAAAGATTTAAAAATTCTTTCACAAACAGGAAGACGTCCTATAAAAGATTTTTCTCTGAACTCAGCTGTAGATGTGCTTATATTTAATATAATTTTTATATTTAATATTTATCAGTATAACAATCTACAAACTATATACAAAAAAAAATCTAATTAAAAAAAATCAAAACCCGATTGTTATATATTTCTTTTACTATATTAATACACATAACTTCACGCCTTTTTCTATCGGAAGTTGAGGCCTAATAGGACGTAAAGATGACGCCAAGTCTCTCATGACTCGCCGCTATGTTTACGTCCCAAATGGAATAGGTGTGCGAACCTATTGCCATACCGGGCACAAATTTTTCAGTTATCAATATTTAGCACTCCTTCTTTTGAAACTAATTTCGATAGGCATTGGTGAGAGCCAGGTTTGAACCAGCAACCTCTTGATTCAGAAGAGCTCGCCCACTGGAGCACGGAGACTATAATTTATGTTTATATTTTATTATTGTAATAAATATATGTTTTAACATTGGATTTCATTTTGATTGAAATTCTTAGTGATTAAATGTTTCTTAGTTGAGCTCTTTTTATTTTAGTTATGTTAGATTTAATTTTTGAGATAAAGCTAAGCCTAAAACTTATTTCAAATAAGAAAAGATTTAACTAAAAGTGCTCTACATAATGCACATTTTATTTCTGTTCTTTTCAAAGTTATTATATTTCAAATGGAACTTTTCATCCATCACTTTTTCTGCTGGCAGTCTTTCTTTTATAAAATTATTGCCACAAATCTCAAAAGAATAGTATTTTAGCAAAAATGAAAATGGCAACAAAGTTATGTAATTCCAAGAACAGCATCCAACTGTGGCGGCACAATATTTCTCATCTCCGGTGCGCGTCGCGGACCACTGGAGTGTCTCTCATAACATTTTATAAATATTACCATCCTTGTGACAAATATTTCAACAGATATCTTAAAAAACCTATATAATTTTACATTATTTTCTTAAATTTATTATATAAAAGACATACATAGATTAAGTCCGGCCAAATCCCTAGCGGTATAAACAGAGAGAACGCCATAAGGCAAAATTCTTACGCATTTCACTCGTTTCTTCAATTTTCATGACTCTGGTCATACACGTTTGTCGTTTTTTAAGACCCTAACATCCACTACAAATTCAATTTAATCAAAAGTCATCTAAAGTGTTTCGTGGCCGTCCTCGACCTACATACTTCTAGTCTTGCACATTGTACATTTTTAGTTATTCAAATATCCTACATTCTATTATTCGTTACATAACATAACATAACTTGTGGGAAGCGGCTGTTAAGCCTCGTCTCGCCGTTATATTGATGTCTCAACTGGAATAGGTTGCGACCCTATTGCCATACCGGACAGAAAGTTTTTAGTCATCGATATTTATCACACATAACTTACGAAATTAATTTCGAAAAGTCATTGGTGAGAGCCAAGATGAGGATTCGAAACCGCGATCTCTGGATTCAGAATCGGGGTGCTCGACCACTGGACCACCGAGACCAATATTCCTTTATCATTACATAGTATAAAACAAAGTCACATACCGCTGTCTGTCCCCTTATATGCTTATATCTTTGAAACTACGCAACGGATTTTGATGCGCTCTTTTTTAATAGATAGAGGGTGTCAACGGCGTGGTTTTGATCTATAATTCATATATGATGTTGTAAAGAAAAAATGATAATATTCGAGATTTATCACTTTAATTGCAAACGCTAGCTGAACCCTAAGTGATTAATCAAAACAATGTTTTACATTATTAAACACCTTCAGAAGGTCTATAAAAAAGTCTGCGAATGTGTATCTCGTAGGGATAACCCACAATGACCATTTTTATTTTTTTTTCCTTTTACGAGAAATAATGGTTTATTTACGAAGCGATTTTAAACATCACAGCATTAATTTTCATCCAATTAAGTTTAAATAGATTGTACATGTAATATAGATGATCCTGGCTCTATACAGCATGCAATTTAAACGAATATTTTCGAAGATATTGCAGTATTAACATAGCGGGACAGCAGTGAAAGCCGATAAATAGCACAAATTGAACCTCATGATATCCAAAATCTACTCATTTTTTACTTTTGATGCGGAACAAAGTTCGCCGGGTCAGCTAATATACCTAGTAATTAAATATAGTGGTAATAATATACTGCTAATCTGTTTGGCATCATGTTTTTTTTAGCTTTCTTGATCAAGTATTCGACGTGTGCCAGCGAAATCTGTAGTATAAATGTAGTTCAGAAGTAGCCTAAGAGATATCTATCTAAATGCTACTAGGATCCCATGTACATAAAAAACATTAAAACATTCAGTTTTCCTACAAACGAAACTTATTACTTGTCGGGTGCATCCGTGAGTATTACGTGCCGCTCTCAAATGCACCCAGGATATGGCACAGGAAGGATCACAACGGTACGTTTGGGGAGAGTCATCAGGAGCGCCACCGGCTGCGCGCCTCCTTTTAGCTTGAGACCTGACCCACCCCTTCCTAGGAAATGTCTGAGAGGCTCACTGAAAATTAGGCCCATGAAAAGGGGCGATGACAGGGTGGTCCATTAGGCAGCAGCAGTCCTGATCTACGTGGAGGAAGGATAAAGCGGGATTTAAATGTGTGGCGCTGCCATAAGATTGTCTTAGGAAATCCACACTTCCACTAGGGTATGCATAAAGAATATCTTCGCGTTACAAGAAAAAGGTGACAAAAACTATAAAAAACTTTTAAAAATGATATATAATTGTTATTTCGACGGGCCTCGTGGCGCATTGGTAAAACTACCGGCTGCAGCAATGAGGTCGGGGTTTCGATTCCCACCCGAGCATAAATATTTGTGACAAACATGAATATTTGTCTGGGTGTTTTTATACGTATTATAAGTATGTATTTACAAAAGAAAAATATATATTATGTATTAATATCCGTTATTTAGTATCCATAACACACGCATTAAGTTGCTTAGCTTGGAACTAGAGGGCGCTGTGTGTATTATGTCCAAGATATTATATCATATTATTATATATTTTTATGTCTACATGTAATCTTAAAAAACATAATTTCAATTATAATTTGATCAGAGGATGTTTCCATCAAAATTTTCCTGAAACGTTATCCTTATTGGTTTATAAATTTGCAAGTAAAAAAATGTTGATTGAATACATTTTATTTACATATTTCGCTAGGAAAATAACATAATAAGCCTCATTCTTGCGCAGCCGGGTAGAGAAAATATCGTAAAATGATGATTCTGTGTAAGCTTTATGTGTTTACACATAGTCTTTGTATTTTAAACGAGGAGTTTTCATCACGCTTGAGATATGTAACATAATTTATTACTTTGATGATCATTATCATATATCATATTATCATCTCTACCATGATTGAAGGTAATGACGACACAGCACAAAGGTGTATCTTTTCTGCTTTACACTTTTTTCTACCCGAAGATACCGGCAGCAGTTGCTCGACTCGACTAACTGACTTTTACGTACCAAATTAAATAAGTGGACGGAAACTACTGCCGTTCACTGGGCACAAGTTACTAGTTATCTATACCGACAAATCATCATCTCCTCCGATATTTGTCTCATTAATGATCAAACGGAAAGCGGCATGCGCCACTTAACATCAGATTTTTTCATTGTCATTGTATTTTTACCAGTCCATTCATGCAGAACATTCATGTATGTATAAAAAAAGAATACCTTAAATTTAAGCAAATTCTTTTATGATAAGCTTACGCAAGAAAAAAAGTAATATAGGGTATATCGAAAAACAAGTAGGTATGTTAATGTACCGGGAGGCTCGGCAGACATGCCTATATATACCTACATATAGAGTATTTTATCGTGTGCTCTGTTCAGGAAAGCTACTGAATCACTTACATAATAATGTTAAACAAAATTATGATGTTAAAATATTCCATCACGGGAACATATTGGAGCGCATGCATAATCTGAGTGATCAATCACTTTTATTATATAAAATTAAAGACTTGCTTTTTCTGTAAGCATTAAATCAGTGATTTTGTGAAATGCTTTTACTTTATGGTCGTTTCATTAGTCTTCAAGAGATTTTTGTTTTAAGTTTCTGGGTTCGCATAGCGACACATATTATTTACAGTAAAAAGGATATAGTGTTTGTGGTGATATAAAATATTAAAATGGTAAGCTACCTAAAAGGTTTCAATTTAAAATTTTCCGTGCCACTAGTGCGTGAAAATTAGATTTTATTGAAACGAAGCCCGAGTTCATGTTGGAGTTCATTTTTTTTCAGTTACAGACATATAAAAAAAGTTATAAAAATTTGTTTTGTCGTATTAATCAATCAATTTGAATATCGAATACTGGAATTTTAAATTCATTTTAAATTTGAATTTTCTTTTTCGGACAGGCAGCAAACAGCCAGTAGCAATTAAATCCATATGTGTAACAATAATGTTATTGGTTAAAACCGGTGTGAGCTAGGATTTGAACCCGCAACCTCTTGATTGTAAATATGCAGTTTTGTCCTCGTCAAGTATTCCCGTTGACGAAAAGCTTGTAGAAATCAAGATGATACAGCACCTTTACTTGTGACAAGTCACTCCATTAAGTTATGTTATTTTTAAAACTGAACCAATCCGTTAGATGTTTAAGAGAGTTATGGAACATGGAACTTAAAAGTTCAGGTGAGTAAACACTTAGCAGTTGCGGCCTACACCTTTGGGTGAAAATTACACGAAGTTACAATAAAAATATTCATATAAACTCATCTCATATTTAATTTTAAACTTTGAACAGAATACGTGACTGCTGTAAACAGGCATATGATGTGGGAGTTATAGCATTCTTTGGCTTTTAATATGTATATATCAGGACCCATAAATGAGATACAATTATATTCACGTGATGGGAGATGTATTCCTATTTATATACAACTACGTTAATGAAAAGAGTGCTATTTCTACTAAGTTCATTACGTTTTGATAGTAGTAGTCAAATTGTACTAAGATCTAAATATTAAAGTGAAACTTCTAATTTTTCTTACAAGCATTTAACATATTTAACGCATCCAATATAGAAACCCGTCAATATAACAGGCAAATTCCGTAATTTCTTAAATATTTAAGGCCAAGTTACTCACGGGATTCCTAGAGTTTACTTTTTGTAGCTACCATACATTCGCATAAACAGTGGTAGAGCCACTCAGTTTGCTGCATGAATAGGCCGGTTCGATCAGTGAAATACCGTGCCTAGAATATCGACAAAAAGTGGCTCATGCCGTGTTTTGCTAGCTGGGAGAGGTACCCGGAGGATCAACCCCTTTTTCCATCCTTGCCTATTCTACTACCTTAAAACCCGAAACATTTTGACCCCTTTCCTATCCCATTCTAAAGGACGGCAATGCTGTCACATTGTGTTGCAGGTGTCCACGGGCAGCGTTATTTACTTACTTTAAGATATCACGTTTGCCGTTTGACAAATCACATAAAATACCATAATTTTAGATAATAATGAATGTTTATTTTCTAGGACATTGTACAAAACATTTTCGAAAGCGTACTTCGCATTGAGAAAAGCATAAACATGTATATATATACATAATTTCACGCCAAATCCCTTGCGGGGTAGGCAGAGAGAACGGAGCGCCGCGTTTTTGTGTAATGCCCTCATTTCGACCGCGTTTATCTTACTTTCATGCACGCTCTGCCATACCCAGCTTTAGCTTCCATAAGTTAGCGTTGGGATGGTTGCGTTGGTTAGCGTTAGTAAATATTTTTACTGTTGTATCAAAATAGTTATGACTACATTATAGATAGCCAGTATAAGTCATTAAAATAAAACTAAGCAGTTTTATTTAATGAAGTTGCGTAGGTATATGCGGCGCAGAACACAATTTAGCGGCAATTAATGCGAACAACATCCCTTTACTATTTAATTATATTAATATAATACGATTTATGTGAATTAATACATTCAGAGCTAATATTGTAATACTTATATCTACACATTTTATTTGTTTAGTTGAATGTACTCTTTATTTAAGAATGTTAACTGTAAAATACCCTAGTAGCGCCATCCATCACCGGATAGCAAAATGGTGTTAGGTTATTAAATGCACATTATATGTATTAAAATTATTTATATATATTTTTTTAAATAGGAGGTCTAAAGAGGAAGCATGTCACCTGATGTAAAGCAACCTGCGCCGCCCGTGAACAACAGCATCACAGGTGAGCTACCTGGAGACCCGCCTCCACTTTCCCATCCTTTCATAGCCACTCGTCAGTACTACTTACTCCCTTTCTGCAACGCAACGGTAACACTATATGTGTTGCTGTTGTACACGAGCGGCGCAGGCTGCTTACCATCAGGTGACATGCTTCCTCTTTTGACCTCCTATTTCATAAAAAAATATATTAATTATTTTAGGGAAGAGGAGTTGGGCCTCCAGGTACCTCTCTCACCAGACGAAACGAGGCATGAGCCACTTTACATCGATCTTCTGGGAGGTCGTGGTATTTCACCGGTCGAGCCAGCCCATTCATTCAGCGAACTGCTTGGATCTACCACTGTAAATCATTATAAACTTCTTCTTTTGATGTCGTAATTACCTAAAGTTGTTATTTGGATTATAAGTCTTTATCTTAAGTTTTCGAAAAATCTCTTCTTCCGTGCGAAGTAACTCTGGGCACTATTTATTTAAATCATGTCATCATTATTACACAACTGTTACAAAACAGTCGATGTAATATATAAACCATTTCACCAATATAAAAACATGGATCAATTCTTACAACAACAAATTGAAACATATAGATATTTCACATAAACAAAGTCAAAGTCAAAATAACTTTATTTTTATAGGTCTTAACAGACACTTAAAAATAGTCAACAAGTACAGTTATCATGTTATTTAAAATTAAATACAAACACGACTCTTGTAGAAAGTGCCCACGTGGAACAAAAAAGGACACGGACGCAATCGCCACGAGCGGCCCGATTCCGAGTGTAGGGGCTATCATGAGAAGAATCGGGCAAGAAACTCATGTGCCAAATACTCTTTTCAAACCATTTGAAATACATACATACATAACTTCACGCCAAATCCCTTGCGGGGTAGGCAGAGAGAACAGAGCGCCAAATGAAATAAATAACAATATTATTGCAACTACTGAAAACAAAGCAGTAGTAGAATAAAAGGTGTAGCAACCAGAATACTCGACAGTCACAATTAAGATCCAACCAAATTAAAATCAACGTCCTACATTTTAACTAAGAAATTGTATGCGATCATACTAGTCGAGCACAACTGACGCGACATCTTTTAATTAAAGTGGTGGTTAAACAATGAAGGCAAAAGATGTTAAGTTATAAATATTGTTATTTTGATATTTATTAATTTATTATCAGTAACAGTAAGCTTACATCCATGAATTACTGGGTTTCCGGGCCACTGACATTGTTTGAGACAAATATCAACTAGCTAGTTACTTTGAAAAAAAAAGTAGCAATATATCTACATACCTACTTATATGTACAGACTAGCTGGCATGTCGAACTTTGTTTTGCCTTAGATGTAATGAATGATATGATAAATTATTTTTTCTTAAAAATTAAATCAGCATAAGTAACTCTTTAATACCACAGCTATTTGTTCATAAAATATCTGTTAAAATCGTTCAGCCATTGCAGAGATAAGCCGAGAGCAGAGATAAGGAAAAAACAAACAGAATCATAAAAATTGGTAGGATACATATTCATATGCAAAATTGGCTATTTCAATATTACAAAGAGACACTCCAATTGTATTTATACTTTTCGTTCCTGATATTGTTTATTTGAAAACAAGCTCGGATCTAACGTAATTATGTTAATATGATAATACGTTTACGTACGTTTAAACGATAAAACATGTTAAACCATGTAAAATACAACATTAAAAAATTGGTGCTAATATTATTTCTTATATATAAAGTAGATAGAAAATTAATATTAAAATTTTAGTCAGAACACCAGTGCCTATTTTAAAGAATAAAATGAAATGGATCCGAACATATCTCTCGGTCGGAAGTTCGAGCACCCTGCTTCTGAATGAAAACAAGTAAATTCTTGGAATCCTCTTCGGAAGTTATGTGTGATAAATATGTAATCGCATTAGTTACTAGTTGACCCTTTGAACGAAAGTTCACCGGGTCATTTAGTAACTAATATAATAACTTTCATTCCGCATCAAAAGTAATAAAAAATTAAGTTTGGGTTTATTAGTTTTTCTTAAATACATTATACATAAATTATAGATAAAAACTAAGCGCCGTTGACACACTTTATCTATTAAAAAACCCATTGAAATCCGTTACGTAGTTAATATATATGTTATTATATGTTTATAGTAAATATATCCGTTAGTAAGTTTCAAAGATATAAGCATATAAGGGGACAGACCAGACTAGACCAGACCATCGGGTAGGAAAGGTGAAATTATAACTAAAAACAAAAACGCACACAAATATACATCCAATCAAATTCTGAAAATATAAACGATAAAAAATATATAAAAAATAACAAAAGTACATTTTCAAAATAGTAATACGGGATAATCTGTTAAATAATCCCGGGTCTAAACTACCGCTCAGCCTAACCAAAGACGCTTAGGTAGACTCTGTAAAAAAGAAATTGACTTAAAATATGAAGGGGACTCTAATCCTGAAGGAGATGAGACTGTGCCGCAAATAATCTTGTTTATTTGCCCTCCCAGTTTAATGAGATTGTTCCGCACCAACAGTCGTTCTATGACATCGTTACTAAGAGACACTAAATGCTTATTATTTATATAATTGTATGAAATTGTACTTCAATAATAATGTAATAATATTTATAATGATTTGCACACAACGCCATCTAGTTGGAAACCAGGCAAATAAAGCCAATGCTGAGGGCAGAAAATATTATATTATAGCAACGGTAGAGCCCAGAATGTCGCTGATTAAAATGACAGGCTTCGCCAGTGATATACCACGGCTTCTCTGATTCCAACATAAAGCGGTTCATGATGTACTTAATTCCATGAGAGAGACATTCGAAGCTCTAAACCTTCCCTCTTTTTGTAAATTCTAAGTTTAATAAAAAAAAATTGTGTGGTTTTATGAAACCACCGTAAAAGTGAAACTTTTAAAATTGAGTCTTGGGTTATTGATTTTTAAATCTACTTTTTAAATATACATAAACAAAATATTTTTTCAATAATTATTTTTCAATAATTTAGTTTTTAGTAATTAAAAGGCATCAGTCTGCTTCCTCCACTAATTCGTTAGTTACAAGTCAGTGGCAGTTTTGCAAAGAGAGAGAAAACTAGTTTAATTTGAAATCGAACCGGACGTCACCGGCTTTCAGGGGATTGTGCGATAAGGGCTATTTTAATTTACTTGCCATCTTGTATTTGTTAATAGGGTTTAATAAATGTTTTTTATTTTACGTGGTCACGGCAATAATTCCTAGATGGCGCTACTAGGTTGCTACTATTGATGATTCTGCCGTAATATCGTATTATATCGATAGATGTCGCCCGAATCGACAAGTATTCCAGCTACGGCACTAGGGATAACGCGACACCTATTAAACGTTAACAACATTACAACAAAGGATCTTTACAAAACAAAACGATATTTTTTCCTCCAGTAAATATGATATTTCGATTTATTATGAAAATGTGACAAATAAATATATAAAGAGCACTATCTTATCTTATATCTTTAAACGAGCAATTCTTGTATATATATATATATAAAATTGGAATCTCGGAATCGGCTCCAACGATTTTCATGAAATTTCTATTCCAGCAGATGGCGTTGTTAACTAACACGAAGTCAATGTGTGTTTGCTTTGCTTTTATTACAGTTTATCACTGCAAAAAATTAAGTATATGTTTCTAATATAATATGTTAGTACATAGTATATATTAGTATATATTTATTATTCTGTCGGTAAGATCGAAAAATATTATTGATATTTCATTATTTTATTAGTATGTAATTCGTACTTAAATATAATTTTCAAAAAACACAATTTATAAAAAAAAAGAAAATACCGAGCAAAGCTCGGTCATCCAGATATTCACTACTAAATTGACGAACATAACTGTGTCACATATATGTAGTTCACTTTTTGGAATTGGAAACTTAAAAGCCGCCGCCTACGCCTCCGTCGTTTACAATACATACGAATTTATTATATTCCCTTTTATCGTGTCATATGTTATATTAATATAATTTTTTTTTTCTCCGCCTGCAATACGTACGTACGTATATGTATGTATGTATGTAAAAAACAAACAAACAAACAAACCCGATCCTAGAAAATGTGTCGAAATTGGTAAAGAGGACGGTAATTAGACGATTATACATACGGCCCTCGTGGTGCATCGGTAAACCGCACTACCGATAACACAAGGTCGAGGCGGGTTCGATCCCTCGTCTGGGGGTGTTTTTCTACATGTTTTTACGGTATTTATTTACAAAAATAAAGTGTATATTTGGGTAATTAATTAATAATAAATAAACGATAATAGACGTGAAAGGCGCTCTGACGAGCGCCTTTCACTTTAACCCTACTCCGCGGCCGACCGTCACGCGACATGCAACACGCAGACGAAAAAGTTTGAGACGATGTAATAAAAGTTTCACTTTAATAAGTCTAATGTCTTTGTTGTATATACATACTAAAAGCTAGTTTATTGGCAGTTCCACCCTCATGGTCATTCTAACGACGGTGAATTTCACAAAGAATTACTGATTCATTTTAAAAAATACATAGATAAACACCACTGAATGGTATACAAACATTATTTTTTTTATCATACAAATATTTAC
The DNA here is from genome assembly GCA_905147225.2 of Euproctis similis. Taxonomy (NCBI): domain Eukaryota; kingdom Metazoa; phylum Arthropoda; class Insecta; order Lepidoptera; family Erebidae; genus Euproctis; species Euproctis similis. The sequence continues at coordinate 8,570,465 of LR990119.1, forward strand.
TCATAAATGAAAAACCAAAACCTCCGACTATTTGTCAGAACTAAGTCAAAGCCTTCTAAAATACACGAGCAAAATTCAACACAGTATCGGATGGCAAGTAAGTACAGTATATTAATAATAAAAAAGACCTATAATTCTTTCTAGTTGTTGTTAATACACCAGTTTCAAGCCAGTTTCATTGACGTGTAAAAGTAAAATGGTGCTAACTCAAATCTATCAAATTTTTAATTACAACAATATTGTATTACTAATTAAATATATTTTGACGGGTCTCGTGGCGCATTGGTAAAACTACCGGCTGCAGAAATGAGGTCGGGGGTTCGATTCCCACCCAGCACAAATATTTGTGACAAACATGAATATTTGTGTGGTCTGGGTGTTTTTCTATGTATTATAAGTATGTATTTACAAAAGAAAAGTATATATGTATTAATATCCGTTATCTAGTATCCATAACACAAGCATTTAGTTGCTTAGCTTGGAACTAGAGGGCGCTGTGTGTATTGTGTCCAAGATATTATTATTATATTATAATGTACATTGATAAATCTAATGATTAATCCGAAATTATAGTAGTTTAGTTTAAACAGTTCTGTTCCAATATTATACCGGTCCATAGTCAGTAATGTGCGAGGCATCGACCCTCCTAAATGTCGTCGCGGTCTGTCGAGTTTTAATCCTCTAAGAAAATTGGATACTATCAACAGCAAAGGATTATTATCCGCTGTGTGTGTACTACTTTAAAATCTATAATTTTCGAACAATCAAAACATTGCGTTCTGAGAGACTAATGTATTGACAAAGTTAAAAATTAATGATGATTTCAATTTTGAAATCATAGCCATGCACTACAATCAAACACGTAATTTTATATTGACAGTTTGAATTATCTCTATTTATCATATTCAATGTATATGTGAATATACCTGAACAAACTCAAACGAATAATGAATTATAAACCGAACGGTACTGCCTTTCTATTCCTCTCTATTATCCCATCTCAAAAGTAGTCGAATCAACTTTGATCCAATCTAACTCCTCTATAAAATAAATTAAATACGTTATCTTCAAATATTTTCAATACAATGGATGAGAAAGTGCGTTCTTATTTTATCTGTCTCGAGTTATCTTTCATACAAAATCTAGTCATTTATTTTCTGGATGATGTTCCCATCCAGACGATATTCTCGAGGACAAATGCGCAAACAATTCAAATGCTATGTCCAGCAATGAAGACAAGAACTGAATGAAGACTTTATTATTAGCTGTGACTAATAAATATTACGGGGCACCAATATATGCTATAATTTACACTTTTAATATCCGAAGGTAAAGTCGATATAGCATTCAGGCTTTAATTGGCTAATTTTTTCAACATATCGGGCATACTTATGTCAGAAATCGATATCCGTCGTAAAAAAAATATTTTTTTTTTTAAAGTTGGTTCTACCATGCTCCTTAATGATATAAGTCTAGGGTTTGAATGCGAATGGCAACAAACACACTTTCATACCCTAAGCTTATCTGATTAAGGAGGGGAGTATTTGAACCATCGGATCAAAGATGCTACAGTATGGTATATTATTCGGTAAAATTCGGTTAATTCAAATATATTGAATCAATATTAACTCTTACTGCAAGTAACCATAGATTTAACTTGGGAATGAATGAAAGCGATAATAAAAGTGGAGAGACAGGAAATATATTTAAAGACTGCTGCAGATCGGCAAATGTAATCACTATTTACGGGGAAAAGCTTGTCCAAACGATAAAGCTTTTGCTTTATTAGATTTTTATTAGATAAGGGACGCAACTGGATCACCCGATGGTAAGTAATTAGCGCCACCCATAGACAACTGCAAACCAGATGATGTTTCAGTTGCGTACTGGTGTTCAATATGGGATAAAGAAGGGGTTGGAAGTCAAATCAGGAGAGGACGTGTGTTTTGGTTATGTAGTTTATTAACGAAATTAATTTCATTTAATTTTTTAATATGAGTTTACTTTACATGGTATATTCAAGTATAAATGTATAATAACATAACTTCACGCCTTTTGTTACCCGAAGGTGTAGGCAGCGGCTGTTAAGCCTCGTCTCGCCGTTATGATTACGTCCCAAATGGAATAGGTGGTACCTATTGCCATACCGGGCACAAAGTTTTCAGTCATCGATATTTATCACACATAACTTCCGAAAATAATTTCGTAAAGTCATTGGTGTGAGCCAGTATCTGGAATCGCACCCGGACCTCTGGATCAGAAGCCGTGTGCTCGACAACTGCACCACCGAGACCGTTATAAATAAATGTAAATGTAAAGTAAATGTAAAATGTTATAAGTAAATGTATAATCAACAACTTTTTTTATCTTATCCTACTTCTTATAATAATATATATGTCAAACTATTGCTTAATCATTTAACTAACTACCAAAACCTCTAATAAGATTAGAAGCAATATTGGCAAAATAAATGTCACCTGAAAAACGCCTGAAAACAATTAGCGACGTTATTATGCACAAGTAATTATGGTGAAAGGTGGGCAGGATTTTGTAACCGTTACAAGGTATTGCAAAATTGTTCAACAATTACCACGCAATGGAGAGTTCTCGCGACCGGTATTTAATATTTAATTGAATACAATGTATGTTTGTAGGAATTATGTTTTAATTTTATAAGAAAATATGACATAACTTCACCCCTTTTGTTATCCGATGGTGTAGGCAGCAGCTGTTAAGCCTCGTCTCGCCGTTATGTTTACGTCTCAAATGGCGAACCTATCGCCATACCGGGCACAAAGTTTTTCATTTATCGGTATTTATCACACATTACTTCTGAAAACAATTTCGAAAAGTCATTGGTGTGAGTCAGTGTCTGGAATCGAACCCGGACCTCTGGATCAGAAGCCGTGTGCTCGACCACTGCGCCACCGAGACTGTTTAATTTTATAATAATATAAAAATAGGTAAAAAAACTTTTTAATTTAAACGGTTTTATGTTAAACATACATTGCAAGATAAATGTACTAAAAACCAAAAAATAATGAAATAGATACAGTCGTGGGAATTATAAACATATGCATAGACTAGACTAAAATAAAACCGTGGGGCACGTCAATTGTCTACAATCGTTGATTAAAATGTTTGTTTTGTAATGTTACACTATAATTAGGCAGTTGTTCAACCGACAACGATGGATGTGTGATAAGTAGGGCTAGAATGTGGAAACAAGCTAGCAAGCTCGATTATAAGCGAGTTTTAGGGTTTCATAGTGGTGAGCGAGTAGTACTTTTATCATATGTTTTGTCGATTAAAGACAAACTACGAGCAGTGAAACGATTCCTCGCCAGCCAACAGTGTGAATGTCCAACGATAAACTAGTTGAAACATCTCTTTTATTTACATGGAGTGTATAACTATTGGAATTTCCATGAGCAAGAAAATAGTAAGTAATTTCCTCACCGTCTGCGGGCCAACTGCCTAACGACGAATTAAACGATTCTTCTATCGCACATTAAGTCGATAATTTGTAGACAATTGACGTGCCCCACGGTTTTATTTTAGTCTAGTCTATGCATATGTTTATAATTCCCACGACTGTATCTATTTTATTATTTTTTGGTTTTTAGTACATTTATCTTGCAATGTATGTTTAACATAAAACCGTTTAAATTAAAAAGTGTTTTTACCTATTTTTATTTTCTAGTTTTTAGTTTTTATTTCGCATTCTTTACCATTTTGTTCCCACGAGTAATGGACATTTAAACGGTCGACCCCCCCCAGAGGTCCAATAAAGGGGCAAGGCTATGTACAACAAGATGCGCCTGAGTCTTGAGGGGAAAACGCTAACGACATATCATTTTTATCCACCCTAATGCCATACAGTTCTCGGCGCGTTTTAACCTTTCACCTTAACTTGGGTGGTGTACTGCTAACGACGTATCATTTTTAGTCACCCTAACGCCACACAGTCCTCAACACGATACAAAATCTTGACTTGGGTGGTGGATTCAGGCTGGATTAATCAGATACCTAAATTACAGATTCAATTTCTAAATTTAAATCTTATTATTATACGCCATTTAGTGGCTGCGCCCATCTTAAATATTGAGGTTGTATAGTGCACTGTATTCTTTTTGTCAAGCCCTTTTATTTGATACCCATATTGGTGGGATTGATAAAAAATTGTTATCAGCCATTTGGTAGCGGCGGCCATCTTAGATTTCAATTTTGCATATTAAATTGTATTCTACTTGTTGTGACCTTTCATTTGATACCCATGTTGATGGGATTGATAAAACCTAAGTTATCCGCCATTTTGTAGAGGCCGCCATCTTGGATTTCAATTGTTTATAGTATATTGTATTCTGCTTGTTGAGCCCTTTCATTTGATACCTATATTGATGAGATTGATAAAACCTACGTTATCCGCCATTTTGTAGCGGCCGCCATCTTGGATTTCAATTTTTTATAGTATATTGTATTCTGCTTGTTGAGCCCTTTCATTTGATAACCATATTGATAGGATTAATAAAACATAAATTATCCGCCATTTTGTAGCGGCGGCCATCTTGAATTTATAAAGATAATGAATAAACATAATTGTATTGTCACCAAAATCCAAAGTGTATACAAAATTTCAGATTAATCGGTTGACAGGAAGAGGGTGAAATTTGAATTAGTAAATTTGACCCAAGAATAAAACAAACGGGGTGAGCTAAATAAAACCGTTTAATGAAAATAATAATAACATTACTGTCGTGCGTCTGTCACGCCTTGACACGCAAATTTTTTACTACCTAATAAAATAGATCGCGGAATCTATTGCAATAAATACTTCAGCAACAATATTTTCAATCATCGATATTCGTTCGTATATCACACATAACTTCTTTAAAGCTATTGGTGTAAGCTAAGGTTAGAACTGGAAATTTCTTGCTTCAAAAGTGTGATACAAACAAACATTCCAATATAATTAAAATGTATGGGTTTGTTAATTTCGTAAACATTAAATGCCTAGTATATAATAAGATACCCGTGTGTGTATGTATACCAGAATATACGTACGTTAATTACCGGTATCCAGTACAATACGACTAATTGCACCAAACGTTTGTCACTAATGGATAAATCGATTATATTGATAGTAATTTGACATCGTTGATATAACAATCTATTAACTATAAGTATTGATTAATATTAGAGGATGCTTTGGTGGTGATAAATTATGGTTATTAGATCAAAAAATTAAACTCAAATGGGCAGGTAATTTGGTTATAAGGCATTTGACAATACTCTTTACGGTCATATTTTACTATCAAAAAGTTACTCCGTCTTCAGCGTAATTATGATATTGTATAGCGTACATATTGATTAATTACTAAGCTATTTAACCCTGAAAGTATTTTTCTAGCAGATTGGCTGTTCCTTTTAGCCTTATAAAGACTATAAATAGATACATAGCCTACAAAATGTCCCAGATATTGGAGTGTGAGTCAATATTCATATCGCAGTCCCTTTAAAGATTCAGAAGCTCCTAAGCCCGAATACTGAACCGCCACTCAAATATATAAGCGCTACATAAGCGTTTAAGTAGCTGCCACATTAGACAGAATACGTTTAATTTTGAGCAGTAAGTAGCACTTTATTGATTGTCAGATTTGAGTGGCGGTTCAGTATTCGAGCGCTAGTATTTCATTTTGTTACTGTCACAAAATTCTAAACGACACACATTATTAATTATCCCAGACATAAGAAAGTCTTTACATAACGAGGTATTTTGATATATTATTATGTCTTTATTTATTTATGTTTTAATTACTAAGTCGTTATTAGGTTTAGGACTTAAATATTCAGCGCATTAGCACAGCTTACGTGACTTCATTCCGACTTCTCTTTTTCCGATCTGTATTATAGAAGCCCATCACGCGCCAGCACCAACACATTAGCAGACAGATACTCTTGATGAATTATTTATCAAGATCCTTATCGGCAGATAGGCCAGCAAGATTATTGCTGTAACCTAGGTGCTGACCCTGATCACTTCAGTTTGACTTTCATGCCCTGGATCTATGATACAACACTGTATTCGATACGTTTGTGATATTTGTTTTATCAGAATGTACCAAAGAGAGAGTATATTTTAAGTAGTTACATCCCATACTAACAGAAAAAAACAAGCTATATTATTTCCTGGAAATCCTTTTCCCGGAATTGTGATATTTGTTTTATCCGAGTGTTCCAAAGAGCGGGTATATTTTAAGTAGTTACCCATACTAACAGAAAATACCAGGTTATATTATTACCCGAAAGTCCTATTCCCAGAATTCTGTGCGAAATTTCGGTGGTTTGATTGAGAGAAAGTAAGTATGAGCGCCAGATTCAGGAAGTCGTGAGGTGGAATCTAGGCCAAATAAGCCAATGACACCTCGGAATTATTTTTGGTGATTATGTGTGGTATATATTATTAGCAATTAGGTCCCCTCTTGTTTCATTTGGGACGTAAACTTCAGCGAGTCGAGTCTTAACAGCCACTTCTTACGGGTTCGCGTAAATTAAGTAATATTGAAGTGAAATCTATACTTATATTATAAAGCGGAAGAGTTTGTTTGTTTATTTTGTTTGTTTGTTTGAACGCGCTAATCTCAGAAACCACCGGCCCGATTCCAAAAATTCTTTCACTGGTGTATAGTCCATTTATAGAGGAAGGCTTTAGGCTATATTATATTTTCAAATAAATTAGGGATCCTTACTATAATTCCAATAATGAACCCAAGGTGTAAGAAAAAGACCCGAAAAAAATTCTAACATCGCGAACGCTGCAAAAACTATTGATTATAGAACAAAACAATGTACTACACTTTCACAGAACATATAATTGTCGACAAAAAGTCCGCGACGGTATATGTCTAACTAATGTAGTTATCGCACAATAAGTGTTTTATTAATTTTTAAAAATAATTATAATGAGGTCATTTTAAAAGTTCTTTATTTTGTACCTTGGTATTTTTACCTTTGGTAACTCACCTCAAAATAAATTACTTCAATATAAAGATAGATTCAATACATTTCTAGAACTTTTTGAATGATTCCATTAACCATATTCCAATAACCACATGTTTTGGTAAATGTTAATAATTTTGTAAAAATATTAATAATTTTCAATTAATTAGATTTACCGTAACATATATATGGAGCTGGGGGCATAGCATAAGCTCTTAATTCCAGCCATTTTGTTCGCTGACTAGCGAATTCGTATTTCTTACGGCTAATTTAATAACTAAGCTGGCTGAAATTAAGAGCTCATATTATGACCCCTTGATTTTAGATTGTCATTGCAGTTAGTCATAATTTGACTGACTAATTTGAGTTTGTATGTAATATACAAATTACGTCTCCGTGCAACAAACAAATTATTCATTAATTAGTAGGTATCGAATCATTGATGATTTGGACGTAATACTGGCAAATCATTAACAGTGCAATAATTATATGCGTAGGGGGATTGTTTGTAGTTAGTTATCTGTGGCTTGGTGGTTTAACACTCCTATTATTATCCAGGGGACTCGTGTTCAAAGTTAGTTATCTAGTGAGTTTTTGCTCACCCTTCAATGGACTTTACGTTCAAGCTCATTGTCTTGAAATACTGACAGTTTTTTTTTTAAATAGTGTCACTTTATTAAATTCGCTTAGCAAGATTTGTCACATACTTCTTCAACTCTTACAGTCTTTATTTTAAACGCAAACAATCACAAATTCAACCTATAAGATGTCATTAAAAGCGGATTTAGATGGCAGTTCACTTGGCTGCAAATATAACGGCTATGTAGAAAAGTATTTAAAGGGAAAATATTAGCTTTCTACCACGTTCAAATCCTTCGGGAGTGGTTAGTGGAAGCGCAACGTCGTTCTGGGTCAGATTCACACCAGTGCTTCCGACAAACGACAAATTTAAAAGAGCAAATGCAATTTAATAACTGTATTAATATGTTTTCTTATGAATTCGGTTTATTTTTATTTTAGTATTGCTTATTTTCATTAATAATAAATGCTTTTTATCTATGCAGATATATATCTCTTTAACTATGAATATCTTTGATTGGTATTATATATTTTGGTATTATATATATTGGTATTATATATTATCATGTCCTCTGATTTTAGGTTGTTTTTGGCCATGACATCTTCAACAGCACAGATTACTTCCTCATAAAGAATTTTTGACGGGGCTACGGCAAAATTTAGGCCTTTGCTAAGTACCTGTATTGTGTTTTCGTCCAAGGTTTGTGATGACAAGTTCACGACCGCTGTATTAGTCTGTGTAGTGGCAACCGGTTGCGTTCCGATTTCATTTTTCTCATGTTGTGAGATGTTAAAAACATTGGATCTTTTTTGGAGTAATTTGTTGTATTTGGTTATTTGATTATTTTTACATGTTTCGTATTTAAACGTTTCACGCTTGTTTAACCTCTTCATGCAGTTACTAAAATCATCTGTCGATAAAACTATTTGAATAATCTTGGACGTTTCCTCAATTGTTTGCGTGATTTTATATAGGTCGTACCGTGTTTGTTGGATTGCCCTCCGTAACAATTGTTCACTAGCTTTGTTTAAGATCTTCGCGCTTCCCCGTATGTTCCATTTTGGTGAGATTTTAACACACGTAGGAATGAGATTATGGTCACGGCATCTCTTCAAGAAATTTAATGATGTTAAAGATCTTGCGCGCTTCTTTTTGAGTCCTTCTAATTGTCGAATTTTATTAGCTGTATTTAGTCCGTATTGGTTTACGTATTTATTTCTAAGACTTTCGCGAATCTCACTCATTGATTAAAACAACTTTGAGGATTATATCGCGTTTATTTATTATTTATTTATATTTATTTCCCGACGTTTCGAACTCTTTACAGAGATCATTTTCACGAGTGATTAACAAAAAGATGGTAGTTGTTCAAAAGCTATTTTCATTGATACAGAGAGCACCCACTTTTTGGAAATAAAAATCAAAAAGTTGATGTTAAAAATATGATTTTTACTATTGGTGACCCACATCAGACCATGAAAACAAAAGTTAAATACTTATTTATAAGATGTATTCATATTTTTTGTTTGTAAAGATCCTTTGTTGTATGATTTAATAAGTAAAAGTTGTTATTATTAAGTTATTAGAAAATTATCTTATTTTTCTAAGTTGGTTGAGATCAAAGTATAACTATTATTAAATATTGATTGATTTTAAATTAAAAGGTAAAGTATTTGTTAAAAATCTACCACTGGGTCACAAACGCGGCCAGTCCTGAGAAAGACCCAGCAAGAAAACTCAGCGGCTGTTCTTCAAAACTGATTATTATTTCATTTTGAATGGGCTATTGATATTGCTATTATTTATAAAAATTTTGAGAAAAAAGAAAGGAACTTGGTTTGCAGGTTAATAAAAATTAAAATTATTTTGACTGTCTACTGCACTACTCAAACGTCGGGAAATAAATATAAATAAGTGGTAAATAAACGCGATATAATCCTAAAAGTTGTTTTAATCAATAAGTTTGAAATATATATTTTGTTTAAATCAAGAAGTATATTTTTTCATTTATCGAATAATGAGCACGAATGGATTTCGTAAGCAACTCATTTTAGCTACTTATAAAATTAGATTGCATTTGCGCCTCAGTAATTGAAAAATAATGCCTGAAAATAATTTCTTAAATTTAGTTTTTATTTTATTCTTTATGCATTACTCTATGTACATGGATAACATTATATTCACTGAATGAAATATTATTTGCATATTTATCACCACAGTTTATTGCAGTCTTTGATGCTCATAAAGTACATTAATTAATTTACTTTACTATTCATTAATTTCCAGTGTCTTTTGAGATCCAATTACTGCAGCTTTTATGCACAGCCTTAATGATATTACTAATTTTTCATCCGTGTTCATAAACTGTTCTTATTTACAAAGTATATTATTACCAAGTAGTGACTCATAAATTTCTGCCACTTTGCATCCTATGCAGAGTTTGTGTTCGTGAAATAAATTCTCGTAATATTTTCCACTGCGCTTTAAGGAAATATTATTTATGTATACTTGTGTTTGCTTCTGATTTAAGCTTGCATTTATAACTTTTATGATTTTTTTGTACCTTCACGCCTTTAATACCCGAAGGTAAATGAAATGGTATTTTATGCATCGTGCACAGTTTTAGCATCCACTTTTCTTGTTTTAAGTTACGTTTACGTAACATCACGCTTTTTTGTATTTGAAGATGTAGGCTGCAACGGCTATTACTATATCGCACAAAACTTTTTTAAAGTAATTCATGTGAACCAGAATTCAAACCCAACGTATCTGGGCTTAAAAACTAGATGCTATTTTTTATATTATACAGACCGGTGCTTAACGACACTTCACCTGATAGAAAAGTGATAGTCAGTTATATATGGTAGTGTGCACTGCTTTGCCTAATCACTATTTTTGTAGACGTTGATATTATAATTATTTGGAAACACCAACGTAAACACATTGTTGCATTCATTGATTGTGCGTATTATGAACGAAGAGGAAAAATGCTTCGTTCAGACAGTGATACATCTGTTCGGATGTTAACTGTTTGCGTGCGATAAGTGCCTCTTGTTGTTTGTCAATAGCACGGGGACGGACGTGTTAAGTTGTGCAGTACCTGTGGAAACTCTCCAGAGTGAAAGCTGTAGGAAACTGAGAGACCTGCTAAATTATGCTTATAACAAAGGCTTTGTAGACTTGAGTGGAGCAGGTTGTACCACTGTATAAACAGTGGTAGAGCCAAGCAGCTCGCTGCATGAATCGGCCGGCTCGACCGGTGAAATACCACGACCTCTCAGAAGACCGACATAAAGTGGCTCATGCCGCGTTTCGTTCGGTGAGAGAGGTACCCGGAGGCCCACCCCCCTTCCCCATCCTTTCCTATTCCTTATCCCTTAAAGGTCGGTAACGCAACAGTAACACTATATGTGTTGCTGGTGTCCATGGGCGGCGTTGTTTGCTTACCATCAGGTCACACGCCTGCTCGTTTGCTCTCCTATCCAATAAAAAAAAAAAAAGGTTGGGATTGCCAATTCGTTTCGTTGCACGCCTCTCCGCCGAATCCAATAAATTCTGGTTTAATATACGCTCCTTGATCTTCTATAACGCGGAGGTAGTTGAAACTGGGTTGGTAGTCGTCAAGGTTGGCTTGACTGAACTTTTTAATTACAGGTTGAATATTAGCTAGCTTCCAAGATTCCGGCATGATTCCAGTCTTCAAGGAAAGGCAATTAAGACGTGTCCATACAGGAGACAACTCTGGTTCACAACCCTTAAGTTCGTTCTCCAGATTACCGACACAACAAAGTAAGTCACTCAACTTCTGATAAGACGACTGCAATGTTTGGTCTTGTGTGTAAATACTTTGATTGAAACTTGAAATCTCTGGAACAGAATTCTTAGAAAACTTACTTGTAATAAAACCACTTTTGCAGTTTAAACTTTGAATACAAACAATAGACAAGGATTATGTATTAATTGGAATTAGTAGGAATTTCTATGACCGAATTGACTATGATCGTAATCCCTTAAACAGGAAGTAGGATGTAAATTTATCAATGATTAAAAACTTCGTGCCCGGTATGGCAATAGGTTCGCTTCTATTCTATTTGGGACGTAAACTTAACGGCGAGTCGAGGCTTTATAGCCACTGTCTTCAACTTCGGGTAAAAAAGGCGTGAAGTTATGTTATGTTATATATGTTATTTTCATATAATAAACTACGAAAATCAGAATATTTGGCCTACCCTGTGGCTTTTACGGCTTGGCGAGGACACCTAAGCACCTCACCTAAATACCTAAGCTACGTTATCTCCTTGAAAGTTGCTTTTCGCTGTCTGTCCCTTTATATGCTTTAATTGTTGATACTACACAACGGATTGTGATGCGGTTATGTTAGTAGATACAGGTTATCTATGAGGTGGCTTTTATCTATAATTCATGTATGATGTAGTAAAAGAAGTGATAAATCCAAACTTTACTTATTTATTACCTTTGTTGCGGAACAAAGTTCGCTGTGTCAACTAGTTTATTATAACACCTCATACTAATATTTAAATCTTACAATGAAAATAATTAAAATATATTCACTGCCTAAAAACATGCCATTCGTGTACACGCTTTTCTTCTGATGTTAAGTTAAGATGAATTGCTCTACCTTCATCAAGCGCTTTTATGTCACGCGCTTATTACAACACCCACGCTATATGTTGGTATATGTTGGCAAACCGCAATATATTCACGGCAGTGTTTGCTTAAAGAAAATTTCCTCGGTAACTGTAATGAATATTACCTTACGCCCCACATATTTCTTGAGTTTTGAATCGTAGAAAAATTATTGCAGCTTAATTTTATTTTAAATAATGTAAATATATACGAGTCTCGTGGTGCACTGTTAGTGTAATAGAATGCTGAATTATTGATGAACTACATTATTTTGTGACCACCAATCTATGACACATCTATAGTTTTCTTTTTAATAAATAAATAATCGTACTCTACGTCGCTCCGTTCTACCTACCCCGCAAATAACTTAGCGTGAAGTTTACAATAAATAATGTGTCTTAAATGCCAATGTTCCACAAATGACAATATAAATCGTCTGCGGAATAAAAAAACAGTCTTGTATGGTTCGTGACAACCCTAATATAGCCCGTTGTAGAAATGTAAGCTCGTTTTTCTTATTCAAGTCAAATCTTATCAATTCGACCTACTTACATAACCTATTTATGGTAATCGGGGCACTTATACTCTGATGGCGGGAGATATCACAGATATTTATTACCTATGTGATATACTTTCTGATTGTTTTTTCACCCTAATGACTTTTATTATTATTAGGTCTACACACTCTTGTTCAAATCCTGGAACATACAAATGACTTTTCGTAATTATGCCCTCTTCGGAATTTTGTGTGATAAATATCGATGATTGTCATCATCACAACTGTTGTATTTCAGACGGGAAAATTCCGCGAGTCAATATGTAACAACTGCTGCGTACACTTTAGGGTAGAGAAAGGATTGAAGTTACAACAAAAATACAATAAAATCACAATGTCAATCCAAATGGCTGGCGGGCAAATCAGAAAGCAGTAAAGACTATCACGCTTCTCTGACTTTTATTTCTCCTACACGCTCATTAGTTTTTAAGACTCCGACATATCATTGTGAAAAAACACAGATAATTTGTTCATGACAATTCACTATATAAAAATGTTATTTAACTTTGAAATGCCAAATTCTTGCGGGATTGGCAGTAAACCGGGATTTTAAAACCGACGACCCTGTGCTAAGAAAGCACTATGAAAAAAAAGAAACAGGTGACAACTCACTAAGATCGCGCCTGATGGCGCTCTGTTCTCTCTGCCTAGTATATATATATATATATATATCCATATTTATGTATATGGAGCCATATTTATATATATGTCACGGTAAGAGTGAATAATTGAAGATTATTAATAATTATCTATTATTATTAATAATTACCGAAAGTCGAGGTTAAAGTGATAAATTAATCACATTTGTCGGTTATTATTAATAATTTAACCCTAGTAGTGATAAATGTAATAAGTGGCTCGGCTTAGTTGGCTCGGTGTGATTTTTTTAAAAGCACATGCACGTTATTTGTTGTTGCTTACTAGGGTTAGTTAGTTGTTTAGTTTAGGTTTAGGTTAGGTTAGGTTTTAGGTATTTTTTTTTGTTTTTAGGCAGGAGTCGGAATCCTCATGGACACCCAAACTACGTCACGTATGAGGTAGTTTGGGTAGTGCCGGACTCTTACCGGCTAAACCTGTCTCCTGCCCTCTATGCTTTCTCCATAGACTGAGACTCCATAGACTATTATAACTTTTACCAATATGTGTCGTGAATTATTAATAATTACTACTAAAAGTAATAAATTTCGATCGTTTATTCACATTTACCAAAACATGTGGTTATTGTTAATAATTTTGTAAAAATATTAATAATTTTCAATTAATCAGATTTACCGTAACATATATATGGAGCTGGGGGCATAGCATAAGCTCTTAAATCCAGCCATTTTGTTCGCTGACTAGTGAATTCGTATTTCTTACGGCTAATTTAATAACTAAGCTGGCTGAAATTAAGAGCTCATATTATGACCCCTTGATTTTAGATTGTCATTGCAGTTAGTCATAATTTGACTGACTAATTTGAGTTTGTATGTAATATACAAATTACGTCTCCGTGCAACAAACAAATTATTCATTAATTAGTAGGTATCGAATCATTGATGATTTGGACGTAATACTGGCAAATCATTAACAGTGCAATAATTATATGCGTAGGGGGATTGTTTGTAGTTAGTTATCTGTGGCTTGGTGGTTTAACACTCCTATTATTATCCAGGGGACTCGTGTTCAAAGTTAGTTATCTAGTGAGTTTTTGCTCAACCTTCAATGGACTTTACGTTCAAGCTCATTGTCTTGAAATATTGACAGTTTTTTTTTTAAATAGTGTCACTTTATTAAATTCGCTTAGCAAGATTTGTCACATACTTCTTCAACTCTTACAGTCTTTATTTTAAACGCAAATAATCACAAATTCAACCTATAAGATGTCATTAAAAGCGGATTTAGATGGCAGTTCACTTGGCTGCAAATATAACGGTTATGTAGAAAAGTATTTAAAGGGAAAATATTAGCTTTCTACCACGTTCAAATCCTTCGGGAGTGGTTAGTGGAAGCGCAACGTCGTTCTGGGTCAGATTCACACCAGTGCTTCCGACAAACGACAAATTTAAAAGAGCAAATGCAATTTAATAACTGTATTAATATGTTTTCTTATGAATTCGGTTTTTTTTTTTATTTTAGTATTGCTTATTTTCATTAATAATAAATGCTTTTTATCTATGCAGATATATATCTCTTTAACTATGAATATCTTTTATTTGTATTATTTACTACTTTGTCATGGGAACATAATTAATATCTTGGACACAATACACACAGCGCCCTCTAGTTCCAAGCTAAGCAACTAAATGTTTGTGTTGTGGATACTAACTAGATAACGGATATTAATACATATATACTTTTGTAAAAACATACTTATAATACATGGAAAAACACCCAGACGCCACACAAATATTCATGTTTGTCACAAATATTTGTGCTCGGGTGGGAATCGAACCCCCGACCTCTTTCCTGCAGCCGGTAGTCTTACCAATGCGCCACGAGGCTCGTCGAATTATATTGGTACTGAAGATTTCCGAGATTCTTTTACTAAATCCTGAGTATTTTCGTTATCCAAACACTAGTGTAGCCTTCGTTAGTGCAATAAGTCTCCATATTTCATATATCAAAGTATATGATTCACCTTTAAGATCGAAGTCGTTTTTTATTCTTAGCATCAGTTATTTTTACATAATTTCATCAAATTATTAAGTTAATTATTAATAATTCACGACACATATTGGTAAAAGTTATAATAGTCTATGGAGTCTCAGTCTATGGAGAAAGCATAGAGGGCAGGAGACAGGTTTAGCCGGTAAGAGTCCGGCACTACCCAAACTACCTCATACGTGACGTACTCGTAGTTTGGGTGTCCATGAGGATTCCGACTCCTGCCTAAAAACAAAAAAAAATACCTAAAACCTAACCTAACCTAAACCTAAACTAAACAACTAACTAACCCTAGTAAGCAACAACAAATAACGTGCATGTGCTTTTAAAAAAATCACACCGAGCCAACTAAGCCGAGCCACTTATTACATTTATCACTACTAGGGTTAAATTATTAATAATAACCGACAAATGTGATTAATTTATCACTTTAACCTCGACTTTCGGTAATTATTAATAATAATAGATAATTATTAATAATCTTCAATTATTCACTCTTACCGTGACATATATATAAATATGGCTCCATATACATAAATATGGATATATATATATATATACTAGGCAGAGAGAACAGAGCGCCATCAGGCGCGATCTTAGTGAGTTGTCACCTGTTTCTTTTTTTTCATAGTGCTTTCTTAGCACAGGGTCGTCGGTTTTAAAATCCCGGTTTACTGCCAATCCCGCAAGAATTTGGCATTTCAAAGTTAAATAACATTTTTATATAGTGAATTGTCATGAACAAATTATCTGTGTTTTTTCACAATGATATGTCGGAGTCTTAAAAACTAATGAGCGTGTAGGAGAAATAAAAGTCAGAGAAGCGTGATAGTCTTTACTGCTTTCTGATTTGCCCGCCAGCCATTTGGATTGACATTGTGATTTTATTGTATTTTTGTTGTAACTTCAATCCTTTCTCTACCCTAAAGTGTACGCAGCAGTTGTTACATATTGACTCGCGGAATTTTCCCGTCTGAAATACAACAGTTGTGATGATGACAATCATCGATATTTATCACACAAAATTCCGAAGAGGGCATAATTACGAAAAGTCATTTGTATGTTCCAGGATTTGAACAAGAGTGTGTAGACCTAATAATAATAAAAGTCATTAGGGTGAAAAAACAATCAGAAAGTATATCACATAGGTAATAAATATCTGTGATATCTCCCGCCATCAGAGTATAAGTGCCCCGATTACCATAAATAGGTTATGTAAGTAGGTCGAATTGATAAGATTTGACTTGAATAAGAAAAACGAGCTTACATTTCTACAACGGGCTATATTAGGGTTGTCACGAACCATACAAGACTGTTTTTTTATTCCGCAGACGATTTATATTGTCATTTGTGGAACATTGGCATTTAAGACACATTATTTATTGTAAACTTCACGCTAAGTTATTTGCGGGGTAGGTAGAACGGAGCGACGTAGAGTACGATTATTTATTTATTAAAAAGAAAACTATAGATGTGTCATAGATTGGTGGTCACAAAATAATGTAGTTCATCAATAATTCAGCATTCTATTACACTAACAGTGCACCACGAGACTCGTATATATTTACATTATTTAAAATAAAATTAAGCTGCAATAATTTTTCTACGATTCAAAACTCAAGAAATATGTGGGGCGTAAGGTAATATTCATTACAGTTACCGAGGAAATTTTCTTTAAGCAAACACTGCCGTGAATATATTGCGGTTTGCCAACATATACCAACATATAGCGTGGGTGTTGTAATAAGCGCGTGACATAAAAGCGCTTGATGAAGGTAGAGCAATTCATCTTAACTTAACATCAGAAGAAAAGCGTGTACACGAATGGCATGTTTTTAGGCAGTGAATATATTTTAATTATTTTCATTGTAAGATTTAAATATTAGTATGAGGTGTTATAATAAACTAGTTGACACAGCGAACTTTGTTCCGCAACAAAGGTAATAAATAAGTAAAGTTTGGATTTATCACTTCTTTTACTACATCATACATGAATTATAGATAAAAGCCACCTCATAGATAACCGCATCACAATCCGTTGTGTAGTATCAACAATTAAAGCATATAAAGGGACAGACAGCGAAAAGCAACTTTCAAGGAGATAACGTAGCTTAGGTATTTAGGTGAGGTGCTTAGGTGTCCTCGCCAAGCCGTAAAAGCCACAGGGTAGGCCAAATATTCTGATTTTCGTAGTTTATTATATGAAAATAACATATATAACATAACATAACTTCACGCCTTTTTTACCCGAAGTTGAAGACAGTGGCTATAAAGCCTCGACTCGCCGTTAAGTTTACGTCCCAAATAGAATAGAAGCGAACCTATTGCCATACCGGACACGAAGTTTTTAATCATTGATAAATTTACATCCTACTTCCTGTTTAAGGGATTACGATCATAGTCAATTCGGTCATAGAAATTCCTACTAATTCCAATTAATACATAATCCTTGTCTATTGTTTGTATTCAAAGTTTAAACTGCAAAAGTGGTTTTATTACAAGTAAGTTTTCTAAGAATTCTGTTCCAGAGATTTCAAGTTTCAATCAAAGTATTTACACACAAGACCAAACATTGCAGTCGTCTTATCAGAAGTTGAGTGACTTACTTTGTTGTGTCGGTAATCTGGAGAACGAACTTAAGGGTTGTGAACCAGAGTTGTCTCCTGTATGGACACGTCTTAATTGCCTTTCCTTGAAGACTGGAATCATGCCGGAATCTTGGAAGCTAGCTAATATTCAACCTGTAATTAAAAAGTTCAGTCAAGCCAACCTTGACGACTACCAACCCAGTTTCAACTACCTCCGCGTTATAGAAGATCAAGGAGCGTATATTAAACCAGAATTTATTGGATTCGGCGGAGAGGCGTGCAACGAAACGAATTGGCAATCCCAACCTTTTTTTTTTTTTATTGGATAGGAGAGCAAACGAGCAGGCGTGTGACCTGATGGTAAGCAAACAACGCCGCCCATGGACACCAGCAACACATATAGTGTTACTGTTGCGTTACCGACCTTTAAGGGATAAGGAATAGGAAAGGATGGGGAAGGGGGGTGGGCCTCCGGGTACCTCTCTCACCGAACGAAACGCGGCATGAGCCACTTTATGTCGGTCTTCTGAGAGGTCGTGGTATTTCACCGGTCGAGCCGGCCGATTCATGCAGCGAGCTGCTTGGCTCTACCACTGTTTATACAGTGGTACAACCTGCTCCACTCAAGTCTACAAAGCCTTTGTTATAAGCATAATTTAGCAGGTCTCTCAGTTTCCTACAGCTTTCACTCTGGAGAGTTTCCACAGGTACTGCACAACTTAACACGTCCGTCCCCGTGCTATTGACAAACAACAAGAGGCACTTATCGCACGCAAACAGTTAACATCCGAACAGATGTATCACTGTCTGAACGAAGCATTTTTCCTCTTCGTTCATAATACGCACAATCAATGAATGCAACAATGTGTTTACGTTGGTGTTTCCAAATAATTATAATATCAACGTCTACAAAAATAGTGATTAGGCAAAGCAGTGCACACTACCATATATAACTGACTATCACTTTTCTATCAGGTGAAGTGTCGTTAAGCACCGGTCTGTATAATATAAAAAATAGCATCTAGTTTTTAAGCCCAGATACGTTGGGTTTGAATTCTGGTTCACATGAATTACTTTAAAAAAGTTTTGTGCGATATAGTAATAGCCGTTGCAGCCTACATCTTCAAATACAAAAAAGCGTGATGTTACGTAAACGTAACTTAAAACAAGAAAAGTGGATGCTAAAACTGTGCACGATGCATAAAATACCATTTCATTTACCTTCGGGTATTAAAGGCGTGAAGGTACAAAAAAATCATAAAAGTTATAAATGCAAGCTTAAATCAGAAGCAAACACAAGTATACATAAATAATATTTCCTTAAAGCGCAGTGGAAAATATTACGAGAATTTATTTCACGAACACAAACTCTGCATAGGATGCAAAGTGGCAGAAATTTATGAGTCACTACTTGGTAATAATATACTTTGTAAATAAGAACAGTTTATGAACACGGATGAAAAATTAGTAATATCATTAAGGCTGTGCATAAAAGCTGCAGTAATTGGATCTCAAAAGACACTGGAAATTAATGAATAGTAAAGTAAATTAATTAATGTACTTTATGAGCATCAAAGACTGCAATAAACTGTGGTGATAAATATGCAAATAATATTTCATTCAGTGAATATAATGTTATCCATGTACATAGAGTAATGCATAAAGAATAAAATAAAAACTAAATTTAAGAAATTATTTTCAGGCATTATTTTTCAATTACTGAACAACAACAGTAATAAGATCAAAAGAAATAAGGAAATCATTCAAGAAAACTCAAAGGCGCAATTGCAATCTAATTTTATAAGTAGCTAAAATGAGTTGCTTACGAAATCCATTCGTGCTCATTATTCGATAAATGAAAAAATATACTTCTTGATTTAAACAAAATATATATTTCAAACTTATTGATTAAAACAACTTTTAGGATTATATCGCGTTTATTTACCACTTATTTATATTTATTTCCCGACCTTTGAGTAGTGCAGTAGACAGTCAAAATAATTTTAATTTTTATTAACCTGCAAACCAAGTTCCTTTCTTTTTTCTCAAAATTTTTATAAATAATAGCAATATCAATAGCCCATTCAAAATGAAATAATAATCAGTTTTGAAGAACAGCCGCTGAGTTTTCTTGCTGGGTCTTTCTCAGGACTGGCCGCGTTTGTGACCCAGTGGTAGATTTTTAACAAATACTTTACCTTTTAATTTAAAATCAATCAATATTTAATAATAGTTATACTTTGATCTCAACCAACTTAGAAAAATAAGATAATTTTCTAATAACTTAATAATAACAACTTTTACTTATTAAATCATACAACAAAGGATCTTTACAAACAAAAAATATGAATACATCTTATAAATAAGTATTTAACTTTTGTTTTCATGGTCTGATGTGGGTCACCAATAGTAAAAATCATATTTTTAACATCAACTTTTTGATTTTTATTTCCAAAAAGTGGGTGCTCTCTGTATCAATGAAAATAGCTTTTGAACAACTACCATCTTTTTGTTCATCACTCGTGAAAATGATCTCTGTAAAGAGTTCGAAACGTCGGGAAATAAATATAAATAAATAATAAATAAACGCGATATAATCCTAAAAGTTGTTTTAATCAATGAGT
Source organism: Euproctis similis (assembly GCA_905147225.2). NCBI lineage: Eukaryota > Metazoa > Arthropoda > Insecta > Lepidoptera > Erebidae > Euproctis > Euproctis similis. The sequence continues at coordinate 8,591,105 of LR990119.1, forward strand.
GAGATTCGCGAAAGTCTTAGAAATAAATACGTAAACCAATACGGACTAAATACAGCTAATAAAATTCGACAATTAGAAGGACTCAAAAAGAAGCGCGCAAGATCTTTAACATCATTAAATTTCTTGAAGAGATGCCGTGACCATAATCTCATTCCTACGTGTGTTAAAATCTCACCAAAATGGAACATACGGGGAAGCGCGAAGATCTTAAACAAAGCTAGTGAACAATTGTTACGGAGGGCAATTCAACAAACACGGTACGACCTATATAAAATCACGCAAACAATTGAGGAAACGTCCAAGATTATTCAAATAGTTTTATCGACAGATGATTTTAGTAACTGCATGAAGAGGTTAAACAAGCGTGAAACGTTTAAATACGAAACATGTAAAAATAATCAAATAACCAAATACAACAAATTACTCCAAAAAAGATCCAATGTTTTTAACATCTCACAACATGAGAAAAATGAAATCGGAACGCAACCGGTTGCCACTACACAGACTAATACAGCGGTCGTGAACTTGTCATCACAAACCTTGGACGAAAACACAATACAGGTACTTAGCAAAGGCCTAAATTTTGCCGTAGCCCCGTCAAAAATTCTTTATGAGGAAGTAATCTGTGCTGTTGAAGATGTCATGGCCAATAACAACCTAAAATCAGAGGACATGGAAACCATACGACAAGATGTTTCATCGGTTTTACGTCGTAATCGGGCACCAAAACCTAACCTGTCCAAACTACAATATTTAGCGTTGAAGAACTTACGCAACAGTCCAGACATTACTATTCAACATGCAGACAAGGGAAATGCTACTGTGGTCATGGATACGTCAGATTATAATGTTAAAATGGAACAACTGTTGTCGGATGAAAGTACTTATAAAATAGTGAAAAAAGACCCCACTGAGAGCATTTTAAACAAGACCATGAAATTACTCGAACGACACTCCAACACATTAAATCTTGACGTCAAATACCTGACACCATCGTGTGCGAAACCGCCAAAACTGTATGGATTACCGAAAATACACAAGACAAACGTACCCCTACGCCCAATTGTAAGTCAAATTGATACACCGACTTATAAATTAGCTCAAACATTGGCGAAAGTCCTCTCACAACTTCGAGGACATACAAGTGCGTTTGTAAAAGACTCATACCACTTTGTCAGTGAGATTAAAGATCTACATCTCGCAGACAATGAAACAATGGTCAGCTTTGATGTTCAGTCCTTATTTACTTGCCTACCTGTACAGGACTGCATTAATATTATATCTAAGAAGCTAGCAGAAAATCAAATAGCCAAAGAATACACTGAACTCTTAGAACACTGCCTCACATCTGGCTACCTACTGTGGAAGGACAAATTCTACAAGCAAGTAGAAGAGCACCCCCTCGTGACGGAGGGGGGGCGACGGCGGGGTGGACCAGAGGGGTTTATCCGAATCCTGGACCACCCCAACACCGGAGGAAGGCCGCTGCGAGGTTTTAGTGGGTAACCCTAGGATCGGATTTCAGTTTACTGTTTTGGGAGTCCCACACTACCCCCTGCCGCACCCAGGCGGGGGATGTGCATAAAGCATTTCCTCGCGTAAAAAAAAAAGGTTAGCGAATATAAGGTGTAGCAGCCAGGATACTCGACTCTCACCATTGAGACCCACAAGGTTTTAAATCAAAAAGTATTTATTGTGGATGATCTTCTAATAATGTGAACAAAAAGTATTTGGAGTCTCATTAATGTAGGAACTACACAGTAAAAATGACCGCAGTCTAATATTATTAAACTTAATTGTCTTCTTCATTACCCTGTTCTTCATTACTATGTTTAAGGTTTTTATAGAAGTCATGATATTTTGTTGAAATAATCATTGAATCAAATAAACTAATCAAGTCTTTATATTTCACTGCAGTGATAGAGATAGGATTGTTGTACAGTTTTGTAGAATTAGTTCTTGCTCGTTCTTTTACCTCCTTCTAGTCAATTTTAAATTAATTATAGTTCAGTTCTCTATAATTTCCTTTACTAAATTCATATTTAAATTTTATAATATCTGGACTTTCACTTCTTTTATCTTGTTCCAAGAAATTTTCCCTGAATTTGTATCTTTTATCCAGTTTTTGGTATGTACCCAAGCTTTAGAAAAAAATAGATTCTGTCCTCGACAAAACCAAAATCAAACGGTCTCTGAACGACCGAACCGATATGACAAACATGATTCATTGGCCACAAATATCAGATATATACCAGTGCAAGTATGTACTATAAACCCGGCCAGGCAAATAATATCTGCACTAAATCTATGATTTATCTTTATTGTGTGCGGAATCGAAAGTGTTTTTGCAGACCAGCGCAAGCTATAGGGTTGCACAATTACAATAATTAAAAAAAAATTTTCATTATAAACACCAATAACTTCATCGCACGAGCAAGTACCAACATGACCAGTCGGTCATGTTGGTACTTGCTCCCGGGGAAGTCCCGTAAATGAAGTTAAGTTGGACAAGACCGAGTTCACCCCGAATTTTCAAGCACCGTACAAAACGATATGTATAGTTATCCTCATCTACGGCTCTTAATCGAATTGTTTATACAACTTGTTGTCTTATACGAATTGTATTTGATGTTAAATATACGATATTTAAAAAAAAATCTTATATAGGTATGAGTAAATGGATATTCTAAAGTCATATGTGCAATAAAAAAAATGTCATTTTAAACATGTCTTTATCTACGTAGGGACCGTCGATATATCGCTCAAAATAGTTAGGTTTATACATAATTACTTAACTTTATCGTAGCATATCATTACAAAGTATAAAACAAAGTCACTTTCCTCTGTCTGTCCCCTTATATGCCTATATCTTAAAACTAACCCACGGATTTTGATTCGGTTTTTTTAATAGTAAGAGGGTATCAACGGAGTAGTTTTAATCCTTAATTCATATATGATGTTGTAAAGAAAAAAATATAATTTTCGAGATTTTGCACTTTAATTCCAAACGCTGGCTGAACCCTAAGTGTTCAGCCAGCCAAACCCACCCAAAACACCCAAAACAATGTTCTACATTATTGAACCCCTTCAGAAGGTCTACGAAAAAGTTCGCGAGGGCATATGTCTATCTGTTAAGGATAACCCAAAATGATCATTTTTATATTTTTACTTTTTACGAGAAATAATGGCTTATTTAGGAAGCACAAGAATTTAAACATTACAGCATTAATTTTCATCCAGTTAAATGTCTTAAATAGATTGTACTTTTAATATAGATCAATATGGCCCTGTATAGTATGTAAATTAAACAAATATTTACAAAGATAGTACAGTATTAACATAGCGTAACATTGCAGTTGCGTTGCGCCCCAAAACGCATGCCGATAAATAGCACAAATTGAACTTTTTAAGATCCAAATTTTACTCATTTATTACTTTTGATGCGGAACAAAGTTCGCCGGTTCAGCTAGTTGTATTTTAAACTTCATGACTACACATACATAAGGCCTTATACTTAGGAACTATCTGTATCAACTGATGGGCAAAGTGAGACTATATTCCCACTGACAGTCGAACTGTGGTAGAGCCTCTTGGATGACCGTCTCGACCAGTGAAATATCGCGACCATTTTAATTATCGACGTAAAATGGCTCATGCCTCGTTTCGGTAAGATAGGTATCTGGAGGCCCGATCCTTTCACCCAATAACTCCTAATTTAATTTATGAGCCCGTCTTAATCCAATTTTAAAGTGGCACTGGTCTACCATGAGATGACTAATTTTCTAGTTTGTTCTTAAACCCATAGATAAAACTAGAGAATTAAGTGATGACCGTGAATATTTGTGAGGACATCGCAGACAATTTGTTTTAATTTTTTTATAAATAACTTTTTAAATATACCGGCCTTTTCAGCAACGCCTATCACTACCTGATTTTTACCACAGTGGTAGAGCCAAGCAGTTTGCTGCATGAATGGGTCGGCTCAACCGGTGAAGAACCATGACCTCTCAGAAGACTGGTTCATACCGCCTTTCCTTCGTTTGTTACAGGTGTTAATGGGCGGACGATGGTCACTTTCCACCAGGTGGAACGCCTGCTGGTTTGCCCTCCAATCGCATAAAAAATTCAAATGTTAACCTGCCGCTTAACTTAACAACACTGTGGACGTACCACATAATTTTATTGAGTTATGATCAAAACATTAGCGGAAATTAGAAATTAGATTATAAGTTGTAGCTTTGATGTTAACTGGTTTTAAATATTAATCGGAACCTCGATTATGAGGGAATAAGGGCGCAGTCCCAGAGCGCAGTTAGTTGCTTGTAGAGCTTTGACCACTTATATGACTAATGTATGACTTGTTAGTTAACTAAACTTGAACTAGTTTCTAAAGAAGCTTACTGTTTTTAACAAGAAATGTATACAAGAAAGTAGATGACTGGCAATTTGCTGAAATGCTGAAAATCTGGATCGCTTATAAGGTACCTTCTATAGGCAGGTAGCTGATGTAATAACTCCACATAATTACAAATTACGGCCGAAACCAATAATAATAGAATATATCTTGAACAAAATACACACAGCGCTCTCTAGTTTAAAGCTAAATGCTTGTGTTTTGGATACTAGATAACGGATATTAATACACATATACTTTTCTTTTGTAGATACACACTTATAATACATAGAACACCCAGACACCACACAAATATTCATGTTCTTCACAAATATTTGTGCTCGGGGGGAATCGAACCCCCGACCTCATTGCTGCAACCGGTAGTTTTACCAATGCGCCACGAGGCCCGTCAGTAAGAAGTAGAGGGTGACCTCATTTTAGAAAAAAAAATTATTACTTCTGCGATGAAACAAAGTTCACCGGGTCAGCTAGTAATTAAACAATATTAACCTCTTCCAAATATAATTAGTACGATTATGAGCTTCCATTATACCGTTCTTTGAAATCCTTTCACAATAATATACATATTTCTGATCTATAAAAGTTTCTTATTGTAGTATAATGATTAAAACCTCCCCTATCGCTCAAAGCCTATCTAAAGATAAAATAAGAATTTTGAGTTTAGTGACGTTATTAGTCTAGAGGGTCTTAAAAATATTGTCGGTTACGAGATATGTTCGAAGTTTTCTTTTCTTTATATAGTAAGTACGAGTTATCAAAGTACTCATAAGATATCGTTTTACTGAGATTGTTCCAGCTCACGGTACGTTACTTTACAAGCTTCGTAGTAAGATTTTAGCAAAGTTTGATGAAGACAAAGCACATTTTATCTATATTCAATGTAAGTTATTATGTGAAAATTTTCATATATCTTTATATAAATATATCGAAGAGTCTTTTATTCAATTCCTTACTGGAGATATTAATTGTGGGTAAATCAGGATATAATCCGAGCACAAACAATTGATAACTGCTATCGAACACATTTATTCTTGGTTATACAATATCAAAATCAGTAAACAATTGTTTAATGAATAATTTGGATTGAGCAGCGAGTTCAAGACTCCAATCTTTAAAATCACTCACAAACACAACTCCAGGATCCAACTCGATCCGTCTGTGTTTAACAAGACAGGAAGCCTCGTCACAACTATCGCATTCCTTATAAAAGATGGCGCCTCAAACCCACTCAAGCAAATGCTCTGCTCTGATTGGTTATTACTTAAATTACAATTATAATGTTATCTCGTCTAAAGAAAAACGTAAATAATAAAATCAAACCAAATTAAAAGTTATTAGAACCTAGTAGCTTTTACATTTTCAATGAACATTAAATAATGCACACTATGCGTTAAACAGTAATTAATTTGACTACTAGTTCAATGGCTTCCTCCGACATATATATATATATACTAGCTGATCCGGCAAACTTTGTTTCGCCTCAAAAGCATTATATGAGAAAATAAAAGATCTTTTCTAAAATAAAAGAAGCCTAAGTTAGTTCTTATTACATCAGCTACCTACAAAAAAGTCCCATCAAAATCAATCCAGCCTAGATTATATATATAGCCAAAGATTCGCCTGAACAAACAGGCAAAAATTCTAAAAAAATGTTATTTTCGTGTAAATACCGTATATATGTATAATAAATGAATGTACAAACATACATTTCGTAAAAAGCGTAAAAAGATTTGATTGGCCAAGAAATTTCTAGAGTTATTTCCAATCCTTTCAAATCCATCAAAAGAACTTAAAAGATCTGCTGGTGGCTCCAATTGTGATAATTTTACTTTGCCTCCGGCACAACATAAAACAGTACATAGATCATTGTGTTTCAACGCCAAACAATATTTACAAATTATTATCATAACTCCAATTTTCACCGAGCTGTCGGCGCAATAATCGATTCATAGTGAAATGCCGCTCGTTCCAAAATCACAGGAGCGCTGCGTCTGCGGAATCGCTTAATTGTTTTATTATGTCGTGAGGCTGTTTTTAACCGACTTCGAAAAAAGGAGGAGGTTCTCAATTCGTCTGTATATATAATATTTTTTTATGTATGTTCACCGATGTTGTCGTCAATTATGGACGAATTTCGAAAAAATTTTTTTTTTCTTTGTATAGTGTTTACCTCCGAGACGATCCGATTTTCACCAGGTCAGGATCTGATTATGGGAACCAGGAGAAATCGAAGTTATCCACCAAAAGTTTTATGCAAATATAGTGTTTTTGTTACGTAATAGTGATGCCTTAGAGATATTCTTAATGGTGTCAATATTTAATGCTGCCCTGAAGATGAAGAAGCTACAAAACTCCTCAACGGTTAGAAGTTTGAAGACAGCACTGCAATTCATCGACAGAAACTACTGGGTACTATGTAGGGCTAGCGTGTTGCTTGTGAAGTATGCTTGAATATACACCTGATGCTGCTATGCTCATGAAGAAGTCATAGAACTCCTTAACGGTTAGGAGTTGGGAGACAGTACTACAGTTGAATGAATGAATGAATGAATGAATGAGCTTTATTTATCCTTACAATTACAATTATTTTATAAATTTACAGTTTGTGCACATAAAACATTAAAGTGTTAGTACATTACTTAAAAATATATGTTAGTTTTTTTTTTTATTTTTTTTTATTTTTAGTAAGGGCCGCCTTGTGCGGTGAAAGCCTCCTCCAAATTGTGCCAGTTTGTTCTGTCTCGTGCCATTCTCGACCAGAGTGCTCCAGCCACTTGTGCTATGTCGTCGCTCCATCTTTTCCGTGGTCTGCCTTGTCTTCGCTTTTTGTATATTGGACTCCAGTTTGTAATAACCTGTGACCACCTGTTATCTGTAACCCTTTGTATGTGGCCAGCCCACTTCCATTTTAGTGTTAGTATATGTTTGACGGCGTCTTTTGCTTTTGTTTTCTCCCTGATACATGTTGTTTTGATTCGGTCTTTTAATTTTATATTCATGTAGCTCCTTTCTATTGCTCTTTGACATGTTTTAATTTTATTTAGTTGTGTTCTTTTTAACGGCCAGGTTTGACAAGCATATGCTAGACAGGGTATAAGGCAGATGTTCATGGCTTTGGTTTTTAATGTTGTTGGTATATTTCCCTTAAATATTTCCTTCATCGACCAGTATTTACTCCATGTATTTTTTATTCTCCGATCTATTTCTTTCTCAGTGCAAGATTTAAACGATATGAGATGGCCAAGATATATATATTCATCTACATAGTCCAATTGTGCCAGCGCTATTGAAATTTCTGTTTTTCTTGTATTTGTCATTACCTTAGTTTTTTCCCTGTTTATTTGTAATCCAACTTTTTCGCTGTAGTAATTGAGTGACTCCAGCATATACTCCAGTTGTTTTGGACTTTCAGATAGGAGAACAATGTCGTCTGCAAATCTTAGGTGTGACAGGTATAAGCCATTTATATTGATACCCATATCTTTCCAATCAAGTTTTCTAAAGATGGATTCCAATACGGCTATGAACAGTTTAGGTGATAGAGGGTCGCCTTGTTTTACACCTCGCTCGATTTGAAATGCTGGTCCTTTCTTCTCCAGTCGTACTCTTGTCATACTTTTTGCATATATACTTTTGATCACCTCTATATAGTCATATTCAAGTCCTTGTTCTGTAAGTGCTTCCCAAATGGAAAGGTGTGATATAGAGTCAAAAGCTTTTGAATAATCTATGAAGGCTATATATAAAGGCAAATCATGTTCCATGTATTTTTCTATAACGAGTTTTAGTGCATGTATGTGATCAAGAGTGGAGTATTTTTTCATAAATCCAGCTTGTTCTTTAGCCTGGTTTTCATTAATAGTTCTAGTTATACGTCTCAGTAGAGTAAGAGCAAACACTTTATAAGTACATGAGATAAGGCTTATGGGTCTGTAATTGGTAATATGTTTTGGATCTCCCTTTTTATATATTAAAGCTATCTCTGAAAGGGTCCATTGCTCTGGCAGTTCTTTGTCTCTTAGAATTAGGTTAAAAAGGTGGGTTAGTGGTTTTATGAGGGAAGCCGTTCGCATCTGCAGCATTTCATTTGATACACCATCCGGTCCTGGGCTTTTGCCTAATTTTAAGTTTTTAATTGATAATGCTACTTCACTCTCTATGAATGGTGCTACCGAATCGTTATTTGTTATGGTGTTTATTATAGTGTCCTTACTCTTATTAGCATCTGTATATAAATCCTTGTAAAATCTAGTAGCTATGTTCATCAATTCACTTCTGTGTGTTACTGTGGCACCTGTCGTATCCGTGAGTTCTGTCATTAGGTGTTTAGTGTTGTCTATCTTCTTGTATGCCTTTTTGACACCACCTTTTTCTTCTAAATTTTTGCTTAATGTGTTTAGTCTAAATTTCTTAATATTGTTTTTTATTTGCTTATGTATAACTCTATATAATTTGCTTAATTCTCTTTTATCATCTTTAGTTTTATTAATTTTCTTTTTGAGCTGTGATTTCTGTGCTTTAAGTTCTTTTATTTCTTGTGTTATGATATTTTGGTAGTTTCTTCTAGTGTCATTTTTTAAGGTTTTTGTTGTCCCATTTAACAGTAATGTTTCTATCTTTCTGCTAAAGCTTTGTATATTTTCTTCGTTACCTATGCTTTTGTATGGTGGGAGTCCAAGAAGTTCTGCATTTTCATTTCCTATATCTATCTTCAGTTTGTTTTTATAATGAGCTCTTGATTTTTTATTATCTTGTGTACTGATAGTAATTCTTAATAATCTGTGGTCACTTGGGTGTTTCATATTGCTTATCACACTTATATCTTGTATATTTCTAGGATTATTTGTTGCTATAAAGTCAATTTCATTCTTCGTCTTTCCATCTGGTGCCATCCAGGTCCATCTAAGTTTTCCAGGTTTTTTAAACATAGTATTCACAATTTTGAATTTGTATTGGAAGCAAAAGTTAATGAACATTTCGCCCCTTTTATTTCTATTTCCATATCCATAATCTCCCATTACCAATGATTCATTCGCCTTTGGAGATCCTATTTTAGCATTCATGTCTCCAAGTAATATTATATTTTGTGTACATTTTGTTAATGCTTTATCTAAGTCTAAGTACATATTTTCTATCTCTTCCTTAGAACATTTAGCTGTAGGAGCATAAGCTTGAATCAAATTAAACATTTTGTCACTTATTTTGACCTGGAGTATGGCAACTCTTTCTGAAATTGCAACAAAGTTTTCTACTACAGTGTTTGGTTGTTTTCTGACGAGAAATCCCACGCCTTTCTCACCTTGTGTTTGTCCATAGTGGTACAATATGTAGCTTCCTCTATCCTCAATTTTATAACCTATCCTTCTCAGCTCAGATATACCTATGATATCCCATTTAATGTTAGATATTGCATATTCCAATTCCACTAATCTTGCTTCGCTAGCCAGTGAACGAACATTAAATGTTGCAATGTAATATTTTTTTTTCTTCTTCTCATTTGGCGCTTTTGGAGGGTGGTCGTCTACAACCCCCGCGGTGACGAGCCGTTCTGGGGGAGGTTTATATAAATGTTTGCTTCTTAATTTGGTTCTTTTTAACAGTTTTGAGAAAGTTTTTTGGAGGGGCTTGTTTGAATGCTAGTCGTCACGAAGCAACATGTTTTCATCTAATTCTGACGACAGAGATGTATTACAATCTTGTTTACTTAGGAATCGATCCATCGAAATTTGGTTGATAACTGATTTACTTGTTTCTATTTGTGTTTTGCTTTTTTTCAGTGCCTGTTGCTGAGTAATATTTCTATGACGATGGTCGATTTGGTTAGGTGGAGTTGTTTCGAGTACTCTTTTATCGTATCTGTTTATTTTCCTTGCATTTTGTTGTTGATAATTTTTCCCGGTTGGCTCTCGGACTATAAGTTTATCGTTTCGAATAAAAGCAGTTTTTCCAGCTTCTTTTTCTTTCCTGAGCATTTCTTGTAAATTTTTCCTGATTTCTAATACTTTGGGAGGAAAATCTTCTTTGATGTAGATTGTTTCCGATCTGATATTTTTCTTATTTTTTAATATAGTGATTTTTCTGCCATAGGTAATGAAAGTCACGACAATAGGTCGTACTTTATCTTTTTCGTATTTACCCATTCGGCGTACTATCTGTAGGTCTCTTTGATCATATAAGATATTTAATTCATTTTTTATAATTTCTAAAATTTTATTTTCTAATTCGTTATATGTTTTTTCTCCTTCCATTATTCCGAAAAAAATAACATTTCTCTCTCTGTTTACTTTTTCTATATTAGATATTCTTTTTTCGAGGTCCAAATTAGTTTCTTTTATTTTGTTTAGTTCTTGTTGCATAAAATCAAATTTTTGTTCAATTTTCTCATTTATCTTTGTAATAATTCCTTCTTCGAGTCTTTGCAGAGATAAAATAGAATCTTTGTTAATATCACTTCTTAAGTCCTTTAGTAACTTAGCTATTTCTGACATCTTGTTACAATGTCTATCCTGTGAGTAAACGGTGTGAATACAGTGACGGGTCGATTGATACAATGTTTGTATGTGATTAAATAAAATTTTATTTTAGCACCCTCTGTGTCTGGAAGTAGTACTAGTTCCGTCTTCTCAAAGCTTTAGATTGTTGGTTACCATGTATCAATCAATATACCAAAATAGTACAACCCTTTTAAAAGAGATGTCGTTGTTTTGTCTAATGGTGGTGGGCACTATGACAACTTTTGTATTTGATTAAATAGTTTATTTCGTTCTCCTAATACACCTGCTAAATTACCACAATAATAATTGTAGTCAATTTATTGTTTTAAGCACTGTTTACACTTTAATATGTAGTTTTTCTGGCACAATACTGAGTCCAAATTTGTAATTGTCCGGCTTAAAGATCAGTTTGCACTAGGTATTTAATAATATTTCACTGTTTTACACAACTATTTACTGATTTTCTTGTCTTTAACTTTATTTATTGATATTTCAATCACTATATTGAGTGTCCAGTAAAAAAAAGTCTGTATCTGAGTCACTAACACTTCCTGTCCAATAATTATTCAATTTAGCACTTTATTCCCCAATATTATAGTCAATTTGTTGTTTTAAGCACTGTTTACACTTTAATATGTAGTTTTTCTGGCACAATACTGAGTCTGAATTTGTAATTGTCCGGCTTAAAGTTATTCAGTTTACACTATTTAGTAATATTTCACTGTTTTACACAACTATTTACTGATTTTTCGTCTTTTGTTATTTATTGTTATTTCAATCACTATATTGAGTGTCCGGTAAAAAAAGTCTGTAACTTAGTTACTAAGACTTCCTGTCCAATAATTATTCAATTGAGCACTTTATTTCTGTCGTAATTGCAAATATGTAACATTCACACTATAATAATTATTATATTACGATAATAACTTTGATTTTTAACAATATTATTACACTTTATAAATATGAAAAAAAGGAAAATACAGGAGCTTTATAAAACTGTTGTAGATAGTTCGACTACCCTCCTCCGAAAAAACTACAGTTAGTAGATGGAAACTGTTTAGTAGTATATAGGAATAAGGCGTTGCTTGGGAGGTATGCTTGAATCAACTTTTGATACTGCTGTACTGATGATGAAGCTGTCACGTTGAGTGACAATGTAAATTTTTATATCATAATAAATTTAGGCTTCAAAGACACGGTTTCCAGGTCATAAATAAAAATACAACTGTAGGTAGTATACGAAAGTTAATTTTAATATTTATCATAAATAATGTCGGTAGTTAATTATTTAATATGAGAGACTGGCCAGACATTTTAGAATTAGACAGGATATTCGGCCATTTCATTAGAAACTGTTATCAAGAAAGGAGCCAGAAAATTCAACAAAACTTTTGATCTTATTGGTGAGTGTTTTAACCAATTCATTTCACCCTAATAGCTAAGATATTATTGCCTGCAGTGCCGTGAGCTTGATGTGCATAATTTATTAAAATTATTTCATCAAAGTTTTAAAGTTCAAGTTTCATCAAAATTATCAAAGTTTACTATTACATGTTAAGACTCTGTTAATAGCAGCATATTATTTTTGTATATATTACAGTAATTGCTTATATAAATTATTCTGTACAATCTAGATAATTTTACAAATCAAGTAGGTAGTAGTAACCTACCTACACTATTAATTATGTTGCATAATAGATTGCTACAACTCTTTTCCAAATTAATATTATTGTTTTTAAGGTAGGGTTATATGCTTGATCCACCCTGGGCATTTTCCAAATTACTGGCATGTGACACCACTGTCTACCCATTCTGGGAAATGGGGGTCAGTGGTGGCACTGATTGTCGATGCCAGTGAATGGGGATGCTCAGGGGCTGTTACTGGTTGTCTTCCAGACTGGCTGCCCTCAATCTTCACCCTCAACTCAACCTTCTCAACTCTACCTTCACATCTCCATCTTTGCCTTCTCATCTCAACTTTTCCTGTCGGCCATCTGACGGTGCAAGGCAGCCCAACAACATCGGGGAGGAGACTTCTGTGGAGCACCAGGACACCCCTGCAGTGAGCCTTCGCGGGTCACTCGGCATCAGGTCGTACCTGCTCCCTTTCTAAGAATTTTGGTAGCCACAAATTGAGGAGCAACTCGTTGTTAAAATAAAAAAATTTAATTATTGAGTGAATCTTTATTTATCTACCCCGACCGCGTTACAAAGCTACAGAGCTCTTAAACGATAAGGAGCTAGGACATAATTCTGTAAAAATGTTTTTTTTTTTTATTTTCTGCAACAGTTTCCAGGCTACGATTGGCCTTCATTCGGGCTGCAGTGTTATTGGGTTTACCAATGATAATTACAAAAATATAAATACTTAGCAAGTATTATCATACTCTTTTATCTAAATACCTATTTATGGCAATTATAGCACCTTAAAAATATTAACCATTTAACAAACGGACTTGTAATTATTGATAATATATTTAATAAACTGAAAGCCATGTAAATGAAGTTACTTTTATCGAAGTTCACAACTCATTAATATCACTAATAGTCGTGAAAAGAATTACTTTAAAATAGAAGTTAAACCGACTTCTAGAAACGTAAACCACAAAATCTTAAAGTATATGAAAACAGTACTTCTATCTAAAAAGCGATAAATAACGTAATTTACTAATTTCTATACTTAAGACATTATACAAAACGTAATACTTTAATAAATTCATCTTTATCTATTATAATATTTACAAGTATCACTTAATTTTTGTAGTCGGTGCAAGCCTAGGTAAAGTACACTATTGTATTGCACCGACTTCAATAATGAGTGACAATTGTATATATTATATACCCCAACGCCGGAGGAAGGCCGCCGCGAGGTTTTAGTGGGTAACCCTAAAAAACTATAGCCGCTTCCCCCACTGATGTAAAGGTATTATATTTTTTTTTCAGCTTTTCAACCCAACGGGTCTCTATGCCCATTTAGCTCCCCTATTATAAAGAGTTACTGAAAAGTTTCATGAAATCACGTTCTGGTTAGTAATATAATATTAAAAAATGAACTATACAATTTGCATTACATTATCAAAAAATAACTTAGGTCGAGTATTTGTATTATTTACAAAAAAACAAATCCAGCATAAATATCGCGTAACATAATTTGAAATGATTAATTCTGATTAATATCGTTAATTTATGAGCGGGTTATAAAAATCAGTTAAATTACTCTATAAATTGGGCCAACGACATTGGTGGTTACACGATTAGTTCTGTATAATTTGATCATATACATAGGTCTCCATTTTTAACACGCAACTTGAAAGAGAAATCATTTTAATTTAAGAATGAAAATTAATTAATGTCACGATTCTTAGCGAGACAATTTACTTTAAAGTTATATTTTTGAAATTAATTCAACAATAAAACATTTTTTTTTCTATTAAAAAGCAGCAAAAATGAATTGTAGCAGCACAGAGCTCAGAGCACGAATACAATTTCTTTTTACTACTTTTAAAATCTAATTCAGTAATAGTTTATAACATAACATAACCTCACGCCTTTTTTACCCAAAGGTGTAGGCAGTGGCTGTTAAGCCTCGTCTCGCCGTTATATTTACGTCCGAAATGGAATAGGAGGCGAAACTATTGCCATACCGGGTACAAAATATTCAGACATCGATATTTATCACACTTAGCATCCGAAAACAATTTCGAAAAGTCATTGGTGTGAGCCAGTGTCAGGAATCAAACCCGGACCTCTGGATCAGAAGCCGTGTGCTCAACCACTGGGCTACCGGGACTTAATTTTTTTTATATGCGGTAAATATTGATGACTGAAAAATCCTTTTCCATTAGGTACGTAAGAAATAGCCAGTCGTTGCGTAATTACCATCATCGGTTAGAATAAAGTCGTGAAGTTACAAAAAAAAGTCCTAAACAACATAATATTTTCTATACAGTAATGCTGTTACAATTTTGTAATGTAATTTAACCAATTTAATAACAAAGGTAGCTATTTCATCATAATGGGTTATCATTAACAAAACATCTAATATTAAATTACTCAGGTAATAATAATCTCTGATTCATATCTTTTGTTTAGTCTGTTGAGTTTGTTGAGTCGGGTGGGGTCGAATTTTGTGTCTATTGTTCAATGCTGATACGTATTTAGCTATGACACTTAACCCTTTACTAACGCTACAAAACAAATACAATCGATGTTTAATATTTCTGAATTTTTTATAACTATGCTTTTATCTACCGGAAGCTGTAGGTAACTAAATGTTTTCTGTAGGCTTAGGTATTCGATCTCACAACTTTGGACTCGACATGTGAGACATTTATTTGTGATCATACGTTTTCTCTTATACCACTAATATTCTTAAAGTTTAATAATTTATCAACCACGAGTTACAATTGAAAATGGTCACTATCTCCTCGAGATTTAAACCGGAGCCTTATTAAATAAGGCATACGGGATTAAGTCACAATCCTTATATTGTTATATTCCTTATATTATCCTATGGGCAAAAAAGTTAAAATATCTGCCTACTAAAAACGAGTGTTGGTTGGGTTCATCATGAGCCTTATGAGGACCACTGCTAGATGTAGGCCTACCCCGTAGAACGCCACAACTGCTGGTCCTGTGCAACTTGCATCCATTGGCCTCATGCAGATTTTATCAGATCGTCGATCCACCTAGTGGGGGGACGGCCGCGTCGATCAGTTCAGAGACCAGACATTCAGAGAACACATCTCGGTTCCGTATGCCATTACTGGTAAAACACATTGGTCATAAACCTTAGATTTAAGGTGCTGTGGATTTTTTTTTTTCATTTATTATTAAATTTATTATTTTACATTTAATATACAGAGTCCCACAAAACCATATACATTGGTTTGTCTGTGGGATCAGCTCATCACATTACATGAAACATGTAACATCAGATAACATTACATAAAACGCATGACATGAGATAACATTACAATTGCTTAATATAGTAAGTCCTTAATTTATTTCTAAATAACTGCCGATCATTCTCTGCTCGTATGTCCGCCGGCAAGCTGTTTAGCAGGTACGGAATACGTTTTTTTAATGTTCGGTCATCGTAATAGTTTAACACTTTAGGTACATTAAACATGCCTGCAGTCATCGACCGAGTGTTGTGCTTGTTCTGTATCTTAACAAGGTTAAGCTCTTGTCTGCCATGGTTATTTACAGCTAGTAAAAATTTGTGTTTCAGTGTCACGGGTAAAATTTGGCATTTGTGATATAATTTTGTGTAATCGTTTTTAAATCTTGATAACGTTTTCTTGTCGACTAATAATTTGAGAAATCTAATTTGGAGCGCAAGCAGTTTATCTATATTTGTTTTAAATGTTAAACCATAGCAGTCAAGGGCGTAACCGAGGATCGAATCCACAAACGAGAAATAAAGACATCGCATAATATAAGTTGGAACTTTGTGCCTCAGATGGTAGAATTTACTTAGAACTATTCTTAGCTTGTTGCATATATTATCTACGTGAGCGGTCCAGGAAAAATTCTCCTCAATTTTCACGCCTAAGTAAGTGACACAGTTAGTTCTTTCTATTGGTGTGCAGTTACATGTGGATCTGTTGTTGTGCAGACAGGCGTAGTCGTGGGCAACCAATAAACTAGCAAGTGTTGGTGAGTGCGAGTACTTATAGGGTGAATGGATAAATAAATATTTTGTTTTGTCTGTATTTAGAACAATACCGTTATCGTGGGACCATTTAACTACGGAGTCTATATCCTTCTGGACGAGTGTGTAGGTATGTTTGATGTCTGTGCCGGCACAGAGGATACAAAGGTCGTCAGCGTACATATATGAGAGGCAGTGGCGCAGTACGCCACACAGACTGTTGACGTGTATGAGGTAACAAAGCGGACCGTACCCCGACCCCTGCGGCACCCCGCACTGCACATCCGTGCTGTCACTAAGAGCACTTCCCCACCTTTACTCGATACATACGGGATGTTAGGTAGTTACGGAACCACTGATTTAAAGGTAGTGATACCCCGCACTCTTCCATTGCTTTTAGTAATGTTTCTTTTTCTAAAGTATCAAACGCCATTTTGTAGTCAAAAAATACTGATATTACAAACTTCCTTTCTCCTAAGTAGTTATTGACTTCGTCCGTAAACTTTGATAACAGTGTATTAGCACTTTTGCCCTTTTGGAATCCATGTTGACAATTGCTTAAAATATTGCGCTCACGTAGGTAGTTACCAATTTGGCCAACTATACATTTCTCCATTATTTTATCAATACTTGATAATATAGCTATAGGTCGGTAGTTAGAATAAATTTTATGATTACCCCTTTTGTAAACAGGTTGGACTAGGGCTTCTTTTAGTCTAGGAGGAAATGTACGTTTTCTAATAGAAAGGTTTATCATTTTAGCTAGAATAGGACTGATTTTAGGAGCTATATGTTTAATATCGCACATTCGTATCAAATCTGTACCTGGTGATTTACGCGCATTCATTTTTGAAATTACTTTCATAATCTCCACATTAATCACAGGCTGCCATCTAATACTACTGTCCGACCTACTTACGTAAGCAGTTCTGTCCAACCATGTATCATTACAAGTATGTTTAATTTTTTGTACCTCTTGTGCAAATGCTGTAGAAAATTTGTTACAAATGTCCTGCTCACTACCCTGTGTTTTCATATGAGTCAATATCTGTTGGTCTAACGGCTCTATTGAGGTACCTAGCATGTTATTTATCCTATCCCAAATTTTTCGTATATTTTTATTACATTCCAAAATTTTGTCCTTTTCGTATATATATTTACATTTATTTATAGCCTTTTGGCATATATTTCTATATCTAGTGTAAGTAAGTCGCTTTAACATATTTTTCGGTTCTTGACTCCATACTTTGAATAGTCTATCCCTTTCTTTTATCATGCATTTCAGATTGTTATTAAACCATCCATTGTTATTCCTATTACCACTATATATAGTCTTATTTGTATAACATTCATCGTAAATATCTTTGAACATTTTTACTTATGAATTGTATAATTCTACTGGGCATTCTATTGACAAAAGTGTACTGAAGTCGATTTCCGATAACTTTTTTCTAACCATGTTATTATCAAGTACGCGACGAGTCGAAGAGGTGCCGGGGCCGCGCGGTGGGGTGATTGGCGCGCGTTTCCACTCCACCAATGTCGCTATGATGTAGTGGTCAGAGATTTTGTGAGTTATAACCGCTGAAGTAATGGCTACATTGGTTGCTCTGATACAAATATGATCTATACAGGACTGTACTAATTTGCCCATTACTATTTCTTTACGTGTAACATCATTAATGCATTTGGTAAATCCAAATTCGGACAATAAATTTTCGTATGTGACTACACTATGGTCATCGAAGTTTAATAGGTTAATGTTAATATCCCCGCATATAATTGTCTTAGTTAATGGAGGAATTAGTGTCAAAAGTAATCTCAATTTGTTCAAGAATTCATTAATTTTGTTTGTTTTTGGGGGTCTATAAATTGAAAGTATAATTATTTTCTCATTAAAAAAATTAAGAACAATGGGAACGAACTCCGCTGCGCGCATCTCGACCTGTAGCAGCGACTCGGCCACACTCGCGTTTAATGCAGCGCGGGAGTACACAATCACCCCCCCGCCCCTTCGACCCGCGCGTGTATACGAATGTTGTGAATATCCATCGATTTTAAATAATGCTAACAATGACTGATTTATATTGGCCTCAGTTATTACTATGACATCTAAACGTTTTGTACTGTTATCTATTAATGTTAGTAATTCATTAAAATTCCTATGCATACTTCGTATGTTCACATGCAATATATTAAGGCCGTCCTTGTATATATAGTTGTTAGTCCATTCCAAAAAATCATTTACACATACATAATTTACCACCGAGTCATATAAATTATCGATATCATTTATGTCCGCGAATTTTAATGGTTAATTTTATTCTTTCATAAAACAAAATATATAAGTTTACTGAGATTTATTATTTTAGTAGCTTTGCCAAATCACCTTCGTCTCTCAGCCATGTTACTTGTTCCCCTTCTGCTCTCCTCACTAATATTTTTCCTCTGCTAATCCATATATATTTGTATTTGCCAGCTAGCTGTGTTTTTGCATTGCATAGTAGGGTTTTTGTCGTCACCGTTAAATCCTCATTTATGTAAATATTATTTTTCAATTGTCCACCTGTAATAGCATTGCTTGTGATGTTCCTTAATTTGTGCCTGTTGGTCAGCCATTCAGCTCGGGAATCCGTTCCTGTGGTTTTAAATCCTACTGTGATGGTGGGTAGTTTCGATTCTCTTTTAGGTGTCTTATTACGCCTTACCCACTCAATCTCACTACTTCCCACGCCCAGCTCTTTGCCGATTTTACAGATGATGTCCTTTACGTTTTCATTAGAAAGTTGTTCAATGCCTGTCACGTCAAGGTTGTTTTTACGACTGGATTGCTCGATGTTGTATATCTTTTGTTCTAATGCCATATTTTGTTTTTCCAAGTTTATGTATTTATTACTAATGTGTGTCACTGTTTTCTCCAATTTATTTATTTTTTCTTTGGCTAGCTCGTGTTCCACCAGCGAAGTGTTGTACAATGGTGGGTTAAAATACAATCGTCGTGGGTTAAAATAAAAAAATAGAAACAAGCAAACAATACTCGGTCGTTGATAATTGTTCAAGAATTTAGCACGCCGAGTTATTATTACAAAATCCCTGCGCCTCTTGAGTAATCATCGTGGATTTTTATTGTTCTGGAATGTTTAGCGTAGACTTTTGTACGAGATCTGGTCTGGATTTTATATTTATTTATGTAGATATATAGCAGTGTTAAAGCCATGAATCACGCTACATGATTGGGCCAACTTAACCGATGAAATACCACGACTTTTCAGAATTTGTTTTAAAATGGCTAATACCGCATTTCTGTCATTTCGAGTTACACAGAGATTATTTAAAAATATTTTAATAATTTTGAAATTCTTAACATTGAAACATCTTTTTATGGATTATATCGCGTTGATTTAGAACTTATTTTCTATTTATTTCCCGACGTTTCGAACTCTTTACAGAGATCATTTTCACGAGTAATGAACAAAAAGGTGGTAGTCGTTCAGAAGCTATTTTAATTAATACAGAGGGTACCCACTTTTGGAAATAAAAATCAAAAAGTTGAAGTTAAAAATATGATTCTTACTATTGGTAACCCACATCAGACCATGAAACAAAATTAAATATTTATTTATAAATTATATTTACTTAAGAAGAATTTTTGAAGAACAGCCGCTGAGTTTTCTGGCTTGGTCTTTCTCAAGACTGGCCGCGTTTTTGACCCAGTGGTAGATTGTTTAACAACTACTTACCTTTAAAATCAATCAATATTTAATAATAGTTACAAAATTCTTTAAAATCAGTTATACTCTGATTTCAACTAACTTAGAAAAATAAGATAATTATCTAATTATTAAAAATAACAATTGTTACCTATTAAATCATACAAAAAAGGATCTTTACAAAAAAAATTGTTTCAATGTTATGAATGAAAAGAAAACCTTGGAAATAGTTGATATTGTAATTTATTACAACGTCATCGTGGCAAAATAGTCATGCGCACTTCAAATGGCAACTAATAAAAGTCCTTTATTTCCACCAAATGAACTCTCGATGGAGCGTACTCAAAGCAGTTAGTTTGCATTTACAAGATCATTTTAAATTCTAATCAGACACAACACACCTTAGTATCAAATTATTTATTTTTAGTTCAATATTTATTAAGTATTGAACAAATAAATGAATTTGAATTTGAATTTGAATTTGAATCAGTTTTCTTAATTAGATGTAAAATGAAAAAAAAAAACAGACTTTATATCATCATCTATGTATACATTGTGCTATAAAATAAAAACTAATAAGAACGATGTTCATTTTACAACCTTATTAAACTAATAAGATTAGTTGTTTTTTTTTAGTTCATTCAATTTGGTAGCTAATATTATTTTAAACACATTTTTTCTGTGTTTCTTGGTACAGAATTAATTATTTTTTGCATATATACGATATTATGATTCAAAAAAAGGTGACATTGAAACAAACTTTAGCATTATATCGCGATATAATCCTAAGTTTGTTTTAATGTCATGAACGTGATTCGCGAAAATCTTAGAGATAAAAACGAAAGATAGAATTCAATGAACTGAGTATATATTGCAGATTAAGATTTCGAATATAATATTATATAAATTATTTCAAATATATATTATCTATATTTACTGGCCCGTGCAGGTTTGTATCGCTTTAGATTTAACAAGTTTTGTTCTTTTTGCTGAAATTTATGTGCACTATTCAAGTGCCCCAATCTATTCTGTAATGTAAGTCTTCTTTTACAAAAAAACTATCAAAAGCAAACAGAGTTTTCCAAATTGGTTTAGATGTATTTAGGCTGTTTAAATAATATTTTTTATAAGGTTTTGAACAGAAAACACATTGTGCATCATCATCACATCTTTTTCCAAGCTACGAAAATAAATGCTTGTGTAAAACTAGACCTTTTTCAAATTTGTCGTTCACTGCACAATATTTCTTGCTTGCTTTTATAGAATGGTAATAGGAAATTTGTTTTTGTTTTTCAAATCCACACCTTTTTTTGCTGAAGGTATTGGCAGTGGTAATTATACGTCGTCTTTAATTTTTTTTCAGCCCCAAAAGGACAGAAGTGGAGCACCAGTCGTCGGAATCCAAAAAGGCATCGATGTCAGCCATAATTTACACCGGTGACACTTTGCATTAGAGCACACACAATATTTGGTTTTTACGTGACCTTAAAGTACAGGATAATAATTGTGTCAGTTTCCAAAAGACATACAGATTTGCTATGAAAAGGTTTCAATGTTAACAAAATAATAATAACCTTGTGTTTATATCCTTAGCTCATCTAAGTCTCTGCACACATACTATATGTTTATATGTGTATATATATATATATATATTTTACAATACTCGTGACATCACTTAGCCACTACAGAGAGTATGTTACGACTGCCTCTCAAGTTTAAGGGCTCTCACACACTGTCTTGAATGGTTTACATCAATATTTCAATATATTTAAGAGAACTTTTGCTCATCCCTCATGAACTAATACAAGAATTTGCTATAAATTTCTTACTAGAGGACAAAATACACGATGAGTAGTTCTTATAATAGATTATAACTTTGACGCATATACGTTAAATAAGTTTTGAATTATAATTTTGTCGACTATGACCAAATTGGACCGCGAAATCAAATGTCTTAGAAACCGACGAGTATACATGACAAGAGCTGTGAAAGATTTTATTGCGTTCAGCTCTTTCTGTTTTTCTCGCGAAGGACTCGGCGTGAGGTTCAATTATTGTTCGGCAGACTATAACTATGGTTGTTAAATCATGTGGCAATCAGTTCAATCTTGAATACTGCCTTTTATGAAACACGATTATTTGTTTAGAATTGTCACACGTGTCGTCTGAAAATTGATCCGTCATTCCTTTCAACAGATGTCTGCATGGCTGGGATAAAACGATTAATAGTACAGCGGAATTACTATTTTTATTTTGTTGGTTTATTTTGAAGTACTTGAAGGGTCCAAAATATAATTAAATATATATTTCATTCGTCAATACGCGGCTTAGTATTTTGTTATATAATTCGGGGAACTAAATCAATATAAATACATTCATGTTGCAAATTGAAATAGTGGATTGAGAAGGGTGAAACGAATTTTGCGCTATCGGGAAATTCCAACACGGGAGAGGCCCTGTTTACATAAATTTTATTAAATGGAAAATGCGCAATATTTTTTTGTTATTTATATGAAAAAATACTTCTGTATTTAGAATACATATAAATATAGCAACATCGAACACTTAAGACGTAGGCAGTAGCAACTGAGCGCCATAATAATGCCGAAAGTAACTATAAACCAAATTATTGTAATATGCTACAATGAAGGAGAGATTTATAAAAATAATTACAATATGGTATTTGTTGGGGCTCAATTTATTTTTCTTCTTTGACTACACTACACGTACACTTTTGGGCATTATTGTCTTTAGACTTGGTGAGACAACTTTCCCATCATCTATGAGGATAAGATGAATTCGAATACTCAAATTAAAATAGTATCGTTAAGAAAACTTCTTAAAATTTGAAACCAGTATCTTGTCATTATTGTTCAGCTTAATTATTGTTTTTGGGTTAACGATCACCATCACGTACAAAGCTCAAATGAATAATAATCACACCATTTCATGAATTTACAAGTGCAAGATTCCTGGATACGGATGCTGATCGCGTCTGTTGTACAAGGTTGTAAGGAAGAAAGTTGGATGGAATAAGAGTTTCTGTGTAAAAGTAAGAAGGGGCATACTCTGATAGTTCGGTCAGTCAGTGGTAGAGCCAAGCAGTTCGCTGCATGTATGGGCCGGCTCGACCGGTGAAATACCACGACCTCTTAGAAGATCGACGTTAAGTGGCTCATGCCGCGTTTCGTTCGGTGAGAGAGGTACCCGGAGGCCCACCCCCTTTCCCCATCCTTTCCTTTCCCCTATCCCCTAAAGGTCGGCAACGCATCAGTAACACTATATGTGTTGCTGGTGTCCATGGGCGGCGTTGGTTGCTTACCGTCAGGTGACACGCCTGCTCGTTTGCCCTCCTATCCCATAAAAAAAAAAAAAAAAAAAAAAAAAAAAAAAAAATGTAGAAAGTATGGACGCAAGATTGACTTAGCACATATACAATGCGAAAGCGGGTGGATGTTGGAAACGAGGACGGCCACGATACACTGTCCATGAAAATTGACGCGCGTGTATGAAGGTCAAAGAAGCTTTTAAGAATCGTGCCTTGTCGAGCTCTGGTCTCTCTGCCTAACCCGCAAGTGGTATGGCGTAAAGTTGTGTATGTAAATAAATAATAGGTTGTAAGTACATCGGTTGAACTTCTTAAGTTTTCAGAATTCATTTTGGGAATAAAATCACGGGTTCTTATTCTCTTAAGTTCTTTTCATAAAGTTTATTAAAATTTATTCAAGATTTCATAGCTTTGCAGATCTTTAAAAGTTTTTTTTTAATAATCAGCAATATTTCCTGATTCATTTTAAATGGTTTTATTAATTCTTAAAGCCATCCAACTTCATTTTCATAATCTCTTCCATGAAACATGTTCTTATGGCCCTTAAATTGCCTTTAAATGGCCCGCTTTTACTGGTGAAATAACACAACCTCTCAAAATATCGACGTAAAGTTGCACAAGTCGCACTTCATTCGGTAAGAGCATTTTTCTTGGCCACAGCATTTCTATTTTACCTTTACTAACAGGGTTAATTGAAATCGTATTAGCCAATGTAATATAAAATATTTCAGAATCTTATAAATGATAATATTAGAGTTAGGTTGTGATCAATCTGGTAATTATGATAAAAGAAAAGTCGCAGTGGTCCACTGGTCGAGCACCCCGCTTCCGCCGCGAGTTTGAATGTTAAAGAACTAGTTTTTTTATAGTAAATGAGTTAGCGGATTGCCTGATGGTGAGCGACAAGTGCCGCTCATCAAAATCTGATTGAAAATACTGTTCAGTAATAATAGTCGAAGTTTTGCTTCTTAAGTTTCATGATGTTACCAGTACTGTACTTTAAAATAGAGATTTTAAAAATTGGTCTACAAAACAATAATATACACCAATAAAAATGGTAACATTTAAATTAAAATATTATTTGTATTTCAAGTCGCTTTATCAAAATCGAAAATATCGGTTAAGAAAATATTTAATTTTTAAAATATATTCGTCAAAAGTACAATAATATAAATACTTAAAAAAAAAATACTAACGTAAAAAATTAAGCTTCAATATTGAGATAAAATATACTGAGTTGGCTCTGCAGAATGGTTGGCAAACACCTGTGCAAACAAGCTGAAGAATTTAATGGAACGTCTAGAAGGTTCCACAATGTCAATGGTATCCAGTATCATCTGTTCATTAACAGGCTAAAATTGAAAACCCTCTTATTATTGCAAGTAAATACAGAATATAGTTAACTTAGAAAATATTTATCATGCAATCTTGTTTTCTACCAACCTCTCATTTTAATATAAAATGAGAGCTACAATTCATTTTTGCTACTTTTTAATAGAAAAAATGTTTCACTGTTGAATTAATTTCAAAAATATAACTTTAAAGTAAATTGTCTCGCTAAGAATCGTGACATTAATTAATTTTCATTCTTAAATTAAAATGATTTCTCTTTCAAGTTGCGTGTTAAAAATGGAGGGCTATGTATATGATCAAATTATACAGAACTAATCGTGTAACCACCAATGTTGTTGGCCCAATTTATAGAGTAATTTAAATGATTTTTATAACCCGCTCATAAATTAACGATATTAATCAGAATTAATCATTTTAAATTATGTTATGCGATATTTATGCTGGATTTGTTGTTTTGTAAATAATACAAATACTCGACCTAAGTTATTTTTTGATAATGTAATGCAAATTTTATAATTCAATTTTCAATATTATATTACTAACCGGAACGTGATTTCATGAAACTTTTCAGTATCTCTTTATAGTAGGGGAGCTAAATGGGCATTTACTCGAGCGTCATAGAGACCGTTGGGTTGAAAAGCTGAAAAAAATATAGATAGTAGATATAATTCCTTACATTTTTTTATTCATGTATGTTAACGCAATGCTATCAGTGGGTGGTACGTAAGGGTTGAAAATAAAAAATAAAAAATGTATTCAGCGCGTGACATTTCCTAAGGGAGCGTGAAAGTACACTAAAAGTTTAATAATCTGTCTATTTCGATATAGCGTAAACTTGTGGTCATTATTATAATCTGCATAAATATGGACATTTTACATCTTATTTTAATCTTAATTTATTAAATATAAATGAGAGTATGTTTTTTAATGTAGACTTCTCGCACAAATGAGTAATAGATAAAAACTCGGAGTGCTAATTGGCTTAATAAAGGCAACTATATCGCCGTATCTTTGTTACTACAGCTTGCGGAAATCAGATTTCGTCATGTCAGATTTCGTAATGCTCGAATTATTTTCTTCAAAAAAAAAATGAACTCGAGAATGTCGAGAAAACTCAAAATTGTCTCCACATAATAAATTTCAACAGGCAGTTCAAATTATGACAAGCACCACACAAAATTTGAATGGACACACCTTTTTCTTATAATACACAAAAATCTGCAATCTGTTAAGGAAACCGCGACACTTCCTTGATCGCATTTCGTGAACATACAGCTTAACGAAAGAGAGAGAGAGAGAGACAGCCAAAAACCTGTTTTGGTCCTTGAAACTATCGCTTTTTAGAGAGATCATATCAGATGATAAACTAGTTAGGTACTCGAAGAGTTGCAAAAGCTGACACGATGTTCCTGATGATACATATAGATTTTATTCACTAACATACTGCTTTGTTTTCAGTAGTGATGATAATATTGTTATTTATTTGAAATGGTTTGAAAAGTGTATTTGGTACATGAGTTTCTTGCCAGATTCTTCTCATGATAACTCCTACCCTCGGAATTAGGCCACTTGTAGCGATTGCGTCTATGTTTTTTTTTATTCCACGAAGGCAATTTTCCCAAGTGCTCGTGTTTATATTTCATTTTTTAATAAAATGTTATCTGTAACTGTCGACTATTTTGTCTGTGAAGACAAAAGCTTCTTTGACTTTGACTATGACTTAGACAAAAGTAAACTAACCTAACCTAACCAAGTAGGTAGCATGCTTATTCTAATAATATGACAAGCACGAATGTTTGTATGGCGTCTGGGTATTTTTTGTATGTATGTATTTACAAAAGAAATGTATTAATATCCGAAATCAAATTTCCACTACAGAAGCATTTAGTTGCTTTGCTTTCAAGAGGGCGGTGTGTGTCATATAAAGAACCACAATTTTCTGGACCATGGGCTTGTTGCTTTTTAAAATAGCCAGTATTTTCGTAATAATTAAGATTTCGTTATTTCTATAAAAAAATAAGACAATCTTAACCTCCTTGTAACTTAATTTTGGTAATACATAATTTAACCAAAATTTACAAAGGAGTTTTCTTACAGGGAATAATTAAACAACGGACTAATTGTTTTTTTTTTTATAAGTTATTGTTATTTTGAATTTGATATTTAAAGTTATGGTGGCAATATTATTGTTTTATTAGTAAAACTATCTCGGTGGTCCAGTGGTCGAGCATCCCGCATGAAATATCGACGGCAGAGAACTTTGCGCTCGGTGTATAGCAGTAGATTATCCACTTATTTCATTTGGGAGGTAAGCAGAAAAGCGAGTCGAGGAAAACCAGCCACTGCTCACATCTTTTGGTAGACAAAGGCGTGAAGTTGTGCTTTATAAGATTTTTATTTAAACCAGCTTTAACTTTCACGTTCGTTCATATAACCTTTCTTATAACTAACATTTTTTTACAGACAAGAGATTTTAATGAAAGAAATTCAATGTAATTTTCCTAGCTAAGATTCAAAAAGACAAGAAAATAATATATTCTAACAGTCTTAATAGAAATAAAGTCAAGCGAAAATGAACTCTATCGTATTTTTGTGATCTCTTTTAATGATTCAAATGTTTTTTAATGTTTCCTTTTTTATTAATATTGTAAATGTACATAAAGGCTTTAATTTATTTACATAATATAATAAATATATGTATAATATAATAAAATAAATAAAAATGGTCATTGTGCGTTATCCATAAGAGATATATGTACGTGGAGTTTTTTGTAGAACTACATAAATAATGTAGTACATTAATTTGATCTATGACTAAGAGTTCAGCCAGGGTTTGCAAATAAAATTCCAAGAGAAAATTATCACTTTTCTTCACTATATATCTCTACTATAGTTGAAAACTTAAATCTATAAAAAAACCTATCAAAATCCGCAGCGTAGTTTTAAGACCTATGCATATAAGTGGACAGACGACAGAGAACTTATTTGTTTTTAACTATGTAATGATGATTATTAGTCTCGGTGGCGCAGTGGGAGAGCGCACGGCCTCTGATCCAGAGGTCCGGGGTTCGATTCCAGACACTGGCTCACACCAATGACTTTTCGAAATTGTTTTCGGAAGTTATGTGTGATAAATACCGATGACTGACAAACTTTGTGCCCGGTATGGCAATAGGTTCGCCACCTATTCCATTTGGGACGTAAACATAACGGCGAGACGAGGCTTAACAGCCGCTGCCTACACCTTCGGGTAACAAAAGGCGTGAAGTTATGTTTATGTTATGTTATGATGATAAAACATAAGCAAAAATAGTAATAAATACTATAAAAATTAAAATTACGAGTCGGTCTACATTCATATTTTTTTTAAATTTATTCTCACACTAACATTCGTAATTCTTATTTTAATAGAACTTTTAAATTGCGTGTATAGTACACATTGGACTTTAGAAAGAAAACAACTAAACGCAGCTCTAATCGTCCAACAACTTATGTAGATTGTTTTGAAATTAATTTATAGTACAATAAGTAAAATTTGTTTTATCAAATATGTGTATTAATTATAAGATAGTTATTAATTTTAATTAATTTGTAACCAAATATGTAATCAAAATAATGTCTTTTTTTAATTGTAACTAAACTGACTCACAGTTGTCGCCTCGGATATGATATACAATACATACCAATAACTGTCAAAATTCCCGAGGCCCTCAAACTTAAAAGAAGTGAAGTTTCATTACCCTTCGACAGTTGCTTATTCTTTTTATAAATATACCAAGCCATACCTACACGCTTGTAATAAATGAAACTATAGGCAGCGGAATAACCTCGACCACTGCAGGTCCCGAGATTTGAACAGGTTTATTTACCAAATTCATTGCAGAAGCCTCGGTGTTCACTAAAATAGATAGGGTACCCTAAATAGGAAAGCAAATATAATTCGTAAAAGATAGGCATTCATATTTATATCAAAGAATCGAATATCAGCTTATTTTTATAATAGACTAGTTATATTGCAATGCCATAGTCATTTTCCTGCTTTGTTCCCGTTCCCATTATTTGAAGTCAGTGGTAGAGCCAAGCAGTTCACTGCATGAATGGGCCGGCTCGACCGGTGAAATACCACGACCTCTCAGAAGACCGACGTAAAGTGGCTCATGCCGCGTTTCGTTCGGTGAGAGAGGTACCCGGAGGCCCACCCCCCTTCCCCGTCCTTTTCTATCCCCTATCCCTTAAAGGTCGGCAACGCATCAGTAACACTATATGTGTTGCTGGTGTCCATGGTCGGCGTTGGTTGCTTACCATCAGGTGACACGCCTACTCGTTTGCACTCCTATCCCCAAAAAAAATATGTTTTAAGTCGCACTGTTAACTGCTTTTATTTTTGACTAGCTGTCTCTGCAAACTTTGTTTCTACTCGGAAGCAAAAAAAAAGGTTTTCTAAGAAAAAGTGGCCTAAGTTACTCTTTATTACACTTGCTACATAGCAGTCACTTCAAAATCGGTCCAGCCAATTCAGGGATTACTCGGGTCTACATCTTTTCTTATTACCTTCCGAACACCAGTGACATGGCGATTTCTTCTTATGGAGTGCAAATGCTCCACCATCACTTTACACACCTCATTGGCTTCGTTAGTTTTAATTACTCTTTTTGCACACGCTCGCCAGTTTTTACGATTTTTCCTGGTATTCAACACTTATTTTTAAAAAATAAAATTTCATAAAAAGAATAAAAAAATAAATACATAACACAACAAAATGTGCTTTCATATTTCATGCCTAATTGTGTTGAAAAATGTTAGAATCGCGTGATTAACAAAACATTCTTTGCAATCTGATTCTGATTATAAGCGAGTAATGACCCGGTGACGACGCTGTAGTATATGAACTTAAGCAAATTATAAATGTAGCGATATTTTTATCCTAACTTTTTTATGGATGTTAACGACTAGCGACGGCGGTGACCCACCCCTCTTGTCGCTGATGAGACAGGTCTCATCGAAAGAAAATCAGCATGAGTCAATATTTTGATGAGTCGTTTGTATTTCATCTGTAGAGTCAACTCGTTCATGCAGTTAATTCAGGGGCAATTCTATTTCAACTATTCAAGTCAACGTTTATTTTATGACAACAAATTGGTCAGCAATAAGTGCCGTCGTCTTATTTGGGCCGTAAATATTCAATAAGTCAAGGCTTAATATTCGCCTTCGAGTAAAAAAAGACTGAAAGTTATAATAAAGATTTCCCGTTTTTTACATATTTATATTTATCTATGAGTGTCTGTGGCGGAAGAAGCTGCTAAACCTGAAGAATATCAGTGAAATAGTAATACAGTTGATTGCTTTAAACAAATAAAATGTATTTGTTTCTAAGATTTTCGCGAATCTCACTCATTGTGTTTTGTATTACTTTGAAATAAAATGTATTTCAAAGTAATACAAAACACATTTTATGTACACACAGGGCTATATATTTCCGTAATTTTGTTTACCTAATAATATTGCTGAGTTACTTGGGCAACTTGGGTTATGAGCGTGGCTTGTTTCAAGAATAATAGGCATACATTGTGGAATTAATAACCCTGTAACACACAAGTTACACAAGCTAAGGATCGCACCAATTCCCTTGTAAATAAGGTATACTTTAATTTTCAGGAACTACTAATCTAAATTTCATAAAGATTATTTAAAAATACTACAGTTTAAAAATACGCTATACTGTTGGATAATTATAACGTAAAGTGGTTTATTCCGCGTTTTTAGATCAGTAAGCGGTCCTTTCCCAGTTCTCGGTAGAGCCAAGCAGTTCGATGCATGAATGGGCCGGCTCGACCGGTGAAATACCACCACCTCTCAGAAGATCGACGTAAAGTGGCTCATGCCGCGTTTCGCTCGGTGAGAGAGGTACCCGGAGGCCCACCCCCCTTCCCCATCCCTTCCTATCCTACTCCCTCAAAGGTCGGCAACGCAACTGTAACACTATATGTATTGCAGGTGTCCATGGGCGGGGCTGGTCACTTAACATCAGGTGACACGCCTGCTCGTTTGCGCTCCTATCCCATTAAAAAAAAAAGTTCTTTTAATCCCATGCTACAGACAGGCAAAACGATTGTGAGCCTCTCCTTACCACCAGATGACCTGCTTCTTTCATCGGTGTCCTATCATTAAGGATTTATTGGCTGATGAAAATTACCTTTGCACCAAAGTATTCTTAAACAATATATATATTGCTCGTAGGGGGACATATTTATATATGCCCATTCTGCCCTCCTCAAGTGCGTTCAGAAAATATGGCTGTGACTACTTGAATAACTTTCTTGGAAGTTTGATAAGTTTCGTACTTCGTTCGGGACCCTCGTCAATTTCAGTCAAACCACCTATTTTTAGTTACAACAGTAATGGACAGATGTAGCTATCGCCAGACATCTGTGAATAGATTCAAAACTTTAGATAAAAGTACATTAATATACAGTACATTGTTATTGTAGTAAGTTTGTTTGTTTGTCTTTTCACGCAATAAATACTCAGCCGATTATTATAAATCTCTGTACCCATAATCTTGCATGTAACAGATGTAATATAGAATACTTTTGTTAAAAAAATATACGTGAATTAAAAACATTGTTTCTTCAAAAATATCTCACAACAAGATGAACTGTGATGAAATATTCTTTCCCTGTTCAAGACTGTAACTACGTCATATGCAATATAAGCCAATTAAATCAGAATTTGCCGACGATATAATTTATATTTTAGGATATTTACTTAATAGTAAAAAAATAAAAAAGTTAAAAAAAAACTTTATACTATACAAACTAAAAAGTCTAAAATATTTTTGTACCACAGTTTTGTAAGTCGGGTACCCCACGCTTTTTATTTATACAATAATTATATTTATTAATTCAATCAAATTGTTCATAGGTCTTCATCATCAGCCCGTAGAAGTCCACTGCTGGACGTAGGCCTCCCCCATAGAGCGCCACCACTGCCGGTCCTGTGCAACCTGCATCCATCGGCCTCCCGCGGATTTCACAAGGTCGTCTGTCCACCTGGTAGGGGGACGGCCTACTCCGCGTCGACCAGTTCGTGGTCGCCACTCGAGAACCTTTCTACCCCAGCGGTGATCGGTTCGTCGAGCGATGTGGCCAGCCCATCTCCACTTCAGCGTGCTAACCTTACAGGCTATGTCGGTCACGCCAGATCTCTTGCGAATCTCCGTATTGCGGATCTTATCTCGCAGAGAGATTCCGAGCATAGCCCGTTCCATAGCACGCTGAGCCACCTTGAGCTTCGTTATGAGGCCAACATTTAGAGACCACGTCTCAGCTCCGTATGTCATCACTGGTAACACACGGTCTTCACAGACACTTAAAAATAGTTAACAAGTCCAATTTAACAAGAAAACACGGACGCAATGTCTACGAGCGGCCCGATTCCGAGTGTAGGGGCTATCATGCATGTAGACTCGTGCATAAAAGGTGTAGCAACCAGAATACTCGACCATCACAATTATGGCCCCAGCAAATGTGTAAAGTTTAAATAAAATCAGATAGTTTAAAGTAGGATAAAATCGATCTCAAAGAGTTTGGTTCCAAATTGCGTGAATTATTTTATATTTCGAATAAAATATCTTGAGTAACCTTATAGAATACCTACTATTTCAAATTAATATCGAACTGTATGCAGTAGAAGTTGTTAAACAATTACTCATTAATAAACCAAAACTTCAGATGTAATATGTTCGAACCTATACATTTTATTCATCATCTCAACGAACACTGGCTTCTATTTCGAATTACTAGTTTTTTTGCGTTGTTCTTTTTGCGTAATTGCAAATCTTTTTGAAGTTCCCCACATCGTTACGTACATCGTTAAGCCTTTGACATTATTCCAGCCACCCTAGAGACAGACGTGTCAAATCTATTCTGCTGGCGTTTTTATCTTTTAGATTTGCCTTTTTTATTCATGTACAGGCGCCGCAGTATATTTCTTTGCAATTGCAAACATTGTAAAATATAAGTATATATTGGTAATTCTAATGTACCAATAATGTAGGGCTTTCTTAGAATAAGTTTTGTTAACAAATGTGCTAACTTGTGATGCTTATATTTAGACTGGTCTTATGGTAAAGGCAGTCTTAAATCCATATTCTAATAAACAAACTTTTACTTAGCATTACATTCCTACGTGTGAGACAGTATGGTTTCAGAACTAAATGAGGACTCACTTTTTTGACAAAAAGAATAACTGTCGGTATAACTGTAAAATTCACTTAAAATGAGATGTCCACATACCACTCTCATCGAGTAAAACGTGGCATGAGCCACTTAATATAGAATTTCTATAAGAATTTACCGGTCGCGCGGGCCATTTCGTGTAGCGAACTGCATGGCTCTAACACTCTTCATTCTCTATTAATATATGTATAAAACATCCCAAAGCTAATGAACTATTTTGGAACACCAATATATTTGTATATATTGTTACAATTGTATATATGGTAAGAAGTTGTTCGTGTATTAATGTCATAACATCCCAGTTTTACCTTAGACTACCACAAACATGTTTGTCACGCCATGAACACGGACCCTCGTCAAAACTTTCTTTGATGTAATAAGTTCTGTGCAAATTAATTTTCTACTTACTACGAATGTTAATGAATAATTCAAGTTCAGGAATTTCCTTTTATCTATATGATAGATAGCATTAAGTTTTATTGAACACTTTGTGAACGATTTTATCGCAGCTCTTAAATATCACAATTATTTTGAGAGCTAATTTATAATCGTTTATTATCATCAATATGAATTTATTGTCGATGGAGAAT
The DNA here is from genome assembly GCA_905147225.2 of Euproctis similis. NCBI lineage: Eukaryota > Metazoa > Arthropoda > Insecta > Lepidoptera > Erebidae > Euproctis > Euproctis similis. The sequence goes on from LR990119.1 coordinate 8,624,887, forward strand.
TGATGTGGATTTTCTATTACAATTTCACTATTTTTTTTTCATTCTAAAGTGGCGACAGCGGCTTAAAAACCTTGACTCGTCAAATTTGTAGCTCCTAAAAGGAATGATGAATAGGTGGCGAACCTAGGGGGCGAACCGGGCACAAAGTTTTTAGTCGTCGATAATTGTCATACATAACTTTCAAAATTAATTTCAAAAAGTCATTGGTGTGTGCCAGAATTCGAACCAAAATTTTTACCGTTTACCGTTATGTCATAAGAACTTAGACAAACTGTTATATTTCATTCGATTAAAAATATAAAAAATATTTTTAACAATACTCTTATGGAATGATTATTAAAAGTTGATAATAACCACCACATAATGTGATTGTCAGTCTTTTCACTCTGGAACAGGGTTAAAACATTTTTTTTTTCAAATACAGCGGAACAATAGAACAAGCCATAAAGAGCTGGCGAAATTGGTCGTGAGACTGCAAAATGTTTGTCGGAGAAATGAATTTGTTCCTACCAAGAATTTTTACGTATAAAATAATATTACATAGCATTTTATTATAATAACCTAGAGTACCCAAGTCTTTTGTAAGAATAACACTTAAATATAAACTTAAGAGTGAAAATTTATATGAAATCAATTTCATATAAATATTTTATGACGACGGATTAAATAAATACAGACGACGACATTAGTTAGTGCAGTAAAAAGTTCGCTGCATTCACCGAGTTCACAGCGTGCAAAATCGACGTTAACTGCTACGTTTTGTTCGGTGAAAGTGGTATTCCATAACCCACCCCCTTAGGGAAAGAGGGCAGTGAACAAAAAAGGCACGATTCTTACAGGCCTCATTGGCTTCTTCGACTTTCATAACTCTTGTCATACACGCTCGTCGTATTTTGAAGCTCCTAACAAAAAATATTTTTAGAATAAAATTTAGAACTTATAATAAATACGAAACTAAATACATACATTACGTACGGTCACGATCTAATATAATCAAAGGAACACTTAGATAGGAGTAAAAAAGAACTTTTTTGATTTGGTTAGTCGTATTATAATACTACTAACCAAATAAAATAAGTTTTTATAATCAATTAAATTTTGAACAAAACTATGAAAAGACAAGTTGGGAAAGGTCGACAAAGGTAAACATATAGTTACCAAATACGTTATGGGTTAGAGAAAGGCCAGATCAAGGGTGTTAACTATCGATTAGACTGTAAAAGCGGTCATAGGAGTTAAGGAAGCAAGTGATATCTATTGGAGTCGTAGTCAGTAAAAATAGTCTCTGCCTATCTCAATGAAAAATAAGCGTGATTCTATAATTTAAACTCTACGAAAACCTAAAGAATAACTTGGAAAATGTGTCTTTCTGTACTCTCGTACAATACACCAATGAAACACAAACATTGAACGTGCCAGACGGCGGAAATTGTAGAAGTCAACTGAGTAAAATGGAAATGTACTGTTATATAGTCGTACGTAAGTATATCTCATAAACACATGTGTGAGGAACAAGCACGTCACGATCTTATATATATTTGAGGACTTCTGTATTATCATGCTGTATATAATACAAACAACGTCAAGAACATACGTTTTTAGTTTTATTTTATTTAATCAAAGGAGGTAAAATGACTAAATTTGTAACCTATTTGTTAGGCGTTTAGCACCACCCATGGACATTTGCAACACTGATAGTGTCACTATGGCTTTGTTGGCTTTTAAGACAGAATTATGAAAGGAGAAGAAGCTGGGTCTCCGGAAACCCCTCTCAGCCAACAAAACGCAGTATAAAAATAGATATAGCTTAATAGTAATCCAGCCGAACAGTCAGTCCATTTTTGCGGAGAATGAAATTGATAGAAGGGCCATGAATCATCTCGATAGCATAGAAGATTATCACTCCTCTAAATGAGTCGTCTCACGTTCGAATTAATGCGTTTGCGGAAGAGTTTGTGGAAGTAAATAAATGAACAAGATTGTCCTTTTACTTGTTTGTATTTGAATGTTCAAATTTTACTCACAAGTTTACAAACATATAAAGCTTCACGCGAAATTCCTGGCGGGATAGACAAACAGAATAGAACAATATAAAGCATGATTCATATACGACTCAAACGCTTCTCCGGCTTTGATAACCATTGTCAAAAACGCGCGTCGATTTTTAAGGCTCTTGACATCACATTCTCGCATATTCACGCAATCTTGCGTTGTCCATTCTTCCTACATGTCTGGACCACCGGAGCATGCCCCTTCTTTATATTTACACCGACACCCACTTTCAATTCAACCTCCTTCGCCGGGATCGCTAGCTCACATTTTTGAACTTTTTTTAATCCATTTTTAGTAAATAATATCGCTAATTCTATACAATGTACAATTAAGTTTAAATCTCAATTCAACATAAATTTGAAATTAATCTAGAGTAGAATATGTATCACAAATTCGCAGAAAGATAATATCAATGTAATACAAACAGTTCCCTTAGTTGAACTAAACTTGTCTAGTGTTTGTGTGTCAGCTATAAGCCGAATTATTGATATTATTTATTAGCAATTCTCTCTTAACAAAGACGAAAATACCCATAACGATAAGCACTTATTAAATTAATATTCATGATAAGAAATAGTATTATCCGTCCGATAAGGAACCGTTAGTCCTAAGCTCTTCTTTGTCGGTATTTTAGAAAATGTTTATTATTGATAACAAGATAATTCTTTATCAATATCTTTGCGTCAACAAAACGAATTCTTCTTGCAGCCGTTTTTTTTTTGGAAAATGTAGCCGCCAAGTCGTCTATGAGCAAGAGTATTCTTGGTTTGATCAATATGTTAGTCACATCGATATGCATCAAGGAACAGTAGTATTGGTTTAGTTCAATGGGGACGAAACTGTCCAGCTAGTTACAAATACTTACATACATACATAATTTTACGCCAAATCCCTTGCGGGGTAAGCAGAGAGAACAGAGCGCCATAAGGCACGATTCTTACATACGAGTACCTCACTCGCTTCATTGCCATTCATAACTCTTTTCATGCACGAGCGTCGATTTTTAAGGCTCCTAACATCACCTTCCTCCAGAACACGTACTATTTATCTACGAAATAAAATAACTGTACAGAAAAAAATACTCACTATTCGTTTGTGTTATGCCTCAGGGCCAGCGAGCCAAAATCATACCTTTTTACGGATCAAAATACACAATCGAATGAAATGAATATTGTAAGATTACGTACTACCGTTTCAGTAGATTATATTAGATAATATTTGGCCAATATCAAGAAGAAGTATCCCGGCGATAACCTAATGGTTTGGAATAGTAAATAATACCACCAAATATTTCATTCCAACGATGTCTGCACTTTCAAGAGTAAAGACATGATGATATCATGTATAGAATAGAAGAGCCAAGCAGTTTTGTGCATGAAAAGGTATGATATAACTAGTGAAATACCAAAACCTCTCAATTTATCGACGTCAAGTATATCATGCTGTGTTTTTTTTTCAGTAAGTGGGATATCTGGATGTTCAACTTCCTTTCTGTCCCACCTTATCCTGTCTTAAAGACGGCAACTCAAATTTAACATTACCGATTTAAATATTTATGAGTGGCTCTAGTCCCTTACCACTGAGTGACGTGCTTATTCTTTTGTCCACTATCCCATTATATCCGATATCCAATATCCCAAAAATGTTACTTTTTAACTGTAATTGTCAAAAAGTGATGTTAATAAAGATGGAGATACTAACTTTACCCGTAAAAATTTACTTACTAGCGCTTAACCTACGTAAAAAAAAGTTAATTCTGTGTAGCATATGGAACGGACTTTCCTACTGTGCAATAAGTCTCAACTTTAATAGAAACTATATCTAACGTGGGCGTACTAAATTCGTGTCTATTAATTTAAAAGCAAGACGTTACCTTGGACAAATAATAATATTCCATAATTTTAAGCACTTTTAACTGTTTCCAGTTTTAAATCAATGACTGAAAATGTATCCAGTGTGTGTCTTGAATAAAATTATAATGAACGCTAACAATATAAATTAACAAGACAGCTATGAAGGGCCAAATTCATAAAAGTCGAGCTACGGAAACTACCATCACCAAATCGAAGATGTGCTAGAGATACGCTAAGTCAATAGTGCCCAGAACCGATGAGCATGTGAATAGCTAATAAAGAGAAGTAAGTATAAGTATCTCATTGGGAACAAGCTTGATAGTATTTAAAAGTATATAACAGCGTGAACTATATGCTTTGAAAAATGTATTACGATCTTTTCTATTCTCGTACAATATACAAATGAAACACAAACACTGTACGTGCTAGACAGTGGAAGTTGTAGAAGCCAACTGAGTAAAAAGGAAATGTACTGTTAAATAGTCATACAATATTGTATGTCATAAGAAAAAAACTCGTCACGTTCTTATACACTCGAGAGCCTCTGTATTATAAAAAATATAAATATTTTACAAATATTGTTAGACGTACCCTCCGGCTTAACAAGCCTAGTGCAATACCGATAAGGTCATAGTTGCTTAGCTGGCCCTTAATAACATGAGATTGGGGAGAAAGGTCAGCCTAGGGATATCTCTCTCACTAACCAGAACGCAGTATGGGCAATTTTGCATCGATTTTTTTAAAGGTACCCAAGATACTCATCAATGCGGCTAGTGCTTTAGGCTAGCACTGCGTGTTCGAAATTTTAGGATTCACAACTCTTTCACAACAACACAGGCTTTATACAATTAAGCCTTTTTACAAAAAAACGTAATCGACTTAATTCTTTCTATTCCTACGGTGGCTTTATTAGAAATCTAATTTATTACAAGGGTATTAGAATAGTAGACAATAAGCCTTTATCTACTATTCGTCTAATGAAAACACTTCATTCAGAAGATTAATCTACAAAGCCTTACTAAATCCCAGACATTTGACATTTACACAATTTCAAGAGCAACTTTGTGTACCTTTATTTACTATATTTTGTTCCATGTGAGTACAAGTACATGATTTTATATACATACAATACAATAAATTTTACATACATAAATTAATATAGTATGACTCGTGGATTGTGCGAAAGATGACATGTTTATAAAGAGTTTAGGTAGGGCGTTGGCGGAGAAGCGGAAGCATCCAAAAACAAAACCTATTTTACTAACCCCATATGATGGGAATCGGCCATGAAGATGATAACGATGATTTTTACTGTCAGAGCATTACGACGTCTTACTGAAAGCCGCTGTTAAACGTCTGATAATGAAAGGTGAGCAAGAATAATGTACTCAAAGAAGACTTTGAGGTATGTAAGAAGGATTGTATGTATAAGTATATATGCTTAATTATTTCTGCCTACTCCACTCAAATTCACATGAAGCTGTGACGGTGATTGACAGAAAACGGTATGAAAAGTTAATAATGAAAATAATATTTAATATTCTAAGAGATTCTGGAGAGATAGAAAGTTATTAGTGACTAAGATACTTAACAGAACTGTAACTGATTTGTTTGCTTTCACTTTGCGAGATGTCGTAAAGAAAGTTATGAGCTTAACAATGACATTGATCATCGTTATGATATCAAATAACAATTTTTTTAAGAGTATTTGTGTCGTAAATATGAATTAATATTTTTATTCATATATTTTTCGATATTCGAATCCTAACCTACATCGATGACATTTTTATGGCATCATGGGCACCAAGAACACAGAGAGTGTTAAAATTGCCATGCTTGACTATAAGATTGGATGGGATGGAATTGGAAGCGGGACTGGGAGGGGTGTCAGGAAGGAGTTGGGACTCCAGATCACCTCTCGCATCGAACAACACGCGGCATTACACCAACAATCTGAGAGGTTGTGTTACTTCAGCAGTCGAGCCGGTCCAATCATGCAGAAAAATATATGGCTTAACTGGCACAAAAAAATTTCGATAGTTAATTATCTATTAGACTGGACAATTATAAGGGTGTTTTGAGAAATTAACGGCGTGAAGATATGTAAGCTATGTTTAAAAGTTAGATGCTTCTGTGTGTGAAGGTAACATAACATAACTTCACGCCTTTGTTACCAGAAGGTGTAGGCAGCGGCTGTCGCCGTCGCTCGTCTCGCCGTAATGCTTAGGTCCCAAACGGAATAGATGGCGTAGTTTTCAGTCATCGATATTTATCACACTTAACTTTCGAAAAGACATTGGTGTGAGCCCGTGTCAGGATTCGAACCCGGACCTCTGGATCAGAAGCCGTGTGCTTGACCACTAGACCACCGAGACTATAAATAGACAATGTATGAAGGTATATTATTGTATATTGTGTTAAATCGTAAAATTCGAAATCTAGACTAGTGACTTACTGCAAACTTAGTATATATCACCTCACAAAAGTGGAAGACGTATCTTTTATGGTACGCAATGTGTCAGAGCGGGGTGACTTTTCCAAAATAGTATGTTGTATTTTGAGTAATTAACTAATGACGGGCCTCGTGGCGCATTGGTAAAACTAGCGGCTGGAGCAATGAGGTCGGGGGTTCGATTCTCACCCGAGCACAAATATTTGTGACAAACATGAATATTTGTGTGGTGTCTGGGTGTTTTTCTATGTATTATAAGTATGTATTTACAAAAGAAAAGTATATATGTGTTAATATCCGTTATCTATTATCCATAACACAAGCATTTAGTTGCTTAGCTTGGAACTAAAGGGCTATGTGAATATTGTGTCCAAGATATTATTATTATACTTCTACTCCCTTAGTACTTATAATGAAGTTAAGAGTTAATTAGTTTGGTCTCATATCACATAATGATTAAAATGGTACATATGACTATTGAAAGTGGCCCGTCTAGAGACTCTGGAACCTGAATTGAGAATTTATGGATTTCAACCGAGGCTTACACCAATGACTTTTATATAATGCATATCGATGGCCGATGTATTGCAATAAGTTTCACCATTGATTACTCAATATATGGAACTATAGGATATTTTATTCTTACGGAAATTCCGGTTGTCTTGTCTGCCGCTACCTACAAATTGAGATATGAAGAAGCGTTTTTTTTTTTAGACATCAAAGTTTAGATTTATTCTCTAACCAGATTTATTGGACAATACATTTTTCTCTGGAGACAGGATGTTATCTAAATCGGTATTTATAATTCCGAGATGAAGTGGATGAATTGTTTGAAAAATTTTGGTTGAAAAAAGACTTAATAGTCGCCCGCCATACCTTCGTGTATTGAGTGTGTTAAGAAGTACTCGGAACCTAATAGTCCGGCGTGAGAAGATAAAATGGTTAATAACACCACAAGCAAGACCCCCAAGCCAAAATTCATTATATTTCCTTAACCTTAAAATTCCTTAACATTAAAATTAAATTAAGTAGAAGTTGTTTTGTTAATGCTACCATAAATATGTCCATATAAACAAAATGGGCGTGTCTGTAATATTGAAATGACAGTTTTTCACACAGAAATAGATCAAGATAGAACGGCGAATAGGCGTGGCAAGCGTGCCAAAACCATGCACTATATTGCATGCTTTTCGAAACTCGCTCTCATTACGCAACGAGCGTTCCTGCCATGCGGTCAGGACGTAAAAAAATAGATAAAACTTCACATATATGCCTTATTATGCTGTGGCAAATTCTCAAAACAAAAGTAGTGAATCAAATATGAAATAAATAATAGTTTAAAAAAACTAAAAAACACGCTTTTTATTGAAAACCGAACTAAAAAATAGAAAAATAAAAAAAAAATACTTTATTTTAAAAAAAGCGTGGGGTGCTTTTTAAGATATTATCGAAATGATAATTACTCTACTCATATCTGTCAATAAAATATTTATAACTATTGACACCATGCACCCCACGCTTTTTTTTAAATAAAGTATTTTTTTTTTATTTTTCTATTTTTTAGTTCGGTTTTCAATAAAAAGCGTGTTTTTTAGTTTTTTTAAACTATTATTTATTTTAAATTTTTTAGTTCGGTTTTGTATGACAGCGCGTTTCTTAGTTTTGAATTTGAGGAATAGCGCCATCTGTAACTTACATAAGGAACTCGTTTCAAGTTGATAACGTAAACTTTCCGCTGATTGCCTATCGTTCAAAAAAGCGTGGGGTGCATGGTGTCAATAGTTATAAATATTTTATTGACAGATATGAGTAGTGATTATCATTTCGATAATATCTTAAAAAGCACCCCACGCTTTTTTTAATTTATATTCATTGAAATTTTTAACACTATTTTCTTAATTTAAATTCATTAAAATTTATTTTCTATTTTTTAGTTCGGTTTTCTAGTCTAGAACTTTCATAGTTCACAAATCGCACCATCTAGTGGCAATCAGCGGAAACTAAAAAAGAAGTCGGTTACAAACAAACCTACAAACCTACAAACATACAAATATACAAACATACATACAGGTGAAGCTAATTACGTATGCTGCAGCCGGAGGTTGCAAAAAAAAGCAATTTTAATATAATATATTTAATTAAGAATAAGAATTATAATACTAAGTTACATTTAATTATCCTAGTGATTACAGTTCGAAGTGTGAACCAATAATACTTTTACTTATAATATTGATGTTACAAGTGCCCTCGGTTGGGCAATCGAATTGATGTCCACCTAACACGTTCCGCTGACAATGCGGCTCGTGTAAAGACGCATATTGGGGTCATCGCTGTGTAAGCGATCGTAGTGCAGTGGCCGTACGTAACAAGCTAATAAAAAGCTAATAAAAAGGAAATATTTCGTATGATCAGTAAGTACAGAAAATCAGTAGAAAGTATTTTTTTGAGATTATAAATTATTGTTTTACTTTTACTATGTTCAATAATTACGATCACAAGTTGTATATTTTTTCGTTATGACAAATATCCATTGCTGTCCGCATTCAACGCTCGTATACAAAAACATTGCGCGTATAAATTATACGCGTAATGTACGTCGAATCGAACGAAATACACTATACACCTGCTGGTTGATCCCTGTGTCTGTTAATCGCTGTGTTTGGCCTTCGAATGTTAGAGATGGGCACTCCATGTATCGTTGAGTCTTAGGACTTATCGATAAATTAATTCAATAATAATTTGAGTATCAGCTCATGTCTTGCTTTGTCCCTACTTTATTCTAACACCACAAATTTCAACCAAAGTGCTTCGTAATTACATTGGCAGCAGTTTATTTGACAGTATAAGTTTTCACCAATTTGACCAATCGCCGATGGAAAATCATTTCGTTCTTCTCAAACGGGCAGTAACCGAGGTATATGTAGACGTTCGGCTTCGTTATTTAACCAGGACTGTGAGGCCAACCCTTACAAAAAGGCAAATATTTAATAAATATATACATATTTCAGTTTCAAGGACAGTATAATAATTATAACTAAATTTTATATACTGTTGAAAAAATATGTTTTAGGTTTTAATATGTCGGATTAAAGTATTTAACATGTTTTACTTTCTATGATTATCGTTACACAAAATCAATAAAGTTGGTAAAATATAAAAATAATAAAATTAACACACGTTGCCCATATTAACATCGATAATCTAATGTGTGTGTCTCCTAACTAGTCGCTCGCTCGCTAGTCGCTAACAATGAAAATGACGTCACGCTGTTGGCGTGGTTTTTAAAAAAGTGACACGCTCGAAATGTATGGAAATATGACATCGCGGCCGTTCTATCTTGATCTATTTCTGTGGTTTTTCACTACATACATACAATTCATGTAAATATATCCAAATAATATTTTTTAACTATTTCGTCTGGCTTTTTATTCTGGTTAATATTTAAACAACTGTTTATTAAGCCGCTTTCTAAGAGTCCTAGTCTATCCTAAAGCTGTAGTCATGTTTTCTAGCAAATTTAAAAGTCTTGATAAAGTAAAAAAAAAAAAAGCTAAAAGAGTGAAAGGCGAGCAATATAAACAAAATGGCGTCTCTGCCTTTACTATGAGCAATAGTGAATATAAGAAGGTTAGGTATCCGTTTGAGAACATCAAAATGAAGTAGCTATTAGGCTGCAGTCCGCTTTTATAGATAAATCGTAGATAAGTGCCATCTATATGCGATCTTTATAGTTAGAACAGATAGAGAAAATATATCTTAGTAAAATGGTAAGGTCCAGCTATATTAGAGTTATAACAATATCTTTTATTTTATACTGTTCGTCATAAAAATGATGACATTTGCAATGTGTATCGCTGTGTAAGCGATCGTAGTGCAGTGGCCGTACGTAACAAGCTAATAAAAAGCTAATAAAAAGGAAATATTTCGTATGATCAGTAAGTACAGAAAATCAGTAGAAAGTATTTTTTTGAGATTATAAATTATTGTTTTACTTTTACTATGTTCAATAATTACGATCACAAGTTGTATATTTTTTCGTTATGACAAATATCCATTGCTGTCCGCATTCAACGCTCGTATACAAAAACATTGCGCGTATAAATTATACGCGTAATGTACGTCGAATCGAACGAAATACACTATACACCTGCTGGTTGATCCCTGTGTCTGTTAATCGCTGTGTTTGGCCTTCGAATGTTAGAGATGGGCACTCCATGTATCGTTGAGTCTTAGGACTTATCGATAAATTAATTCAATAATAATTTGAGTATCAGCTCATGTCTTGCTTTGTCCCTACTTTATTCTAACACCACAAATTTCAACCAAAGTGCTTCGTAATTACATTGGCAGCAGTTTATTTGACAGTATAAGTTTTCACCAATTTGACCAATCGCCGATGGAAAATCATTTCGTTCTTCTCAAACGGGCAGTAACCGAGGTATATGTAGACGTTCGGCTTCGTTATTTAACCAGGACTGTGAGGCCAACCCTTACAAAAAGGCAAATATTTAATAAATATATACATATTTCAGTTTCAAGGACAGTATAATAATTATAACTAAATTTTATATACTGTTGAAAAAATATGTTTTAGGTTTTAATATGTCGGATTAAAGTATTTAACATGTTTTACTTTCTATGATTATCGTTACACAAAATCAATAAAGTTGGTAAAATATAAAAATAATAAAATTAACACACGTTGCCCATATTAACATCGATAATCTAATGTGTGTGTCTCCTAACTAGTCGCTCGCTCGCTAGTCGCTAACAATGAAAATGACGTCACGCTGTTGGCGTGGTTTTTAAAAAAGTGACACGCTCGAAATGTATGGAAATATGACATCGCGGCCGTTCTATCTTGATCTATTTCTGTGGTTTTTCACTACATACATACAATTCATGTAAATATATCCAAATAATATTTTTTAACTATTTCGTCTGGCTTTTTATTCTGGTTAATATTTAAACAACTGTTTATTAAGCCGCTTTCTAAGAGTCCTAGTCTATCCTAAAGCTGTAGTCATGTTTTCTAGCAAATTTAAAAGTCTTGATAAAGTAAAAAAAAAAAAAGCTAAAAGAGTGAAAGGCGAGCAATATAAACAAAATGGCGTCTCTGCCTTTACTATGAGCAATAGTGAATATAAGAAGGTTAGGTATCCGTTTGAGAACATCAAAATGAAGTAGCTATTAGGCTGCAGTCCGCTTTTATAGATAAATCGTAGATAAGTGCCATCTATATGCGATCTTTATAGTTAGAACAGATAGAGAAAATATATCTTAGTAAAATGGTAAGGTCCAGCTATATTAGAGTTATAACAATATCTTTTATTTTATACTGTTCGTCATAAAAATGATGACATTTGCAATGTGTATGTCTAAAAAGATTAAAAATATACCTACCATGATATGAAATAGTTTTTATCTCTTTCTTTCTCAGCCACACAAATTTTTTATCTCATTTTTTATGGTTAAATATATTCGAAACTATTCACCCAGTTTAAAAGCTATAAAAAAAGTTTGTATACGAGTGTGATCATGCTAGTTTTAATACAGAGAATTAGATCAATGGTCAAAGTGTAACATCAACTGAAAATGTAGACCTCTTAGGCCTGGATTCCTGGACTATACATCAACCATCCTGACTTCTGATTCAGAAGTCCCGTGTTCTAATACTGGTTCCAATAGTAATCTACTTAAGACAGATTTCGATGATTTTCAGAGTTGTATGCCTAACAACACCTTAAGGTATTAAGATTGTAGAGGAATTAAAACAATATATAATTTTACGAAGTCTGTCATAAAACTCGCAGCAAAAACAAGCTAAACAGTGAAACGTTCGGACTAATTGCTATCTCCTTGAAAACATTTTGGAATATTAACGATTTCGGCGCAATGTTGTTAATTGCTGTCGACCAAACAAATAAGAATCTTCCTTCACCCTCCACCCTACTTCCCGCTTTAATTTGTACAACCGTTTATGGTTATTATAGTTAATTTAAAAATTAAGTTTTTTAATTCATTGACAAGGGTTCAAACTCTTTGAATTCTCATTCTCCCTTAGAGGAGATTTATCAGACACTCTCTCATAGCCTGAGGACCGGTCCCCGTTTCGGACAAGTTAGACATTTTGGATGAAAATAGTACTAGTTTTTACTAACACGTCATAATGTTGAATAAATTTAGATCAGTATGTATGCCTTTTAATCCATAAAAAATCTATAAGAGAATATACTATTTTAATAAAGAATTCTCTTGAAATTAAGGTCTAAAACCAAATAATTTTGACTTTCTGCATCATATTATAGTAAAACTTTCTAGAACGTATTATAACTCACCCCCTCGGTACTGGACTTCTCGACAGACTGAGAATTACACATAATAATTATGATCCTAGCCTAGACCAGCTTGTTGTCATAGCATAGATACATTTACAATATTCAACCATTTAATTATTATACTTTTGACTACCAAAAAAGTCGACATGGTTGATAGTTTGAAACTTTGTGCAAACTCGGTCTTCATACTAACTTTACCAGTCTATTTGCGTTTGCTAGTTTGCAATATTTCGCTAGAGGTGTATTTTTCCCAATTGATTATTTATTTTATTTACCAATGAATGATAAGATAGAGGAGTCAATCTGTGACCCAGCCATTGACATCCATTTAAACTGGAGAGCCTTGGGCGGAAAAAAATCTGAAAAGGATTTAATGAGGAGAGAAATTGTAATATCGAACAGCGCCATTTTTATTCTCCTTTAATATATATATTCATATATATCTTATTATATTTCATTCTGTATAAATAATTTTAGTTTTAAGTCAATTATTATAGTTGCATAGTATAACACTATTAGTCACTTTTCGATGTCTATCTTTTTATATATCTTTGAAACTATGCAATTGATTTTCATATCGGTTTTTTAGATAAAGGATATTAACAGGGTGGTTTTTTTGTATGCTTTGTGTATGATGGAGTAAAAAAAGTGATAATGTTCCCTGTCCATTAATTTATAATAAATTAAATAAATATTCGAAAAATATTCGCTGCATCAAAATATGAAATACATGTTCTCAAAAAATCATCATGTCACATTTTGACAATAGAAATAGCTGGAATACCAATCTCTTTCCCCTCCTTACCTCTTTTCCCTTGTGTTCATTCATTTTAAAAGCCTTATGACTTTAGTTAACAGGCACTATGACACTTTCGTCGTTGCAGATATCCACGGCGATAGATTATTCCAATTATAACAAAACAAATGTATTTTTGGCTTACGGAAAACCTCTCCGTCTGAATAATTTATTGTAAAAAACTGCATAAAAACTCAAAACTAAACTGGAATCTAGATCAAGTTAAATTAGGTCAAACCGGTTCATGTTCGTTGGACTTCCATTGCAAAAAAAAAAAAAAATAGTTACTGAAACTACCATCGCTGTTTGCAAACAATCGACACATTTCAGAATTTGTAATATTCATGCAAGTTCAGTAACAAATTAAAACACAATTTATATCTAAAACCTATTAGTACGACTTTTAACACTAGAAAAGCTTTTTAGTAGTAGATCCAAGCAGTTCGCTGCATGAATAGGCCGGCTCGACCGGTGAAATACCACGACCTCTCAGAAGGCCGACGTAAAGTGGCTCATGCCGCATTTCCTTCGGTGAGAGAGGTACCCGTAGGCCCACCCGCCTTCCCCATCCTTTCCTATCCCCTATCCCTTTAAGGTCGGCAACGCAACAGTAACATTATATGTGTTGCTGGTGTCCATGGGCTGCGTTGGTTGCTTAGCATCAGGTGACACGCCTGCTCGTTTGCCCTCCTATCCCATAAAAAAAAAGCTTCGTTGCATGAATAGGCCGGCTCGATCGGAGAATTACCACGACCTCGCATAAAATGTATATAAAGTGGCTAATACTCCGTTTCGGGTTCTAATAGAGGTATCAGCAAGCCCACCTATTAGATCCTCTGTTAAAAATGGTCTTGGTGTGTCCGAAGAGAGACTTAATACGAAACTCCTCTTCCTCTTTACTCTATAGACTTTGCTTTCCCTATGCTACTACTACTATAAAATGCCGGCAGCGCAATTTTGACCCTTACGGCGCCCGTTGCTGAAGATCAGATGTGACTTGCTTGTTTAGAGAAGAAATAAAAGAAAATACATATATATCTTCACGCCAAATCCCTTGCAAGGTAGGCAGAGAGAACGGAGCGCCATAAGGCATGATTCTTACCTACCTCTTTCGCTTCGTTGACACTTTTCATGCATGCGCGTCAATTTTTGAGGCTCCTAACATCACTTTCCTCCAGTAAACGTTCTATTTGGTCATGAAATGTGTATCTAGGACATCTCCTACATCCACCCGCTTTTGCATTTTATATCTGCTTTGTCAATCTTGCATCATTCATCTTTCATTTATTTTATTACTAGCTGACCCAGCGAACTTTGTTCCGCATCAAAAGTAATAAATGAGTAAAATTTGTGCTATTTATCGGCACGCGTTTTGGCGTGCAACGCAATACTATGTCCCGCTATGTTAATACTGTAATATCTTCGTAAATATTCGTTTAAATTACATGCTATAAAGGACAACATTTATCTATATTTAATGCACAATCTATTTAATACACTGAACTGGATGAAAATTAATGCTGTAATGTTTAAAATCGCTTCTTTAATAAGCTGTTATTTCTTGTAAAAAGTAAAAAAAATAGAAAGGATCATTGTGGGTTATCCCTAAGAGATAGACATATGCCATTGCGGACTTTTTTGTAGATCCTTTGAAGGTGTATAACAATGTAGTACATTATTTTGTTTTATCACTTAGGGTTCAGGCAGCGTTTGCGATTAAAGATCTAAATCTTGAAAATTATCACATTTTTTACTACTCTATCCATGAATTATAGATCAAAACCACCCCGTTGATACCCTCTAACTATTAAAAAACGCATCTAAATCCGTTGCGTAGTTTTAAATATATACGCATATAAGGGGACAGACAGCGGAAAGTGACTTTGTTTTATACTATGTAATGACTGACCCTGACTCATTGACTGGCCCTGATTTCCCAGCTAAAAATCAAACCAAATCCAAATCCACTAAAGGTAAATTTTAGACTAATTTGAGACTTTTAAAAGGATGAAAATTTAGTGACAAGAGAGTCTTTTGATTGGATTAGTATTTCGTCATTAGTGACTGATAAAAAATAGAAGAAAAAAAATAGAACAAGTTTCTTGCGAGTTCTTCTCAAGAAGATGCACTTAGATTCACTTTTACATTCAAGACAGTATGATGAAAGGGAGTCTAAATTCCGCGGATTTTAGCCAATAGTTTTGTATGATGATTGTAAGTACTTTGCAAAGTCGAATTTATTGGAAAAAGTACGAAAGAAATTGTCTCAGAGACTCACAAAATTCAATAGTCTGTAATATTATTTTGTGATGAAAAATTATTACGCTATCGTATTCATGACAACATAACGTATCATGACTTCACGCCTTTATATACCCGAAGGTGTAAGCAGCGGAAAATCTGAAAGAGACCAGTATTATTCATTTATCCCCATTTCTAGTTATATTATTCTAATATTATTAAGACGAATCACAGAAATGAAATGGGAGGGTAAAAAAAAAACAAAATCATGTGATTTCGATTTATTAACTCTTTACATTTTTTTGGAAAATGCCATTAAAACCTTAATTACTAAGTCACCTCGGTGCTTTACACGTCGCCAATCACACTTCTGAAGCACTCTTAGCAAAATATTTCGCGTCAAAAAATAAATAAATTTTTGTACCTATTTTAAATTTACTATAGTTTTTGTAAAAATGCCACATGTTGTTCGATCGAGGTTCCAATGTACATCACGTGGGTATATTTCAGGCAAAATAGCAATATAATTGGCTTTCCAGTTTGAAAGGGGGTTGTGGCTATGAAGCCACAGCAAAGGCTTTTCCGCACTAGCGTCGGTGTACCTACATATCACCAAAATAAATGTGGTAACAGTAAATGGTGGGTTGCTATCAAAACTGAAAAAATTTTTTATGGTTAAAAAGTCTCGAGCTCAAATCCGATCCGAATTGTATTTAATAATAATATCTTGGACACAATACACACAGCGCTCTCTAGTTAAAAACTAAGCAACTAAACGCTTGTGCTGTGGATACTAGATAACGGATATTAATATATACATACTTTTTTATATACATTCTTTAAGTATGGATGTTACATACTTATAATACATAGAAAAACACCCAGATGCCATACAAACAATTATGCATGTCATATATATTTGTACTCGGGTGGGGATTGAACCCGCCATGCGCCAACCCTAATAATTCTGCTGTCTGTAGTTTTACCAGTGCACCACGAGGCTCTTCAAATAACACCAATGATTTTTTGGAAATAATACGAAAAAAATAATTAATTAATAATAATATTAGTATAGATTATGATATATTTAAACAAATATATCACTATGTACTTATATATGTCATCTAGCTGTTAATTTGCTGTCAGCAGTATAACAAAACGCATTCACCTCATTCCTTGACTCTCGTGCGGAACGAAGTTCGCTCAGCTGTATTTAATTATATTGTACATTTCCAGTCTTTTTTGAATTTTTTATGCATATTATAAAACACAACGCTGCAGCTAAACCATGTCTGTAAATCAGACTAACCTCATTTTACTTTATTACCTAAAATGATGCGAAGGATAGTAGGAATATTAATTTTCCGCTCAACATTTGTATTTTATTATTAAGTGGCTTGAAAACTCTAATAAAAAACTTTACACTTTTTTTATGAGACCCGTGTCTCATAAAAAAAGGTTAAAGTTTTTTAACCAGCTAGCGTGGACCCATGCAATTCAGATAGTCTTATAGTTGCGTAACCGGCCATTAAGATCGTATAAAAAGGGAATCACAAGTAGGATGGGGAAGGTGGAGTAGAGGGAGTCCTCCATATATCTCACCCACCGAACGAAACGCGGCATTAAGCTCCTTACGTTGATATGTTAAGAGGTCGTAGTAATTCAACGGTCGAGACGCTATATTCATGTAGCGCGGTGTTTGGCTCTACCATTATTCGAATGAACTTTAACTAGAACTGAATACTAATTAGATCATTAAAAGCTTAGTTTCAATACAAACTAGAAAACTGCTCGCGGCAAACTACAACTATTTACACAAGTGCTGAAATGGCTGGGAATTGCTACCTATTTACCATCTCTTTGCAAACATTGCGCAAATTGAACGGATGACATTAAATTAAACCAATTACTTTCAACAAACTTCTTTGGTTTCTATCTCTATAATTTCTAATAATGCTATAATTTATTTAGAACCAAAAATGGCGCATTCATGAAAAGGTATGCTCCAAGAGTTCTAGATTCATAGCCTCGAGAACGGTGGAAGCAAGATTGGCTAAGTACATATACTGTAGAAAAGTAAAAGATGTCCCTGCAACTTAGAAGTTGAGCGACCCGTTTCTAAATCAAGATGTCTTGATATGCCATCTTGGCCAACACCCATGATCTGTCGGAATTCTGTTCTCTTTGAAAAAGGATGGCTTCAGTTTCTTTTATTAAATGCTAACAGTTTTAAGCATGTATAGTCCAGCTGGATCGGTTAACTATGACCGAAAATTTTAAAAAATTATATTGGTTCATGCCACGTTTCTTTCTGCAACTGAGGTATCTGGAAGCCTATGCCCGGTATTTTAAATTCATTTTATATTACATTATAAACACACTTTTATTTGTTATTTGTAGGTAATTTAATATAATATGTCCATTTAAAACCTATGTACCTACTATGGACATAAAAGAGTGGACTAGACATATATTAGACATAAATCGTTCTCAGTGACACTAACCAAGTTAATCTTGAGCACGTACGTGATGTTAACCTTAGTTGAGCCCGGATGTTGCAAGTTAAGAACAAATGGCTCGGTTCAGTTAGCCAAAAGAAAGTATATATTGTGAAGTTTCTATCTAACAAAACTTCTTCCACGTATTTATCTGTTCTTTAATTAAACATTTAACTTGGAGATAGGAGAGTCTCTCTTTCTTCTGCTATAGGGTAGCAAAGTTTTCGTTACCTTAATCATGTCCTTACGACACCTTTGTTATGGAAATGGCTGAGTTGTTATTAGGAGCTAAAAACCAACGAGCATGTGGAACAATAATAATTATGTAAGTCAAAGTAAGATATATAATCATCACTGTTCTCTGTGCATACCTCACATGGAGTTAGCATATAGTCGTGTATTTTAATTTTTATAGCAATAAATATTTCTGTATGTCTTTGAACGAATTCATAACTGATTTAAAGTAACAGACAAGTAAATTTATAAACCTCTTCGCTTGTTTATAAAGCTTGTCGCGCGAGTTGTAAATAAACTGTACTAATTTTATAATGTCAAATCAAACCAAAATAGCTTTATTTTCATTGGTTTTCACACACAGTTAAATATAGTCCGTAAATACAAATATTTAACTTTTAAGCATATTTAAAGCAAAATATTTAAAGCATAAAATATTAAAACACGAGTGCTTGAGAAAAACGCCTCCTTGGAACAAAAATGCACGGACGGTTCTGAGTGTAAGGTTGTCATGAGAAGAAATGGGCAAAACGCTCATGTAAATGAATCTACTAACTTTACTATATTATCCAATGCAATTTAATTACTTACTGATAGGGAGTCGAAACTCGCGACAAGCTTTTATTATTATATAAATTGTACATACTGAGGCTCTAAGTTGATACTTGAAATTTTTAAGGAAATATTATTTTCTTATTTTTAGAGGGCTTAAATAAAAGCTTCTTTAAAAAGGGCTTTTGCTTATAATTTATTTGTTTATTTTTAGTTATAGCTGGCTATGTTTGTGTAATTTCATTCAACGCATTAGTATTGCAAGTTAGTTTACCGCTTAATTTCAAACAGTCCAGCTCTTCAATAAGCAGATCATCTAATTCAATTTCCGCTTGGAGCTTTCTTTTCCATTTAATCGCAATGATGATTTTTAATTCATAGCCATATTGTATAAATGCATCAAAAATATGTATGCCGTCATCTTGGATGGTCCACCGTATTGTATTTAGAATGACGTCACATTATTTTTCGAATTATTCTTAACAAGCCCTTTCATTTGATACCCATATTGTATAAATGCAAATATGGTGGAATATCCGCCATATTAGATTTAGAATGACATCATATTATTTTTTTGAGTTAATTTCAACAAGTATTTCATTTGATACCCATATTATTGAAATGCAAATATTTTTCCCACCATTTTGGATTTGGAATGACGTCATATTATTTTTTTCGAGTTACTATTAACAAGTCCTTTCATTCGATACCCTTATTGTAGAAATGCATTCAAAAAACTGTTCCTCTATCTTGGATGATCCGCCATATTGGATTTAGAATGACGTCACATTATTTTTTCAGTTACTCTTAATGAGCCCTTTCATTTGATACCCATATTGTACAGAAGCTTAAAATATGTTTTCCTCCATCTTGGATATTCCACCATATTGGATTTAGAATGACGTCATATTATTTTTTGAGTTACACTCAATAAATTCTTTCATTTGATACCCATGTTGCAGAAATTCATTAAAAATATCCATTCCTCCATCTTGGGTGGTCCGCCATATTGGATATGGAAGGATGTCACACATCATGTCATGCATTGTCATCCAAAGTAAACGTGTATACAAAATTTCAGCTCAATCGGTTGAAGATATCTACTTCAAAATTGAGTTGTAAGATTCCACCGAACATACATACTTACATACAGTGCAAGTTAATAAAAAGCTTTTAATAAAATGAAAAATCCTTCCAGCTGCAGACGAAATTAACTTGAAAGAAGTATTTCATTAAGTTCATTTTCATAGCTTAAGCGACAACTTTACGTCTTCATTATGTGAAGGTGTAAGCAGGGATAATAGTGCCTGATTTTTAATTTTATTCAGAACATTATATGATATTATATTAAATTTATAATATTTTGAATTCCTTTTTTATTTAAATTTGTGTGTAGATTATATTATTTTACACAAGCAACGGCCTTAGAAATAAATAATAACTTGACCGCGTTTATCCTACTTTCGTGCCATACCCAGTTAGGATACCTTGGAACAATATTCTGAGAAATCGCGGTATTTCACTGGTCAACCTGGTCACAGCAACCTCCGTGG
Source organism: Euproctis similis (assembly GCA_905147225.2). Lineage (NCBI taxonomy): Eukaryota > Metazoa > Arthropoda > Insecta > Lepidoptera > Erebidae > Euproctis > Euproctis similis. Next base: position 8,645,456 of record LR990119.1, read on the forward strand.
CTCCATATAAATAATTATAGAAGACGAGAATAGAATAGAATAGAAAATAGAATAGAATAAACTTTATTGTACACCACAAACAGAAAGAAAATATAAAAGAACTTAAAAGTAAAAACACAGGCTGGTACAATGGGCGGTCATATCGCTAATAGCGATCTCTTACAGACAACCTTTGGATGGACTTGTCAGTTAGATAAATGGGAGCTGGGGTGTACTATTTATAAATAATGATTTAGAATACATGGCAATATACATAATTAATACACATACTAAAATACAATAGATAGTATATTAATATATAACCAACATATATATACGTACAGACACACACAAATATATAAGTATACGTACAGACACACTAATATGTATAATATAGAAAAAGAACAAATAGTAAATAAAATTATGTTGTATACAAAGAGATAAACAGTGCAGAAATTATTATGATGACCGAGAAGATATAAAAAGAAAAATTAGGAGTTCATAACAAATTTTATCGCATGGTATTGATAATGTTCTTTTACCAATTTCTTGAATAGAGTCTAGGTTTGAGCACGTCTAATATTTAGAGGGAGAGCATTCCATAGAACAGTAGCCTAAGCCGTGAAGGATTTGGCATAAAATCTAGAAGAATGCTCCGTCATTTTTATTATCAGGCACTTAGCTGTTCTAGGGAACTGAAATTGTGGATCGTAGAGAAACTGGAATCGCTCCTTGAGATAGGAAGGCGTGGAAGGGTCAAACAATATGTTGTACAGCAACGAGAGGTAATGAGCATTCCGGCTAAGGCGAATAGGTAACCACTTGAGTTTTTTTTTTCGAAATTCGGAAACATGATCATACTTGTGAAGGCCAAGTATGAATCTTATGCAAACATTCTGAAGTCGCTCAAGCTTATCTAGTTGATTTTCGGTAAGATCTGGATAACTGGCTTCGGGATAGTCACGGATGTAAAGAAGATACTAAAATAGCTATAAGTATATACAATATATACACTTAAATATGAAACGAAAAACTTGAAGTATAAAACTAAATCATATAAAATCAGTATTCACCGTCAATATCGCAACCCTATCTTCGCATCGCAAATACATTTGCCAATATCATTTATATGTCGATAGGGTACACGTGGGAATAAAAAGGACAAAAACATTTCTCTTTTTCTCGATTACTTGTCGAAGATTCACATTTACGGTACACCTATGTTACGAACGTCGACACCTAGTCTCTCGAGAAATTCACGGATTGTTTAATATACCTTGTCGACATGCCTGGTTCTATTAATTGCTGCCTGTACTACCCTTGGGTATAATTTATTTCTAATAGTAATTCTAACATCAATATCGGCTTAGTAGCTTTGAGATAACAAAATGTGAAGTCTAGGTTTCAAATACAGGTTTGCGCATACTGAACATCGATGACTGACAAAGTTTTTACCTGTGTATGGACTGCGATATAATGGCAATTGATAGCAGAAACTACAACTACTCTTATTCTATTACTTGGTTGGATATTCCTTATGAAATTACTTGAATTAAATTAATCTTATTTATATTGAAATTTATTCAGTTACAAATAACACCATATCGTTGCGAACTAAGCTAATAATAGTATCTATGTTATAATACAAACAAGATAATCATAAAAAAAACATATTGATCGCATTTAAAAATCTATTGAACAATAATGATAATATTGAAATAACTAAAGAATGGCTGTCCGTAGGATTTGAAAGGTTCAACTGTACTATTTGGGGTTCACGATATACTATTTTATTTGTTTTTTTAACTGCATTTGGTTCAAAAAAATAAACCCATTCGATATTAATAAAACAAAAAATATATTTCCTTTCCTTTTAATAATAATATTCTCATTTAATTTTTTACAACCAATTGCTATATTTCAGGCACAATTTTCCCAATCATTAATAGTTGTCATACATTAATTACGAAAAATTCACTGAAGTGTCTCAGGGTTCCGCGTCGGGAATTTACAAACCTTTACAACGCCTTTTTGCTCAGTTATTAATATAGCAAAACAATGAAAAACATAGACCTACTATGTTCAATTTGTAATTATAATAAAAAATACTTAAATGTTTAATACTGTCTTGAATGGCCTATTTTAATGAAGTTTTGAGTGCATGCTGGGTATGTCTCAGCATCGCTTAATATTTATTTTTCATACCCTAAATTGGTGGTCAACCACTAATCATTTTTTTCTAAGCAACGTTTTTTTTTTTACAGTAGCTATAAATCTGTACAATTTTATACCGATACATATAAAAACAAAAAAAAGCAAAATTCTCGTAGGAGATATAGGAGAATGCAAACAAATGTTCATGAATGACAATGCATTTGTACGTAAATTAATAAATCTAAATTTCCTTACAAGTAAGAATATACTGAATTTCATTATATATCCTATTCTTTCGTTTGCTTTACCTTTTATCATTATAAGCTATGCTGCTAGCACCACACATATCCTGTTTTGATTCATCCATAACTTCCCAGTAACTTGGAGGTGGTTCTTCTATACTCAAATAAGCATTTTCTTGATCACTAATATAGTTATTCAAATTTCCATTAATTACTCCTATTTGAACTGGAACATTTAAAACTATATTCCTATGAGGAATTGGTAATGTCACGATTACTCTTAAAACATATTTTCTTGTAATTATATTGGAATAATCTAAAGAGTGCCTGTCCGTAGGAACAGAAAGGTCTAAATGTACTATTTGGGATTCTACGCAGTTGATAAAACTTGTCTTTTCAACAGCATTTGGTACAGTCTTTTCTGCGCAATCGTGATGTAGTCTAGTTTTAAAATCATATATTTCCATCAATCTCGTTTCAACATTTTTCACTATCACGCTGCTGTTATTTTCTATTTCGTATTGTGCTAATATTCTTCCACCGATTGGTATTACAGAATTTATAAGAGTTATCTTTATTCTCACTGTGCTATTCTTTACTGAAAATAGATGCGTCAATTTCTTTGTTTCTCCATAAATTACCGGTTCCGTTGATAGTGTAGCTATTCCTCTTGAAGTCACAGTAATTTCTTTTTTAAATTTTTTATTAAAATTGAAAATGCCTGACACTTCAAACTGTATACGTATAAAGTATTTTATTTTTCCCGAGACATAACCATCCACCAGATTTCTTTTGACGACCGTAGTTGATGGAATATTATACGGTAATATATAATTAAATTTTACTTCATAACTACCAGTCATGGTTTTGGTTTTTGTATCTTGAACTATCGTCTGGATATTAACATACTCTTCTGAAGATGTATGATTCTCTATTCTTCCCTTTGAATAAATTATTTCCATCTTTAAATTGCCCTGTCCATTTAACGATGTAATAATCCTTTCAATTACCAAAGGTTTGTCCAATGAATACTTTATAATACCAGATACAAGCTGACCAGGTTGAAAAGTTTCATTTGAATCCTTGAACAAATTTATTTCACAGAATATTCCCATGATAGATGAGATTCGATGATGATTTATTTTGTTTCACTTAAATCCAATGCGTTAATTTTTTACAGGAATAACTCCACATTACACTTTTAAGTCGAATGATGTAATATTAGCAATGTGTACAGAATATTTACAAATGGTTTTATAAATTGCTGATTAGATATCACAACTCGTCTATCACTAGATAAAATAGATCCAATGATAATAGATATGTTGATATATATGATTATAACCTCTTATCTCATTTTTATCGTCAAAGTTCTATAAATAATATTTGTTTTCCTGGATTCTTTTATTAATTTTTGTTTTGTCACTTAATCTTTTATTTTCGTAATATTTTTTTTTAATTTTATGTTAATTCTGCATTACATTAAGCTCATTTCAATTTATTTGATCTTTTAACTTTTGACAACGTATGTACCTTCCTTACTACCTTTTATTATATAATTTAGTTCCATAGAGCCAATTTAGTGCCATCTGCTGTCTGAAAAACGATAACTACACACAGAATTTATTCATACGAGTACGTATATTGTTATTTTGCTGATGCGTTAAAGTATGTCGCCAATTTTATCAACACATATAATTCATATCAGAATAAATGTCAGATTGGTTATACCTATTTCCTGATATAGCTCTATCCAAATGAAATTATGATTGATGAGAGTAGCAATACATATTTGGTAAAGTCTATAAAAATAAAAATACGGTCTCCTATACTGAGTTTTTGGCAATTTTTCTTTTTTTCTATTACGTAAGTACCTATTTACAAAAAGGATGTTATATAAATCAAATCATAAGGTCAACTGGCAGAAAATGCCTCATGGCATTAAGTTTGCCTTATGTATTTTATATTAAAAACATTCAATAAAAAGTAAGCGTTATTTAATCTAAAAAGAACATTTCAAAAGTAAATCAATAGTATTGGAGACTTTTGTTATTGATAAATACTAAACAACTCTTAAGAGAGTCGGATGGAAAATGAGGGGGTGGGGTGGTGGGTCCCTGGAAACTACCGAACAAAACGCTATATATGCCACATTACGTTGATATTCTGAGGGATCCTGGTATATCACGGTCGTTTCGGCCCTGGATGCAACAATCTACGTGGTTCGACCACTATCAATAGGCATTACGAAATAGCCTGACACGTTTAATTTTTAATTAGCAAACACCTTTTTTGTAACTGTGATAACCGCAGGTGTATTAGATATTCTTTGACTCGCCGATTTTTTAAAGCCCGACCAATTGATGTGAGAAATATAAATACATACAATCACACCTTTTTCCCTTGGCGGTAGGCAGATACTAATTCTTTAAACTTGCTACGATCCTGACATACATTTCTTGCTTCCTCCACTCTCATTATCGCTTTCATACATACTCGTCGGTTGTGACCACTCCTGACCTAGCCTCTCACTAACAAATCGTTATTTTGATGGTGGTAGGTCTCATATATTGAGTCTGGGTACACAACAATGTGAGCTCTTTTCCCTTGCTGAGCTTGACTACGTGAAGATAGCGGAAATGTTTTACAGGTAGCCTGGAAGCGTGCTGTTATTAGCCTTTATGAAAATGGTATTTTAAAAAAGGAAATTAAAAACTTAATTGTTAATTAGGACAGCCGTCGTATTAGGAAGTTGGAATGAGGCTGATGTGTGGATGAACAGTCTGAGCGGCATAGCGGCAATATGCTGAGGTAGCATAGTGGAGTGCAGGGATATATTGTATGTCTATAACAGTGCGTTATTTGATTAAACTGATGAGCGGGAGCGGTGGCAAAAATTAGCTGTGACTAGCATACTCACAGTTGTGTACATCATATATGACAACTATAGTGTTCTTTGATTTCTAAATTATTTATGATGACTATTTTCGATAGATTTATCACATAAATAGATAGATCAGGCAAAGATCTCGCTGTATACAATAAAAACGATTTTACATGTTATGCTTTCAAAATTCAAATTATTGTGTACGTTGTTAAAATAACTAAGTTGAACGTGAAAGTCACAGTCAAACAGTGACTTTTGAACACTTATCAATTGAAAACTATCGTCGAATAGAATGCGCCCCAAGGTGCTGTACAATTGAACTCCGTCCATCTCTATTTACACTTCGCCGAGAAGCGAGAATGTTTGTTTCATCTGATAATAACATTTATCGATAAAACTGATAAGGCGATAAGAAGTCCACTTTAAAGTTAGCTCTTAGGTTAAGTATTGTAGATTATATACGTTACTTAGGGAGAGGTAATAGATACCTTGATATGCCGAACGATTTTTTTTTCTTTGTTGAATTGGTGGCGAAGCATATATACCTAGATGATTTGAATCCAGGTCCACACTAATGATTACTTGTAATTATGTTTGTAATTTACGTGTAATAAAACTTAATGACGGATGGTGTTTGACAATTGGCTCCGCCGCCTATTCAATTTGGGTCGTAACAATTCACCGAGTAGTGGTTAAACATCTTTAACAGTGGTAGAGTCTTGCAATTCGCTGCATGAATGGGCCGGCTTGATCGGTGAAATATCGCGACCTCTCGGAATATCGGCGTGAAGTGGCTCGAGCTGAGTTTCGTTCAGAAGATCGACGTAAACTGGCTCTTGCTATTTCGTTTGGTGAGAGAGGTACTCGGAAGCCCACCCTCCTTCCCTATCCTTTCCTATCCCCTATCCCTTAAAGGTTGGCAACGCAACAGTAACACTATATGTGTTGCTGGTGTCCATGGGCGGCGTTGGTTGCTTACCATCATGTGATACGCCTGCTTTTTTGCCCTATTACCATAAAAAAATAGATAACCTATAAAGTTATGTCACGTCTGAGCTCGCACTAAATTTGTACGTTATACTGCAGCCGTGCTAGGAATTGTTCTATCCGTTTCATACCCATCAATGTTTTATATCTAGAAGAGTTGAAATAAAAATAAAATCGAGAGAAGCTATGGCGCACAATATAAAGTCCTCGATATTTTGCTGACTCGCTGATAGTGGCCGGCGTTTTCAACATTACCTAAATCAACAAAACTATTACACGTTGACAGTCCCTGCATCACATGTGATACTTATGTAATGTGTGTACAGTGGAAATTGTTGGATCTTTTTGTTTAGTACGGAGACTAACTAAAATCAAATGTCTCTGCATCTCGGTCTACTGGCGGCGTGTGCAGAAGACTGGCCGCATTGTAACGCTGAATGGTAACGCTAATTCTCTGTGCAAAGATTTTTTTTTATTTTTTTCTTAATAAATCTCTTTGGCGGAACGATTTTGATATTTTATTTTTACAACGTTTATTCGGTATTTCTATCCTATATCACCCAAATATAGCCGTCTTGGAAAGTGTATTTAAAAGAATCAACTGGAAAGATGAAGGTATTAGAGTAAAAGATCAATGTTTAACACACTTGAGGTTCGCAGACGACATTGTGCTTTTCTCTAAAACAGCGAAGGAACTTGAGAACATGCTACAAACTTTGAATAGAGAAAGCAATAAGGTTGGCCTGGACATGAACCCAAATAAAACTAAAGTCATGACCAACGGACATAAAAAACCAATACACGTAGACGGAAAACAAATAGAGTACGTAAGCAAATACATATTATATATCTTGGCAAACAGATTTCATTTAGCACAAATAGTAATGAAGAGGAAGTGGATAGACGTGTCAACATTGCATGGAGAAGATTCTGGGGACAGAAAGAAATTTTAAAGGGAGACTATAGCTTAAAACAAAGGATTATCATAAGGATTATATTATAAATTATTATAAAAAAGATTATCGTAGACACATGCCTTTTGCCAAGTCTAACATATAGGAGCCAAACGTGGGTTTTTACGAACAATATAAAAAACAAAATAGTAACGACACAAAGAGCAATGGAGAGAAGCATGCTGAACCTCAATAAAATACATAAAATTAGAAATAAAACAATAAGGAAGAAGACGAAGATCACAGACGCCCTTAAATTTGCTTTAAAACAAAAGTGGCAGTGGGCTGGGCATATTTGTAGGACAAGTGATAAAAGATGGACACTGAATATAACCAAATGGGAAGGACCTATTGGAAGAAGACATGTTGGGAGACCGAAGCGACGATGGGCAGACGAAATAATAATGGTAGCAGGAAAAGAATGGATCGTGCAAGGACAAGACAGAGAAAAGTGGAAAATGTTGGAGGAGGCTTTTACCCAAAAGGGGTCCAAATTAAATAAAACATCAGGAGAAAATTCTAGAATATGTAAAATAAATTTTGTAAATTAGTTTGGGATAAATAAAGCTTTATTATTATTACTAGCTGACCCGGCAAACTTCGTCTTGCCAAAAAATAAAGTTTAAAAAATAGGGGTTGATCATAGGGGGTTGAAAATTTAGAGTTGTATGTATTTTTGTATCCCGTTTTATAAAAAAAAATAAACAGAAATATGTCGAAAAATTAAAAAAAAATATTGAGGGGTGGGTTACCCTTGTGATTTAGGGGGATGAAAAATAGATAAAAACCTATTCGCAGACCTAACGAATATGTATACCAAATTTCATTAAAATCGGTCTAGCGGTTTTGGAGGAGTTCGAGGACAAACACTGTGACAGAAGAATTTTGCCTTGAAAATTCGCAAAACGGACACAACCGTCAACGACGTCTGCCCGCGTTCGGGTCGCGCACTCAGCGATGAGCCACTTCTTCCCCACCGCACCTACCCCGCTCCCCCCACGCCCCGTTCGCCTGGCACCGCTGCCGGTATTTATCACCGAAACGGTATTTATCGCCGAAATTGCTATGACTCTGCATTTTAAATCTGTGATATCTTCGAAAATATTTATTTAATTTATATGCTGTAAAAAGCCATATTGATCTTTATTAAATGCACAATGTATTTAAGATACTTAATTGGATAAGGATTAATACTGTATTGCTTAAAATCGCTTCGTAAATAACCCATTATTTCTCGTACAAAGTAAAGGATAAAAAATGGTTATTGTGGGTTATTCCTAAGAGATAAACATATACCATCACGGACTTTTTTGTAGACCTTTTTAAGTTGTACAATACTGTAGTAAATTGTTTTAATCTATTTGTAGGATTCAGTCAGCGTTTGCAATGTCAGCGCAAAAAATGTGTTTTTTTTACGACCTCACATTAGAAACCTCAAAAATTGTAGCCTATGTGTTATTCTGATGTATAAGTTATATTGTGGTAAAGTTTCATTCAAATCCATTCAGTAGTTTTTACGTGAAAGAGTAACAAACATCCATACATCCATACATACAAACTTTCGCCTTTATAATATTATAATAGGATTCGGTATTTAGGTAAGTTCAAAAACAAAGTAAATGTGAGCGCCTCGTGAAATCAATGAATGCAATTCATTTTTACAGAGATAAAAGGGAAAAAAATATAAGTGGTATTATATGAGGCGAGCCCATTCAAGAAGTGTACTGTGTAGATCACCCACTGGTAGAAGTGTAATTTAAGGACATCAAATATGACATATCCATTCCCAAATCTTTTTATGTTCTATATTTAATTCGTTAGAACTAAATATTCAGTAATATTCTATAGGCATGAACAAGTTGATTCTTACCGTTAATATTATATATAAATAAACTAGAAAAGTATTGGTAGAAAGTCTTGAAGAAAATAGTTTATCTACTCAAAAAAAACATAGCAACAGAAATGTAAAACTGAAAAAAAAACAGCCTCCGAAGCCGAAAGTAGATTGGAGTATAAATCAAGTCAGCTTTCTTTTGTGTTCTTTGGAGACTCACTACATCTGATTATTTAAAACAACCCCATTTCTGGCAAACTATAGCTATGTTGAGATACATAACCTCTACTTATATTAACATGGCAATGTAAGTGGAGATATTGGAGAAAAAGTTAAATTCTTAATAAAATGAGTTGTCAATATTGGTATAGAATATTAGTTTAGTTAATTTTAAAAGTCTATGCAAGTTTTTTGAATAAAAGAAATACCTACTTGTGATTTTATACATACATTACTTCACGACAAATTGCTAGAGCGGTAGACAGAGACCAGAGCAAACATCATCTTCCTCCAGAACTCATTCTATTTGGTTGGAAGGTGTTTCGTGATCATCCTGGACTTCTAAATCTATTGGCTTTTGCATTGTATAACTGCTTAACTAATGTTGCATTATCCATTCTTTCTACATTTCCGAGCCACGTTCATTCCTTACAACCTTGTAGTCGACCTGTTCAGCTAAAGTCACTCCGCAGATTTTGCGCAGTGGGCAGTGGCCAGTTAATGTGAATTCAATTCATTTTATAATAAATACATTTTGGATTTTTATAAGCAGATCAAACAGTAAAAACAAAACAGAATAGGTACTCACCTCACTCAGACTTATATTTTAAGTTTGTATGTAGGTATGCTAAAAATACCAAAGAGTTGTTTTCAAAAGATACTATGGCGCGTGATACCGAAACTATATGATGTTATGCCGACTCTGAGATAGTGGCGGTCATTTTGAACATAATCCATTTTAAAATCTTCGCACAGAGGATTATCATTGCCATTCAGCGTGGCAGCACGCCGCATCTTCTGGGCAGTCTGGGCACGCTACCAGTAGACCGAGATGCGGAGAAATTTGATTTCAGCTGATTAAGTTTTAATGGTATAAATTGTAAATTATATAATTAATTTAGTTTGTTTATTAATTTTTTATGAGTTCTTTTGAGTGTTTTTAAAGGGACTGGAGTAATAATACTTTAGTGAAGATTTTATTACTTTAGAGTTTTTTCTTTAGTAAATACATCTTATAAATAAATATTTAATTTTTTGTTTCATGATCTTATGTGGGTTACAAATAGTAAAAATTATATTTTTAACATTAACTTTTTGATTTTTATTCCCAAAAAGTGGGTGCTCTCTGTATCAATGAAAATAGCTTTTGAACAACTACCATCTTTTTGTTCATCACTCGTGAAAATGATCTCTGTAAAGAGTTCGAAACGTCGGGAAATAAATATAAATAAGTAATAAATAAACGCGATATAATCCTAAAAGTTGTTTTCATACATGTTATTTTTTATATTTATGTTTACCAGTTTTTTTTCATTTTTTCACTTTTTCCAGCGAACGCGTTAGAACAATGTTTTGTTGTGAAGCTGCTACGTCTGTATTACTATGCATTAAAATATTAAGAGTCGTTATTTCATTGTTTTATGTTTTATGGAGGTATAATACACACATTACAATAATGAACACTTTTTATAGAATGAAGATATATTATTGTTTGCTTCAAATGAACTATTAAAATTGATATTAAATAAACCTAAAGCAAATATAATCTGCAAAAACATGAAAGTATTTGATCGTCTCGATGATCCAATCGTGAAGCACCCGCTTCTGAATCAAGAGGTCGCTGGTACGAATCCTGGCTCACACCAATGACTTTTCAAAATAATTTCGAAAGTTATGTGAGATAAATATTCGATCACTAAAAACTTTATGCCCGGTATGGCAATAGATTCGCTACCTTTTCCATTTGGGACGTTAACACAACGGCGAGTCGAGGCTTAATAGCCACTGTCTACACCTTCGAATAGAAAAAGGCGTGAAGTTATGTATGTTATGAAAGTAGCACCAATCATAGAAAAAAATCGAAGTCGTAGATTGGCAGATATATTGTTATGAGAAGTAAAATCATGTTACCAAGAAAGTGATGAGGATGAGAATAACTGTGGATAGAGATATCGATGGAGGAAGGCCGATTAAGATATGGGTGTAATGTATAAAATGATATCAATTTGAAGGCATAAGTGTCGATGAGTGAGACTGGCAAAGAATAGCATGTTGTACCGACCCCACTCGGGTCAGTCTAGAAGAATTATAATAATACTAGCTGACCCAGCGAACTCTGTTTCGCATCAAAAGTAATAACTGCTGCCCCGCTATGTTAATACTGCAATATCTTCGACAAATTTGAAGTCGATAGCAGCTATAGGTTAAAAATGGGAATTTTCCATTGTTAACACCCCCGCAACCCCCCTTGTGGGTGGAATTTCGTAAAATCCGTTCTTAGCTGACCTCTACTCGGCGAAAGGAATAATCCTACCAAATTTCAAGTCGTAGCGACTTCAAATTTGGCCTTATGGTTCCAGAGATATCGTGATGAGTCAATATATAGGTGGAAATCTCTTATATATATATATAGATAAATATCTTGGACACAATTCACACAGCGCCCTCTAGTTCCAAGGTAAGCAATTCAATGCTTGTATTATGGATACTAGATAACGGATATTAATACATATATACTTTCTTTTGTAAATACATACTTATAATACATAGAAAATACCCAGACGCCACACAGATATATGTTTGTCACAAATATTTGTGCTCAGGTGGGAATCGAACCCCCGACCCCATTGCTGCAGCCGGTAGTTTTACTAATGCGCCAAGAGGCCCGTCGATTATGATGTAAAGCATAATGAAAACCAAAATTTTAATTTTGTTTAAAGCGTTTAATTATATTAGGAAACATGTATAAAACATTCCTAAATTGTAAACAACTTGATTTTGTTTGGTTTCGAAAAGTTTCGGTTTGACCTTCAGAATTTAATTGTATGTATAGTTTTGTTTGAAACATCTAATATATTGCTTGAATTATCCAAAATTTTGCTTCAATTAATCAATAGAATTGGAACAACCTATAGCGGAAGTTATTTTTATAAATTCATACCTTTTTGTACCCAAAGATGTAGGTGTTGGCTTTTAACTCTCTCTGTCCTTGGGAGATATAATTTACATACATATGTTATGTATTTAAATTATATCTCCCAAGGACTTCAAGCCTTTTCTAACCGAAGGTGTAGGGAGCGGCTGCTAAGCCTCGCCTCGCCCTTATCTTTAAGTCCCAAATGGTGGCGAACCTATTGCCATACCGAGCACAAAGTTTTTAGTCATCGATATTTATGACACAACTTCAACTCTTACACATCTCATCGACTTATCACTTTATGTCGTATCAGGCACGCTCATCTTACATATCTTTAAAAATTTAAAGTTTGTAATCACCTGCTTCGACTCCTGTATTCTTTAACTTTAACACTCTACATATACTAAGGCAATTAACAAGAATTCTATTTTAGTTCAGAATCATTTTCGCACAAAAATAGCCAGGCACATAAAGGGCCCAAACAAAACAAATATTGGTAATATGAAGGAGTAAATAAATTAGAGAGACAGACATCTAATATAAGTACATGTTAAGAAAGCGAAGTGTTATTAGCCGGAAGTAAGCCTCACCACGTACCACGATACGTCAAAACGTGTCTTGGTACTAAATAAATATTGTTTGGCGACAATAAATCAATGTCATTTGACTTTATAGATAACTAGTTGTTACCCGGCTCTTAACTCACAATATGTACTGTAATAAGAAAGGTGAGCTTTTTCAGTAGTAGAACCATGTAGAACCATGGGTACTTCGCAAAAGCGGCCGGTTCAAATAGTGAAATACCAGGACCTCTCAGAAAAATGGCTCATACTGTGCGTTTCGTTTGTTGAGAGGGGTAGGAGGGGTACAGGAAATTACCTCCTTTCTTCCTTTTTTACCTTTCCACTTCTTTAAAGGCAGATTACACATCTGTAAAACCATATTTGTTGCAGATATACATTAGTAAGAGAACAATTTCTTGTTCCATGTTTTAGCAAAAAAGCCCAGATTATATTGAGCATAAAGCAAGAGTCAGGAGAATTTTCGGCTGTCTGTCTATGTTTTTGGCCGCATCACATACCACTCGTCTTTAAAATAGTATACATCAATATATAATAGTTATAGGTCTAATTTAAATATGTATGGACGTAAATTTTCCCTTTAAGATCTTTTGTTATTCTCGCGGTAAAATCGAGAACCTTTAACAATGTTTCAACATATTTTCCTTCATTTTTAAAGTTTGTTGAATCAGGTATATAAAAGGGACCACGGCGTGCCCCATTATCTGAGAAAAGTTATAGCGGACTACTCCGTTGACCGGGCCATCCTATACTCGGTCTGAGGTGGGTGGTCTCGCTGGGACGTTTCGCGCGGTGTTCCGCAGGGTTCAGTCTTAAGACCGCTCCTGTGGAACATCGATTACGACTGGGTGCTCCGCGGTCCCAATCCGAGGAGGGTTGACGTGTGTTGCTATGCGGACGATACCCTCGTGTTGGCTCGTGGAGACAATGTTCGCGAGGCAACCCTGCTTGCCACCACTGGCGTCTATGAGGTGGTCGGGCGTATCAGAGCCCTGGGCCTAGAGGTGGCACTCAGTAAATCTGAGGCTATATCTTTCCACGGTCCTCGGAGGGCGCCGCCTTCGGGCTCAGAAATCGTCGTTGACGGGATTAGTTCCGGCACCTAGCTCTTAAACTGGTGTCATGCGCCGGGGCGCTCGGATGAGTTTTCCCTAACATTGGAGGTCCGGGAGAGAATTGTCGGCGCCTCTACATTGGCGTGGTGCGCTCAATGGCGCTCTACGGTGCGCCAATCTGTACGGAGGATTTAAACGTGGCGAACAGAGCCGAGCTGTGAAGACCGCAGCCGGTCATTGCGTGCAGAGCAGCCCGGGCTTACCGCACTGTGTCGTTTGAGGCGCCGGCGATTCTGTCCGGGAGTCCGCCGTGGGACCTGGAAGCTGGGGTGCTGGCGGCGGTATATTGTAGGTGTGCTGAAGCACGAGCCGTGGCTTTGTCCCACCTCCGGAGGATATCCGACGGTGGCGGGAGCAGTCCCATGATCGCCTCTTCCGGAGGTGGAAGGAGCGGCTGGCAATTCTAGCCACGATTTGGTGGCAGTTATTCGTTCATTCGGCCCAGTCGTTAGAGACTGGGCTGAACGATGGCGGGGCGCCCTCACCTTCCATCTGGCGCAGCTACTCACAGGTCACGGCTGCTTTGGGCGTTACCTGTGCCGGTTTGCGCGTAGAGAGCCCACAGGAGTGCCACCTCCCGAGGAGGGCAACCACAGACGGGGTCGGTAGGTGTTTGTCAGCACGTTTCCCGCGATCTCATCGTATGTGGTGAGGAGGAACACCCCAGTGGTTTTAGTTGGTATACCGTCCCAGTTGTGGTGGTTAGGAGGGATGCGGAGTCCAAGATAACCACCAGTATCCCCCAGTGCTGGTGGTACCTTTAACGGGTTTCTACTGGGTAACAAAAAAAAGGTATATAAAAGGTTTAATGAACTAAGAAGAGTAGATGAAATTTTTGTTAATAAATTATTGTGAAATTATAGAACTACGGGTAACAACTGGTATATATTGTATAAAAAAACCCGGCGAACTTTGTTCCGCATCAAAGGTAATTTTTACATTGTTTAGAATTAAAGTACTGAATCTCGAAATTTCTCACTTTTTTTACTACTTTATACATAAAAACCACCCCGTTGTCACCCTCTATCTATTAACAAAAAACTGCATCTAAATCCGTTGCTTAGTTTCAAAGGATATTTAAGCATATAAGCGGACAGATAGCAGAAAGTTACTTTGTTTTATACTGTGAAATGATTCAATGGAGAGTTTATCAAGAATAAATAATCTACTTAACAGACGAGTAGTGATCTGCTTATATTGGTTATTTGTATGTACTCCACTAGCTTCTTGGGTGTTTCTTTATTTTCACAACAACGTTTATATATGAGATAATATATTCTAGATGATCCACGAAAATTTCTTAAGAAGATGTTTGCAGATTGAAAGTTCATTTGGAGAAATCTAATATCTCAATAAAATATGCAAAACTTTTGAAATAACTTTGCCAGGATATAGCTTCAAAGACAGAATTATATGTGAAAAAGCTACGTAAATTAGCTGATAGCCTAAAAAATAAGTAATTTCACCATTCTCCGCCTCTTTTTACATTATCTTCTGTAACTAATCTTCTTCACATTTCATATCCTTTAAATACATATCCAGTCATATCTTTCCGGCCTTCCATTATCAAAACCCTTGCAATAACTGGTTTAGCTAATTTATCTGTGGTTTTGCCTCATTTGCCATGGTAAGGGACTAGGGCCGGTTATCCACATCTGCAACACTAATAGTTTTGTTATGTTGCTGGCCTTTAAAATGGGATAGAGATGGGATCAGAAGCGAAATCGGGAAGGCTGGGGACAAGGCGCTGGGCCTCTTAATGCCTTTCTGAACGAAACGCACCATAAGCCCATTGACCTTGATATTCTGAGGAACGAAGCGAACTGCGTTCATCTGACCTTATAATATTTATACCTCATTGTATAATTATAAATATTTAGTTAATATTTATAAATATATTGATAAAAGACTAATTTCTTTCAGTTCTAACAATAATTTAGTTCCATACTGTTTGTATGCTGTGAGACTTAAAAGTTTATCAGAAGAGTAGAGTATACGTACACATTTCATTTGGCAAAGCAACAAACTCGTCTTAAGATTGTCTTCCAAGCAAAATAAGATTGTCTTAAATTAACAAAGACGCGATTTGTATTCATGCTGTGGATTATACCTAAGTAAAGTCTCTCTAATTTATTTTGAACGTTCTAACTTACTTTATTTGTTGAAATACAAAATATATTCGTTAGCGTGAATTGGTACTTTTTTAATGTTTTTTTTTATTTTTTTTCCATTTGTTCGTTGCAATCTTCTTCAGCTTACATATTTAACTTTTAATTATATTTGTTACTTCATGCTTGTTATATACGGAGATGCAGGCTGACGCGATTATAATTTCATGTTTGTTTATGTCCCAAATGGAGACCTATTAAAGTACATAGAAAACTATTTTATTACTTCGAATTCTAACCCAAGAGTTCTAATTACAAAACAGGATGTGGACACTCTTGACCACTAGGGCGTCATCGTAATCTCGTTGCACTTAAATATACAAAATCCAGTAGATCTACAGCCAGTACGTACTGTTAAAATATACCCACCCACTTACGCAATCGTATAAAAATGAAACACGATGTCTACCAAAAACCTACAACGCACATAAAATATTATTTAAGGCTCTGCTTCGCGTAATTACAACACAGAAAGTGGGTCGGGAACATTTCTCATCGAGTGAACGCCATAAAAATTCCGTCGAGCCGTGAATATTTATCGCGAGCTTTTTTCAATAATAGAATACTTCACCTTTGAACGGTGAGAGTTTTAAATCGAAATCCACATTTTTTATCAGTGGAGAAAAGTTATATAGCCCCAAATTTAAAAGATAACGAAACCACATATTCACAGATTTACAGATACATATGTTTATTCATGCTAAATAATATTATCATCGAGCCTCTTAATACAACGAATGGGCCGGCTCGACCGGTGAAATACCACGACCTCTCAGAAGACCGACGTAAAGTGGCTTATGCCGCGTTTCGTTCGGTAAGAGAGGTACCCGGAGGCCCATCCCCCTTCCCCATCCTTTCCTATTCCCTATCCCTTAAAGGTCGGCAACGCAACAGTGACACTATATGTGTTGCTGGTGTCCATGGGCGGCGTTAGTTGCTTACCATCAGGTGACACGGCTGCTTGTTTGCCCTCCTATCCCATAAAAAAAAACAAAGATTTTTATTTACAAAGATGTCTACATCCCATAAATAAGGGACCTATTTGCGATATATCAATTTTGTAGGTTCTTTTTTATGGGATAGGGGGACAAACAAGCATGCGAGAAGGCCGTGGCGGTGACTGACAAACGCTGCTTTATGGACTTGCAACACAAGTAGTGGAGGGAGATGGACTTCCGGATACCTATATGTCCGAATGAAACGCGAAATGTACCACTTTATTTTGATATTCTGAAATATCTGTGATAGTTTTAAATGATTCATTAGTGAGTGATATTTGGCTTTTATAGATTTAATTAAATTTTTTTTTATTTATTATACTTGGAACTTGTATATTTTGCCAATATATCACTAACAATAGAATGGACTAAACTACACTTTACAAACTTGTACTATATGTACTGATAGCAAGCTAATGTAAAGGGCGTCTCCCTCGTCGGATATGCTTGAAGCGGTAGATTTACCAGACAGAACAAATACGCTCCGAACTAAGAGCTCTCTTATAATATGTAGCCAAATACTTTTTCTAAGAAAATGTTAATTTTTTTACGGACTAAAGTAATGGCAAGTTATATTATATAATAATTGTATTATTTCATCTGACATCATGAGATAGATATAGATTGAGACACTGGCTCACACCAATGACTTTTCGAAATTGTTTTCGGAAGTTATGTGTGATAAATATCGATGACTGAAAACTTTGTGCCCGGACGTAAACATAACGGCGAGACGAGGCTTAAAAGCCGCTGCCTACACCTTCGGGTAACAAAAGACGTGAAGTTATGTTTATGTTTAAAAATATTAAACAAGCGAGTCAAACAAGTTTCAGGACATTGTTGATTATTTGTTCAGTTTATCAAAATAATCTTATTATACAAACTATATGCACGACTTGATTGTATAAACATTTATCTTGTTCAAAGGTGGAATTTAAGTTGTGGACATACATAGTTACAAGGATTTTATGTTAGGACATAAGGGTTTGGGTCTTGGGAATTTGTGTCTCAAACGTTTGTTATATCTGGTGAGATTTATACACACGCTTTTAATAGTGGAAATGAAAAGCAGTAAATTATTTTGTTACCTTCTTTTCTTCAGGGTCCTTTTTATTTGGTCATGGAATGTGTGTCTTGGCCGTCCTCGACTCCTACATCCACTTGCTTTTGCATTATATATCTGCTTAGTCATTGCATTTCTTGGATATCATCCATTCTTTCTTTATGTCAGAACCATTAGAGCTCCTTCGTACTTTTACACCGACACTCTCTTTCAATCCAACTTCCTTCCCTACAACCTTATTTTTGACGCGGGCAGCGAGAGTCACTTCGCAGATTTTGCGCAGTGCTCTCATTTCGACCATGCTTATCTTACATCATGCACACTCTGCCATACCCAGCTCTCGCTTCTATAAGTTAGCTTTGGGACCAGGACTGCATTGTGGATTGCTAGCTAGGCTTTTCTGCTAACGTTGTTTGTGCCCAAGAATTTGCCCAACGTCACTTTTCTCACTATATCCGTATGTAATTTCCATCCCAGCTAAAAGCGCATCTAAAATATATAATTTCATTCACCTGTTTCAGCACTACATCAACCATTATCCTTACATCCGTTCTGGATTCCCCCCTTTCAAACACCTTAACTTTTGTTTTCATCACATTCAATTGTAAGCCTTTCACGGAGCAATCATCTCTCATAATAGTGATTCTTGAAGCGTAATTAATATAAATAAATCAATCAAAGTTAAAAAAAAACCTTTAGACTTCCCGTTTTACATAATATCTAAATAAGTTGTTTACTACCTATACTTATCATACATGAACATAACTTCACGCCTTTTGTTACCCGAAGGTGTAGGCAGCGGCTGCCAAGCCTCGTCTCGCCGTTATGTTTACGTCCCAAATGTAATAGGTGGCGAACCTATTGCCATACCGGGCACAAAGTTTTCAGTCATCGATATTTATCACACATAACTTCCGAAAAGAATTTCGAAAAGTCATTGGTGTGTGCCAGTGCTAGGATTTGAACCCACTACTTCTTGAATCAGAAGCAGGTTGCTCGCCACTGCGCCACCGAGACTGTTTTTAAAATATATTGAATAATATTCTAATGTTAATGTAGTGAAGTAGGACACATCGAAAATAATTCAATATCATTTTATTAGTAAGATCATTTAATTATCTTTTTTTATAACATAACGGCTTCTTATAACTAAAGATAGAGGCAGCGGCTACTAAGCTTCGACACGCCGATTTTTTGCGTACCAAATATATGGCAGAACCATTAAATACGTATGTGTTTATTATACATCCAATAGCAAACCTCGGGCACAGTATTGTTACTTGTCAATATTTATTACAAATTACATCCAAAAACAAATTAGTGAAGTCATTAGTGAGATTCGATCCCACAATTCTTGATTCAGAAGCGTTATGCATTTTTGATAGTTGTACGATCTTTATAATACAAAAATATCGTGATCCTTTATGAATTCGTAAGGTAGATTAGATTGATTTTCACATATTTCTTAAGTTATTTAAATGATTAGAATATTATAATTTTAAATTTAAAGCTACTTTTATAATGATTGATGAAAATTAACTATAAAGTAAAAAAACTCGAATATATAAAAAACCTTATTATCGAACTTTGATTCAGAAAGGATCCTTTGAAGACTTCTTTGAATGCAGTGTCTGTGTCACAATTCTTTTCAGATGCAAAGTCTTTGACTAGCTCGTTGATATTTTAAAATATAAATATAACTGGCTGACTGAAATATAGAAAGAAACACTAGCGTAAATATAGCGAAGGTATACTGTGAAAATATTCGTAAACAAGAACATAATTTTAAATGTTTTGTTCTCATCGTATCTTTATTTTTTTTATATAATATGCAGGTGGTCCAGTAGTCAAGAACCCCGCTTTTGAATCAGGAGGTCGCGCGTTGGAATCCTGATACTAGCTTATACCAATGACTTTTCGAAACTGTTTTCGTAAGTTGTGTATGATAAATATCGATAACTGAAAACGAGCGAAACGGCGAGAGGAGGCTTAACAGCCGCTGCCTACACCTTCGGGTAGCAAGGGCGTGAAGTTATGTTATGTTATAATGTGCCAAATGTAAACATAAAAATTATAAACTCATTTACTCACTGTGCTATATTCTTATCTATCTTTTCTTGCAACTAAATTTCATACCTATATCTATATATATATATAAGAGATTTCCACTCATATATTGACTCATCACGATATCTCTGGAACCATAAGGCGTAGCGACTTGAAATTTGGTAGGATTATTCCTTTCGCCGAGTAGAGGTCGGCTAAGAACGGATTTTACGAAATTCCACCCACAAGGGGGGATGCGGGGGTGTTAACAATGGAAAATTCCCATTTTTAACCTATAGCTGCTATCGACTTCAAATTTGTCGAAGATATTGCAGTATTAACATAGCGGGGCAGCAGTTATTACTTTTGATGCGAAACAGAGTTCGCCGGGTCAGCTAGTTCTAAATATGAACAAAATTAAATGCGTATGTTAAGATGGATGTGCGGTATGACAAAAATAGATAGAATAAGAAA
The DNA here is from genome assembly GCA_905147225.2 of Euproctis similis. Classification (NCBI taxonomy): domain Eukaryota; kingdom Metazoa; phylum Arthropoda; class Insecta; order Lepidoptera; family Erebidae; genus Euproctis; species Euproctis similis. Next base: position 8,666,073 of record LR990119.1, read on the forward strand.
TGAATATATAAGAGGAAGCATGAAAGTAGCACCAATTACGGAAAAAAGAAGTGGTAGATTAGCGTGGTATGGACACATTATGAGAAGGGACGAAAGTCATTTCACAAGGAGAGCGATGAGAATGACAGTGGATGGACATATTAGTAGAGGAAGGCCGAAAAAGAGATGGATGGACTGTGTAAAAGTTGATATGAGTATGAAGGGAGTAAGTGTGAATACGAGTGATAGAAGAGAATGAAAAAGGATGACATGTGTGCCAACCCCACTTAGAGTGGGACAAGGGCAGGAAAATGATGATTCTAAATATTAACAAGCAGTTAGGTCCATGAATGGGCTTGTTTAAGTGGTGAAATTCGAAGACCTTTTAAAATATAGATATACAGTGGCTCATCGGAGAGAGAGGTATCCAGAGGCCAACTACCTCTTTCTTATCCCTTCCCATTCAACTTTCGACTTTTCTGTATCCCTTGTGTCTATGGGCGACTGTAGTCAATCTCCATCAGGTGAGCAGTTAAAACATAACGTAACTTATCGCCCTTTTTTACCCGAAAGTGTAGGTAGTGGCTGTTAAGTCTCGACTCGCTGTATGGCGGCGAGCCTATTGCCGTACTGGACACAAAGTTTTAGCAGCTTACTCGTTTGTCCTTATCCCAACACTTTCCAACTAAAGTAAAATAAAAGTTTAAAAGTAATAACATTTTTAGAGTGGTAGAGCCAAGCAGTTGGCTACATGATTGGGCCGGCTCGACCGGTGAAATACCACCACCTCTCAGAAGACCGACGTAAAGTGGGTCCTACCACGTTTGTTCGGTGAGAGAGGCTCACCCCCCTTCCCCGTACTTTCCTATCCCCTATCTCTTAAAGGTCGGCAACGCAACAGTAACACTATATGTGTTGCTGGTCTCCATGGGCGGCGTTGGTTGCTTGCTTACCATCAGGTGACACGCCTGCTCGTTTGCCCTCCCATCCCACAATCTGTTAATATTGTGTACGTTAAAGTTATACAAATATTATTTATGCTGTAATTTTATTATCATTATCTATTTACGACTATATTACTTAAATACAAAGACGCTTTCCACTATATGACATCTTACGTACATAAATCTTTGAAACCACGCAACGGATTTGGATGCGGTTTATTCTAATAGATAGAGTGTATCAACTGAGTAGTTTGTATGTATAATTCATGTATAATGTAGTAAAGAAAAAGTGATAAATTACGTGATTAAGCACTTTAATTTAAAGCGGAACAGAGTTCGCTGGGCCAACTTGTAATATATACTCTTTTTGTATTGTCTCTATAGTCTCATTTTATAACATGATTGTATTTAAGATTATATTATTATGTAATATTTTAAAACGCCATTAGCGATTCTCTTTTAGAGGCTTAAATGTGTCTGTCGGATCTGAATTTAATGAAATCCTTAAGCCGCTGATACGTCTCCTTAGCGGCGTCTTTGTTCGCAACAATTTTGAATATAAAATACTTTTTGTCAAAACTTGTTAAAAAATTTAAAATGTGACAAACAGGGGCTTAAAGAGAATTAAAGTATTTCTATTTACAAATATTCATAAATCCATACGATACAGTAATAATGGAAATAAAAACCTCCTTCCTGGCGCAGTCAAATAAAATACAAGCGTACCTTGAATAACTTGTATAACAAGTTATTTTCAGCTACTTTTATAAGTATGAAAATCTTTATTTGCAATAATAAGAAGAAATAAATTAATTACATTATTTACAATGCAATTAAAAAACTACCTGAAATCAAACTTCTTCGCATCTCGGTCTACTGGCAGCGTGCCCAAGAAGACTGGCCGCATTGCCACGCTGAATGGCAATTCTAATCCTCTTTGCGAAGAATAGACCAGCCCTCTGGTCGCGAGAGGCTTCGATCAGCCAATTTGCAAGATCTTTGTAAAGTGCACGAGCACTCGGACCCCATGTTCCCAAAGTCTCAACCACAAACGGGTCTAATTAATACATAATCACCTACAAGGTTTCTGTATTTGTGTAAATATGAATAAATAAATGAAAAAATACAATTATACTTGGAAACTTTGATCAAATTGATACACCATAGAGTTCTCATAATGGCTTATCAGTAGATCAAAATAACATACTTATATCGTAATCGCCCTAAGAGATAGACATATGTCATCGCGGACTTTTTGTAGACCTTTTCGAGGTGTATAAATAATGCATATATAAAACTTTATTTTTTTGTATTTCATGATAAATTTAAAATATAAATTCACGCCTTTTGTTATCCAAAGGAGTAGGCAGCGGCTGTTAAGCCTCGTCTCGCCGTTATGTTTACGTCCCAAATGTAATAGGTGGCGAACCTATTGCTATACCGGGCACAAAGTTTTCAGTCATCGATATTTATCACACATAACTTCCGAAAACAATTTCGAAAAGTCATTGGTGTGAGCCCGTGTCAGGAATCGAACCCGGATCTCTGGATCAGAAGCTGTGTGCTCGACCACTGGGCCACCGAGACTTAATTTCTAATAAATAACGTGGAAACTTATAACAAAATGTTGATTTTGTTTTTTATTATTCTATTTGTTTTATGATAAAGAGCAGGCGGGTCACCTGATAGTGAGCAACAGACGCCGCCCATGGACACCTAAACGCATATAGTGATACAATTGCATTACCATCCCTTACAATGGAACATGGAATGGGTCGGAAGTGAGGTGGTAAAGGGAGGAAGAAAGGAGTTGGGCCTCCGGATACCTCTCTCACCGAGAGAAACGCGGTAAGTTCACGTCGATATTCTGAGAGGTCGTGGTATTTCTGCGTGGCTCTACCACTGTTAGATTACCTCTTTGAACTTTGACACCAGAAATTGTGGGGTCGGTAGAGGCCTAAATGCTATAAGACATAATACATATACACACATTACTATATTTAGTACACGTAAGTACTATTAATATAACATTTCTTATTGGCGCCAATGGTTGGTGATGATTGTTAGTTAATAACGATAGTTCAATTCAGCAGTCGCTTCTTGTCTTCACGGTCCTTTATGGAACCAGTCGCCTTCCACGGGATAACCCTCAAGAATCTAGAGTACTCTGTTGCAGATGTCCGTAGGTAGCACTTTCCGCTTTGCATCAAGTGACTTGCACGCTCGTGTTTGCCCCCCTTTTATCATAGTTTAAGGCTTAGGTACGCATAGTACTATACAAGCCTTGTTAATTAACTGTGATTATCTGGAAATGGTGTTACAGTAAGGAGACGTGTCTCTATTAAAACGTAATTAAATAACTATGTCTCTTTGATCATATCACGTTCAATATTATTACACATTAAATTGTTAATATCGCGTATTAGATTACCACTAATACTTATCACGTATTAATATTACATTTGATACAAACACTACACGCCAAGACTCGTGCAGGGTAGGCAGAGAAAACGGAGCGCCGTAAAATACGATTTCTATATACCTCACTCGCTTCGTACTAGTGCCGTGGTCTATCTGACAAATGATATAACAGTCGTAGAGCCAAGTAGTTCGCTGCCTGAATGGGCCGCTTCGACCGGTGAAATACCATGACCTCTCAGAAGACCAACGTAAAGTGGCTCATGCCGCGTTTCGTTCAGTGAGAGAGGTATCCGGAGGCCGACCACCTTCCCCATCATTTCCTATCCCCTACCCCCTAAAGGTTGGCAACGCAACAGTAACACTATATGCGGTGCTGGTGTCCATGGGCGGCGTTGGTTGCTTACCACCAGGTGACCCGTCTGCTCGTTTGCTCATCCTATATAACCTGTGATTACATGAGAGACATTTGGAAGGGCAAATAGGTATATATAGGTATTAACTAAATTTGTTAAAAATTAATGTCGATTAACTAATTGTCGTCTCGGTGGTCCAGTGGTAGAGCACACGGCTTCTGATCCAGAGGTCCGGGTTCGAATCCTGACACTGACTCACACCAATGACCTACCGAAATTGTTTTCGGAAGTTAAGTGTGATAAATATCGATGACTGAAAACTTAGTGCCCGGTATGGCAATAGGTTCGCCACCTATACCATTTGGGACGTAAACATAACGGCGAGAAGAGACTTAAAATAGCCGCTGCCTAAACCTTTGGGTAACAAAAGGCGTGAAGTTATATGTTAATAATTAAAGAAATAAGAAGGATGATTTCAACTTTTTCAGAATTATAAAAGGTATGTTTATAAACATATCATCATGGTTAACGAAGAGTTACATTAAAAATGTATTCAGTTATTTGCCTTATATCTAACATTATTTTCATATAAAAATAGGTAAAAAAACTTTTTAAGTTAAACGGTTTTATGTTAAACATACATTGCAATGTTTAAGATAAATGTACTAAAAACCAAAAAATAATAAAATAGATACAGTCGTGGGAATTATAAACATATGCATAGACTAGACTAAAATAAAACCGTGGGGCACGTCAATTGTCTACAATCGTTGATTAAAATGTTTGTTTTGTAATGTTACACTATAATTAGGCAGTTGTTCAACCGACAACGATGGACGTGTGATACGTAGGGCTAGAATGTGGAAACAAGCTAGCAAGCTCGATTATAAGCGAGTTTTAGGGTTTCATAGTGGTGAGCGAGTAGTACTTTTATCAGGTTTTGTCGATTAAAGACTAACTACGAGCAGTGAAGCGATTCCTCGCCAGCCAGCAGTGTGAATGTCCAACGATAAACTAGTTGAAACATCTCTTTTCTTTACATGGAGTGTATAACTACTGGAATTTCCATGAGCAAGAAAATAGTAAGTAATTTCCTCACCGTCTGCGGGCCAACTGCCTAACGACGAATTAAACGATTCTTCCATCGCACATTAAGTCGATAATTTGTAGACAATTGACGTGCCCCACGGTTTTATTTTAGTCTAGTCTATGCATATGTTTATAATTCCCACGACTGTATCTATTTTATTATTTTTTGGTTTTTAGTACATTTATCTTAAACATTGCAATGTATGTTTAACATAAAACCGTTTAACTTAAAAAGTTTTTTTACCTATTTTTATTTTCTAGTTTTTAGTTTTTATTTCGCATTCTGTTTAATTCATTTAGTGCTTCATTATTGCAAGGTTTCTTGCCCGTTAATTTATTGCAGTCCAACTTCTCTATACGTAGTCCCCGCAAAGATCTTACTCTACTAAGAGCCACGTAGGCTTGAACTTCTTCAAACAGTTTCGCACCTAAGTATACGACTGTGTGATCCACAGTGCTGCTATTTCTATCACCTTCACTTTCTTTAGCTCGTTTTGCTTTATACTTTTCTTTCGCTTTTTGAAGCCTTCGTTTACGTTGTGTTGCAGTTTCTGTTTTATTTGTGTTTGTATTTTTTATATTTTTTTTTAACATTTTGTTCCCACGAGTAATGGACATTTAAACGGTCGGCCCCCCCAGAGGTCCAATAAAGGGGCAAGGCTATGCACAACAAGATGCGCCTGAGTCATGAGGGGAAAACGCTAACGACATATAATTTTTATCCACCCTAATGCCATACAGTTCTCGGCGCGTTTTAACCTTTCACCTTAACTTGGGTGGTGTACCGCTAACGACGTATCATTTTTAGCCACCCTAACGCCACACAGTCCTCAACACGATACAAAATCTTGACTTGGGTGGTGGATTCAGGCTGGATTAATCAGATACCTAAATTACAGATTCAATTTCTAAATTTAAATCTTATTATTATACGCCATTTAGTGGCTGCGCCCATCTTAAATATTGAGGTTGTATAGTGAACTGTATTCTTCTTGTCAAGCCCTTTTATTTGATACCCATATTGGTGGGATTGATAAAAAATTGTTATCAGCCATTTGGTAGCGGCGGCCATCTTAGATTTCAATTTTGCATATTAAATTGTATTCTACTTTTTGAGACCTTTCATTTGATACCTATGTTGATGGGATTGATAAAACCTAAGTTATCCGCCATTTTGTAGAGGCCGCCATCTTGGATTTCAATTTTTTATAGTATATTGTATTCTGCTTGTTGAGTCCTTTCATTTGATACCCATATTGATGGGATTGATAAAACCTACGTTATCCGCCATTTTGTAGCGGCCGCCATCTTGGATTTCAATTTTTTATAGTATATTGTATTCTGCTTGTTGAGCCCTTTCATTTGATACCCATATTGATGGGATTAATAAAACATAAATTATCCGCCATTTTGTAGCGGCGGCCATCTTGAATTTATAAAGATAATGAATAAACATAATTGTATTGTCACCAAAATCCAAAGTGTATACAAAATTTCAGATTAATCGGTTGACAGGAAGAGGGTTAAATTTGAATTACTAAATTTGACCCAAGAATAAATAAAACAAACGGGGTGAGCTAAATAAAACCGTTTAAAAATCCATATTCTCGAAAAGATTTACGACAAAATGTAAAGTATGCGAATACGAAACAGAATTTCTCGATTGAAAGTCTCGAGTTATCGGTAGGCGCAGTATTTTTTTTTTTAAAGTAAAATACCTTTTTAAGGGATATAATAACAAATTATACAGATGGAATAAAACATTATAACGAATTAACGGATTCATGCCTTCGTAAATTCCAACAAGAGCGACTCCAACATGAATTCTATCTATTTAATGGGGAAATAGCCGAAATTCCTTTGTCGTGAATTTAACTCGTAACTTACCTTGATGTACCGTTATAGACATTGGAAACAATTAAATGGCGTTTGTAGAATTAATATATCCGCAGAGTTTGTTATGAAGTATCTTGCATTCTTAGAGATTTTCTTTTTAAATAATGTTTAAAGAAGAATTTAACAAGATGCTAAACAAAAATACTTTATGTATGGCAATCAATGGTTTATTAAACAAATTGAATATGGAATATTAATTTATAACACTCCAAATTCAATGGTTTATTAAACAAATTGAATATGGAATATTAATTTATAACACTCCAAATCCCTTGCGGGGTAGGCAGAGAGAACGGAGCGCCATAAGGCACGATTTTTACGCACCTCTCTCGCTTCGTTGACTTTCATAACTAACTAAATTACTAGATAATAGTCTCTGGTCCAGTAGTCGAGCACTCCGCTTCTGAATCAAGAGGTCACGGGTTCGAATCCTGAAGTTTTATTATTTAATAATAATCTATACTAAGAGAGCGGAAGAGTTTGTTTATTTGTTTGAACGCGCTAATCTCAGAAACCGCCAGTCCCATTTCAAAAATTCTTTCAATGGTATATAGTCCATTTATCGAGAAAGGCTTTAGGCTTAATTATATTTTCAAATAAATTAGGGATCCTTACTAGAAATCCAGTAATGTAACCCAAGGTGTAAAAAAATTACTCGAAAAAAAATTTTAAATCGTGAACGCTGCGAAAACTATTGATTCTAGATCAAAACAATGTACTACATTTTTACAGAACATATAATTGTCTACAGAAAAGGTCCCGACGCCATATGTCTAACTATTGTAGTTATCACACAATAAGTGTTTTTTGCAGTTTTCAAAACATTTATAATGATGTCGTTTCGTCGAGAAATTCTTTATTTTATACCTTGGTATTAATTCTCTTCAAAATAAATTACTTCAATAAACAGGTAGATTTAATACCTTCCTAGAACTTTTTGAATGATTCAATTTGGATATTTAATTTAAAAGATATCGCAAAATACAAAATGTAAGTATCCTTTTCTTAGGCAAATATGTAGTTACAGTGCCCGATTAGGTGTGTGGACTCGGGACTCTTGCGGGTAGATTTTTAATGTTTATTTCTTACAACTAAAACGACTCGGTGGTCCAGTGGTCGAGAACCCCGTTTCTAAAGTTTCTTAATCAAGAGGTCGCGGGTTCGAATCCGGGCTCACAACAATGATTTTTTGAAATTGTTTTCGGAAGTTATGTGTGACAAATATCGATGACTTAAAACTTTGAGCCCGGTATGGCAATAGGTTCGTCACCTATTTATTCCCTTTGGGACGTAAACATAACAGCGAAACGAGGCTTAATAGCTGCTGCCTATACCTTCGGGTATAAAAGGCATGAGGTCAAGTTGTATTGTTGTTTCTTTTTTTGTTATGATATAGTTCAATACTTGAATTAGAATTAAGAATTTGTAGTTGTTAAATGTCTTTCGGGGTATTTTTATTTTATTTTGTAATAGTTATTAGGTGATTTTTTTATAGTATAGGTGCAAACGAGCAGACGTGTCACCAGATAGTGAGCAACAAACGCCGCCCACGCACACGTGAACACGAATAGTGTTACCGGCCCTCCATACGGCTAGGAAAGTTGTACGGAGTTGGGCGAATACGAGTATGTGGGAAGGCGACTCGCCCTACCTCGTCCAACTTCGCCTCGCCTCGGACTACTTTCTGTAGTTGATCTGACCCTTCACACGGCTAGGAAAGTTGTACGGAGTTGAAGAACTTGTCATGAGGGAACGCACTTCGCCCTACCTCGTCCAACTTTGACTCGCCTCAGACAACTTCCATTTGTTGTCGGTTTTTTAGCCCGAGTCAAAGCACGAGCATAGATACCTATTACCAACATAGTTTTTTTATATTTATATTTAGTTATTGCACATGTGCGTTCACGAACCGAATGACTACACTTCAGTAGTAAATCAGACGTCGTGTGGGCACGTTGTGTTATGCAGATCTGTAAAATTTCTTCAATCGAATAAATCATTTGAAGAAATTTGACAGATATTTGTATAAGTCGACGTGTGGTATGAATGTATAGTTAATGTCTTCTAATTGTAGGTACTTATAAGGCAGTTTTTGCACTTGATTACTATCAAGTTATTATCATCAGAAATCTAAACATATAAATAAAATTAAAGTGTGTTTGTAATATTGAAATTACTGCATTGTACTACATTCATATGTATCATAATATATGTATATTAGGTCGGGGAAAAAGTCTTTTCGCATAACGTAGGTATAAACTTATTATAAAATTTCTTTGACTGTACTATTTGTGTCTGGCTGGTTTTGGTAACATTAAAAAGGTTACATTATAAAGAAAAGAAAAAAATAAAAAAAAGTTGTTTCCTGCTATTTTTCATTTGTTTTTCTCTCCGTAAAAATGAGTGAATCTAATGAAGAAATTCGATACATTTTAAAATTTTATTATAAAAAAGGCAAAAATGCAACTCAAGCAGTGAAAAAAATTTGTGATGTTTATGGACCTGATGCAGTGTCAGTAAGAGTAGCACAAATTTGGTTCAAACGTTTTCAGTCCGGAAATTTTGATGTTAAAGATGCACCTCGCTCTGGTCGCCCTGTTACGAATAAAATGGACGCCATTTTTGAAAGAGTGGAGCAAGATCGGCATATTAGTAGTTACGATGTAGCTGAAGAACTGGGAATTGACCACAAAACAGTTTTGACCCATTTGAAGAAAGCTGGTTATACAAAAAAGCTCGATATTTGGGTGCCACACGAGCTCACTCAAAGAAACTTAATGAACCGTGTACTCATTTGCGATTCATTATTGAGACGTAATGAAACCGAGCCGTTTTTGAAGAGATTGATAACTGGCGATGAAAAGTGGATCACGTACGACAAGAACGTGCGAAAAAGGTCGTGGTCGAAAGTTGGCCAGGCTTCACAGACTGTGGCCAAACCTGGCCTAACACGAAATAAGGTGATGCTGTGTGTATGGTGGGATTGGAAGGGCATTGTTCATTATGAGCTTTTACCGTCCGGCAAAACCATCGATTCTGATCTTTACTGCCAGCAACTGATGAGATTAAAGGAAGCAGTCGAGAGAAAACGGCCGGAATTGATCAACAGGAAGGGTGTGGTCTTTCATCACGATAACGCTAGACCACACACATCTTTAGCCACTCAGCAAAAATTAAGAGGGTTCGACTGGGAGGTCCTAGTGCATCCACCATATAGCCCTGACCTTGCGCCTTCAGATTTTCACCTGTTTCGGTCTCTTCAGAATTCTTTAGGTTCTGTAAGGTTGACCTCAAGAGAGGACTGCCAAAACTATTTGTCCCGTTTTTTTGATCAGAAGTCCCAAAGTTTCTACAGTAACGGGATAATGTCTCTGCCCACAAAATGGCAGAAAGTTATTCAACAAAACGGTACATATATATTGTAAATAAATGTAAATAAACTTTGAAAAAAATGTCTTGACTTTTCATACAAAAATACGAAAATACTTTTTCCCCAACCTATTATATCATATGTTTTCATATGAATTGTCATTTTCAATTTTGTCCGTCCGCCTGTTTGTTCCGGGTAATCTCTGAAATGGGTGGACCTATCTTGACGAAACTTTTATTTACTGGTGTAATAAGGAGTAACTTAGGCGAATTATGTTTATTATTTCCCGGGGTTAGCTAGTACCTAGTAAAAACAGTAATGATTTTTTGAGAATTTTTTTGAGAATTATCAAATTAATTAATCAATTAATCAATCAATATTTTATTCCTGCTACCCATATTACCTACGACTATAGATAATTTTCGGAAAGGAAATTTTGGGCGTCTCATCGAAAGAAGCTAATCATGAAAATTCAGCTTATTAATTTTATATCTCTGGGTACTACTTCTGTCGAGCATAATGTACCGCATGATTTAATATTATGAAAGTTAAGTTATAATAATACTAAAAAAACATAACTTCATGCCTTTTTCTACCAGAAGGTGTAGGCAGTGGCTGTTAAAGCTTCGTCTCACCGGACACAATGTTGTCAGGCCTCGATATTAATAATTTCCGAAAAAAATCCGAAAAATGATTGGTATGAGTTCGGAATCGAACCCACGCCTTTTGTATCAGAAGACTATATAAATACTAATCAATTAAAAAAAAGAGCAAAATTTATTCGATACATGTTGGAAAAGGGGAACTCTTTCATTAGACCATTTAATTTGTAGGACAAATATTTATTCAAATAATTTTGATATTTATCTTAAGATTACTAGAGAAACCATAAGTTACTATTAAATTTTTAATAAGAAGATCAAATTAATCACATCTTAGTGTCATATATATTAGCGTAATTATAATACGGGAGCGTGCACATAGCTACGGCAGCTGCTACATAAGCGTCCATTACATGCGTGCGCAGGCGATGGGCACCGTAGGGCGACTGAGAACTTTCCAAAGTTGTACGAGAATGTGGAGAGCCTCTTCGAACTCTGTCGAAGTTGGACGAGGAACCTCGCCGAGTACTCCTCTATAATTTAGATCCAATACAGTTTCGTTGCCGGCCCTTACAATAGGATATGGGTACGGTCGGGAGTGGGATAGGAAGGAGAGGGGGAAAGGGATTGGGCCTCCGGATACCTCTTTCACCGCGCTAAACGCTGCAAAAGCCACTTTACGTCGATATTCTGAGAGGTTGTGGTATTTCACCGATCGAGCCGGCCCATTAGTGCAGCGAACTGCGTGACTCTACCACTGACAAGGTGTGACTGCGTGAGGTATATTTATAATTCTTTATAGATATAATAATTGTTGTTTTAGTAGTAGCATCTGTTAACCCCGTGTATTAGTTACATTTTTAATATTTATTTTTTTTTTTTATTTACATTTTTAATATCGTGTTAATACCAAGGTGCAAAATCGACATCATTTTAATTATAAAATAACACTCACTGTGAGTTAAATGCAATATCCCGAACATGTGTGTCCCGTTTTTTTTTCAACCAAATACAAACAAAGTCGCTTAAGTAGTATTAAAAATAACTAAAGGTTTACAAAAAACTTCGGACCAATCCCTGGCATAGCTATTAGTATTATAAAGCGTTGATTGAAGTTGTACATATTATCAATATCTTGGTTTTTAGTACCCGCTAATATCAACAGCTAAGCGAGTGAGGCGTGTAATAACCGTGCCTTATGGCACTTTGTCCTCTCTGCCTACCTCGATAGGGATTTGGCGTAAAGTTATTTATCAGGAACTAGTTTGAATTGTAAAAATATTAATGTTATATAGTCCATTTATTGAGGAATGCATCTTAATCTTTTTAGTGGAAACCGTATAAAATATGGCGTACGAAGTTCGCGCGGCATGCTAGTACTCTATATGTAATCCAAGCCTTACAAACAACTCAGGTAAACTAAATAAATTTATATCAAACTTTTTTCACTTTATTATAAGTAATTATTATAACAAAGATGAATAACGGTTACAAGCAGGATAACACACACACACACACACACACACACACATTATTTTTATTTATATATTACATTGTAGTCCTGTATCATTCCGATGATGCTGTGTGGCGCCGGCTTAGAATACCGCCACCCCATCTCTTCCCGTGGGTGTCGTAAAAGGCGACTAAGGGAAAAGCTAGAAGAATGGGCAGCAGCATTCTCTCTTAAGACAATACAGCCTACTGCGATCGCCAACCCGCCTGCCAAGCGTGGCGATTATGGCAAAATCCCCCCATGATTGAGCGGACCGGCAGTTGTGGCGCTCTATGGGGGAGGCCTATGTCCAGCAGTGGACCTCAAAAGGGCTAATGATGATGATGATGTATGATGATGATGATCATTCCGATGACAACAAAAAATAATACCGCCATCAGCAGCTTCTGTAACTTAAATAGAATCACCCAAATGTTGGCTGATATTTCATTTCATTTTGACCTTGATACGTCACAATCAGATGTGGAGTATAGTAAATAAACAGATCACAAAGACGACCAAACATCGTTAGTTTTTTTTTTTGCTAAAAAGGATAATTGGTCAACGGCGGTTATAAATTGTTGGTAATTAACACCTTAGAGACATGGTTATAACAACACCAAAATGGATGGAGAAAATGGGATAGGAAAGAAAAGGAATACCTCCAAGCGTCTCGAGCTATTTTACCTCGTCTTTCATAGCTCAATGTAGAATGAAATATAAATGCCGGTATATAATATAATATAACATTATCTAATCCCTCAGTAGTTAGATGGACGGTCTCTGACCACTCGATTATAAAGATTGTTCAACCAAGCAAAATTTCGACCTTTTGCTTAATTGCGTAATCAAGTTGATGTATTTAACTGGAGTGAAGGATTCGTTTGATTCGCCTCTAACACATTAGTGGGAATGTTCAAACACTCCCTTTGAAGTTCTGCGGTTATATTGGTTTAATTGGAAACTTTAACAACATTATATTGACTTGTTATCACCAGGCGTAATTCATACTGCCTACATTGTATACATATACATACCTACATGAATTCACGTAAAATTTTTGCGGGGTAGGCAGAGAGAGCATATACCTATATAAAATTATTAACCTTTTCAGCCGAAACAAGGCCACAGGAGATTGAATGATACTAAATTGCAAAGCAATCATCAAAGTAAATCGGTACGTATATAGTAAGCACACGTAAGCGTAACTAGCGTCGCTTATGAACACCTGCAGCGCACCGTAAGTGTTGCAGTTGCCAGCGTTGCCAGCCTTTTAGGCTAGCAATTTTACCGGTCGAGCTGGCCTATTTTTGCAGGGAACTGAATGGCTCAACCACTAATATGTCAAAACATTTGAAAGTCTTAGAATAATTAGTGAAATACATTTTTTGGTATCATTACATATCTAGTATAAAACAAACTAGCTTTCCGCTGGCTATCACCTTTTTTGTTTAGATCTTTAAAACTACGCAATTGATTTTGATGCGGGTTTCTTTAATAGATTAATAGAAAGTTCCGCTAGGTAAATTAGTTTTTAAAAAACTGAACATTTTTGCAAATATGTAAATTAACATCCCACCAAATCCTAATTCTCAAAAAAAAATCTAATTAAGATAGACTGTTCGTAATTTCTTTTAAAAATATTCTGTCATCCATCAAATGGTGTGGCCAAATTTTTTTGCTAAGAACGCCTTGTTTAGACGTTGACAGAGAGTATTCTGCAGATCTCTGAACAACTTTAAGTCCTATTAGTCAAAAAGTTAGTTGGCAACGATCAAGGTGCTTCCTACTTTTGAAGTGTTTGATTTATCGTTTTCTCAATTCTAAAAGCCTTTTAAAGTGTTTGTCTGTTTCTAATGAAACATTTGTAATAATTAAGGCATTTTTGAATATTGCTGCGTCATTGTTGCTCCGATGGTCTAGTGGTTTAACACCACGACTTCTGAACGAGTGGTGTCTAATGGGATGTTCCAATGGGAACATCTGTTGATTGTTTTTTCGTAATTGGGTTTTCACTAAATTTAATTGCTTAACAGTATCATTTTTTACCCTAAGATCAGAAAAAAAACATGTAAGTCTAATCAAACTTTGCCATTTTGGCCTTGGTGAATTAATTGCAAGTTTAAAATTAATTATTTATGATTAAAGCTGTGCCAAAAATTAGGCATGTTCAATTTTATAACATGAATATATTTAACGACAAACTTAAGAGTTTTGAAAGTATAGAAAGAAAGTGAATTGTATTAGAAATCTATAGTCGTATATCGTGTCTATAGTACTCGGTTGATTCTATCGACCCTACAAAGAACTCGGCGTAAAGCTTATTTAGATATAGCTATACAAAAAGCTATTTCTAGATAGCTTTAAATTTACACGCTCATAATATTAACCTATATTCTGTCACAGACATCATGACTTTAGCCGTTTCCATTTAGATTTCAATTTGTTTAGGAGAACGTATGCATAGGAGAACTAATTGAATTTGTTGCGACTAAAAGAAACTAGAACAGCTATATATTTTCGATATATTTGACATATACTGTAGTAATTGTGACTTTACAATATTGAGAAAAAATAAATGGACTACATTATTTACAATATAATATACTATAAAAAAACTATCAGAATACAAATTTTTCCTCATCTCGGTCTACTGGCAGCGTGCCGAAAAGTCTAGCTGTATTGCCACACTAAAAGGTAATGCCAATATTCAGTACAAAGCTCATATCAGCCATCTAGTCGCAAGAGATCTCCATCAGTAACTCCACGCATTTATCATTCGCAGGATTGGTTGACTTTCTAGTGCTTAATAAAATGGATAACAAAACCTCAATTTTGTTCGTCATCGACATTTATTACTCACTAGCTTTTACCCGCGACTTCGTCCGCATAAGTTTTTTTGTTTTCTCCCGGCTGTAAGTCCCCCTGCAACAATGTCCCACTATCGTGTTCCGGTCGGTTAGACGTGAAAGAGCAAAACTCCCAACAAAAACGACTAAAAATCACTAACTCAATTTAGTTATCTGCCTATTGCCTACCCCCTAAGAACGATGGCGTGATTATTTATAGCCAATGACCATTTTTAGGTAATCATCTATCACCATACCAAATTTCATCAAAATCCGTTCAGCCGCTTAGGCGTGAAAGAGTAACAGACAGACAGACAGACAGACAGAGTTACTTTCGCATTTATAATATTAGTATGGATAACTACCCCAAAGTAATTGATATTTTAGCTTTCATACAAACTCATGGTCTCTGAATAATGAGTATAATAAGAAGAATACATCTAGTTATGAATATAGTAGTAGTTACGAATATGGTACAGTATAGATAACAAAACGTAACATAACTTCACACATTTTTCGACCTAAAAGCGTAGGTATATTTATGTCCCCAAATAAAATAGGTGGCATACACTATAACCATACACCGGGCATAATGTAGCCAGTCATTGATATTTATCATACATAACTATATCATACTTTTGAAAAAGAATTCCGAGAAGTCTTCGGTGTGAATCCGGATATGAACCCACGACTTCTTGAAACAGAAACGGGGTGCTCAACCACTGGATCACCGAGACGATTATATAGACGATCCTATAGACAACAAGTTTGCTTATTTAGTTAAAGTAGGTCACATTGGAGTTTGTGTGCGTCAAATTATATATAGTGGGTTGATTTCTATATTTATATAGTTTATATCTCTCCATTCTTGGGAAAGTCCAACAGGAACGACAAAGTTTGTCCGGTTCAGACCGCCAGCGAACCATCGCGAGGATGTATCCCGGGAGATACATTGAAATTTAAAATTTTTACGACATCTTTTGTTCCCCGTTGTAAGATTTGCTGCTATTCTGACAGGCAGACCATATTTACAAACTAACTATTTTATGATAAAATTAAACATTTAATCGATACTGATGGTACAGTAGTCGAGCAACTCGCTTCTGAATCAACACGTCGTAGGATCGATTCCGGGTTCACACTAATGACGACCATCCTAAATGTTGTATGGCAATAGATTCCGTAAGCCATTTGGGAAGTAAAATTTCGGCGAATCGAGTCTTAACAGTCGCTGCATACTTTCGTGTTGAAAAACTCCTGAAGAGTTGTCGAACAACGAAGGTCTTTAAATCTTAGACAAACTGTAGATCCACTAGGTTGTTGAAGAATATTTATTTCTAGTCAAATACTTAACCCAAATATAAAAAATACAATGTACAGTACATATTAAATAGTTATAATAATTGAGATTTTATGGGAAAGTAAGTTGAAAATTCAAATTCATACTGGCAGTTTCAATGTATCAGAAAACTTTTTATTTAGTTTCCAGTTTTGAGTAGACGAAACTCTAAACTTATTGAGAATATTGATGTCCAGATAAGAAGAACATCTATTAGGGATAATGATCACTACTGTTGAAGATGAAATGAGCAAGTACTTACTCGAATTTCTCGACCCAATCTGAAACAATTATTTTTTAAATTTTAAATTATTTTTATTTTTGAATCAATATCAATACAATCAAAGATAAAACTTTCCACTGGCATTTTCTATTAGACCATAAATCTCTCCGTTATCAAACTCTGAATATTTCAGGCCTAGTTGGAATTCAATAAATTGTTATTAACTTTTGTGAAAACATTTAGAAATCGATAATAATTTCTAAATTCACTGCCGAATTAAATTTTACGTTTAATTAGGCATCAGGCTTTAAAAGTTAATAAGTTAATTTTGGATTTATCAAAACCGCATCAAAATCCATTGCGTAGTTTCAACGATATAAGCATAAAAGAGGACAGACAACAGAAACCAACTTTATTTTATACTAAGTAATGATATTAACGATATTTTGAGTGCATCTTAAATGTGCATATTTGCCTATATTTAGATGTTACAGGAGTAAAATTATATTAAGTGTTACACAAAAACAAGATACAATCAGAAATGTGAACATCTCTTAGTTTATTTTATTCCTTGCTATAAACTATCTTTTATCACTTATCTGCAGTATGAATATTATAAATAACTAGCTTTTGCCCGCGGCTTCGTTCGTGTTTAGAAGTATAGTCTTTTACAGCTTTAAAATAACCTGTCACCAACAATAGGGACGATAGTACATTCTTCAACTTCTCCATTTACATTCAGTTTTTTTTAGCCATTTTAAAGAAGTCTAACCGACTAAACCTATACTTATAGTCTTAAATTGTAGATATTTTTTAGAGAGATTATCTACTTAAACAGATCGATTAAAGTGGATGATGAATTAAAGTACAGACCTGAAAAATATGTAAATTTTAAAAATATTTAGATTAATCTCTGTTCCATTATTAATTTTTCTATTTTTTTAATTATTAACAGTAATTAACTGATTATTCCCAAACACTGACCACAACGTACTCATTAATATACAGTGGTATTTCTTCACAAGTAACCAATGCATTTGATTCTACTTATTAGCTTCCGATTTTAGAGTCACATCCCTATAGGGATAAGGCGACTCAACATGGTAACGACGTTTCAGTTGTTAAATGTGAAGACAAATCGCGAAATTATTTGAAACTACAATAAATATGGAAATGAAAATAAAACATTTAGAAATAAAAATTACTTTGTTCGTCTTAATTTATTTGCTCCATTCGATACTGATAGGTTCAAACTAATACACTTCCATCCTCCATCGTCCTCTATTATATCTCCTTGGGCGTAGAATTGATCAAAATCTTTTCTTAGCGGATGCCTAATTCATAGTATCTTTATGCACGCAAAGTCACAGCCTGATCGGCTTAAGGCTGACAATATTTCATACAAACTTACATCCCCTATTTTATTCAATTGGGGGTAGAATTGATCCAAATCCTTGCTTTGCAGATGCCTAGCTCGCAGCTTTATTTATGCTAAGTTTTAACCTGATCGGTTTAACATTGATAAAATTTCATATAAAATTTCATCCCTTATTTTATCCCCTTGAGAGTGGAACTGATCAAAATGCTTTCTTAGCAGCCGCCTCAGTCATAATAGCTTAATGCGTGCATAGTGTCACCCCGATCGGCTTAAAGTTGACAAATTTTCATACAATGTTTCATCCCCTATTTTATCCCCTTGGATAAAGAATTTATCAAAATCCTTTCTTAGCGGTTGCCTACATCATAAAATCTACCTGCATCCCAAATTTCAGTCTGATCTGTCTAGTGGTTTGGGCTGTGCGTTGATATATCACTATGTCAGTCAGTCATCTTTTAGTTTTATATATATAGATAGATTCAGTTTGAATCAACAAGTTATGCATTGCTGTTATTGATGAATGTAATCTTAATAATTTGTCGACAATACCAGAAATGAAAAGAGTATTTATCCAATTTGTCCAATTTAAATTCGAATTAATTTTATCGAACAAAACAAACATTACACAGAACATAATCGAGTTATTAAAACTTCACAAACAGACGGGATCAAAGTTGTCAAATGAGATCTTATTGGAAGTTTTGGAGAAAATCTTGTCTTACCGAACTTCGGCAAACATTAAAACTGTTATCAATAAATTAATATAATATGTTTTCGTCTTCGATACAACAACAAAGAACTCTGATGATAATTTGTCATAAATTGGTTAAACAAGTAGGGATACAATTAGTTAAATGGAATTGGTATCTAAAAAATCGACGCCAACTCCATCTAGTGAGAGAAATTTGAGTTTAAATGTGTAATCTGTCACTTGAAAGTAGTTTAAACTAATCTTGAGTTTAGTTTAAAGAATATTTTAAACAACTTTCATGTTGAATAATTATGACAAAGAAACACATGATGTGAATGAAAATAGTATTTGTATTAATCCAGGCAATATTGATGTTAATATCATAACTGATCAAATTCATTTCAACAGTTGACTTGTGACTGAGTAACAGACATTCAAATATTTCATCCCAAAAACAACTTCATAAGCTTTCACATGAATTTAAAAATGGTAAATATTATCAGAACCACTTGGTTTAAATATACACAGCCTAAGTAACCTATGATATTTACAAATCTATCCGATGTAGAATTTGTTTTTATATTAGAATAAAAAGTTTTTATTAGTTTTTATAATTACTCTATTATAATGGAGGAAAAGCAACTAAACAGTTTCAATTACAACACAGCGAGGGAACAATCATGGAACTGATAAATTATGATGATTTCTCGAAATTACTGGAAAATTACTTTTTTTTTTTAATTGAATAGTATAAAGGTTCGGTTTCGGGTGACTGAAAGAAGACGACTGTGTTACTTGAAGTCTGGTTTATTACTCTCCTTATTACTAATGAATACACAGATTATATAGCCTTATTCTAAACATAACTATATCTACTTTAGTAATACACCACACGCCCTTCCAAAACAGAAAAAAAAATTAACTTAACTTAATTTTTTTTTTAACAATAGTACGGTTTTGTTCTATTTTTATGTACGATTTCTTCTTTATTTTTTCGTAAAATTTTGACATTACAATCAAGATCTTCTAAAACTTTGAAAGGACCTTCGTACACATTGTCAAATTTAGTACCAGTTTCCTTTTTCACTAATAATAAATCATCTTTATTATACACAACAGGTTTCAAATATTCATCAAATTTACTTTTTCTTAACGATTTAGTTTTTAACAAATTTTCTCGGGCTTCACATTGGGCTTTCTGTAACCTAAATTTTAATTCTAATGGATAATCGTCTACATTATACAAAGGGTCAACAACACAATTTTGCAAGTTTCCAGGAATATTACACATTTTTCCAAAAACTAGCTCATAAGGTGTATATTCTGTCGACGAGTGTACAGAAGTATTATAAGAAAAACACCAATACGGGAGCCAATCACTCCAATATCTACTATTATTACTAGTTTGAATTCTCAAAAATGCGTTTAATGATTTGTGTGAATTTTCCAAGGACCCAATTGATTCATGATGATAAGCACAAGCAACTGTTTGTTTAACATGTAATAATTTACATACCTCAGTCATAGTACTGGAGACGAATTCAGTTCCCCTGTCTGTAGCAATTTCAAGTGGGATACCATACCTTAAAATAAAATTGTTGACAAATGCTCGAGCAACACTTACGCTATCTTTATTTACTAATGGATATGCTTCTACATACTTACTTAATTCACATTGCAATGTGAGAATATAAGAGTAACCATAATAATCCTTATCTAAGGGCCCAACTATATCTAAAAATATCTTATCAAAAGCCGACTTCGCAGTTGTAGTTATAGCCATGGGTTGTTTCGTATGTAGCGAATGTTTTTGTTTCTGACATTTGTCACATTTTCTGACAAATTCAGTCACGTCTTCAGCCATTTTTGGCCAAAAGTAGTATTTCTTTATATTATTAATCATACGCCTAATTCCTGCGTGCCCACTCGTGGGAAGCAAGTGAAAGTTATTAAGTACTACACGTTTGTCATCATCATCTTTTATTCTAACTAAACTTTTCAAAATATAAATCCGTGGACCGGTCCAACTATTATTTCCACAAGCTTTGGTTAACCATTTAATAAACTTCTCATTCTCACTATTCTTCATAATATAAATCTCTTTAACAGATACTTTTTGACAGATAGATATCAAATCTCTCACGAAGGCGTCTCGCGCCATGCATGATCGAGAATTTGGGTCTATATAAATTGTCATCTTAGATTGTGCATAAGCAAAATCATTTACTCGAACACATTTAGTTGTAGATTTTATTGTAAATGTAGATATTATCAATTCCGTACAATTCTTTGGCTTTTTAAGAATTTCAACGACTCTCGGTTGATCAGGCCGATCATCTGTTTTGTTCTTATTGACCTCATTGATTAATCGTTAGAATATTTTGTTCAAAATCAAAAATACGCCCATAATCAAATAAATCAAATTCATAATCAAATATTAACGCCCAGAGTATTCCTGCTCATTTCACTGATATGCTGACCTACTTTGACTGCAAAAATCTGCACGCCATCCTTATTTCTGAATCTTGGCTAAAGCCTTGCCTCCCCTCCATTTCTTTCTCTCTTCCTGGTTTCAAATTAATCAGAAATGATCGTACGGGTTCTGGTGGCGGGGGTGTCGCTATCTATTTGCGCAACCACTTACCACACTCCGTTGTTAGTGCGTCGATTCAGCCTCCGCCTCAGAACGCCGGGGAACATCTCTTTATAGAAGTGGAACTTCACCATTCAAAACTACTTCTTGGCGTGTATTACTCTCCCTCTTCTCGCGTTGACTTCTTCTCTTCCTTTGAACAAATCCTAGAAAATCTCACTCCATCTTATAATCATACAATTATCATGGGCGATTATAATACATGTATGCTGAAAAACGATTCTCGTGCCCTGTCTCTTCGTTCTGTCGCTGAATCTACTAATTTATCAATTCTTCCTCTTCAAGCAACTCATCACTTTCCCAATTGTACACCTTCTCTTCTTGATCTAATTTTTGTTTCTTCAACTGATCATGCCATCTCCTATGGGCAGTGCCCAGCAGATGCCTTTTCGTATCATGATCTAATCTATCTTTCTTACAAAATACGTCCTCCCAAGGCTAATCGTAAAATTCTGATGCAGCGTAGTTTTGGTGGTATGGACCGTGATAAGCTTCGTGAGGATGTTGGCAACATTAACTGGAACCCTTTACTTGACACAAACAATATAGATGATAAAGTGATTTATTTCAATGAGGCTCTGTTAAAGCTGTATGATGTCCATGCACCAATTAGATCTATTAGGGTTAAACATTTGCCCTCTCCTTGGCTCACGGAAGATATTAAGTGCATTATCAAGCAAAAGGCAGCAGCCAAAAGTAAATATAGTAGTCGGCCTACCACCTCTAACTTTGAGAAATACATTGCTGTTAGAAATCACTGCAATAAGGTGTGTAGGAACGCACAACGCCAGCACATCCATTCATCTATCGAAAACGGAGATCCAGCCAGGGTCTGGAAATTTCTTAAAACCTTAGGAGTTGGAAGGAAACGTAATGACACAACTCCTATTAATCTCAATATAGATTCGCTTAATCAGCATTTCTCTGCTTCGTCCAATTTTGATGGGACCACAAAAACGAATACACTCAAATGTCTTTCATCCCTTCCAACACCTACTTATTCACCGTTTGGGTTTCAGCAATTCGCAGCTTGTGTTGTCAAGGAGTGCATACTCTCAATAACATCTAACGCGATAGGTACGGACAGTCTCAGCCGAAACATGATTCTTCCTATCCTTGATGAGATCCTACCTATCATATGTCACATCTTCAACTATTCCATTACCTATGGCGTCTTTCCAATCCTATGGAAAGAAGCTGAAATCATTCCACTTCCCAAAAAATCCGGTCCGTTATCTTTTAGTGATTATCGTCCCATTTCTATCCTGCCTTTCCTCTCAAAAGTCCTAGAACGTTTAATTCATACTCAATTAAATACTTTTCTAAAACAAAACAATCTCCTAAATCCTCTCCAATCAGGTTTTCGTGCTGGACATAGTACTGTCTCCGCATTAGTGCATATAACTGATGATATTCGGCTAGGCATGGACAATGGAAAATTGACACTACTATCCTTACTTGATTTCAGTAATGCCTTCAATACTGTAGACTTTCATGTCCTGTTGGGTATACTTCGCTCACTTAACATATCTCCAACTGCAATTGCTTGGTTTCGTAACTACCTGTTCGGACGCCGGCAGCGTGTGCACGTTGAAGAGAGATATTCTTCTTGGACTAGCACTACTGCTGGGGTTCCTCAGGGTGGCGTTCTTTCACCTCTTCTCTTCGCAATTTTTATCAATTCTATCTCTAAAAATATTACTTCCACCTACCACCTTTATGCAGATGATCTTCAGTTGTATACGCAAGCTTCACTTAGTACAATATGGCAGGCATTCACGACTATGAATATGGATTTGGAAACAATCTGCGAGTGGAGCAACAACTATGGTCTTAGAGTCAATCCATCGAAAACTCAAGTAATAGTTGTCGGCAGCTCCCGGACAATAGCTAAATTGGACTTTTCACTTTTACCTCGGGTTCATTTTAATGGTATTAATCTACCAATCAGTAGAAAAGTAAGGAACCTAGGTCTTTATATTGACAGAACTTTGTCCTGGGGTCCCCAATTGCAGGAAGTAAGCCGTAAACTTTTTGCTTCTGCGGGGTCCTTGCGTAGATTACAAAATTTCTTGCCCATTGCCACCAAGATCGCACTTGCTCAATCTCTTCTTCTTCCAATACTCGATTATGCCGATGTCAGCTATCTAAATCTCACCGAAGCACAACTGGATAAACTTGAGCGACTTCAAAATGTCTGTATACGATTCATATTTGGTATTCGCAAATATGATCACATCTCCGAGTTTCGTAAAAAACTCAAGTGGCTTCCTATTCGTTTTCGCCGGAATACTCATATTCTCACTTTGTTATATAACATTTTATTCAGTCCGAAATCACCCCACTATCTCAAAGAGCGGTTTGCGTTCTTAAATGACACACATTCAAAGTGTCTGAGGTCGTCTGAAAATCTGAGCTTATCTGTTCCTAGTCATTCAACAAACTATTTTGGACAGTCATTCACTGTTCAAGCTGTACTTCTCTGGAACAAATTACCCGTTGATTTAAGGAAAGCCAAGTCCGTTGCCATCTTCAAATCACGGTTAAAACATCATTATTTATCACTCGATTGACATTATTATGTTTGTATTCTTATATATATATGTATATTCTATTATAATTGTATCGATATGTATCTTTATGTATATATGTTTGTATTGATATGGTTATTTATGTACTATGTAAGTTTATGTATATATCATATTTTACTATTAATAATTCAGCAGCGATCATAATTTGTATAGCGCCGACAACCTCTATTCTCTCTTTCTTTCTTTCCGTCCAGCGGTTGTCCGGAAGAAATTGCCTTGTGCGATAGGACCGCCAATTGTACAAATTTTATGTAATCATGCTTTTATATTTCTGTAAATTCTTTAATTCGGTGTACAATAAAGAGTATTTATTATTATTATTAATACAATTAAATTTACTTAAAAAATCTTGCCCTAAAATACCATCCGTCCTGCAAGAAAAGTTTTTAATAACATAGAACTTATGCTTAAACTCATAACTACGGTAATTTAATCTTAAATAAACAAAGCCTTCGCAATACACTTGGCCACCTATACCGTTTATTTTGATAAACTCTATATGGAATGGAATGTGCCACTTCTCTAATATGTCTTGTCTGACTATGGACAATGACGCGCCGGTATCGAGTAACCAACTATGTGACACTTGAAACATATCTAAATTTACTAAGTTTATATTTTGACAATAAAAATGTTCATGCGCGAGAAACAAGTTACGATTTTCAGCTTCAGCCGGTGTTCCGGAGTTGTTATTAGCAAAAGATAGCACTGTATTGTTATTATTTGAATATGCTAAGTTAACTTGATGTTGACGGACAGGTTGACGTAATGTTGTGTGGCCACGAAAACCATTGCGACCGCGATAGTACGACGAATTACCAAAGTTCCGATTTCCGCTCGATCTATAGTTATTACCACGACCACGTATATTATAATTTTGGGAATTAGAAAATTCTCTAAACACGCCTCTATTAAAATTATTATAAAAATTACCACGTTGATAACGGCTTGACTTACCTCTGTTTTTATCGAAACTCATCACCCGCTGGTCTTCTGAATTCGGAGTCGTCTCATCTAATGCACCCTGAATGGCATCCTTTAGAGTGCTATAATTTCGTGCTGCAATAATAGTGCTGAGTCGACTATTACGCAGGCCATCACTAAATCTTTTAATCGCCATACGCTCGTTTACTGGCTTCAAAATTTGACATAAACTGGAATCATCGTTAGCCTGGGTAATAGTCAAATCGACAAACAATTGTTCTAACTCCTTACCGTATTCCTCTATACTCTTGTTATTTTGCCTCGCTTGTTGCAGCTTACTCTGGATCGCTGTGTCTGATTTTTTGGGTAATAATATGGAACGCATGTCAGTAATTAAATCTGTAACAGATAAATAATCATCACGCAAGCGCAACTTGGCGCTTTCCGATATACGGGACATTAAAACAAATTTTATGAGTTGCTTTTTGCTACCATCATCTATCATAGAGTCATACATCTTAATGTTTGATATTAAACGTTTGGTGGTATCAATATCACCAGTCATAATAGGTAATAACGCATTAGCAGTTTTAGTTCAAACTTCTCCATGATGCTTATAATAGATATATAAATTTGTCACAAAAATTAACTAAATACAAAAAAAAAACAAATAAAAGATTAATTATTATTGGGTATGCCACTCTTGAGGCACTCACTTATTTTGGCACTCACTAAAAACTCAAGCTTGTGGCATCTCTGTAGCAGCGTCCGCATTAGCCTGCCGACGAAACAAGCTCGAAGACCTTCGGAGCTGGAACTCCTTATCTCGTCGTCGCCATCCCTCTCTCGATCCAGCCGCGGTGACATACTTCGCGTGCTGTAGCTGATCCATAGCAGCCCAATTTCCAGCACCGTTTTGCGTTATCATCATTTTTGGTTCTTTAGATTGCTGCTTTTCCATCTTGTTTTTGCTCGAAAATAGAAGAAACTCGCGAGAAATAGTTAGAAACACCGCAAATTGTGGCAAATAGTGCGTTCGGCCACTAATGAAATCGAAAGTAATGAAATCATTATTTGTTTTTTTTTTTTTTTTTTTTTTTTTTTTTCTTTATTGAAGTCATACACCAATTAGGTTAAGTCGGCCGTAAACAAAACAATTTAAATACAATTGAATAGAATTTAAACATAAAAGTAAAACACTTAACTAAAAAACTTAATTTACGTCTTTCAAGAAAGAAGAAACTAAAAAACTCATCACTCTATCGCTATGATCACATTTAAAACCTGATACAAATACATTACGCAGAAAAAAGAACAATTCAAATCTACTACAACCCGTATCTTGTAGCAATTTCACTCTATTCGGCTCGTTCTGGACACATTCCATAAGTCGGTGGTAGAGATCCTCTTTAACACCGTGACAGGTTGTACAGTTGGGATTGTCTTGTAAACGCATTAGGAACTTAAATGCACCCAATGGTACGTGTCCAGAACGAATCCTCATACAAAGGACTAGTTCTCTTCTATTCAGACTACATGCTGAAAACCACGGAAAACTAAGCGGCTCCGTAACTATGGTACCATACCAAATACCCTTTTCTCTTGAGATTTGACAAAATGTAGATTTCCACGACTCATATATTAATTTCCGAATCTGAGTTAAATGATCAAAATGATACGATTTTATCTTTAGTTCTACACCATTGATTAATGCCAACTTGGCCAGAGCATCAGCCACTTCGTTTCCGTGGATCTCAACATGCGAAGGAACCCATTGTATCCTGACTTGAACACCATTATCATTTGTCTTTCAACTGCACAAATCACTCAATGTTTATATAAAATATTCCATATACGGAAAATCGCGCCGCGCCGCGTTGCGCTGGGCTGGCAGGGTCGCCATATAAAGGTTCGGTTTCGGGTGACTGAAAGAAGACGACTGTGTTACTTGAAGTCTGGTTTATTACTCTCCTTATTACTAATGAATACACAGATTATATAGCCTTATTCTAAACATAACTATATCTACTTTAGTAATACACCACAATAGTTTGAGACTCATTGGTCATATAGCACATCGTTTCTGATTCCAAAAGTCTTGGGTTTGGTTCTTGAGTCACATTTTTGTTTCTTTGAGTCGTATTAAGAAGTGTATCCGGCATATGCCGCCTATAACATGTGGGACTGTAAAGCAACTGTAGACAGCCAATATGTGCACCAAACACTGGCTACCTGTACTTTTGAAACAAGACATCACGAGTTCGGATCCTGGCTTAAGTCTTTTTTTTCTTATTAAGTTTTTTCGGGTGTTACGTGTGACTAATTAATATCGATGACTGACAACTTTTGCCCTCTATACGACATAAAGTTTTGCCAACGGCAAGGCGAGGCGCAACAGCCTCTGCCTAGTCAATTGGGGCGCGAAATTACAACAAAAATATAAATTAAAGTTCCAAAGAGTTCAAGTTCAAATAACATGATATATTTAAAGCCATTATAATTTAAGCGACTCGACAACATTCTTGGTCTTAAATGATAAATAGGACGGTACATCATCCTGGTCTTGCCGTCTCAAAATGAAGAACTGAGTAATTTTAAGAAGGTGTTTTAAGTTTTACGAGACTGTGAAATGAGAGTTGATAACATTATATTTGAATGGTATATAATTTAATTAAATGATGTTTATTCAGCTTTATTACCCTTGCAGTATTAAGATAAAGTGACATAAGTGTATTTCTTTAAAACCCTTGGAAGTTATAATGGTCGGTTTAGTGGTTTCGGTGGTCTAAGTCGTAATACTTTGTGGAAAATGTACAGGATAAATATGTTGTCACGGACACAATGCTGCCTCCCCGCGCGGGGGAGCCTCACCGAGGTTCCCTGAGAATGAGCTCCTATCGTGACAGGGGGGGCAACGGCGGGGTGGACCAGAGGGGTTAACCGTATCCTGGACCACCCCAACGCCGGAGGAAGGCTGCCGCGAGGTTTAAGTGGATAACCCTAGGATCGGGTTGCAGTTTACTGTTTTGATGTCGCGTAAAATAAAAGGTCGGATGTGCAATGGTGGCATCTCGCCGTCTCTTCTCGTTTTATTCGACTCAGATACTCACCGAGGCACCTGTGCCCGGTGAGTATCTGAGTTAATCCGCGGTGTACCTACGTTCCAGCTAAAAGCATTCAATATATACAATTGCACAACATTTTCAACCATTATTAACCTTTCTTCAGGCAATCATTTTTAGTAATAGTGATTCGACTAAAAGTGCAGTGCTATCTGCAAAAAGCAGGCATCTGACAATTATGTTACCCATCCTCATCCCTAAATTTATTGATCTCGCTCTCTGCAGCACCCAACTCTATCCGATGCTGATATTGCCGTCAAATCAGGACGAGAAGCCGACGTCAACACCCACACATGCTGTGCAGCCCTCATAAGTGGACTGCAAAGCACGTAGCAGTGCGCTGCTCACGCCATAACCTGGGAATATGTTCCAGAGATATTACAGATATTTCCGTGATAACCGGTCAAACGCTTTTTCCACACGCTCAAAACCGCAGAATACCTTTCGGCTTGCCAGTTGCTCCACTTCGATGTTGCGGGGTTCATTTGCCTTTTCGATAATTCTCTTATGGTTTTAACTTCACTTCCTCATTGGCAACTATATCTATATCTTCCACGCACTCTTTCAAGAGGGCTTTGGTTCCATGACTTCAGCGGCGCGTCGAAAGAAACGAATAAGTATGAGATCTATGTATTTTGTGGATTTAACATTCGCGCCCTTCTCAGAATCTTATGTTTCTTTGCACAATTACATGTTTCGGGGTTCTCTTAGTACTTAATAATAATGATACAGATTCTCTGTTGTAATCTTAACAAAATCTGAGTATCGTTAACCCAGAAACTTTACTTATATGCCGAACCATAAATTATTTACGGTGATATATAAAACTGGCCAGTTTAACAGTTCGCGTTATTTCCACCGGTATTCCGAAAGTTGTATATTAAATCCATATTTCACCAAGTTTGAACTAAATGTCATGTAACAGGTGTTGAATCTATTACAGTAAACAATGCACATTCTTTGAACTTCACTATTCTAAATTAAAACCCTTATTAGCATTTTAATTATCCTCTTTTTACGATTATTATTTCTCACCTATCAACGTTACCAGGTAAAATACCGCTCGACAGGTGAAATATTTCTAAGAAAATCGGCCTATATTAGCTCAGCCCACGCCCTTGCCCTTCACTGATCATTTCCTTTCATAACCTTTATTAAAATCCAAAAAACTATGATGCCCCTCTTGATGTTGCAGTAATTCATGAGCAGCGGTAGTTGTTTACCAACGAGTGACCCGTTTTAGATAAAAAAAAACTATTTATGTGACAAGAGCGACGAGTAAGTTAATTAGCTTCTCTCAGCTTATACATTGTGATATAAATTTCGCCATATAAGTAATACGTATTTGACTGCGGCAAAGTGATAGACAGCCACCTAAGCAGACCGCATAGCGACCAACAAACAGTCACTTCTTCGTTAACTTTACTTGGTCTTAACCTATCATCTGACAGCTTAAAGAAATAAATAATAACATACAACATATATAAAAATTTATCTCCATCGTTAAAAATATGTTGGTGTTAAGGCATCTAATAGTCACAGTCCAACAATCCCTGTGGAATTCTGGATAAACATAAAAGCTGCTTCGGGCTATCGTGAACCGAAAACTTAAGAGCACTTCATTTCATAATTATCGCCCAAGGCTCTTGGTAAAATGAAAACCTTACATTTATTTAAAAAGACTCTGTTTATTTAAATTAACTACATCACTGCCTAAATATTTTTTCAGTCTGTTACTAAAAGTTATGTATAACATGAATTGGAAAGGAATATTGGTACGAGAAACTTAAGTCCTATCAAGGGCTTAAGGCTTAAGTTTCTTAAACCAGTATTTGTTGTCATTATAGCTCAGTATTTGGACACGTCACACAGAGGGGGAACATCCTAGTCCACATTCACCTCTTGATAGTTTTCGTGAAATCGTTTCTCCCCGACTGTGTGTGATATAAACCTGCTCAACTCAACTTAACAATTTTATTTTGTATGGTTTTACAAAAAAAATATAAAACTGACGTTTATTTGAATAAAACAAGTAAAGTAAATCATTTATAGAGCGACATTTATTACAAAACTCATTAATGTATCTTAAGAAAAAAATTCACAAAAGTGGTGGAAGTATAAGTCTTTGTGAGTAGTTAAAAATATATTAAAAGCAAAAATCCTTTTTAAAGAAGCTTTTATTTCAGCGCTCTAAAAATAAGAAAATAATATTTCCTTAATAATTTCAAGTATCAACTTAGAGCCTCAGTATGTACAATTTATATAATAATACAAGCTTATCGCGCGAGTTGTAAATAAACTGTACTAATTTTATAATGTCAAATAAAATCAAAATAGCTCAGTCAGCTCAAATCAAAACACACAGTCAAATATAGTCCGTAAATACAGATATTTAACTTAGTATTATATTTAAAACATAACATATTAAAACACGAGCGCTTGAGAAAATTGCCTCCTTGAAACAAAAACGCATGGACGATTCTGAGTGTAAGGTTTTCATGAGAAGAAATGGGCAAAACACTCATGTAAATTAATCTACTAACTTTACTATATTATCTA
This sequence comes from Euproctis similis, assembly GCA_905147225.2. Classification (NCBI taxonomy): domain Eukaryota; kingdom Metazoa; phylum Arthropoda; class Insecta; order Lepidoptera; family Erebidae; genus Euproctis; species Euproctis similis. The sequence goes on from LR990119.1 coordinate 8,696,548, forward strand.
TTGCAATTTAATTACCTACTGATAGGGAGTCAGACCTCGCGACAAGCTTTTATTATTATATAAATTGTACATACTGAGGCTCTAAGTTGATACTTGAAATTATTAAGGAAATATTATTTTCTTATTTTTAGAGCGCTGAAATAAAAGCTTCTTTAAAAAGGATTTTTGCTTTTAATTTATTTTTTTATTTTTGGGTGTCATTTCATTTGACGCATCATTATTGGAAGTTAGTTCACCGCTTAATTTCAAACAGTCCAGCTCTTCAATAAGGCATCATCTAATTCAATTTCAGCTTGGAGCTTTCTTTTCCATATAATCGCAATGATGGTTTTTAATTCATAGCCATATTGTAGAAATGCATCAATAATATGTATGCCGTCATCTTAGATGGTCCACCGTATGGTATTTAGAATGACGTCACATTATTTTTCGAGTTATTCTCAACAAGCCCTTTCATTTGATACCCATATTGTAGAAATGCAAATATGGTGGAATATCCGCCATATTGGATTTAGAATGACGTCATATTATTTTTTGAGTTAATTTCAACAAGTCCTTTTATTTGATACCCATATTGTTGAAATGCAAATATTTTTCCCGCCATATTGGATTTGGAATGACGTCATTTTATTTTACGAGGGACTATTAACTAGCCCTTTCATTTGATACCCATATTGTAGAAATGCATTAAAAAAACTGTTACTATATCTTGAATGATCCGCCATATTGGATTTAGAATGACGTCACATTATTTTTCCAGTTACTCTCAATGAGCCCTTTCATTTGATACCCATATTGTACAGAAGCTTAAAATATGTTTCCCTCCATCTTGAATATTCCACCATAGTAGATTTAGAATGACGTCGTATTATTTTTTGAGTTACACTCAATAAGCCCTTTCATTTGGTACCCATATTGCAGAAATGCATTCAAAATATCCATTCCTCCATCTTGGGTGGTCCGCCATATTGGATATAGAATAATGTCACACATCATATTATGCATTGTCATCCAAAGTAAACGTGTGTACAAAATTTCAGCTCAATCGGTTGAAGATATCTACTTCAAAATTGAGTTGCAAGATTCCATACAGTGCAAGTTAAATAAAAGCTTTTAATATCAAGCAATATATTGTAAAAGTCTCGGTGGCGCAGTGGTCGAGCACTCGGCTTCTGATCCAGAGATCCGGGTTCGATTCCAGACACTGGCTCACACCAATGACTTTTCGAAATTGTTTTCGGAAGTTATGTGTGATAAATATCGATGACAGACAAACTTTGTGCCTAGTATGGCAATAGGTTCGCTATTCCATTTAGGACGTAAACATAACTGCGAGACGACGCTTAACAGCCGCTGCCTACACCTTCAAGTAACAAAAGGCGTGAAGTTATATTTTATTGTAAAAGTTATTTGATATAAATTTCCAAACATATTGTTGTTTAGAGAATAATGCATAGTAAATTGTTAGATTACTACCACAAGTTAGACATTAAATTGCAGAGGCTGACTGCGAGTTAGATCTTGAGTGGGTATGACACCCACGCCGGTCTGTGCAAACCTCTACTTAGAATACCCTTGATAGTAAACTATAATGGTTAGAAGGATCCCACAGACAAATTGTTTGTGCAGTTTTGTGGGACAATGAATATATCATGTATACAATGTATCCTATGACTAATAAAATAAATAAAAAAATAATAAATTGAACGTAATCAGCTTGAGGCGACACGCCTGTAGTAAAACTTGCGTGAAATAATATAAATACTAAATATACTATATAATTAATTTGTGATAAAAAAGGTGTATTTTTTAATAATATAAAAATAATTAATAATAATTTATATTATATAATATATATTATATTAAAGTCACTCATGCCACGTTTTGTTTGGAGAGAAAGGTATCCCTAAACCCATTTCCTTCGCTCTCCCGTCCCCATAACAGTCCAGATGCACCTAGCTATCCCATATTAAAGGACGCAAATGCAACATTGTTTCAGGTCTCCCTGAGTCACTTAACATCAGGTGATTGGCGTGCTCATTTACCGTCTATTCCAAAAAAAGTACCCATTCTAAATAAATAAAAAATCGACTTAGAACATAAAACACTTAAGACTACGGAATTATTAACTCACTCTAATATTTTTAAATAAAATATTTTTTTTTTGGATTAGGGCATACTAATAAAATACAGACAAGAACAAACATGTGTGTCGGTCAATATTGTATGTAGTTACACAATATATTATTTGCAACAGCTTCTCACTGCCTGCCGCATGAATCTGCATTCATTTACATATTGTTTGATGGTACTGTTTCACTGATGAAGCTGATAAGAATGGAGAGATGCTGAGAAAATTGACCACAATAGTTGTGCAATAGAGTGGTACCGTATTAATAAATATATTTAATACTTTGTTCATGTTTACTTTGTCTGCCTTGTTTTGACTAAATATTTTAGCCAAAATTTTTTTTCTCTTTTTCTATCCTTCTGAAGTGTATCGTGAGACAAACTCCATATACTGGCATGGTATTTTAATTTATTAGCGAATAGGTGTGTATAATAAGTTGTTACATCATTTAAAAAAAAAACTCGCTTCTCAGTCCCTCTATTCCTGTGTATGCTTAAATCTTTAAGTGTACGCATTGGATTTGATGCATTTTTTTATTTAAGGGAGATATAGGGTGTTAACGTTTGTCTACGGTGTGGTTTATCTCGCAGGCCTCGTGGCGCATTGGTAAAACTACCGGCTGCAGCAATGCGGTCGGGGGTTCGATTCCCACCCGAGCACAAATATTTGTGGTGTCTGGGTGTTTTTCTATGTATTATAAGTATGTATTTACAAAAGAAAAGTATATATGTATTATTATCCGTTATCTAGTATCCATAACACAAGCATTTAGTTGCTTAGCTTGGAACTAGAGGGCGCTGTGTGTATTGTGTCCAAGATTTTGTTATTATTAATCTTCCTTTTTTAGAAAATATAACATAAATTTACGCGTTTTCTACTCGAAGGTATAGCGATTGTTAAAGCCTCGACTGGTCAACTCGCTACGTCCCAAATGGAGTACGTGGCAAAGCCCGACACCCCAGCCCGGCTATTGGCCATGCGTCGGGCACAAAGTTATCATTCATCCATATTTATCACACATAGCTTCTGAAAATAATTTCGAAAAATCACTGGTGTGAGTCTGGACTCGAAACCACAAATTCTAAAGCAGTACAATTTGATTATAAATGTGTTTTTGCTCGCCAGTAATCGCTGTAAATGACGTCACGCGGTACGATTCCCGAGGCTTTCAATCATTAAATTGCATTTCGAGCTGATGTTTTCAATTGAAAACAAGCTTCATTGCGCGTTGTTTTGATGAATGGCTGTTGTTACGGCGGAAATTAATTTACGTTTTTCATTGCAATGAAGTGTTTGAAGGTTTAAGTTCACGGCTTTTATACTTACAGCTGTCAGCTGTCGGTTAATTTAGCACCGTGTAAATAGACTAGGTTTATTTTATGTCAGCAGAGGGGACCCGAGCTTGCAGATCAGCTGACGGAGAGCGACTACCGCCGCCAATGGACACCACACCACACCACATCCGCAACACTCGGAGGCATCACGTCAGCATTGCCAATTTTAAAGATGGGAATAAACTCGTTTTCTGAAGGTTCCTAGGTCGTAGTGGGCCGGAAATACCGTTGCCGGCAACTGGTTCCACAAAGGAACACTACGTGGCAAAAAGTGCCAGTTGAAACTCACTGCTGTCGATCACCAACTATTCAGCAAATGAGGAGGGTAATGTTGGCGCGTCGAGCAATGGCGAATTTCAGCAGGCGGTATTAGTCCAAACAATTCTTCAGAGCACTCTCCGTATTATATGCCGTAGTAGATGATGCATAAAGATGCAATCTCTCTTCGCAACGCCAAAGGATCAAGCCGATCGTAATGAGGTCGGTTGTCCACAAGCCAACCTGCGCGTCGTTGGATGCAGTCAAACGGAGTAAGCTGGTACTGGGGAGCCCCCGCATAAACATGAGAATAGGATTCCACGTGGACCTGCGCTTTGTATAATTGCAAGCAATGACTTGACGTGAAATACAGTCCCGCTCTATTGAGCACACCAAGATTTTTTGAGGCCAATTTGGCTTTGCTCTCCAGATGAACGAAAAACTGGACGTCACTCAACAAGTCGTCACAAAAAAATCCGATAAGGTGGGTAAGCGAGTGCTATCAAAATAGCGGTAAACGCGCAAACCTGTGTCTTCTTAGAGTTAAATTGGACTAACTTTAGTCGGCCCCAGCGCGAAACTTGACTAAGCAGAACTTCGGTTTCATACATAAGTTTGTTCCAATACTCGTCGACGTTTTTCGGAAAAAAATGCGAATAGTCGGTATATAAGACATCCCCCACACTGTCATCCGCATAAAAATAAATATTGTTGCAAAGTTGCATGTCATTGACATGCAGAAGAAACAGCGTAGGGGGGAAGAAACAGTACACAGCCCTGGGAGACTCCAGCGAGTTTAATGCTCCGACTTAAAAGCCGTAAGAAAGCTGGAAACTCACATCAAAAGAAGTGGTTTGCGCCATGCCCGATCGGCGACCTCCGTTACGTTTAAATTAACGGCCAGCGCCTTTCTTTTACTCTCAACTGCCACCACCCACCAGTGAGTTAAGTAAGTTAGAAGATCACCAGCTGAGTGACCTCGACGGAATACGCACAGACGGTCATTAATCAATTGGTGCTCCCCTAGATAACTAAGGAGTAGACGGTTCATGAGTGTCTCCATTGTCTTGGAGAATAGGAAGGTGATAGCGATAGGTCAGGACTTGGATAAATTTGAGTGGTCACCTTTTTTAGTGATACTAGTACTACTGGTGTACTAAAACGACCTTCTATAATGCTGGTACAGCGAGAGAGTAGGAGTATCGATAAAGACGCGTCAAAACCGGTGCCAACCGAGTGCTGAGAACGTGTGCTCACACACGTTCTCAGCACAATTGCTGGCCCACTCGACTTATGGACAACCAGGACTTATGTGCTGCACAGTACTTAGCCAGAAACGAATCTCTGGCATGGCGTTTACATCGTGGGATGTTTGGTGGAACCTCTGTCATCCAAAGTCGAGTTGGACAAAAAAAAATTGCCAAGAAGGTCGGCTTTTTCTTTGGGGTTGTGGGCCAATGACTGGTCCAGCCGGTTCAAAGGTGGAACGGTGGCTTACAAAAGACGATGGACAGCTTGAGCGTCCACGCTTTGGCAACCACCAGATCATGGACGCTTTTGGGGAGATTTTCCAGCGGAACGGAACGTCAACTGGTACCCCCTGAAGTAAGTGTATTTTAGTATTTTTGGAATGGGGGGGGGAGAGCGTGGGCCTCCGGATACCTTTCTGACCGAACGAAACGCACAATAATCACTTTACGTCGATATTCTCATAGGCTATTGTATTTACTGGTACTGGTTGAGCCGGCCCATTCATGCAGCGAACTGCGTAGCTCTACCACTGTAAAATAATTTCGCAATCAGTCTGTACGTATCTAATTATCATGCTCTTAATGAAATTTGACAATGTAAGCAACCCAGATTCAATCTCTGAACTTATGACTACAAAACCACTACATTATTCAGATAATAGACATCCCACAACCATCACTCAAATCTGTTCCTTTAAGAATTAAAATATGATTTCTTTTTTTATTCAAATAAGAATTTGACAGCGCGCGCCGTCCAAAGACTTGCTGCAACCCGCCAAGAAAGTTCCAATTAATTTGAATGACCTCACTCACTCGGAAAATGTAAGAAACCTTATTGGCAATGATTTTGTGTTAGACGAGATGTTTTCGGTTAAGTTGCTTTAATGGAAATGAGAAGATGAATATTTTTTCATGGGAAATATTATGGTCTTGCAATGATTAAGCTTCCCTATTGCTTGATTAGAATAATTTGCCATTTTAATGATTTACAATTTACAGAGACATTTTCATGCGTAATACCGTGTGCGGTATATAGAAGTAATTGAGTGACATACTCATTCCCTATTTTATAAATTTTCATCACTCCACACTTAACTTTTTCTATGTACTAATTCTTAATGGTTACGTTTATATAAACAAATTTACACGACAGTTAACAAATCTGCCATCAAACACAACCGTATCTAACCGGAATTTAATTTACTAGATAAACTCAAGAGCTCTTCCGTCTGAAACTCGATTACAAAGTTAATGATCTTTTAATTAGCCACATATTTTCCAGGTTATACGTTGCATAAATTTGAATTTGTTTTGGTTCGTTAGAGGATGTTAGATTCCGTTTGATATTGTAATATGTATCTAATATTTGCAATTTAGAGTGTTAAATTATTCCTGTAAATTATTATACGTTTATCTGTTTTGATATATAAATAGATAATTATTTATTTGCACACTTTAGCCTAAAAAGGAACAAACACTGGAGAAAAGTTTAAAATTTAAAAGTACATATTACTACAAGCACTATTAATGGAATAGTTAGCGGACCTATTTCCATACCGGACACAAACTTTTTAGTCGTCGATATATATCACACATAATTTTTCAGTAATAGCAATCGAGCCTTTTTAGATATTAGACGGAATCAAAACACACCCACGCCAACATATCTGAAATGTAGCAGCGGTCAGCAATTATGATCTCCGACACCTTTAATGTATTATTTAATGGCCTCGTAAAGTATCATCTGCGTCAATAATTATCATTCATAATGATACATACATAATAACTTTCTTAAAATAATTGGAGCCCTGCTGCCCTGTAACCATCATTTCGGATGGGCTCAACAAGTTTTGCTTTTCTACACGTCTCTCTCATTCGCTCCATCCACACTAAGACCCTTCCTAATTATATCATTTTTCACACAATCCATCCATGTTTTCTTAGGTCATTCTCTTTTCTTGTTTTCTTTCAAATTGAAGCACATTTTCCATCTTTATTACTTATTTGCTAACTTTAATCATTTTTACTTTAATCATTTTTCATAATAAAAAGAGCATAATATTTTAAATTTTCCTTAGAATAGAACTTCATGCAGAACTTCTCGTCTAAAATATAGTAAATGCCATCTTTACTGCCAGTGTAAAGACCTTGTCAACCGCCGGATGTGTATGAAGCGGAAGGATCGCTCCGCCGGGTAAATATGTCCCCACTAAAAGCTATCATAATGTAATATGTGGTCAAAATTTTTCTCAGGAAATAAATCACAAAGAGATTCTTTCCCTTATCGATGTAAAAATATAAGTATAAGTATAACCTAAATTAAAATAGACATTTATATTTTAAAAAGTAAAAGTAGGAAGTATTTGAAGGTCAGGACCAAGGTCAATGATGAGGCTGTGCTACGAGGCATAAATTAATGGTCTCTTTCAAAAAGACAATAAGCGGCTCTCGAAAACCTTCCGAATGCCTAATAAGTTGGATGAACGTGGTGGAATCAAATTAAGTATTTCAGGATCGTAAAATGACGACGAAATATCATTACCTCTCAGAATTTTTACGTAAAGTAGCTTTATGCCGCGTTTTATTTGGTGAAATAGTTATACGGAAGCCCACAGATTCCTTCTCCATTCTCTATCCCATTCTAAAAGACGGCAACGCAACTGTACCCTACTCGATGTTGCAGATGTGATAGATAGATTTAGTAATACGCTTGCTGATTTGCCTTGACTGAGGTGGGGATCAAGTGTCAACCCATTATCGAATCACTACCTTCAAATTTAAACATATTAATTTGACTAGAATTACAGAATACTTATTCAATTAATTGATCGTCAACCTCTGGTAATCCTGTCAACTTCGAAACAAACACAGCTAGCGGCCAGTTCTCAGTAATTCTGAATAATTAAATTTAATTCCGAACTCTACGCTCGTAGTTAGTGTTCAGCCTCATTCCGAAATGTATCTGCCATCTCTAGTACTGAGAACAGACCTAGGGTTAGAAATTTATAGAGTGTACAACAGACAATTACTGGCATAAAATAAAAACATTTATTTATATTTTATACAAGCTGGCCTGATAAATATTGTGGCAAGTTTATAAGTAACAAATGAAAATAAGGGTTAATTTTTGGAGGGTAAAAATTTAAGTACTATTTTTGAATTTACTTTACTATAAAATTTAAAAACAAAAATTTTGAATAAAATAATAAAAGGAGAAGTTAGCTCTGAACATTTCAACAGCCCGATTCTCAGGCCTGTGAAAACTTACATAAAAATCAGTTGAGCCGTTTTGGAGTTATTTAACAGCAAACAACGCGGCACAAAGATATTTTTATATTAGATTACGCTTCTCAAAAAGGATATTAACCATTAAAATAAGAACCACGCTTCATATTTTGCTGGGTTTTATTTTTTGGGATATTTACCTAACGGACCCTCTTATACCAACCCTTTGCGCGTGTATCAAATATACACTGTTGACATAATTTAAAATGGATCAATAACATCCCCTCATCCCGGCATAATTGTTTTCTAACTCCCACGCAAACGGAGAGATATTGTCATGTTTAAATAATGGTAGCGTCGTTGTTGATCGATGAGTATTAGTTGATTTGAATGGCATGGCATGGCATTATCCGCGTAGTGAATCAACTAGAAAATGGCAAATTCTGACCACAGGTTACAGTAGTAAGCTATCGACAGCGCCCATATGTAGAAGTATTTGGCAAACAATTCAACTTTGATGCAATTTCAAATATACCTGTTAAGAGTCAATTGCATGACATTTTTTTATTATTTTTAGAGGTAAAATCATAATTTGGGGCTATATTTTTAGTGTTAGAGCAATAATAGATTCACGCAGTTCCGAACATGAATCGTCCAGCTTAACCTCTAAGAATATGTACCCTATTTGCTTCTTTCATTCCTACGCCACTACCGACCCTACTTTTAATAGACTAGGGAGGCATACAAGCAAGTTTCACCTGATGACGGCGCATTAAACAAAAATCAAAGCTGCAAATCTGAAGCTGAGGTTTTCAAACAAAATGGAGATTATATTCGTATATTCATTGCACAAAGCTTGTCACCCCGTTGTGACAATATATCGGATATTCCTTTGTGGCAGAATGCGGTCGTCAGTGTTTATGGATACGTGGATTTCGAAATATTTATTTGGAGTCTATCTATCTAGTCTAGTCTATCTATCTATCGAGAATTATGTTTTGGGTAGCTGTTTAAATGTTGCTACAAATTTAAAGAACAATTATTATTTTACATGGATTTTTAAGAAAAATAACATCCCACTTTTGAAATGTGAAAGTCATAGGTTTGAACCTATATTAAAAATTCTTGGTAGCTATATTAAAAATATAGATGTTTGACAAAATTCTCCGCGGTGTATGGTAATAGATTCCACCATCTATTCCAGTTCAGAAATGAAAAAAATAAAGAAGAGATAAAGGGTTACAGCCGCTGCCTACACCTCCGAGTAGAAAATCCTGTAATATTCTTGTGAACAGCAACTAGCAGGTTTTATATAAAATTACTGCTAATTTTTTGCTGAGTTGTTAAATATATTTTTTATTTCCAACATATTCCATTGGGTACTATGAGTTTTATACAAATTGCAAAAATTCTTTCCACTCAATTGGAGACGAAACATTTACTTAATAAGAGCTTTGTGTTTGCTAAAAGTTTTGGCAAGACTTGGCGAAAAGTTCAATGATATTTCATTTGGAAACTTAGTAGCCGTCTGTTTTGAGCAGTAATAATTTAATTACGTTTTGTTTTTATATGATTGGTAACAATTATTTTAATACACACAACCCAACTTTACGACAAGTTACGCAATGGTCAGATAGAAAAAATAAATGAAACACGATATGAGTCACGTCATATCTACTTTGATCACGTATATTTTCTGGTTATTTCACCGGTAGAGCCAGCCCATTCATGCATTAATCTGCGTGTCTCTAACATTGTTATATTTAACAAAAACGTGAGGTTGTGGCGTTCACGGAAAGCACCGACGATTATGAAAATTATGATAACACAAATTTAAATAACATAACATAACTTTTTCACACACCTTTGTAAACTCAAAGGTGTAGGCAGTGGCTGTTAACCCTCGTCTCGCCGTTATGTTTACGTCCCAAATAAAATAGGTGGCGATATTGCCATACCGGGCACAAAATTGACAGTCATCGATATTTATCACACCTATCTTTCGAAAATAATTTAAATAAGTCATTGGTGTGAGCCAGGATTCGAACCCGCGACTTCTTGAATCAGAAGCGGGACGTTCGCCCACTCGACCACCGAGTAAATTTTAATTTATTCCAATCGATAACATTGTAATAAAACGTACAGAACAAGTACGAAAAACAAAAGAAAATGATATCACTTAATATACAAATGAAGAATACATACATGCTGTTTCATTTCCGAACAAACACGTGGAAGCAGATTGAACAATCGCTTTTCCAATTTCTCGTTTTTTTTCTCTATTTATTCACAACGCAAACGTGTTTTATGCGTTTATCGGAACAACTCAAACAGTAACGATACCGCCGTTATTATTAATAGCTTTCGATTTATTTCGAAGGGAATAATATTGAAACGACCATTTAAATGGAAAAAACAATCGTGTCTCTCAACATCGTGATCACTAGTTGTTTGTCTGCAAAACCGGTCGAAGTATTTAATTGACGATATTTTTTACACAACCTTATTTTGAATTTGGACGATCTAATTTAATTTTAATGAGGCTAGTTAGTTTTAATTAGGCTTGAATTTTATTGTTATCAGTGTAAAGGTACGGGAAGAATTCACAAATAGCATCCAAAATATCATTGTATTACAACTTTACAACAGTGGTAGAGCCAAGCAGATCACTGCATGAATGGGCCGGCTCGACCGGTGAAATACCACGACCTCTCAGAAGACCGACGTTAAGTGGCTCATGCCGCGTTTCGTTCGGTGAGAGAGGTACCCGGAGGCCCACCCCCTTCCCCATCCTTTCCTATCCCCTATCCCTTAAAGGTCGGCAACGCAACAGTAACACTATATGTGTTGCTAAACAACAATCTAGTTACTGAAAACAAAAAAGCATATTAAAAGCATTGTTAACATATAAAAAAGCAAATATTTGCTTGGAATTTACGTCAAACAATCAGCGTAACATTTAAAAAGCGGTAGCTACGTGTTAAGGAAACAATAAATCAACCGAGTCTAAAGTGAGTAACACCTTGATAATTTTCAAGATACTGTGTGACTAATAGCAGTTGAAGTTGTTTGAAGTTCTGTGGAAAACCCTATGACGGCGGTTTTCAGACCGAACAAGGCGTAGAAAGTACAAAATAATTCATTGATGGCGTTGAATGGATGACACAAATCTTGTTTTAAGTACAGCCATCTTGATGTAACCATTATTAAAAAAATGTCTATTACATAGCATAGTTGATTTAGAAATAACATTTCAGTGTTTTTTTTTTGTCTTCAATTTTATAAACTGTGTCGATATTACAGTTGTTTAAGAAAGTATCTGCTTAACAAACTTTGTCTAAACCTTTACTTATATTTACTCAGGAAGTTTGGGAAAACGTAACCAACGTTGCTTCTACGCTTGAAAGGAATTTAAAAACATCAACTACTCAGAAAGTATACATACACATTAGAAAAAAAAAAATTCTAGCGCAGTCGGGTAAAAATTAAACATAATTAACAAACAAAAACCCTATCTTTAATAGGGTTTTTGTTGGTTAATTATGTTTAAATAAGTTTTTGTTCAGAGTATAGTACATAGAACGCTAACTTCGTATAATTAAGAGGAGCTTTCACCATGTCTTAAATGACTAGCACTGCCTAGGGACGTCTGCAAAATCTTGGAGAGTCAGCTATATTACTGCCCTTTAAGAAGAGAGAGAATAATAAAATCCCTCTAACTGAACGAAATGCGACTAGAGCCACTTCACGTCGATTTACCGAGAGGTCGTGGTATTTCAGCAGTCGATTCATGCAGTAAAATGAGTAGTTTACCGCCACTCTTATTTATCTAGCAAATAATTACGATTCCATATAAACCTAATGGCTTACAAATTACAGTATTACATATGCATTAGGACAACAGAATCTTAACCATAAGCCTCGAAGAATTTCGCATTTGTAGAATAAAGAAAATTCCTATGAGTCTCTTCCGAAAGGTGATTCTGTAATATATTATCGATTGATTAGGTTTCTATAACAGCCACGGAAATGATATCTAGATCCTGTTAACGCTTATCTGTCTTAAGAATACATACTTATAATCAAAACTCAATTTGAACCTATCAGATCTCTTGTCTTGTCAGGGAAAAATAGTTATTTCTTCAGAAAACACAAATTTAAAAGTAGACTTTTTTTGGAAAATTTGACATTAATAGATGATTATTATTAAACATATCTTAAAAGACTTTGGTACTTACCAGAAACGAAATTGGGAATAATAAAATCGTAGGCTCCAATATGGTTTATCATGAAAAGTGGGTGACCTAGATGTAAGGAGCTATATATTTTTTGTTAATATATTTAATGACTTAAAAGTTTTGTAAATTTTGTTGAAGTCAATTATATAAATAACCAGTCGACCCAGCGAACTTTGTTTTGCCTGAGAAAAGAAATAAAAATAATCATTGTGGGTTATCCCTAAGAGATAAACATATTCCATCGTGGACTTTTTTGTAGACCTTACAAAAGTGTATAATAATGAAGTACAGTCAGCGTTTGCAATTAAAGTGCTAAATCTCGAGAATAGTCATTTTTATTTGATTTGCTTTAATTATGTAAAAAAACCACCCGGTTAAACGCTGCTATCTATTACAAAAAACCGCAACGTAATCCGTAGGGTAGTTTTAAAGATACAAGCATATACGGGAACACAGCGAAAAGCGACTTTGATTTATGCTATGCATTGATAGTACAGAATTTTAATTTGATTATAATGATAACTATAATAATCAATAAAATTCTAATAAAATCCTGTTAGAATACCAACGATTTGTCATACTGTCTGGTTCGGTAAAGTTTGTTCTGAAAGTTGTGATTGGGACCATCTTGAGATAAGAGGCTTGATGTAAGGTTTTGAGATAAAAAAAAGGAAATATGATTGATAACTTATTCAGAAAAAAAAGATAGTTTAGTAAAAATTGCCTGCAACTCAATTCGTAAGCTCATTTATATTCATGGTTACATTATACAGGTACTATATAGGTACCTACCCATAACTTAGTTCTATCAATATATGTAGATCTGCCTATAAATTAACGGTATGGTTTATTATGAAAAACGGTACAGTCGAACAAAAGAAATTTGGAACAACCACAGAAAACGCGCTATTTTTTGTAAGGAAATTGAATAATGAAAAAATGTATGCCTATTAAGTATGTTTAAGGTTGTAGATAATTTTTTTTTTATTGGATAGGAGAGCAAACGAGCAGGCGTGTCACCTGATGGTAAGCAACCAACGCCGCCCATGGACACCAGCAACACATATAGTGTTACTGTTGCGTTGCCGACCTTTAAGGGATAGGGGATAGGAAAGGATGGGGAAGGGGGGTGGGCCTCCGGGTACCTCTCTTACCGAACAAAACGCGGCATGAGCCACTTTACGTCGGTCTTCTGAGAGGTCGTGGCATTTCACCGGTCGAGCCGGCCCATTCATGCAGTGAACTGCTTGGCTCTACCACTGTTAATATTCCTCTTATTAAATTGGAATCTTTATATTAAGCTGAAAATCTCCCCATCAACTTTCATTCGGCTCGCCCGTTCACGCTTTTTGCAACACATTTACTAGTTTACTCCCCTATTACTTCGTACGTTCGTGTAGGTCAAAGTATGTGAAACGAATTCACGTTACAAAGAGTGGTGAGTAGATAGTCGAACAGAAATATTTTCATGGAGTAGGAGGGTAAACGAACAAATGGACTGCCTGATGGTAAGCAACTACCGCTGGCCATGGAATCCTGCAACACAGATAGTGTTACAGCTGTGTCGTCGGCCTTTAAGGTAGTAAGATAAGAAAGGACGGAGAGGTGGGGCGTGGGCCTCTCTCTCTCACCGAACGAAACTTGACATGAGCCACTTGACGCGCAGCGCTCAATTCGCTCAGAACAGTGGTAAAGCCAAGCAGTTCGCTGAATGAATGGGCCGGCTCGACCGGTGAAATACCACGACCTCCCAGAAGATCGACGTAAAGTGGCTCATGCCGCGTTTCGTTCGGTGAGAGAGGTACCCGGAGGCCCATCCCCCTTTCCCCATCCTTTCCTTTCCCCTATCCCTTAAAGGTCGGCAACGCAACAGTAACACTATATGTGTTGCTGGTGTTAATGGGCGGCGTTGGTTGCTTACCATCAGGTGACACGCCCGCTCGTTTGCCCTCCTATCCCATTAAAAAAAAAAGCGCACTACGTGGCTTTAACACTTTATGAACAGGTAAATAACCGAGTTATATCGGTGGAAACCCCATTCAAGATAATGTAGTATGATATTATTTTATACGTAAACCGAGTACCAATGTACAGAAAGAATACCAATAAGGCCGACAACGCAACGGCGATCCACTCAATGTTACAAAGTCTATGGACCTTGTTGGTACTACCAGGAAACCCGTTTGTTTGTTTTCCCTCTTTTCAATAAAAAAGAAAACATAAAACGATTTCCAAATACCCTAACACTTACAAAATCTGTAGCTGCGTGTTAAAGAAACAATAAATCAATCGAGTCTAAAGTAAGTAACACCTTGATCATTTCCAAAATACTTTGTGACTAATAGCGTTTAAAGTTGTTGGAAGTTCTGTGGATCTCTCTGTCGGCTGCTTTGAGGGTGAACAAGGAGTGGAACGTACAAAAGAATTCATTCACCGCGATTGATGGATGAATAAATCGTTTTTGGCATCATAATTCGTTACCGTTTTCAAAAATTGTGACTATCCTGAGATAACAGTGTAGATTTTGAGATAGCATTCTAGTTTGGTCTTTGTTGTCCAATAACTTTTATAAATTACCTATATCGATAGTAGAGTTATTTCAGACACAATTTTTTTTTGAAAGCCTTGTCTGGACATTTGTTTCCGAGAGTTTATTTACAAGAACTGCGACATAAAGTTTAGATATGTCTGTTATCCTTATTGAACCTTTTCAATGTTGCAATTATTTATTGTTGAGGTTCTTCAGAAACTTACATCACTCAAGTATAGTATATAATAATATCAGTACATACACTGTATTATTATAATTAATAATAATAATATCTTGGACACAATACACACAGCGCCCTCTAGTTCCTAGCTAAGCAACTAAATGCTTGTGTTATGGATACTAGATAACGGATATTAATACATACATATTTTTCTTTTGTAAATACATACTTATAATACATAAACACCCATGTTTGTCACAAATATTTGTGCTCGAGTAGGAATCGAACCCCCGACCTCATTGCTGCAGCCGGTAGTTTTACCAATGCGCCACGAGGCCCGTTATTTTATCAATATATAGCATCAATATATCGTTTTAATTTTATCAATATATAGCAGCTCGCTACGTGAACGGGCTGTCTCGACCGATAAAACACAAAGACATCTCCAGATACAGTTGTTAAGTCGCGTTTGCCACGTTTCATTCGGTGAGAGACGTAATTGCGGATAAATCTCCTGGTCACCCCACTTCGGAACTTTTCTCTATCACATTATAAATTCTTCGGACAGAAAAAAAAAATTGACTCTCTTATCTTATCACTCACGCTCTAATCTGAACTTTTCAACCATACCACTAATATTCTAAAAAAAACCTTCATTACAAAATTATGATACGTCAAACCCACTCGTTAAGTCTTATTTCAATAAGTACATAACAAGGTAAAATACAAAATGGATTTAATACCTTTTTTGCGCATGTACATTGTATATACATACCCACATATGTATTGTGATGTCTGATGATTGATGGAGCATATTATGTTGGACGTATCCGATAAGGTATCAAGTTTCAATAGTATGGGTGACGGTATTGTCTAAAATAATCTTGTCTTGCGCTACGATGTCCACTTCAGTTCGTTTAATTTCCCCCAAACGTCACTTTTTACGATCCTGTCCACCTATTGGGCGGCCGTCCTACTCCTCATTGACCAGTACTAAGGGAATGAGTACTGACAAACTCTAAGTACTCTGTAGGAATTGTTTTAATGAGTAAACATAGGTTTCTTAATGTACTCAGGTACCTCTATTCGTCCTCTATCCTCCAGGGGGCATTATCACCTACGCGCTACGAGGCTTGTCATGTGTCAGTACAACTTACACGTTATAGCCTACAGCTATAAGCTATTGTGTATTTATAACCTAGCATATATTGAAACTGATATAACAAAAAGGTTATTTTATAATGGTTTTAGAATAAAATAATCAGCATATATGCAAGAATATCACAGTAACACCGATAGTATAACAGTTGACAGAGATAGTACTACGGTTGCGTTGCTGGAAGGGGGGTGGCCCTTCGGAGACTTCTATATTCGAAGAAATTGCTGCATGAGCCATTTGACGTTGATTTTCTGAGTGGTCTTGGTGTTTGAGCCTGACTCTCTCACCATCATAACCCAGTATCAGGATTCATTATCCACTAAACATGCTTTAATTCTCCTTTTGAGGATCCGATGAATTATTATTACTTACTTTTATAATCATTTTGCTTTTTAAATAAGCATTTTGACAGGTATATTATACCTTCAAATATGTGGTTACGTTTAGGTTCTATTGAAGTAGCACAGGGTTATGGCATATACCACAAATGTACACTTTTGTGACTGAAATAGTCTTCGCTTGAGTTTGACAAGGGTATCTAAGAAATGTATTATAGCAGATAAAATACTTTTTTTTGGTATCGAAAATAGATTTTATCTAAGTATAAATTTTTAATTGATATTACTTTTATCATTTAGGATGAAAGGCTGAGTTGTGAAGATTTAAGTGGGTTAAGGTAAAAAAGTTTTGTAAAAAAGGTTGCTGTGTGGCGCCGGCTTAGAATACCGCCACCCCATCTCATCAGTGGGTGTCGTAAAAGGCGACTAAGGGATGAAGAATGGGTAGCAGCATTCTCTCTTAACAAAATACAGCCTACTACGATCGCTAACCCGCCTGCCAAGGGTGGCGATTATGGCAAAAACCCCCCATGATTGGACGGACCGGCAGTTGTGGCGCTCTATGGGGGAGGCCTGTGTTCAGCAGTGGACCTCAAAAGGCTATTGATGATTGATGAAAAAAGTTGCAATAAAAAATTAATACTTGAAATCATAATATACCTAAATACCTGTATATATAATTTAAGACTGTAAGAAATCTACCATTACAACACACATGACCAAATAGAACAAAGCAGCCAGTAAGGTATCATCAGCCTTTTTAGGTCCACCGCTGGACGTAAGCCTTCTACATAGAATGCCACAACTAACCATCCTATGCCACTTGCATACATTGCTTCTCCCCGTTCACCTAGTGGGGGACAGCCATCAGTTACGGTATAGAAGTCAGAAAGAATACTCGGCTAATAGCGCTGTTCTCTCTGCATATGCTACAAGAGACTTAGCGTAAAGTATTTTTTATACGGACCAACTTCATAAATATATATATATTTTTAGATTTTCCACAGCTCAGTGAACACTGACTTTGTATTGCGTGAGTGATGTTCAAAAGTCAAATTTTCTATAATAATGTTTTATGTACTTAATATATAGTCTCGATGGTCCAGTGGTTGAGCACAGGGCTTCTGATCCAGAGGTCCGGGTTTGAATTATCACACTGACTCACACCAATGACTTTTCGAAAGTTAAGTGTGATAAATATTGATGACTGAAAATTTTGTGCCCGGTATGGCAATAGGTTCGCCACCTATTCCATTTGGGATGTAAACATAACGGCGAGACGAGGCTTAGCAGCCACTGCCAACACCTTCGGTAACAAAGGCGTGAAGTTAAGTTATGTATGTTATGTACATATTATTTTGGTATTTATTTTAGGCACCATAAGCTAAGGCAAGGGTCTGTTATGCCAATTAAAACATCTGTTATTATAGGATCCCAACAATTAGACCATTACAATAGAAAAAAGTTCGTTTATTTAACTTCATGTCATTGTTCGTGTGAAAACTAAAAATTTACTATAACCTCTTTGAGTTTTTTATGGAATAGGCGGACCAAAGAGGAAGCGGTTCACGTGATGGTACACAACGGCAACTACCGCCTCCTATGGACACTTACAATAAGGACACTAACAATAAAGTTATAGTTGCGCTGCCGCCCTGAAGGGAGTAGGATGAGAAAAGAGGGGGAGGGGAGTGGATATCCGGATATCTTTCTCACTGTACGAAACACGGCATGAACCACTTAACGTCAATATTCTGAGAGGCCGTGGGATTTCACGAACCAATTCATGAAGCTAACTGCCTGGCTACTGATGGAAACTTTGCAACTGTTAATTGTTCAAAAAAAATAATGTTCTATAAAATTTTCATGTGCCGTGGAAATGAAAATCAAAAAATAACCTGATTAAATTTTTATATCACCCAAGTATTTGTTAACCTTTAAACTACTTATATATCGTGAACATATTTACAATATGTTCACGATATGTATGTATGTATTGAATATACAATTCAATACATACAACATTTAGATTTATAAACTAGATCCCTCAGACAAACCGTGAATGCGATTTTGTGGCATTAAGAGTACAGTTAATAATAATAATGTCTTGGACACAAAACACACAGCGCTCTCTAGTTCCAAGGTAAGCAACTAAATGCTTGTGTCATGGATACTAGATAACTGGCCCGTATAGATTGACGGGCCTCGTGGCGCATTGGTAAAACTACCGGCTGAAGCAATGAGGTCGGGGATTCGATTCCCACCCGAGCACACATATTTGTGACAAACATGAATATTTGTGTGGTGTCTGGGTGTTTTTATATGTATTATAATGAAAGCTATTTCAAGATCTAGAGAAAATCAAGATCAAGAAGCTATTTTCATTGATCGTATCAATGAAAATAATCGTAAGTTATTAATAAACGTGATATAATCCATAAAAGCAATCAAGCAATAACATGGGTCTGGACCGTGCTGGGAAACTACCAATCAGCACTAATTCCATCCTGGGAGATGACACTGTGGACCGTTATATCTACTGATATGCGATGATGGCAGCTGTGCACCTGAGATAAAGCGACCTATAGCAATGGCTAAGGATGCTATTACCAGACTCAATAACATCTGGAAAAGAAGGGGCATTACCAATACCACCAAGATTCGTTTAGTAAGCTTTGATATTCCCAATTTTCCTGTATGGAGTGGAAACGTGGACGATACGAGCTAGATAACATCAAAGAATAGACGCTTTCGAAATGTGGTGCTGGAGACGTATGCTTCGAATACCATGAACAGCAAAGCGCAGAATGGTGTCGACCTATCTCAACTTCGTATTCGAACTCGCCTCTCTACAGTATGCCAACAACGAATACTGTCATATTTTGGTCACATAGTCAGAAAAGGAACCGAGAGCCTCGAGAAGTTGGTTGTCGTCGGGAATACCGTAGGCAAACGAGGACGTCGACGATCACCAGCTAGATGGAGTGACCAAATGAGGAACCCACCTGAAAAGTTTTGCTCGGTTGTCAGGGCCGCGGCGAATCGTCATAGTTGGAGGCAGATCATACAATCAAGATGTGACACATCTCCATCATCCTCATTCAGTGATGACCACGATCCTCAGACATGAGGGACCGACCAAAGAGAGAGAGAATCCACAAAAAGTTGTTTCAATGTTATGATTGTGATTCGCGAAAATCTAAGAAATTAAAATTGTTTGTAACTTTTGTGTATGATAAATAAATAAAAATAATATAAATATTTGCATTAACATTGTATGGATATTAATTGGTATTTTTTGTTATGCATGAAGCGCCTTTAAAATCTAATAATGTGTCTATACTATTAGGTTTTAAAGGCAGCAATTATTCATAGGTACGCCAGACATTCGTTTGATTGTTCTCGGATTTCATCTTATAATGTTTAGTTTGTGATGAATCAAAAACAAAGAGCTATACCACTCGGATGCCAAGATCGAAATAATATATAGTTAGTTATTTGTTATACAAGAGTGCAAAGTTGCTTTTTAACCGCGTGCTCAATTTTGATAACCGAGCAAGCGAAGGATTCTAAAATTAGAATCCTGAGCGTAAGCGAGGGAATCAAAAGAGCACAAGGTGAAAAATCTTTGCACTCGAGTGCAACACGTAACTTTTCATCCCCCCTCAGCGAGGAAATGACTAAATGCAAAATAAAATATTTACAATCACAAGATACTTTTATTTCAGTGTAGGTATATGTATATATTACATAAAAATATTTATATTACCCATGTACAACAAATAATACTTAGCTTAAGAAAAATTTAAAGTAACGTTGCTACAGTTACTTATGTTGAGTGTAATATTTTTGTTTAGGCACTTTAATGTTGGTGTTAGTGACTTGTGTCATGTTTTTGGTAAACTATCTGTCGTACTTAATAGTTGTTCCGATTCAGCGGATTCCTTTGGCGTAAATCAATAACAAGAAATCAAGTTTCTTATTGATAACAATACGATATCAAAACAAAATCGCGCGCGTAAAGAAAATTAAAAACCAAAGTACACCAAGAAGGTTCAGAGTCTTGAGATTTTAACAAATTTAAAAAAAAATTGTACGATAAAAATGGTACCATGGAGATGGAAGTAGGTAAATAGGTTTAATAATGTTTTGAAATCACATACCGTGCATGCGATGTTCTAAATTCAAATTTACTTTAACCTCAAGCAGGTAAAAACGGCTTTTGTGCTCAGATATCGAATAGCAAAAATACCGTTTCCGAGGGGGGGGGAGGCTGAAAAATACATTATTACTTAAATTTGGTAATATTTTACCAATAAAATAAACATAAAATTGATTTAACAACAATCTTATTTTTAAATACTGAATATTTTCAATTTACATTTACATTTTCGCATTAATACTATTAAAATAACTAAACTAAATTTTAGAGAAAAGCAAAAAAAAACTCGGAATAAAGCATCACAATTTGTAAAGGCGTTCAGTGGCCTTCATAAATTCCAACAAGAATACTCCGAACATGAATTCCATGAAATGGCAGAATAGTTCAAATTCCTTTGTCGTGAATTTTCGCATATCTTACCATAATAAATTAAAAACAATTAAGTAGAGCTTTAAAAAGTAATATATCTGAAATCTTGAAACCACCTGTCTAAAAGAAACATTTATTATCGAGTTAAAGAAATTATGGTTGAGAATGCTCGCAATGGTAAAACCGCACAGTTCGCCGCACAAATGGTCCGGATAAGCCGATAAAATACAAGGACATCGATATCATACAGAATATCGACGCGAAGTGGCTCATATCCTGCTTCCGAAGTCTTTAGAGGCCCACAGCCCTTGCCAGCCGCGATGCACAAGGACGTACGATGCAATAAGCAAAGCGAAACGTCACGTGGTGCGTCCCATATACCGATGATTGTTACAATGACAATAGATTAAAAATTCAGCGAGTCGAAACGTACTAGCCACTGTCTACAACTACGCTTAGAAATGGTGTGTAGATTAAAATACCATTATATACCCATCAGTATGATCATTATTATTTTTATATAATAGGAGGGCAAACGAGAAAACGGGTCACCTGATGTTAAGCAACTACCGCCGCTCATCGGCATGTGCAACACGTATAGTGTTACTGTTGCGTTGCCTGCTTTTAAGGAAGTAGGATGAGAATGGAGGGGTTGGTATCCCGAAAGCTCTCTTTCGTAGAGATTCTGAGAGGCCATGGTATTTCACCGGTCGAGCCGGCCCATTTATGCAGTGAACTGCGTGGCTCTACCACTGCACATACAGAAATATTTGCAGAAATCCATCACAGGTATTAGTTTGTATCATAAATCTTGCCTTCATAATAATTTCATATTGTTTTATGATCGGAAAAGTGGATTGTTTTCTGGTGGAAGAAAATAGGCTTTCTCAAGATTGACTATTCAATGAAATCAAAGGTGGCTTCTATTTTATACTTTTACAATAAAAAAATACTTCTCTAAGGCCCGTAAGATCAATCATAGTTAAAACTGTCGATTTTCTAAACTATAGTCAATTTTAATCTAGAGTTTAACCCTGCCTCGTAAGATCAACAGCGAAATGGACATAGATTACGTAAACTAAGTTTAGTTTTCGACAGATGGCAACATTTGGTTATTTAATGTCCATATTTCGCTCATCATTCACTCTTTTGTACATTGTCTGTGGCATATTTCGTGCAAAAACTCTTTTTCTCTTTCTTTTATGAAGTTTTATAGTGTGACCATAGATTTAAGAAAAATAGATCGGCAATAGTCACCCAAACAACGTGACCAAAAATGGGTTGTTAATGTGTGAGTGACTTACGGGCCTCGTGGCGCATTGGTAAAACTACCGGCTGCAGCACGGAGGTCGGGGGTTCGATTCCCACCCGAGCACAAATATTTGTGACAAACATGAATATTTGTGCGGCGTCTGGGTGTTTTTCTATGTACTTATTATAAGTATGTATTTACAAATGAAAAGTATATATGTATTAATATCCGTTATGTAGTATCCATAGCACAAGCATTTAGTTGCTTAGTTTAGAAGTGAAGGGCGCTGTGTGATTTGTGTCCAAGATATTATTATAGAAGCGCTGTCAGTGATTCGATGCTATTAGTAAATTTTTCCTGACATGTGCCATCTATTGTAGTCTATGCTAAATCTATGTATGAACCCACAATCGTTGTGTCAGATGTCAGCTGATAAACGACCGCCATTTTTAAACTAGGCGGACCACGGTTTAAACGGCAAAATCTCCTGGTGTAAGCTAAACTATAGTTTAAACTGTTATTGGAGTTTTATCTAGCATTGATCTTACGAAATAAACGACAGATGAGGTTTAAACTAGGTAAAATAGTTTACACTGTGATTGATCTTACGGGCCTTACCCAGTGAAAATCTATAAATACCAAGGGAGGTGATGGTTATGGCAGACTACCTGTACAGCTTTAGAAGTGGTAGAACCAAGCAGTTCGCTGCATGATTGGGCCGGCTCGACCGGTGAAATACCACCACCTCTCAGAAGATCGACGTAAAGTGGCTCATGCCGCGTTTCGTTCGGTGAGAGAGGTACCGGGAGGCCCATCCCTTCCTATTATACTCCTTTAAAGGTTGGCAACGCAACTGTAACACTATATGTGTTTCAGGTGTCCATGGGCGGCGTTGGTCACTTAACATCAGGTGAAACGCGTGCTCGTTTGCCCTCCTATCCCATAAAAAAAAACAGCTACCAACTTCCAAATAAGACGGTTTACCGGCCAAAACTAAATGATTCTCCACAACGTACACGGCAAGTTAGTGGGAACACTTTTTTACACAGCCGCAACATAAATGACTGGTTTAAGTTCAACGTTCAGAAAGGGCATTCATTCATTATATATTTTCAATTTGAGTAAGAAAAATATTTGTCTAGATGTTAGCGTAATAATAGCCTTCGAACAGATTTTTTTCTCACATTTTTCTCTCTGCCTACCCGCAAGGGATTTGGCGTGAAGTTATGTATGTATGTATGAACAGATTTTGAGTAATATAAGATTGTTTGCCATCAAAAATCGTAATGCAATGTATCTATTAAAAAAATATTCAACAAAAATAACTACTTCCAATTTAAAGTTCTCAAGTTCAAATTTTCATTAAAAATGAATAAATATGTAAACCATGTGAAGATATATTTCTGAGCTTGAACCGTAACCGTTCAACCTTCGGGAGAACGTATTTAACTGCTCTACGTACTCAGTCGTTGTTTATCTATCCCATTTGAATTTTGATATAATTAAATAAATCTTTTTTAAAAACAAACCATCTAACCTTATATCAAAGCATAATATTTGTCATATAAAACCTTCTTCGATACACTAAAGGATCCCGCGTGTAAACAAATTAATAATAATACCGGTATCGCGAAGGAATCTTCATACGTCGTGTTTACGACCTTGAGCCTCAATCTTCCTTCGCTCATCATCATCATATTACTAAATATATAATACATATATGTATATGAAATATGTAAACTCACTTAGTCACTTCAAGGCATTGTCTCTCAAGTTTAATAAACCTCACACATATAACATACACACATAATATCTCATGAACAGATTCCATAAATATTTTACTATCCTTAATTTATTTACACTGAGATACATTATTCTCAAATATACAATTTGAGAATAATGTATCTCAGTGTGTTGTTTCAGCCAATTTCTAATTACGCACGAATAAGTAATTTTCATTTTGTCAAATCCTGACATTTTTAATTACCGTTAAATAGACTTTGAAAGTGGCGGGCTATCTATTGTGCAAACGATAGAGTTCGCGAAGGTATAGGCAGTGACAATTAATTAGGTATATGAGTACTTGCACTAACTCGAAATTCATTTATCCGGGTCAATTTTATCCACCTAACATATCTAACACCGTAATTTCTGAATAGGTTATAACTGTGCCACGTGGATTCAAACTTGAGACTCTAGACTACCGAAATAGATTTAGAAAAAAACAGTTGCATAATCTACGTAATTTAAGTTGTATTCCATTCTATTTCATCTGACCTGAGAACCTTAATATTAAATTGTTATATCCACAAATTTAGTTGCCACATTTTATTTTCTTCGAAAGTCTCATAGAAAGTAATAGCAATTTATTTTGAACTTGGCCAACGTAATATATTTCTGAAGACAGACGTTAGTAAATTTTTATTAATATTAATAAAATTTAAATAAGGAACAGATTGTTTGTATGTAATGCTGTTATATCTGCCTTATTATTCAATGGATTTGATATATTTTATTCTGTTTTGTGAATCATACTATAGAACGATGTAGCGATTATCGATAAAATCTTTCATACTTATACATATATTCACACCAAGTCCCTTGCGGAGTAGGCAGAGATAGAGCACCATAAAGCACTTACACACATCAGTCGCTTTTTCGACTATCAAAACTCTTGTCATTCATATTCGTCGATTTTTAAGGCTTTGAATCAGCCTCGTCAATCTTACATACTATATTTTTTCTAGATGTCCAAACCATTGGATCAGGCCCTGTTTTAAAAATACCGACACTTACTTTGAATCCGACTTAATGAATTATTAACCTTGCTTTGACGCGATCGGTGAGTCTCACTCCGCATATTTTGTACTGTGCTATTATCTCAGCGCGTTGATCCTACAATCGTGCGTACTGTGTCATGTCTAACTTTTGCTTCCTTTAAAATCTACTTAACGATTATCTATGTTTGCAGAGTATTTACAGGTGTTCCTAGCACCTATAACCTTTTACCCCCTATTAAAACAATTTGTAAGTCTATAAACCCCACGTTCGCTTAAAATATTAGGTAAGGTGTGGAAAATAGGCTTTCTTTCTGAACATTTTATTCCATTACAATTTATCACCTCATTTAGCTCGCTGGAAAGCATTGTTCTGAGCTTTTAATGGCGTTTGGGTTTGCTGGATGAAATAAAAAAAAAGGAATGCCCGTCAATTAGGAATCTGTGTGAATTAATATTTATTGCCAGAAATATTAACGTTGTGAGAAATATTATTTGCGCAATGTAATTAATGTTAATGTTAATGACTTGAGCAAATACATTTAATTTATAAAATCACATGTGGACTTAAAAATATATAGACCGGGCGCTGGATTCAGTTGAGTGTGAAAAATTTTGAAGTCAGAAAGGTAGATTATGATTCTGAATGTTTGACATGTAGTAAAAGGATTGAACATATACTGAGATATCATTATAACGATTTTGCAGCAATTGAAAATTGATTTTGATTAATTGATTGATTGAATTATGATAAATGTGCATGTAATTGTAAGACAATGGCGTGCTCTTATAATAAAATACTTACAGGGAGACAGCCAACTATAAATATAGCCTTCGTCCTGACGCATTCGGTAAAAAGAAATTGACAGTATAATATATACAAATAAATATAAAATTACACTTTAGAAAAAAGTTAAACCAACCTCAAGAACACAAACGACAAAAAAAATACCTACATAAGGAACTAAAAAGCAACAAATAATGAAACCATGTAATCCAACCATCGCATCTAATTTATCTAAACACTAGCTGACCCGGCGAACTCTGTTTCGCATCAAAAGTAATAACTGCTGCCCCGCTATGTTAATACTGCAATATCTTCGACAAATTTGAAGTCGATAGCAGCTATAGGTTAAAAATGGGAATTTTCCATTGTTAACACCCCCGCAACCCCCCTTGTGGGTGGAATTTTGTAAAATCCGTTCTTAGCTGACCTCTACTCGGCGAAAGGAATAATCCTACCAAATTTCAAGTCGCTACGCCTTATGGTTCCAGAGATATCGTGATGAGTCAATATATAGGTGGAAATCTCTTATATATATATAGATAAGACAATATACAAACTTTAACAAAGCCATCTATAACTATAAGAATATCTACAATTATCACTTCTTGTTGGAGTCGGTGGTGGCAGAAAAAAGTTAAACCGTATTCTATTAAGCCCTCTTAAGGCAATTTCATGACAGTATAATATGCCTTAACCCCGAAATTTTATTAGTACCAAGTACCTAATATTTATGCTGCTATAAAAATCGGACGAAGTATTATAATATATCCTATTGCTACTCCATTATTTAACTTCATGCGAAGTCCCTTGCGGGGTATATGGAGAGAACAGAGGGCTACAAGGCGTGATTTTTACACCCCTTACTCGCATCTTTGAGTTTCATAACTATTTTCATAGAGGTATGTCGGTATTTTAGGCTCCTGGTATAATCTTCTAATTTTGTCATTTAGGTTTTTGGACTGTAGTAATATCTGCTTATTCAATCTTGCATCATCTATTCTTTCTATATCTCCAAATAATCGAAACGAAATGTTTTTGTTTAGTCTCTTTCAACTAATTAAACATCGAAGTTTAAATTAATATCCACTGTTTTAGTTTTACCACGAAAACCAGATACTCAAGACTCCATAAAAAAAATATTATTCTATCTCGTCATAGAAATATGTCAATATACATATAGAAATATAATACCTCAGCGCTGCAAGTGATGTAAATCATTTCTTGTCAAAAATGTTTATGCATGTATATCAACTAAACAGATTACCTATATTGCCTACCCAATTCATACCCTTCATGGGAATTTTCGATTGGATGGTTCAATGATTACGTGAGCGTGAATTAGCCCTGTAAATTTGATAAACCTTTTTGTGAGTCCCTCGGGTTAATGTTGAAGGATCTAAATAAAATCATTAAGTGTAATACCATTTTGAGTTGGATATTATATGAAAATTTTAACCGTGCCTCACATATAATCATCGAATTAAAGTAGACATTCTTACGCAAAAATTTATCATACTTTTAGTTTCCATAAATAAGTAGTATGTTTTTGTATTGTCTATAAAAAAATGAGCTGTGCTTTCTTTGTCAGTACAATATGATGGGCAATACATACCTTGTTTTATTAAAGCATTCGATTATAGAAATTCTGTCTCAAGCAATAAGGTTTTATCTCAATTTGATTAGTAATTCAAGAGTAATAGTCTGACAAAGAAAGCACGGGGAATATGTTAAAAAGACTAAAGAAGGGGTTTTTAAAATAGAAATTATACAATAAAATATTATTACAGATTACATCTTTGATCTTAGATCTTAGATCTCAGATTACATCTTAGGGGGTTATGTCAAGAGCGTGCACGTCGCGATCCCTGCCGTCCCAGTGGGACGCAATCTTGACCAAAGCAAACTCAGCCGGACGGGCTGCTAGGGCGTGCCCCGGAAGCGACGGGCACCGATTAGCCCCCGTCGGTGCGGCTGCATGCGCATGCGGCGAAGGGGGCCGCCACCCTTCACGCAGCGCCAATCCTGGCGGGACGAGGAGAGGGGAGTGCCGTATAGGCACGTGGAATGTTAGAGGTAGCATGGCAAGAAAGATGAATGAGATGATGGGTGTATTAAATGAGAGATGCCTGGATGCCTTATGTTTGACGGAGACAAAGCGGAGGGGGAGAGAGACCGAGGACCTCCCCGGTGGCGTGGTAGCCCTATAGTCCGGAGTGGACCCGGACGTCCGTGCCAGGGGGGGTGTTGGAGTCGTTCTCTCCTCCCGCTTTGCTTCCGGAGTGAAAGATTATGAGTTGGTAGGCCCAAGACATCTTTGGGTTCGAATAAAACTGGGGATCACGCGAGTTTTCCTGGTCGCAGCTTATGCTCCCGTTAGCTCCGCGGATCCCCGCGAACTCGAGGAGTTTTGGGAAACTGTTAGGGATATTCTGGATCTGGTTGAGGGAAATGAAAGGATAATTCTGTGTGGTGATCTTAATGGGTGGGTCGGAACCAAGCGAGACGGCCTGGAGGCTGTCCTTGGTCCGAATGGTGACAAGAGGGTGAATGATGCTGGTAAGCCGATATTGGACGTATGCCTGGAACGGAACCTCCTTGTGTCTAACACATTATTCCGTCATAAAGATATTCACACGTATACGTGGAGACGGAATGAGCAAAAGAGTATGATAGATTTGATTTTGATAGATAGTCGTCTCCGAAATACTCTAAGGGATACAAGAGCCTACAGAGGCCCCACTCTTGATACGGACCACTACCTGGTGGTAAGCCGTTTCGTGGGCCTTTTCAAGAAGTGGAGACACTGGCGAGTGCGTACCCATTTCGGAGAGCGTGAAAGGATAAAATGTGAGAAATTAGAAGATGAAAGTGTACGGAGTATGTATGTAGGCCTAGTCAGTAAAAGACTCAATGAGACGAGTCTTTCTGACCTAGGTGTTGAAGAATGCTGGGAAAGAATGAAAGAAAGTATAGTGAATAGTGCAAAAGAACTATGTGGTAGTGCAAAGAGGCATAAGATTCTGAGAGGTGACGCCTGGTGGGACGCGGATGTGAAATCCAGCGTCGAAAGAAAGAAACAAGCATGGTTGGATTATGTCTCAAGTTTGAACCAGAATGATAGTATGACAGAGAAAAAGTATGAGAGCTACCGCCGCTGCAGGAATGTTACCAAAGCCTTAGTGAAAGAGAAGCGTGAAAGACTTGTTGCGAATGAGGAAGTGAGGTTGACGGAGAACTTCGAGGCGAATAATAAACTCTTCTGGAGGGAAGTTAGAAAGTCTCGGGGTTCTTCGTCAACATCCAGAATGGACAAAATTATGTCTAAGTATGGTGACATTCTTGCAAACCCAAGCGATGTATTGGGCAGGTGGAGTGAGTATTTTGGGGAAATGTACGAGTATGTTCCGGATGTGGGCGCCGCGAGTGAGCCTACGGCTGACACCGCTGCGCCAACATCTGATGAGGATTACTATGGAAGAGATTGAATGGTCGATACGAAGTATGAAAAATGGTAAGGCAGCTGGAATTGATATGATGTCTGCTGAAATGATCAAACACGGTGGATCCTGTGTCCGGGACGCTTTCCTGACCTTGAGCAATCTGTGCTGGAGGTCGGGTAAGGTTCCCATGGACTGGAGGCGCGCTGTCATCGTGCCCTTGTATAAAGGTAAGGGATCACGTATGCAGTGCGCCAGTTACAGGGCCATCAGTTTGATCAGTTTAGCAGCAAAAGTGTATGGGAAAATTATTAAAAGGAGAATGAGGGTGATATCTGATGGAGTGTTGTGGGAGGCTCAGGGTGGTTTTAGAAGCGGACGAGGGTGCATGGATCAGATTTTTTCTCTCCGCAACATCGTGGAGAAACAACTGGCTGTTAACCGGAAGGTTTTCTGCGGTTTTGTGGATCTGGAAAAAGCGTTTGACAGAGTGTTACGAAAGGATCTGTGGGATATACTCCCGGGCTACGGGGTGAGCGGAGCACTGCTGCGCGCTGTGCAGTCCACTTATGAGGGCTGCACAGCGTGTGTGCGTGTTGACGGCGGCTTGTCCCCCTGGTTTGACGTCAATATCGGCGTCAGACAGGGTTGCGTGCTGTCCGCTCGACTGTTCATCCTGTACCTGGACAGTTGTCTCCAGAGAATGAGATCGATGGATGTAGGGTTGCGAATGGGTGACCTAGTTGTGAGCTGCCTGCTTTACGCAGATGAAAGGTGTTTGAAAGGGAGGAATCCAGAACAGATGCAAGGATAATGGTTGATGATGTAGTGCTGGAACAGGTGAATGAAATTGTATATCTTGGATGCGCTTTTAGCAGAGATGGAAGGTACACCGCGGATGTAGAAAGACGAGTGGCGATAGGAAATAGCGTAAACGGAGTGTTGGGCAGATTCCAGGGCGCAAAAAATATTAGCAGAAAGGCCCAGTTAGCAATCCACAATGCAGTCCTGATCCCAACACTAACTTATGGAAGCGAGAGCTGGGTATGGCAGAGTGTGCATGAAAGTAGAATAAACGCGGTAGAAATGAGGGCTCTACGCAAAATCTGCGGAGTAACTCTCGCTGACCGCGTAGAAAACAAGGTTGTAAGGAAGGAAGTTGGTTTGAAAGAGAGTGTCGGTGTAAAAGTAAGAAAGGGCATGCTCCGATGGTTCGGACATGTAGAAAGAATGGTTGACGCAAGACTGACTAAGCAGATATACAATGCAAAAGCGGACGGATGTAGGAGTCGAGGACGGCCAAGACACACATTCCAAGACCAAATAGAACGTGTTCTGGAGGAAGGTGATGTTAAGAGCCTCAAAAACCGACGCGCGTGCATGAAGAGTTATGAAAGTCAACGAAGCGAGTGAGGTGTGTAAGAATCATGCCCTATGGCGCTCTGTTCTCTCTGCCTACCCCGCAAGGGATTTGGCGTGAAGTTATGTAATGTAATGTAATGTACATCTTTGATTTAAGTTAAATGAACAAGTACTGCAAAGTTATAAGGGCTGTCGAAAAACATATCCGCGCTTGAATTAAGATTTATAGAAACATTTTGTTTAGATTTGGGATCTGCAAAGGGCAAATAAAGAAATAATTAAATACAGTATTATCTATGGCATTATACTTTAGACCAAAAATCATACGAAATCGTAATATTCTTCAAAATTCTAAGGAACATTGAAGCTTTTTCTAAATGGTATCCAGATAATGGTAATACCAAATAACACCCGTAAAAACCCATACAGAGAACTGACTTTCTCATATCTAAGTCATATTTTTTTATGACAGCCAAAAGAGACGGCTTATGGGTGTCCTCGTAAGTAAGGTTTATACGCGATCATTTTATGACACAGAATTCCGATTCTGGAATAAAACGCTCGTGAATAGATATGTAAATTTCTAAATACTAGATGTTCATGCCTATATTTAATATTGAAAACATCTAACACAATCAAGAACATTTGAATTAGAATCTAAAACTTATCTTACAACAATCCTATTCTTTAAAGCATTAGTAGACATAGAATTTACAGCATTCAACTAATTTACTTTTATCCTATTTCAAAAGATAAAAGGATTAAAACTTGCCAGACTTTGACGTAGTTTAGAAGAGGGGGTCAATGTTTTGCATATTACCCACTTGGGGGATATTTTCGAGCAGATCAATGTGAAATGTGAAAATATTATTACAATTGCAGGTTTAAAGTTTTATTATATTTTATTCTTTAACGTGTTAAAAGATTTATTTATAATTGATGTGCCAAATTAATTTGTAAAGGACAAATTTTTAAAATAGAAGAAGGCTGTACATCTAGTATTTAAGCTATTTGTAATATTAATTAGCCACATAAATTGCCTTTCACTTTTAAAACTTTCAAAAGTCCTGAAAATATTGAACTTTTTTTACAAAAATTTAAACGTAAATGGCAATAACTTAAGTGGGAGTTACTTATGAAACTTACTAGCAATGTGTGAAATATTGCATTTTTTGAACCCCCTCCGTGAGCGTAGGTCTGAGCGCGTTTCGACTTATAAATGTATCGAACAATGAAATTTAAGATAATGTTATTTTACCCGTAAAAACTTAAAATACAGTAAACATTATATTTAGTAATGATAAAAAGTAATTGTATTGATTACATTTTTCATTATAAATACAAAGTTTCAAAAATATCCATTCCATTTATCAAATTCAATATACTCTCTTGATTCAATGTAAAATTAAGAAATATTTTTATTTTAAAATTATTGACTCCATTTTTTGGTATGACATTTAATATACTAAAAGCGAATAAATAAATACGTTAGTATTAATTTCGTTAAAATTTTCGTGGTTTCTTTTGTTGTCTTCATTCTATTCGGAAAATATTTACATGTAATTGCCATATATAACCAGAATTCGCATTCGCGGAATGAAAGAAATGAGTTATGTGCACCAAAAAATAATAATATTATTATGTAAATAAAAAACGGTGTCGCTTTCACGAGGTCCTGCGTAAAACCCTTATTAGGAATGTGGTCTGTTGTAATGCAAATTTTACACGAATTATTACTAATGTCCCTTTTATTTCCCCTAATATTAATTTAATTTCAGACTTATAGGACAAGGGTTGGTGGCTTTACTCAGTTTGTATATTTTTTTTATGCCCTTACATTTTTTATAAGTCGGCAGAATCTGCGCAGTGATTCGCTGACCGCGTCAAGAAAAAGGGTGTGAGGAAGGAAGTTGGATTTGAAAGAGAGTGCCGGTATAAAAGTAAGAAAGGGCTCCGGTGGTTCGTACATATAAAAACAATGGATGATCCAAGATTGACTTAGCTGATATATAATGCAAGGGCCATTGAATTATATTACTAAAGTAATAGTGCTTTAGTAATATCTCAATGGCTTTGCCATGGATGGATGTAGGTGTCGAGGATGGCCACAATACATCTTTCATGACTAAATAGATCGAATTATGGAGGAGAGTAATGTAAGGAGTTTTGAAAACTAGTGAAGCGTGTAAGAATCGTTCCTTATGGCGCTCTGTTCTCTTTGCCTACCCCACAAGGGATTTGTCTTGAAGCTATGTATGTATGAAGGAGTAGGCAGCGGCTTGTTATGTTCCAAATGGAATCTATTGTCACATAACTTTAAATCAGAATTGTGGGATGTCATTGATGTAAGATCGAAATTGATAGATTTCATTTCCACGTCATATTGCAAGCCCGACTTCCGAGACACTGGAAATTTGTTTGTAAAAATTCTAAAACAAATATTGAACGTTTCACATTTAATACAGATACTCATAATTATTTTCCTGCCCTTAACTAATCCTAAAGGGGGTTGGAACAACATGCTATCTTGTTCCACTTTTACACGTCATTTTATTCAGTTTTCTCTACCAATATGTCCAATCACTTTCATTCTCATCATGTTCCTAGTAAGAAAACCTACTTCCCCTTACCTTTAATATAAATATTTTAAACATATAAACATAAACATAATTTCACGCCTTTTTCTACCCGAAGGTGTAGGCAGCGGCTGTTAAGCCCCGTCTTGCCGTTATGTTTACGTCCCAAATGGAATAGGTGGCGAACCTATTGGCATACCGGGCACAAAGTTGTCAGTCAACGATATTTATCACACGTAACTTCCGAAAATTTCGAAAAGTCATTGGTGTGTACCAGGATTTGAAACCACTACTTCTTGAATCAGAAACTGGGTGCTAGCCACTGCTCCACCGAGACTAATATTTTAGCACTTCGAGTGTATAGTAATATCCATCATCGTCATCATCATCATTAGCCTTTTTTTTGAGGTCCACTGCTGGACATAGGCCTCCCCCATAGAGCGCCACAACTGCCGGTCCGCTCAATCATGGGGGGTTTTTGCCATAATCGCCACTCTTGGCAGGCGGGTTGGCGATCGCAGTAAGCTGTATTTTCTTCAGGGAGAATGCTGCTGCCCATTCTTCTAGCTTTTCCCTTAGTCGCCTTTTACGACACCCACGGGAAGAGATGGGGTGGCGGTATTCTAAGCCGGTGCCACACAGCTAATAAGTAATAACCAATTGATGTAAAATAAGTGTTTTTTTTCTTGATTCTAAATCAACGTAGTGTAAAAATTGCAATAGTAATTTTAATATAGTTATAAAATATCTATATATATAATATATAAAATATTAATATTATCACGTAGAAGTTACGCGATATAATAATAACGCTTAAATAAAACTTATTTTGCTCCGAGTTGTGGAAAAGATTGCCAGGACTCGCAGATTTTATTGGAAAAAAGAAACTTGTCATCTCGAAACAAGTTTCAGCAGTACAATGCCAAGAGTTAAAGTTTCATTAAAAGTTTAACTTTACCTTTTTAGAAACATTTTAAATTATAAAATTTGAAATGATATAAAAGAATCGAATTCGTATTAAATTATTTTACTGATTTGACAAAAAAAAATGATATTTTTCAAGCATTTAAGATTACTGTTTATTTAAACATATACGTTAATGCTTATGACATGTGGATAAACTTACAGATCTGCGACTAAGTAGATATATATATATTACAAATGCAAAGTATATAGTTGTCGATAAAGGCAAAAAACCATGTTTTTATGGCGCTGTGCTTCTTCTGCTTACCCCAACATAAGGCGTAATTATGTGTCATCATATTTTACGTTTATTTACATCGCTTATTTACTAATCAAATTTTATTTGGAAACCCAGTTGGGGATTTGCAAGAAAGACAAGCTTCTATTCGAACTTCGCACCAATAACTTCCACCAATGTATGATAATTATCTTAGATTAAAAGACATTACCCTTCATTTTACAATTTGGTTATCATTCCATTCCACTATTTGTAACCTTTCATTCAGTAGGCAAGATGAAGGTTACGCCGCTTTTACCTTCGAGTTTACTTAGAATCATGAGCGCAAAATATTAGCAATAAGCAAAACAGTTAATTATCATAATCCTAATAATGGTCTCGGTGGTCCAGTGGTCGAGCACCCCGCTTCTGAATCCAGAGGTCGCGGGTCCGAATCATAACATTGGGCCCCACCAATGACATTTTGGAATTGATTTCGTAAGTTGTGTATGACAAATGTCGATGTCTAAAAATTTTGTGCCCAGTATGTCAATAGGTTCGCCACCTATTCCATTTGGGACGTAAATAAATTGGCGAGACGAGGCTTAACAGTAGCTGCCTACACCTTCGGGTAGAAAAAGGTGTGAAATTATGTTATGTTAATTATCATTCTAAATTTTACTACTTCCTTAAATATTTCTGATTAATCTTAAGGTTATATATGTGTTCATGTTCTTTAATGGTTGATGATGTAGTGCTGGAACAGGTGAATGAAATTGTATATCTTGGATGCGCTTTTAGCAGAGATGGAAGGTACACCGCGGATGTAGAAAGACGAGTGGCGATAGGAAACAGCGTAAACGGAGTGTTGGGCAGATTCCTGCGCGCAAAAAATATTAGCAGAAAGGCCCAGTTAGCAATCCACAATGCAGTCCTGATCCCAACACTAACTTATGGAAGCGAGAGCTGGGTATGGCAGAGTGTGCATGAAAGTAGAATAAACGCGGTAGAAATGAGGGCTCTACGCAAAATCTGCGGAGTGACTCTCGCTGACCGCGTAGAAAACAAGGTTGTAAGGAAGGAAGTTGGTTTGAAAGAGAGTGTCGGTGTAAAAGTAAGAAAGGGCATGCTCCGATGGTTCGGACATGTAGAAAGAATGGTTGACGCAAGACTGACTAAACAGATATACAATGCAAAAGCGGACGGATGTAGGAGTCGAGGACGGCCAAGACACACATTCCAAGACCAAATAGAACGTGTTCTGGAGGAAGGTGATGTTAAGAGCCTCAAAAACCGACGCGCGTGCATGAAAAGAGTTATGAAAGTCAACGAAGCGAGTGAGGTGTGTAAGAATCGTGCCCTATGGCGTTCTGTTCTCTCTGCCTACCCCGCAAGGGATTTGGCGTGAAGTTATGTATGTGTGTATGTATGTATGTTCTTTAAATACATATGCACACTTCGAACGGAAACTGCAAAAGCATGCGTGGTTACGCATAAATTCAGGTACCATGTCATTGCCGCAGGCACTAATAATAAGGAACATTATAAAAGTATAAATTACATAATATATATTTAAATATGTCTATAAATATAGAGCAATACAAACGCATATAACTTTTTCATTTCACATATCAGGGTGATATTTTTTAAAGTACAACTGAACAGTAAAAGCAGCCGTAAAAGCCTACGAAATTGGTCGCGAAATTGCAAAATGTTCGCGGTTTCTTTACACAGATATTTTCACTTGATTGTTCACGTATTATCATAATTTTTCTCTAAGAAAATTCAATATTATATGACTGAATTTTATTAATAAACCTGTAGCCATAGTTTGAGATTTTATAATTTTTTAACCTGAAATATTTCTGTCAATCTAAAAGATCTCAAAATGCCTTCTTAGATTATTTAATTAGTAGACTCAGTGCTCTAGTTATCGAGCTCCCTGTTTCTGAATCAAGAAGTAGTGCTATCAATTCCGGTCTCACAACTACAATTTCTTGGAATTCTTTATCAAAAGATATACATGATTATGCTTATGCTTACTGTGTGGCGGCGGCGAAGATTTTAATAGTGGTGAAGCCAAGCAATTCACTGCATGAATGGGCTGGCTCGACCGGGGAAATACCACGACCTCTCAGAAGATCGACGTGAAGTGGCTCATGCTGCGTTTCATTTGGTGAGAGAGATACCCGGAGGCCCACCTCCCTTCCCTATCCTTTCCTATGCTATTTCCTTAAAGGTCGCCAACGCAACAGTAACAATATATGTGTTGCTGGTATTCATAGGCGGCACAGGTTGCTTACCATCAGGTGACACTCTTGCTCGTTTGCCTTTCTGTTCCGTAAAAAAAAGAAGAATACTACTACCGCACTACTTCAATGAAACAAGATTATACATTACTCCTCAAACAAACATTTTATTAAATGCAACTATCCTTATTTAAGTAGGAACATTACAGGGAACACATAATACCATTGAAAAATCCTTTTAATCCAATTAATTATAATAAAGAAGCCAACGTTCGCTATATCACTCTATAGAGGCTCTATAGAGGCTTAGTGCTCCTATTAGTGTAACTTTCCGTCTGAAATATTTTGAAAGTTCTTTTTGAAAGACGCGTTTAACGTTTAACATTAACTAAATCTCGTCCGGTTACTGGGTTTATTTGGAAATATCGTATTTTTTATTATGTTTTATAGCGGCCATACAGGTTTCTACTAAAGTAGCTTATACCATAATTGGTTCGTTGAGTAAGTATCCGGAGGCCTACCCTTTCTGTGCCCTTTCCAAAACGAATCTAAAAGTTCATCACCCATCTAGTCACATACTACCTAGTAAGTGGGTCACCCACTTGACTGTTTGCTTATTAAATAGTATTGCCGTTAAATGGACCTGATGTATGAGGTATTAGTACTAATTAATCACTTAGACGTGAGGTTCTACTTCTAATTTTTATCATAGACTTTAGATTTTTTATATAAATATTATAGACGAGAATGGTGTGAGGTGAATGATACAATTTCAGCCATCTATGTTTATCACACACAACCTTCCTAAAACTGTTTTTTTTTACATATGAAAGTTTTGCTACAATCTTTTTTTGCTTTATATGATGCGGATATATGTCCACATCGCAAATCACATACAGATTTCCTTAATAAAGAATTTATCAGGCGTGTGCAACCATCGCAAACATCATTTGGTTCATCTCGCGTCGTTACACACTCTGAATAATCCCATAGCTTAGATATTAGGCGGAACATTCACGTATCGTCTAATTAATAGACGGTATAGAATTACTTAGATAGCGGCATATAACCTT
The DNA here is from genome assembly GCA_905147225.2 of Euproctis similis. Classification (NCBI taxonomy): domain Eukaryota; kingdom Metazoa; phylum Arthropoda; class Insecta; order Lepidoptera; family Erebidae; genus Euproctis; species Euproctis similis. Next base: position 8,734,416 of record LR990119.1, read on the forward strand.
ACGGCTAGTCTATAACAGAGTAGTCAGGGAGAACAGAGCGTCGTAAGGCACGATTCTTACACATGTTCTTCGAGTTTATAACACAGTGCACACTTGTCGGTTTATAAGGGTCCTGACATTACCAAACCGAACCAAACGTTCGTTTTGGCCATGAGAAGCGTACCTATAATGTATTTATCGGTGAACATTAATCTTTTGCTATGCCAAGTAATGTTGGCGCAACTACTGAATACTTGAGTCGTAGTGTGTATGACACTTATCGCACCTAACGATCGTGATAAAGCACAGGCAGTTGACAGTTTGTTAGACTTACACCCGGAGGCATCATTAATTTGCCCTTACACTTGAGTTGAGTATTACAAGTGGAGCGGAAAGATATAAGATTAATAGTGATACCTCTTACGTTTATATAAAAAAGTAATGTATGATTTGAAAGTTAAATAAATAGAACAAAAAGTTTTAGCTAGTCTAAAATATTTAAGTATATTTAAAGTACTTTTTTACAAAATACAAGTCGTGTCGTTTGACTGGAGGTGTTTGCTTTTAAATAATTAAATTATTGACGTCTTGGCACAGAAACAAAGTTATTTATTACATAAACATATTACATGCATGACTATTGTCTTCAACTCTGGTAGAGGAAAAAAAGAAAAATATCATAATTAAAACTTAATACCAAACCAAGAAAATTATTTATATTGTACTAGTTGACTAGGCAAACTTTGTTTCGCCTCAGAAAATAAATAAAAATTATAATTGCGGGTTATCCCTAAGAGATAGACTTATGCCATTGCGGACTTTGAAGGGGGTGTATAATAATATGGTACCTAGTTTTGATTTATCACTTAGGGATTAATCACCCTAAATGAATTAAAGTGCTAAATATCGAAAATTATTACTGTTTATTTGCTACACCCGCTGACACCCTCGCTTATTTGTTAAAAAACATATCAAAATCTGTTGCGTAGTTTGAAAGATTTAAGCATATAGTCAGCAGAAAGCGACTTTATTTTATAATATGTAATAATAATAATGAATATTAACGGCAAACTAAAATAACAATCATAACATTAGTTCTAACCTAGACTATACATTATACATTGGTAACTACACGTACACATACATACGTTTCGTTATGTATAAATACCAACTAAATCGCACCAATCGCTAGCTGCATAAATGAGCCGGCTCAACCGTTGAAATACCGAAATCACTCAGGATATCAACGAAAAGTAGTACGTTTGGTTTGTAGTCCCACCGCCGTTCCGCCATCCCATCCTATCCCACTTAAATGAGAGCAACGCTACTGTAACACTATCGGTGTTTCACGTTTCTGTGTAGTTTATCAATCGGGTGACCTGCTTGCTTGCTATTCCTTATTCCTATGCCCCCCTATTCCTTAAAAAAAACACTTTACAGAACTTCACTCCAAAAATATATTTAAAACAGACCAATGGTTTATCTCAAAAACTAATATATTTGAGTGCCCACTTGCAATTTTCTCGAAAGGAACAGAGAGAATTAGGACGGTAGACGCAAATGTAAGGTACATTGAGGAAGATGAACTGTTATTTGATTGTGTGGAGACAGTGGAAATGATGGATTCAAAGTAAAGTAAGATAACATACGAAAGGTTAATTTTGTTTTTATCACTGACATTGATGGATTATCAGCTTATATATCAAATATTAAAATATTCGCGCCTACTTTGCAAATTACTAATAGAGAACTAAAATAACAATTCTCAATTGAACAGTGGATTTATTTTTTTCTAAATTATTATAATAAAAATGATTGATTTCTTTAACATCGTTCTTTATTTCTTTCTTTTTAGGTGTAATATTTAGAAGCAAATATTAATAATAATACAAGAGTTTTCCGTATTTTTTTTTATTATTATATTGGAATAACAAAAACTCAACTCAACAATAATTTCTGATTACAACCTAATTGATATTAAATCTTCTTTATTTGGCTTAGGTTTACTTCCCAAACGGAATAGGTGGCGAATTTAACAGTGGTAGAGCCAAGCAGTTCGCTGCATGAATGGGCCGGCTCGACCGGTGAAATACCACGACCTCTCTGAAGACCGACGTAAAGTGGCTCATGCCGCGTTTCGTTCGGTGAGAGAGGTACCCGGAGGCCCACCCCCCTTCCCTATCCTTTCCTATCCCCTATCCCTTAAAGGTCGGCAACGCAACAGTAACACTAAATGTGTTGCTGGTGTCCATGGGTGGCGTTGGTTGCTTACCATCAGGTGACACGCAAGCTCGTTTGCCCTCCTGTTCCATAGAAAAAAAAATGTATTGCCACGCCGGGCACAAAGTTTTCAGCTATCGATATTTATCACACCTAACTTCCGAAAAGAATTTCGAGAAGTCATTGGTTTGAGCTAGGATTCGAAACCACAAATTCTTGAATCAGAAGCGGGGTAGTCGACCAATGAACACACACACTCGACACTAAACTAGTTAATTTTTTTTTTATCAGGCGTATCCACTTACACCTTTCATGCTCTTATCTAGATTTATGTAATTGTATTTTTTACTCCTACTCTAAGTCGTAAGTGCCACTTTTCATAACCAAATGCGTGATGTGTTCGTATTATTTTTAATACTTTCTGAAAACTACAAAATACTCGAACCTAAGAAATTGTGGAAAGGTTTACTAATCAGCTTATTTACACTGGTTATATCTGAAAAGGATAACGTAATTGAATTATTTTTGATCACAAGGTGGATTACTAATACACTTGCCCATCGAGAAAACAATATAATGTCCAATAAAATATTTCACCAGGGTCTTCATATCATTTGAGACATCTTGAAAATTAATGCGTACCTAATATTTTAAAAATGTTAAGAAAGACATAAAAAAAATTCACACGCTTACCGGGAAATGTAAAAAAGACTATGCCTGTCCGGAATTACAGGATAAACAGAATTTATGGGTGTCAGTCCTTAAAAGCAGTTTTCAGAGGAAAAATGAAGATTGCATATCTACTACTTTTGATTTCGGTAATACTTATTGCGTATTTATAGTATTTATATTTTTTATTATCATGGATAGACCCAATAACACTGTAGTCAAAGTCAAAATAACTTTATTTTTATAGGTCTTCACAGACACTTAAAAATAGTCAACAAGTACAGATAATATATTATTTAAAATTAAATACAAACACGAGCGCATGTGGAAAGTGCCTCCGTGGAACAAAAAAGATACGGACGCAATCGCCACGAGTGGCCCCATTCCGAGTGCAGGAGCTATCATGAGAAGAATCGGGCAAGACACTCATGTGCCAAATACCCTTTTAAACCATTTTAAATAAATAACAATATTATTAATACAAATGAAAATAAAGCAGTAGGCTAATAAATAAAAGGTGTAGCAACCAGAATACTTGATAATCACAATTAACTAACCCAACCAAAAACTAACCCAACCAAATAAAAATCAACGTCTTACATGTTAACTAAAAAATTCTATGCGATCTTAGTAGTCGAGTACAACTGACGCGACATCTTTTAATTAGAGTGGTAACATTGTACAACAATTGTGGCGAGTAATAAAACTTAAGGATCATATATTGAACACATTAAGGCAAATTTAAAAGCTATCAGAAATTATTACAGAACGCCTCCACTCCAAAATAAGTGAACAAATTCCAACACAGTGTAGTATGAATGAAAGCCAATCCTAGCCTGGAAAGTATGCAATACGTTTTTTTTTCAGAATTATGTATAAATTACTAATCGTTTAAGAGTCTATAGCTTCATCATCAGCACTTCAGTATCAGATGTTGTTTAAAGCATACCTCCCAAGCAACACGTTTTTTTCTATATACTGCTGAACATTTTACATCGATTAATTGCAGTACTGTCTCCTAACTTCTTACCGTTAAGGAGTTCTGTGGGTTCTTCATCAGCACAACACCCTCGGATATAGATTCAAATATACCTCACAAGCAACTTGCTAGCTCTACATACAACCAAGTAATTTCTATCGGCCGATTGCAGAGCTGTCTTCCAACTCTTAACAGTTATGGAGTTCTGTAGTGTCTTCATCAGCACAACAGCATATTTCTAAGACATCACTATTACGTAACAAAAACACTATACTATTTTCGGTGGATGCCTTCGATCTCTCCTGGTTTCCATTATCAAATCATGATCTAGTGAAAATGGGAACATTTTCGAGGTACCTAAACACAATCCAACAAAAAAACAAATTCGTCCATAATTTACAAAAATATTAGTGAACATATACAGGCTGTGTCGTAAATAATGAATAATGGGTAAACTGGAGTTGGTCCGGATATGAACAGTAAGAAAATATAACGTATATGACACCTAAAGTAGTATTATATTAAAATCAAATAATATACATCTTCAAGAGTATAAAACTAAAAAAACACACGGAGGTACCTTTATTAAATTTGATGAAATGGCAACGGAATCAATTAAAAAGTAGAGAAATTTTCAAAAAGTATAAAGGTCTGCCGTATACCCTGACTAGAAAATACGATTTTCTTATAGTCCCATATCCGGACCAATCAAAATTTACAGATTTACATAATTTACGACAGACCAGAAATAAAATATATACAAATATATATTAAATTTTCCTAACACCTGTCTCTTGGTAGATACCATTAGTTTATCTACTCAGCGTTCATTCCCGAATCGCTATTCAAAATAAATTTTCCACCACGATTTTTTTTGTCCGGAAAATTGGTATTAACGTAAAATAACTTCCATTTTACCCAAATTGTTATTAAATTTTGTATTAATTATCGAGAAATACGAATATTAAAAGCTCTTCAACTAATTGCAAATTAATCATCAAATACTTACCTCTCCTTTTGATAACGTTCACGTCCTTACTCTTATTGGAAAAATACCGGCCAGAGACGATGAGGAGCCGTTAATTGAGGGCTCAATAAAACCTGTAATACATAAAAAGTAGGATTTTTGTCGTCTTGACGGCATTGAGATCGAACTCTTTGAGTCAAGAAGTAGTGGGATCGGATCCACCATCAGGGGTGGGGATAACATGTCGTCCTTTTAGATAATTTATGATGTCAAAATTTTTGTCTGTGGAATTAGTTTGGATGTGGCTAACGTCATTATACGTACGTACGTAACGTAAATGTCAAAGCAAAGTTTGATTTGAGAATAAATCTAAATCACCTTACGGGAAGGCAGAAGGGAAGTTTTGTAATTTCTATACCATGTTCACCTATAAAATAATCATTGACAATAATTGTGTGTGATGGTACCACACAGTTCGATGCATAAATGGGACGGCTTCCCCCCTTAAAAAGGGAACATAATAAAAGTGTTAAGGGTAACACTTTTATTATGTTCCCTTTTTAAGGGGGGGAAGAATAATCTATAAATATAATCTAAACTAATATATAAATAATATAAAAACAAATAAATCTTTATAAGTTTAATTATAAAACAAATTAATTACGTCACGGTAAAAGCTTAATGACGTGTTATTCAAATTAAAATAATATCTTGATAATATCTTGGACACAATATACACAGCGCCCTCTAGTTCCAAGCTAAGCAATTAAATGCTTGTATTATGGATACTAGATAACGGATATAAATACATATATAATTTTTTTTTAAATACATACTTATAATACATAGAAAAACACCCAGACACCACACAAATATTCATGTTTGTCACAAATATTTGTGCTCGGGTGGGAATCGAACCCCTGACCTCATTGCTTCAGCCGGTAGTTTTTACCAATGTGCCACGAGGCCCGTCAAATATATAGTCAAATATATAAATAAATAGTAATGTTACCCATACGAATATATTATTATGGACTTTTTGTGCTATCTATATAACAAGAGATTATGAGTATGATTATAAATAAGTTATAGAATTTATTCCTGGCTCACACCAATGACTTCTGGGAATTCTCTTCGGAAGCTATATGTGATAAACATTGATGACAGACAACATTCTGTCGGTTTTATGGCAATAAGTTCCGCCAGTTATTCGTAACGTAAAAAAATATCGATTGGATACCTTATAACTACTACTTACACCGTCGAATAGAAAAACGAGTAAAGTTATAAAAAATATTCTGAAATGTATTAAATTATACTTTTACTTTTAACTTTACATAAACGCTGAACGTCAATAGCCTTGAAGACTTTCAGCTGTAAAAGTTTTAATTAATATAATGAAAGTTAATATTTTATACTATTGTCTCGGTGCTGAAGTTTTCAGTAGTTGGCCGTATTGTTAACTATGATGAAGTATTCGTTAATAGAATTAGTAGGTGCTTGAAGAAAAAGACCATGGTTGCTTGTTAATTAATACCATAGTGACTTATTAATGTAACATTAAAATTTTTATTATTACGTAAAATTATCGACGTACATAAAGGTTGAGTACACGGCTTCTGAATCCAGAGGTCGGGGGTTCGAATCCTGGCACACACCAAAGGCTTTTCGAAATTAACTTCGAAAGTTATGTATGATAAATATTGATGACTAAAAACATTGTGCCCGATATGGTAATAGGTTCGCCACCTATTCCATTTTGGATGTAAACATAACGGCGAGTCGAGGCTTAACAGCCACTTCCTACACCTTCGGGTAGAAAAAGGCGTGAAGTTATGTTATGTTAAGTAAAGATATCCTACCGACTCTTGAGAAGGGTCCGTCACTAGAAAAAAAAAAAAATTATACTTGCCTATTTTTGGGACCTATGTGCGATAATTGATGTTTTTTTTTTAATAATGTCTATGCTTCACATAATTTATTAGGAAATAGGACTGTCTACACATCTGGTTATAATGACCGTGAAGATATAACGTCTATAAATTCCATTGCCTTTCAGAGTTAAACAAAGTTTAAAGGGGATGACGTCTGATGCGCTTTTAGTTATAAACTTTTCTACGTGACATATTGAAAATGCATTGGATGGTAAGAAGGCTTATCCTGGCACACTTCAAAGTAGTTCCAAGAACTGAGCGCAAAGCAAATTTTCCTTTTCGATCTATTTTCAGACCATTTTGTAAGAGAAAGAAAGCGGATGGATGTAGGAGTCGAGGACGGCCAAGACACACATTCCATGACCAAATAGAACGTGTTCTGGAGGAAGGTGATGTTAAGAGCCTCAAAAACCGACGCGCGTGCATGAAAAGAGTTATGAAAGTCAACGAAGCGAATGAGGCGTGTAAGAATCGTGCCCTATGGCACTCTGTTTTCTCTGCCTACCCCGCAAGGGATTTGGCGTGAAGTTATGTATGTATTTTCTAAGAGTAAAAGAAAATAACATTTTTAAAAATACTTAATCGATGTATAATGTAGTGATAATTTTCGAGTTTGGTACTTTAATTGTAAACGCTAGCTGAACTATAAGTGATAGATCAAAACAATGTACTATATTATTATACACCTATACGTTAGTTTATTTAAGTAAATTAGTTTGTATGCTTCCTATATATATATATATATATATATATATATATATATATATATATATATATATACTAGCTGACCCGGCGAACTCTGTTTCGCATCAAAAGTAATAACTGCTGCCCCGCTATGTTAATACTGCAATATCTTCGACAAATTTGAAGTCGATAGCAGCTATAGGTTAAAAATGGGAATTTTCCATTGTTAACACCCCCGCAACCCCCCTTGTGGGTGGAATTCGTAAAATCCGTTCTTAGCTGACCTCTACTCGGCGAAAGGAATAATCCTACCAAATTTCAAGTCGCTACGCCTTATGGTTCCAGAGATATCGTGATGAGTCAATATATAGGTGGAAATCTCTTATATATATATAGATATATATATATATATATAGTTATTTATCTATGTATGTATGTGAATTCATTTATTTTTACTTAGTCTGTTACAACTAAAAATAAAAAAATATTACATTTGAATTTGGAATCTGTCATTTTTATACGATTGTTCATTGTGTTTTCTCGTTTTGGCGCCAATACATTGTACAATATTTTGCGATATTAAAATGGAGTGGGGTGATAAAGAGAACCGAATCGCTGTGATTGCGTTACAAAAAGCAGGTATGGAGCCAATGCAATTTTTAAAACTCCCCATACACTTGGTATTAGTCAAATGTTTGTGTACCGGGCTATTAATAGGTACAATGAGACCTCCTCTGTTTGTGACAGAAAAAGACCTGGCCATCCACGTAGTGTTCGTACGAAAAAGGTGGTCAAAGCAGTAAGGGAAAGAATTCATGGAAATCCAATACGCAAACAAAAGATTTTATCTCGGGAGATGAAGATAGCACCTAGAACAATGTCGCGTATTTTAAAAGATGACTTAGGACTTGCAGTCTTTCTCGTTTATCCCCATTGCTATAAAAATGCTTATGGCGCTCTTTTCTTTCCACATACCTCGGCCTTGATAATCTTGGCGTGAAGTCGTATTGTTAATGGCGTGAAAGAAAGGAAATAAAACACAAATTGCGCTTGATGTACCGTACCACGGTCACGTACAGACGCCTACAAAAACCTGCAAAGTTTATTGTGTTAATGAAAATAGGATTAGATACACTAAAAAAAGTATTCTATAAAATATACAGATGAGACAAGCAGCATACAAATGTATGTTAAGTTGATAATAAACTTTAGTAACACTGAGACGTTGATTTAATACTTGAAAGGGAAAAGGCGTGAAATAATTTAAATAGATTGAACAAGAGCGAAGACAGAGAGGTATTGTCTGTGAATTACACTCTGTGTCAAGTGCGAGTCGAACATGTATACGTATCCACACCCGAATGTGACAGCTACGTCACAGAATACACAATTCGCGAAAAGATATATATTACTTCAAAGTTAAAAAGGTCGCCTGTTCACATTAAAATAAATGGCTTGTCTTATCAAAGCTCGTATATTTACCACAGAAAGTTTTCGCCGCAAAACTTCTCTATAAAGTAGGTAATTACTCCTGTATAAGTCCTGACTTATTGTCAAAAGTGATCTCCATTTATCCTAGTGGGTTGGCACTGTGGAAACTTTTTTCAATGAACATGCTAATTTCATTTGGTTGAGTCAAATAACTGAGATGATTACTATTATTTTTCCATGTCTAACGTTAACGCTGTTAATTTGATATCCATATTGAAAATTAATGTTATATTATACTTAGTCTGGCCATAAATACTGTTACAACTAAAAATAAAAAAATATTACATTTGAATTTGGAATCTGTTATTTTTATACGATTGTTCATTGTGTTTTCTCGTTTTGGCGCCAATACATTGTACAATATTTTGCGATATTAAAATGGAGTGGGTTGATAAAGAGAACCGAATCGCTGTAATTGCATTACACAAAGTAGGTATGGAGCCAAATGCAATTTTTAAAACTCTCCATACACTTGGTATTAGTCAAATGTTTGTGTACCGGGCTATTAATAGGTACAATGAGACCTCCTCTGTTTGTGACAGAAAAAGATCCGGCCGTCCACTTAGTGTTCGCACGAAAAAGGTGGTCAAAGCAGTAAGGGAAAGAATTCGAAGAAATCCTGTCCGCAAGCAAAAGATTTTATCTCGGGAGATGAAGATAGCACCTAGAACAATGTCGCGTATTTTAAAAGATAACTTGGGACTTGCAGCCTATAAGAGGCTGGTCATTTATTAACTGATAATTTAAAAAAGAATAGGGTGTTAAAATCTAAACAACTACTGAAGCGGTACGCAAAGGGAGGTCACAGAAAAATATTGTTTACGGATGAAAAAGTTTTTATAATTGAGCAACAGTTTAACAAACAAAATGACCATATTTATGCTCAAAGCTCTAAGGAAGCTTCCCAATTAGTTGACAGAGTGCAACGTGGGCATTATCCGACTTCAGTGATGGTTTGGTGGGGTGTTAGCTACAAAGGAGTGACTGAGCCATATTTTTGTGAAAAAGGTATCAAAACATCGGCACAAGTGTATCAAGATACCATTCTTGAAAAGGTAGTCAAGCCCCTTAACAACACCATGTTCAATAACGAAGTATGGTCCTTCCATCAAGACTCGGCACCTGATCATAAAGCTCGGTCCACTCAATCTTAGTTGGAAGCGAACGTTTCGGACTTCATTAGAGCCGAAGACTGGCCGTTGTCTAATCCCGATCTTAATCCACTGGATTATGATTTGTGGTCAGTTTTAGAGAGTACGGCTTGTTCTAAACGTCATAATAATTTAGAGTCCCTAAAACAATCCATACGATTGGCAGTGAAGAATTTTCCCATGGAAAGAGTGCGTGTTTCTATTGATAACTGGCCTCAACGTTTAAAGGCCTGTATTGCAGCCAATGGAGACCACTTTGAATAAGCTTTTTATATTTTATATCGTTCTATATTTATGTATTAAAGTAACGCACTGTAAAAGTAATAAATGCTATTTGCAATTAAAAAAAAATGTTTTTCTTTGTTACAATATTTATGGCATGACTAAGTATATTTACTCGGTTCGGTGGCCTGAAGGTTTATCACCCCGCTCCCGAAACAAATTATTATTATATTTCTGGTCAAAAAATTACACTACTTTGGTATAAGAGGCATCGCTTTGGATTTTCTCATTTCTTAACCGAGTGACTTATCGCTCAGATAAGAAATGAGAAGATCCAAACTTCGTTTTCCGTTAACATCTACTCGCTAAACACAATCACAAAGCTATCAAATGGATCAAATGTACTAATTTGAGACCTTTCCTGTTACTTTTGCACATTAATGATCTACCTCATCTTGTTAAAAGTCAACATAAAATAGTTTTGCTTGCAGATGCCCACCGTGTCCACTACTAGGCTCCATAAAATCGCTAGATCGCTAGGTGGACTATGTCGACCGGAACGGGACGGAACAGAGGAAGGAAGTGACAAGCGGGGTTCCGCAGGGGTCCATGCTCGGGCCCCTGCTGTGAAACCTCGCATACGATCTGGTCCTGCGCACCAGTCTGCCCCGTGGCGTAAGTGTCGTTTGGTACTGTTATAGACATACAATGTATCCCTTTTGGCCATCCCTGCACTCTACTATGCTACATCAGCATTTTGCCGCTATGTCCGCACAGACCGTCCATCCACACATCAGTCTCATTCCAACTTCCTAATACGACGGCTGTCCTAATTAATAATCAAGTCTTATAATTTCTTTTTTAAAAAACCATTTTCCTAGAGGCTCATAACATTTGGTGGCAGCGTAAAGGGATTGAAAAAATAATCCCCGGAACGTCTCAATTGAAATCGACGCGTGTGTGTAACAGTGTCTCAAAGTTTCTCAAAATACATAAAACTTCATGATTTTAAATAGAACGACGCGAGTGTGTGTTACTTTTCCAAGCAATCTAAAACATTGTGTGGTCATATTCGAGAAGATTATTGTGGAAGGCCCATTGCTGGGCATAAACCGTGCTAAAGCCAGCTCTCAACTAGTTCCAGTAATATTATCCTACTGTCGCGTAATTGCCGATACTGTGACACGATTTCTTCAAGAAACTGTGGTCGCGGCGATACGACACCTATGCAGATACAACTGCAAAATTCTACGAAGTCTCCGAGACAGGATGAAGACTGTTATCGCGCTATCATTCCTGTGAGTTATTCTTTATTCATACTTGGTCATTGCAATCATTTTACTTACATACTTTGTACTTCTACTTTGTAATTTTACTTTGTACTTTTACTTTGTATTTTTGCTTTGTATTTTTATTTTCTTTTGTGTACTCTGTTTCAATTGTCGTGTTTAAATTCAAATTTATTTATCATTTAATCGATTCTACTATAAATATTCAAAATGGCTGAGAGATCACAGAGTCCTAAATTCGAAAAGCCCGAATTTATAATTACGGCAGACACTGAGGAGGAGGACCGAACTCACTGTCCTCCACCACAGGGACCAGGCACTAGATCTAGAAAAAAATTATTGTATCCAAATTAGAAGTCGATTTGTCTACCCTATTAAAGTTCATAAAACCTTTCGACGGGTGTAGAGAAAAACTTAATTCATTTTTAGTAAATTGCAACAATGCTTACGAGTTAGCTTCCGAGTCTCAAAAGGACATTTTATTTAAATATATATTGTGCCAATTAGAGGGCAAGGCAGAAACGGCCTGCTCCATTAAAGAATTTAGTAACTGGCAACAGTTAAAAGACTTCTTAAAAATGCAATTCAGCGAAAGAAAACACTACGCACATCTTCTCACAGACTTACAAGAGTGTAAGCAACAAATTAACGAACCCGTAAGTCAGTATGCTCTTAGAATCGAGACATGCCTATCACAATTATTAACAGAAATATCTTTAACACACGGTAATAAAAGTAGAGAAATGATAGGAAGAACCGCAGCCATGGAGGAACTAGCCCTCCATCATTTTCAAATGGGACTAACACCCCGCATTTCCGATATAGTTAGATGTAAGCCGAATAAAACGCTAAACGAAGCTATTAACATAGCAATTTGCGAAGAAAAGATCCAGCAATCTCTAGCTAGGCAACGGTCAGGCCCATCTATACCTCAAGAAAGGACAGCTTTTCCTAAATCAAATAACAACTCATTTACACGCCGAACCCAAAATCAATCACCCTCCGCGTACACTAACCAAGCTAACTCCAGCATAAATTCAAACCGTTCATATAATAATAACTCCTCGAACCTATTTTGTAGATATTGCAAGGCCCCCGGCCATACCTTAGAACAATGTCGCAAACGTCAATACAACAATGAACGGTTCAGAATCGAACAAGGTCCTTCAAAGACACCTCAACGAATCCATGTTATCCACGATACCCCTGATGACCAGCATTATGTAGAAATAACTGACGGCTACGACACCGTCGACTCTGTAACAAAAAACGAGTAACCGTCTCGCCTAGGTGTCGGACGGGACCTTACAAACTAACAAACGACACCCCAAAACTTATCGCTAAACCCAAGCTGACCCCGCTACATGGGCGTCAACATACGACTCTCTCAAATCCAGTGCAGCCATCGGTACATGATGAGCTGCCAAATCGCACAGAATCCAGGCAAAATACTAGTTCGCCAATATCCACTGTATCCAAGCAGAATAATAAACTGCCAAAACTCACTGTATCCAAGCAGAATACTAAACTGCCAAAACTCACTGAATCCAGGCAAAATACTAGTTTGCCAATATCCACTGTATCCAAGCAGAAATCTGAACTGCAAAAAATCACTGAATACAATGTATTCGAAATAACGAATTATCCTGCAACGATGTTACTGCCTCATGTGCTCGTTGATTCGTCTGTATCAGATATTCCCTTATCGTTACTGGTAGATTCAGGTTCATCAGTAAGCTTAATAAAACACTCTTCCTTGCAGAAATATCCAAAGCTAGTTAATAACAAAATCCAATTGAAAGGTATAGACTCCTCTGAAGAAGCTATAGAAACCAGAGGTCACTTTCAATTAAAATTGCACCTACCAAAATCCAACGTAGCACATAAATTTCATGTAACTGATAAAATATATCTACCTTACGACGGAATAATAGGCTCCGATATGCTCAACGCATTTAGCTGTAACATCGACTATACCCATGACCTACTTCATCTCGCTAAATCGTCCCTTAAACTATATTTCCATGATCCTGCATATTTAATTCCTCCAAGAACTGAAACCATTATTGAATGTTCTGTCCGTAATCCAGAAGTAAAAACAGGACTAGTTCTTGATCAGAAACTCTCCGAAACCCTCTTAATCGCTAATAGCATTGTCCAAGTAAAAAAAAACAACAGGATAAACATATCGGTTATAAATACTTCAGAAAAACCTTTCACACTAAATTCAAACCTAAACCTTGAACTTATTCCTATTACCTTGCAACAATTCCCAGAACACCTTCCTAACACTAGTTCCATTAATCATATCACATCTAACTGCGCTACTAGAACCGACGAAGTACTAAAACAATTGCGTGTTAGTCACCTGAATAGCGAAGAGAAAGACGCCCTTTTCCAACTATGTTCTGAATTTTCTGATATCTTCCACCTACCTGACGAAAAACTCACCTTCACGAACGCGCTCAGGCATGATATTAAAACTACAACCGACATACCTATCCACACTAAAACTTACCGATTCCCCGAAGTCCACAAAAATGAAGTGCGAAACCAAATAGACAAGATGCTTCAACAAAATATTATTGAACCATCAGACTCTCCATGGTCGTCCCCTATATGGGTCGTGCCAAAGAAACTTGACGCATCAAACACGCAGAAATGGCGTGTTGTGATCGACTATCGAAAACTAAACGACATTACCATTGGTGACACTTATCCTATACCTCCGATCACAGAAATCCTAGACCAACTAGGTAACAGCAAATACTTCTCCACCCTAGATCTCGCATCCGGATTTCATCAAATTTTATTAAATGAGGCCGACAAATCCAAAACTGCTTTTACTGTCCCAGAAGGACATTTTCAATTTACTAGAATGCCATTCGGTCTCAAAAACGCTCCTTCGACGTTTCAAAGACTAATAACTATATACTATATACTAATGAACTCAGCTCTGTCGGGACTGCAAGGTACCAGATGCTTCGTCTATTTGGATGACATCGTATGCCATGGTTTTGACTTGCGTTCCCATATTTCAAACCTTAAATCTATTTTTCAAAGAATAAGAAACCACAATCTGAAACTACAACCCGACAAATGTGAGTTTCTCCGTCATGAAGTATGTTACCTAGGCCATGTCATAACAGAACAAGGCGTAAAGCCCAATCCTGACAAAATCCACGCAGTTACTAGATTCCCCGTACCAAAATCACCCAAAGATATAAAATCATTCCTTGGACTGGTTTCCTATTATCGTCGTTTCATACCTGATTTTTCTAAAACAGCGAAAGCCCTTACTAGTCTCTTAAAGAAAGATGTAGCCTTTAAATGGGAAAACCAGGCACAACTCGCCTTTGACACCTTGAAACGAAAACTGACAACTGTACCCTTATTAATATATCCTGACTTTACTAAACCCTTCATTCTCACTTGTGATTGTTCAAACCATGCTGTGGGAGCCATCCTCTCACAGGGACAAATCGCAAAAGATCAACCCGTAGCATATGCGTCACGAACTCTTAACAAAAGTGAGTGCAATTATAGTACGACAGAAAAAGAACTGTTAGCTATACTTTACGGCTGCAAAACGTTTCGTCCTTATCTCTATGGTAACAAATTCCAAATTGTCACTGATCACCGACCACTAAGGTGGCTCTTTAACCATAAAGACCCCAGCAGCAAACTCCAACGCTGGCGGTTAAAACTAGAAGAATATGATTACGAAATAGTCTACCGTAAAGGCAAACTAAATTCCGCTGCTGACGCACTCTCTAGATACCCCGTAAACCCTATCCTCCCTGAAAATAAAAATGACCTGAATCCTAATATTATCGATGACGCTCAACCAACCTCTATAGAATCTCCTCTGCCAGAATTTTCACAGGAGAGCCTTGAAGAAATTTTAGGTACTGCCTGTAGCCCAACTGATGACCTGAATATCGATCTCAACCTACTAGACGACTCAACTCCTATAGAACCTGTACGACCTGTTGACATTCCTTCGACATCAATAGAAACGCAAACTGAAACTGAACAGCATCAAACAACCTCACCAGTCCCTTCACTACCAAATATAGAAAACCTTTCAATCACAGAAATCACACCTTCACACGATGACACATATAGTAAATTCTTAAAGTCACCTGAAACATCACGAAACACTTTTATCACAGAACACAATGAGCATTTACTCAAAGGGGCGCAAAACTTAGTAATTATACCTACGTCAATAGACATGGACGAGTCCATGCCCTATGTAAAAGAAATCCTCGATAACTGTCCAATCAGTAAACGTGAGGAATTCCTGAAACAAGAAAGATCTCTTCACTCTTTTTTACCACTTAATATCTAAAATAAAACTTTTCTTTTCCTTTTTACTAAGGTGCACCATTTTGATGACCATTCTTACCCTGATATATTTAAATCACTGAAATGCGCTCGTGACGAAATTATTATATCCTATCCTACGATTCATGAGATCAGTACCTCTGATTTTAGAAACCCTTTTGATAAACACTCCTTCACTAAAATATATAATATGTTCAGCTATTTATTCGACAGAACGAATATAAATATCCATATTTATCATAACAAAATTATATACCCCGCTCTAAATGAAATACCAAAGATTCTCAAAGAAAATCATGATATTCCAATAGCAGGACATTTAGGAGCAATAAGAATGCTAAGCCGCATCAAAGACAAATTCTACTGGAAGAATATGCGTAGCGATATCGAAAATTATATAAAAAAATGTTCTTCCTGCCAAACTAACAAAGCTCTACGCAAAATTAACAGAGCCCCAATGACAATAACGTCCACTTCAACTTCCCCGTTCGAGAGAGTATCTATCGACATTGTAGGGCCATTACCTGAATCCGGCACTGCAAAGCTCAAATTCATTCTAACCATGCAAGACGATCTCACGAAGTACTCTGTAGCCTACCCTCTTCGAAGCACCACTGCCGAAGAATCAGCCGAAAGCCTCTTACATTTTATAACCGTATTTGGAATACCCAAACAAATTCTCACCGATCAAGGTACGAATTTCACAGCCGAACTTTTTAAAAGGACATGCGACTTTCTAAAAATCAAGCAACTCTGGTCGACTCCCTATCACCCACAGACGCAGGGCGCTCTTGAAAGATCGTATTCTACTCTTAAAGAATACCTAAAATCCTAGGTCAATGAAAATCAAGATAACTGGCCGAGATACGTGTATACTGCCATGTTGGCGTATAACACCGCGGTACATTCTACTACACATTATTCACCTTCGGAGTTATTGTTCGGACACAAGCCACGAATACCGGACTCCATTTATAATGATTGTTCTGAAACCACATATCCGGAATACGTAAAAATGTTAAAACACCGTCTGAAACATACCCGGGATAGAGCTGTGGAATTTATTCAAAAATCGAAAACATACTCAAAAAAAATTACTATGATACCAACACTCGCCAAATTGTGTACAAAGTAGGCGAGTACGTCATGTTAAAAAATCATCTTAGGCTCCGCAAAGCCTTATCACCTGTGTGGAAAGGCCCGTATAAGATCGTTAAAATACATGGCAACAATACGTTATCACTACTCATTAATAGAAGACACGTAAGACATCACTTCGACGAAGTGAAGCATGTGGAAACACAGTAAAGCCTGGACAAATCGCAAACTGAGTTATCAGTTTATATACCTATATATACACAAATGATTAGTTTAACGAAACAAATTTATTTTACATTGTTTTATTTTAAAGTATATAGATTTAAACTTATTAATATAATTATACACTTCGTATTAGTATAAGTAGTGTAGAGGCAAATATTATATAGGCATACATCTCCTTTACTTGCAGCATACTGGCACAGGGTCGCTCGAAATTTACATCATTCGATATATCACATATCGAACACCATATACAAAATATCAACTCAGTATTAATTATTAGAACAAATATGAATTCCATTTTAAACAGTTTAGAAGCCTCCATACTCACACTCTCATTTCAATTACAAGATATAACGAATGCTATCACAATGTGCAGTCAAAACATCCTGCATCCGAGCATGTTATCACCCACATATTTGTACCAAGAAATTGTCGATAACTATAGATACTAGCCTGTAGATATTAAGTTACCTGTAAGTCTAGCATTAAATAATATTCATATACTTATGAATATTTCTAGATTAGTATGTTATAGTGTAAACAATAAGATCGTTTTATTTTGAAGATACCTTTAGTGTCCCATAAGGAATACAATTTATTTCATAACTTAGCGTTACCCATTCCACACGACAATGTAAATCCATCTTCTTTTAGCTTTGTAATACCAAGTAATAGATATATTGCAATGACCAAAGACAAAACAGAATACTGTAACCTTGACTCACTTAAGGAATGCATAGCGATAAGCCGATACGAGTACGTCTGCGACGTCCCGTGGGTGTTCCCTACGAGTGCGAACCCGAGCTGTGAAAGTGAATTAATATCAAAAGTGATAAGTGTTTTACCAGTGCAGTGCAAAACCGATTTTATTCATGGATATATAAACTTGTGGAAACCACTCCATAACAATAGCTGGATATATATACAATCGCAAAAAAGTAAATTACATATTGAATGTCGTGATAAAAAGATAACTGATTTGAACATCATTGGCACAGGAATTCTAAGTATTCCGAAATAACCGACCGAAGTAACCTAAATTTAATAGTATAAAATGGAACATAACTGTTGTCCATTCTGACTTTAATTTAATAAACGATTCATCTTGTACGTTAAGTAAGTTTAGCAATAAGTTAACGAGTAATGAGCCCCATTTGAAGTTACAAAATATCGATCTAGATATTTTTACACAAGATAATTCAAAATTAAAATCCTTGTATGACGACACAAACAAAATTTTAAATGAGCACACTCTAATTAAATATGAGACTCATTACTCCATCGTAACATTAATAATAATAATTTTGATTGTTCTATTTTGTATGTATAAAATATTTTTATGTATTAAATCAAACAGCCGTCTCTCCCATCTGTTTCCCAAACTCTCCCGCTCAGTTTCAATAGATTCACCATCAGAACATACTCCAGACCTGTAATCCCTGTCAAAATGAACAAACACCCCATAGAAATGGAAAATATATCATCTCCCAGCATCAGGAGAAATGTGTAAGCTTCCGTAGAAGTTTTCCTAAACATCGATGATCAACCCCGATGTTTAGTCTTACCCGGGGAGGTGTTATTGACATACAATGTATCCCTTTTGGCCATCCCTGCACTCCACTATGCTACATCAGCATTTTGCCGCTATGTCCGCACAGACCGTCCATCCACACATCAGTCTCATTCCAACTTCCTAATACGACGGCTGTCCTAATTAATAATCAAGTCTTATAATTTCTTTTTTAAAAAACCATTTTCCTAGAGGCTCATAACAGTACGCAGACGACACCCTGGTGGTCGCCACGGGGACCGACTTCGAGCGTACGCTCAGGTTCGCCGAGCTGGGCGTAGCAATCGTTGTCAGGCGAATCCACGGGCTGGGCCTGGAGGTGGCGCCTCACAAAAGTGAGGCGTTGTGTACCGGCTTACCTGGAGCCGGGAATCACCGGCCTCGCGGATCCAGGTGGGTGACACGGCTGTCCCGGTGGGCAGGTACATGAAGTACCTCGGCCTCACCCGGGACAGCCGCTGGAGCTTCGAGGAGCACTTCGTGCGGATGGTCCCCCGAGCGCGACGGGTGGCGGGCGCGCTTCATCGCCTGCTGCCCAACCTCGGGGGACCGAGAGAGGGAGTTCGCCGCCTCTATGGTGGCGTTGTGCGGTCCGTGGCCCTATACAGAGCCCCCGTTTGGTCGCGAGACCTCGCGGGGGCCTCCCGCTCCGCTCTGCTGAGGAGCCTGGAGCGGATCTTGGCCATACGGAGCGTACGGGGCTACCGTACCATCTCATACGAGGCGGCGACGGTCCTCGCGCGTTTCCCCCCCTTCATCATCCTGGCCGAGATGTACGCAGCCGCGTACGATCTCGGCCGGGGAGGGGGGGACCCGGACGCGGGGGGACACGAAGTGGGGAACCGGCGCGACGCGCTGGTCCTCCAGGGCTGTGCGCGACAGCGCGCCGTCGAAGCCGTCCTGCCCCACCTCGAGGCCTGGGCGCTCCGCAAATGGGGCACTGTCACCTACAGGTTGACTCAGATACTCACCGGGCACGGGTGCTTCGGTGAGTATCTGAGTCGAATATAACGCGAAGAGACGGCGAGATGCCGCCATTGCGCATCCGACCTGGACTCGGCCCAGCACACACAGGAGGTCTGCCCGGCCTGGGCGGCCGAGCACCGAGTCCTGGTCGACGGGATCGTGCGAGACTTGTCCTCGCCGGCCGTTAGTCGCGGCAATGCTGGCGGGCGAGGAGGAGTGAAGGGCTGTGGTCTCCTTCTGCGAAGCTATGATGCTCCAGAAGGAGGCCGCCGAGCGGGGTCGGGAGAGAGCCGATCCCGCTCGAAAGCGGCGGCGGCGAGCTCAGTGATCGCCACCGCCGACGGGCCGCGAAGGCGCACACTCCGCGGGTGCGCCCGGGTCGCAGCCCGGGAAGGATGACCCCTGGTGCGGCTGGGGAGGGTCGTCGGGGGCTCCGCAGGCCACGCGCTTTTTTACAGCGCGCGGTTGGAGCCGCCCCGCCCGGGGAAGCCTCGCTGAGGCTCCCCGAGGATGAGTACCTCCTCGTGACAGAGGGGAGGCGATGGCGGGGTGGACCAGGGGGGTTTATCCGAATCCTGGACCACCCCAACGCCGGAGGAAGGCCACCGCGAGGTTTTAGTGGTAACCTTACGAGCGGATTGCAGTTTACTGTTTTGGGAGTCCCACACTACCCCCTGCCGTACCCAGGCGGGGGGTGTGCATAAAGCATTTCCTCACGTTAAAAAAAAGGACTTCCGATCATATATATGTGCGCAGAATATTTACCTAAGAAACGAATACTTACATTTTATATATCGTGATATCTTTTGAATTAAATGTCTGAATTGAATAATTCAAAAACTTCTAGAAAGGTAATGAATTTATGTTTTTATTAAAGTAATTTATTTTGAGAAGAATCAATACCAAGGTACAAAATAAAGCATCTTTAAAACGACATCAATTTAATTATTTTAAAAAATTCAAAAAACACTTATTGTGAGATAACTACAATGGTTAGATATATGGTGTCGCGACCTTTTTTGTGTACATGTTCTGTAAAAGTGTAGTACATTGTTTTGTTCTAGTTTTCGCAGCGTATGCATTGTAAGCATTTTTTTCGGGTCATTTTCTTACACCTTGGGTTACATTATTGGACTTATAGCAAGGATCCTCTAATTTATATGAAAACATTATATAGCCTAAAGCCTACCATCGATAAATGGACTATACACCAGTGAAAGATTTTTAATAAGCCGTAGCAATGGAGATGACACAACGCTTTATTTTGAGACCTTTCCTTTTACTTTTGCGTATTAATAATCTACTATATCTTGTTAAAAGTAAACAAAATAGTTTTGTTTGCAGATGCACCACCATGTCCACTACTGGGCTCCATAAAATCTCTAAACCGCTCTCAGGTCAATATTTATACTTCTAAAATAAACTTCCCAACGCCGCGGTTGAATTATCCATGGGTAAATTTTAAGAATTAATCAAAGGGTTTACTTCTGTATCGCCGATTACATAAATGATGAAAAAGTTTCGAAATTAAATTGCTCTTTTTGTATTATGTTGATTGTAACTAATACAGCAATATTGTTAAATTGACAACTGAAAAGAGTCGGCCTTGAGTTTCTTGCCAGTTCTTCTCAAGAAGTATTGACGCCAGAACTGGCACTTAGATTCTCATTCACATTCCAGACAGTGTGATGAAAGGGAATCTAAACTCCACAGATTTTAGATAGTAGGTTTGTATCACGATTTTAACTGCTTTGTAAAGTCTAAGGAATAAAGAATATGTTAAATGCATTTTGAATTTGATTTATTGACTATAATTATCTTTCATTTCTTCCTTTAATAAATATCCTAATCGCTTGGTGCAGGATATATGCAGGACAACGTCTATCCGGTCCACTAGTAACTACACTCGAGAGCAATGAATCCGGGTCACTTAAAGAATCCTAAAAATCTCGGAAACTAAAAATGCTAGGTTAATGCAATAAATTGTATTTAATAGACAATGTAATACTCCTTAAATGAAGGTATTAAAACTTCTTAGTTATTGTAAAGTTATATCATAAAAAAATCAAATTTGAAAAAGGGCCACTTTCGAAGATGGAACTACGAAATTACAGCATTTGGTTTTGCTTTTGTTTGTAATCTGTCATTTATGTGGGTACATAAACCATGTTGATAGTGCTCTATATTCATTATTCAAGCTGAAATTATGTCGCTTACGCCTGAAGAATGCACCAGAATACTTACAATGCTGGAAACCGGCCGGAGTCAGCGCGATACAGCCAGGACTGTTGGTGTGTCGCTGTCAACAGTACAAAGAGTTCTCCGACGTTACGAAGAAACTGGTTCTAACCTACGCAGACCAGGAACGGGCAGAACCAGGTATACCACAGCACGAGAAGACCGATACTTGGTGAACACCATGCTTCGAAATCGCTTTCTCACAGGAACTGAACTCACCAATCAGTTTCGACGCCTCGGAGGAAGTAACCCAAGTGCATGGACAGTAAGACGTCGGCTTGCTGAATCTAACTTAAAACCCCTTAGACCTGCAAACGGCCCTAAACTGGAGCGTGGGCATCGTATTTCAAGACTAAGATATGCCCAGAGCCACGTAAATTGGAGTATTGAAGATTGGTCAAAAGTTATGTTCTCCGACGAATCAAAATTTATGCTCTACAAGCACGATGGAAGACACAGAGTGTATCGAAGACCAGGGGAAAGATTCAAGCAAGCATGCATCGAGGAAAAAGTAGCCTACGGTGGTGGG
Source organism: Euproctis similis (assembly GCA_905147225.2). Classification (NCBI taxonomy): domain Eukaryota; kingdom Metazoa; phylum Arthropoda; class Insecta; order Lepidoptera; family Erebidae; genus Euproctis; species Euproctis similis. Next base: position 8,756,977 of record LR990119.1, read on the forward strand.
TCTGTACTTGTGTGGGCCGGAATTTCTTCTGAAAGTCGCACAGAGCTGGTGATCATAGAAAACGGCTCTTTAACTAGCGTAAGATATGTGGAAGAAATCCTCAATGATCACGTTGGTCCATTTATGGTCAATTTAGGTGAGGATGCTATATTTATGCATGACAATGCCCGACCTCATACAGGTAGGATTGTGAATGACTACCTTCAAGAGATGAACATTACTCGTATGGAGTGGCCAGCGCGCAGCCCGGATATCAACCCGATCGAGCATGCTTGGGACGAGCTAGGCAGATGCGTAAAACAACGAAACCCTCCCCCAATCACGCTTCGTGAGCTCAAAATTGCTCTCACAGAGGAATGGGAGAATATTCCCCAAAATCGTATAAGGAACTTGGTGTACAGCATGCCAAACCGCGTAAACGCAGTAATGGAAGCACGAGGAGGCAATACGAAGTATTAAAATTCAAGAAAATCGTAATAAAGTTCAAAAATTTCATGTTTCCTATTTTTGTTTTAAGAAGAGATCAGCAGATTTTTTCTTTATGTAATTTTGTGTTAATAAAATGTATGGTGACTCATATTTTTTTTACTTTCATTTAAGGAGTATTACATTGTCTATTAAATACAATTTATTGCATTAACCTATCATTTTTAGTTTCCGAGATTTTTAACATTCTTTAAGTGACCCGGATTCATTGCTCTCGAGAGTATATAAATATAATGAAAACTATATAATTTCCGTAAAAATAATATTTCCGTATTAATAAATAAATTAACAGAGATGGTCCGATTCAAGACAAATCCATTAGTCACCACTTACGACACCCGTGGGTAGAGTTGAGTTGACAGTATCCTCTAGAGTGCCATCAACCAGCAATACGAATACTATCTACAATAAATCAGATTTTATTTTAAATTCTTAAATAGCAATAAGCGTTTTTAATACTATCCCAGCGCTGGAAAGTGACGGAATTCAATTACATGTTTATAATTTCACATTTATGAAACTCGTTCAAAACGAATATTACAGTTACAATCGAAGTCGAACATCGGCATGAAGTGTCTCGTGCCGCGTTTCGTTCGGTGAGAGAGGTATCCGGAGGCCCGATCCCCTTCCCCTTACTCTCTTAAAGGACGGCAACGCACCACGGGGTTCATGGGCGGTGAGTAGTTGCTTACCATCACTTGCTCGTTTGCCCTCCTATACCATGAAAAAAACACTCTTCAACTAATAGGTTTATTCAAAAACAAGGATTACGCTATAATAATATTTATAAAATATATTTAACATATCCAAAGTTATGGTGCTCTGTTCTCTCTGCCTACCCCGTAAGGGACTTGGCGTCAATTTACGACGTGTTATATTTTAGTATCTAATTCATTTGTAACCATTGGTTTTTCTATAGTTATATCTCGATGGTTTTCGCATTACATTAAAAATGGAAAATGAATAGAAATACATTACGTATACCAAATATTTTGCTATAAGCTTATTTTCCGGAAGTATAAAGTCTTTAGCGATCATATATGATTAAGCTATGTTGCTCAAGTAAGAATTTCTAGAGCTACTTCTAATACGCTTAAGCACTTTCTAGTACACAGTAATCTCATTTAGAACGATTCACACGGACACAACAGCAACTAACGAAGACTTGATGTCTATAAGATATAATTCAACATTTTTATTTTTTTACAAAAGAACACAATATTTATAACTTAATCAGTTTAAAAAATATAAGCAATATAAAAAAGGATAATTTTTCTCAAACGACTGCAGTATTGTATGTAATTATATGTGGTATGCAGTAAAAAAGGCAGACTTGATTCTTTTAGACTTAATCTATATTTTTTTGCTGGTCAAAATCTTAAAGTAAGATATTTTTTTTTATGGGATAGGAGGGCAAACGAGCAGGCGTGTCACCTGATGGTAAGCAACCAACGCCGCCCATAGACACCAGTAACACATATAGTGTTACTGTTGCGTTGCCGACCTTTAAGGGATAGGAAAGGATGGGTCTTCTGAGAGGTCGTGGTATTTCACCGGTCGAGCCGGCCCATTAATGCAGCGAACTGCTTGGCTCTACCACTGTTCAAAGATGAAAGAGAAAAAAATACTTTACATTACCTTTCATTAAAAATGAAATAAAGAATATTCAATCTCATCAAACATTACCTACTACTGACGTAAGTACCTAATTAAATGTAAACTTTTGTTGAGTCGTCTTCAGAGACTTACTTTTGTCGAGTAGAAGAAATGAAAGAACTCACACTTTTCCTCACTACTCAATTATTACTTTTTTCACAAAACCTCGTTATACTTGGAATACTTCAGGTGTATTTATTTTAAGTCAAAGAAGAAGTCACTGTGCATTTAATTATTTTTACAGACAATTTTTCTAATTCTTTGTACAGCATATGTAGTATTAAATTATTCTTAAGCACCAGTTAAACAACATTAAAAAAAATACCATACATATATTTTTACTTGGATGATAAAATTTTTTAAAAAAATATTATTAAAACCATTTCAAAGTTTTTTCGTTAAAAAGGTGTCTAATGTAGTTGCAGTCATGATTCAACTCTCGTAATCAAATAATTCAGATATTGAGTTAGACTACTTTCTGATCTCTAATTCTTGTTTGTGTCATCACAATACCTAAAGTATTGTGATGACACAAACAAACAAAAATTTGAGATATTATTTTCACTTACCTTTACCTTCTAAAACTTGGGCCTCCGGGTACGTCTCTCACCAAACGAAACGCGGTTTTCAAATGGCATTTAGTGCAAGCATTTTGCAGAGCAAAAAAACACGCATTACCACAGATACACTACACTTAAAAAGCTTTGCTATCTCGATCACGTTTTCCCGGTATATTTTTATGCGAAATATGGTTGATGAAATAAAAATAAAAATGTCCGTCAATATTTCTTTTGTCATGTAAATAATACGTATGATTGAAATTGACAAAGGCTTCGACGGCACATATCAATCTTCTAATAACTAATTCAAATTCTTATAAATGCATTTTTTTTGACAAATATTTGGGACTACAGTGTTAATAATTTTTGTACTGGGCATAAACAAGTGAAGAATGAGAAGATTTTCTGTGTATGTTCTATGAAAGATTTTTAAGCAAAAATTTTTTTAAACCATTTCATAAGAAATGATTTTTATATGAAATAGGTGGAGAAAAGAGCAAGCGAGTAACCTGATGGTAAGAACTGCCGTTGCCCATTACCAAACTTGCAACACAGACAGTGTTACCGGCCTTTAAGGGAGTAGGAAGGATGGGGAAATAGGGTGGGCCTCTGAATACTAATCTCACTTTACGTGGATATACTGAGAGGCCGTGGTATTTCACTGGTCGATCATTTTTTGCAGCAACACGCACACACGCACATTTTTAAATGGTAATAATCGTATTTTCAATGTCCTATACGATCCTTACGTAAATACAGTTAAAATATATAACTATTGTTTAAATATAAATAAAATCTAAATACCACTATAATTAGACCCTTGCTGGGTAGACAGAAAGGACGTGACGTGTAGTCGTGTCTTTAGCAATCTGCTAAAGACACGACTATTACGGCGACACCACACAGTTTTGAAACTCTTTTCTTACCCTGTCTAGATTTGCAAGGTTCACTTTCCGCTAGAATACATTAAATCAGTCTTCTTTAACTCCTATGTCTGTTCTTTGCATTGTATATCTTCTTAGCCAGTCTCATATCTATTGGTCGTTCCACGTGCATTTCCGAATGGATTAAATTTAAATATTATACTCAAAATGCATAAAATATTAATATATAAATTGAAAATTTAATTTCTAAGAAGCACCTTTGTCTATAAACGCATTTATTGTAATAGCTAAATCTACAACAGAACAAAACTATTTGATTTCGTGATATCAAGCCTTTTGTAGCCGAAGATAGGCAGCGGATGTTACGCTTCAGCTCGCTGAATTTTTCAATAATACAGCAATTATTTTTCGTTGTCTCTCATTCAACATGCAGCAACGACTGTGTTGGACAGACATATTATCGTTTATAAATATGTATGGCACACACGTCGCTTAAATAAATATCGACGACTGACAACTTTGTACCTAGTGTAAGACAACAGGTTCGCATTGCATAGCATTTGAGAAGTAACGTAACGCGTCAGCTACACCGACGGGTAAAGTTATATTAAGCTTATACGTGGCTTGTAGCTTAAATCTTGCTTAATACCTTAAATCATGTTATAAACTTGAAGTATGCTTATTGTTATAATACAAGGCTTCGTGAATGTTCACAACAATATGTAAACTGTCGGTTTATTGAGATGCGAGCGAGCGAGAAAACAAAGCAAATTATGTCATATTCAAGTTACCAGCAATCTCAAAACTTCTTCATTCATATTTAGTTATATAATTCAACATAACTTTATGCCTTTTTAAGGTGTAGGCAGTGGCTGTTAAGCCTTGACTAGCCGCTACGTTAACGTAGCAAATGATAGCGAATCTATTGCCATACACCGGACACAGAGTTTTCACATAACTCCCGAAAGAATTTCGAAAAGTCATTGGTCATTTATCCAGGGTTCAAATCCACGACTTCTTGATTCAGAAGCGGCTAGGAGGACCACTTGAGCACCGAGACTTTGATGTTTAGTTATTATATCATCTATATCTATATATATCTAAACACCAAAGTTTTTACCCAAAGCTATAAGCAGCGGTTAAGGTTCGATTTGCCGAATTTTTATGTCTCAAATAGAATAGTAGGCGGAACCTACTGTCATAAATCAGGCGACAAGTTTTGGAAAATCTTTAATGTTAGCCATTTATCGAACTAAGGACGTACTATATACGGGGTTACATAAAACAAGATTATCGTGAATGTGTAACTGTTATATTTTGAGTAATTTCAAAGACTGTAGATTATGAATTTCTGATTCTAAAATGTTTTTTTTTTTAATTTTGTTTTTAAACCGCCCTTGACCCTCTAAATTTTACAAATAGTATACGTTATATCGATAGATAATTGATAGTAATGTAATATCCATTCCAAAATAAAATAACTCTTGTATATATACAATGAATTAAAATTATCAAAATAACACATGAATCGTCCATTTCTTCGCAACCCTTGTCAAACTCGAGCGAAGACTATTTCCGTCACAAAAGAGTAGTACACAAAAGAGTTATAGAAGATGTCATAGCCCAGTGTTGCTTTTTATGGGGACCTGTATAGTCAAACGCACACTTAAAGGCATAAAAACCTATCAAAATGTTTATTTCAAAAGCATTATTTATATATTGATACCTGAAGCGAAAACTTTAGATCCCTTTTTACGAAAACTGAGCAGAACACGGAATTTCGCACACTTACAGTTTTTACAAGGAAGGAATTACGACTGCTGATAAATATAATGCTTTTTTTAATCTTCTAATATATAAAATTCTCGAGTCTAGATGTGCGTAATTGAACTCCTCCGAAACGGCTTAACCGATTCTCATGAAATTTTGTGTGCATATCGGGTAGGTCTGAGAATAGGACAACATTTATTTTTCATCCCCCTAAATCACAAGGGTAGCCTACCCCTCAATATATTTTTTTAATTTTTCGACATATTTCTGTTTCTTATTTTTTTTATTTTTTTTTTTTTTTTTTTTTTTTTATGGGATAAGGGGCAAACGAGCTTGCGGGTCACCTGATGGAAAGCAATCACCGCCGCCCATGGCGTCTGCAATACCAGGGGCATCACATCAGCGTTGCCGCCCTTTCAGATGGGAATAGGCTCGTTTCTTGAAGGTTCCTAGGTCGTAGCGGTCCGGAAATACCGTCGCCGGCAACTGGTTCCATGAAGGAACAGTGCGTGGCAAGAAGTGCCTGTTAAAACGCACTGTTGTCGACCGCCAACCATTCAGCCAATGCGGGTGGTAGCGTTGGCGCGTCGAACGGTGGCGGAAATCAGCTGGCGGTATTAATCCGAACAATTCCTCAGAGCACTCCCCGTGGTATATGCGGTAGAGGATACATAGAGATGCCACCTCTCTCCGCAACGCCAGAGGATCAAGCCGATCAGTAAGAGCTTGGTTGTCGACAAGCCTAACCGCGCGTCGTTGGATGCGGTCAAATGGAGTAAGCTGGTACTGGGGTGCCCCCGCCCAAAGATGTGAACAGTATTCCACGTGAGGACGGACCTGCGCCTTGTAAAGTTGCAGGCGATGACCTGACGTGAAATACTGTCCCGCTCTATTGAGCACACCAAGCTTTTTGGAAGCCAATTTGGCCTTGCCCTCCAGATGACCGCGGAACTGGACGTCACTCGACAAGTCGACACCAAGAATTCCGATAGCGGCTGAGGCGGGTAAGGGAGTGCTCTCAAAACAGGGAGCTACGACAAAGGGTGTCTTTTTAGCGGTAAACGCGCAAACCTGTGTCTTCTTAGGGTTGAATTGGACTAAGTTTAGTCGGCCCCATTCCGAAACCTGACTAAGCAGAGTTTCGATTTCAGACACAAGTTTATTCCGGTGCTCGTCGACGTTTTCCCGAGAAATACGCGGGTGGCCGGTATATAAGGCATCCCCGGTACTGTCATCTGCATAACAATGAAGATTGCTGCTAAGCAGCATGTCATTGATATGCAGAAGAAACAGCGTAGGGGATAGCACACAGCCCTGGGGGACTCCAGCATTCACAGGTTTTAAGTCGGAGCATGACCCGTCGACAACAACTTTAATGCTCCGAGCCGTGAGAAAGCTGGAAACCCAATCGCATAATTTCTCGGGAAGCCCATAACATGGAAGCTTCGAAAGAAGTGCTTTGTGCCAAACCCGATCAAAGGCCTTCGCTACGTCCAAACTAACGGCCAGCGCCTCTCCTTTACTCTCAACCGCTTCCGCCCACCGATGGGTTAAGTACGCTAAAAGATCACCAGCTGAGCGACCTTGACGGAATCCGTACTGACGGTCACTTATCAACTGGTGCTCTTCTAGATACTTAAGGAGCTGGCGGTTGATGAGTGTTTCCATTATTTTGGAGAATAGGGAGGTGATGGCGATAGGTCTGTAGTTGGACGGATCTGAGCGGTCACCTTTTTTAGGGATCGGATGGACTAAAGCAACCTTCCATGATGCTGGCACAGCGCCGAGAGAGTAGGAGTACCGGAAAAGACGCGTTAGAACCGGTGCCAACTCTGGAGCACACGTCTTCAGCACAATTGCTGGGATTCCGTCAGGCCCACTCGACTTGTGGACATCCAGGGATAGAAGTATGCGTCGCACAGTACTTTGCCGGAAACGAACCTCCGGCATGGCGTGACCGCAATGTGGAATAGTCGGTGCGATGTTACCCATATCGTCCAAAGTCGAGTTGGACGCAAAAAGAGTGCCAAGAAGGTCGGCTTTCTCTTTTGCGTCGTGGGCTAGTGACTGGTCCTCCCGGTGCAACGGTGGAAGAGACGGCTTACAAAAATTCCCAAGAACAGCCTTGGCGAGCGACCAGAACGCACGGGTTCCCGAGGGAAGGCGAACTAGTTTCTCGCCAATTTTGCCTATGTACTGAGACTTTGCTACGGCTATAACTCTTTTGAAGGACCTGGAGGCAAGGTTGTACTTCTTCTTAAGAGGGCCGGTGTCAGAGTCCTGGGACGCCACTGCTTTTGCCCAGGCTTGATAACACTCATGCTTAAAACGTAATGCCGTTTTGCATGACCGATCAAACCAGGGCTGGGATCTGCCGCCGATTGGCACCACTGAGGATGGAACAAAGAGCTCCATTCCCTGCAGTACCACGTCAGCAACAGAGTCGGCAACGACGTCAGGATCATCCGGCGAGAAGCAAACTTGCCCCCATGGGTAAGATGCGAAGAAATTTCGCATCCCATCCCAGTCCGCTGACCTATAGTGCCACACACGGCGGCGACTCGCAATGTGCGGTCGAAGTGGGCACGTGAGTGGCACCGTACTCCTTATCAGACAGTGGTCCGAAGAACCCAAAGGGGCGTCTACAGAAACCACATATCTGTCCGGATGGGAGGTCAGCAGAAGATCCAACAGGGAAGGTATATGATTATCAACATCTGGGATTCGCGTGGGTGCGGTAACCAGTTGTGTTAGATCATATGCTAGAGCAAAGTCATGAACAGATCTACCCGCGTGGTCGGTGGTGCGAGATCCAAGCCAATCGACGTGGTGGGCATTGAAATCGCCCAGAATAACGATTTCCGCGGATGGGACCTGTTGAAGTACGGAATCTGCAGCCGTTTGAACGTGGTCCATGAGTCGGTCTGTTTCGGTATTACCGCTATGGGACCTATAAAGACATGCGTAGATGCGGGGGTGGTCGTCGCTATCAACACGCAGCCAGAGGGTCGATAGGTCCCTTCCTTCAAGGCTGCCGAGGCGTCGAGCACAGATATCCTCCCGGACAAACACACACACTCCGGCCCGCGGTACAAAGCTGTATTCCAGTTTGTATCCGGGGTATAGGAGATATGAGGTGTCTGCCGGAGAAGATATCTGTGTCTCTGTAAGGAATAGCAAAGCAGGCTTTGCCGTTTCCAGGTGGTGGTGAATGGCAAGCAGATTTGAGTGGATGCCCCTGATATTGCAAAAGTCCACGTTTAGCGTGGCAGGGGGAGTCGCAATGCCCTTACGTTTGCCCCGGACAGTTTTTAGTGACGAGCGAGATTTTGCCCTCCCCAGACTACGAGGGGCAGCTTGAGCGTCCACGCCTTGGTGAATACCAAACCGTGGACGCTCAAGGGGGGATTCTCCAGTGCTGTGGCAGCTGGTACCCCCCTGGGGTAAATGATCTTTTAATGTCGCTGCCATTAAGGGGAGGGTGAAGGGGATGGGCCTCCGGATACCTCTCTCACCGAACGAAACGCGGCACAAGCCACTTCACGTCGAAATTCTGAGAGGCCGTGGTATTTCACCGGTCGAGCCGGCCCATTCATGCAGCGAACTGCTTGGCTCTACCACTGTCAAAATGGGATACAAAAATACATACAACCCTAAATTTTCAACCCCTTACGATCAACCCCTATTTTTTAAATTTTATTTTTCGGCAAGACAACGTTTGCTGGGTCAGCTAGTTATGCATAAAAATTTCAATAAATAATTTCTTACACCGACTACTATTTATAACCGTCCACCCAACTTCCGGCAACGCAACTGTACCTAGCACTGTAATCTGTGTTGCAGGCGTCCGTGGGTGGCGCTTGTTGTATACCGTTTGTTCATTTAATTGCATCGCAAATTTAATAATTGTCGTTAATCAAACTCCCTAAATATTAAATTATACCTACTTACATATTTACATTAAAAATTGATATAGTCACATTATTCTTACTTGTATAACTTATTCATTTTACTTCGCGGTTTTTTTTTTAAATCGGCCTTTTTGCTTATGTCAGATTAAATAATATACGATAGGTAATTCATATCAGCTTATAGCTGTGGGCTAAAATGTGTAAGATGTATACTAACAAATGACAAGCCTCAAAGCGCGTAGGTGCTAATGCCCTCTGGATAATAGAGGTCGAATACAAGGATCTCACACCCGAGTAGGTACATACATTCGACAAACAAGTATGTATTTACTTATCAAAACAACCTCTACAGATACTCTTATAATTAACTAGCTAACCCAGCGAACTTTGTTTCGCCTCAGAAGCATTAAAACGAAATAAAATAAAGCCATTGAGAAATTGGTCACTAAGAATCCTAATCGTGGACTTTTTTCTAGACCTTGTGAAGGTGTTTTATAATGTGGTACATTGGCTTGATTATTAGGCTTGCTCGATGAGTTAATTTTCTACTAAAATTTCAGTGCATTCAGACTTTATCGTTTCTGTTGCATTTTTGCAAATAACTAGCTGACCCGGCGAACTTTGTTCCGTATAAAAAGTAATTTTTACAGAGTTTTTAATTAAAGTGCTAAATCTCTAAAGTTATCACTTTTTCTTTGCTACATTTTACATGAATTATATATACAAACCACCCCGTTGACATCCTCTATCTATTGAAAAAAAAAACGCATCGAATTTCGTTTCTAATATCTAAGCAAATAATGGGACAGAGAGCATAAAGCGACTTTCTTTTATACTATGTAATGATACTACATTATGCGCAAATATTTAACTTGGTGCAAACCCTCCTGGGGATAAACCTGTATGGCCAGTTAATTATTATTTGCTAGGCTACAGCTTATTTATCCAAAAAGTGGCAATTATTCCTCGACATCCTTGAACTAATTTCCTCTTACTAATTATGTGCAATAAGTTTCAAAATCTTACTTGTCTTGATATGATACATCGGACATATAAATTTGGTAATTCTTTTTTCAATTCAAACTAGTACTTTTTGATATTAGCGCGTTCATAACAATAAGCTCTTTTGCTCTTCTTAGTATGGATTATAATAGAAATATATAGTCTTCGACATAAAACCTTTATCTAAAAGGATTGGTTGTTCGTCTGGTGTTGGGATCACAGATTGATATCGTACATTAAGTGACGAATGGTGAGGTCCCTCACCTAACATATCACTGTCCACATTTTCTTTTGTCGATTCTTCGTCTCGGTGTAATAATTTTTTATATATAAAAGTACAAGCATATAAATATTCATTAACTTATTATTATATATTCTATTGTGTATGTTGTAAAATGAGACTTTAGTACCTACCACATCAAGATAAGTAGGGAATATATATATAGAAAATATTTCCAATTTATATTATTAATTTACGATAATTTATGAACACAAATTATTATAGCGGTTAAGGCGAATTTAACGACAAATAAAGTCCGTCTAGTCGTTCAGGTGTGCCATAAAATATATAAAACAATACCCTCGTTCTAGTGCAGTTAGGTAGTAATAAAGATCTGTCTTGTCATTCAGCATCACACAAAAGATTACTGGATTTATTTTAATGGTTTTTTTTTTCTCTGACAAGATCTTTCACGATCACAATAACCTGTAATCAGAGACTTATACTTTCATAGAAAGAACACTTAAATACAGTATAAGTATACTATATCTATAGACATAGTCTTATTCTGTACTTATATGTGCTTTCTTGATTAGAAGTAGTTTTTCTTTTTATAAGCTTTTATTTACCTTGCACTGTATGTATGTATGTATGTAAGTATGTATGTTCGGTGGAATCTTGTAACTCAATTTTGAAGTAGATACCTTCAACCGATTGAGCTGAAATTTTGTGTACACGTTTACTTTGGATGACAATGCATGATATAATGTATGACATTATTCTATATCCAATATGGCGGACGACCCAAGATGGCGGAATGGATATTTTTAATGCATTTCTGCAATATGGGTATCAAATGAAAGGGTTTGTTGAGTGTAACTCAAAATATAATATGACGTCATTCTAAATCCAATATGATGGAATATCCAAGATGAAGGAATATATATTTTAAGCTTTCATACAATATGGGTATCAAATGAAAGGGCTCATTGGGAAAACTAAAAAAATAATGTGACGTCATTCTAAATCCAATATGGCGGATAATCCAAGATAGAGGAACAGTTTTTTTTAATGCATTTCTACAATATGGGTATCAAATGAAAGGGCTTGTTAATAGTAGCTCGAAAAATAATGTGACGTCATTCTAAATCCAATATAGTGGAATAAATATTTGCGTTTCTACTATATGCGTATCATGGCCCTTTCATTAAAGAGTTATATGAGAACTTCAAAAACTATGTCTCGGTGGTTCAGTAAACTAGCCCGCTTCTGAATCAGGAAGTCTTGGGTTCGAATTTGGCCTCACACCAATGTCTTTCGAAATTTCTCTCGAAAGTCATGTGTGATAAATATTTTTGACTGACCACTTTGTGCTCGCTGTATGGCAACAGTGGTAGAGCCCAGCAATTCACTGTATGAATGGGATGGCTCGACCGGTGAAATACCACAACCAGCTCACGGCGTGTTTCTTTAGGTGAGAGAGGTACCCGGAGGCCTACTTCCCCCTTCCTACTCCCATATCCTATATCCTACTCCCTTAAAGATAAGATAATACGATAAGATAAGACGTAAACATAGCGGCGAGTCGAGGCTTAATAGATGCTGCCTACACCTTCGGGTAGAAAAAGGAGTCGAGCTATGTTATGTTATTAATTAATGTTATAAACAAATTAGATTGTGTATAAATATTATATATATCATAGGGTTTTCAATATGAGCGGCTAGATACTAGTGGCCTGCTTGTTTGGGCAGTGTCAGTCAATCTGTTGTTTACTATTCAGTCACTGATGCCAAATCACCATGTCAAGATACAGGGTTAAGCGGAGCGTCCAAATTTATAATCAAAATGAGTTAGTGCTAACATTGAGAACCTTACGACCACTTTACGGCTGAGGCGGTAGTCCATCACAGTCGACGGCTTTCCGTTGACCTATGTTTTAATAGTTAACAGTGTTTTAATTGTGGTCAGCCACGCAATCTGCTGCATGAATGGGCCGGTTCGACCGGTGTAATGCCATGCCCTTTCAGGATACCGACGAAAATTGGACAGGATTTAATAACTTTAACATGATTGCTACACTAACGGATTTTAATGGTGTTATAGGTATTATTAGAATTAAACACAGTGGATGGTGGGAACGAACTATACCTTTTATTACAACTCACTCCTATGTTATACTCAGGTCAGCAAGTATAAAGTACTGATTAAAACAACAGATGGCGTTACACATCACAAGTAGTTAAACATATTTTGTTATTAAACAACAGTCCCACATAACAAAATTAAGTTGCAAAATCAACAAATAAGTAACAAAAAAATTTGTTTACTTAGGCTCGAAACTCTTTGCTGCTGGTCAAGCATACCGGGCCTTAAGTAGAGAAAAGACTTTAGGAGGTCTCCTCATTGAAGAGTTGGACTGTTCGAAATTAACTGGCAAATGACCTTGTAACAATGATGCTTTGAATGAGATGAAGAGACTGAGAAACTTACCCATCGATAACTAAAAACTTGAAAATAATTTAAAGAAAAAAACTTTTTTAAAGAAGCTTTTATTTAAACGCTCTAAAAAGAATAAAATAATTTTAACCTTATACATTTTAACTATCAACTTATAACCTTATTATATACAATTTATGTAATAATAAAAGCTTGTCGCTATGTTCAACTCAACCCTTCCCCCCTCCTCTTCCCATCCCAATTCCGACCCCTTCCATTTCCCATGGAACGGGCCGGCAACGGAACTGTACCACTATATGTGTTCGGGTGTCCATATATATGTTATAAACCAAAAAAATATATTTGGATAATGCGATCCGTCACAGTAATCATTAAATCTAAAAAAATATTTCTAGATGGTTATGGATAGCCACTGATAGGTAATTAAACATAGCGACAAGCTTTTATTATCACATAAATTGTATATAATAAGGTTATAAGTTGATAGTTAAAATGTATAAGGTTAAAATTATTTTATTCTTTTTAGAGCGTTTAAATAAAAGCTTCTTTAAAAAAGTTTTTTTCTTTAAATTATATGTTATAGGGAGGCAAACGAGCAAGCGTGTCACCTGAAGGTGAGCAAAAAACACCGCCCATGGACACCTGGACACATAGCGTTACAGTTTTGTTGCCAGCCCTTACAATGGCATACGAATGGGGTCGAATGGGTGAGATAGGAAAGGGAGGAGGAAAGGGGTTGGGCCTCCGGATACCTCTCTCACTGAGCGAAACGCGGCAAGAGCCACTTTACGTGGATATTCTGAGAGGTTGTGGTATTTCAACGGTCGAGCCGGCCCATTCTTGCAGCAAGCTGCGTGTCTGGAATTAAACCCTACCTTACATCCATGATTTTTTGGTGTTTTTCTAGGAGTTTATGCGCAATAAATATTGTTGACTGACAACATCGTTCCTAATGCATGGCAACAGATTCCGCCAACTACTGCATTTTGGACGAAAACTTTGGTGAGTCCAGGCATAAAATACTGCTGTCACCTCTTGGGGTAGATAATAATGTCGGGTTATAAAAATAGAAAACAGCACCCAAAACGCCGCGGGTAGCAGCAACTTTTTTTAAAATAAAATTTATTCAATTCAAATATATTCCATCAGATCATACACGCGGATTATCAACGTCAATGTAAAATCCTTTATTTATGTGATTTACATTCATGAAAACGCTCGCAGTACGTTAGAGATGAGTAAAACCGAAATATTTATTAAACATGTATTTTGGACACAACATACTCACAACGGCCTCTGGTTCCCAAACTAAATACTTGTGTAATGGAAACTAAATGTTTCTTTTTTTGTTATACATACATGCTTACAACATAACTTCACGCCTTTCTTACCTGAAGGTGAAGGCGACGGCTGTTAATATATAGGCAGCTTTAATTATGCCTCGATTCGCCGGATTAATTTTCCAGTCCCAAATGTTATTACATTTGCGGTGAAATCAATTTCCATAGTTATATAGCGGGAATGATTTGGTTATTCATAGATAGTTACAAAGGGACTCTATATTGAGACCTTAATTTGATCTAGAAATTACTAATGAAGTTTAGTATATCGTGATATATATTTTTTTTATAGTAATAAATATTTTCGTTTCTAGGTTCGAGATCTATTTAAATTATTCTTAAATAAATATTTCTTTAAAAATAATTTAAATAGTTCTCAATATATTCTGTAAGTTATTGTATTATTTTGTGATCAATGAAAGTTAAAACGGAACTTGAAGTTAAAAGAAACAAAGTGTAAGCACTTAGCAGTCTTATTACAAAGCAATGTGGTAATTTATTTTATTCTCGATAATAATAAACATAGCCAAATAGAACGAGTCTTTAAAGAAGGTGATATACGGAACTTAAAAAATCGACGAGCGTGTATAACAACATTTATTAAAGTTAAAATGTGAGTGAGGTTTGCCAGAATCGTGTCTCATGGCGCTTTGTTCCCTATTATTTCCTAATTTTATTAAAGATTTCATAAACATAACTTCACGCCTTTGTTTTTTTTTATGGGATAGGACTTAGGAGAGCAAACGAGCAGGCGTGTCACCTGATGGTAAGCAACCAACGCCACCCATGGACACCAGCAAGACATATAGAGTTACTGTAGCGTTGCCGACCTTTAAGGGATAGGGGAAAGGAAAGGATGGGGAAAGGGGGGTGGGCCACCGGGTACCTCTCTCACCGAACGAAACGCCGCATGAACCACTTTACGTCGGTCTTCTGAGAGGTCGTGGTATTTCACCGGTCGAGCCGGCCCATTCATGCAGCGAACTGCTTGGCTGTGTTTTCAGCGGTTTTCAGTCATCGATATTTATCACACTTAACTTCCAAAAACAATAAGCAAAAGTCATTGGTGTGAGCCAGTGTCAGGATTCGAATCTGGACCTCTGGATCAGAAGCCAGATACATAAGATACATAAGATTAACTCAACTTTAGGTGACCTGAAGGACCAACCCTTGTTTATTGGATGGTGATATCAGGTGCCTTAAAAATCAACAAGCGTGCATGACAAGGGTTATGAAGATGAAGGAACCGAGTGAGATGTAAAGACCCATGTCTTATAGTACTTCCACAAGGGTCTTGGTGTGAAGTTATGTTATCAGCTCATCATTCACTGAACTTTGCACCAAAATATTTTTAGATATATCGTTATAAAATTCGTGTTCACTTGAACCTACACTTATAAGAATAACAATTTTGCAAAATTTCAAACCTAACGGTGCCATTTAGATGGAATGCGTATCAACTCATTCTTAGTGATAAACGTTATGCCATAAATAATATTACGACTAAGTTTCAGGAAGCATTCAGGAAGCAATACCTGTAAATCGTGCTTTCTTTGAATTTAACACCCCCTTCTAATTTCATCCGACTTTAGAGGGATCTCTTGCGGGTAAAGTCGGATGAAAACCGTTCTTACCTGATCATTACACCGCGTCAAAGATACTCCGAAGAAATTTCAAGGCAATCACCGAATATTTTGGCTTGAAATTTCTTGACTCGTGTGTTTACAAATTGGACGATAATAATTTAATTTATTTGATAATACGTTAGTTTCAGTTTCATAAATTTTATATTTTACGAACCCCGTGGTGCATTGGTAAATCTACCGACAGCAGAATCGAGGTCGGCGGGTTCGATCCCCACCCGAATACAAATATTTATGACAAGCATGAGTGTTTGTATGGAGTCTGGGTGTTTTCCTATGTATTATTAGTATGTACCTATTTATGTATCCGTTATCCAGTATCCGCAGCACAATCATTTAGTTGCTTAGTTTGTCACTAGAGGGTGCTGTGTATATTGTGTCAAAAATCACATATTATAATTATTATGTATTTTTAGAGTTTATCCATTACAAACATGTAGACGAACAGGCAAACATTCTTTAAACTATATTTATGGGTTCGGTATCGATTGAAGATCGTGTCTCTAGTATTTAAAAAAAAAATACAGATAGTACAGATTTAAAAAAATATTAAAAACAGAATCTCGGTTAATTTTATACATCTGTATAGATAGATATGGTACCGATTGTAAACACATTGAAACAGCAATGACAACCTATAAACGGTCCCTACAGAGAAGCTCATCGGATTTTGTGTGCCCCATTTTATAGGCTATAAAAACTTGGCAAACCAATGAATAGAATTACTCATTCGATTAGATCGGGCAATATAATTTACTGCTGCAATATTAAAAAAAGTTGTTTGAAACATTAATTTGTGAAAATTTTGTGAAACCGGTGTAGTTTATATCACGACTTCAAAAAAAAGAAAGAAATATATTTTATATAATTTCAAACATCTGTTTTTGGTTATTGATTTTAAAATTATTGTTGTCTATAGTTTGGTCTACGTTACCTTTCGAATGACTTTAACAGACTTGAGATCAACAATGAAACAATGCATGGGTTCTATAACATGTCATCTAGATATAAATATCTACGAAAGGGGTAGAAGTCAGAGAGAGGAGTCAATCAGAGTCCAGACAGATCATAGATACAGACAAAAAGCCCCGCACGGAGTTAAATAATAATATACATAAATTGTTTTTTATATTATAGAATAGAAAAACAAGTAGATATCTCATTAAAAATTAAAGATATTTTATTCTGGCTTCTAACTGTATACATGTTTATTTTCATTAATATAAGTAAAACGTGCAAATAAGGCAATAATTTTAAAATCGGTTCAAAGATGAAGGAGAAAACAAAGAAAAAAATATAGATTTAATAGAACATAGAAACTCCTCATTTTCCGAAAACGCTTAAAAGGTAAAGATCACCTTGATGATTAAAGTACCCCCGTTACACGTTTTCATTTAATTAATAATTATAGGTAATGAGCCTTTTAGGTAAAAGCAGGTTAATTTGCCTACATTATAGCCGTACTGCCCAAGCGGTATTGTCGGGACTTTATCGTCTAGGCATTACCCTAATTGAATTGCTAGTTTGATAGCCACTTGAGAAAGATTCCACGTAATAATAATTTGTTTCAACTAGTTGTTCTTCGTAAATGAGTTCATTTGACCTATTTAATAAATATATACATATAGTTAATAGAAGAATTAACAATAGAATAGAATAGAATTTTATTATATTTATATTATATTCTAAGTGTTTCATGAAGCTCAGTGAATAAAGATATTTAGTCTTATTTGAGGTTCTTAAAAACGTTTAGCTTTAACAGTGGTAGTGGCACGCACGAAAAGGGGTTGGGCCTCCGGATATCTCTCTCACCAAGCGAAACGCTGCAAGAGCCACTTTACGTCGACATTCTGATAGGTCGTGGCATTTCATCAGTCGAACCGGCCCATTCATGCTGTGTACTGTGTAGCTCTACCACTGTTAAAATCCCATCAGTGTATCCATCAAGACACTTCGCAAATGAGAACATCAAAATAAATATATTTTAAATATGTCTAAAAAGTATTATATATACCCACATAACCATAGCTTCGTTTATATTTTCATTATAGTCTTCAAACAATCATATCTACAAAAAGTGTTTATCAACCAAAAAATAAAAAAACATATTCGTAAAAAATCGTAAAAAATACTGTTTTAAAAATTCTCTTACCCTTTAAGATTAGGCTTATTTGAGCTGCATTTTCAGATTATCGCCGCGTAGAAATGTTCGGTCATTTTCTCAAAAAACCCAGATAAGGACATCAATAGAACCCACAAGGGAACACGATGTGACAGAAGAGCTAGAAATGGCGGGAAATAATAGCGTTAAGAAAGCAAACGCTTTTCTAACTTTTGAAGGGCGAGCAGAAGATAGTAGATGATTGGTATTGATTGGTCACAAAATGGGGTCAAATATATGATAATAGCCATTAATAGATTGGAGGCTTCAATTTGCGTGCCGAGGCATAATAACACAAATTTCAGGTACAAAAGACGTAAAAGTGACCTGCATGAAGGTCATATTAGATACATACACATACTATTTTATTTTTCATGATGATTAAAGGATTTAGATGTTTAGAAAGCGGATAGATATAGGAGTCGAGGACGGCCAAGACCACACATTCCATGACCAAATAGAACGTGTTCTGGAGGAAGGTGATGTTAGGAAACTTTCAAAATCAGCCTCAAAGAGTCTCAGTGGTCGTGCAGCCTGCTTCTGAATCAAGGAGTCTTACGTTCTACATAAAGTGCATTAGCGGTTGCCTACACCCTTAGGTAAAAAAGGTGTAAAGTTACAATATAGCAAGGGCCTTCAGACACGGATCTTTCGTGATACGATGACTTTCATTGTCCTTATAAAAAACAGACTCGTAGGTTCCCAAAATGCCTGCCAATAAGGCATTTAAAAAATAAAATATATTAGAAACTCTGATGTATTTATTTGCAAACGGTATTTACATTTTTTTTTACAATACTTTCAGACTTATTTCACTAAATCTCATATCACTTAAAATTATATGACAAATATGTTTACTATTTTTATTATATAATTACAAACAAATTTAATTTAAATAAAAATAAATTCTTTTTCACATTTATTAAATTTGTAAGAAAAATTTCACAACTGGTTATGTATACACTCGAGCCAAAATTAATACGCTTCTATTTAGCTGTTTTATTAAAGATTTTTCGTATGATAACTTTAAAATTAGTTTTTCGCAGATTATATACTGGATTTTTACTTTTCACTATACCCAGAATAATCCATTAAAATGACATATTACGTTCATGGATTTTTGTAACATATGTTAATAGAGAAGATTGATTTACGACACTCAAATTCTTAACAGCTCTTAGCAGCTAACGCAACGATAAATTGTGAATAAAATGCTTTTATTTTTGTGAATATTAACATATTAATTAATGTCATGTCATATTAATGCATACGAAAAAATACGAAATAATATTTAATTGACAAAAAAATATTATTTGAATATATTGATTAAAAATGCACACTTTTGATAACGTTTCCTCAAATTTAATACTAAATCTAAGAATGATTATTCACCTATTCCAGTGTATATAGTGTATTTGCATAGCCCTCTTCACGCAAAGGGGAATATCGCAGTTATTTCAGCGCATTGCAAATGGCGTTCAGAATTGAATTCAATATAATTTATATTATTATTATTTCACTGTATACAGACAGACAAATAAATGTGAAGTAAATGCGAAATAAATGTGAAGATTTTATTCTATATACACATAGTATTATTTATATTTCCATAATATAAGTAACAGTTCAAAATAAAAAATAAAACAATTATTTTTTCTTTTGCCCACTTAAAATAGGCGCTAAAGCTTAGAGCCATACTACTTTTTCTGTAGTATTGATTCTCTTCAGAATATCAAACCTAACCTCTTTTTGTAATTGAAGTAATTACGCCCGAATACTGAACCGCCACTCAAATCTGACAATCAATAAAGTGCTACTTACTGCTCAAATTTGACGTATTCTGTCTAATATGACACTACTTAAACGCTTAAGTAGCGCTTATATATTTGAGTGGCGGTTCAGTATTCGGACTTTAGATCCCTATATTGTCGCGTCCAGAAAAACATACACATATTATAAATTATTTTTTTAATTTTTAGAGTCAAAGTTATGTTAACGGTTAAATTACAAGTATGTTTAAAAATATTAGTTTGTAAAACTATGTATACTTTGAAAATCTATTTTTTTAAATTATACAATTAGTAACTGTGATACTTATTACAATAATTCGTTTCTTTATATGTCACATAGACTTTTCTAGTTTTAAAATTTGTGTGTGTTTCACTCAAGGCCAGTTTAAGGATGACAAACTCAAAAATAAATAAAAAGAACATACAATGAAAAACATAGAATGAATAAGAATTTCATGAATATTCTTAACCTGAAAATATAGGTTATATACATTTAAAATAAATTAATCATTTTTGGGTATTTGGTTAAGGGTATGCTCTGTCTAATTGTCTTTTATAAAGATTTTTAAAATTTATTTTTTAAGTAGTTTTTTTTTTTAATTTCTAATTATATTAGAAAATTGTGACCTAAAAAAAATGGTACACCCCGATTCGGCTCTTGGGTGAAACACAAGATATAATATAATTTATCAATGCTGATTATTTAAGAAATATTAATTCAACTGAACTTTTCTGGTCATCTGGTTACAAATCTTCTAATAAAATAATTATTCCATAGAGGTTTGATTCTCGTTAAAAAAATTAAAGATACCAATTCCTGCAAGAATAATACTAATTGAAGTATGTTAACAAATATCGATCTTCGATGACGTGGGCGTAGGCAGAGTAGAATCAACATTGGCAGAGGCGATATTCTCTGACCAGTACTCTGCATTGCTGCTGGACGCTCACCGTTAACGACATGTACCACCACGGAAGCGGAATCTAAGTGAAAAAATATAAAAACATGTTCAAACATGTTCTCTGGATATGTTTTTTAAGATATCTAAAAGTTTCTATTATGCCAGTCATTCAATACAAATTATATAAGTTTTATTGCAAAGAATCTAAAAATCTAATCTAAAAAGAGTAAAGAAAAATACTAACCTGAACTGCTCGGAGCGCAAGTATAGTTTCCAGAATCCCTGGAGGATGCACGAGCGATCAGCAGACGGCTGGTGCGCGTTCGCTGTTCTGTCTCAACACTTATGCCGCCCCTCTGGGCATAATTTACTACGTTAGACCCTCGATACCAGTAGATAAAACTGTAAACAATAATGTATAATCAGTATTTGTTGAATTTCGAGTAAGAACACTTTTATTTTTATGCCAGTAACTTTTATATTAATTTTTTTCGAAGTGATATTTTTAATGCACTACGTCATCAGTTTGTCTGGATTCACTTATTTTCACATATACAGCAGCAATACAACGATCTTACTAACCCACAGCGTATTTCGGAAAGATCCCCACTACCCCTACTACTTTAGTCGCTGATATAGTTCAACTTAGATCAGCTTCAGTTACTACACAACATTTACTTACTTATTACCTTTGACGCGGAACAAAGTTCGCCGGGTCAGCTACACTCGAGAGCAATGAATCCGGGTCACTTAAAGAATCCTAAAAATCTCGGAAACTAAAAATGCTAGGTTAATGCAATAAATTGTATTTAATAGACAATGTAATACTCCTTAAATGAAGGTATTAAAACTTCTTAGTTATTGTAAAGTTATATCATAAAAAAATCAAATTTGAAAAAGGGCCACTTTCGAAGATGGAACTACGAAATTACAGCATTTGGTTTTGCTTTTGTTTGTAATCTGTCATTTATGTGGGTACATAAACCATGTTGATAGTGCTCTATATTCATTATTCAAGCTGAAATTATGTCGCTTACGCCTGAAGAATGCACCAGAATACTTACAATGCTGGAAACCGGCCGGAGTCAGCGCGATACAGCCAGGACTGTTGGTGTGTCGCTGTCAACAGTACAAAGAGTTCTCCGACGTTACGAAGAAACTGGTTCTAACCTACGCAGACCAGGAACGGGCAGAACCAGGTATACCACAGCACGAGAAGACCGATACTTGGTGAACACCATGCTTCGAAATCGCTTTTTCACAGGAACTGAACTCACCAATCAGTTTCGACGCCTCGGAGGAAGTAACCCAAGTGCATGGACAGTAAGACGTCGGCTTGCTGAATCTAACTTAAAACCCCTTAGACCTGCAAACGGCCCTAAACTGGAGCGTGGGCATCGTATTTCAAGACTAAGATATGCCCAGAGCCACGTAAATTGGAGTATTGAAGATTGGTCAAAAGTTATGTTCTCCGACGAATCAAAATTTATGCTCTACAAGCACGATGGAAGACACAGAGTGTATCGAAGACCAGGGGAAAGATTCAAGCAAGCATGCATCGAGGAAAAAGTAGCCTACGGTGGTGGGTCTGTACTTGTGTGGGCCGGAATTTCTTCTGAAAGTCGCACAGAGCTGGTGATCATAGAAAACGGCTCTTTAACTAGCGTAAGATATGTGGAAGAAATCCTCAATGATCACGTTGGTCCATTTATGGTCAATTTAGGTGAGGATGCTATATTTATGCATGACAATGCCCGACCTCATACAGGTAGGATTGTGAATGACTACCTTCAAGAGATGAACATTACTCGTATGGAGTGGCCAGCGCGCAGCCCGGATATCAACCCGATCGAGCATGCTTGGGACGAGCTAGGCAGATGCGTAAAACAACGAAACCCTCCCCCAATCACGCTTCGTGAGCTCAAAATTGCTCTCACAGAGGAATGGGAGAATATTCCCCAAAATCGTATAAGGAACTTGGTGTACAGCATGCCAAACCGCGTAAACGCAGTAATGGAAGCACGAGGAGGCAATACGAAGTATTAAAATTCAAGAAAATCGTAATAAAGTTCAAAAATTTCATGTTTCCTATTTTTGTTTTAAGGAGAGATCAGCAGATTTTTTATTTATGTAATTTTGTGTTAATAAAATGTATGGTGACTCATATTTTTTTTACTTTCATTTAAGGAGTATTACATTGTCTATTAAATACAATTTATTGCATTAACCTATCATTTTTAGTTTCCGAGATTTTTAACATTCTTTAAGTGACCCGGATTCATTGCTCTCGAGAGTAGTATTACATGATCGTAGTTCGTCGTTATGTATGTGATCAATCGATTCATTCAGATGTGAATTATGTTTAAGAGCAATAATTTATTTCTGAAATGAAATTACATTATGGATTCAATCAATACAAAGGCATGTCATATTTGTTTAATATAACTTATTTTAAATTCAATGCTACCTGTAGTGAAACAAAAAATCTTCAGATATTTCTGTAGCGGAAAAGAATTTGTGCAAATATTTGGCAATATCAAAATTTACGATCATAATAATAAAAATAATAACAATTGTATTTGACTTATGTCCGAGCTACGCTATGAAACTACAAAAGAATATTTTCTGAAGCACACTGACCTGGGTGGGTCCGGGGCGTGCCTGGCAATACAGGTAAGATTGATGTCCGAGCCCGCTCGCACAAAAAGTTCCGGCCCTGAGAGAATTTCTGCTTTTGATACTGTAACAAAATAAATTGCGTTAGACTATCCATTTTTTTTCTCCCTTTTTTTCTATGTGTTTAAATAACTCGAATTTATGGAACAGAAATCGTTTTTTTCTTGTTCTATTAATTAAGAGGTAAATTTGCGTCTTCAATTGAGTTTGAAAAAGAAAACTTAATAACCTTTACTTTATGAGGTACTATCACAAACTTTAAAGCACTTACGAAATTAGAGAATGATATGAAGAGAATTTATACACACACTTTTTATAGAGACACAAGTATAGGCCGAGAAATATATTTTAAATGTTAAAAGTTCTTAGAAATTAACATATTCTTAACATATTATTGAAAAAGCACACCAATGACTATTCGAAAGTTTTGTGTGATAAATCGATGACTGAAAACTTTGTGCCCGGTATGGCAATAGGTTCGACCGCTATTCCATTTGGGACGTAAACATAACGGCGAGACGAGGCTTAAAAGTCACGTTGAAGGTGTGGGCAGCCCTCACCTTCTAAGAAATTTAAAATTATTTACTTAGAAATCTTGTATTGTGTACTGGAATTCTTGGATATCACATAGTTTAGGCACGTACAGCATTTCATATTATCGTGGGGTACTATAGTGGGACTTGTGACGAAAAGATCGTGGTAAAGCCAGGTTTGCTGCATGAATGAGCTAGCTCGAAAAATGATAATAAGCTAACTCGAAAAATGATGAAAAAAATACATAAAGTGGCTCATGCCACTAATCAATCGCTGACAGAGATATCGTGAGGCCCTCCCTCTTCCCTTGCAGCTCCTTTTTTATCTCATTGTAAATGATAGCAACGCAAATGATTTATTACCCTCTCGGTGTTGCGGATGTTAATAGGCCACGCTGCTAAGATCACATCAGATTACCCGCTTACTCGTTTGCCCTCTTTTCCCATAAGAAAAGATTTCAACCATAATTTTAACATAATATCTGGATAGATATCATGTTAAAATTATGGTTGAAATCTTTGATGGATATCAGAGGTATCGGTGGTCCAGTGATCAAGCACCCCGCTTCTGAATCGAAATCCTGGCTCACACCACTGACTTTGCAAAGTTCTTTTCGGAAGTTATGTGTGATAAACATCGATGTCTGAAAACTTTGTGCCCGGTATGGCAATAGGTTTGCCACTTATTCCATTTGGGACGTAAACATAACGGCGAGACGAGTTTTAACAGACGCTGCCTACAGCTTCGGGTAGAAAAATGAGAAACAACTGTCCCTTACTTACCAACAACTGTTAGCCTAAATGATAAACTGATTTTGGGTTCAGTGGACACTTGACACTCGTACGAGCCCGAATCCCGGGGCTGGGCTGGTGCTACACGCAACGTCCACTCGTTAGTGCCATCTGTATGGAGTGCAGCGAATCTGGCATCACTGCTATACGTGTGCACTCCAACTGTTAGGATATGAAGATCGCGTTTGCGTATCCATGATACCTGCGGACAAATTAGCTTCGATTTAGATTCCATTTGTTTTCTGAAAAAAGTCCTAAATTACGCTTTGTGTTTTGGACATATGACATAAAACTTCGGATTTTTATTATATCAATTGAACACACAGTTTGCTGCATGAATGGGCTGACACTACAAAATGGATACCCAGCTATCTCAGAATGTACCGCGTTTCGTTCCGAAAGACAATGATCCAGAGCCCATCTCTGTTCCCCTCGTTTTCTACTTCCAACCCCTATATTATAAATGTTGGCGAAACAACTGCGACATTATATATTAATACTAAACGTACTGTTTTGGTCCCAATCATACAAAAAATAAAGTAATACTAGAAGAACCACATTTATAATTTTGCGGAAAGTTATAAAAAAATACATGTACATTCGGTAACATGAAAACAAGCTGAGTCTTTCAAATCTTTTTGTTATCTCAAAACAAAAAGCTTACATTTGACACGTCTCACAACCTCGAAATAACACTACTTGTACAAATATCACAAACGCGATCCCATTGTCTGTATGAATAGCATTCAGTGTATACAATTTCTACGAGGAATAATACTCGCATGATATTGTATTTACAGACAATTAGAGGCATTTTATATACCTATACTAGCAGACCCAGCAAACATTGTCTTGACAAATAAAAAATATAAAATAAGGATTGATTGCAGAGAGGTGAAAATTTAGGCTTGTATGTATTGTTAAATTTATCGAAAATTAAAAAAAAATATTTTTTAGGGAAGACATAAACGTACTCGATATGCACACAAAATTTTATGAGAATCGGTCACCCCGTTTGGAAGGAATATGTCAACAATCACTGTGACACGAGTATTTTATATATTAAAATATATACTGACAGTCTCGGTGGTCCAGTGGTCGATCGAGCACACGGCTTCTGATCCAGAGGTCCGGGTTCGAATCCTGACACTAGCTCACACCAATGACTTATCGAATTTGTTTTTGGAAGTTATGTGTGAAAAATATCGATGACTGAAAAACATTGTGCCCGGTATGGCAATAGGTTCGTCACCTATTCCATTTGGGACGTAAATATAACGGCGAGACGAGGCTTAACAGCCACTGCCTACACCTTCGGGTATCAAAGGCGTGAAGTTATGTTATGTTATGTTATATACTGACAGAATCATGAAAAATATGAAAGACAGGTGTAATAAGCATAAAAATGTTGCATGACATCCCTATTCACCCTGTCCAGTATAAGGTTGCCCTTATGCCCTCAAAGAGATCTCATTATACGATAGCCTCCCAAAGTACATACATTGCCTTACATGTATCCTTTTACATTGTGTACTTAACTAGAGCTGAAGGAAATAAAATAAATATTCCTAAAAATTATGATATGAAGATGTTGAAATATTTTTTGATGAGAAGTGATTCACTAGGCCAGACGCGTTTCGTTCCATGAGAGAGGTATCCAGAGGCCCAGACCTTTTTTTCCCTCCCCTCTCATCCCATTCTCAATTTTATACCTTAAAGGCCGACAATGCAACTGTAAAATTCTCTAGAGAATTTTTGTCATGTATTTCGTCATATACGGCGCTAGCCTCTAACGACCAGGTGTTCACCTATCAAAAAATATTTTAAAAATGTGAAAATAATTTACTGCAGTATTTAATTTACTCTTAAATAGATCAAAATACCATCATACCCATAAATCGCCAGTTGCAAAAATGAGGTCAGATAGCAAAAAAACATATCGACATTTGAAAAAATAAATAAATGAAGTCCGAGTTTTAAAAGAATAAATTTATACAGAAAATGTATTTTCAAATTGAAAGTTTTTCAACTCTTTTTCGCTCAAACTCTCTTAAACTTGGGTTATTGATAAGTAGTACATAATCCCTTTCCCGAAGGTTACACATCATCTTTTAGTGCTTAAATTGAATAAAACTATATATAATGTATTTCATTTGGACTTCAAATATTCTTTACACATAATAAAATCGTATTTATCTTTTATGACAAACACGAGATGTCAATTTTAGACATGTAAATTTAATTGAATATCTAACTAACCCCTCTGCAGTCGGGACGTCCATTTTGGACACACGCATGGTAGGTACTTATATGCCGGTATGTCCATTATGGACACGTAAGCACTTGAAAACACTTGAGATAAATAAACACTTGGCTTGGGTTGTTATCTATTTTATGTTCGGTGGAGTTCGGTTACATCGATTAAGAATATAATAAGCTCCCGTCCAGCATATACTATAAACAACTCTATGGTACAAATTAAAATGTAATCGGCGTTTGAAAAGAGGCCCGTTTCGGGGCGTATTTAGGGGTCAATTTCAAAACAGTACAGTGTATTCTAGTTTATTGTAACTTATGATAGTTATTTTTTATGAAAAAGTAGATATAATCATGTACAAATCAATATAATTCATTAGTAAGCAGTTTTTGTAGTTTATTTGTAAGAAAATTTTAAAGTTGAAGCAGTACGAAATCAGGTAAGTCGTAATATTTTCTCATTTATCTACTAAACTACTATTTTTATTTAATAAAAACCTGAATAAATAAGTACGGCAATATGTGTTTAACATAAATCTAACTGAAAATTTTCGCACATAGAATTAAAATTTTGTAAAAAATGCAAGTTTTGCAAAAGTTACATCAAAGCAGACTAATAAAGAAAAACGAAATATTCCACACAGAGTTTGATGACTAAGCAGACTGAGAATTAGACATAATTCGGAAACAACTTGCAAGATTTTATAAAATATTCTAGAGGTGCCAGGCTAAAGTGCCCTGACTTAAGTGATGAGGAGAAACACTTCAATGATTTTAAGCGGAATACTGTTCTATTTTAAGGATAGTATGAAGACTGAGAATCCGGCATAATCACCAGCCATCCTGAGTTAGTTATCACAAGCTCTTATAAATGGTTTCCACTGGATACAAAGACTTCTAAACTTCTAAACCAAAAAGTTGTGGGATCAAATCCGGACTCACATCAATGGCAGATTGTTTTCTGATTTTGCCTAGTGTCTGTCGCAGGGTTCCACAATACATTACATGTGCTATGTAATCAAATCAGTAAGTCGACTCTAAACACCGTTATCCTCACCAATATGTAAGAAAACCCGTGAACGTCACGCGAAAACTCCTAATAAAAAGCGACTTTACCTTTAGCCAATAAAATTCAATGAGTCAGCAACAAATACTATTAAAGTCCAGCAGTGGCGAGTGCTACAGTTAACTAAGACCGTATCGACCATAAAGTATTTTATTTTTTTTGTAAATAAAAACGAACCTCTACTATAGTTCGGGGTTGGCCGTGTTCCAAAATGTGTGACTTTTGCGAGCCTCGACCCAATTCTCTTTGCTTTATTTGATGGTCACGCTCACGCGACATTTCCTATTGCACTTACGGTCTAGTACAGAAAATCAAATTCAATACACGAACTGCTAAGCTGTATTGCCAATATATGGTGCGGGCGTGTAGCTCCACAAAAATGTGTAATATAAATCCCTTTTGGTTTCGTGGTTCATTCTCTATACTCGTATCTTATACAGTTTTTGATACAGCGTATACGGGTAGAATATTAAATACCCTCGTTATTAAATACTAATTATAATGATTAACTTATAATACAACGAATTATTGTACAGTTCAAAACAGTTTTATTATGTTACATGCGCCTTTTGAAATACTAAAAAATCTAAATTAAATTCAAAAATTTATGATATTCTTTTTTTAAATAAAGAAGAACAGTTAACCCGAATAAAAATTTGATGCGGCTTCAAAACTTGAATTTCGAATGGTAAATTTAAAAAGTGTTCAAATAAGATACGACACAAGTCTTTTAAGCATTTCACTATATGGATGAAATCACCAAAATGCGACAAAATAGACTATTTAATTAGTCAACATTTAACACAAAATTTCCACTTACTGCTCTATCAGCCAAGTTTTTCACTCGACAGTGCAAATATGCCGGCTGGCCAACAGCCGCAGTGTAGTCTCGTTTCGTAGTATTATCGAAATACGGCTGGCCGACGCTTTCAGTTGTCAGTGTCGAGTTGACATCGTAGATAACTGTACTGGTAGAGCTAGCATCCGTAGTCTCGCCAGCACCGCCTGCAGATAATTCTGAAACAAAAAGAACAATAATTCTGATTCTTTTATGGGATAGGGGAAAAACGAGCAGGCGAATGACTCAATGGTAAGTATTTCACCGGTCAAGTCAGCCCATTCATGCCGCGAACTGCATGGTTCTTCCACTGTTTTGTGTTAATTTGACTACAGTCTAAGATAGTATCTATCATTGATGGCGATTCATACAAAGCTGTATAGTTTACAGACTTGATAATTAAGACTTGTTTTAATATAATTATTCGTCCTATTGAGATACAATTTTATATTTCAACCCACAATATTTGTTCCATGCAACTTCAGAATATATAAATGTCTTCATGAATTTATTGATATGTAACCAATATTCTATCTAAGAATTCTCAATCAAAAATCAGAGTAAGTTTACCATATTGTATGCGAGTTTTAAACACGAAAAGAAAGCAGTTAGTTTGTTGACGACAAGTGGATACACTTATTTTGTCAGCATAGGGACAATCTTATTAAGTGGTTGGTCAAAGTTGTGTTGTACAAATAAGTAAACTGGAGCAGACTGGAGAGTTTCAGCACACACTACTGTGCCCCAGAAACGTACCGCGTACAACAAAGTAAATGTTGGCTCCTCAACTAGAATAAACTTGTAAATAATTCCCGACGCGACTCCCGAACTATGCGAAATTTGGACAAGCAAACGAAATGATCTCTTCTTGCTTACAAAGTTGAAAGCTCTTTAGTGTAGGATTGTTATGTAAAGATTCTGAGAACGATTTTTAAGATTTATATAAAAAATACCATTGTGCCTAGTGTATGGCAGTAAGTTTCGCCATCTATTTCATTTGGGACGTAATATTTGGGGAGTCCATGTTTAACAGACGCTGTCTACACGTTTGTTCGGTTGGATAATGGCGTGAACTTATATAAATGTTTTTGAGACTTTAACTGTTACTGATACAAGTGGTTTCCATTTGATATATATCCTATTTTTCTTTCTAAATACTCGTCTTGAAAAAAAAAATATTACTTTTCATATTATATTCTAGCTGACCTGGCAAACTTTGTTTCGTCTCCAAAGCAATAAATAAAATGTAGCCTAAGTTACGTTACCTAAGTACCGTTAAAGTTACCTAAGTAAGCCTTATTACACTTACTACCTGGAGCTGACAGTCCCGTCGAAATCAATCCAGCCATTTCAGATATTACCCGAAACAAACAGACAGACAGATAGACAGATAAACAAAAATATGAAAAATATTGTTTTGGTGTACATAGGTGTACCGGTATGAAATGAGATGAAATAATTTATGGATACCATGCCAATAGAAATGTTCTTCTTTTGAAGCAAACCAATCAGACACCCAATTTTCCACTTCCGCGTAGGAATCGAACCGCTGCTCAGCCAATGCGTGTCCCATCGATAAAAATAAATGGTAATCGGAAGGAGCCAAGTCTGGTGAATACGGCGGGTGGGGTAGCAACTCCCAGCCAAATACTTTGATTGTATCCTCAACCGATTTTGCTTTGTGTGCAGGTGCATTGTCGTGTAACAAAATTACTTTGCAGTGTCTTCTGACCTATTCTGGTCGTTTTTCGATCAATGCGTTGTTCAAATCGATCGTTTGTTGTTTGTAACGACTAGTATTAACAGTTTCACCAGGTTTTAGGAGTTCATAATACATCACACCCTTCTGATCCCACCAAACACAGAGCATTGGCTTCTTCCCGAAACGATCTGGTTTTGCAGTCGATGCTGATGGTTGTCCCGGATTAACCCATGATTTTCTCCGTTTAGGATTCTTAAAATAAATGCATTTTTCATCGCCAGTGACAATTTTCTTTCGTGTCTTTGAAGCAAAATTTCACAAGTGTTTTTCCGGTTTTCCATTTGTCTTTCATTCAATTCATGTGGCACCCATTTTCCACACTTTTGATTTTTTCCCATAGCTTTCTAACGGTCTGAAATAGTTTGTTGTGCAACATTTAACATAGCTGCCATTTGCTTCTGACTCAAAGTATCATCTTCATCAAATATGGCTTGCAGTTTGGCGTCTTCGAATTTTTTTGGTGGTGTTCCACGTTCTTCATTTCTCTCATCAAAATCATTACATTGTTGAAACCATCTCTTGCATGTTGCTTCTGATAGAGCATGATCACCATATGCTCCGACAAGCATTCGATGTGATTCTGCAGCATTTTTTTTCAAATGGAAACAAAAAATTAATGCTTTCCGCAAATCATCACTTTCCGGCACAAAATTTGTCATTTTTAAGACAGTTAAAAATATGATGTTGATTGATTACTAACTCTTAGGTTAATTGAATGTTTGACAGTTGTAATGGTAATCAAACAGAAAACAAATTAAGGCTTATTCACAACAAATAACCCCTACCAACACATTTATATCTTAACGCTCATTTCATACCGGTACACCTGGTATATATCGCATATACAATTATTTCAGTATTTCAAACAGACACATCAATTTTATTTATATGTATAAATGTGTTAATTATCTGATTACATAAATTCAGATAAAACATTTATTAAAGAAATAATGTCTGCTGTTTTAACTACAGCCTTCTCTCCTCTCTAAAACATAAACAATAAACATGTTATAAATACATTATCACCCCGACCAATAAAGCAATTTCAGGTGCGGTTGAGTGTTTTTGCTGTTCATCCATACCTACGCTATTACGTGACCTGTAAAATGGTTCATGCTGTAGATAATAATAGCCCCAACATCAATACTGTACGTGCCTGCTTCTGGAGCGCCATAAAATTATCTCTCACTTTAAATTCATTTTGTAAAATCGAACAGCCTGTATATGTAATATAGATGCTTATACTATTGAGTGTTACCGAATGTAATAAAATACCTATGTAACTCAAAGTTGTCTGTTTAAAATTGCCCGGATTCAGGGCCTGTTTTTTTACGGAATAGAAGGGCAAACGAGTATGCGTGTCACCTGATGGTAAGTGACCAGCGCCGCCCATGGACACTTGCAACACATATAGTGTTACAGTTGCGTTGCCGACCTTTAAGGGAGTAGGATGGGAAAGGATAGGTAGGGAGATAGGCCTCCGGGTACCTCTCTCAACGAACGAAATGCGGCATGAGCCACTTTACGTCGATCTTCTAAGAGGTCGTCGTATTTCACCGATCAAGGCAGCCCATTCATTCAGCGAACTGCTGGGTTCTACCACTGTTCGAATTTTTTAAAATTATGTTTTTAAAAAATAATGTCTCGGTGGTCCAGTGGTCGAGCACACGGCTTCTGATCCAGAGGTCTGGGTTCGAATCCAGACACTGGCCCACACCAATGACTTTTAAAAATTGTTTCTGGGAGGTGTGATAAATATCGATTTCTGAAAACTTTGCGCCCGGTATGGCAATAGGTTCGCCACCTATTTCCATTTGGGACGTAAAACATACAACGGCTTAACAGCCGCTGCCTCCACCAAAGGTTACAAAGGCGTGAAGTTATGTTATGTGTATATATTATTTCTAATAAAATAATAATTCGGGCAATTTGTTTCTCCCATTGCCTATTTTTCTATGTAAATAAATATTTTACCTAAATCCGTGAAGGTAACGAGGTTATAATACTTACTTAACTTCACGCCAAGTTTCTTTCAAGGTATGTAGAGAGAACAGAGAACCATTAGAATCGTTTGTGCAAATTCATAACTCTTGTCGTTCACGTTGGTCAGTTTTTAAGGCTCCTGGCATCACTTTTATCAAGGATATGTTAAATTTGTTCATGGAAAGTGTGTCATACAAACCTTGACTCCTACATCCTTCCGCTTTTGCACTGTATATCTGCTTATTTAATTCTTACATCATCTAGTCTTTCCTCGTATCCGACCCAAGTCTACATAACTTAAAATGTACTTAGTATATAAAAAAAACTTCAAGACCCGACTTTCTGGTATAGACGCATGATTTATTATAAAATACAAAACAAATTTGTATGCAACCCTCGTTGCCCGAGCCCGTCTTCACAATCGACCCAATTTTTATCTTCTATAATATGTATTTGATGTTCCTTTATATAGGCAAATTACTAGTAAAGAAATAAAACTTTATTCCTTTATATTTTATATATAGTAAATTGTTTTATTTAAAACTAGCGGACCGAGCGAATTTTGTTCCGCATCAAAAGTATTTTCACAGCGTTTATAATGAATTTTCTAAATTACGAAAATTATGATAGCAAGTTTGTTATTTAAAATATTAATCAGTAAATAAATGTGGATAAAAAGAAGAAAAAGAGAGTGATAAAACAAAAAAAAACACGTATTATGTTTAACAGTCTGATGTTTTCATTTTTTTTGGGGATAGGAGGGCAAACGAGCAGGTGTGTCACCTGATGGTAAGCAACCAACGCCGCTCATGGACTCCACGTATAGTGTTACTGTTGCGTTGCCGACCTTTAAGGGATAGGGGATAGGAAAGGATGGGGAAGTGGGTGGGCCTCCGGGTACCTCTCTCACCGAACGAAACGCGGCATGAGCCACTTTACGTCAGTCTTCTGAGAGGTCGTGGTATTTCACCAGCCGGGCAGACCCATTCATGCAGCGAACTGCTTGGCTCTACCACTGTTATACACTATTATACATATATACATATTTATTTCTCAGATTTTTGCGAATCACATTCATAACATTAAAACAACTTTTTAGGATTTTATCGCGTTTATTTATTACTATTTTTATTTCCAAAAAGTGGGTGCTCTCTGTATCGATTGAAATAGCTTTTGAACGACTACCATCTCTTTGTTCATCACTCGTGAAAATGATCTCTGTAAAGAGTTCGAAATATCGGGAAATAAATAAATGCGATAAAATCCTAAAAAGTTGTTTTAATGTTAAGTTTGATGTTTGTTTTCTGTGATCTCTAAAACTACTTACTGCATTGATATTTGCTGCCTTTTAGATATTTTTTTTTCAGAGGTTATGTTCACAATCTATAAGAAATAAAATATTGTCTTTCAAGAGGCGAGGCGGCATACGAGAGGAGCTGCAGATTTCAGATTTCAGAAAGAAGACTTATTTTAAGAAGTTTCCGGTTTGCAATCTTCGTACATGTTAGTTACACTCGCTT
Source organism: Euproctis similis (assembly GCA_905147225.2). Taxonomy (NCBI): domain Eukaryota; kingdom Metazoa; phylum Arthropoda; class Insecta; order Lepidoptera; family Erebidae; genus Euproctis; species Euproctis similis. Next base: position 8,791,186 of record LR990119.1, read on the forward strand.
CTTTGACTTTGATACACAACTCTTGTCATAATGCTCGTCTGTTTTTAAGGCAAGTTTAAATGATTTTATTTTTATTTTAATAATATTGTAACGGAAGATGTTACTGGTGACTATTCCACTGGATGGTGGTATATAGTGAGTGGTGTTTCTTCCATGATGGTGGATGAGTGGTCGTTAATGAAAGACGTAATTAAGATCTTGACATTTATTTGTGTCAGCGACAACTGCCTGTCGCTGCACACCGACCACTACAGCATACTGTGCGTACCGTTGTTATATACTATTGATGGCACGTACATGTACGTGCCATGAGGTGTAGTATCCCTTACACCATTCCCCCCTTAGTTGAAAAAAAAAATCCATAAAATTGATCACAAAAGTAAAAAAAAAAATTCCTATAGTTACACAGTACAGTACATAATATCTTTACATGTTCATGTTAATAAACAAGATTAATACAATAATAACATATAATGCTTAATTGGCAAAAACGTGATTTTACAATAAATATTTGTCAATATATCGGTAATTAGAAAAACTAGTTCTCAATGTCAATGTTAATATGATGCCTACATTGCAAAATAGTGACGACGTGATTTAATAACGATTAGTTTGCTTAGATTAGTTTGCAACATGCTTTGCGGAAATTGCGTGACATTGTCACAGTCACTATAACATACACAATATCTTATGATTACGTGTTTTTAACAATTATACAATCCGGTATAGTAGCCGCGTTTTATTGTCTAAACTCTCTACAATGACGTATTTCCCAATTTTTAGGTACAACGTGTAGATCTATCTATCATAGACTTCTTGACGGCCTACGTATCCCTAATTCCTGGATAGCAGCGGATTTTGTTTAAACACAAATAAATTGATCGGGCGGTAAACGTTTGGCGCGCGGAGATATCCGCTTCTGCTACATGTATACCGCCACACCTAGTTTTCCTGCAGCCTTCTTCCGGCTCAGGGTGGCACACATCTATAAGCATGTTTCTTACGATATACTGACATCCCTAATCTTGACTTTTGGAGTTCTGGAGTGTACGCGTGTGGCTGCGAGAGTTGGAACGTGAGCGGCGGTGGCTAAACCTTCTGTTGCGACCGGCCGCGTTGCGCTCGTTCCGTGTCTTCGTTACGGGAACTCGGCTTCCTTAATATTTTTTCTGTATTTGGCGCCTCTGTGATTCCTCGTCTCGTCTCGCGTCTTCAAAGTTTCTTACTTATTGTATCGTATCGGTTCTTTTCCTTAGAACTTGGTCTTTCGTCGCTGTGCTTCTGTGGAGAGCGTACTTTTGACTTCGTCTTACTTCTTCTGCCCTTGTAAACCATACGCGAGGCTGGTCCGCCAAAAATTTCGGAATTTGCGAATCAAAGGAAATGCTGTCGTGTTATAGGCTTCAGATTTCGAGTCATTCTTCGATGGACCTTGCGTAGGCGACGGCATTGTGCTGGAGCATGGAGTTTGTGGATTAATTTTTCACAAAAAAATAGTGCACTCACGGTGTAACAATTTCTTGGAAGTCGGATTTTCTTGAAACGTCGGGGTTCACACATCGAGGTTCTTACGTCGGAGTTTTTTGAAACGTCGGTATTCAGACGACGGAGTTTCTTCATTTCGTGTTCGTCGGGTTTTCTTCATTGCGTGTTCGTCGGGGTCACCAATGTAACGGTAGGTTGTTACTGATGACTGTTCTTATAGTTGATGTCATCGTGAGGCGGATGTTCTTCGGTGATGGTGTTCGTCATCAGAAGGTTGCGTGTTCAGATCACGTCGGGGTCACCAATGTAACGGTAAATTGTTACTGGCGACTGTGCTGTTAGCTGGTGGTATATCGTGAGTGGTGTTTCTTCCATGATGGTGGATGAGTGGTCGTTAATGAAAGACGTAATTAAGATCTTGACATTTATTTGTGTCAGCGACAACTGCCTGTCGCTGCACACCGACCACTACAGCATACTGTGCGTACCGTTGTTATATACTATTGATGGCACGTACATGTACGTGCCATGAGGTGTAGTATCCCTTACAATATTATTTTATTTGTTGTCTGGAATAAAACTTATTATTATATCAGCCTTCCGCCAGCTAAGCTTGCCTTAAGCTGATCTGCCCTGGTATAAAGTCATTAATATTAACGTAAATTCACGCCTATTCTACCCAAAGACGTAGGTAGCGGTAGTTAAAGCTTCGACTTGCCGAATCGCTAAGTTACGTCCCAATTGGAATAGGTGGCGAACCTATTGCCATACACCGAGCACAAAGTTATCAGTAATTAATATTTAACACACATAACTTCCCGAAAAAATCCGAGAAATCACTGGTGTGAGTCAGGAATAGAACTACGACTCCTGAATCAGAAGCGGGTAGCTCGATCTCTGGACCACCGAGACTTTTTCATAAAACATATTGATTGATAGTTTAAGGACTGGATTTTTTCATGTTTAGATAAGAGAGTCAATCATATCTTGTCGATGTCGTCACAGATGTGAAAATATTTCCAACTTTTTCTGAGTATCTCAGCGAGAATTATAAAATGATGACTCAGCGCCAATATAGTTTCCAATATGACGAAAAACTTTATCACTCTCTCTGTCACGGTTTTATTAAATTTGAAAATACCCTTCATTCAATATTCGCTACGGTTGTGACAGAAATTTGCTAGATTGCTTTTTAGTTCGATGACAGTGACAATTTTATTAAAATTTCTTGGTGTTTTTTGTATCTACTCTATTAAATTTATACCTACTATAGATGTACTCAATAGCAATTGTCCCTCGACTCGATGAATATTTTAAAGTAAAGTCTAAATACATATATACATACAAAACTTCACACCAAATTACTCAAAGGTCAACTCACACTACCTGTTCTTTTGAATTCTCACCTACACTCAGTTGGACAACTTAGAAGTGGTAGTATAGTGCGGAATCATATTATTTTATGCTCTTATATCGTTCTAGATAGGTCCCCTGCTGGTTCAAATGACCCATGATTTTTCAACACGGGCCTCTAGTCTAGGATTGCTATCTAGACTTTTCTACTGACTTTATTTGCGCCCTGGAATCTACCCAATGCTCCATGTAAGATGTCTTCTAAAGCCATTCTTCTTTCGATATCCGCGGCGTATCTACCATACCAGCTAAAAGCACGTCCAAGATATAGAATTTCATTGCACTGCTCCGGCAGTACATCATCAACTATTGTCCTTGCATCCATTCTGCTTTATTCCCTTTAAACATCATATCTTTCGTTTTCATCACATGCAATTGTAGGTATTTCACTAAGTAATCATCTTTTACAGTAGTGACTGCTCGATCGTAGCTTGTGGAAAACCAGTCTCTGCCTACCCCTATTGGATACAGGCGTGAGCTTATGTATGCATGTATGTCATTAATTACGTGTGAACAATGAACCCTTATAATGGCATAGGCATAGTTTAAGTTTGCAATTTTATGCCGTCCACGCATTCGCAGCCAACAGCTAGTATCAATAATTCTGTAAAACTGAACAAAAATGTCTTATGTGTTTAATTTCGGTGTGCGATAAATTTATTCCACGAAAATATATTCCGAATATAATTATATCGTTATGCTACTTCATCAACTAACAACAATCAAATAATAAGTTAGTTTGTGGAGCAAAACATATCCTTCAACTTCGAGAACTTTGTATTAAACGTGGAACAACTTTGTTGACAAAACCATTCATACAGGCTATTAACCCACAATTTTCCACTTATACACACACTATTACTATAGTAAAATTGTTTATTTACTTTATTTAAAGGGGACAAACGAGCTAGCGAGTAGTGGTAGTAACACAATTAGAATGGGAAGAGGGATTATGAAGATAAAATAGGTGGTCCACGAGATACCTCTTCCAAGGGACAGAAAACGGTATGAGTCACTTTACGTCAAATTCCCGACAGGCCTTGGTATTTAATTGGTCGATATGGCCCAATTATATTGTGAACTAATTCATTTTACAAAGCAAAATATTAAATTATGAGTAATATTCTAAGTAAGTTATAGTAAGTTGAGAAATGTTGAAAAAGTTGATGTTAAAGTGAGAACAGCTCGGCAGCAGGCGAACAGCAGGTGCTCTTATCCAACCTTCTGTCTAATATTCTTCACATGGTAGAAATTACGAGTAATTTGTTTAAAATATAAGGATCAAAATCAACAAAAATTACGAGTGTTATTATTTAAGCTTAAAATGTTGACACCTTGGCATGGCCCCACGGAATGGAATATAAAATATGAAAAGTTATATTTTTTTTCTTGTTTAATTTTGTGTAAAAAATAAAACTGAAGGACGCCCTCTGGCCATGCAAATAACCATACATATTACTAAGTAAATATTTGCATTCAAATGAGGATTTAACCCACAAATGGCTGCCACCACTACTACCAACCACAATCTAACAGTGGTAGAGTCTTGCAGTTCGCTGCATGAATGGGCCGGCTCGACCGGGGGAATACCACGACCTCTCGGAATACCGACGTGAAGTGGCACGTGCCGCGTTTCGTTCAGTGAGAGAGGTATCCGGAGGCCCGATCCCCTGTCCCCTTTCTTTCCCCTCCTAGTCCCTTAAAGGACGGCAACGCACCACGGAGCATCATTTAGCCCTAGCTAGGTAATAATCGTTTTTTATGGTCGAAGGGGGCAAACGAGCTTGCGGGTCACCTGATGAAAAGCGACCACCGCCTATGGACATCTGCAACACCAGGGGCGTCATACCAGCGTTGCCGGCCATATATAAGTAAGCTCGTTCCTGGGTCATAAGGAACGGAAATACCGTTGTCGGTAACTAGATCCACAAATGAACAATGCGGGGCTAGAAGTGCCGATTGTAGCGCACAGTTCGTGATCGCCAACCATTAAGCCAATACGGATGGTAGCGTTGGCGCGTCGAGCACAGGCGAAAATCAGTAGGCGGTTTATTCCGAAAAAATCCACAAATCACTTATTTAAGCATTTATATGAAAATTAATATAACCTAAAGTAGTGTCCAAGCGCACATTATCATAAAAGTTGTCATTATGATGATCCTGAAACATGTGTTTCATTGCGACGACCAAATTATTAAATTTTATTACACTGTAAATATTGGTAACTGCGAATAAATACGAATGGTGGATATTGTATAGAAGTGTTTTTTTTTATGTAACACGGGACGAATTACGAGTGTTATGAAAATAAAATTATATGACATCATACATGTACGTTTTATGGGATTTTTTTATACGTGATGGTTTTATTTTATTCATTGTTTTTCTTTTTTTTTTTATCATCTGATCATAAAATAAGGTTCGATATATTTTAATATTTATATATCTTGACAGTAACTCAGTTGGCCAAACGAATGGGCCGGGAAATACCACGACCTCTCAGAAACGTAAAGTAACTCAAGCTGCATTTTATTAGTGGTATCGGACCCGTACCGGTGTTGCAACCTTTCTTCAAAATTATGTTTGTAAATATTCATGTAAATATCACTAGAATTACCTACACCTTCTGTTACTAACGGCGTGAAAGCGTAAACAAATTGTTAAATAATATTCCTTCAACATTTCCAGTACTACTTCGTAGCGGAATGCAAGGAGCCGTTATTTCAAGGCCACGCTTCGTAATGGCTTCGCTCTTTAGCTTCAAGCGTGTGGAAAATATAATCAGCCCAGTTTAATTTTATTTTACGCTTTTGATGATATGTTTGAAAGTTACTCAACAAAATATATTACTGTATATTTCATAGTGTTTTAATAACAACTAGAATTCACACCAATTCACTTGAGGGGTGAGCGGATAAATCAACAGTAATACAACCCTTTTCTACGAAAGTATATGATAAGAATTATGCCAGTCAAGGTAGCATAATTTTTGCCGTTAGTGTCATATAAATGTGACTAGGCGAGTTTAAGATCTCATTAGGTTATCTTTTGATAGAAAGTGGATTATTTAGTTAAACTTTTGACAGTGTGCTGCGGCCTTTTTTCACCTCTACGCCGGTTAAATTTTGTTCTCTATATCTTCTTTGTCACATCAATTTTACATGACCACCAAGTATCTACCGAACCATCTCATTTCCTTAAGCTCCATTGATTTTGATATACCCAAGCCTCATAGGTTTTTTAAAGTATTTTATCGACAATGTTTGATTTAGTTTGACCTATTCTTGATGTTTGTCTGTGAATGGGTGTGTCCATATACTTTTATACTTCATTTTAACCGTATTGACTTGTGATAATGTTGTCGAGAATAGTGATTCTCTATCTCTTTTCGTCTCTTGTCGTGAGAAATGACTGAGGGATTTAATGTTTTACGTATATCTTCAAATATATAGCCAAGTGGTTCAGCTCTCAGACGTTTAGTTCTGATGAACCAAATTTAAATCACCAAGTTTTTTGTGGTTTTTTTTTGTCGTATTTATAGATTTTCTTACCTTTTTAGATTCGAGACCTTAAAATAAATCTGGAAAACATTACTTCACGCGTTTTTCTACCCGAAGGTATAGACAGCGGCTGTTAAGCCTCTACTCGCCGAATCGTCAAATCGCGAATCAAACCAACAACTTTTGAACCATCTCCCCAACCACTGGACCACCGAGTTGATTTTAATGTAATGGAATCCGTCAAATTTGGATCCTTAGCTTCAATATAACATATTATTTGTATAAAACAAACAGCGTATTAGACAAAGAACTACACATTTAGCAATACCGGCCGTATGTTAGCATTTCCGTATTATGGCAACATCGTTCGGTATATTTACATATTTACGATCCATTCGTTTTTTTGTGGGGTTAGGGAGGGATATAAATTTATTCCTTGGTACAAGTTAAGGAAGTAACTTTTGTACCTTTGCTGATTCTGGCGACAATTCAGTCCCCACAATTGATGGCTTTGAACTTTGAAATTTTGATTAATAATATTTTATATCTCAGTAAAAATCTTTGCATAATATTTTCTAAGAACAAAAAAATTTTTGCTTATTAGTATATCAATTATTTACTTGTAATGTGCCCAAATTGAAAAAATGTGATTAGTAATCTCACTTTATCCCCAAAACGTGACAGGAGCGATTTTATGCCGATATTCTAAGAGATAGTAATATTTCTTTAGTTGGATAGGCCCATTCTTGCAGTAAACTGCATGGCTATGGCTATGGCTGTTAGTTACTATATAAAAAGACCTTACATGAGAACTGATATTAAGCATAAAACTTCAAACCTTTTTTACCAAAAGGTTTTCAAGCCTCGATATGCCGTTACGTTTACGTCCCAAATGGAATATATGGCGACCCCGTTCCCATACCGGGCACAAAGTTTTCAGTCATTGTTATTTACCATACATAACTTCCGAAAAAAATTCGAAAAGACATTGGTGTGAGTCGGGATTCGAACCCGCGACTTCTTGATTCAGAAGCGGTGTGCTCTGAACAATTGATGTCAAGGCGACAAATATATAATATTATATCATTAACAAACAGAATCAAGAAGAACAAACCTTAATCAACATTGCTATAAAGATTTTTTACCGAATATATTCGTGGAGATACAAATAGAAGACATTTGGGGGGGCGAGCCTTGAATTTATTTTGCACAGGAGTAATTAACGTAAGCGACAATTCAGCTGAATAAGTAAATTATCGCTAATGAAGTCATTAATATTAGAGAATGTTGTTCGTACGAAACTCGTACAACGTGCATGTGTAAATATATGTTTTTTAATTTATGATCTAACGTATATTTAGTCAATTATATTTCAAAAGTCAATATTTTAAAAGCAATTCATACAATATTGATATCTGTAAACGGAACAAGAGAAATGACATAACAACAAGCTATTTGATATTAAAATATAAAATTAGCTAACCAGGCGAACTTCGTGTCACTATTTTACATAATCTATGTTACTAAAAAGATCAAGATTCATTCTAAGAAAGCTGTTGTGAATATGCCATAAATATAATAAAAAACATACCAGATTGATACCAGATTGTCGATGGTTCTACATCTAACTAATTAATACTCTATATAGTGTCAGTCTAACTATTATTTATTACGAAATTTTTAAGATTGCGTGAAATTTTTAAGATTGTGTCTCGAAATTTTTAAGGTTGCGAGAAGTGCGAACGTGAATTCTACGCACTGATGCTAGTAGAAGTATTAAGGCTATGCACCTGGCACCCACCGACACCGAAGGCAGCGGCTATTAAGCCTTAACTCGATTAATTGTTACGTCTCAAGTGGCGAATATGTGGCGAAACCTATAGCCATACACCGGGTTTGAGTCAGTCATAGATATCACACATAACTTCCGGAAAAAAAAAAACTGAGGAATCATTGGCACGTAGTCAATCCCACGACTTGTGAATCCGAAGCGGGGAGCTCGACCACTGGCCCAACCAGAACTATTCTAGCATTTCTAGACCCTCGTGTCGTATTTGTGTGGTAGACTTATTACTTAGATTTGTAAGAATCGTGCCTTATGGCACTCCGTTCTCTCTGCCTGGGGTAGGCAGAGAGAACGGAGTGCCATAACGCCAAGGGATTTGGCGTGAAGTTAAGTTATATTGTTGTTATGTTAAAAAGATCAATGCCCCGCTTCTATTGTAACATAATGTTATATATCCTAGCGCTGTCCTCATTAAATCCATCCACCAAAATAATTTTTGTTAATTCAGACCAGCAGTACTTAAGATTAGCGCTTTATAATATCAATAAAAATTGCATATAATTTAAACAAACCTATGCCATAGAATCGGCAAAAAGAATTATATGGCTTGTCAAGACAAGAATTACCTTTGGCTACACATTTAGATATTTAAGGGGTGAATGTACATAAATGCTATAATATTTTGACTCTCAAAAAACTACATTACCAAACTGACCGACTCTGATTGCTCTAACAAGCCTGCGTGCGACTCGGCGTGAAGTTATATATGTGCGTAAATAGGAAATACATATCATAATTTTTATTAACGTGATACATTTCTGTAAATTCAGTATTTAAAAGTAAACGGAGAACATATTAAAAACTGTTCGCGTATTATGTGAAGTAGGCTGGAAATTACTTGGAATTGTCCACTAACGCAACCCCTTTCAAGTAAACTCACGACCCCTTAACCCCACTTGATCCCTTGCACGGAATAAAATTGGTTTAGCTTGTTTGCCAGAAATAAGAAAATCATAAGTTAAGTAAGTAACCACAACTGGACTGTCTAATATAGTATATTAGATATTGTTTAGGCTTTCACGGCGTCATAATTTACTTTAAAAAAATATGTTATAAGAAAAATGTATAATTTCTCTCTGCCTACCCCGCAAGGGATTTGGTGTAAAGTTGTGTATGTGTATGTATGTACGTTCAATGAGTACTAGATGATTGACGAATTAATTCATATTCAATGGAATTTGTTTTTTTAAGTATACTTCTGTATGTGTTACGAAAAGTGTGATATAGTGAGGCAAACAATATTTGAGACAGCTATTTAAATTAATGTAGTTAAATAGGAAAAAGTAACGTTTCGTACATTCATTACGTAGCATAAAACAAAGTCTTTTTCCGCTGTCTGTTCCCTTACATGCTAAGATCCTTGAAACTAAGCAACGGATTTTGAATTAGTTTTTTTTTAATAGATAGAGTATGTCAACGGGACGTTTTTATTTATAATTCATGTATAATGTAGTAAAAAAGGTGATATCGAGATTTAGCACTTTAATTGCAAACGCTGTCTGAATCCTTAGTGATAATTCAAAGCAATGTACTTCATTATTATACACCTCTAAAAGGTCTACAAAAGATCCACGATGGTGTAGATCTATCTTAGGAACTCACAATGGCCGTTTTTATTTATTTTTATTGCTTCTGAGGCGAAATATTGTTCGCTGGGTCAACTAGTGTTCGTATAAATGCGAGAGGGAGAGTGAAAGCACACGTTCTCTTTCTTACTTTCTTTTATGACCAGATATATTAATAAAATTTATAATTTCAATCGTTTTGTTTTTCTTGAACACAATTTTTTTTATTTAATTCCGCTTTTTATTATATTCTAAATTAACTTACATAAATCGTAACGCCTGTGATGTTCAAAGAAAAATTAAATAATAATTAATTAGAAATAGAACACTTTGTTTTCTTTATTTTGCTAATTAGTGTACAAATTAACTTTTATAATGTTTTTATAATTCAACAATATTGATGACGCCTTGACGTAGTTCTTTAATCCTCCAAGTTCTGATTGAAACTTCCTGAGTTCTAATACAGGCTTTTACACCTTTTTTGTTTGATCTGACTTATCAGTCCAAAACTTCATTGATCAATTATAAGTCATGGCGAAAAAGTCTTTTAGGATATAGTATGTATAAACTTATAATAAAATATCTATGGCCATACCATCTGTATCTAGATGATTTTAAACATAGTTTTTTTATACATACATGGTTGATGGTTCGATACATTTTAAAATTTACTTTTTTTATTTTATTTTTTTTAAAGGATAGGAGGGCAAACGAGCATGCGTGTCACCTGATGGTAAGCAACCAACGCCGCTCATGGACACCAGCAACACATATAGTGTTACTGTTGCATTGCCGACCTTTTAGGGATAGGGGATGGGAAGGATGTGGAAGGGGGATGGGCTTCCGGGTACCTCTCTCACCAAACAAAACGTGGCATGAGCCAGTTTACGACGATATTCTGAGAGGTCGTGGTATTTCACCGGTCGACCCGGCCCATTCATACAGCGAACTGGTTGGCTCTACTACTGTTATTGTTCACTACAAAAAAGGTAAAGATGCTACACAAGTTGCGAATAAAAAACTGTGATGTTTATGGGCCTAATGCAGTATCTTTCAGTAGCGCAAATTTTGTTTCAATCGTTTTCAATCCGGAAATTATAATACAAAGATGCAAGTCGCTCTGTTGCGGACAAAGTTGGTGCCATTTTTGAAAAAATAGATTAGTATTACGATGTAGCATCAGAACTGGTAATCGACCACAAAACGGTTTTAGCGTATTTGAACAAAATCTGGGTAAAAAAGCTCGATGAATGGATGCCTCATGAGCTAACTGAAAAGCTATTAAACCGTGTACTCATTTGTGATTCTTTATTACGACGTACCTAAACTATTTTTAAAGAAATGAATGTAATAAAAAGTACGTACAAAAACGAGCGAAAAAAATCGTTGTCAAAGGCCGGTCAGCCTTCAGAAACTGTAGCGAACTACAGTTTCTGAAGGCTGACCGGCCTTTGACTCCAGTTATCTCGAAACAAGGTTTTAGATTGGAAGGATATTATTCATTATGAGTTGTTTTCGCCACGCTAGACCATCGATTCTGAACTTTTCTGCAAGCAACTGATGCGATTAAAACAAAATGTCGAGAGAAAGCTGACGGAATTAACTTACAGAAGGGGTGTAGTTTTTCACTATGAGAACGCTAAACTTCACATATTTTTAGCCACTCAGAGAAAATTACGAGTTTGGCTGTGAGGTATCTATGCTTCTGCCATATAATTCTTACCCTGCACCTTCAGATTTTCACCTGTTTTGGTCTCTGCAGAATTTCTTAGACAGTGCCAGAGGACTGCCTATATCACTATTCACAATGTTTTGATCAGAAGCCTCAAAATTTTTATAGCAATGGGATTACTTCCTACCTACAAGATAAATATAGATGGCAAAAACTTTCCAACAAAATGGCACCAACATAATTTATTAAAATGTAAAAAAACCTTTTGTAATGATGTAATGATCATCATTACATCATTACAAATATATAAAACAAAGTCGCTTTCCGCTGTTTGTCCCCATCAATGTTTATATCTTCAAAATCTACGAAACAGATTTTGATGCGATTTTTTTAATAGATAGAGGGTATCAATGCGGTGGTTTTTATCTATAATTCATGTATCAGGTAGCAAAGAAAAAGTGACAAATCCAAAAATTACTTTTTATTACTTTTGATGCAGAACAATTTTTGCCGGGTCAACTAGTTATGTATAAGACTTACCTAAATGACAGAAGAGATACAGCAACGCCGCCAGCCACATCATGATGCTGATTCTCTCACATAATTAGAAAATTATATTCCGTCGATATAGTTCAAATCGATTAAAATCCCACATCGATTAGAATCACTCGTTTTTAGAATTATCACCCGGCGTACATTGTACCTGAAAATCAGAAAAACATGTTCTCATTAAACATGAATTTTCTTAAGAATTAGCATAAGAATTTATCTTGAGTTAATTAATAAAAAAAAATATTATATTAAGTTGATTTGTATGAGTAGTTTTTAATCTAGGAGTGATCTTAAATAGTTTTTTTTTTGTTTTAAACGTTTTTATTTATTTACATTATACCGTAATCTGTCTATGTCTTGTGCTGGAAAATAATCAATAATAAAAATACTAACTAAATATCACAGCGAATTTTGTTTCACCTCAAAATAATACTAAAATCGGTCATTGTGTATCCGAGTTAGACCCGGATCCGTGTATCCGAGAGACGATTGTACATCTTTTAATGTAGTATTTTTTTTTATCTATCACGTAGGGTTCAGCCAGTGATTGCAATTAAAGTGCTAATTTTCGAAAATTATTACTTTTTATTTGTTACAGTAAACATGAATTATACATAAAAACCATCCCGTTGATACCTTCTATCTATTATGAAACCACATACAAATCCGTTGCGTAGTGTCAATGATCTAATCGTAAAATTGCAGAGACATCGGAAAGCGACTTTTTTATACCGTGTAATGATGATCGCTTATTTTCCGTATAACATAACATAATTTCACGCCTTTTTATACCCGAGGGTGTAGGCAGTGCCTGTTCCTGTTTAGCCAGGACTCGTTATATTTACGTCCCACATGGAATAGTTCTCGAACCTATTGCAATACCGAGCACAAAGTTTTCAGTCATCGATATTTATCACACATAACTTCCGAAAATAATTTCGAAAAGTCATTGGTGTGAGCCAGGATTTGAACCCGCGACTTCTTGATTCAAAAGCGGGGTGCTTTTTTTCTGGGCTACCGTATATTCGGCGCAATATGTACTGTGACAGTTCAGACAATTCCACATGGATTTATTCTCGTTCTTCATCATCTCACAAGCAAGACATATCCTATAGGACCGACTTAAATAAAATTGGTTGGTTGATTTGTTTTTTTAGTACAAAATGTGGCAGAACCTATATGGCTATATTTAGGAGGCCCTTTCTTAGTCATCAATATTTGTCACACCTAATTATTCGATAATATCTTGAAGTAAGTTGGGTTTGGTATTGGGTTTGGTATCTACAAATGGAATAGGTGGCGAACCAATTGCCATACCGGGCACAAAGTTTTCAGTCATCGATATTTATCACACTTAACTTCCGAAAACAATTACGAAAAGTCATTGGTGTGAGCTAGTGTCAGGATTGTTAAGATACTGAAAATTTTAAAAGTAAAAAAAGACATCTAAAATCTGTGATTATTTTGGCGTCCAAAACACGATTAACATAATTTTATTTTTTTATTCTTCATGTACAAAATTGGTACACAAGGTGGACTTAATGCCATAAGGCATTCTCTGCCAGTCGACCAGTCGGGTTAAACAGAGAAACTGTGCAGGGTACAGAAAAAAGTATAAACAAGCACTTACATTAAATACATACATACACTGATATTTATATTTATATATATATATACACACATACATACACATACACACATAATTACATACACCAATATATATACATATACACAAACATACAGTAATAAATACGTAAATAGACATATTGCATATAAGTTCGTGAAATAAATATAGTAGATATATGAGATGATCCAACCATACTATTACATCCCTGACAAACTAGGTTCTACAAGACACGGATGTTAAGACAGCAAAGATAAGTAATGTTCTTTAACTCTCCGCTTGAAAGAAAACATACTTGGAGACGTTTTTATATTGAGCGGAAGCGCGTTCCAAGGTCTTATTACAGAAACAGTGAACGAATCGGTCATGAAGCTGGTACGGTGTGACGGAATGTCCAAAATCTGATTTTGTGAACTACCTAAGATACGAAAATAAGATTTCAAATACTCGGGAGCGTGTGGGTCGTAAAGGATGAAATAAAGCTGACATAGCGATCTAAGGGACCTTCTTTGGCGAATAGGAAGCCATTTAAGTTTAGAGTGGTAGTACGAGATATGGTCATATTTTCGAAGCCCAAAAATGAAACGCAGGCAGTTGTTGAGGAGCCGATCCAACTTATTGAGTGATTCCTGCGATAGGTCCGGGTAACAAACGTCGCCATAGTCGATGATAGGAAAGATAAGAGATTGGACTAAAAGCAACTTAGTCGAAGAAGGCAGAAAATGCTTGTACCTATAGAGGGAACGCAGTGTAGCTGTGACGCTCCAGTTTAATATGTCGTCGATATTTAGGCCCAAGTCCTTCAAGTTCCCCGACAGAAGAATGACTGTGTTGTTGCATAACAATGGTGGAAGATTTGCATTTATAATATTTGTCAAGTGATATGTACTCCCTAGTAACATGGCCTGGCACTTGTTGACATTAACTGCCACCCCAAATCTACGTGACCAGTCCACGATAGCATCAAGGTTGGCATTGATACTTAAAATACAATTATGTAAGCTACCCACATCAGCTTGACCATATAGTTGTATTTTGTAAGAGAAACGATTGGAACAGCGGTGGCGGTTTGTTATTAATTAACTATAAAGTGTTAATTTAATATGATAATTCAGTTGCATTTTATACACGGACGATCTTGCAAACGGCCAACTATTTAAATATAACTAACTGACTCCGGGAAGTTTGCATCCTGTGATAAGTGTATAATTTAGATTTTATATACAATAAATTTTATGAGAAATCATTAAAAAAATAAATTTCTATAACTTTATTTCTCTCTAATATATATAAGTTAGTGAAGTTCTGTCTGAGAAAAATTCCCGTAACTCATTCCCAATTCCGAATAGATCACAAGAAGAAAAGTTATGAACTGTCAAATATCATACGTTTGAGTAAAAGTTACTGGAATTATATTAGACCTATAATATTATCTTTAAGCTTTATATATTTAGTTATTTAACTTCACGGCTAGACCCTTGCGGAAGAGGCAGAGAGAAAATATAAGGCATGATTGTTAAACCTCACTCGCTTCTTCGAGTGAGGTGTATAGAAGTCGGGAGTTCGTTCACTTTCTTGCCCTTATCCCACTCCAAGAAGTCGGGTTAGCATAATAAATCATTCTTTAGAACTATCCATGTTGTCAAAAGATTTGGCTGTGGGTTTTACAACCGGCCGGTCCGTGACGTGGAAATGGTACCGGGACCATTCGATAACCAACTGCTTCCTCTATCCTCATAGAAGAAGCAGTTGGTTACCGAATACCTCTCTCACCAAGCGAATGGCGGCATAAGCTTTACGCCAAAATTCAGAGAATTCGTGTATTTCACCGGTCGAGCCTGCCCATTCATGCAGCGAACTGCTTATCTCTCGTAAAGTGGCCGCTCTCATGCCGCGTTTCGTTCAGTGAGAGCGGTACCCATGGGCGGCACTGGTCATTTACCATCAGGTGAGAAACATGCTCGTTTGCCCTCCGATTCAATAAAAAAATATAAGAATAATATCGATGATTTACAGCATAAGACCTTATAGTATATAGCAATACACCACCGATTCTTTTTGTGTGTAAAGATTCGACGAATCGAAACTAAATAGCTGCTGCTTACACCCTCCGGTACAAAAAGGTTTGGCGTAATCTATATCTATAAAATATACCTAATATAACTCTAAAAATATCTATTTACGTTTAACAACTATGTATCAAATATTAATTTCCAAAATGAATCAAATTAATCAAGTTTCAACCAATACGTAAGTACGGTATGAGGTATGTCAAATTCACTCTGTCGGGAATAAACATCAAAACAGTTTAGACGTAAATGAACAGTTGGTTGGTTGTACAAAAGCCTTTGATCAGCATGACTGGCCTTATACAAGCGTAACAGGGGCTGAGTGGCCTTTCGCTTGTGAACCAACTAAGGCTGTGTAATCAACAGGCTTCAACATGAGTATTCGATTATTTTATATTTATTTAAGTCGAAATATCATATACTTATGCCTTGAAAATTACGTTTAATTTGCTGTTTGGCGCTTTATTAATCATTACATAGTATAAAACAAAGTCGCTTTACCCTGTCTGTCCTCTTATATGCTTAGATCTTCAAAACTTCGCAACGGCTTTTGATGCGGTTTATTTTAATAGATAGAGGGTGTCTACGGTGTGGTTTGGATGTATAATTTATGTTTAATGTAATAAAGAAAAAGTGATAATTTACGAAATTTTTCACTTTCATTGTAAACGCTGTAATAATTACTCTTGATGCGTAACAAATTTCGCCGGGTCAGCTAGTTAAAAATAATAAATATCTCTTTGACAAAGGATGCCGTTATAAAAAATAGTATTATTGATTATCTTATCGTGGACATTGTAAGAATCGACTAATATATTTTTAACTTCTTGGGTTCCCAAGTTCGAATCATTGTTCACACCAATATCTCAACAGAAGTATTGTGACATATAAACTAAAATATGTGTGTTCGATATGTGACTAAGTTTTCGCACCACTTATTGTTTATGAAGTTGAACAACATTCTGATTAAAGGTCAAAAACAATTAAGTTTTCATCAAAGTACAAATCATTAATTCAACTATAAATTTCAAACAATTCGACCATTGGTTTGCCCAATGAACAAATTACAAAACAAGTTGGTGAAATGTTTTATTTGGTTACGAAATTTCAATTCAGACTGTTCTCAAGTTCTGATAATCTGAAACGATGTTTCGATTGCTTTATAAATACTGTTCTATACTTCAAAGTTATCGATAGTATTGTGATAATATTATAAGTTTTGTTTAAATATCATTATTGTTACAGAACATTCGACAAATTCTCGGTTTTCTAGCTTATGTGGCTAGATGGATAAGACTGAGAGAATTAATATCAAATCTATTTGAACATGCCGTCTCGGTGGTCCAGTGGTAGAGCACCGCGCTTCTGAATCCAGAGGTCGCGGAATCGAATCCCCACATTGGCTCACACAATGACTTTTCGAAATTAATTTCATAAATTATATGTGATAACTTTAATATCGATGACTGAAAATTTTGGTATGGCAATTGTTTCGTCACCATCGTATTCCATTTTGGGACGTAAACATTACGGCGAGACGAGGCTTAACAGCCGCTGCCTACACTTCTGGGTAGAAAAAGTCGTCAAGTTATGTTAAGTTTATGTATATGTTTTGACATGCAGTTCGTTGCATGAATAGGCAGGCTCAACCGATGAAATAGCACATCCTCTATATAAGATGTATTTGGACGCCGATCTTACTGCCTTATGCTTGTGTCTGCTTTGGGACACACAAAATAACATACATTATATACAGATATAACTTCACACCAAATCCCTTGTAGGGTAGGCAGAGCGAACAGAGCGCCATAAGGCACGATTCTTACATGCCTCACTAGCTTCGTTGACTTTCATAACTCTTTTCATGCACACGCGTTGGTTTTTGAGGCTTCTAACATCACCTTCCTCCAGAACACGTTCTATTTGGTCATGGAATGTGTGTCTTGACCATCCTCGACTCCTACATCCATCCGCTTACACAAAATAAAATGTAAAAATTATACGTAATGTCATTTTGTGTGGAGCCATGCAGTATGAAGCAATAATAGGCAGTCTTCATCGATCAAATATACCTCTCAGAATATCGACGTAAAGTGGCATAAGTCGCGATTTGGGGGCCCACCTCTCTGCTCATCCCATACACTAACAGGGCGGCAACACAACTCTAACACTATTTATGTTGCAGTTGTCCTCAGGCAGAGCGGTATTTGCTTACTTTACCCCCCATCCAAAACAAAAATACTTATATTTTTTAAAGCTTTTATTTAACTTGCACTCTATGTATGTATGTAAGTATGTATGTTCGGTGGAATCTTGCAACTCAATTTTGAAGTAGATATCTTCAACCGATTGAGCTGAAATTTTGTAAATACGTTTACTTTCGATGACAATGCATGATATGATGTGTGACATTATTCTATATCCAATATGGCGGACGACACAAGATGGCGGAATGGATATTTTTAATGCATTTCTGCAATATGGGTATCAACTGAAAGGGCTTATTAAGTGTAACTCAAAATATAATATGACGTCATTCTAAATCCAATATGGTGGAATATCCAAGATGAAGGAATATATATTATATGCTTTCGTACAATATGCGTATCAAATGAAAGGGCTAATTGGGAGTAACTAAAAGAAATGTAACGTCATTCTAAATCCTATATGGCGGATCATCCAAGATAGAAGAACAGTTTTTTTTTAATGCATTTCTACAATATGTGTATCAAATGAAAGGGCTTGTTAATAGTAACTCGAAAAAAATATGACATCATTCCAAACCCAATATGGTGGGACAAATATTTTCATTTCAACAATATGGGTATCAAATGAAAGGACTTGTTGAGAATAACTCGAAACATAATGTGACGTCATTCTAAATACAATACGGTGGACCATTCAAGATGACGGCATACATGAAATGCGTAGAATGAAATGACAATAACCTAGCCAGCTATAACTAAAAATAAAAAAATAAATTAATAGCAAAAACCTTTTTTAAAGAAGCTTTTATTTAAGTGCTCTAAAAATAAGAATAATAATGTTTCGTCAAAAATTTCAAGTATCAACTTAGAGCCTCAGTATGTACGATTTATATAATAATAAAAGCTTGTCGCGAGGTTTGACTCCCTATCAGTAGATAATTAAATTGCAATAGATAATATAGTAAAGTTAGTAGATTAATTTACATGAGTATTTTGCCCATTTCTTCTCATCACAACCTTACACTCAGAATCGTCCGTGCGTTTTTGTTCCAAGGAGGCAATTTTCTCAAGCGCTCGTGTTTTAATATGTTATGCTTTAAATATAATAATAAGTTAAATATCTGTATTTACGGACTATATTTAACTGTGTGTGAAGACCCATGAAAATAAAACTATTTTGATTTGATTTGACATTATAAAATTAGTATAGTTTATTTACAACTCGCGCGACAAGCTTTTATTATTATATAAATTGTACATACTGAGGCTCTAAGTTGATACTTGAAATTTTTTAGAAAATATTATTGTTCTTAATTTTAGAGCGCTTAAATAAAAGCTTCTTTAAAAAGGGTTTTTGCTTTTAATTTATTTATTTAAAAGTGTTAAGAAAAAATAAACATCATCAGTCATCATCGTCATTTGACGAGCCTCGTGGTGCATTGGTAAATCTGCTGATTGCAGAATCGACGTTGGCGGGTTCGATTCCCACCCGAGTACAAATATTTGTGGCAAGCATGAATATTTGTATGGCGTCTGGGTGTTTTTCTATGTATTATAAGTATGTATTTACAAAAGAAAAGTATATATGTATTACTATCCGTTGTCTAGTATCCATAGCATAAGCATTTATTTGCTTAGTTTAGAACTAGAGGGCGCTGTGTGATTTCCGTCCAAGATATTATAGATATTATCAAACTTTATATGCGAAAGGTCACAGTCAGTGGTCCAATTTGTTGGATATGAAATAAACTCGCAAGACTGTATTCATTATATTTATAATGAGCCTACGTTGAATTCTACGGTTGAAAGGTTTCCCTTGTAATAAGAGGCTTATGATAAAAAAATCTATATTTAACATATATAAATTTTATATTAAGTATGATATCTACTCATATTTTATCAATTCATTCATTTTTATAGCTAAATATTTGTATATCTTTCGTGATTTGCCATGTTCTTAATTTTTTTCGTTGATTTGTATTTTAATATTTTTTCCGTTAGCAAATTGAATGTGTCGTACCAAAAGATTTAATTTTTTTTATGGGATAGGAGGGCAAATGAGCAGGCGTATCAGCTGATGGTAAGCAACCAACGCCACCCATGGACACCAGCAACACATATAGTGTTACTGTTGCGTTGCCGTAGGGAATAGGGGATAGGGAAAGATGAGGAAGGGGGTGGGCCTCCGGGTACTTCTCTCACCGAACGAAACGCGGCATAAGCCACTTTACGTCGGTCTTCTGAGAGGTCGTGGTATTTCACCGGTCGAGCCAGCCCATTCATGCAGCGAACTGCTTGGCTCTACCACTGTTTATTTTTCATGACATGATTAAAGACAATATTTAATCGTATGAAAGTCGAAGAAGTGACTGAGCTGTGTTGGAATCATGCCGTATTTCGCCCTAGTTTTCTACCTACCCCGCAAGGGACTTGGCTTTAAGTTAATTAACTACGTATATAAAAAAAATATTTATAAAAATAGCTAAGTAATGTATGAAAGTTATTTATTTATAAAGCAATTTAAGTTAATTATTTACAATATAAATTCTACAAAATTTTTACTCGAGTGGGGTACCATATCTTTTCATTGGCTTCTCAATGCTATTTTCTGAAGCTCTTTGTGATAAATATCTATGACTGACAATATCGTGCCATTGTAAGGCTATGTCACCCGCCACCTATTCAATTTGTTACCAAAAATATGTCACTAAAACGGAAAATAAATGTTAAAATAAAAATACTAGTTCGCAAACAATTTTAACTTTGATTTATTTCAAAACAGGAATCAAGGAATCCAATCTTGGTGTAGGCACAAAATTTTTTCGTTCGTTTCAAGTTTCAAATGTCAAATACATTAGTAAATATTTTTCAGTCTATTCGGTGATCTGAAGAGAAAGGACCCAAATAAGCTGAATCAAATAAGTATTTTGACCAATGACTTTTCGGAACTTACGGCTATAGATTTCGTCAGCTATTTAATTTTTAATTTGCGACTTCAAAATTCGGAGCGTCGGTGCTACAGCTTGGGGTAGTAAAAACAGTTAGAAAAAAAATAATAACCACTCAAGATTGCGGCTTATATTTACTTATGTTTCAAAGTTATGTCAAAGAGACCACATTAGCCGTCAAACAGAAGGGAGGAATGTAAGATCAAAAGGTTGTCACCCCAATTTGTAAATATACATAACATAATTAGTTTTGGAGAGTCGTTGTCTACAAACGTCCAGTCCAGTTTATTTTCAGTATTTTGAACCGACAGCACTACGTGGGGTGTCAAGTTTTTAATTAATCTCACGATATGCCTAGATAAATGCGCTAACTTACTCCCAATTTGATTCAACTAATAAAGAATATTATTTGAATAAATATGTAAATACATAATGCTTGTTTGACTGTTAAGTGTTTTTGTGGTTGTGAGGAATCATAATATGTTTATTTACATCAGGCCTCTTTCACCAAACAAAACAGAATGAGCTCATTTTCACTCATTCTGAGTCGAACTTTTGGGCTTTACGACAATATTCTGAGACATCGTAATATTTCCGGAGTCAAGCGTCTATCCAGATACATATTTGAGAGCTCTCAAATAAAAATGGCAAACTCAAAAAATATTAAATTGTTGCGTAAATTACGATAACTATATATCACCTAATTCAAGCTTAAACATTTTAAATACTGACTTCAATTCAGAGTTTTATAAAATAAAAATAACATAACTTCACGCCTTTTCTACCCGAAGGTGTAGGCAGCGGTTGTTAAACCTCGTCTCGGCGTTATGTTTACGTTCCAAATGGAATAGCTGGCGAACCTATTGCCAAACCAGGCTTAAAGTTTTCAGTCATCGATATTTATCACACATAACTTCTGATAACAATTTCGAAAATTCATTGGCGTGAGCCAGGATTCGAACCCGCGACCTTTTGATTCAAAAGCGGGCTGCTCGACCACTGGACCACCGAGACTTTTTCTAAATAAATTAAATTTAGAAAGAAATTGTAATCTAAAACTTAATACAGACATTTAAGTCGAAATATATGTTACTATGTATCTGACAACATAGTTCACAAATTTCATAATAACATCAAACAAAAATGCATACGAAAAACAACCTTAAGACAGTAAAAATTGGTTGTGTTTTTTTTTTCAAATCTCTTGGTCGGTTCGAACGTTTTATACGTCAGAAGGCTTAAAACTGATCCCTTCCGGTACAGTAAGTAAGGAAATAGGATAATCCTCATAGCTCGTTGGCAAAGTCATCGTAAACTAATTTACGTTATAGTCACGTAGTTTATTCATTAAATTTTGGTATAATGGTGTGATTTCAATCCGTACCAATTACATAGCATCCTTTCTATGATATTACCTATTACTACCATTTCTAAAGTTTTTATTTTATGGAATAGGAGGGCAAACGTGACCAGCGCCGCCCATGGACACCTGCAACACATCTAGTGTTACAGTTGCGTTGCCTACCTTTAAGAGAGTAGGATGGGAATGGATGGGGAAGGGAGTTAGGCCTCCGGGTACCTCGTTTACCAAACGAAACGCAACATGAGCCACTAATAGTCTCGGTGGTCCAGTGGTACGAATCCTGACATTGGCAACCAAGAACGACTTTTCGAAATTGTTTTCGCAATTTAAGTGTGATAAATATCGATGACTAAAAACTTTGTGCCCGGTATGGCAATAGGCTCGCCACCTATACCATTTGGGACGTAAACATAACGGCGAGACGAGGCGTAACAGCCGCTGCCTACACCTTCGGGTAACAAAAGGCGTGAAGTGTTGTTTATGTTTCTGTTGTGTTTATGTTGTATATGTAAGGGGGAAAAGATAAACTTAAAGATTACTATACTAAGATAAAACAACTTATTTTTTGATTGTACAACATCAATTTTTTTTAGGGATACGAAGGAAAATTGTTAGACCCTTAGAACTAATAGGTACTGCAACTTTCGAAATCAACAGTCGCAAACCTATCACGGAACCATGCTATCCAAACTACCACGATTATTTTAAAAGATCTACCAATGCCAAGAGTTAGCCTAGCCTGTATGTCCGAATGGTATGACTTTTCTGACCACGATAACATTTTAAGGTTAGGCTAACTAAACTAACCGCGACAGCATTTTTCAAAGACAACATATTTACTAGCTAAATAAAGTAGATAAATCTCTAAAAGATTTTCAAGAAAAAGGAAGAATACATGGGAATATAAAGTCTCTCAAAGATCAGTCTCAAAGATTCATCCAAAACGAAACAAAGAAGAAGAATCCCGACCCCAAAGAAGAACCTTTTGACCTGATTGTATATAATTTGCTGAAAATATGTTATAATGCGGTTCACTGATTCTGTATGATTAAAGAAAAAGAAAACAAAAAGAAACACAGGCTAAAAGTATACCAATTCTCTTATAATAATGCGAAAGTTACAACACAGATAAATTAAGGTCCTAATAAAGATGTAGATGGGTATCCGAAAACCCAAGCCTCTCCTTTAGGGATTTCTAATGAAGCCACCTTACATCCAAGAGAGTGACAAGTTCTAAAATTCAAATAACAATATTTTATCTTAGACATAATATACCAAACTATACGCCTCTATCGAGGATATTGGCAGAGGCAAATTATGCAACGACGCGCTAGATTAATGCCCTTGATTCTAAACTTATTGCCATGAATCGGGCTGAATTTTGATCGTCACATATATCTATAGAGTCAAGATCATGAGTCATAATTGGAATTCAACAAAAAAACCATGAAAGCTTACATTACGACGTGATAAACTATTCTTGTCAAATATTTTTTTCAACCAATCTCTTAGTCAACTGTCACAAAAAAATCATTTTGTTATTTCCGAGATTGCACTAAACAAACTGATAGGCCGACAAGTTCAAAAGGTTACGACTCTATGAAGACTTAATTACAGGCTATTATAATGTCAAAATATTTCTTTATTTTGTTTGTTTTTATTTAAACTTATTTTATTAGACGCCCAGACACAAAAAATAGTCTGAAGAAGAAACTTTTTATGAATTATATACATATATATGCAATGAGTTTGTATGGCGATAACGAATGACAAATTGAGTGTTGCAAAAAACTAAAAAAATACATACCCATCAAATTCCAGCTAACAATAATCCAGATACAATTCATCACCACACACTAAAAGAAATGAAAAGCAGAAAAAAAAACTAAATTCGAGATCGTACTCGAGAACAATTAAAAAGTTACTTTGAAGTTGTCATTCACTCATTCACTCAATTATTGAAGCGTCACAAAGCACTTTTTTTCTTGCGGTAACTTTTCACGAGTAAAGAGGTTTAGGTTTATATATTTATACTTTTTGGTTCATTAATTTGTCTCAATGTATCGAGATTTTCATTTAAAATTGGAACATAGCAGTGGTGCGTTCGAATATCTGGTGAGCGTCGAGCAGACTGGTCGTAGCTGTGTTTGTTGGCAGCTAACGCGCATGCGCACCGAACCACTTATAATTTGATATCTCACATCACCGCCCCTGTGACATTCTGTGGTAAAACCTACTCGTAAATTATTCAATTTTATTTACTTAAGTATACATACACGTAAGCTTCTGTTCAATATTAGAGCACAGATCGTTAGTTTTTATATTTTATCGACACCAGTCTGGTAATATTATAGAATTAAAAATATGAATAGCTCTCTATTGGTATGACTTTTTACTGAATATTACTGTACCATTTCGTCTTAATAAGTCTGCATGGTCTAGTGGTACAAATTCTGACTATTAGTGCAGAGGGATAGAGTTTGAATCTTGACGCACCAAAGATTATTTCTACTAGTAAAACTATAAAGAAAAGACTTATTTTTTTGTTTGTTTGTAATCTGCTGCAAAACAATTTCAAGTCAACAGCCCAACGGTTTCGAGTGCATAGGTACTTCAATTTCGAAGGTCCCAGATTCGCATCCTGGCAGACACCATTCACAAGAAGTTAGGGTGTAATAATTATAATTATCGAGGACAAAAACGAACTCTATAAATATTGAACAACGCTCAGGCCGCGTAGGACTAAAAAAGCCGCTGCCTGTACTTTCAAGAATTAAACACGTGTATATATAAACCAAATATTAGATATATTATTCAATATTACTCCCTTAAATAAAATATGCAAAGCATAATACGTTAACCAAATAAATTGAATTGCCCAGTGTCGAATTGTAGCCAAGTAAGCTGACTACATAACATCTCTGGCGGTTGAACGCTTCGATTTTGGCCTCGAGCCAACATATCAACTTGAAAAATAGATAGTTGTGAAATGTATACCTACTGCCCAAAAAAACATGACCGAGTTGATACTTTTTATAAGGACGTTGTGATGCGATGCCTGTCTGCTCCACCAGACCAAAGGTTTGCGGTCCAAGGGTTGGAATTTTGAACAATTAATTTACAACGGTATGAAATCTCGACAGACGATAATGCTTTGAAGTAATCAACTTGAGGGTTTGCTTCACTTAAACCTACCCCGTGACAGTTTGTTAGAGCTTACTAGGGTTGGAAAGCCATATAAGCCTTGACAATAACAAATTATTGTTTTGTTTTAATAAAATATTAGTTAATGGCTGAATAACAACGTACTTAAATTTATATTACTAACTAGCTGAGCCGGGAAATTTTGTTCAGCAGAAGCAATGAGTAAATAAAATTGTATTTCTAAATTAAATGTAGCCTAAATTACTTCTTATTAATTTAGCTACCAGGCAATAAAAGTCTCGTCAAAATCAGTCCTGCTCCAGATATTAGCCGAAACAAACAGACAGACTAAAATTCAAAATAGCTTTATTTTCATAGGTCTTCACATACACTTACAAATAGATAGTCAATAATTACAAATTTAAACTTTATCAGGTAAAATTAAATATTAAAACACGAGCGCTTAAGGTAAGTGCCTCCGTGGAACAAGTTCACATGGACGCAATCGCCACGAGCGGCCCGATTCCGAGTGTAGGGGCCGTCATGGGAAGAATCGGACAAAAACTCATGTGCCAAATACTCTTTTCAAATAAAATGGTTTACAAAACTACTACTACTAAAGGTTTACAGAACTACCTTGACATAAATAGGGTTGCCACAAGCTCCACGAGCTGCTGAGGAATTATACAATACAATCTTATGTGAGGACTGGTTTTTTAAAATATGTATTTTTTTAATTGGTTTCTAGTAAATACTACTATAATTCGCAATATATGCTTCTAATTCTAAGTTACTCAAATATGTGAAAAGGTAATGCTAACTACCATACTCAACGGCGGTGGCCCAGTGGTCTAGCACACGGCTTCTGATCCAGTGGTTCGGGTTCGATTCCTGAAACTGGCTCACACCAATGACTTTTCGAAATTGTTTTCGAAAGTTATGTGTGATAAATATCGATGACTGAAAACTTTGTGCCCGGTATGGCAATAGGTTTGCCACCTATTCCATTTGGGACGTAAACATAACGGCGAGACGAGGCTTAACAGCCGCTGCCTACACCTTCGGGTAACAAAAGGCGTGACGTTATGTTATGTTACCGATGGCTATGTTCTTCACAAAAAAAATTGAGTA
This sequence comes from Euproctis similis, assembly GCA_905147225.2. NCBI lineage: Eukaryota > Metazoa > Arthropoda > Insecta > Lepidoptera > Erebidae > Euproctis > Euproctis similis. The sequence goes on from LR990119.1 coordinate 8,817,705, forward strand.
TTTTTTTTTGTGAAGAACATAGCCATTATTTACTTGGCCATTATTTATTGACGGTAGCTATAAAATATTAGTTTACACTACCAAACCATTAAACTATTGGCAATTTGTGGAGTGGAAAAGAAATGAGGGCTTCCCACAAAAATAATGTTACAGCAATATAAAAGAAAATTACTCATTAAACTCTCGCTGGTCCACTAGTCTTGGTAGTCCAGTGGTCGAGCACCCCACTTCTGAATCAATAAATCTCGGGTTCGAATCCCGGATCACTTCAATGACTTTTCGATTTTTTTTTCTGAATTTATGTGTGATAAATATTGATGGCTAAAAACTGTGTGCCCGTTATGGCAATCTAAACCTTCGGGTAGAACGAGGCGTGAATTTATGTTATATTGTGTTATGCTACTCTTTAAAAGTTAAACATAATTCAATAGCCTTGATATTAAAATATTCTTACGATTTTTCATTTCTTTTTTATAACTGAGAACAAAAGTTTTTTTTTTATTTCATTTTCTTGTAGCCGGAATTTCAAACCGGTCACTAATTAGAATACTTAGATTTTGATCCTTTGATCGTTGTAAAAATTATATTTTTCTATACTTTGTTAAAAGTATTTTCGTAAATGAATTTTCGAATTGAATAATAATATGATATAAAATTTTTATCTTAACGTATATGAAGCTTTAATTATTTTACATTGTTTTGAATTATCTTCAGCTTTGACAGCATTATTTTAAGCCAAAGACAGGACATATTAAATGGACAGATCATGCAGATCAAATCAAAATCAATCAAAATTCATCACACATATCTATAGACAAACAAATATAAAACGTATTTTTAACCGACTTCGAAAAAAGGAGCAGCTTCTCAATTCGTCTGTATGTATATTTTTTTTATGTATGTTCACCGATATTTTCGTCAATTGGACGGATTTCAAAATTTTTTTTTGTTCGTTCTACACATTTTTGGAGTCGGTGCAAAGGTAACGTACTCTATTGTGTTGCGCCGACTTCAATAATGAGTGACAATTGTAAATATTATAATATTTAAACATGACTTTATTAAAGTATTACGTTTTGTATATTGTATTAAGTATACAAATTAGTAAATTACGTTATTTATCGCTTTTTAGATAATGAGGTAATGTTTTCATATACTTAAAGATTTTGTGGTTTACGTTTCTAGAAGTAGGTTTAACTTTTTTTTTAAGTATTTTTTTTGGTTATATACATTTTTATGTCAAGCAAGACACATTCCATTACCAAGTTGAACGTCTTCTGGAGGAAGGTGATGTTTGGAGCTTCAAAAATCGATGAAGCGAGTGAGGTGTGTAAGAATCGTGCCTGATGGCGCTTCGTTCTCCCTGTCTACTCCGTAAGGGATTTAGCGTGAAGTTATATTATATTATTATTATGTCAAGCATACAATATATCTATCTGAAACCATAATTATAAACGCGAAGATGGATGTAGTGGTCTCGAAAATACATTGAAAGATTTATGTATTTTGTGGATTAACAAACTTTGAAGGCCTTCATTATCGAGTTTCTTGAGAATTAAGTGTATAAGAAAATTAATATTAAAATATAAATAATTACATAATCGTTTTTATGTGTTTATTTTTACGCGAATAATTACGAATTTTCATTGATTTAATCTGGTTTAGCTGTCTCGGTGTGCCAGTGGTTGAGAACCCCCGCTTTTGAGACAAGTAGTCAAGGGTTCGCATTCGAAATTATTTTCGGAAGTTATATGCGATAAATACCGATGACTGACAACTTTATACCCGATACATTCACCACTTATTCCTTTTGGGACGTAAACATTACGACATGTCGAAACTTAACAGCCACTGCCCACACCTTCAGGTAGAAAAAGGCGTGAAGTTATGTAAGCATGAAACCGGAATTTATTTATGAAACATTTATACTTTTATTTGTAAATCTCTCTTTATAATCAAACTGATAATATAATGTCAACTGACTCCGTGATACTCGAAAATGTACGAAATGACGTATAAACATTCTTTGCTAATTTTTTACTCATAAAATTAATTCCTTAATCCTAACATAAAGAAATCAAATAAACCGCTTCTCTGTAAAATCTTAAATACAATTTTATACTAATTTAACTGTAAAAGAGTTCAAAACAAACGGTCACAATTATTTTATTTGATAAAACAATAAACTCGGCTCAGTGACGAACGAATTGATCCGTCTTAAATTGAACTAAGATGCAATTTATATTCATTCACGATTATCCACTTAAGTCACTGATTAATTAACGCAAAATTAACATTGTTTATAGTCTGTGTAAGAAAGGGCATGGTACGATGGTTCAAGCATGTAGAAAGAATGGAAGAGGTAAGATTGACAAAGCAGATATACAATGCAATAGCAGGTGGATGTAGGAATCGAGAACGGCAACGACATACCTTCCACGACCAAATAGAACGAGTTCTAGAGGAAGGTGATGTTATGAGCCTTAAGTCAAAGAAGCGAGTGAGGCGTGTAAGGGTCGTGTTTTTGGCGCTCTGTTCTCATGCCTACCCCGAAAGAGAATTGTCGTGAAGTAGTTTTAATAAACTAACCCTTAAATAGAAGGATGCCATGCCATCATTATGTCTGCTATTATACGTCTTGATAGACTTTTTTCTATCAAGACTTTTATACTCTCGGTTGTCCAGTGGTACGAGCACACGGCTAGTGATCCAGAAGTCCGGGTTAGAATCCTGACACTGGCTCACACCAATGACTTTTCGAAATTGTTTTCGGAAGTTAGGTGTGATAAATGGCAACAGGTTCGCCACCTATTCCATTTGGGACGTAAACATAACGGCGAGACGAGGTCTAACAGCCGCTACCTACACCTTCGGATAACAAAAGGCGTGAAGTTATATTATGTTATAGACTTTTTTAACCTAGTGGAATCATCCTACAAGCTAGTTAAATTTGATGGTTATACTTGGCTCTCTGACCTCCAAATTAGATGATATATCGGGTACTGGGATTTTTCTCTTCAACAACTTCAAACGTTACCATGATAAATTCGGATGGCGTAAAGTTTCAGCACTATGAATCTTAGTTCAGAGATTTATTTTATTTTTTTAAAAGCTTTTATTTAACTTGCACTGTATGTATGTATGTAAGTATGTATGTTCGGTGGAATCTTGCAACTCAATTTTGAAGTAGATATCTTCAACCGATTGAGCTGAAATTTTGTATACACGTTTACTATGGATGACAATGCATGATATGATGTGTGACATTATTCTATATCCAATATGGCGGACCACCCAAGATGGAGGAATGGATATTTTGAATTCATTTTTGCAATATGGGTATCAAATGAAACGGCTTATTGAGTGTAACTCAAAAAATAATATGACGTCATTATAAGTCCAATATGGTGGAATATCCAAGATGGAGGAAAACATATTTTAAGCTTCTGTACAATATGGGTATCAAATGAAAGGGCTCATTGAGAGTAACTGAAAAAATAATGTGACGTCATTCTAAATCCAATATGGCGGATCAGCCAAGATAGAGGAACAGTTTTTTTAATGCATTTCTACAATATGGGTATCAAATGAAAAGGCTTGTTAATAGTAACTCGGAAAAATATGAAGTCATTCCAAATCCAATATGGCGGGAAAAATATTTGCATTTCAACAATATGGGTATCAAATGAAAGGGCTTGTTGAGAATAACTCGAAAAATAATGTGACGTTATTCTAAATACAATACGGTGGGCCATCCAAGATGACGGCATACATCTTTTTGATGCATTTCTACAATATGGCTATGAATTAAAAATCATCATTGTGATTAAAGGGAAAAGAAAGCTCCAAGCTGAAATTGAATTAGATGATCTCCTTATTGAAGAGCTGGACTGTTTGAAATTAAGCGGTGTACAATAATGATGCGTTGAATGAAATGACACTAACCTAACCAGCTATAACTAAAAATAAAAAATAAATTAAAAGCAAAAACCCTTTTTAAAGAAGCTTTTATTTAAGCGCTCTAAAAATAAGAAAATAATATTTCCTTAAAAACCTCAAGTATCAACTTAGAGCCTCAGTATGTACAATTTATATAATAATAAAAGTTTGTCGCCAGGTTTGACTCCCTAGCAGTAGGTAATTAAATTGCAATAGATAATATAGTAAAGTTAGTAGATTATTTTACATGAGTGTTTTGTTTTGTGTTTAAAATATTTATATATAATTTTGGATGTCTTTTTTTTTAAATAAAAAAACTGCATCCGAATCTGTTGCGTAGTTTTAATAATCTAAGCACGCACAGGGTTGTGTAGCACATCACAATCCTTAGAAGTTGTTGGTGAAATAAGGATCAGATTTTGTAAATAAATCAGTATCTATTGGTTGATTTTAATATTTTAACGGATTCCTGTTTGTTTTTGCGGCAGGGAATCGTTCGAGAATAAGGAACGAATGAGGTATTTATTTGATTCGGTAAGATATAAGACGCTTAAATCTACATAAATAATTACTAAGCTGAAACGAAACAAGCGGAAATTGTCTTATAATTTATTCCAACGTTTCAACTCTCTCCTCTCTTTTTGTTCACGTGCGGGTATTACCAATCCCTGCTGGTTATCAAATTTGAATATTCATGTACGCGTAGGGGGCTACCTTTATTTATGTGGCACTTAATACTTCGCGACTTAATTTTATATACAGTAGAAACTCTTTTATCAGGCCCTCAGCTATAAGGATTCGCGATTATCCGGACTGCCAAACGCGACCAATTTATACGTCAATGTACCTACAAGTCGAATTTATGCAAGGATTAACTTGTCGGAACGTGCATATTGACGTGGAAACTGATACAGGAGCATCTCATGATGTGCCATTTCATGCCCTGTATGTTTCCTGCTGTTGCCCTTTGGTGGTTTGAAAAACAAACATAGAGCGATAGTGTGAGTTTACTACACCTGTATTTGTGATATAGCAGCAATGAAGAGAAAAGATTGCTTACGTCAAATGAAAATTACCAAATATTTTAAACCAAATTAAACATATTACGCACTGTATGTACGTATTTCATGATGACAAAATTCAAAATTGTAAACAGATTATTCGTATGTACGAAAATACTTTATTTCATGATTAATGCGGCAGTAGTTCATTACATATTAGGTTTGTATGCAGGTAATCTAAAAAAATAAATAAGTACATACATAAATAACTGTGAATTTCCTTATAAACATTGATTTTTGTTGATTTTTACTAAGCACTTAACATTATTCTTCATGCATTCAACTATCCGGATTTTCGATTATCCGAATGCCTACCGACAACAATTAGTCTGGTTAAGCGAGTTTCTACCGTATAATATGTAACATAACTTCACGCCTTTTTCTATCCGGATGTGTAGACTGCGGCTGTTAGGCCTCGTCTCGCCGTTATGTTTATCACCCAAATGGAATAGGTGGCGAACCTATTGCCATACCGGGCACAATGTTTTCAGTCATCGTTTTTTATCAAACATAAATAATAATATCTTGATGCGTAGAGAAATTTAATAGTATATACTAAACCGATATCTTAAATGAAATCCACATTACGTGAAGTTACGTGTGATAAATATCGATGACTAACAAACTTTGTGCCCGGTATGGCAATAGGTTCGCCACCTATTCCATTTGGGACGTAAACATAACGGCGAGACGAGGCTTAACAGCCGCTGCCTACACCTTCGGGTAACAATGGCGTGAAGTTATGTTAGGTTATGTAAATCCACATTATTTATTTTTTTACGTTACGACGTTAGATTCTTCATTTAATTACTGATTAATAAAATAATTGATTGAAATCTAATACTGATAATGTGAACATCATTATCAGTACTACTATTAAAACTAATATTAATAAGTAATTACAGGTAATCCATGTTATTCGATTTATCCTATTCTAGATAAAATTCTAAGTTTCGTAACCGAAATAACGATATTGAGTATTTTGTATGATTAGATAACAAGCCTTAGCTTAAAACTAAACTAAGCCTGGGGTTGTTCACTAACAAGCTACCATATTACTTTCTTCTATTAACGTAAGAGACAAAAGCATTGACACCAATGGTATGTAATAAATGGATCTTTCACTGCTAGTTACAGTGGTAGACCCAAGCAGGTCTTTATATAAATGTAGTAGGGCTGATCGGTGAGACACCGCCCCACCTCTCAGAATATCGCCGCAAATGCCGCATTTTGTTCTCTGCGAGAGCTATTTGAATTAGTCCGCCTTCTCAAACGCTCTCCATCCCACTTTCAACACCTTTTTTATACCATATTGAAGGCCAGAAACGCAACTATTGCACTATCTGTATTGCAAGTGTTCTTGAGCGATGCTAGTAATATTAATAATTTGTTTATTGTACATAAAGTGAATAAAGATACACAATAAGATATTTTACAATTTACTACAATGTATAGATACAGATCTTTTTTTATTATAAATTGAAGCTGTGGAACTGCTTTCCTAAATAGGCTACGCAGTGGCCTGTGGTTAGGAATTACAGTTTTTAAGAGTGTCATTCAGATTGTTATCAGTGTTGGACTATTAGTTAGACAAATTTAAAGTAGTGGATTAGCATAATTTTAATTTATGTGATATACATTAAGTGCCTCCTTGAAATGGAGAGTCCGGTCTCTTCTTACACTCTTGTCCTGTGCGGTTGGCCGGGCCCGAAGTGGAGGAAACAGTACAGGTTGTAGCCCGACTCGTGCCCAGGTCGTCGCCTGCCTTTGTGCCCGCCCGTCATGGGGCTGGTCGGGCAACCGTCGGGGCATCGGGGCAGAATGCTAATCACGGTCCCCTGACGCCCCACTAATGACGGAAGGTGCGCCGCAGAGGTTTAGTGGGTATTCCGGCACCACTGCGCCGGTGAGTCCCACATAATCCTGCCCACGCCGGTGTCGTTGACGTCAATTCCGTTGGCGTTGGCAGGGTATGCGTAAAAAGCATTCCTCTGCGAAAAAAAAAGTAGCTTAACATCAGGCTATAAAAATGTGTTTTCATCTCAGCCCTGGTGATATGCTTGATTATACAATCTTATCACGCGCAATACTGCCATATTAATAAATACAAACCGGTGATATAAATTATTCAACATGAACTGTGTTGGCAGATAAAGCTGTGGACCTAATACCGAAACCTTACTGTCCCGGCGGACATGACCCCAATTTCTTTAGTTTAATCTTAACCAATTACATTTTGACTTAGATATATTCAGTGTTTTACTTTTCCCTTATTTTAACTGAAGATATGTTTTTTTTTTCAAAACAAACGCATGGTATGTAGTACAAGGTGTTAGTAAAAGTTGTGTCATGGCGCTCCTATCTTTAGACGTATGATGACTTAACGCGTAGTTGTATTACTGTATTTTGAAAACGAAAACAACCTCAATTAAGTGTTTTATTATGAGAAATTATCAACATATATATAATTGGTTGGTTTTTTTTATATTGTCACGTCTTCACTAATTTATAAGACGTGGGAAACTCATCGATACCCTAATTTGCAAACCTGATAACTCCACTTTTTTTTTTAAATTGATATTTTGATATCGGCAGACACTAGATATTATCTTGTTTCTATTGGTATCAAATTTTCATTTTCAAAAATAGTGGTAGAGCACTTCACTTTGGAGGCCCACCCCCCTTCCCCATCTTTTTTTATCCTACTCCCTTAAAGGCAAACGCAACGGTAACACTATTTGTGTTGTCCATGGGGGGGGGGGGGGGGGGGGTAAGTTTCTTACCATCAGGTGACATGCTTGCTTGTTTGACGTCCTATCCCATAAAAAAGTGTTGTTAGTAGGTTTGCAAATTAAGGTATCGCCATGTAAGTTTAGCACTTGGCAAGTAAGTAGATACTCTACCTGTTTCCATGTTTTGAACATAATCCGACACCATACAAATAGCCATGTTTATCACTCATATCCTCAGCTGGGAATTAAACTCATCAACTGTCATGGTAATGCCAGTAATAATACCATTAAATGGTCCAAATTTATGAAATGGAACAAACGGAACAATCATAACATCAAACAGCCCAGTGTTTGTTGAACATTCCGGGGCGCTTTACAACATTTATTAAAAAAGAAAACTTTCCATTTTAAATTACTTTTCATCGATCCCGGAACATACCTTTTGTAAAACTTCTGTATAATTACATAAATTACTTTTAGCTACCTTTTCGCTAGCTCTGATGAAAATTAAACTTTATTTTCCTGGAATATTATATATATAATTGTAAAAGCCAGAGATTCTGCAAATTCGTTTGCTTGATATTTAAACAGGGGTAATTAATGGGAACGCAATTTGGGAGGCATAATTAGTTTAACCCTAGTAATACTTACTGCGAAGTTTTATAAAAACGAGACTACATATGTTTGAGTGTGCATAAAAAAGGTGGTTAAGAAAAAAATATTCAAAATATCTTTATTCCTTGGACTTAAGAAAGTACTTAGAATCTTCATACATAACTATTATCCGAATTCCGGGGAGCTTAGATTTACTTTCATCACACTGTCTTGAATTCGCGAAGCGCCAATTCTACATCATGAGCACACACCTTTATAAACAAGTCCATAAAAAGCTAAACATAATAGATCTGAATGTAAAGCAGCTTAAACCTTTGGTAACCAGTTGGCTCCTTCAGCAGGATTACTCGCAGACTGAGTCACTACTAATGTTTCTCATACATACATACATACATAAGCTCACGCCTGTATCCCATGGGGGTAGGCAGAGACTTTGGCTTTCCACAAGCTACGATCCTGACACACATCTTTCGCCTCATCCACAGTCATACATCTCGTCATGCATTTACGTCGGTTTCGGGTGCTACGCATTTTGCCTTTTTTAAACAGACCACTTATTTGGTCGTGGTAGCTCCGTCTTGGTCTCCCGATCCCGACCCTGCCACTCACATTCGCTTCGTATACTCTTTTAGTCATTCGGCTTTCATCCATTCTTGCAATATGACCAAACCATCTTAACATACTTCTCTCCACTTTGGTCACCACATCAATGTTTCTCGCTTAATTATAACTACATACTTACACTCTACACTACCAAGATAGGTACACTGACATTCACTCTATCATGTACATCACATAAACATGTACTCACACTCTTGAACACTTTCATATATTTCACTTGTCATACTTTCACACACATTCAAAGTATGTATTCACATAATTACAAGGTCCTAGCATTTTAATGGGTGGCTGGAGCGACTTGTTCACTCTACATATTGTTATACATTATTGTTAGCCGAACACTGTCTCTTATAATACAGGTCACCCTAGTTTAAGAGTCAGGGTTCTTATTTCTTAGTATGTACTACATTGTTACATTATTAAACTATGTATCTTTCCTTAGCACTAAGTTTTGAATTGTATCTTCCATCTCTTGTTAGCACTTTTATGTATATTGGTTTTGGTTGAAATAAATATTATTATTATTGTAATGTGAAAGCGAATCTAAGTGCCAGTTCCGGCGTCAAGGCTTCTTGAGAAGAACTGGCAAGAAAGGTTTTGGTTTGGTCTTAAGGTTTTTATGACTAAATTACTTTATTTACAATAATAAGAACAAATAAATTAATTACATTATTTACAATATATACAATTAAAAGACTACCTGAAATCAAATTTCTCCACATCTCGGTCTACTGGCAGAGTGCCCAGAATGGCAATGCTAATCCTCTGTGCGAAGAATAGACCAGCCCTCTGGTCGCGAGAGGTTTTGATCAGCCTCTTTGCAAGATCTTTGTAAAGTGCACGAGCACTCGGACCCCATGTCCCCAAAGTCTCGACCGAGGTTTCTGTATTTGTGCCGCTTGAGATTTTCTACCGAAGAAGCAGCAGCACCTGCCACCTCTACCGTGCTTGGAAGATGCGATGGCAGAAGGGTGTCGACTCAAGTAGCGTCCCACACCAAAGGCCTACCTATCCTCCAAGGCAAAAGAGACATCCCGTCGGGTCTCTTGCCATCATCCCACACCAAACCGTTTGGTTCCAGAACGGCTGGTTTTGTGACTTCATGAAGAAAAAGCTGATGATGCAAGATTAACTACAGTGAATATACAGTGCAAAAACGGTAGGATGTATGAGTCGAAAACCGCTACGACACACATTCCATGACCACATTGAATGTGTCCTTGCGCAATGTAATGACAGATGCCTAAAAAACTGACAAGCGTGTATAAAAAGATATATGAAAGTCATCTCTTACTTAAACTCTTACTCGGTACTCAGTTGAGATAAGAGAGTTAGAGTGCAATTACATTACACAACAACAAAATTCTTGGGCTTAAGTGAATATCACTTAAGCCCAAGAATTTTGTTGAGTCAATTGTTTCAATAACCATTTGTAAACATTATCGTTAAACCCTTTTCAAGATTAGCATTTACATAATATAACTGTTAATTCAAATGATAATTATAACTTGTAATAGCATCTTTACTAAACAAACTTGCTATATTTCGTTTCGTAATTACAGTTAAACTTATAGCATATGAAAACCATCCAATTGTTATTATTAATTAAATAGAGTCCGCATTTTGTTGCTGTTGTTTCCAAAAATTTATTTAAAGTGGGGGAAAAACGGTAAAAGGTATCGGGTATCCCACTCCCTGTCACGTTTACCCCTACAATTTCTCGTCCTATCCCATTTTAAAGTCAAAGCAACTATGACCATCAAGGTGCTGCACATATCCATTGATGGCGTTAGTTGCTTATCATCAGGTGATCCTCTTGCTCGTTTGCCTTTACTATTAAATGAAAATAAAAAAGAAAACTAAGATTTGATGGTAAAGAGGTTTATAATTCCAGAAGCCTCGAGTTCGTATCCTGGCTCACACCCATGGCTTTATGGAACTGTATTTTTTGGCTTATTGATTAGCAGGAATATAAATATGTCCAATTCAAAAGTCAAAAACAATCATAATACCTATAAAATAATTTAAAAAATAAACGTTTGTCTCGCCAGTATCTTCGAGCTGGCTGAATACTTAGCGCTAAAGTTACGAACTTCATATTGAATCTTTAGTAAACAACATTCAATTCCGTCGAAATTCTGTTAAAACTTTCATTTTAAAAGTTGTCTTACATTTCACGAACTGAAAATTTTATTGAATTTAAGAGAATTTTATCGTTGATTGTGTCATCACTTTGAAGAATAGTGTGGCTGTGGGCTTCCTATGATCAAGACTAAAGAATCAAGTACAAATCAGATCATTTCTCTTACTCTCCGTAAGAGAATTGATCAGCTCTGGACAATATCTCTCATGCTCGCTTTGTTGTATTCTATTTTCCTAGACCGTTAAAATAATAATAAAATCTTGGACACAATACACACAGCGCCCTCTAGTTCCAAGCTAAGCAACCAAATGCTTGTGTTATGGATATTAGATAATAGATTAAATACCACTCGCTTACTTGTTTGCCTCCTATCCCATACAAATTGTATGTTTAATTATTAAATTCCATTTTAAAACTAATAACTAAATCATACACAATTCTATATGCATCTTCACGTATTTATTGACTGTCAAAAGTAAATGGACAAGTCTTGATACTTTTCATTACTTATTGTAAATGTTATATGAATAAAAACCGAACTATCTAAAAGGAAAAGTCAAGATCGTACAACGGAAAAGTTTTTTCAGCGACCTGTGTCCATGATTTATTTGTTTCCACTTACAAAAGATGATTAACTTTCAGTGAGGCTTTGTTTTCTTTTTGTATTATTTCGTTGCTAACTCCTGCAAGTTGTAAAGTAAGTTGGATAGTTATCTTTTAACATGTAATATATATAAAGAAGTGGATAAAAATAAATAGTCAATTTCTAATTTAATAATCTTTTTTTAATAACTTTTGAGTCTCGGTGGCCCAGTGGTCTAGCACACGGCTTCTGATCCAGAGGTCCGGGTTCGATTCCTGACACTGGCTCACACCAATGACTTTTCGAAATTGTTTTCTAAAGTTAAGTGTGATAAATACCGATGACTGAAAACTTTGTGCCCGGTATGGCAATAGGTTCGCCACCTTTTCCATTTGGGACGTAAACATAACGGCGAGACGAGGCTTAACAGCCGCTCCCTACACCATCGGGTAACAAAAGGCGTGAAGTTATGTTATGTTTTATAACTTCACGTTTTTTCAATCCGAAGGTTTAGGTTTCGGGGTGATCCGCCCTTGCCCCTCCTTTCCCATAAAGATAAATTAATAGTAAAAGTTCAACTTTAAATCTGCTAAAATCACACATTCTATATTAAATTACTTAATATTTCCCTTTTCTCCTGTCGTGTAGACTACACTCAATGTAAGATCATTATTTTCATTCACAATAAGAATATTTCTCTTTGAACTGATTCAATGAGGTGTGAACAGGATAGCAAGAACACTTAAACGTTCTTACTTCTCACAGTGGCTTCTTTTATTTATGTGATATGTGTGTAATATACTGAAAATAAATAAAAATACATTCACGGGTTGCATCTTGCTTCTAAAAAAGTCAAACTATGAGTTCCGTAAAATACGTTAAGTAAGACTTCCTAATAAGACAATGAGTTTCGTTTTCCTCAATTCGTAGTTCTTTTCGCTTTGGTTTTTGTATCTGCTGAGTTATTTTTACATTGTTTGGCATAAAATTGGAATTCAGAACCTATTGCATAGACAAAAATTTTTACTGTCTCAATTTGGCAGCGACTCCGATTCATTTGAATTAAAATTGTATAAAAAATATAAATTAAATTTTATATTATGTAGTCTTTAAACAGTGGGCTAGCTTGACTGGTGAAATACCACGGCTTCTCAAAATATCGACGTAACGACATTTCGTCGCGTTCCGTTTGATGAGAAAGGTATCCGGAGGCCCACCATCTTCCCCCTCCCTTTAATAATGACAGCAGACTTAAAAGGACACTAACTCCAGGGGGGTACCAGTTATTGCCCCGCTGGAGAATCTCCCCAGGAGCATCTACAGTCTGGCTTGGATTACGCACAACCGATCATACGGGTTGATGACTGTTCATGACTTCTATCTAGCATATGATCTGAAACCACTGGTTACACGAATCCGAGATGTTGATGATCATATTCCTTCTTTGTGGTTTCTGTAGACGCCGTTTTCGGCTCTTTGGACCACTGTCTGATAAGGAGTATGGTGCCACTCACGTACTCACTTCCGCCATGTATTGCGAGCCGACACCACGTATGGTACCATTGGTCAATAGACTAGGGTGGGATACAATACTTCATCTTTAATCCTACCTAAGGGGGCAGCTTTGCTTAACGGCTGAGGATCCTGACGTTGACAGAATAAACGAAGCCTACTCTGTTGCTGATGTGGTATTGCAGGGAACGGAGCTTTTCGTACCATCCGCAGTGGTGCCAATCGTTGACAGATCCCAGCTCTGGTTTGGTCGCTCATGCAAAATGACGTTACATCTTAAGCATTGCTATCGAGCCTGGGCAAAAGCGCGCGTTTACCGCTAAAAAGACACCCTTTGTCGCAACTCCCTGTTTTGAGAGCACTGCCCTACCCGCCTCGGCCACTATCGGCCTTGTTGGCGTCAACTTGACGAGTGATGTCCAGTTTCGCAGTCATCTGGAGGGCAAGGCCAAATTGGCCTCAAAAAAGCTCGGTGTGCTCAATCGAGTGGGATGGTATTCTTCGTCCGGTCATCGCTTGCAACTATAGAAGGCGCTAGTCCAACCACACATGGAATACTGTTCTTATCTCATCTTCTTCTATTAGATTTCCATTAGTATCCAACAATGCGCGATTTGGCTTGCAAGGCAAGCTCTTTTCGATCGGCTTGATCCTTTGGCGTTGCGAAGAGAGAAAATGGAATTCTTCGGATTAGTACCGCCATCGCCCTCGCTTGATACGACAAAGCAACCATCCTGGTAACCTGCATTGGCTGAATAGTTGGTGATCGATAACCGTGCGCTTCACCGGCATGTCTTGCCACGCACTGTTCCTTTATGGACCGATTGTTGGCAACAGTATTTCCGAACCGCTTGGACCTAGGAACCTTTCAAGAAAAGAGCCTATTCCCATCTTAAATGCCGGCAACGCTAATGACTCTGGTGTTGCAGATGTCCATGGGCGGCGTAGCGTAGTCGCTTTCTATCAGGTAACCCGCAAGCTACCATTCTACCATAAAAAGTCTTTTAATTATATTCATTTTAAATACTGCAATATTTTATTTATATTTTTCATAATCTGTCATATTTGCAAGTCAGTGTACAAGAAGCTAATTCGTTTTCTTACGGTAATTACCTAAACATTTTCGCGATTCAATGTGTAATATAATAAAATGTAATTTCCTGAAAGACTCCAATTATGTTTAATTACAGACATATCTTGTTTCCATAACACAAGTTCTTGTATATTAATTAGCTTTAATGGTATACATAGTCTCGGTGGTCCAGTGGGAGAGCACACGGCTTCTGATCCAGAGGTCCGGGTTCGAATCCTGACACTGGCTCACACTATTGACTTTTCGAAATTGTTTTCGGAAGTTATGTGTGATAAATATCGATGACTAAAAACTTTGTGCCCGGTATGGCAATAGGTTCGCCACCTATTCCATTTGCGACGTAAACATAACGGCGAGACGAGGCTCAACAGCCGCTGCCTACACCTTCGGGTAACAAAAGGCGTGAAGTTATGTATGTTTTATGTGGGATATACGTATATCTAATTTTGTTAACGAATTTAATGAGAGAAGAATATCATGACTTCTAATGCAAATGTTTTGTATTTTTTAATTTTTATTACTTGCTGGGTTTATTTTGGGTGGTTGGGTATATTGTTTATTACTTGGGGGGTAGGTCACAGCCAGATAAAACTCTCTCTTATAGGGGGGTGCTTTATTAAAAATCGCAATAATATGTTGCTGATATAGCGAATTCTAATACTATATTGGGAATAGTGATACAACACTATAATTTGACTCTGGTTACATGCATTTCTGAAATTTTGTAGTATATGTTTTAATATTTTTTGTTAGTTTGCTGAATAAGGTGACGGTAACAGTTTGATGATTACTGAAGTGATTACACAAATTGAATTCAAAAGTATCGAGACCCTATTAGAAAACCCTATACTTATATTCATATGCCTGCAATACACGTTGGCCAAGCCTCGCCTAGTAAAAGCCATTGCCAGGGTGTAGACTTACTGTCGCTCGCTATTGCTCGCCTAGTTGGCCAAAGTAAGCAAACCGCCAAAGTGCATAGAGCGCACTCCCGACCACTGCCACACTTCGGAACGTTGTAGATTTTTCTGCACAAATCAAAAGCGCTCGCGCGCACTCGGGCAAAAGTGTACGCGTCCGACGATGTTTAACAGCCGCTGCCTACACCTTTGGGTAGAAAAAGGCGTAAAGTTATGTTATGTAACGTTTGATTAACATATTTCTAATATTTTAAATCACGTTTAAGGCGTGCAAATCTGCAGGTAGAAGCTAATGCTGAATCAAATATCAAATACATAAATAGTGGTTAATCCAAAATTATTCTTAAATTGTAAGGCTATTGTAAGATTATCAAGAAACGTTAACAATAACACCTTTGACCTTCAAGAAGATTGTCTACTCTTACTTAGGAACGTCAAAACAACGTTAATAATCATTCATTCTTGAAACATAACCTAACATAACTTCACGCCTTTTTCTACCCGAAGGTATACGGTAGGATTCATCGTCATCGAGAGTCATCGATATTTATCACATATAACTCTGTAAGAGAATTTAGAAAAGTCAATTCATTATTTCGCTTAAAAAATTGCGCTTTCTCCACTCAATATACTGTGTCAGATGAAAAAAAAATTGTGTATTACTAATTTATTTTAAAATGAATTCGTAGAATAAAAACATTCATCAAACATAGACATTTTATTGTTTCATTTTGTCGTCGTTTCAAATAGATTGCCAATTAATTTCATTTTATATCATCACTAGCTGACCCAGCAAACGTTGTCTTGCCGAAAAATAAAATTTAAAAAATAGGGGTTGATCGTAGGGGGTTGAAAATTTAGGGTTGCATGTATTTTTGTATCCCGTTTTATAAAAAAAAATAAGAAACAGAAATATGTCGAAAAATTAAAAAAATAAATTGAGGGGTGGGCTACCCTTGTAATTTAGGGGGATGAAAAATAGATGTTGTCCTATTCTCAGACCTACCCGACACGCACATAAAATTTCATGAGAATCGGTCAAGCCGTTTCGGAGGAGTTCAATTACGCACATCTAGACTCGAGAATTTTATATATTAGATTACATAGTATAAAATAAAGTCACTTCCCGCTGTCTGTCCCCTTATATGCGTATATCTTTAAAACTACCCAACGGATTGTGATGCGGTTTTTTTTTAATAGTTAGAGGGTGTCAACGGGGTGGTTTTGATCTTTAATTCATATAATATGATGTTGTAAAGGAAAAAATGATAATTTTTGAGATTTAGCCCTTTACTTGCAAACGTTGGCTGAACCCTAAGTGATAGATCAAAATAATGTTCTACATTATTGAACACCTATAGAAGATCTTCAAAAAAATCCGCGAGGGCATATGTCTATCTCTTAGGGATAACCCACAATGACCTTTTTCATTTTTTACTTTTTACGAGAAATAACGGCATATTTACGATGCGATTTTAAACATTACAGCATTAATTTTTATCCAATGAAGTGTCTTAAATAGATTGTGCATGTAATATAGAAGATCCTGGCCCTTTACAGCATGCAATTTAAACGAATATTTTCGAAGATATTGCAGTATTAACATACTGGGACAGCAGTTAACGCCGATAAATAGCACAAATTGAACCTCATGATATCCAAAATTTACTCATTTATTACTTTTAATGCGGAACAAAGTTCGCAGGGTCAGCTAGTAAAATATAGTTTTATAAAAACAGTATGTGTATTTTTCTAGTATATTAATAATAATATCTTGCACACAATACACACAGCGCGCTCTAGTTTCAAGCTAAGCAACGAAATGCTTGTGTTATGGATACTTGATAACGGATATTAATACATAAATGCTTTTCTTTTGTAAATACATACTTAGAATACATAGAAAAACACCCAGACACCACACAAATATTTGTGCTCGGGTGGGAATCGAAACCCCGACGTCATTGCTGCAGCCGGTAGCTTTATCAATGCGCCACGGTAAGGTATGATCCTTCGGGTGTGTTAACTCTGTAGCACACAACGTAGGTCTGTCCTCTGCTAAATATCGATCGAAGTACCTATTTTCAGAAGTGCGGTGTCCAGATTAAGTCCTTGTGACTTGTGGTTGCAAACAAACAAGGAACCAAGCAAATAAGGAATTTCTCCGGAGAACACATACATTATTTAATATCTATAATAATTTAATAATTTCTTTTTGAATAACATCATTTAAAGTTATTACAAGTTTTAAATATAAATTATATACTAAAGCAATAAAAATGTGTAAAATATAATAACTAACCTCACTAAAAACTAATCTATATCTTATATCTTTAAACGAGCAATTCTTGTGTATAGATATATAATTGGAATCTCGGAATCGGCTCCAACGATTTTCATGAAATTTATTATATAGGGGGTTTCGGGGGCGATAAATCGATCTAGCTAGGAGTCATTTTTAGAAAATGTCATTTTATCGTGTCGTATCGTATCGTGTTTCATAGTTCATATTTTTTTTATTAATCTGTCGGTAAGATCGAAAAATATTATTCATATTTCATTAATTTATTAGTATGTAATTCGTACTTAAATATAATTTTCAAAAAACACAATTTATGAAAAAAAAAGAAAATACCGAGCAAAGCTCGGTCCAGGTCCAGGTACTTATTCTTAAATGTAACAATTATTAATAATTTCTAAATTTTATTGCCTACTAATACTGCAACCGAATACATATCTCGGTAAACCAAACTAAACTACCGCCCTATCTGTAAGTGAGTAAATAAAAACGCTAAATAAAAACGATTAGTGTGCCCTGGTATCCTGAAATACGGGCCCAGGCCTAGTTTAGGTGCAAGTCTCCACAATTACATCTATTAGTGTTTGTATATTTTTATATTGTGTAAATGTTCTTAATTGTGGTGAAAATAAAGAAATTTATGTTATGTTATTTAATATCTGAAATTTTACGTTTTAGTTCACAAGTTTAATTATTAAATTCGCAATTGCAATTTTACGTGTTCTATTGATTTTAACGACTGACTGCTTATTTTCCCTATGGATCCAATAGAGCCGTTTACCTACGCAACATAAGTCGCGCACTTAATTTGATCGAGATTACGTTTTTAATTCAGATTGCTTTTGTTTTGTATACTAAATACATATAAATTAGACTTTTTTAAGGTACAAAGAGTAGGAACTACTTTTATAGTGGTGGAGCCAAGCAGTTCGCTGCATGAGTGGGCCGGCTCGACCGGTGAAATACCACGACCTCTCAGAAGACCGACGTAAAGTGGCTCACGCCACGTTTCGTTCGGTGAGAGAGGCACCTGGAGGCCCATCCTTTCCTATTCCACCCCTTAAAGGTTGGCAACGCAACAGTAATACTATATGTGTTGCTGGTGTCCATGGGCGACGTTGGTTGCTTACCACCAGGTGACCCGCCTGCTCGTTTGCCCTCCTATACCATAAAAAAAATTATATTTTCATTTCAATGTTTAGTATTACATTAAATACACAATTCTAATGACGATGTCACGAGATTTTTTAAGCATAATAGTAATTATTAAAATTCCTGCACACCAAACCCCACGATGTTCTAATTTATCTGACAACGTTTATTACAAAGTAAAAGCTTTTTCTTAACCAGGTTAACTCGTATAAAACGTCACACATATTTGCCATTATTTATCAAATACAATTACACACACGACCTTGGTACCAACTGAGTATGAAGAAAATGCTTGAACATCAATTCTTACAATATTATGTTTTATTGGTCTCTACTTAAAATAGTCAAAATTGTTTTATATAGCCATGAGGCTTGTTTTTATAATAAAGTTACGCATAATATTGTCACTAGATTTGTTTGAATAAGGAAAGTGATATAAAAATTGGATGTTGTATGTAGTGCTTAGAAGAGATGATTTTCTACTTAATTTCTAAGTTATTAAGAATATCGATTACAACCAATTTCGTTATTTTGTGAGATCTTGCAATAGAACACTCGATGGTTAGCTACACTCTCCGCTCATGGACACCTGTAACCATAGACTTAAGAATAATAGATCGGCAATATTCACCCAAACAACGAGACCACAAATGGGTTGTTGATGTGTGAGTGACTTATCAATGTGTGCGTAAAAAGTGATTCCAAGTGTCAACTTTAACTTAGTTATTGTTTATGTGTTGAATTTCATTCATCCTGAGAATCGCTTACTCGCGGTCGCGCTGTCAGTGATGATTAGTAATACATTTTTAATGACATGTGCCGTCTACTACAGTCTTTGATATATCTATACCTAACATACTTTAGCGTTACAGTAGACTGACCAGCCTTAACAATGGGATGAGGAGAGGCGGGGGATACTTTTCTCACCGGAAGAAACGTGAGCCACTTTACGTGGATTTTCGAGGAGGTCATGGTATTGCACCAGTCTAGCCAACCCATTTATGTAGGGAACTGCGTGTTTCTACCATTTTGTTTTAATAATGTCTGTGTTGACGCGAATCACATCTATCTAACTGATATAGATTCTAAAACAGTCAGCAGTGAGCCGGGGAATAGCGGTTGGTTTAAATGGCGTGGCCTCATATCTCAATCGTCCAGCTAGATATGTTGCTAATTATCCACTGGTAATTAACGATTAATTAGTAATAATTAGTTTTGGAATTAAAATTTGTATTTTGATATCCCATAATATGTTGTTCGAAGAATATTATTAAACTAACATTAGTTTGACATGAATTTGGCCAGCCATCGATATTTATCAAATTATCACTTTCGAAAAGTTAATATTGTGGAGCAGGATGCGAACCTGAGACATCTGGATTAAGCAATGGAGTGTTCGACCTATAATGAAATGAAATGAAATGAGAAACATTTATTTGACAGACACTACACAACACAAATTCAAGAATGAAAAAACAGAACATCACTTATTACCAACACTTATAAATTAAAAGTAAAATAAATTAAAAAAGACATATATCCAAGGCAAGCGTGAAGAAGATAGCTCAAGTGAAATGTAGTGTCAGCCAGACTAGGTTTGAGCTCAGCATGTGTTGAGGACTAGTCCACAACGCTGATTTTCAGCCCACACCCTGGGAGACACGAAACATAAAAAATAGATACATAATATAAATAAAAAATAAATAATACTTAAAAATAAACAAACAAAACAATTAAAAACCATAGTACTTATTATAAATAGATAAAATTACATACATACAAAACTAGCGCAAATATATAGACACAGAGGTTAAGGCTATTACTGATTACCCCACTAATTACTTCTATTTCCGAGAATGCACCCACAAGTATCAGCATCTAAAACTACACTTATATTACAAAGAGGAAAGATTTGTATTTTTGTATGTAACGAATAAACCCAAAAAGTACTGGACCATTTTAAATAATTCTTTTTTCTTTAGAAAGCACTTTATCACTGAGTAACATAGGCTATGTGTAATCATCGTCGTCATCAACATTCCGCTTGCACGCGAGCAACACCGTGAGGCGGCAAACCACATACAATACAGCGGTACGAAGTTCGCGCGGTCTGCTAGTGAATAATTAAAATGATATACACCAAAATGGATCTTTGTAGTTGAAGTATGTGCAACTTAAACTTCTTACGAAAGCTACACTTAGAAGTTAACAAAAGCAGAGGTGGAGGTAAACTATTCCAACATTTGGTGGCAGCAAAACGGAAACTGCCACGAAACGCAACAGAGCGGTGTGCGGGGATACGTAGAAGGTACGGCAATCGAGAGGAATATCTGTTGTGATGATGTGCCCAGTCAAGTTTCGCGAATAAATATTCTGGCTGGCGAGTTTTAACCACACCAAACATTAAAAAGGCCATGTGAACCCTCCTCCTGTGCTCCATGTTTAGAATGCCGTGCTTGTTAAGAAAAGGTGAAATGTGACTACGCGACGGGACATGAAAACAAAAGCGAGTACACGCATTTTGAACTCGTTGAATCAGACGAGAAGTTCTTGATAGCAGACGAGAACCATACACTACGTCAACGTAACTGAAACGCGACAAAATAAGGGAATCAACAAGCAGAATTCTTATGTCGGTGCTTAAATACGGCCTAATTTTATATAGCACCTTTAGTCTATAAAAACAATTACTGGCTATTTCAGAGATATATTTTTCAAACCTAAGCTGCTCATCAAACAGCAACCCTAGGTTACGCGCAATAGAAACACGATCAATAGCTTCCCCCGCAATAGACACCTGTGGGCCCATTTGAGCTATTTTATGAATCTTATCTTTGGACCCTAAAATCATAAATTTAGTTTTTTTTGCATTAAGCAAAAGAGAATTGGAAGTAGCCCAGAACTGAATTCTTTCAAGATCCTCATTCAGCTTCGCCTCGGCATCTCGAATGTTCTCGGGTTTAAATGACAGGTACAACTGAATATCATCGGCATACATATGAAACCTACAAAATTTTATCTGGTTAGTTAT
Organism: Euproctis similis; assembly: GCA_905147225.2. Lineage (NCBI taxonomy): Eukaryota > Metazoa > Arthropoda > Insecta > Lepidoptera > Erebidae > Euproctis > Euproctis similis. The sequence goes on from LR990119.1 coordinate 8,839,406, forward strand.
ATCGGCGCTAAACAAAAAAGTAGGGGGCCAAGTATTGAACCTTGCGGGACTCCTCCAGTAACATTGCGAGTTTCAGAGATCAACTCCTCTCCACTATCTTTTTGAAGCTTAACGTACTGTGACCTATTACATAGGTACGAATGAAACCATTTTACCGACTGAGTATCGAAGCCGTAAAAGTGAAGCTTGGAGAGAAGAAGCGAGATATCAATTGAATCAAATGCCCGCGAAAAATCTAACAGTACAAGAATGGTCCCCATGCCTTTGTCGAGTGCTGCTAATATGCCGCTAATATGCTGCTAATATGTTGTCAGTAACGTCTAATAGTGCAGTATTAGTGCCCCTCTTCTTCCGAAAGCCCGATTGCAAATCAGGTAAAATATTATTGCTTTCAAGATACGTTGTTAACTGCGAGCAGACCACTTTCTCCAACAACTTGGAGAGGCAGGGTAAGATGCTAATGGGACGCAAATCCTTGATTTCCAAGAATCATAAGTCCCGAAGCGCTCATTAAAAAGAGATCGTGTCGCTGCCAACTCCTGCCTAAGTTCAGACATTTCCACAAAAAAAGATCCCAATTTATCCTTGGAGTTTTTGAATTCCCTGGACATGACTTCGTTTAAATGGCCGAACTTAGCGCGCATTTCATCTCTAAGCGCACGAACCATGTCCAAATTATTCATCTTATGAGTACCACTGGAGGAGGGACCAGAAGCAACAGCAGTATCCTCGTTTCGCGGAGACGGCAAGTAACTATCTTGCATACCCCTGATCGGAGTGGAGAGGTCCCGAGCCTTTGGCGTCTTCATCTGACATTCGCCGCATCTCCAGGTACTAGACACAGTGACTCCATCTGGCACTCGGACGCATTCATGATGGCTTTTAGACTTGCACTTAGGACAAGTGACACCCTCCTTAGCATTCATGAACTTCCCGCACGCCGCGCACTGAACCATAATTCCAATCTATATTGTTCAACTATATTATTATTGGCGTTTGTAATAAATTTAGTTTGACCTCCGACCACGTTCTTTTTTTTGCAAACGCCACTCGTGGAACCACTTGAACACAGTGTTACAGTTGCGTTGCCGGTCCTTACAATGGAATATGTAGGGGTCAGAAGTGGGATCGGAAGGGGAGAGGAAAAGATTTTATGCCTCCGGATACCTGTCACCGAACGAACCGTGGCATGAGCCACTTTGCGTTGGTATTATGAGAGTACGTGGTATTTCACCGGTCGAGCCGGCCCATTTATGCACCACTGTATTATCATAATTACATTTATTTTTTCGTATTTTATCAAAAATTGTAGGAATTCTTTCTATTCGATCGAAGACGAAATATTTCTTTACTAACAAGCTTTGTATTGGGCAAAGTTTGGCCAAAACTTTGACAATATTTCATTCGGCAAACTTCGAAAACGTCTGTGTTTAGCAATAATTTAACAACCTAAGTTAATGATGTTATATTGTATACTTATTTTTTATGTTCATATATTTTGTCTAGTAACTCAATTTATTATATTTACTTCAATATAAGTTTTTTTTTTTATAAAGACCATTCGTTTCTGGAATAAATGGAATTGTGAGGGTACAGTAAGTAATCATTGCACGTAGTCTACCTGTAATTTGTAAAACTAGTCAACCAACCTCGCCAATTTTTGGTCCTAAATGTAACAGCCGGTACTGTTCACGTATAGTTATTTTGGTATGTAAACACAAATTAATAAATTTCAATGGTCTTGAACTCAGAAAAACATTTAAGCTAGTTTTTATGAGAAAGAGGCAAACTAGCAAACTGGCAAACAATAGCCTAGAGGTAAGTTACTACGAGTGAGGTACGGTATGTATTGTATCGTATCATATTATAAAATTATATATAGTACAAAAATGGCTGTTGTTAGATTAATTAAACATTGATTATTGAAATGCATGGAATAATGGTAAAGCCAAGCAGTTTACTGCATAAATGGGCCGGCTCGACCGGTGAAATACCACGACCTCTCAGAAGACCGACGTAAAGTGGCTCATGCCGCGTTTCGTTCGGTGAGAGAGGTACCCGGAGGCCCACCCCCTTCCCCATCCTTTCCTATCCCCTTCCCTTAAAGGTCGGCAACGCAACAGTAACACTATATGTGCTGCTGGTGTCCATGGGCGGCGTTAGTTGCTTACCATCAGGTGACACGCCAGCTCGTTTGCCCTCCTATCCCATAAAAAAAAATGTAAGTGACCTTTAAGGTATGTGTTCGATAATAGTGCCCTATGAGAATAACTAAGAACTTAGAGTAGGTACTCACCAGACCCTTGCAGATGCCGGTCATGGGAAGCTGAGGAATGTAGTGTACTGATAGATAGGTAGGTGATGTTATGATGTGTCTATTGTCTGAAATATGTGTGTCGATACTTCCCTGAGGATTCGAGACCGGGAGGAATAGCCGAATCCTTGCACACCACACTTAATACCAATTCAAACCAAGACCGGGCACGGTGGCCAAAATATGACCCGATTACTGATTCTAAGAACTACAACCGACGCCTAACTAAAGGTCATAGGCAGAGTAAGTTTTTACGCGATAACAAACAACGTGCGAATTTATATGTTACACACGAAAACTATAGCGTTCAGACCGTTCAGACAACGCGGCCATACCATTTTTATACTACGAAAAACGCCATCTGGCGGCACACGGTCGCGACACGAACGAACTACCGAAAGAGACCGATAAATATCGAACAGTCCCCCGCCCCAGCCAGACCGTGTCTGGATGAAGGCATTCTAACGGAGGTTAATCAATCGGTAAGCGGGAGAGAGTCGCGACAGCCCGCTTCAAAACTGAATCTCCAACCTTAACTTCAGAGACTCGAGGAATACCATCCGACCCGGGAAATAATTGAAGTATCCGACCGAGCCTCCATTGCAAAGGAGGTAAGTTGGATTCCTTTAAGAGGACAAGATCGCCTACACGCGGTGGGTTAGTTTTATCTGTCCATTTAACCCGTTGCTGCAGCAAATGTAAATACTCCAAGGACCACCGACGGTGGAATGATTGCGTAATTTGCTGGAGCAGCTCAAAACGCGACAATCGATTGGCAGCGACATCAACAAACGGATACTCTGGCAAGGAAGTCAGGGGACTGCCAATTAAGAAGTGACCTGGAGTTAAGGGTTCCAGGTCACTGGGGTCAGACGAAATAGGACAAAGAGGGCGCGAGTTCAGGACCACTTCGACCTTACAAAATACTGTCTGCAACTCCTCAAAGGTGAGGATCGTTTCCCCAATCACACGGCGGAGATGGACCTTGGCGACCTTGACGGCAGCTTCGAATATTCCGCCCCACGAAGGATAGCCGGGAGGATCAAAAATCCAAGTCACACCACGTTTGGACAACTCCGAGCCGATGTAGGTGTGATTATCAGATAAGAATTGAACGACTTCCTTCAAGTATCGGTCTGCACCCTTAAAATTTGTTCCACAATCTGAACGGATCAAATGAGGCAATCCGCGCCGACTAACAAACCGTGACAGACATGCAATAAAGGCCTCGGTGGACAGTGCTGAAACGAGTTCCAAGTGCACAGCCTTTGAAAACAAACACACAAATACGCACAAATAAGCCTTAACATGTCTGGCATTACGAACACTTGATGTTTTAACCGAAAATGGACCCGCAAAATCTATGCCAACATTGACAAAGGGCCGAGCGGGTCTGACCCGATCCGATGGTAAGTCACCCATTAGGGGTTGAGTCAATGTGCTTTTCAATCTATAACACGGAATACATTTAAATATGACACTCCGAGCCGCTCGCCTGGCAGATAAAATCCAAAAGTCACGCTGCAGACAAGCCAGTAATGCATTCAATCCAGCATGACAATTTCGAACATGGCGGTCCTTGATAAGCAGCTCAACAAAATGACCGTGCTTCGGCAATAAAAGGGGATGTCGAGCCCCGTAAGATAATTCTGAATTACGCAGTCGGCCCCCCTACTCGCAACAATTCAGACTCGTCAAGAAACAAATTAAGACGAGCAAGACTACCTCGCAGCTGTTGCTTCTCCTGACGGAGAAGTTTGATTTCCTTACCAAACGACTGAACTTGCACAATCCTAACGCAAGTGAGGAGGGCATCATGGCGTTCTTGAGGAGATAAGACTGAGGAAACTACTGGCTGTGACCGATTTCGACAGTTGTGAAGAAATCTTCTTATCCAACCGGTCACAGCAATGAGCTTGCCGAGAGTACTAAATCGGTTAAGCATCGGATCCGGCGATCCCTCTTCAGCTATCTTAGCAGCGAGTACCCTTAAACCTAGAAGAGGATCGACACACTCTGTCATTGGGGCAGGCCACATATCTTCAGAAGAGGCCAGCCAATCTGGTCCCCACCATAAGGGATGATTGATGATTTGTGAAGCAATCAGCCCACGTGATGCACAATCGGCTGGGTTGATCGGACCTGGTACATGACGCCAATCCATTGAAACCGTTGACGATCGTATTTGAGATACGCGATTGGCCACGAAGGTTTCCAAGGCATGAAGAGAAGCCTTAAGCCATGATAAGACAATTTGACTATCAGTCCAAGCTGTTACCGAATCAAATTTAATCCATTTCCCTAAGGTGTTGGTAACGACATGACTCAGAAGACGAGTGAGCAAAGCTGCTCCTGATAACTCTAACTTAGGAATTGTTAATTTGGTGCGCAAGGGCACAACCTTACTTTTTCCTACGACTAACCGAACATGGATTTGACCGCTACTATCAACGGTGCGAAGATAAACAACAGCCGCATAACCATACTCCGATGCATCCGAGAACCCATGAAGACTGGCTCGACAGCAACTGATGGGTAGAATAGAACGAGGTAAATAGATATGCTGAAGGTCTGCGAGTGTCGCATAAAACCGTAGCCAATAGGACAGCAAATCTCCTGTCAAAGGACTATCCCAATCGAGACCAGAGATCCACAACTCCTGCAAGAAACATTTAGCCCAAAAAACCACAGGAGTTACCCAACCATTTGGATCAAATATACGTGCGACCGTGGATAAAACCAAGCGTTTAGTCCACCGTTTCATTGGCTCTGATGGCTCAACCGAATAAGTGAATATATCCTGAGCTGGCCGATACTAACTCCTAGTACTGCGATGGAGTCCGGATTGTCAGGATTCCGAAAAAGATGAGGTTCCTGCTGGTGTTCTGGCGGCAAACCCTCCAAGACATCTGGAGAGTTAGATATCCATTTCCTTAGCTCGTAGCCACCAGCCTTAAGCAGCCCTATCAACTCATCCTTCAACACCAACGCCTCTTCCACCGACGAGGCACCTGTGCAAATATCGTCGACATATACGTCTGAGGGGAAGACGGCGGCTGCGCGCGGAAATCGCAGACGTTCGCGATCGGCTAAATGCAACAAGGAACGGATTGCAATGAACGGGCTGGACCTCAAGCCGTAAGTGTTTGTATTCAATTCGTATACTTGCAGTTGACAATTAGGATTCTCTCTCCAGAGTATCAGCTGGAAACGCCTATCATCAGGGTGGATTACTACCTGACGGAACATCATTTTAATGTCGGCTACAAAAACAACCCGATGGCGACGAAAACCAGTTAAAATATCCGCAATATCCACTTGAAGCTTGGGACCTGACATCAAGCAATCATTTAAAGAGACACCTGACGATGAAGGTGACGAACCATCAAACACCACCCGAATCTTACCATTCTTGAACACGGCGTGATGAGGAATGAAATAATGCTCATGGTCTTTCCACTTGAACTGTGACAGCGTCATGTGGCCCAGCTCCTTGTATTCTCTCATGAATTCTGTGTACTTTATGCGGAATTCGTTATCACGACACATCCGGCGCTCCATAGACAGTAACCTCCTTTCGGCTACAGTCCAGGAGTTACCTAGACGTGGACGGGGATCCAGAAAGGGCAATCGAGTAAAAAATCTACCTGTAGCAAAACGACCAGTATTTGCCAAGAAATATGACTCACATTCGTCATCGACTGGTCGATTCCGGGACGCAGCAGGGGGCTCCTCAACTTCCCAAAAACGCTGAAGAGAATCAGCGAGAGAGAGTCCTACCTGCAACGTGGTATCCGAAACCTGAAAGGCGTGGGAATATACTGGACCCATAATGACAGATCCCAAGTTTGTTGGAATCGCGACTAAACCTCCCGACTGAAGTAAGATAGTTCTGTCCAGTTTCAGTAGACCGATGACATCTGCTCCCAGTAAGAGCTCCACAGGTCTAGGTAGGTGGAAATGAGAGTCGGCTAATGTTAAACCGGATGTAAGACGCCGTACCTCCGGTGATAAAGAGACCTGAGGATGATTACCTAAGACGTTCCTCAAAACAACAGCATTTAAATTATATTTTATACTAGGGTGGAATAAGGAAGAGAAGGAGAACGACACCTTACCTACTACGTTGTCCACCGGAACTCCACCTACTCCAATAATTTCCTGACTCCGTGAGGACATCCTTAAACGGAGACGCCTCGCCAACCAAAATGACATGAGAGACCCCTGAGCACCGGAGTCCAAAATAGCCCGTGCCACTAACCCAGTTCCGCGAGGTGAGTGCACCATAACCTGCGCGGTGGGTAAGACAATAGTCGCTGGAGGGGTTGTGGTTGGCGAGACTGCTGCTGCGAGTCAACATAAATCGGCACGCCCTGGCGACTGCTGACTCCAGGATTCCCGTTGCCGCTGTTCTTGAGGTGGACCGAAGGTCATATGGTCATACGAGTCCCACTCGGGCACCGGCGGCAGCCGATTAGCGCGCGACCTCATCGCCGAACCATGAACACTGCTGCCCGCTCGCAACTCACGAGTAACGCGAGGGCGCTCAGACGTAGGTGGCGAGAATGGCCTGTACTCGTTTATGTGTGCCCGCTCCGCGAACTTGAGCGGACGGTGCACCACCATGTGAATACCTATGAGGTGCGACCACCGTCCCTATAATCTGCTGTGAAAAAGACGATGAGGCCTGACGACGCACGGGAGACGAAGGTGAGTGGTGTCGATTCGAACCCCCGCCCGTGTGAGCCGGTAACAACCCACCTTGATTGCCAGTCCGGTTCGGCTGACAGAGGAGTGTGTGGTGAGGCCCACCACAATGCCGACACGGTTGCTTGTCATCACATACATTGGCCATATGTGACCCCAAACAAGTATAACAACGCCCTAACCTACGGGCGAGAAAACGTCTTCGTGACACACTAGCTCTCAGAAACTGAGTACACTCTAAGGGTGTGTGATTTCCCCCATAACACACCCCACACCTACCTGGTCGCTCGACGGCCATAACGCGATGCGGACGTCCCGGGCCCACGTCTCGCATAAGTTGCGGACGAGGTGGACGGGGCCTGGACGAATCAATAAGATGCGAACGCCCCGGCAATGGCACAGTGGGCAAGTTTTCTATTTTGCGACTCTGATCCTCCAAAAAACCCACTAACAAGTCAAATGTCGGTATGTCCGAGGCCGAGTCTCCACCGTGCAACTGTTCAAAACGAGATCTAATTTCCCCTGGTAACTTATTCAAAATAATATGTAATAATATAAAGGACCACTCAGTTACGGGGAAGTTCAAACCCTTAAGAGCATTTATAGCGACTAAGAGGGGGTTCAAAAGATCGAACCGCAACTGGTGAACCGATGACAGTTGAGGGATTTTTAAAATAGCCGCCACATGTAAATCAGCGATCCTTCGCGTATTTTGATAACGACGGGTTAATAAATCCCGAGCTATACTGTAATTAATATCATTAATTTCCAAATGCTTAACTAAAGAGTGAGGCTCATCTTTTAAACACGTAAGTAAATATCCAAACTTTTGCGAATCCGCCAAGTCCCGACGGCGGTGTACTACGCTTTCAAAAAGTGCTACAAAACTAGGCCATTGTTCAAGAGAACCCGCAAAGGTCGGCACATTTAAGGTCGGCAAACGCTCATGGTAAATACTATCCGACAGCACGATGGAGGGGGCAGGTGATTGGTTAACCTGCCCCGTGGCCGCTGCTTCCATCAGCTGATCAACCATCGTCATGCAATGGTCGTACTCCGAATTACCGTATTCTATTAGTTTGGGGTCATCCGACTGCAGCAATACCCGGTAGACCGAATCCAGGACATCCACCTTGATAGGCACCTTTTCAATACGGTCCTTGAGCGCAGCAACCCTATCCGCACGACCGACTAAAGAAACAGCTGACGCAAGCCAGCGAGCTATATTCCATAAACTTGCTTTAGCCTCCGCAATTGTTAATGTCGGTGCCATTATTTAAAAATAATAAACGAAACGGTTACAAACGAACTGCTAAACACTCGGATACAAGTTGTAGTAAATAAGATCGATGTAACAAAAATATTATTTTATAATATAATTCAGAACGAACAGACGGTCTGAACGATATATTATGTGTATATGTTCTTCAAACGATATAATCAAATAACAAAAGATAAATAAAATAAATATCGAAAATATTTCAATAACTATATAAGAAAGTAGTCTGCCTACGACACGCAAATAACAGGCGCTATGCAAGTTACGTGAGTTATAAAGTTATAAATGTAAATACCTATTACAATCGACAAGAATAATAGTACCTAGAATACTCTTGAGAATGTTCCTCCAATGAGTCAGTAACTACCTACATTCAGAAAAAAAAGTATGAACACTACGTATTAAGTACAATTGAATACGATAAAAAAGTTACCCACTTATTTTAATTTTAATGCAATTAATTTTAGTAATTTTCACAAAGGACTCAATAACTATTACGAAACCAATATTTTAATATATTAAACCACGCTCTGCTACCAGAAATGTTCGATAATAGTGCCCTATGAGAATAACTAAGAACTTAGAGTAGGTACTCACCAGACTCTTGCAGATGCCGGTCATGGGAAGCTGAGGAATGTAGTGTACTGATAGATAGGTAGGTGATGTTATGATGTGTCTATTGTCTGAAATATGTGTGTCGATACTTCCCTGAGGATTCGAGACCGGGAGGAATAGCCGAATCCTTGCACACCACACTTAATACCAATTCAAACCAAGACCGGGCACGGTGGCCAAAATATGACCCGATTACTGATTCTAAGAACTACAACCGACGCCTAACTAAAGGTCATAGGCAGAGTAAGTTTTTACGCGATAACAAACAACGTGCGAATTTATATGTTACACACGAAAACTATAGCGTTCAGACCGTTCAGACAACGCGGCCATACCATTTTTATACTACGATAAACGCCATCTGGCGGCACACGGTCGCGACACGAACGAACTACCGAAAGAGACCGATAAATATCGAACAGTATGAATTGTATTATATTAATAAATAGATCAAAATAACAACAAATGTGAGGTTTGGAGCTATTAATTTAAACATTAATTATTGAAATGCATGAAATTTATTGTATGATTCTGATGTATTAAAAAAAAAAGATAAATGACAACCAATATTTGAAAAAAAAAGTTTTGTAAGAAGTGTTATCAGTAATAAAGGCTATTTTTATTTTATCTATTTTTACTTAAGTTACTACTGCGTTCCATGGGCATCTGCGAAAATGAAAGAGCAATAGTTGTGTAGCCGGCCTTATAGGCAGTAGAATTGGAGCTAAAGGGGAAGAGGAATGAGCCTTTCGTCTTCATCTTTTTTACCCGAAATGATCGTCGACTTGTTAATTTTTTACATTTCAGAATATTTATTATTACAATTATTACAACAAATCGTGCTCTTAAATACGTATACACTTCTTAACTGCTAGTATTTAGTACCATACAATTTGCGTAACCAAATCTTAACAGTGTAAACGTTTCATTCATTTATTCATTTAAGGTCCTATGACCCCTAGCTGGGGCAGAGGGCGTCCACAGTGAGTTTCCATCCCGTTCGGTCTAGAGCTTCGCGTTTGACTTCGCTCCAGGTTTTTCCAATGGCTTTCGCCTCGCCAATTATAGTCCGCCGCCAGGTATGTTTTGGACGACCACGTTTGCGCTTTCCTTGGGGGTTCCAGTCTAGGGCTTGCCTCGGTATGTGGTTTGGATCCCTTCGGAGAGTGTGACCTATCCAGCTCCATTTACGGCGTTTGATCTGCTGGTCGATCCGGACTTCATCGCAGCGTTCCCAAAGCTGTTCGTTGGAAATTTTTTCTGGCCAGTAAATACCCAGGATTCTGCGAAGACATCGGTTGACAAAGACCTGGAGCTTGTGCGAGATGTCCTTGGTGACCTTCCACGTCTCACACCCGTACAGCAATACAGATTTTACGTTCGACCGGAATATTTTGAGTTTAACTCTCCGGGTCAGTTTCCGCGACTGCCATACGGGTCTAAGTTGCGCGAAAGTTGCTCTTGCCTTGGCTATCCTAGAAGTGATGTCCTCTTCAGTTCCACCAGTCTCCGACACGCAACTTCCGAGGTAGGTGAATTTGTAGGTGTGTGTGTAAACGTTTAGCTACAGAAAACATAATTACTTTCCAACATCAATTACACGCTCAAATTAAACACGAATAATTTACCTTAAGTCGAGTAATATGAGACGAAATTAATCTCTTCAAGTAAATGAATTGAATTATAAATTTACTATTATATACTTATATAATATATATTAATTAATTTTTCGTGAAAATAATGATCCGTCTTTTATAAAATATTAAAAGCGTAATAATAATTGACGGGACTTATCGCTACATATAGACCACAATTTGGTCAGAACGATATTATTTTATTACACATAATTCCAAAGAGAATTTTGAAAGAAACTATTGGTGTGAGTCTGAATTTGATCCCATAAACTCTTGATGATTCACAAGCAGTGTATCTATCTCTAGACCACAAAAACGATTATATTCTATTTTGAATAATTTATATACATTTTTCAAAACGAAGATTGATTAAAAATTTTGTCTCGGTGGTCCAGTGGTCAAGCGCACGGCTTCTGATCCAGAGGTCCGGGTTCGAATCCTGACACTGGCTCACACCAATGACTTTTTGAAATTGTTTTTGGAATTTAAGTGTGATAAATATCGATGACTGAAAACTTTGTGCCCGGTATGGCAATAGGTTCGCCCCACCTATTCCATTTGGGACGTTAACATAACGGCGAGACGAGGCTTAACAGCCGCTGCTTACACCTTCGGGTAACAAAGGCGTGAAGTTATGTTATGTTAGTTCTCATGTCAATTATCAATACAAATCATAAATTTATAATAAAACTAGCTGACCCAGCAAACGTTGTCTTGCCGAAAAATAAAATTTAAAAAATAGGGGTTGATCGTAGGGGGTTGAAAATTTAGGGTTGCATGTATTTTTGTATCCCGTTTTATAAAAAAAATAAGAAACAGAAATATGTCGAAAAATTAAAAAAAAAATTGAGGGGTGGGCTACCCTTGTGATTTAGGGGGATGAAAAATAGATGTTGTCCTATTCTCAGACCTACCCGACACGCACATAAAATTTCATGAGAACCGGTCGAGCCGTTTCGGAGGAGTTCAATTACGCACATCTAGACTCGAGAATTTTATATATTAGATAGTATGTCTTCAACAATTTTCATACTTGAATTAATTTGACCGAAGCCATTTTAACGTCTCCTACACTATATCAAGATAAGATACGATGAAAATTCACGACAAAGGAATTTAGATTATTTGCCATTTGATAGAAATTCATGTTTGGGACACTTTGAATAAGGCTTTGAATTCTTGAGTTCTATGTCCATTATAATATTTCTTCAGATATTATTCGAAATTACAGATTTAATTTATTCATTTTATTTTATTTAAACATTTTCAATGTAAATGACATTTCCATATACTCTCTTTTATCCTATTCCTCATCTATTTCTGCACCTGCGTAAATTTATTTGTGCTGATGCACAGTTATCAATAAAAATCTATCTAAAAATAAAAGGCCTTACATTAGTTCCAATCAAGATTAAATTAGGACGTACACTTATAAGTTGTCGGAAGTGTGCCCGACAAAACTGTGCCCGACTTAAAGAGGTAGGTTCCACTACTTTTGGGACGTGAAAATTCGTCGAGTCAAATGTCGAAGGGACAAATATTGGTAATTAATTTTAATTAGTTACGACGCGCATAAATTTATTTAAATAGAACAGAATTTTCCGTTCAAATGTAGAACGTGTCAGACAAGAAACAAAAAATATTGGTATTCATGATGGTCCTTCGAGCAGAATATCCGACGTCAATTAAGTAACGCTAAGACGATTTATATTCATCCTATGGATTATCCGGCTTCGTCTCTGCTTTATTTACAAATTTATCACTTTAAATTTGTTTAGTCCTCAGTCGTCAGAATACGCAATTACAAGAGTTGATTTCATTCTAGCTGCTCTTCTACAATATATCTAATTACTGACTTATTTTCAACGTAAACTTGTTTAAGATTCTCTTAATTTATTCAGATGTTATAGAACTATTTAAGATTTATGCGTTTAATTTGGGAAAGCTAAATTAGAAGTTAAAACTAAATAATTTAAAATAGGTTATTATTCCGAAAGTTGCGAAACCCATTTCTTTTGAAAAATAAATTACACAGATAAATGTATACATAGATGAATTCCACATCACACCAATAGTGTAGATGAGGTTTTCTCTTGTCATACAATGAAAAGATCCTATAGAATAGGCGGAAGCGGAAAACTGTCCGCATATATCGGCTACATTTTAATCAATAACTGTAACATAATATGATGGTCTTCATATTAAACTAGTTGGCTCAATCTTAAACTTATTATAATTCAACAAATTATTTTATTTTGATTGTTGTTTATGGGATCAGAGGGCAAACGAGCAAGTTGGTCACCTGATGGTAAGTAACTTTTCATCGCCCATGAACATCGTGGTGCGTTGCCGTCCTTTCAAGGAGTAGGAAGGGAAATGAAGGGGGGAGGGGATCGGGCCTCCGGATACCTCTCTCACCGAACGAAACGCGGCTCAAGCCACTTCACTCCAATATTCCGAGGGGTCGTGATATTTCACCGGTCGAGACGGCCCATCATTGCAGCGATCTGCTAGATCATATCGTATTTTCTATCTTTTTCAACTACTATCTGTCATCTTTTAGGGTAGAATCTAATATCTTGCCTGAAAAGTCATTGTAATTTAAACAAATCTATGAGTTGGCCCATTTTGGAAATCTTCGTTGAAATTGACTTTTGGTCAGTCAGGCCGTAAGTGATCGATCAAAATAGGTTATAATCTGAAGGTACAGTATCTGGAGCGTATAGCGTGTGAGGTAAAATGTCTCATTTTAGTGTTTCCAAATACTTTTTTACCAGTTTAGCGATGTGCAACGAACATTGTCGTGCACCATACTAACTTTGTCTTTCGCCGTATTCCGACCGGTTTTTTTAATACAGGGCTGAAACGTATCAACTGTATTGTATTGGGTAGTGATTGCCAGTTATGGTTTTATTTGGATTCACACAAATTACGTCACTCGGATCCCACCAAATACAAAGCAGTAAGTTGGATCCATAAGTTTTCTATTTGAAGGGTTACTGATGTTAAGGGTTGATCAGGCTTTATCCATGACTTCTGCTCTTTCTGCTCTGAAGATTGTCATAATGAATCCATGTTTCATCATCAGCAACAATTTGGTGCAAAAAAAAACTTTTGTTTTTATCGTTCAAGCCGCAATTCACAGCTTAAAAAGCGTCTCTTAATGAGTCTGAGTTTCCCTTGCTTCCAGATATTTCCCATTGTTTTAACACGTGTATTTCTTGTTAATAAACCAACTGCCAACGATGTAATCAATTATTGAATGATTTGGCACAAATTTTGGTTATCCAATTTTTATGCCGTCTCGATCTTTCTTTGACGTGTACCTCAAAATCACCACTTTTAAAAGGCACTAGTCACTTTGTACACGTTTGCTCAGCTAGAGCATGCCCATCGTAAGTTTCTACCAGAATCTGATGACCTTCGACAGCGTATTAACCCCTATGAAAATTATGCAGCTAAATTTTGCTAACTACCTTGTTTGTAAAATAATTTATTTGGCGCAAATTGCGCATTTTAAATTAATCGAAAAGTTCTGTTGTTTACATATTTAAAATAAAATAATAATAACGATAATACCTGTGTAGGCTTAGACGCTTGTCAAGATGAGTATAAAATGTTGACAGTGATGCCAACTTTAGATAAACAATTACGATTATAAATACTTGATTGCGTTCATAATCTAACAACCTGACATCACTTTAATTACGATAAGAACGAACGAATAAGATAATAATATACGAATTATCGAAAAGATCATATTTGAAATACAATCGCCAAATTAATACATACGGAGGTGTGTTATGTGTAAGAATCGTGCCTTATGGCGCTCCGTTCTCTCTGCCTACCCCGCAAGGGATTTGGCGTGAAGTTATGTATGTACTATGTACATATACTAATCACAGATTCGTACGATAAATACTAATAAGACATAATTCATATCTATGTAAATACATACACAAATACATACATACGTACATACGCATATACACCTGTGATATCAAACAAAGATACATTAATAAGATATCTATTATATATAATAAATTGATAAACAGATTGTATTCTCATAAAAAAATATAATACTCAATACAAATACTTTGACATCTAATTTAATCCAGTAAATCAAAATAAGGCAAACCCTATTGGTTTTGCAGATCGGATGACAGTCGTTCCGTTAAAAAAAAAACAATTATTCCGCTTGATCTGTTTAGATTAGAAAGTCGATACCGACCCGGTTTGGAATAACAAGACATGAAGAAACAATACGTAAATAAATTCAGTACATATATCTAACACGCGATTCACTTCGCCTTATATTTTATTATAAATGTTGTAATTTCACGTTTGTATGCGCATTAAAGCAGGAAATATGAGCAAATATATTAGCACCACTAATAGTGATGCATTAGCACTCGCGCTAACAATAGCTTAAAATTTAATTATGAAAATGTAAAAAATAAATCATCCAAATTTCTTTCTATAGTCAGTTCACTCCTATTGTATTTTTAAAAGAAGGAAATCGTGATTGCAAGAGATTCGCATAATATTTAAAGATATACCTAAAACATCACATTATATGTCAACAAATTAAACTATAGGTATCATGATTTTCTATGCAATTATCTTTTATTGAGTTAATAATAACAAAACAGTAAATATTTCGTGTCTGGTTCGTATCATTTTATAAATTTATCCTAAAACGATTGTGGGTCATATTGCTAACGTTAAACTACGAAATAGGACAACGCATTTTATCACTTTCCCGCCCATATCTAACTTTAAGTGGGGTCGCCACAACATATCATCCCGTTGAACTATCCAATATCCACGCTGTCAAAATATTTGGCTGTGGTCTACGGACCGGCCTTCTCCCCGTCTGACGTCAACTCAACTTATGTTGGATGTGTATGTATGTTGTATGGAATGTTTTCGTTTGTGGGATAGGGGAGGGGTTAGAAGTAGAATGGAGATCGGATAGGTAAAATGGTTGGGCCTCCGGATATCTTTTTCGCCGTTTCAAGCGAAACGCCATGAGCCACTTAACGCTGATATGGAACCGGCACATTCATGCAGCGAATTATGTGGCTCTACCACTTTATTGAACAATTGATTAATCTGATTTTCGTAAGTTATGTGTGAGAAATATCAATATTTGACAACATTACACTGTTTCCGGTGTATCGTAATAGGTTCTGCCACCTCTTTCAATTAGAAGATAAAAGTAAGATACTTTGGGTAGAAAAAGGCGTGACGTTATATAATTATATCATTCCTTACAATTGAAAAACTTATAATACTAATTGCGTAACCCGCAAAAAATAAAGCTAACATTGTTAAATCAAAAGCTTTAGCTCCATTGTACTCAACATTAACGACGTCCATTGTAATAGTAACAGGGAATTTGTTCGTCCTTTTCTACTTTTTGCTTTATATTTAACAAAAGTAGAACCGCACAGTTCTCTACATAAATGGGCTGAATCAACCGGTGGAATACCATGAAAATCCACCTCCCAGAATATTGAGCTAAAGTGGCTAATGACGTAGTTTTGTGCGGTGAGAGTGGTATTTGGACCTACACCTTCTTTCCCATCCTTTCTCCATCCTGCTATATTTGCGTTTATGCCCTCGATACCCATAAAAACAGTATTTATAACAATGTACATACATACATAACTTCACGCCAAATCCCTTGTAAGGTAGGCAGAGAGAACAGATCGCCATAAGGCACGATTCTTACACTCCTCACTCGCTCCGTTGACTTTCCAAACTCTTTTTATGCACGCGCGTCTATTTTTGGGGCTCCTAACATCACCTCCCTCCAGAAAACATCCTATTTGGTCATGGAATGTGTGTCTTGGCCGTCCTCGACTCCTACATCCAACCGCTTTTGCACTGTATATCTGCTTAATATTATACTAACATAAAAATAGTATTACCTAAGTTTTTGCTGGCATCCTTCACGATTCTTTGTTCGCGTACCTGAATATAATTTGACGTTCGCAACACAAAGGTATTTTCTATTAAGTATATTTTAATGATACAGAAACTATTACCATCAGTTCCAAAGATAAATTGTGCTTTATTTGTACTACGGCAGATACAATTTGCGCATTGAACCACATTTTTATTTTTCCGTAAGTTTTTTTTGCGCTAAACAAGTTTTAGTTTTCAAATTAAAGTTTTGGCAATCTCTGCAGCGGTTCTGTGTGAGCAAAGTTCTGTGAGTTTGCATAGTGTCGGTGGACCGGCAGCAAAGTGGTAACTATTAATGATGTGACTACCAACTGAGGTAGTTGGCATCACTTGGATGCCATCTACCGAAGTTGTTAGTCACATCATGTACATACATATAACTTGCCGTATTTTTTTTAATTATAATGAATCAAGTATGAAAGAACTATGTACATATAATTGGATGGGATTTTTCTTTAAATAGATACAAAGTTTACAAGATGAACAAATAATAAATAAAAATACTGAATTGGTTAGACGTCGTTTTAGTTTTATTAAATTTGCTTCTGTTTAAAGAGCGATTTCGTTGACTCTAATTGACTGAAAATATTATCAATCATCCAAATGATTAATAATATTATCTTGCTAACAAGAAAATAAGAATCTAAAGTCTCGAGTTCATACTGTCTTTCACAATTTTCGGAAGGTATAAGATAGAAGGTATAAGGTAAGGAACGGCAAAATTTTGACCTTTGCATGTTTGCCGCTGCCCCCATCTTCTAGGAATAAGGGCGTGCAGTTACAAAGACAAAATGTGATCCCTAGTGGAGCTGAAACTTCAGTAAAGTGACATACTCTCAACTTATATACCCACTGTCAACAGATTGATATGTAATTGGGTCACCGCTTGCATAAGTTCTAGGAAGTGGCTGTTCATACTATTATTGGGGAGTTAATTTTATATATATATATTCCTATGATCAATAGCATTTTATGATCTCAGGCGGGAGAAGGGATCTTCTTGGACTTACAGACTTAGAATAAAATTTAATAGACTCGTTTATGACATGATATATAGTAACTAACTGTATAAATGAAGATTATAGATTTAATATTGGGTAATACTATACTTTCTAAAGTTTATCAGATATTTATATAGTTGTTTTAATGACAGTCTCGTTGGTCCAGAGGATGAGCCACCCGCTTCTAATTCAGAAGTCGTGGGATCTATTCCGGAGTCACACCAATGATTTCTCGGAATTCTTTTCGTAAATTGTGTTTTTTATGGGATAGGAGGGCAAACGTGCAGGCGTGACACCTAATGGTAAGCAACGCCAATGGATCAACTAACGCCGCCAATGGACACTAGCAACATATATAGTATTACTGTTGCGTTGCCGATCTTTAAGAGATAGGGGATAGGGAAGGGGGTGGGCCTCCGGGTACATCTCTAACCGAACGAGACGCGACATGAGCCACTTTAAGTCAATCTTCTGAGAGGTCGTGGTATTTCCATTTCTGCAGCGAACGGCTTTGCTGTACCACTGTCGAAAATGTCGAAAATATCGATGTGCAATAAATATCGATGACTGACAACTTTGTGCCCTGTATGGCGATAGTTTTCGTCACCGTATAGATGCCATTCTTACTGAAAAAAAACGCAACCTGAGCCATTTTACTGTTCAGAAATTATTGATGCAAATAATATCGGTAACTGAAAAAAAAGCAATAAATATTCATATATTTTCTGTGTACATACATATAAAAAATATTAACTGAACACGTTTTTGAAGCCACATAGTAATTTGATTGATTTTCAAATAACATTTATTAATAAAACTAAACGTAAATTATACTTAATATATAGTGTTTCAATTAACGTTATTCGTGTCATAACGGGAAAACGACGTGAAATATATAATTTTCGAGTGAGTACAAGCGCGAACATTAAATTAGCCTGAAGCACCGGCCATTTATTTCATCTGAATATGGTATTTAATTAGTCATACAATTTATTGCTACAACATTTTAATTTATTTAATTTGACGGGCAGATGCACTGGCTAGTGGTCTGGCTTGTGAACAGAAAATGTTCAGTATGGTATCCTATTTGAGGGGGCCATAAGCCACGAATGTTTCGTGCCTTATGGCCCTGTTTTCTCATCTCACTCGCTTCTCGTACTTTCCTAACTCTTGTCACACAGGGACGTTGATATCTAAGGCCGATATCACCTTTCTCACGGAGACGTTTATTTTGGTCATGAAAAGGGTGTCGTGGCCTATTGACGCCATACAAAGCTGAAAATAGGTATCAATTACGATTTAACGTCTTTGTAAATTGACTGAGACAGCTTCGTAATTTATACGGAGATGGAAAATAACTAATCCATTCGGGAGATAAAAGTGTTCGAGATCCTGTTATTATAATTTGTCTGTAATAAAGATCATGCAAAGAGACTGATCGAGGCCTCTCACGACGAGAGGGCTGGTCTATTCTTCACATATTGTTTTTTACTTGTATATATTGTAAATAATGCAATTAATTTATTTCTTCTTATTAGTGTAAATAAACAAAAAATATCTGTAATAATATGTTTTTATAGAATAACTTTAGATTTATCATTATTGACCTATTGAAAATAAAGCTATTTTCAAAAAAAATCAAATTATATTTTTTAAATACATCAAACCGACTATAAATTTTGTTTTTGCTGTGAATTATATATATATATAATTTTCCCGTGCACTCAAATCTATTTGGAATTAGAAAAATGCAAGGTAGTTCATAATTGTGAATTAAAAACTCACTGATTACTCTTTTACTTTTGAACTTAATATTTAAATTTTATTAATTGCTAATAAATTGGTATATATTGCCTCCAAAATAACTTTGAAAATGTCGAAATATTATATATATTTTTCATAATTAACCGGAAAGCTCCGGATAGCTCACTCATCAGGCGACACGCGGCCTAAGCCACTCTACATTGATATACTTCAGATTATGTCGGCAATTTAAAGATATTAATGAAATTTATTATATTTCAGAGCTTATGAAAATCATTAATATCATTATATTGTTTTATTTATTCAAGGTATATCCCTTTTTATAAGGCCAATTATTGAAATAAATGTAAGCTGAAAATGAACTTAGAATACTTAGTAAAATTCGTGCAAAATTTGGATATGAGTTTTAAACTTAGTTGAACGTCACCATGATATTCTGTGAGAAGGATTACGTTATTCAAAATGCTTCGTACTCTGATCAGATTTAGAGTTGCTTTGTGGAATGATAATTTCAAAGGCTTTCCGCGCATAATAACTGTGGTTTAATTTATATATATAACATAGAATTAAATAGTTATAAATATATAATTAAATGGTTTTTTTTTTCGTAAAAAGATGACAATTTATTTTTAGTTGATTTTTTTATTTTCATCTTTAAATAAATTAAATCGCCAATAAAACTTGTCATATTTTTAAGAAAAAGAAACAATTAATTTTTACACCCATTATACATACATACATAACTTCCCACAAAATCCCTTGTGGGGTAGGCAGAGAGAACGGAGCGCCATAAGGAACGCTTCTTACACACCTCACTTGCTTCGTTGACTTTCATAACTCTTTTCAGGCACGCGCGTCGATTTTGAGGCTCCTAACATCGTCCAGAACAAGTTCTATTTGGTCATGGAATGTGTGTCTTGGCCCTCCTCGACTCCTACATCCATCTGCTTTTGCATTGTATATCTGCTTAGTCAATCTTGCATCGACCATCCTTTCTACATGTCCGAACCATCGGAGAATGCCCTTTCTTACCTTTACACCGACACTCTCTTTCAATCCCGCCTCCTTCTTTATAACCTTGTTTTCGACGCGGTCAGCAAGGGTCACTCCGCAGATTTTGCGCAATGCCCTAATTTCGACCGCGTTTATCCTACTTTCATGCACACTCTTCCATACCCAGCTCCCGCTTCAATAAGTTAGCGTTGGGATCAGTATCGCATTGTGGATTGCTAGCTGGGCTTTACTGCTAATATTTTTTGCGCCCAGGAATCTGCCCAACGCTCCATTTACGCTATTTCCTAACGCCACTCTCCTTTTTACATCCGCAAAAAGCAAAAAGCGCATCCAAGATATACAATTTCATTAACCTGTTCCAGCACTACATCATCAACCATTATCCTTGCATCCGTTCTGGATTCCTCCCTTTCAAACACCATAACTTTCGTTTTCATTACATTCGATTGTAAGCCTTTCATCAAACAATCATCTTTCATAATAGTGACTAGTGTTTGCAGGTCAGACGGCGATTCTCCTAGAAGCACGTCGTCATGTGGGTAAAGCAGGCAGCTCACAACTAGGTTACCCATTATCGCAAGTATGACGAATCCAATAACAACTCATCATCATATTTTTTTAATGGGATAAGAGGGCAAACGAGCATGCGTGTCACCTGTAGGCAAGTGACCAGCGCCGTCCATGGACACCTGCAAGACATACAGTGTTACAGTTACGTTGCCAGCCTTTAAGGGAGTAGGATGGGAAAGGATGCGAAAGGGAGGATGGCCTCCGGGTACCTCTCTCACCGAATGAAACGCGGAATGAAAAACTTAGGTTTAAAGACTTTATTCTCAAAAATACTTACATTTGTCACTTACATGAGAACAATATTAAATTTAAATAACAGTGGCCGTTACAACAATATTAAGAATGCTTTAAGCTCATCTGTCCCATTAAGTCAAAAAAAAATGTTTCAAGTTAATAGTGAACGTTTATCTAAAATATGTTGAATGAGGGTAGATCGAAATAAGACAAATGAGCTAGCATTTCTTATGTGCGAGGGCAGAGCATTATAAAGTTGTACACCTTCAAATATAATATTTCTTTTCCCATAATTTGTTCTAATTTTTTTGGGAAGAACAAGTAAGCTTGCGCGTCGAGAACTACGTTTTGTTATATCTATTTGTTTTATAAATTTTAGGCTAGTATGAA
This sequence comes from Euproctis similis, assembly GCA_905147225.2. NCBI lineage: Eukaryota > Metazoa > Arthropoda > Insecta > Lepidoptera > Erebidae > Euproctis > Euproctis similis. The sequence continues at coordinate 8,860,901 of LR990119.1, forward strand.
TTGTTTTATTTAAAATCTTTCTAATTAGAAGGCAGGTATTGAGAACATAAAGTTGTTTTATATTCATAATCTTGGTTTTTTCGTATAAAGTATGCGTCCGAGTCGAAAAAGGTAATCCGAAAATTATTTTTATGATTTTGTTTTGTTTCCTTTGTAATTGTTGTAATTTTGATTTTGCACTGGTGCCCCATATTTCAATTAAATATAATAAATGTGGCTTAACCAACGAATTGTAAATATTTAAACATAGTTTACGTGGAATACATTTGCTCACAGATCGTAATGGACCTATGAGCGACGATATTTTGTATTTAATATATTCTATCTGATTATTCCACGTCAAATTTTGGTCTAACCTCCAGCCAAGATACTTTTCAAAGGTTTTTTCATCTATTGGAATGTTATCAATTACTAAGGGCTGATGATTGGGTATAGTTTTATTACATCGATCTTCTAAGAGGTCATGGTATTTCACCAGTAGTTCAGTGGCTATTGAGCCAGCCCATTCATGCAGCGAACTACTTGGATCTACCACTGTTAAATCGTCATTTCTTTCCGTTCCCACTCAAAGTCGAGTCGACACAACATCTCATCCTTTTGAACTCTTCATGTTGCCAAAAGCTTTTTGCAGTGGTGTTATGACAGACCGCCTACCTGACGATCCTGAATTCAATAACAACTATGATGCTAAAATTCATCAATTCCTATAGGCTGAAGAAATAAACAAAAATATAACATCAAAAACAAGTAACATAACCTAGCTTAACTTTCAAAGGACCAGTTCAAATTTTCCGTCATATTTCTCTAACTTCATGCCTATTACTATCCAAAGTTTTTTTATGGGATAAGGGAAAGGAAAGGATGGGGACAAGGGTGGGCCTCCGGGTTTACCGAACGAAACGCGGCATGAGCCACTTTAAGTCGATCTTCTGAGAGGTCGTGGTGCTTCACCGGTCGAGCCGGCCCAATCATTCAGCAAACTGCTTGGCTCTACCACTGTAAAGTTGTGGGCTGTTACGCCTTGACACGCAAAATTTCATCACGCGTCATTACATCCAAAATGAATAAGGTGGTGTCATATATTGTTCACAATGTTATCATTAAAAAAAAAAAAGAAAAGTCATAAGTGTGATTAGAACACAAGATTAGAATCCGAGACTTCTTGACTTAGCTCCCACCGGCAGACCATCGAAACTGCAAAGTTTTACTTTACGAATGGAAATTTTGTATACGGACTTACTAATACTACTACAGATAAGTTTCAATAAAGTGTAATATTACAGTAAGTAGAAAGTTCTGTTGCGGGTAACTTGAAAATGGTTCTATTCACTCTTAATATTGTCTAAAGTATTTCCATATACCTTTTCCTTTGGAATTGAAACGGAACTGAACACTTTCCATCCTCTAATCCGAACTTCTGCTTCAAATCACATAATATTTCTACATAATTTTATGGGCATATTATCACCTTGTCTGTATAATTCTAAAGTATTACGACATTCTGTTCTCTATAACTGTGTCACACATCCAATGAAAAAAGCATGTCACACGTCTGGGCACTAAAAAAACCTACACTCTTAAGTATTAATGCAACGGACGTAATAAATCAATGTTCAAAATGTTTTTTTAGTTTTATTAGAATATTAATGCACATTATGTGCCCGGTATGGCTAGGTTCGCCACCCATTCCATTGGGGACGTAAACATAACAGCAAGACAAGACTTTATAGCCGCTGCCTACACCTTCGGGTAAAAAAGGCGTGAAGTTATGTTACTGTTGGCGATGCCGGTTGCGTGGAGTGTTAACAAATAGAAAATAAAATGCAAATGGTTTTCAAATGCGCCGTTAGCCTGAGATAACTACATGACGTACTTGTTCTGGTCAGATGTCAAAGCGGGCTGAGGGGCGCGACGCGCCACCTATAGTTCCCAAACAAGACGTCGGTAGATCCCGAACTAACGGCGATGCACATTTATTATTTTAAATTACGAGTGTAACAGAAATGATAGCTAGTGGGTAGGTACATTTTCTATAAAGATAACATGGAGGTATTTAAGTATAAAATATATATGTCGTGTCAATTACTACACCAATATGCTGGATGATTACACACATATATAGATTCGTATTTACATCACTTCCAAATGCATGTTCCAGGCTGCTACTCTTATTCCATCCGTTACAGTTATGTTATGTTATTAATGTACAAGCCGAGACAATCTTCTCCTACTACACGAAAGATCGCCTCGGGCTTTATAATAATGACATGTTACAATGACATATTACAACACGTATTTACTTATGTTATTATAATATAATATATTATGTAGCAGACTTTGGACGACCTTATTTTTGAACATCTTCCTAAACGTTACTGATTAATTTTCATATACAATAGTACTATTGACAATGGCATATCTCAATATGTACTTAGTCTGGCCCTAAATACTGTTACAACTAAAAATAAAAAAATATTACATTTGAATTTGGAATCTGTCATTTTTATACGAATGTTCATTGTGTTTTCTCGTTTTGGCGCCAATACATTGTACAATATTTTGCTATATTAAAATGGAGTGGGGTGATAAAGAGAACCGAATCGCTGTGATTTCATTACACAAAGTAGGTATGCAATTTTTAAAAGTCTCCATACACTTGGTATTAGTCGCTTGGTAATAGGTACAATGAGACCTCCTCTGTTTGTGACAGAAAAAAACCTAGCCGTCCACGTAGTATTCGTATGAAAAAGGTGGTCAAAGCAGTAAGGGAAAGAATTCGAAGAAATCCTGTCCGCAAGCAAAAGATTTTATCTCGGGAGATGAAGATAGCACCTAGAACAATGTCGCGTATTTTAAAAGATGACTTAGAACTTGCAGCCTATAAGAGGCGCACTGGTCATTTATTAACTGATAATTTAAAAAAGAATAGGGTGTAAAAATCTAAACAACTACTGAAGCGGTACGCAAAGGGAGGTCACAGAAAAATATTGTTTATGGATGAAAAAGTTTTTACAATTGAGCAACATTTTAACAAACAAAATGACCGTATTTATGCTCAAAGCTCTATAAGCTAATATACTTAGGAAGCTTCCCAATTAGTTGACAGAGTGCAACGTGGGCATTATCCGACTTCAGTGATGGTTTGGTGGGGTGTTAGCTACGTAGGAGTGACTGAGCCATATTTTTGTGAAAAAGGTATCAAAACATCAGCACAAGTATATCAAGATACCATTCTTGAAAAGGTAGTCAAGCCCCTTAATAGCACCATGTTCAATAACGAAGTATGATCCTTCCAGCAAGACTCGGCACCGGGTCATATAGCTCGGTCCACGCAATTTTGGTTGGAAGCGAACGTTTCGGACTTCATTAGAGCTGAAGACTGGCCGTCGTCTAGTCCCGATCTTAATCCACTGGATTATGATTTGTGGTCAGTTTTAGAGAGTACGGCTTGCTCTAAACGTCATAATAATATAGAGTCCCTAAAACAATCCATACGATTGACAGTGAAGAATTTTCCCATGGAAAGAGTGCGTGTTTCTATTGATAACTGGCCTTAACGTTTAAAGGCCTGTATTGCAGCCAATGGAGACCACTTCGAATAAGCTTTTTATATTATATATCGTTTTATATTTATGTATTAAAGTAACACACTGTAAAAGTAATAAATATTATTTGCAATTAAAAAATTTTTTTTCTTTGTTTCAATATTTATGGCATGACTAAGGATATATCCCTCAGACCAAACAGGGATTAAGGTCTCGCAATAAGTGACTTCTCTGCTATTTCATTATTTTGTTATCATAACCCCCAGTTGGCGTTGGGGAAAAGCTTTGGGGGTCTAATAGCACCAGATTAGTGTGGAGGAAATAAATTGCTTCTGCCCGCCAGTTTGATAACCACAAAGTTATCTTGAATGAGACTGACGTGCGTATGTCGGGGGCAGATAGCAAGAGTTACAAAATATAATTTGAAGTATTTTCTACAATCAGAACATATAGTTGTACTAATTGATTTTATTACTATTTTTAACCGACTTCGAAAAAGGAGGAGGTTCTCAATTCGTCTGTATGTATATTTTTTTTTATGTCTGTTCACCGATATTTCCGTCAATTCTAGACGGATTTCAAAATTTTTTTTTCATTGTATAGTGTTCGCTTTCGAGATGGTCCTCTTCTCACCAGGTCAGGATCTGAGGATGGAAACCAGGAGAAATCGAAGGCATCCACCAAAAATTGTATGCGAGCATGGTGTTTTTGTTACGTAATAGTGATGTCTTGGAGACATCCTATATGGTGTCAACATCTGATGCTGCTGTGCTGATGAAGAAGCCACAAAACTCCTCAAAGGTTAGGAGTTTGAAGGCAGCACTTCAATTGGTCGATAGAAACTACTTGGTTGTATGTTGAGCTAGCGTGTTGCTTGTGACGTGTACTTGAATATACACTTGATGCTGCTATGCTGATGACGAAGCCACAGAACTCCTTAACGGTTAGGAGTTGGGAGACAGTACTGCAGTTAGTCGATGGAAACTGTTTAGTAGTATATAGGACTAACGTGTCGCTAAGGAGGTATGCTCGAATCAACGTCTAATACTGCTGTGCTGATGATGACGCTACAGAACTCTTTAACGGTTAGCAGTTAGGACATAATTCTGTAAAAATGTTTTTTTTTATTATCAGCAATAGTTTCCAAAGTACAAAACTCATTATTGAAGTCGGTGCCAGCCTAGGTAACATACTCTATTGTGCTGCACCGACTTCAATAATGAGTGAAAATAGTAAATATTTTAACTCTTAAAGATGACTTTATTAAAGTTTTACGTTTTGTATATTTTATTAAGTATACAGATTAGTAAATTACGTTATATATCGCTTTTTAGTTATAGAGGTACTGTTTTCATATCCTTAAAGATTTTGTGGTATACGTGCCTAGAAGTCGGTTTAACTATGGCGGAGCCACGCAATTTGCTGTATAAATGAGCCGGCCCAAAAGATGAAATACCACGATCTCTCAAAAAATCCACGTAAATTTCGCATATAAAGCTATCTAGAGGCCCATCTCTTTCCACCCCTCCTCTACCCATGCTCTTCCCTATCCTATATTAAATGTGGGCACAACAAACCGTGACTTTTACTAAATGCCGAATTCCTTGGGCGACATTAGTCCCCACCTGCTGGCTCGTCTAATCCCACTCATATTAAAAAGCACTACGATTCCCGATAAATGTAGTTTTCTTTGTGTACAATTTAGGAATAATGATAACTTGTACAGTTGTACAGACAGCAAAATACATTTATAAAAAATCTTCCGTAAATGTCATTCACAGTAGAGTTGGTTGTAATAAAAAAATATATGGAGTTCACAAAAAGCGTTTGTGCAATCAAACCCAATTGTTCCGGGGATTTAATTTAAGTCGTTTTAAGCGCCGTAGGCAGAGGAGAGAAAAAAGCTTAACCCCCGCTCCCAAATCCTATTTCTGATTTTGTTAAAAGGTTTTCACTGAATCTAGTTACCTATTTTTCGTGAAGTTTCCTAGTACGCTGTGTTTTACTCTATTTTTTTCGAAATTTGTTTACTACCTACTAGCTTTTGTTTACATTTTTAAGGTGTTTTGGATGTTATGATATAAAAAATGACAATTTTATTTCCTTTGTCCCGAATTTTCTCACATCTATTAAAACAACCGAAGCTTCATTGGTTACCATGGATCCGGTACCTCTAATTTAAAGCCGGGTTTTGAACCTCCTACCGCCGAGATGAAAGCTAAACATTATATCATCATCATCATCATCAGCCTGTTGCAGTCCACTGTTGGACATAGGCATCTCCCAATGTGCGCCACAACATCCGATTCTCTGCCTTCCGCATCCAGTCTTTTCCAGCAGCCTTTCTGAAGTCATCTGACCGTCGGGCTGGTGGGCATCCTACGCTACGTTTACCAAGACGCGGTCTCCACTCCATGACTTTGTTACTCCATCTACCGTCGGTCCTTCGGCAGATATGACCAGCCCATTGCCACTTCAGCGAGCTTATTCTACGAGCTACGTCGGTTACCCCAGTTACATTATATACATTTGTATATCTATAAAGATAGGTGAATAGAAGAGTGTAACCGACTCATAGTTTAATTATGTGGGTCCAAACCAAACTCCAAACTCTTCACGGTATTAAAATGGAAAAACAAATATAAAAATTTTGTTGAAAATCATTAAATAATTATTTTAATTAACAATAAATGATAGTGCCATCTCATCTCTCTTGGTTAACTTATAGATAAGACTACTTTTCGCGTTAAATATTATCGTAATATTATTGATAACCGAAAAGGTTATGCCAGATGTAGGCCTTTTACCTCAATCAGACAATTTAACATTCAATCTGACGAATATTTTTTCTAATAATGGCTACAATATACAAAATTTTCACACACATCGGAACATTTACAAACTTTATAAAAGTAACATGTGTCCCGTAAAAAAGGTACCTTAATCCACCCTCCACTAATATTTAGAGTAAATCAAAGGTAGTCAGCTAAAAAAAAACAAAATCCTTATTCTGTGGCTCAGCTTTTAGCTTTGATAGTAAGAGGAGATAATCCCTTTGCCGGTGCAAAGTCAGCTTACATCGAGCGTAGCGCTGGGAATTTGTTAGTTTATTTCAGTTCACGACTGCAAGGTATTTGGTTTGGTTGGTCTGCACATTAGTGCAGTACGTTTTTCGACTTTAATTTTATCTATAACATTTCCCAGTTTTACTGTGAGATTAAATTCTTATAAGTAATTACCTAATAAATTATTATCTAATTTAATTAAAGTATATTTTTATGTGAATACTAGCTGACCCGGCAAACGTTGCTTTGCCGAAAAATAAAATTTATAAAATAGGGGTCGATTGTAGGGGGTTGAAAATTTAGAGTTGTACGTATTTTTGTATACCGTTTTAAAAAAAAAAAATAAGAAACAGAAATATATCAAAAAAATTAAAAAATATATTGAGGGCTACCCTTGTAATTTAGGGGGATGAAAAATAGATGTTGTCCAATTCTCAGACCTAACCAATATGCATACAAAATTTTATAAGAATCGGTCAAGCCGTTTCGGAGGAGTTTGACCACATACACCGCGACACAAGAATTTTATATATTAGATATTTATATTTAAAACTTACAATACACAATAGACTTTAAACGTCAGATGATATATTGTAAATGGTATTCATAGAATCTGGTGACGTCTATATGGATGAGGACCACTCCCCTTCCCCCATCCCAATCCATCCCACTCCGTTAAAAGCCGGTAACGCAACTGTAACACTATTAGTGTTGCAGATGTCTATAGGTGGAGGTAGTTGCTTATCATGAGGTGAACCGCTTGCTCGTTTGTTACCTTTTCTACAAAAAAAATGAGGTATGGCTACGTACCAGAACTAAGGTGATGATGAACATGTTTTAGACAGTTTCCTCCTCTTTTGACTATATTAAGTGATAGATAGTAGAGACTCTTGGCGTACATGAAACATAATTTTCTCAATCATCCACATTTATAACACAAAACTACCGAAAAGTCTTCGCTTAGTACTCGGATCTGAACTCACGACTTATGAATCAAAAGTACTATGATAATTGCTAATATATATTTTTTTTTTCTTCTATCAATTTAAGTACTTACTAAATATAAATGAAAAACTTTATCTATTTTTTTTACTATAGCTTTTGCATAATCTATCTTTGCACCTATAATGCCCTAAATTGTAAGCGATTATCATACTCGACACGGAGGATTAATTTTCTGTCTCAAATTGTGAAACCTATTCCAATACATTCGCCATAAATAACTTTTAGGATTTTAACTTTACTTTAAGCAACTTTAACTTTGACTTTTATCTTGACTTTAACTTTAAGCAACTTTTTAGGATTAGAACTTAACTTAGAATTTAGAACTTATTCCCGACGAGAAATGAATAAAAATAAATTCTAAATAAACGCGATATAATGCTAAAAAGTTGTTTTAATGTTATGAATGTGATTCGCGAAAATCTAAAAAATAAATAAGTCATTGGTGTCAGCCAATAATAAGAACTCGAAACCTCTGCACTGAAAGTTGAAATATTGAACTACTGCACCGTCGAGACTTAGGAGAGTTGATCTTTACCTAATCAAATTCCACAGTCGCCTTTGACACCTACGCAAGGAGTTCTATTCATATTTTCACTTACTTTATAACAACTCGATAGCTGTACTAATATACAATTAGGCCACATATTTACACAAAGCCACTGATTGTCTGTTGATATATTCATATCATTCGGCATTGTTCACAATGCGACTGCATTCACGGGCACATAATGGGAATTATGTAAACAACAGCACTGCGCTCATTCACGTTGTTGGTTGTACGTATTGAGTTATTATTGTGAGATACTGTATGTGTTTAACTGTACGGTGGTGAGCAGAGGTTTTAACTTAAAGTGTAGGCGCTAGATGGAGTTGAGTGTGAAAAATGTGAGGAGGAAGAATTGAGCATGGTTTTAAATCGAGAAAAGCATGCAGATTATGATTCTGAAGGTCACCAGGACCCAAATTGGCTCATTTTCGTTTTACATCCCATTCTTTTAGTGAACAAAATGGGCATCCTGTTGCAAAATGAGACTTGCCCATGAACGAAATTATAACCTGTTTGTATGTCTTTATGTAAATGCACAAATAACTATTATCACAGTAAAGAAGATTGATAATTATCGCTTTTTCATTTATAACATATTTAAATTTGATTATTTTCCCTGTTGTTTTTCCACTGGACTAGCTATAAGTATCTTAAAGCATAGAAAACATTAGATATTGTCAATGAAACAGTCTTTATAATGATATCCAAAGATATCAATCGCAAGTTAGATTTGATTCGTTTTCAAACGACACATAATTAAATGATAACTTAAACAAAACACTACATATCAAATTGTAGGTATAATATATTTTTTCAGTATATTAAATGTTTTCTTTTTGTATTGTATGTCCGCTTAAGTTCGTAATGCAAATATAATTATCCAAAGTTCGTCGTGACTTAGGTAAAACTAATTAATTTCACGATTTCAAAGTAAACAATTTCGTGGGTTCTCGGAAAGCGCCCGGAGGCTTGTGAAAGAGCGTTTACTTTAGTAAAAGGTGTAAATTATCATAACTGAATTAAAATATCTCGATTAAAGAATCTTGAAAGAAATTTCTAATGTTATCTAAAAAAAAAATTTCTCCTCGAAAATTTTGAAATCCTTAAGGTTTATTATTGTGTATTTTCTTTTTAATTATAAAATGTCTTTGGGAGTAAACACATTTTAATTTTCAAATCTTAAGATCTTTATCAAAGTTATTATCGGCTAAAAAACCTAAGCTGGAAACGATATATTAAAATGGTCATTTCGATTTTTGTGCTCGGGTGGGAATCGACCACGCCATCTCCTGCTAAGCAGTAAATAATTTAACCTACGTACGACAAAACCTGTGAAATCATTGCATCATATAATCGTTTTTTTTTGTAACATAGCTACTTTTTTACCCAAAGGTTCAGACAGCGGCTTTCACGCTTCGACTGGCCGAATTTTCAATTCCACTGACACTGTATGGAACAAGTGTACCAAGCTTTAGCCATCCGTTGGGCATAATGTTGTCAGTCATTTACACTTATTACTGGTAACTTCCAAAAGGTATTCCGAAAAGTATTTGATGTGTACCAGAATTCGAACATTAGACTGCCTGATTCAAAAGCGGGGTGCTCGATCACCAGACCCGGGGATGTTAAAATAAAAATTGACTATGGTGAATGTTTATTGTTTACTTACTTATCAAGTACACCACGAGTTACCGAATAAATTCCAATTTAAAATATCTTTACTCCTTAGATTTTACAAAGTACTTAGAACCGTCATACAAAAGTACTAGCTAAAATTCGCGGAGCTTAGATTCCCTTTCTTGAACATACTGTCTTGAATGTGAAAGCGAATCTAAGTGCCAGTTACGGCGTCAAGGCTTCTTGAGAAGAACTGACAAGAAACTCAAGAAAATAATATTTGTTATGATTACTCAAAGCAAATTTAATATTAAATATACACAACTGTGATGAAATACCACGATTAATTTGTGAGCCTAAACAAATATTGTTACTATCGCGAAAAACGTAGCAAATTTGGTTAAACAAAATATCTACATGGCAAAGTTAGCTTGCTTAATGGCTCAGCTTGTTTTACGCCTCAGGACATTAAGCCTTAATTAGACCTTTTTAAGCATCACTCCACAAAATATAATGAAATTAAATAAACCTATTTGGAAATTATATATTTTCTTTTTACAGTTTATTTATATTTTAAAAAGTACCTATGACACACATCAAACCCAGATGAAATTCTTTTTTTTTTTAATTTTACTAAATGTGCTCGATAAACGACTAAGCAGACATACAATGAAAAGCGTAAAGGCGGCTACGACACACTTTCCATAATCAAATTGAATGTGTTCTCGCGGAAAATGATATCAGAAGCCTCAAAAAACGACGAGCGTGAATAACAAGAGTTATGAAAATCAAAGAAGCTAATGAGGTGTGTAATAATGAGCCTTAAAGTGCACTATTTTCTCTTTCTACACCACAGTGGCCTTGACGAGGAGTTAAATAGATGAACAAGTATTAGAAAAAAAACTTGTTGTAATTTAATTCTTATCAAACAAGTATAATCTTGATGTATTTTAAGAGCAACACATTTTAATGAAGAGAGTCTTATCTTAAAAAATCCCCTCTTGATGCCAAAGAACAATTCTAGCATCATATAATATATATATAATATATATTTGATATATATATATATATAAATATATATATCAAATAGTCGATATTATCGACAAGAAACTGTGGTATATTACATTACGAAACTGTTAATCAACTGAGAATAATATATATTTTAATATCTTGAAAAAGCTACTTTATTTAGTATGCATCCGCAATAAATATCTGGTTCAAATAACCATATATTATATTTAATAACTTAATTAATTTCAGAACAGCTTATAACTTAACGCCTTATTTCTATCTTAAGATGTGAGAAGAAAAAAGAAGAAAGAAATTACAGAAAGCCTGCTATGACCTTCGCATTGAAAAGTGGTTCAAAAAAACGTTCCAGTAGAACAAAATACTATAAAGTTGCCAAACTTCAATAGTTATTTAAAGAAGACCTAACCAAAACTCAAAAACAATAGGCAATAACGTAAGTAAAAACAAGTAGCTCAAGAAATAATTAGCGACGATTACGAGCAATAGGGAAAATTACGAAGTATATTTTTAAATAACCGGTAATGCCTTTCCGGTATACCTCAGTGTGTACTATCATATAATAATGAAAACTACACAATTACTGCTCAAATGAAAGTGGCACATAGCAATTAATGGCAAGGTCTATGCAGTGCAGCCAACTTGAGAGACAATGTAGATGTTCAAATCAGTGAGAAGTTTGGTTTCCACAGTCCAACTTTCCACATATTATCCTGCAGTTGGTACTTATGTTCTTACGAGTGCTTTAACTATAGCGTACGGAATTAGTTTCGCTTAACACATGGTACCAACTCTGACGTGTGTGTTTTCCGTGAAATATGCAAAATTTTCCTTTGGTTTTCCCTCTATGCCATAAAAAAATTAATTTATATTTGATTATTTTTGTTATTTGTATTGTACTATCTTATAGCAATCTCGTGATAAATTTGTGCTTCGATTCCTTTTTGAACAACTCCGTCGGTTCGTGTAATAACTATCACTACCAAATAATGTCAAAATAAAATCTGCTCGCAACAGCAACACAGCGAATTTTATACGTTCAAATAATTCATTCTGTGACAACGGAACAGGCTTATAAAATTGAGTGCTCGGATTACGTAACACTTACAGATTTCACATATTATTATACTAGCTGACCCGGCGAACTCTGTTTCGCATCAAAAGTAATAACTGCTGCCCCGCTATGTTACTACTGCAATATCTTCGACAAATTTGAAGTCGATAGCAGCTATAGGTTAAAAATGGGAATTTTCCATTGTTAACACCCCCGCAACCCCCCTTGTGGGTGGAATTTCGTAAAATCCGTTCTTAGCTGACCTCTACTCGGCGAAAGGAATAATCCTACCAAATTTCAAGTCGCTACGCCTTATGGTTCCAGAGATATCGTGATGAGTCAATATATAGGTGGAAATCTCTTATATATATATATATAGATTTCAACAGTTTGTAACGCCCAGGATATCACTTGAAATTTATTGAAGAACAGCCTATTATAGTATCGTATATAATTTTATCCGTCACCATGGCAGTTTGGCGAATTAAGTGCGTAAAAGTAAAACAAAATGAATATTTACCACACCTTGTGTCCTAAAACTCCAATGAAACTGTGTTACTTTATTATTATTGCCATTGCCATTTACAAATATCAGGTAATGTACTACTGTACAAAGAAGGGTTTGTATGAAAACGTAAGTAATCAATTGTTACTTAACAAGTTTAATTAAAACTTTTGCAGCGCAGATATTGTGTTAGGTTATACGATACTTGGCAATCAAAAGTTCTAAAATGTGTTGGATTACGATGATGTTTTCTTTATCATTAGGTTATAAATAATACAGGTGTCGAATTGTGAACATAGTGGCGCCCTCCTAAGAGTATTCGAGAACAACTTTTGGTAATATAACTCATTATGATAATAATATGTACTCCTCCACGCGGTAAGTAGTATGAAGGTGTGCTAGACAATTGTGTCCATGTCTGGTCATCATTGCATTTAATTCAAGTGATCCAACCACCAGTTAAAGAATATTGTATGCAACTTCAAAAAAGTAGAGTATAATATTATATAATAGATATATTATGTTTTTGGATTTCCATTTAAAACATGAGAATAGCTAGCAAAGGCTATTTTTGAAGTTGTTTTTTTTAGAATGTTCACATTCATTATTTCACACACATCTGGGTGTGAATGATCAAATCGAATTCTCGGAAAATACAATTTATTCACTTCCACGTACATATAAACTGTTGCTGCTTTTGAAGTCGGTTCATTATTATTTGGAAAATTATTTCATTCGTTATTTTTCACAGATACCTACATCCGGGTCTGTATTAATTTCTAGGAAAATACAATGTGTACATTTCTGCGTAGGTATAAATAAATAAAAATAAAGTAAAAGTCTCGGTGGCATAATGGTCGAGCACACGGCTTCTCATCCAGAGGTCCGTGTTCGCATCTTAACACTGGCTCGCACCAATAACTTTTCGAAATTGTTAAGTGTGATAAATATCGATGACTGAAAACTTTGTGCCCGGTATGGCAACCACCGCCACCTATTCCATTTGGGATGTAAAAACACAACGGCGAGACGAGGCATAACAGCCGCCTCAGGGCAACAATGGCGTGAAGCTATGTTATTTATAAATAAATAAAAGTATTTCACCAATGAAATAGAAACATTGAATGCGCCCGGTCTGTTATCAAGCGGAAGTTGTAAAAATCAACGGAGTGAGTAGATATTCTTCTGTATATTCTCCTGTTACCTGTATATCTTGTAGGTGCTGAATGAACGGAAGAAACACGTCACCATTTCTCACACCTGATACGGACTATCTGTTATATGAGAAGAAGGATGAATAAGCAAGGAAATGATTTTTGTGATAAATATTGTGCCTGGTGTATCGCAATATGGTTTGGTTACAAAATTACATGAATGGGTCGGGTCGGCTTGGCAAGCAAAATACCACGACTACGGAGAAAATCGACTTAAAAAGTGGTTGAGGCTACCTCCTTTTTCTTCGGTTAGAGAAGTATTCGGAGATTGAAATGGGAAGCTTTGTGAACGTATTTGGATATTTGTTACTGAACGACGGAGAAACCTTGGAAATAGTTAAATGAACATTGGCATATATACATAAAACTTCCTAGATTCGAAGAAGTAACATGTGGTTAGTTTTTATTCTATTTTCATGTGTATTTTGCCACCACTTGTGTTAGTAATCTAATATATAAAATTCTCGTGTCACAGTTTTCGTTCCCATACTCCTCCGAAACGGCTTGACCGATTCTCATGAAATTTTGTGTGCACATCGGGTAAGTCTGAGAATAGGACAACATCCATTTTTCATCCCCCTAAATCACAAAGGTAGCCCACGCCTCAATATTTTTTTTCAATTTTTCGATATATTTCTGTTTCTTATTTTTTTTATAAAACAGGATACAAAAATATATACAACCCTAAATTTTCAACCCCCTACGATCAACCCCTATTTTAAAAATTTTATTTTTCGGCAAGACAACGTTTGCCGTGTCAGCTAGTAACTTTATAAAAAAGACACTAAATATTATTTTGATCTACATTACCTATTGAACTTGTAACTAACTTGCTCGACCGGTGAAATACCACGACCTCTCAGAAGACCGACGTAAAGTGGCCCATGCCACGTTTCGTTCGGTGAGAAAGGTACCCGGAGGCCCACCCCCTTCCCCATCCTTTCCTATCCCCTTCCCTTAAAGGTCGGCAACGCAACAGTAACACTATATGTGCTGCTGGTGTCCATGGGCGGCGTTAGTTGCTTACCATCAGGTGACACACCTGCTCGTTAGCCCTCCTATGACATAAAAAAAAAAGTACTTAATGGATGGTAAAATTAAATCAAACCCAATATAATTGTAATAAAGGTTTAATATTGTATAAAAACTAGCAATAAAAATTTCAGAACTTTAATTTCATTGCGGCAAAACTTTCAACCTATTAGGACAGGAGCTCAATGTCCAGAAACCTTGATTAAATTATACATGTTGAAAGTTAAGTTAAAATGTATCAAAGTAAGTTACTTAAAATGTATCAATATACAACCTGTTTTTGGGAAATATTCCGTGAAGAATCTTTGATAATTTCTTAACGTAACTGCTAAGGAGTTGTCAAATAGAACGTGTTCTGGAGGAAGGTGATGTTAGGAGCCTCAAAAATCGACGCGCGTGCTTGAAAAAAGTTATGACAGTCAACGAAGCGAGTGAGGTGTGTAAAAATCGTGCCCTATGGCGCTCCGCTCTCTCTGCCTACCCTGCAAGGGATTTGGCGTGAAGTTATGTATGTATTCTGCCATACCAAAATCTAACAAGACTGACAAATATGATAAAGACTGTATTAATTGCATTCTCTAAATGGTAAAAACGAGCTGTTATATGAATTTATTATTTAACAAGTTCACAGAATCCAAGTGTTACGAATTTGAATTTTGTTATTTTTTATTATTATTTATCAAAGGAAACAAAACAAACAAACAAATTTCAACAGTGAAATCCCAATAATATTTTTCACAATACATTATATTGAGTATTGGCCTTGAGGCGAGCGCTTTGTTAATATTTTAAGGATATTAGGTATGCTGGTATGAACACAATTGTAATGTTTTATGTGAATAATTTTGAATAAACAAAGTATAATAGGTGAGTAATTATCTTATTATTAATGGCACAACTAATCAAGTCCTTGTAAAATTTGATGCCAAGAGTGTTGAGAACTGATGAGCGTGTATATCTATAGTTATGAAAGACTGAGAAACGAGTAAGTTGTGGAAGAATCGTGACTTAAGGAGCTTCTATTCTCTCTACCTACATCGCAATGGACTTAAGGCTTAATGGAATTAAGTTAAATACCAATAACTAAGATCTTTTTTTGGGTCACTCAGGTTACCTTTACCATAACATAACATATCTTCACGCCTTTGTTACCCGTACAAAGTTTTCAGTCACCGATATTTATCACACATAACTTCCGAAAACGATTTCGAAAAGTCATTGGTGTGAGCCAGTATCAGGAATCGAACCCGGACCTCTGGATCAGAAGCCGTGTGCTCGACCACTGCGCCACCGAGACTTTAGCATATATCGGGCATTATCTACTTTTAATTTTTTTATGGTAAAGGCGGCAAATGATCAAACGGTTCACCTGATGATAAGCAACTACCGCCGCCCATAGACATCTGCAACACTTATAGCGTCACAGTTGCAATGCCTTCGAAGACCTCTGTTACCAATCAAAACACAACATGTGCCACTATACCAAAATTCTCTGATAAGTCGTGATATTTCACTAGTCGAGTTGGCCCATTCGTGCAGCGAGCTGTGTGGTTCTAATACTCTATATTAATTATAACACATAACATAACATATCTTCACGCCTTTGTTACCCGAAGGTGTATGCAGCGGCTGTTAAGCCTCGTCTCGCCGTTATGTTTACGTCCCAAATGGAATAGGTGGCGAACCTATTGACATACCGGGCACAAAGTTTTCAGTCATCGATATTTGTCACACTTAACTTTCGAAAACGATTTCGAAAAGTCATTGGTGTGAGCCAATATCAGGAATCGAACCCGGACCTCTGGATCCGAAGCCGTGTGCTCGACCACTTGGACCACCGAGACTTTATATTAATTATCTATATATAATTATTTTATTTATATTAATTATCATATATTAATTATCATAAGTAATTTTCTGAAAATTTCATTATTTGTACCAGGGTTTGAATTGTAGATCTTTG
The DNA here is from genome assembly GCA_905147225.2 of Euproctis similis. NCBI lineage: Eukaryota > Metazoa > Arthropoda > Insecta > Lepidoptera > Erebidae > Euproctis > Euproctis similis. The sequence goes on from LR990119.1 coordinate 8,877,477, forward strand.
AATATAACACCACATGCTGACACACTATGCCCAATTCGACGATGATATAGTACTCACTATTACTTTTGAATTTATGGAACAGCTAATATTTGTACGTGAAAACTGAAATGAGAATATGTAGCTCTCAGTCAAAAATATAGTTTGGTAGCAATTGTCAGAGTTTCATACTTTTCAACTATTTGCGCGCGGTCCACAATAGAATTGAAGCCAACTAGAACAGTAGTTTCAGATGGAACAATATTCCAGAGTACATACAATACAATGCCACTTCAGAGAGAGATGCTTATTGCCTCTTTAACGGTAAGTTGTTGTACGTAAGCCATTTCATACTTGCTTCATGCTTACATTGTATAAATTAATATATTTATATATTCATGCATGTTTATTGTGTATTAAACTTGGTAGAGTCACACACACAGACCTATGACTTTCTCTTTAAAACGCATTCCTAGAACTAATAAAAAATAAACGTTAGTTTTATATCTCCTGCAAAGTTGATGAAAATCACTTACCTTCTTTTTCCAGGAGTGGTGTGGCATGTTTTAATTTATGTGCGTATTTAAAATATAAATTATTATTATTACGTTCACAAACACAGAGATTCTTAATTATATCTATTTTTTAATTTAAATTTCACCATTTCGAGCCAATCTTGAATATAACATTATCTTTATCTTGGATCGTTAACCTCCCTCAATAGACCAGCAGTTAAGTTATTATGATGAAAGTTCATGTACCGTATAGATGTTATGGGCATGTACTCTTACATCACGTTTATGTAATAGCAAATTAGGTTACCAGAGGTACTTTTAAAAAATTCGACGTGTATACGTACCTTAACGACATCAATACACGAAGATGTAGGCTGCGGGATCTTGCCTCCACAGGGGCAAATATATTTGATTCGATAGAAATTGGAAGCAGAGCCTATTGACCATTTTTTCTGTCATCAATATAATATCATACACAAGATCGGAAATATATGTTGGTTTTCTCGGATTTGCAGTCTCGGTGGCGCAGTGGGCGAGCGCATGGCCTCAGATCCAGAGGTCCGGGGTTCGATTCCAGACACTGGCTCACACCAATGACTTTTCGAAATTGTTTTCGGAAATTATGTGTGAAAAATATCGATGACTGACAAACTTTGTGCCCGCTATGGCAATAGGTTCGCCACCTATTCCATTTGGGACGTAAACATAACGGCGAGACGAGGCTTAACAGCCGCTGCCTACACCTTCGGGTAACAAAAGGCGTGAAGTTATGTTATGTTATGTGTTGTTATGTTATGTTCTCGGATTTGAACTTCGGACTTTTATTTTAAAAATATCTGGTCTAAATCTCATGAGACGATATAGACAAGATATTGCTGTTTAATCATATTTAAGATATACTTTCGGATTTTAATGGAAGAAGGTAAAGTTTCAGTGGATTATTTTTCAAATTACTTTGTGACACTAGGGTTATTTTTTTTTAATAGACTTATTACAAACACACTGAGTGTTTGTAATAAGTCTATTAAAAAAAACTAAATATTATTTTGTTCTACATTACCTACTAAATTTGTAAGTAGGTAATAAGTACATAATAGAAGTACAAATGAAATCAAACCCTATTTAATTTTATAAAGGTGTGTTCATAAACTAGCAATAAACATTACAGAACTTTAATTTCATCCGAACAAAAGTTTCAACCCATAGGACAGGAGCTCAATGTCCACAAACCTTGATTAAATTATACATGTTGAAAGTTTCTTAAAGTGTATCGACAATATACAACCTGTTTTGTAGAATTATTCCAATGAGAATCTTTGGTAATTTATTAACGTAACTTGTTAGGAGTTGCCATAATGAATGCTTGCGATTGGATTTTTCTGTATTACCCTCAAAATTAAAGAGAAGAATTAAAATATTTAAAGGTGTTCAATATTGTCAGTCATCAATATGTATCCAACATTACTTCCGAAAAGAATTGCGCAAAGTCAACAAAGCAGCAAAACCTCGAGAATACAGATTTAGTATCGGTATTCTCGAGGGTTTGAGTCTTAACTCCACACAAATGACTTTGCGCAATTGTTTTCGGAAGTAATATAGGATACATATTGATGACTGACAATATTGTGTCCGGTGTATAAGAGTATATAACAGCCGTAACCTTCAGGGCAGGAAAAAGGCCGGCAATTTCAAAGAAAAATATTGTAAAATATGCAGTAACATGCCGATGCATGTCTGAGAAGTTACCGCAGTTACCGTTGAATACTATAGTAATTAAATTAACTACCAAATTGTAAATTATAACTTTATGACCAATTTTCTTTTAATTCACAATCCCAACAGAAAGTGTGCGAAACATTTCCGAGAAATCAGTGCTTGGAAAGAAAGAAAGAAAAAACTGAACCCTTATCACTCTTGTAAATGTCCATCGGACAGAGCCCTTTTTCCGAAACTGCTGCAGTTGAGCTATCTGCGAAAACACATAAAAATATTTATGTCTGCTCTTTGACTAAATATTTGTTGAATTTGATAAAACGCTGTATACACCTCAACGTCTTGAAATATGTACAGAATTTGAAAATACGTTAAAACAAAGTTTGAAAATTTTATGTTATATTTTTTTAATTGGCTTTGTAAGGAATATTTATTAGAATAGCTTAAATTCAAACTGCTTGATTCATGATCAAGCTACAGTATAGCTTCATCCGATTTCTCAAAAATGGGGTAAGACAATAAGGGCTTGAAAATGTAAAATCCCTTTTCGAGTAACAGAAACGGTGTCTGTTAAAAGTATGTTAAAGAAAATAGGCTCTCTAGTACTATCTAAGAGGACGTAGAGTAGCATATCCGTTAAATGCTGTAGTATTTTCTACTGCTATATCAAGAAATACTTATCATTTTACAGGTATTCACTGGCACAATGCACTGGTCAATCTAACAGTTAGATATGCCATATTGAAACGCACTCTTGAGGACAATACTCCGTGGAACAAGAGACCACGGACATAATCATCTCGAGACCATATCCGAGCTTTTTATTAAAAGCTTTTCCGCTCATTGCTCATTTAAAATATGAGTATGAGTAAAAAGTAAATTCATATGAATAACTTGTGTAATTTATCCTTTAAATTACGAATTCCTCATACTATTTTTTGTTCGTTCATTTGCTGTATATATCAATTTATATTCATATGTCTTTTTTTAAGCCAGATATATATTTATGATAAAAAATATTGCTAAAACGTATTGAATAAACAGACAGACACTTTTTTGACAAAGTATTAGAAATAGAAATATAATTAGATAGATGTTTAACAAATAAATTGCCATAGACAATTGTAAAGTTGACTATTGTTGCCGATCCATAAACACAACGGGAAACTGATGTTATCACATTTCTATTTAATTTCATTGCTCTATATCAACATAACGCCTCCGGGACTTAGATGAACACAAACTCGGCCATATTGAAATACAAACTGTTTAGTTGAAGATAATATTTGCTCGTTAGAAATAATAATATTGGTTGAATATATTTCTATTAAATCGTTGATGAATAAAATTAATTTGCCCTACGTTTTCCTTGTAGATTCTCTAATTGAGATGCCCTTTTGCCCTGCCAACATACTGGGCATAAAATGTAAATTAAATTTTAAGGGCATAAAAAATGAATAAACCTGCGCTTATTAAAATTTATATTACTTAAGTACTACCCTGCCCTTTCTTAATAAATAAGAGCATAAGTCAATGGATTTTAGTTAACAAACATCTCTACAAGTTTCATAAGTTCTCCTTTTACCTACACCATAGGTAAAGAAATATATATTTAAACATAACATAACAAACACATAACATAACTTCACGCCTTTGTTACCCGAAGGCGTAGGCAGCGGCTGTTAAGCCTCGTCTTACGTCACTTACCGTGACATACCGAGCACAAAGTTTTCAGTCATCGATATTTATCACACATCGGCTCGACCGGTGAAATACCACGACCTCTCAGAAGATCGACGTAAAGTGGCTCATGCCGCGTTTCGTTCGGTGAGAGAGGTACCCGGAGGCCCATCCCCCTTCCCCATCCTTTTCTATCCTACTCCTTTAAAGGTTGGCAACGCAACTGTAACACTATATGTGTTTCAGCTGTCCATGGGCGGCGTTGGTCACTTAATATCAGGTGACACGCCTGCTCGTTTGCCCTCCTATCCCATAAAAAAAAAAAACATAACTTCCGAAAACAAATTCGAAAAGTCATTGGTATGAGCCAGTGTCAGGATTCAAACGATATTTAAACCGTTATTAGAATTGGCCGGCTGGACTGGAGAAACCTCTCCGAAAATCAGCGTAAAGAGGCTCCTGCTGATATTGACGTTGAATAACAAAAACAGATATCTGGAGGATAATTTCTTTCCCCTCTTTTTCCCGTCCCGTTTTCAAGTATTGACAAAAACATTTAAAATAACTGAACATTCTCTACTGAAACGTAACCTTTTTGTAAGGGATGGAATACATTATATAATAATACGAACCAGTTTTCGCTGCCGCTACGATATATGGCGCGAAAATACACTTATATTGAAAGCGCTGTTGTGTAGTGAATGGATTTTCAATATATCAAGTTTATATTTTTAAAGATTTTCAATTTATATATGACACAGAGCTTTTTAGCTGTACTTATGATAAGATTGTTATAGATTTATATTTATACTATAGTTTTATGATATAGAGATTTTGGAGATTGAATTTCTGCCTTACTATAGGTTTGTAAAAAATAAAGTATCGGTTTTTACCAATATTTAGTATCGAAATTTAATATTTATCACAAAGTATAGTCGCTTTCCGCTGTCTGTCTCATTATTATGCTTAGGATCTTTGAAACTACGGAATGGATTTTGATGTGGGTTTTTAATAGATAGAAGGTTTCATCAGGGTCGTTTGCGTGTTTTTATTGCATAATATAGTAGAAAAAAATGATAATTTTTAATGTTTGGAGCTTTAATTGCAAACACCTTAAAAAGCCCTACAAAACGTTCATAATGATATATGCCTATTCCTTAGGTATAACATAATCACCATTTTTATTTATTTACTTTTTACAAGTAATGACCCAGTAATAAGGCGATTTAAAATATTACAGCATCAATCGTTATTCCATTAAGTACCTACCTTAAATGCTTTATGCATTTAATACCGATCAGTAAGACCCTGTATCGCATCTGATTTAAATGAATATTTTCGAAGATATTACAGATTGAAAATGTAGGGACGTAGCAGTTGCATCGCCCAGGGGTCGACTGGTACCGATAAATAGCTACTATTGAACTTAATAAAATTCAAAACTTACCCATTTATTGCTTCGGGGGAGATTCAGAGTTCGCATAGAAGTCACTCAGATACCATCCCGGTACTTGTTATTCAGAAGCTGGGTGCTGCGACTTTTAACAAAATCCTGTTTGGCCAATGATATATCGTTCACACAAAATTGTAATTTAATATATAGCCTTTCATAAAAAGAAATAAAAATGCTTAAAAGGATTGGTTGTTCGTCTGGTGTTGGGATCATAGATTGATATCGTACATTAGGTGACGAATGCTGAGGTCCCTCACCTAACATATCACTGTCCACATTTTCCTTTGTCGGGTCCACAATTCGGTACATTACTAACACACAATGACGTTTGATATACTGAAACCCAGTTGAAAATGGTTTATATGGACATAAGATATAATATATTCAATACATTTTCTGATAGTTCCATTTTGGATGAATTTTCTTTTTGATATTTGCTTTTTTTTAAAGTATAGACTGATGTAGAAACACACTTAAGTAGAAAAAAAAGCGAGCTCGACTTTACGTGAGCATGATAGCTGTTCTTAGCTTTTTCCGAACGATTCCTTGTTCGGAAAATAGAAATTAATATCTACTCGGATTAAACTATAATTAGGTCCATTGCGAAAATATAGTTTCATTTAATTTTTTTTTATTTTTTATTATTCACCCCAGAATATAACATCAAAGTGTTCATGAATAATATGAACACCGTAGTAGGCACGATCGAATTATTGGTAAATTTCGCCCCTACCCTATAGGAGCGAAATACAAACCCTCAATAACAGATTACTATTATCCTCAAAGTTACGTATCTTACACAGTAAACAGAATTTGAGTAGACATAATTAATTCAACAAATTGTGTAAAGACCTTTAGCTAATATGATTTAGTGGGCCTCTACGGTTTAAGGGGACATTTTGTTAGGTATTATATCTTTAAGTATTCGCCTTCAAGTATTCATCAATTCAGCCAAGTCTGAATTATAGTACACGGGTACTATAATTCAGGTAAGGCCAAAGATATTATTTTTCAATAAGTAATAAGCATAATAATATGCATTAGTGTATATACACTGCATACAATATATGTCTCGGTGGCGCAGTGGCTAGCACCCCCGCTTCTGATTCAAGAAGTAGTGGGTTCAAATCCTGGCACACACCAATGACCTTTCGAAATTTTCGGAAGTTACGTGTGATAAATATCGATGACTGACAAACTTTGTGCCCGGTATGGCAATAGGTTCGCCACCTATTCCATTTGGGACGTAAACATAACGGCGAGACGAGTCTTAACAGCCGCTGCCTACACCTTCGGGTAACAATGGCGTGAAGTTATGTTATGTTAATATATACACAATAATATGCCTGATTTAAATAAGCGCAAATACAGCTCCTTGTTCCCAACGGTCCTTTGAGCAATAATCGTTTGGAGCAAATTGCCAGTTTACACTAATCATAAATCACGCTGTTTATCTCGTTCTTGTTAATTTGCTTAAGTAATTAATTTGTATGTTCCCGATTTAGATAACGAGCTACACAGAAAATAAAGTAATTTAATAATTTTGGAAAGTTCTAGATATTATTAAACAAATTTTATTTTCTCAAGATTTTCTTATCCATAGTTTGATCTAGATTAGTTTTCTTGAAGTCAATTTTAAATATCTAGTCTATTAGGAAAAAAATATAACGATGTTTATATCTCCTTTTAAGCCAGAAGTAGGTACTTATTTAAGAAGCTGAAAGAAGCTGGAAGAATGGGCAGCAGCATTCTCTCTAAACAAAATACAGTCTACTGCGATCGCCAACCCGCCTGCCAAGCGTGGCGATTATGGCAAAAACCCCCCATGAGTGAACGGACCAGCAGTTGTGGCGCTCTATGGGGGAGGCCTGTCCAGCAGTGGACCTTAAAAGGCAAATGATGATGATGAGGTACTTATTTCCTCCAAAGGTCAATAATTGTAATGAGTCATTAACTTCAAGAAAAGTTTAATGGAACTATAAAAACCACGATATTATCTTAGAATTAAGCTGTTTTGGAGAATCTCGATTTTCCCGTAGTAAATGACTTAGTTATTCTGTTAAACTAATATTGCTACAAAATATAAAATTCATATAAATAAGATGATCAATCTCTATTTAATAACATACTCGTATTTATATATTCAAATTCACAAAAAAAGAATTATGGCACTCATCACCGATATGGGCGACGGGAAAACTAATGGGATTCTTTTACTCTCCTTTTTACGTATCTCCTTCAGAGATAACTTTAACATATGAAATAAAGAAATTAAACGGACGGACAGAACGGAAATTAAATCATATATTGACGGGCCTCTTGGCGCATTGGTAAAAACTACCGGCTGCAGCAATGAGGTCGGGGGTTCGATTCCCACCCGAGCACAAACATTTTTGACAAACATGAATATTTGTGTGGCGTCTGGGCGTTTTTCTATGTATTAAAAGTATGTATTTACAAAAGAAAAGTATATATGTATTAATATCCGTTATCTAGTATCCATAGCACAAGCAATTAGTTGCTTAGCTTGGAACTAGAGGGCACTGTGTGTATTGTGTCCAAGATATTATTATTATATTGTTATTACATCATACAAAATTCTTTTTGGTGTTTTGCGCGCAATATTTAAAAAGACAAATTGGATAATACCTTTTAACTTTTTTACTGTTGTCTTTTTTATGTACTTACTAAATAACCAATAAGTCACATTCTTATATGTTATTTACATATATAGTGGTACTTTCAACAGTGGTACAGCCAAGCAGTTCGATGCATGAATGGGCCGGCTCGACCGGTGAAATACCACGACCTCTCAGAACATCGACGTAAATTGGCTCATGCCGCGTTTCGTTCGATGAGAGAGGTATCCGGAGGCCCACCCCCATTCCCCATCCTTCCCTATCCCCTATCCCTTAAAGGTCGGCAACGCAACAGTTACACTATATGTGTTGCTGGTATCCATGGGCGGCGTTTGTTACTTAACATCACGTGACACGCCTGCTCGTTTGCCCTATTATCCCATAAAAAAAAATAAAAAAAAAATACCAAAGTTTAAAAAAACTTTATGTCCCTTGGCATCGACAACATGAATTATCGTACATCCAAATCTAATCCACCCATAAAACATACGAAAATCTTCACAAATTTTGGGATTTTTAATATTAGTAAAGTTGCAATGTTAATATCGGTGGTCATGCTTACCGTTAAATTTCCGAAGAGTTGAAATGTGAAAATTTATATGGTTCTCAAAAAAAAAAACCTTTTTAAAAACCTATCTATCTAAACGATATTTTACTGATTACGCGCGTGAAGCTGGTCATCTTAAAATGTATTTTATTATATATATTCCGTTCTCTCTGCCTACCCCGCGAGGGATTTGGCAAGAAGTTATGTATGTGCGGGACGTTCGCCGTCGTGAACAGTAATAAAGAAATTCCTAACTCATTTATTTCGTGCTATTCTTACTTCGAAATAGAAACAATATAATTGGACAATCGACATTCCTAGTGCACTTATGAAGTTCTAAACAAAAAAAAAATACACGACACTTACAAATTGTCAAGTCGTGTTGTCAATATAAAGCGCGTAACATTAAGTGTCCAATAAATAACTTCTAATAGTTTTCCTCCGTCGTTCTATCACTTGTGAGATATTTATTTGTCTATTTTATTTTATAGAAACACACACTCGTAAAGTTAAAACCATTGAACTAATATATTACTGTAGTACTTGTTTTTGAATCCACTTGTAGATTGAAAACCTTTTTATAACAGATATATTAGATTTTAAATATAAATGAAATATATTTCATGATGTTTATTTAAGCCTGAAATAATACGAAGGTAATATATAATCTATTATATATATAAATAAAATTGGAATGTGCGTTTGTGATATCGCAACAGCCGCTTTTCATTACCAGCGTACGTACGATACATACACCAAAATAATATTTTAAAAATCTCTTATCTGTCTGTTTGTTCCGGCTAATCTCTGAAATGTCTGGACGGATTTTGACGGGGCTTTTATTGGCGGATAGCTAATGTAATAAGGAGTAACATAGGCTAACTTTGTTTCAGAAAAATCTTATATTTATTCATTTATTGCTCCTGAGGCGATACAAAGTTCGCCAGGTGAGCTTGTAATTTGATAAAAGTGATGATATAGTTATGGAACTATGCTAATCAGGTTATAACATAACATAACTTCACTCCTTTTGTTACCCGAAGGTGTAGGCAGCGGCTGTTAAGCCTCATCTCGCCGTTATGTTTACGTCCTAAATGGAATAGGTGGCGAACCTATTGGCATACCGGGCTCAAAGTTTTCAGTCATCGATATTTATCACACATAACTTCCGAAAACAATTTCGAAGTCATTGGTGTGAGCCAGTGTCAGGAATCGAACCCGGACCTCTAGATCATAAGCCGTGTGCTCGACCACTGGGCCACCGAGACTATTAATTAAGATTATATATAATTTAAATATCTTTTTCGTTCTTTTAAAACAGATGAGAGAATAGAGCTATATTCCTGTTTCCAATTTTGTCATTAAACTCTTACTTTTTTCCATATAATTAGTCTGTAAATTGAAACTAAATAGTTCGTAAATGTGTATTAAAAAGGTCAATTCGTTCTCTGTGACTCACTAAATACTCGGCAATTACTACTATATCATGACTCCGCTTCTCGAAAGTCTTGATTTCGAATCCGTGTAAATGGAATTTCTGTGTTTTAAAAATTGTCCCCGATTTGTAGCAAATAAAAAAAAATCGACATATCAAAACTTAAATTATCACTGCCTACACCGTCTGGTATTGAAAGTATAAAGCAAAACAAAAAGCAATTAGAGTTGTAGATAAAAGACATTTCATTAGAACTCTTTGAGACATATATATTATGCTGTTCCATGATAATACTTTCAAATCTCTCTCAAATTATATATTACAGAGAATGAACTTGAATAAAATATATATATATGTACTTATCCTTTGTATTATGAAAATCTTTAATTTGAATTTCTTAAAAACCAAATTGAATTTATGAATTACGTTTAATTTCAAAAAGGTTGCTGGCCACTGAAACATTGCCATTTTTAAAATAGAATTGAAGCGAGAGAAAGAACTGAAAGAATAATTAAGTTTTATATATTCACGACTCTCGTTTATATCAAGTTTCTTTTTAAAATAAAATATTATTTTTTTTATTTTTCTGTTTTTTAGTTCGTTTTTCTATAAAAAGCGTGTTTTTTAGTTTTTTTAAACTATTATTTATTTTATATTTTTTAGTTCGGGTTTCTAAAACAAGCGCGTTTCTTAGTTTCGAATTTGAGGAATAGCGCCATCTGTGACTTATATAAGGAACTCGTTTCAAGTTGATAACGTAAACTTTCCGCTGATTGCCACTAGATGGTGCGATTTGTGAACTTTCATAGTTCACAAATCGCACCATCTATCGTTCAAACACCGTGGGGTGCATGGTGTCAATAGTTATAAATATTTTATTGACAGATATGAGTAGAGTGATTATCATTTCGATAATATCCTAAAAGTTAGAAGTAGATATAATCCTAAAAGTTGTTTTAATCAATGAGTGAGATTCGCGAAAATCTTAGAAACAACTATTTTCTTAATTTAAATTCATTAAAATTTATTTTCTATTTTTTAGTTCGGTTTTCTATAAAAAGCCTGTTTTTTAGTTTTTTTAAACTATTATTTACATAGTTCACAAATCGCACCATCTAGTGGCAATCAGCGGAAACTAAAAAAGAAGTCGGTTACAAACAAACCTACAAACATATAAATATACAAACATACATACAGGTGAAGCTAATAAAAAGCTAATAAAAAGCCGTACTTGTTTTTAATGTTATTAACAAGTCAACTACTTACCTATAATCGCCTTCCTGCTCTCCAGTACTTAGGAATTGAAAACTTGAATTACAGTAGGTACTTGATACTACGATGAATCACGATTTAAACGAATAATATCCAGTAATAAAAATAAATAGCAGTCTGAAGATTTCGCTAGATAAATAAGTCGTTAAAAATAATTGAAGTATTATTATATTGTAGAGGAAAATTACAGTGCCGACAGTAACGCCTGAACTATTGGAGGGGAGAGAGGCTTTATTGAATCTGCGCTAAGCTACAAATTCTCCTTACAAGCCACGAAATGAGTTTAATTGCTACATGCCTCTGAAACTACTCTGTGTTATCAAGTCGCAAAATTCATAACACGGTAATTACCATCTGTTTATAAATTAATATTGCTGCGGCATCGTAAGATCTAATCGTTTATAATTATTTTAAACCTCTTTTTTGTTCTATAGAGGATAAATCAGCAAGCGGGTTACCTGATGGTAAGCGATCAGGGCCGCCCGTGGACACCTGCAACAGTTTACAGTTACATTAGCGTAATTTGGGGAAGATAAGGGGAAAAGAACTGTGCTTTAAGATACCTCTCTTGCCGATGAAAAAAGGAATGAGCCACTTTACGTTAATAATCTGTATCTTTATATGTCGAGCCGACCCATTATAAGTATTGTATTTGATATTAACTGATTTATTACCTTAAGTTGGAAATTAATGGCGTCGTGTGAATTGCTATCGAAAAAGTTCGCTGTATTTCTATTTAGGAATTCTCTAGTCTAGACAATGCACTGTTATTAAAATATCCATAAAAATAATTTGTGCAAAAATATGTAAGTAGAATATAACAATTTAATTGGAGTAGATCTTAGTACAAATATAAGGTACAGTTTCTGTTTCAACAAATTTTATTTTTCGTAACAAAACTAAGACCACTTAAGTGCTAAAATTGAATTTGCTTAAGAGATGTTTTTTTTTATTTTATGGATGAAAAAGTTATTTTTTATATAATACATGATCATAAGACAGCGTTCCTATTAAAATTATTCCTTTCATGCCTCAAAGAAAAACATCTAAAGATGAACATCAATAGGTTTTTTTTTCACAAATATTATCCTTATTCGTTTTTATTTTTTTTTCAATTAAAATATGGCGTGACATTTTTTTTAGGAAATAATAACGAAATAGGTTAGTTTTTGTATGTTTTATTATGTGTGTGTAAAATGTATTTACTTGTTTTTTATATATTTGCACATCTCTAAAACTTAGAAAATGAATGCTCTTGCCATCGTGCAACAAGAAAATAAGGACGCAATCAAAAGAGGAACCGAGGAAAAAACTCATGTGCCGATATACTCTTTTCAAACCATTTATAACTTTAAATAATAACTGCTACTGAAATCATAGCAGCGGGCCCGTGCATAAAAGGTATAGCAGCCAGAATACACGGCTGTTAAAGTTAACATCAAACTAAATTAAAATCAATGTCCTACAAGTTAATCAGAATACAATAGAACACAGAATTTCTAGATGTTTCTGGAGGTTCCTCCCTCCACTTTCCTTTTCCATCCCACTCCCCTAAAGGTCATCAACGCAATTGTAACACCATAAGTGTTATAGGTGTCCATGGGCGGCGGTAGTGGCTTAACAACAGGCGACCCTCTTGCTCGTTAGCCCTCCTATTCCCAAAAAAACTTCTATTAGTGTAGATTCTGTTGATATTGTACATTTTAAATTTTCTGCTATTTGTAGGTATCTATAATAATAAGCATATCTAGAACACAATGGTGCATCGCATAATACCCTTGGGACTCTAAAGACGGCATTGCGGTAAGACACTCACTGGGCAGACGTATAATATTTGCATTATTATTTGCATAACAAAAACAGTGTTCTATTTATCTCCTATCATCATTGCAGAAATAAATATTGCTATCTGCTTAGCTAACTTCCGCGGGCAAGTAAAAATTAATATAGGCCTGATCGACTGGTATTATACCTCATGTCGCGTTTCGTTCGTTCACTATCACATCCCACTTCTAATCCTATTTTAAAGTCCGGCAGCACAACTTTGACCCTCTCTGGCTGCTACACCTTTTACGCACAAGCCTACAGCTATGTTTTCAGAAGCGATAGTGATACTATTGTTATTTATTTTGGATGGTTTGAAAGGAGTATTTGACACATGAGTTTTTTACCCGATTCTTCTCATGATAGCCCCTACACTAGAAATCGGGCCGCTCGTGGCGATTGCGTGCGTCTTTTCTTGTTCCATGGTGGCTTTCCGCAAGCGCTCGTGTTTAGTATATCATTTTAAACAAAATGTTTAGTCTACACTTGTTGACTATTTTAAGTGTCCGTAAAGACCTATGAAAATCAAGCTTCTTTGACTTTGACTTTGAACCTCTTTTGTGAAGAGGTTGGCAATAAAGATTATGCAAGTACTTGTAGGTACACGTGTGTTTGTGTCTGACTGTGTGTGTGTGTACTGCGGCAGATCAGGTAAGATTTATATGTAATAATGAATTGTCATCCGTGTCGGAGAAATATATGGAGCGTAATAAATTAGTCACGTGGAGGTCGTTACGTACTCCTTACATTTTATATCTGAGCAAGAAAACGTATGCTCAGTTAAGTACAATAATATTACTCTCTTGTATGTAGTTATGTGAATTTGAGTCATACGTTTATTATTATCGACTCGAATGAAGTAAATGTTACCCAACCAAGGTTTATGGGACATACATTTTGTAACATCACGCCTATTTCTTACACGAAGGTGTGGCCAGCGACTGTAACGGCCCCGATTCAACGTATTATAACTTCCTAAACGGATCCGTAGCCGTATATCGAGTACTTAATACTCATCAATATAGTTTATTTTATTTACAAGGTTAGTTAATTTGTAGAAGAAATTGGTTTTAGCAATAAAGCCGCCCTCTGTAATTCTAAATATTTAACATATAAAAATACCGATTTATCTAGCATAAGATCCGAATAGAATACCTAACAGTCATGGATGTGAATCTACCTCCACTGCACTGAGTAGACATAATTGACGTTATAATATTTATAACGCGAGTTCTTATAAGTTATATTGCAGATAACGTTATTCTTAATCTTGGTTGTAAATAAATTAAATAAACGATATATTAATCAGAAAAACTTGATATATTTGGTTTAAATACAATTAATGTTAAGAATGACACTCGAATATTCATGTATCCCAACACTTATAGTAAATAGAAGTGAACGTGGGGTGAAGTTCCTCGACAAATCACTCAATCCCCCACTTCGTATAATTCAGGAAACTATCTCAGTCAATTTCCCAATGTAATACATATCTTATATCTTTAAACGAGCAATTCTTGTATATATATATATGTATATATATATATATATATGTATATATAATTGGAATCTCGGAATCGGCTCCAACGATTTTCATGAAATTTAGTATATAGGGGGTTTCGGGGGCGATAAATCGATCTAGCTAGGAATCATTTTTAGAAAATTTCATTTTATCGTGTTTTATCGATAATCAACTTAAACATCAACTTACTTTTTGGAATTCCTGACATCTATTGGCGAATGCTATAATTATTTTAAATTGTGAGCAACTAACTTGCTTTAACGACAACAACACTAAAGCTATTCCAGCAGATGGCGTTGTTTATAAAAAAAAAGAAAATACCGAGCAAAGCTCGGTCATCCAGATATTATATAATATCTGGATGACCGAGCAATAAAAGATAAAACACGATAAAATGAAATTTTCTAAAAATGATTCCTAGCTAGATCGATTTATCGCCCCCGAAACCCCCTATATACTAAATTTCATGAAAATCGTTGGAGCCGATTCCGAGTTCCAATTAATATACATATATATATACATATATATATATATACAAGAATTGCTCGTTTAAAGATATAAGATATGTAGTTTAAATCGGTTATCTATCTCACCCTAGTAGTAGGATGAAGGTAGTTGGATAGATTTTGTTAATTAAAATGAGAAAACTCTTAAATGAAGTAATATAATAGGAGGTAATAATAAATCAGTAATATTGGTTGAATTATGATTTTACATGAATCCATAAATAAAAACTACTCTTCCTGGTCATATCAAAACAATGACAAATAATAATGTTTAAACTATTTTTTTAAAGGTAATGCGGATCAACTTATAGCAAGCGAATAGCATCGCTAATGAATATCTACAACATCCAAAGGATCACAGTTCGTTCTTTAACGTGGGATGGGGCGGGGGCTGTAAAGGGCGGGAGGGTAGATACTTATATTTAAATAAACGCACATGAGCCGGGTGATGCTATTTCCCCGGTCAATGTGGTTTATTATTTCAGTGAATTGCGTGATTCTTGAAAAAATCCTGCAACAAATACATAAATAATATTCCCGAGCACGGTTGTCATTGCTATTAGCTCACGGGCCAGCAAACTCGCCTCCACAACGGCACGCCATTGTGTCTAAACATTTACAATGCAACCGGAATACCAATTCAAAAATATGAAAGCCTCTGAAAGTAACGACGTCATAATTTGAATAATTTGAGGAGAGGTGATTATACGAACATTAGACGTGATTTTATTATTTAATTGTCTATTATTTTATTGTGATGATTTTAGATTGAAATAACAATATGATGATTAATATAGAATAACTAGCTGACCCGGCGAACTCTGTTTCGCATCAAAAGTAATAACTGCTGCCCCGCTATGTTAATACTGCAACATCTTCGACAAATTTGAAGTCGATAGCAGCTATAGGTTAAAAATGGGAATTTTCCATTGTTAACACCCCCGCAACCCCCCTTGTGGGTGGAATTTCGTAAAATCCGTTCTTAGCTGACCTCTACTCGGCGAAAGGAATAATCCTACCAAATTTCAAGTCGCTACGCCTTATGGTTCCAGAGATATCGTGATGAGTCAATATATAGGTGGAAATCTCTTATATATATATATAGATTTTGTGTAAGAAATTATTTAGTCGCTATGCGAAAAATAATAAGTCAAGTAAAAAAAGAAGAAAGATTGAGAATTCTTTTCACAGATTACGTCTCGACGATCGGTGTATTAGATTAAGAGCTAATAGCACTTAGATAAATGATAAGAGATTCGATGTTAATAACATTTCTTTTTGGGTGATCAAGCAATTTATTAAGTCAGATAAAATGAAAAATAAAAGTGAGCCTTCCACAAAGGAGTCCAAATAATGGTTGAGACGGATACAACTTCAATTAAAGGTAGATACGCACTCCGCCCTCTCCGCAAATAAAGTGGGGGGTTCCTTTTTGTGTAAGTGACATGCTGGTACTAAGTAATTACAGTTTTATTGAAAACCTTATCTCCTCGCTGCGAAGGTGATTTTTTGAGATAAAAGTTTGGATAAAAAGAAATTTATTTCTCTATGGACGGAAAATAGTAATGTGTAATTTGTTATTGACTTTGGAGACTGTAGGTATTTTTATAT
The DNA here is from genome assembly GCA_905147225.2 of Euproctis similis. Classification (NCBI taxonomy): domain Eukaryota; kingdom Metazoa; phylum Arthropoda; class Insecta; order Lepidoptera; family Erebidae; genus Euproctis; species Euproctis similis. The sequence continues at coordinate 8,894,170 of LR990119.1, forward strand.
GATGAAACAGTGGGTTATGGGATTAGATCCATACAATAATGTCATGTAATATGTAGTTATTGGGACGTTTGGATTGGTGAGATACCACGATATCTACCAAGTCCAATGTTAAGTAGGTAATGCTGAGTTTCCCCCTCTTATCGGTCCGCTTCATATCCCATCTTATAGGTTGTGCACTTTTTGACTTTCATGACTCTTGTACTACACGCTCTTCGGTATTTATGGCTCCTGATATCACCTTCCTCAAGGACAGGTTCAATTTGGTCATGGAAAGTTTGTCGTAGCCGTTCTCGACTCCTATATCCTTTCGCTTTTCAATTGTATATCTGCTCAATTAATCTTACATCATCCATTCCTTCTTCATATCCGAACCACTGGAGCATGACCTTCCTGATTATTAAACCGACACTCTCTTTCAATCCACCTTCCTTCCTTGTTTTTCATTTTTTTTATTTTCAACGCGTTCAGCGGCCGTCACTCTGAGTTATACAAAATAAATAACTAAAAAATAGCAAAATAGTTCGTGTTTATTCGAAACCCCGCTTGAATTTTCTGCAATAAATTTTAAATTATATTCAAGTTACGCGGATATTAAAGTTTTGAAGAATTTTAATAAAAACTCATTCCATCAGTATTGTGAGATTCCATTCGTGAACGAACTTGGCTTTTTTTACGAAGTGCAAAATAATATCGATATTAAAAGGGTAAATTAAACATTAATTGTAGGGAATTGCTAAGATTGATAGATGTTAGCTGCATACATTCATAGGCCATGTTACAACTTAACATCGTTACGTATCTGATATTTATTTATAAATAAAATTGGAGTGTCTGTTTGTACTGTACATGCATATGAATATATATACGGTAAAAACCAACATACATTTTTTCAATAATCTCTGAAATGGCTGGACCCATTTAAACGAGACTTTTGCAAGTAACTGATGTAATACGGAGCACCTTAGACTGATTTTGTTTGTTACTACTGTTAATTTTAGAAAAAAATAATGGTTTATTTACAAAGTAATTTCAATTATTACTTACAGATTTATTTGTCAATAAAATCAATTATTACTTACAGTCTCGGTGGTCCAGCTGTAGAGCACGCGGCTTCTGATCCGGAGGTCTGGGTTCGAATCCTGACACTGGCTCACACCTATGAGTTTTCGAAATTGTTTTCGGAATTTAAGTGTGATAAATATCGATGACTACAAACTTTGTGCCCGGTATAGTAATAGGTTCGACACCTATTCCATTTGAGACGTAAACATAGCGGCGAGACGAGGCTTAGCAGCCGCTGCCTACAGCTTCGGGTAACAAAAGACGTGAAGATATGTTATGTATGATAATTTCAATTATTACAATATTACTCCGTATCCAAAAATCGTTAGTTTTCTCCAAGCACAAAGAACTTATTAAGTATTAAATATAACGTAAGCAATTGACATATTTATGTTATTTGATTATGAACAATTTTTTTTCAATTCACTGAATAGCTGTAATATTTTTAAAGTATACACAATATACTGAGCCCTTAGCGCCGGCGAAATTGGTCGTGATGCTGGAAAATATAGACGTTGTATGGAGCGTTTTGTTTTTTATATCCAACCCGTGTTTCATCAACAAGTTACGCAAATTTCATTTTTTTTTTGTTGGCTTAAAACAAAGAAAATTGGCTATCACGGTGTAATTTAAATATATATTCATAATATCTATGCGTAAGATTTAATAAAGTTATAATTAAAATAAAATAAAATTTATTTTGTTATTTTTATTTATTATTGATTATGTAGTAGGATTCGTTATTTTAATGTTACATGCTTATTTATATGGGTAATTTCTTATATGAAAAATCATATTAAATTTCATATTTACTCGCTTTGCTATAATTTAAAAAGGTATATATATTTTATAACCAAAAATTTTTTTAAGTCCTCACCCAATACTATGTTCAATCATTGATAGATTATAAAATCTCTATTTAAAAAAAAATACGTACCGAGATTCAAATATCAAATGTTTTGTATAGAGATAGCTTCTTGCGGAAGGAGCCTTAAAAAGCAATGATAGTGTATCAGGCACTGAGATAAATATACAAGAGGAGCAAACCTCATACAAATGCGTCAAAAAATGTGTGTCCACTTTTTAGATGCAATGACGTAGCTTTGAAACCACTAGACATTTAAAATTAAACATATATCTATCTCAGTCACACAAATCGCAAATACATTGCCGTCACTTTGATTAGACAAAGATGGCAATATAAATTTGCAATGGTGGTGTGGGGTGGCCAGCCCATGCGAAATTTTACCCAACTTTTTCAAGCCATGTACTTGTAAAAATATTTAATAAATATAAATTCAATATTTTACTATTACTTATTAATTTCTTATCAGATGTATTATAAGATAACTGAAATAATGAATGGATCAACGATCTCTGTGTACTCCGTACTAGATCGGCTGTTCAGAAAAAAATTGGATCACACTCATCTGTCCCTAATTGTGTACACCTGCCTTAGAGCAGCGATTTAAAGCGCTGTAGGTAAGGTGTACACAATTAGGTACAGATACACAAAATAGTGAAAACGCTTGAGTAGTGAAATAATGTACTTACATTCATTATATTGAAAGGGAATTATTGTATTTAACGTGGACAGGGCCTAACAGCCGCACGGGTCGATCGATCATAAGGGAACATACCCATACTACGTGACCTATTTTTTAAGATATTTCGACCCCTCCCTCCCATCGGTGACCACTCGTAGTATATGCCAAGACCCCCCCCCCTCCCCCTTTAGTTTTCACGTAGTAATTCATAATTATGATTTTTAATCATTTCACAGGCAAAAATCGAAAAAAAAAATAACTTTGCTCATACTCGTCTTTATTGGATAAGACTGCATGCATACTTAAATTACTAGTGAATTATGTATTATGAAAAAGAACAACTTTAATTGTGAAAACATATTGCTGTACAGTATGTAACTTACAGTAACTTAATTTACGAACACAACAATTATTTTCTGTATAATCACATTAATATTCATCTAGGTCGAAAAAATACGAGATTTCTCTCATTAAAATCGACTACGTGACAAAAACCTGAGCCACCCCCCCCCCCCCGCTCCTGTGACTAACCGTAGTATTTTAAATACTCCGCTCCCCCCCCCCTAAACGGGTCACGTGGTATGGGTACCGTGTTTCGGAAGGCACGTTAAATTGGTGGGTCCCGGCTGTCATTTGAACATCTTTGGTAGTCGTTACGGGTAGTCAGAAGCCAGAAAGTCTAACAACCAGACTTACCAGACTTACCAACCAGACTTACTTATAATTGTGTTTCCCACGCAACTGGGTTGTGGAGGTCAGATGGGCAGTCGCTCCATGTAAAACACTAGTACTCGGCTGCACCCGGTTAGACTGGAAGCCGACCCCAACATAATTGGGAAAAAGCTAGGCAGATGAATTATTGATCATACACCGCTGTGTAACATAAGTTTTGTATAAAATTGCCTTTTAGTCTCTTTTTTATAAGTCTGAGTGAATAATTTGCTTTCGTGATACAATCTTATTTTTAAGTATTTATTAATTATGGCATTTATTAATAAAGGGAGATCATTTATCGTCAATTCAAGTTGATCATTCAACTTGAATTGACGATAAATGATCTCCCGGGTGCAGGTAGCCAGTCAGTTTCTTTTCTCAGCAATCGGATAATTTTCACCCACTTGTCACGGCGTGCTGCATCTTTAGGCACCCTGCAGCGTTATTATTATAACAAAAAATATTTAAAATCTCCTTTTCCATAAATTAATAACTCTCCCACAAATGTGGGAAACTAAAACTAAGTTTTTAGTGGTATCACTGAAGCTAATTATGAAAATTCAACATTTTATCTATTTTACTGTATTTTAATATTAATGTAAACATTAATCTTACGCGTGGAAAGTAATTCCGGTTAATTTCTTATGGGTTTCCGATCTTGAATCGCACTCTTTTACTACGCATTTACCCATTTTGTACCTATTGTTATTCGGTTCGCGTCTGACAGATGACTGAATTGACATAAGCTTCGCATAAGCCTGTAGGCTTATGGCCAGTGGTCACACTTTGAGAAGGTTACTACAAGTCTATATCATATAGGTCAATGGTATCAGGTATGAAAGTCCAAGAAGTGAGTATGCGTATAATATTAAGCTCTCTTTTTGTTGTCTACCCTGCAAGAGACAATACGCCAAATTGATTACGTAAGTGATAACATGTAACAGTAAAAAAATATTGGAGCTACCACGTTCAGCTAAAAAGTAGAGATTATTTCACATCACAGAAAAATCTGCATGTTCGTAGTTTTCTATATATATATGGCATGTTTTATCGTATGTTTGTTTACTGAATATAAACTGTAATTGAATATGTAACAAAAACTGAGTGTTCAGAGTTCATCAGTTTGATTCTATTTTTATACTTTAGGCATTCTATTCGTCAACGATACACGTCTATTTTCTGAGAACTACCGAGAAGACCAAAAATACTTCAACTTATTATATGCTTACAAGTTAATAATATAAAGAATATTTGAAACGATAATATTCTTACTGTTTCTACATTAATATCTATAAGAATTTCACCAACAGAAGGTAACTAATTCTACGAATATACCAAATAAATATTTTAACTATCCAATAATATTACGGATAACACGAAAATAATTATTATCATCGGTATAATTATCCGATATTCAAGCATTAATTTAAAGCTCATCTTATTAGAAGGATATAATAATAAATTCCGTAACAAATAACGGTGTCCGTACTTCTCGACGCCAGTAATAAATCGAATTATATTGAACTGCGCGAAGGAGACATGTTAAATGTTTTTCACTACATTTAATTCTCTTTGTACGTGAAAAAAAAATTCCATAGATTATTGGTCTGTCTTTGTTCACTATAACACATCCTCAGGCCTTAAATTACCAAATTACTTGAATTCGCTCTTAAAACGCATAATCGTATTTAAAAGTTCACAGTAAATCCACAATGTTAACCATACATTAATTACGATATGATGTATGTATTGGAATAAATGAAACACTCATAATAACCCATCGTCAAAACTATTTTGAAATGCAAATAAATGAAGAAAACTGCTACTACTTTTCCATTTGCAACAGAGATTGCATGAAATGGCTTACCTACAACGAGTTGCACTTCAGAGGCAATAAGCAGAGACAGGACTCACATTGTGCTGTATTTGTAGAATATTGTTACGCTGAAACTACTGTCGTGTTGGATACAATATTTTCTTGAGCGAATTTGACAACGAAAATGGCTGAAAAGCATAAAACTATGATAAAGTTTTATTGAAACATGAAACAAATATTCACGGTTCATAAATGAAACATGTTCGTTTTACTTTTCACTTACAAATTATAATGACATTATTCTAAGTGATTGTTTTATGATATTGAAATATTGTTTTAAAATAATTAATTCCATTTGCACGACGAGTAAATTTATTCATGGCAGCGATTTAAACATATAAATATAATTAGTGTGAAATATTATAAATTATTTATAGTAGGCAAAAAGCTTTTTGTTTAATCGTATATTAATATCGATTATTGGTTTGGCACTTGCACATTTGACGCGAGATGATACTGATCACATTTTAGATAACAAACAGGTGAAATCACAAAAAAAGACCGCTATAAAAAAGTTAGTATTTCTTAAATATATGTTGAATCTCGATCATCATCGATGGACAGATCAAAGTCATTAATTACACGTTTGTTGTCCGATAGAGCCAGAGATAATATGTATCCGCTCCGTGGAGGTTCAATTACGAACGAATGTAGATCGAAAACTTTTTCTTTATATATTGGAAAAGTTAATTTGTTACCTATATGTGCTTGTTGGTGTTCCATTTGTTACTTAGATAAGTGAAGCTAAAGGTCGACAATAGATACATATGAAGAAAGTAAACAAAAATCAGGAATAATCTCGACTAACTTTTCCTTTCGACTTTTCCGAAATTATGCGTGATAATTATCGATTACTGAACCAATTCTGATGTATAAATAGTCTGATCACAATGTATTCCATTAGAAGATATATTGGGTGTTAATGAGGAGTAGTACAAGCTTGCATTTTCGGGCATCGTCGTAAAGGCACTCATTTACTTAAGTTTGCTGTGATTTCTCACGAGAATATATAAATCCCGACTTTGTTCTTTTTGTTTGGGCTAGTTACAATAAGTAAAGTTACCTTATTAAGACAACAGAAGATAAGATTATTGTTTTTTGTTTTTGTAAATACATTCTCAAAAATTCGAAAGCCTTAAGGAAGTTTCGGGTTATATCGGAAAAAATATTATAAATTAATTAGATTTCATAAAATAATGCTAATTAAAATTCTTTACCGATTATGACTTTTAATGAAAATTATAAAAATATCAAAAAAATGTTTATTAACTTCAAACGGACTGTGTGTACATATCAATGAAAAAAAAGCGTAAAGTATATAAACACATGCTAAGATACACATCAAAATTCTGCAATGTTATTCCAGGTAGAAAACCAAGGAGTTTCGAAAAGTCATTGGTGTGAGCCAGGATTCTATCTCAAGATTCCGAAGTGGGGTGCTCCACATCCAGATCATCGAGACTAGACTACTACAAATTGCAAACTTTAAACAGTGGTACAGCCAAGCAGTTCGCTGCATGAATGGGCCGGCTCGACCGGTGAAATACCACGACCTCTCAGAAGACCGACGTAAAGTGGCTCATGCCGCGTTTCGTTCGGTGAGAGAGGTACCCGGAGGCCCACCACCCTTTCCCCATCCTTTCCTTTTCCCTATCCCATAAAGGTCGGCAACGCAACAGTAACACTATATGTGTTGCTGGCGTCCATGGGCGGCGTTGGTTGCTTACCATCAGGTGACACGCCTGCTCGTTTGCCCTCCTATCCCATAATAAAAATATATATATTATAATATCGAAAGCTATACCTACTTTGTGTCGAATCGACAGCTTGGTACAAAACAAAATACCTTTTTTTTTTTTTTTTTTTTTTTTTTACGCGAGGAAATGCTTTATGCACACCCCCCGCCTGGGGACGGCAGGGGGTAGTGTGGGACTCCCAAAACAGTAAACTGAAATCCGATCCTAGGGTTACCCACTAAAACCTCGCGGCGGCCTTCCTCCGGCGTTGGGGTGGCCCAGGACAGTGCATCGGCCCTCTGGTCCACCCCGCCGTCGCCCCCCCTCTGTTACGAGGGGGGGCTCATCCTCGGGGAGCTTCGGGAAGCTCCCCCGGGCTGGGCGGCCCCGACCGCGCGCTGTAAAGAGGCGCGCGGCCGGCGGCGCCCCCGACGACCCTCCCCGGCCGCATCGGGGGGTCATCCTTCCCGGACCGCGACCCGGGCGCACCCGCGGGGTGTGCGCCCTCGCGGCCCGTCGGCGGCAGCGATCACTGAGCTCGCCGCCGCCGCCTTCGAGCGGGATCGGCTCTCTCCCGACCCCGCTCGGCGGCCTCCTTCTGGAGCATCACAGCTTCGCAGAAGGAGACCACAGCCCTCCACTCCTCCTCGCCCGCCAACATTGCCGCGACCAACGCCGGCGGGGACAAGTCTCGCCCGATCCCGTCGACCAGAACCCGGCGCTCAGCCGCCCACGCCGGGCAGACCTCCAGCGTGTGCTGGGCCGAGTCCAGGCCGGATGCGCAATGGTGGCATCTCGCCGTCTCTTCACGTTTTATTCGATTCAGATACTCACCGAAGCACCCGTGCCCGGTGAGTATCTGAGTCAACCTGTAGGTGACAGTGCCCCATTTACGGAGCACCCAGGCCTCGAGGTGGGGCAGGACGGCTCCGACGGCGCGTGAACGCGCAGAGCCCTGGAGGACCAGCGCGTCGCGCCAGTCCCCCAGGACCCGCCGGAAGGCCTCCCGCCTCCGCACTTCGCGTCCCCGCGCGTCCGAGTCCCCCCCTCCCCGGCCGAGATCGTACGCAGCTGCGTACATCCCGGCCAGGATGATGAAGGGGGGTGAACGCGCGAGGACCGTCGCCGCCTCGTATGAGATGGTACGGTAGCCCCGCACGATCCGTATGGCCATGATCCGCTCCAGGCTCCTCAGCAGAGCCCTGGAGCGGGAGGCCCCCGCGAGGTCTCGCGACCAAACGGGGGCCCCGTACAGGGCCACGGACCGCACGACGCCACCGTAGAGGCGGCGAACTCCCTCCCCCGGTCCCCCGAGGTTGGGCAGCAGGCGATGAAGCGCGCCTGCCACCCGTCGTGCTCGGGGGACCATCCGTACGAAGTGCTCCTCGAAGCTCCAGCGGCTGTCCAGCGTGAGGCCAAGGTACTTCATGTACCGCCCCACCGGGACAGCCGTGTCACCCACCTGGATCCGCGAGGCCGGGGGTTCCCTGCCTCTGGTGAGGCGGTGGAACCATAGCGCCTCACTTTTGTGAGGCGCCACCTCCAGGCCCAGCCCGCGGATCTGTCTGACGACGATAGCCACCCCCAGCTCGGCGAACCTGAGCGTACGCTCGAAGTCGGGCCCCGTGGCGACCACCAGAGTGTCGTCTGCGTAGCACACGACATTCACGCCACGGGGCAGACTGGTGCGGAGGACCGGGTCGTAGGCGAGGTTCCACAGCAGGGGCCCTAGCACGGACCCCTGCGGAACCCCGCACGAGACTTCTTTCCTCTGCTCTGTCCCGTTCCGGTCGACATAGTCCACCCGTCTCTCCTGCAGGTAGGCCCCGATGACCGACCTCAGGTATGGAGGCACCTCGTGGTAGACGAGGGCCTCCCTGATGGCCGGCCAGGGGAGGGTCCCGAAGGCGTTGACGATGTCAAGCGACACCGCCAGCGCGACCCCCCCCGATCGGACTGCCGGTTCCGACAGGGCCCGCACACGACGCACCGCGTCGATGGTCGAGCGCCCCTGCCGGAACCCGAACTGGCAGTCCGATATGTCCGGGCCCACCTGTGACAGGTGGCTGCTGATACGGGCGGAGATAACCCTTTCGAAGAGCTTCCCCGCCTCGTTCAGCAGGCATATCGGCCGGAACGACGACGGAGCGTCTCCGGTCCTCCCTTGCTTCCTGATGAGCATCAGCCTCGCCGACTTCCAGTCGAGGGGGAACACCCCGCGGCGGAGGCAGTTGGTGAACAACTGCCTCGCCTTGTTCCCCAGGACTCCCAGAGCCAGCACCAGGACCCGGCCCGGAACTCCGTCCGGGCCAGGAGCAGCGCTGCGGGAGGCGAGCCGCGCAACGGCTCGCCCGAGCTCGTCCTCCGTCACCTCCAGCTCGTCAGACCACTGAGTGTGGTCCGATTGAGACGGAGGATCCGAGGGACCGCCCTGGACCCTAGGGAAGAGCGTATCTACCACTCTTCCCACGACGTCCGGGTCCAGGGACTCCGTCAACGGAGGGACCCACGGGGTCAGTTTGCCCAGCACCATTTTGTACGGGCGTCCCCATGGGTCCCTATCCAGTCCCTCGACGAGCTCGTTCCAGGACCGCTCGCGAGCCGCAGCGATGGCGACGCATACGGCGTGCGCGGCGGCCCCGTATTCCCGTCTGGCTCTTAGAGCCTCCTCGACCGAGGTTCGCCTTCTTCGGCGGGCTCTTTTGTACCGGCGGCAGGCGACAAAAGCGGCCTTGCGAAGCCGCTCTATTTCCCCGCTCCACCAGTACACAGAGCCCCGCCGGGGCGGCCCAACTCGCGGCATCGATGCGTCGCAGATCGACGTCATCGTGCCGCGCAGCCAGGCCGCTTGCGCATCGGGATCGGGCGATTCTGCTCCCTCCGTCCAGTCCGCGACGCTGGCGGCGGCCATGACCATATCTCGGTCGAGCCGCTTGAGAGACCAGCGCCGCGGAGGGCCGCTAGTCTGGCGCGGGCGGCTGGGGCGGCGGAGCGACACATCCAAGAAGATGTGTCGGTGGTCAGATAAATTGACCACCTCCTCCGCCAAAACAAAATACCTACAACATTGCAAATCCCAATCTTAAATAAAGAATTGATGAATAGTTAAGAATGAAGATAGTTTGTTTCTTTATGCCTGTATAGTTTTAACACTGGCTGGATATGTACACTTTTGGATATTTCTGATTTATTTACAGATTCTGTACCAACACACGAATTGAGACCATCAAACTATTTCGATTTACTAATCAGATGTATTGGTAATCCGGCGAACACAAAACGGGTGGGCCTGAGTTATTTACCAATTTAGTTTTGCATTTTCAGGCAGTATTTTTCGGAGCAGGTTACATTTCTGCTGCCAAGGTATTTTTTACGCGTAATCCAAACTGAATTCAAAAAGTTAAGTCAGACGAATGGTTATGGAAAAAGTTATGTAGCGATCTTTTACTAAGCGGTCTTTGCATAGATGATATAGAAAATGACTTGCACATGTGTAACACATAATATATAAAAAATCCATAAAAAAAAAATCATTTGACAGCAAGTTGACAGGTAAAAGTAGTATTTTTTTCTTTGCACCTTGTTTAGTAAACAGTGGTAGTACGTAATTGGTGTTAGTCTGAAGGACTTTTTTTGCCTTTTCTATTCCCAGATTTTCTCTGCACATATAGGACGTAGATATACAAATATAACATTACATAACTTCCCGCCTTTTCCTACCCGAAGATGTAGGCAGCCAGGCCCCTCTTCCCCACTGGGCACTATGGGCACGTGCCCAGGGCCCCGCGATCGAATGGGGCCCCCTAGTTCCTGCCAGATTACCAAATGATAACCGATATTTAGGTATTACCGAAAAACATTAATTTTGAAAAATCTGATGATAATGACTTACTACAATACCTACGCTTATTATATTAGCTTTAGTTTGCCGCATGCGGATAGCTATACCCTGTACAACATAGCTTGAACTTTTTGACAGATGGGTCAGTGATGGGAAACAGAAAATATCTATTGGTGTAAAAAATGTGTTGGCTAAATATGTGGCTGTATGTATGTTTTAAACTATTCAAAATAAATAAATTCATTCGTCAATCAATTTTATTGCACTAGACATAAAAACATTGGGTAGGTAAGAGACCATTGGTTTCAGTTTTTCTATTTAAATTTTACTTCGAAGCAATAAAATCACTTAAGACTTTCGGAAAATGCTTGAGTCCTTAACAGATACTTTTATGTTGTGTGTGTCTATTCTTATGATTATTATAAATTTTTAATATTATTAAAATAAGAAAATATTGTTCGTCGTTGCAAAGTTATATCGATTTCAGATTTGACATCCGTCAAAAAGAAAGATCAAACTAATAAATAAACAAGGTATCCGTATAAGTACTCCACTCTCTCTCAAAAATGAGTTTTTCCGATATTAGTATGTTTAGGTTAATTTAAATACCTATATGTAAGTAGGTATAAGAATACAATTAAAAGAAAAATTATTAAATTAAAAAAAGAAGAATTATTTGATGCGGTGTGGTTTATGTCTTATAGAAACCTATTCGAACGTCATTCGTAATACCAAAGACAAAAAAGGGGAATTCCCGACTCCCGATCGTCGTTTGACTTGACGAACGGGGGAATTCCCTTCAATTATTTGTCTGCGATGTTGTGGCGTTTGTTTTGTTTACTACTACTACTGGAGAAACTTCTGTAAGTAGCAATCAACTCATAAATGTTCCACATGATGACTCAGCTCAATTACAAATTGCGGGAATTTCTAAACCTTCATGTTCCATTTTTGAAAAAGAGATTGAATCAGAAAGCGACTATTCCTACGACGAAAGTGCAACGACTTCAGTGACTTCACTAAAACCGACAACTCCAACTGTGTCAATTGAACAGGAGTTTTCCAACACAGAAGAATTAATATCGCACGATCCCGCCGATTATTTTCACGAAAAGTTTGTTGAAATAAATCGCGAAATTTTAATTCGTAAGGGACCAGTATATTTTCAAAAAAAGATTCTGACTTTTCCGAGGCATCCAGGACCTACAAAGATGGTAATAAATTAGTAACGAGATATTTCAACAAAGCATTATTTATTCGCAAATTAAAGAACAATGAAAGCGTCGAAAGAAAATGGTTGCTGTATTCGCCTTCCAAATGCTCTGTATTTTGTTTTTCATGCTGCTTATTTAACCTAACTGATGTTAATCTTTGCTCTCGGAATGGATGTAATGATTGGAAGCATATTAATCACATAATTTTAACACATGAAAATAGCCCAGCGCATAAGCAATCTATGATGACTTATCTGGCACGAAGTAAAGCGGTTGGTAGAGTAGATATAGACTTATTATCTCAACATCAAAAGGAAGTGGATTACTGGAGAAACGTACTTAAACGGATTGTAGCTGTTGTAAAATTTTTGGCATCGAGAGGGCTTCCATTTCGCGGCGACAATGAAATCCTAGGATCTCCAAACAATGGAAATTATTTGGGTTGTGTGGAATTATTGAGTGAATTTGATCCATTTCTTGCAGATCACTTAAAAAAATTTGGGAATCCTGAAAAGGGTAACATTTCTTATTTATCAGCAAATATCTGTAATGAGTTTATTGAAGTAATGGGAAAACAGGTTCTAAAAAAAATTATAAATGAAGTCAAATCAGCAAAATATTTTTCCACAAGCGTTGATAGTACGCCCGATCTGTCTCATATTGACCACAACTTTCATCATTCGATACGTAAAAAACTGTGTTCCTGTTGAAAGGTTTTTGAAATTTATACCTATTAAAGAGCATAAATCTAAGTATTAAAAGTATTAAAAGAGCGATTCAACGTAGAAACCTTTCTCCCAATAATCGATACCTTGAGTGTTCATCTAAAACAGCGACAAAGTTCATATGAGACCGTCAGTCAACGTTTCAGTTTATTTTTTCACTTAAAAACTCTGAATTCCGAAGAGATACGACAAGGATGCAAAGAATTTTCTCAAATCTATCACGAAGATGTAAATGAAAAAGAGTTAGAAATAGAATGTCAACATTTAAAAGAATACTTAAAAAATGTTCAGAGTGAAAATGAAGCATCTAACAGTGTACAGGAAGTATATAATCTATTAAAGCAAAACAAAATTGAAGACACATTTCCTAACGTAGAAATTGCATTGAGAATATTTTTAAGCATGATGGTAACTAACTGCAGCGGAGAACGCTCCTTCTCCAAATTGAAACGTATAAAAAATGAATTAAGAAGTACAATGCTTCAAGAGAGATTAACTAGTTTGTCGCTGATGTCCATAGAATGTGATATTCTCAATACCATAGATTTTGAAGAAGTGATTAACGATTTTGCTCATCTTAAATCTAGAAGGGTACCTTTGCAATCAACATAGAATTAATATAAGGATTTTACCTAAGTTAAGCGAGACAGCGAGTTACTTTTGTAGATTATTTTTTTATATTTCCTATTTTTTTATAGTTAGTAACTAAATAAAAATAAATTTAGAACCTTGTTTGTCTTTCTTTATCTATTGTAACTAAATAGTCTTTTCTCAAGGTCATAGGGGCCCCATGATCCTAATGTGCCCAGGGCCTCAAATAGTTTAAAGACGGCCCTGTAGGCAGCGGCTGTTAAGCCTCGACTCGTCGTTATGCTTATTATGTATACTACCTGGATGACCGAGCTTTGCTCGGTATTTTCTTTTTTTTTTATAAATTGTGTTTTTTTGAAACAGTCTCGGTGGCGCAGTGGTCGAGCACACGGCTTCTGATCCAGAGGTCCGGGTTCGATTCCAGATACTGACACACACCAATGACTTTTCGAAAATTGTTTTCGGAAGTTATGTGTGATAAATATCGATGACTGAAAACTTTGTGCCCGGTATGGCAATAGGTTCGCCACCTATTCCATTTGGGACGTAAACATAACGGCGAGACGAGGCTTAACAGCCGCTGCCTACACCTTCGGGTAACAAAAGGCGTGAAGTTATGTTATGTTATGTTATGTGTGTTTTTTTGAAAATTATATTTAAGTACGAATTACATACTTATAAAATAATGAAATGTGAATAATATTTTTCGATCTTACCGACAGAATAATAAAAAAATATGAACTGTGAAACTGTGAAAACGATACGATATCTACGACACGATAAAATGAAATTTTCTAAAAATGATTCCTAGCTTGATCGATTTATCGCCCCCGAAACCCCCTATATACTAAATTTCATGAAAATCGTTGGAGCCGATTCCGAGATTCCAATTATATATATATATACAAGAATTGCTCGTTTAAAGATATAAGATAAGATAATATAATTACTATGTAAGCTTTAAAAAACATTAATAACATTAATTACTTTGTGTTGTTTTATAACCTAAACCCTTCCTCAATAAATGGACTATCAAGTACATAAATATTTTCAATTCTTCGAACTGTTAGTATCCGAGATTCGCACAAACAAACAAACTCTTTTGCTTTATGATATTTCCTTAGATTTAATCATAATTGGTAGATCAGGAATAACCAAACCAAAACCAAAATCTTATTCTAAACTGACAAATTGTAAAATAGAGATTCGCAATTAGTATGAATTATATTGAAGGCTAACAATATTAATTGTTCAATATTCCTTCCATTGTTATGAACAACGGATGAGAAATTGAAGGGGCCTGTGGTAAGTACGCATAAATTCTGAGTATATATATTAAACCTCAGTCCAGTAATCAGAATATAGACTTTAAATTGCATCAGAAGGTTGTTTTCTTATTTTTAAAAATCCAGAAACCTTATCCATAACATCTCTTAGAACAAATATTTTTAACGACAAAAAATAAATTACTATTATCATTATAAAACTTACAAAGTCTCGGTCGTCCAGTGGGCGAGCACACGGCTTCTGATCCAGAGGTCCGGGTTCGAATCCTGACACTGGCTCACACTAATGACTTTTCGAAATTGTTTTCGGAAGTTAAGTGTGATAAATTAATATCGATGACTGAAAACTTTGCACCCGGTATGGCAATAGGTTCGCCACCTATTCCATTTGGGACGTAAACATAACGGCAAGACGAGGCTTATCAGCCGCTGCCTACACCCTCGGGTAACAAAGGCGTGAAGTTATGTTATGTTATAAAAATTACAAACAAATCGTAATAATAAATGTATCTATAATGTCGTAAATAAAAAAGGCTTGCGAGCAATAAAACGGCAGTGGAATTCTATTAGACATTATTTACCGAGCTCCAAGGCTCCAGGCTATACACTTATATTGGAGACACGACTTAACAATATGTCACAGGCGATTTTTGAGTCTAGAATTGGAAACATCTATAGCGCTCCAATATCGAATACAACAAAAGAATCAGCTTGTCTTTACCTATTTGAAAGCTGGCAAACGAGTAAGTTGCCGCACTTTAAGATTTAAAGGTTATATAAAGAGTTGGGGCGGAAATCTTAATCACTAAATAAATTCGGAATACCTAAGTCAATTTAAGTGGGATCGACTCTTCCGCGATCCCACTCGGCGGCCTCCTTCTGGAGCATTACAGATTCACAGAAGGAAACCACAGCGCCCGCCAGAATTGTCGCGATCAATACTGGCGGGGACAGGTCTCGCCAGATCTCGTCGACCAGGACTGGACGCTCAGCCGCCCAGGCTGGTCAAGCCTCCAGCATGTGCTGGGCGGCGTCCAAGTGGATGGGCAATAGTGGCATCTCGCCGTCTCTTCTCTGAAGCACCCGTGCCTGGTGACTATCATCTGCGTAGCAAACGACACTCACGCCACGGGGCAAACTGGTGTGGAGGACCGGTACGTAGGCCAGTTTGCAAAGCAGCAGCCCCAGCACGGACCACTGCGGAACCCCGCACGTAACTTCCTTTCTTTTCTCCGTCCCGTTTCGGTCGATATAGTCCACCCATCTCTCCTGCAGGTGATCAAGACGACCTAATCATATAGCGAAATGCGTGGTTCTACCATTTTTATTTTTAGATTGATGAGAACACATAGATAGAAGTCAAAACAATAGTTTGACATTTGGTATGTGTTTTAAATACCAGGAGGCAGTGTGTATATAAGATATATCATGGTACAAAATGTTCAAATCAGATTATAAAGAAACAAATTAAATGGCCTCTTGAAATTATATAACTTTATTCTCCAACCTAAATTAGTGATTACAGATTTAAGCCAAGGGATTTATTAAAAGTTATAAATGCTGTACAAACAATACGTTTTCAATTTAAACTTCCTTTTGAGAGTACTTATCAATATAAAAGTCTTTAAAACTTTCTATTTGTGCAAATTTTAACTCAAAATTTTACAACATTTAATTTTAAAGTCGTGCAGATTTTCAATGAACACCAAAACACTTGGCTTAATGATCATTAGGAAATTATTTGTGGAGACCTTAAATATTGCTGACAAGAGACTTATATTATTCTTCATATTTTATTAAATCTTTTACACTCGTATATTACAGCTGTTGCTGAAGTAGTGGCTGGAAAAAAATAATGCCTCAATTTGGTAATAAAGTTTAGATAAATAGTATTGGATTATAGTGAGAGCAAACACAACAGCTTATGTGGTGACAGACAAATCTAGATAGTGGAGTTGAAATCGTTTACTTTATTGCATGTAACCTTGTAACTTCAAGCTGGTAATACTTGATTATGTAGGTAGCAGTTTAAACTAATACTCAGACATAAGAAGAATGAATATGTCTGAGTATATGTTTTAAAAACATCATTACTTAATATAAAACAAAGTCGCTTTCCGCTGTCTGTCCCCTTATAATAAAATGCTCATATCTTTAAAATTACACAACGGATTTTAATGCGTTTTTTTTAATAGTTAGAAGGTGTCAACGAAGTAGTTTTGATCTATAACTCATAATATAATGTTGTAAAGAAAAAAATGATGATTTTTGAGATTTTGCACTTTAATTGCAAACGCTGGCTAAACCCAGCCCAACCCAACCCAGCCCTGGAAAGCCCACTTGAACGTTTGTTTCTAATAAGAAAAAGTCTCTTTCTAGGGCAAGTAGATACAAAATCGGGTCGAATTTGACAAGCACGGCAGTTGACCAGTGAAAATAAACATAAGCATCACTTCAATAGCCTAATACATAGCGTATCATGCGGGTCAGATAACACTCATAATTCTCGGTTAACCCTTTGTTATCCTTAACAACCGCGTAAGCTGTTGTCCGCGTAAGCGTTTTTAACATAAAATTACTGTAATTATTATTATTATTGTAATTATCCCTTTTCTAGATGATTCAAATTAGTCTTCAATTAAAATTTCAGTAGACCTTTGTACCTGCCTGACCTTTGTTGTAGCATGGAATCCGTACTTTGTCATGATGGCATTTGTTTTAAAAATATCACCTACTAACATTTTACGACCCGTTTGTTCCTTTGTGAGTAGTATTTTTTGTAATTAATATAACGAAAGCTAACTTAATACCATAAGACACATACATGCATAACATAACGCCAAATCATTTGCGGGGTAGCCAGAGAGAACGGAACGCCATAAGGCACGATTCTTACACACCTCACTCGCTTCGTTGACTTTCATAACTCTTTTCATAACCAAATAGAACACGTTCTATTTGGCCATGGAATCTGTGTCATGGCCTTCCTCGACTCCTACATCCATCCGCTTTTGCATTGTATATTTGCTTAGTCAATCTTGCATCGTCCATTGTTTCTACATGTCCAAACCATCGAAGCATGCCCTTTCCTACTTTTACACCGACACTCTCTTTCAATCCGACTTCCTTCCTTACAACCTTGTTTTCGACGCGGTCAGCGAGGGATACTACGCAGATTTTGCACAGTGCCCTCATTTCCACCGCGTTTATCCTACTTTCGTGCATACTCTGCCATATCCAGCTCTCGCTTCCATAAGTAAGCGTTGGGATCAGTATTGCATTGTGTATTGCTAGCTGGGCTTTTCTGCTAATATTTTTTGCGCCCAGGAATCTGCCCAACGCCACTCTTCACTCTACATCCGCGATGTACCTTCCATCCATGTTAAAAGTGCATCCAAGATATACAATTTCATTCACTTGTTCCAGAGCTACATCGTCAATCATTATCCTTGCATTCGTTGTGGATGAGTCCCTCCCTTTCAAACACCATAAGATTAAGATAAGACAATATTGTTTTGTTACTATGCTTTTATTAGCTTCATATGTGAGTATGTATGTAATCAAACTCTTTGAGCCCGATTTTCTCCTACTTTGAACGATCTGATTTAAAACTTAGCACACCTACAGAGACCGAGGACAATGCAACAATTTTATAAAAACAGTCGAGTCCTAATCAAATTCGCCAGGATTCAACAATTTCTTTTTAAACTAGCTCTATCTCTCTTACTCTTATGCGAACTTTTAGAATTCGCAGGTGAGTGAGAGAGATACTTAGAGCTAGTCGGGCGCTCAGCATACTAAAAACGCTTTGAGACTCCTATGGTATCTATTAATTGCGCCTTGTTCAGTATACATGCATTGATATACCGACGAATCCCGTACGCATACTACACTCGAGAGCAATGAATCCGGGTCACTTAAAGAATCCTAAAAATCTCGGAAACTAAAAATGCTAGGTTAATGCAATAAATTGTATTTAATAGACAATGTAATACTCCTTAGATGAAGGTATTAAAACTTCTTAGTTATTGTAAAGTTATATCATAAAAAAATCAAATTTGAAAAAGGGCCACTTTCGAAGATGGAAATACGAAATTACAGCATTTGGTTTTGCTTTTGTTTGTAATCTGTCATTTATGTGGGTACATAAACCATGTTGATAGTGCTCTATATTCATTATTCAAGCTGAAATTATGTCGCTTACGCCTGAAGAATGCACCAGAATACTTACAATGCTGGAAACCGGCCGGAGTCAGCGCGATACAGCCAGGACTGTTGGTGTGTCGCTGTCAACAGTACAAAGAGTTCTCCGACGTTACGAAGAAACTGGTTCTAACCTACGCAGACCAGGAACGGGCAGAACCAGGTATACCACAGCACGAGAAGACCGATACTTGGTGAACACCATGCTTCGAAATCGCTTTCTCACAGGAACTGAACTCACCAATCAGTTTCGACGCCTCGGAGGAAGTAACCCAAGTGCATGGACAGTAAGACGTCGGCTTGCTGAATCTAACTTAAAACCCCTTAGACCTGCAAACGGCCCTAAACTGGAGCGTGGGCATCGTATTTCAAGACTAAGATATGCCCAGAGCCACGTAAATTGGAGTATTGAAGATTGGTCAAAAGTTATGTTCTCCGACGAATCAAAATTTATGCTCTACAAGCACGATGGAAGACACAGAGTGTATCGAAGACCAGGGGAAAGATTCAAGCAAGCATGCATCGAGGAAAAAGTAGCCTACGGTGGTGGGTCTGTACTTGTGTGGGCCGGAATTTCTTCTGAAAGTCGCACAGAGCTGGTGATCATAGAAAACGGCTCTTTAACTAGCGTAAGAATTGTGGAAGAAATCCTCAATGATCACGTTGGTCCATTTATGGTCAATTTAGGTGAGGATGCTATATTTATGCATGACAATGCCCGACCTCATACAGGTAGGATTGTGAATGACTACCTTCAAGAGATGAACATTACTCGTATGGAGTGGCCAGCGCGCAGCCCGGATATCAACCCGATCGAGCATGCTTGGGACGAGCTAGGCAGATGCGTAAAACAACGAAACCCTCCCCCAATCACGCTTCGTGAGCTCAAAATTGCTCTCACAGAGGAATGGGAGAATATTCCCCAAAATCGTATAAGGAACTTGGTGTACAGCATGCCAAACCGCGTAAACGCAGTAATGGAAGCACGAGGAGGCAATACGAAGTATTAAAATTCAAGAAAATCGTAATAAAGTTCAAAAATTTCATGTTTCCTATTTTTGTTTTAAGGAGAGAGATCAGCAGATTTTTTCTTTATGTAATTTTGTGTTAATAAAATGTATGGTGACTCATATTTTTTTTACTTTCATTTAAGGAGTATTACATTGTCTATTAAATACAATTTATTGCATTAACCTATCATTTTTAGTTTCCGAGATTTTTAACATTCTTTAAGTGACCCGGATTCATTGCTCTCGAGAGTATTTTTGTTATAATAATATTTATCCTACAGTAATACCTTTTTTATATTCTGGTGGCTAAAAATCTATAAAACATTTTTTTAACTATATTTATTAACCTTGCATGGTGGTGACGCAATCCAAATATATACCTAAATACAAATAGCAAAATATCGTAATTAAATTCAACTGTTACATCTGATTCGCAATCACGAAACAAATTAATACCTTTGAACGGAGAAATTGTTATTGTTCTCTAAACACTTTTGAACGGAAATATAGAAATTATGTTTTGTAAAGTTTCCCCGGTACATTATTTTCAAAGAAACTTTACCAATTAAGACAATCCTTTAATGGCGTCTAGTATCGCTCTGAGAAGCGTGTCATCTCGTCTCCTCCCGTGGGTGTCGTAAGAGGCGACGAAGAAATTTGAGCTTATACTATGATAAGTCTCATTGGCCTAGTCGTAATTCAGCAATCCAACTAATATTAAATAGTATTAAATGATCATCTTATTTGTAATGAAACAATTTAATATATTGTATTCCTTCAAAACAATCCTCAAATTTAATTGAACTCTGCAAATCAGCGGAGGCCCAATCCACTTTTCCCCTCCTTTCCCCTATTCCTTTAAGGACGGCAACCCACCACAGTGGTCATGGGCGGTGATAAGCTACTTACCATCTCACTTGCTCGTTTGCTCTCCTATGTCCTATCCCATGAAAAAAAAGTTTTCTGTATAAAGCAACTACACTCGTAATATAAAAACTATTCTATAAATCAGTGACTATTAAAAAGACCACTACTGCATTCTAGAAGTTGAAAAGATATAACTATATTTCAGCTCCTGTGGTTCCCATACAGATGCTTCAGGTTAGTTTTTCTATCAACAAATTGAATGTGCAGAAATAGCACTTTTAACAATTTTATTACAAGCCAATATACAAACAGATTATATAGAGTTGAACACTTGCGCCATTCCGTTCATATTGGCCATGCAACTTAGCACTTCGTTTATTGAATTAGATTTTCCGTACCAGCCCAAGTAAGTGCAATAGGAAATGTCGCGTGAGCATGACCATCAAATATAGGGAAATGAATTGGTTCGCGGCTTGCACAGTCACCCATTTTTGGAGCATAGCCAACCGAACTAAAGTTGACTTTGGGTTATTTAAAAAATAAAACTGTATTCGAGCGACACTTGAATTGGAATTGTAGCATATTCATTAAATTTTACGGTTAACATACAGATTGCAGAGGTTTTGTCCAGACTTGGAAATTAAAGCATTAGCGTGGCTGCCTATAATAGAATTCTTACTAAGAAAAAAAACACTCCGCGGCACTTAAAGTGGGTTCTTTATAACAATATAGCAGTGATTTATTTTTTATAGTACTAGCTAGGTAACATAACATAATTTCACGCCATTTTCTACCCGAAGGTGTAGGCAGATAGGCGTTGGTGACGAACGTATTGCCATACATCGGGCACAAAATTTTCAGTCGATGGGCGATATTTATCCCACATAACTCCTAAAAAGAATTTCAAAAAGTCATTGGGTGTGAGCACGTATTCGGGCCCACGACTTTTGGATTAGAAAGCGGGGTACAGTACCCCGGGTCCAATGGTCAAGTACCCCGGGTACTCGGCTTGTGAGCCGAGCTCAGTCTGTCTGGACATGGAAATGATAAAAATGCATTTTAAAACACGAAGTGCACAGTTTTTGGTATTTTTAAAAACACGTTTGAAGAAGCAAAACACAGAGATAACTACATTATTATGTAAAGGTGATTGTACAACAGCTCGGGACGAAACTAAACATATGTAAATAGACCACTAAAAAGGTTTCGTGTGACCCCGAAAAAGGGATGAAGAATTACTTACTTAATAACACAAGTTTTCGCAAGGGAAAAGGTTAAAATTGAGAGTGTGAGAGATACCAACCAACCAACTTCAATCTTTTTATGAGTATAAAAAGCTGACATAGCTGTCGACTGGCTTCTAAGATAAGGTATTTCCATAGACACTAGAATAGAACAAGAGTTCAGATATCAATTTCCAAGAGTTGGTTTTTGGCATATTAAGCAATGATAAAACTAATTTACAGATCCTTCAAGATGGCTACATTTTGTTTATTTTAATATAAACATTTTAGCCAGATCCATTCGAGCTTGGTAAGCTAGTAGGTAGGTATTAACCTAAAAGTTTACAGGATTTAAATTTTTATGGCCGGCTGTTAACATTTATGGGCATTAAATTAACGAGCACGAGTCTAATCTGAATGGGGGGTGTCACAGCAGGGGGGCGGAGTGGTGGTAGAAGATTTTATTTTCACAGTCATGAAACTTGATAAAATACTGTTCCGTGCTGAGCTTCAATAAATTATGCCACAGCGATATTTTAACTACACACCATAACATAAAACCTCATGTACCAAACATGAACCAACAATTTTCTTGTTGAAAATTTTGTTTAATACAAAATTTAACACAACCGTAGTTACTATCATTACATAGTATAAAATAAATAGGGTCCGACCGAAACTGGTTTCCGGTTCGGCCGTCACTTCAGTTTCGGCCGAAACCGAAACCGAAACTCACGTGTTCAAGTTTAAAATTTCATAAACTGCTAAAATTTTATGCATTTTCCTCATCATTTTGCATTAAATAGAACATGAAATGAAAAACAATGGGTATATGTATTAATTTTGTTGCAATCAACAACATAACTCTTTTTCTACCCGAAGGTATAGGCAGTGGCAGTTAAGCCTCGACTTGCCGTTATGTTTACGTCCCAAATGGAATAGGTGGCGAACCTATTGCTATACCGGCTACAAAGTTTATTTTAGTTCTAGATATTTATCACACATAACTTTCAAAATTAATTAATTTCGAAAAGTAATTGGTGTGTGCCAGGATTCGAACCCGGAGCCTCTGGATCCAAAAACCGTGTGCTCGATCACTGGACCACCGACACTATTATACCAAAAGAAATAGGTAAAAACCCAATATTCAAATCGGTAATTATTTTTATGATAGAAGGGGCAAACGAGCTTGCGGTTAACCTGTTGGAAAGCGACTACCGCCGCCCATAGACATCTCCAACACCAGGGTCATCACATAAGCTTTGCCGACCTTTAAGGTGGGAATAGGCTCGTTTCCTGAAGAGGCCTAGGTGGTAGCGGCCCGGAAATACCGTTGCCGGCAACTGGTTCCACAACGGAAGTGCGTGGCAAGAAGTGCCGCTGGAAACACACAGTTGTCGATCGCTAATTGTTCAGCCAATGCGCATGGTAACATTGGCGAGTTGAGCGCTGGCGAAAATCAGTAGTTGGTATTGATCCAAACAATTCCTCAGAGCACTCGCCGTGGTGTATGCGGTAGAGGATGCATAAAGATGCCGCCTCCCTCCTCAACGCTAGGGGATCAAGCCAATCGGAAAGAACTTGGCTGTCGAGAAATCGAACCGCGCGTCGTTGGATGCGGTCAAATGTAGTAAGCTGGGTGCTTCTGCCCAAAGATGTAATCAGTATTCCACGTGAAGACGGACCTGCACCTTGTATAATTGCAAGCGATGACCTGACGTGAAATACTGTCCTGCTCTATTGAGCACACCAAGCTTTTTTGACGCCAATTTGGCCTTACCCACCAGATGACCGCAGAACTGAACGTCACTCGCCTCGAAGAATTCCGATAGCGACTGAGGCGGGTAAGGGACTTCTCTCAAAACGGGGAGCTACGACAAAGCGTTTTTAGCGGTAAACGCGCAAATCTGTGTCTTATTAGGGTTGATTTGGAGCAAGTTTAGTCGGCCCCAATCTGAAACATGACTAAGCAAAGTTTCAATTTCAGACACAAGTTTGTTTCGGTGCTCGTCGACGTTTTCCCGAGAAATTCGCGGGTGGCCAGTGTATAAGGCATCCCGTACTGTCATCCGCATAACAATGAAGATTACTGCTAAGCAGCATGTCGTCATTGATATACAGAAGAAACAGCGTAGGGATAGCTCACAGCTCTGGGGGACTCCAGCATGACTCCAATAGTAGTAGAACCAAGCATTTCGCTGCATGAATGGGCCGGCTTGACCGGTGAAATACCGCGAACTCTCAGAATATCAAAGTAAAGTGGCTCATGTCGCGTTTGGATCGGTAAGAGTGGTACCCAAAGGCCCATCCCCCCCCCCCTTCCCCATCCTTTCCTGTCCTACTCCTTTAAAGGTCGACAAGGCAACGGTAACACTTTATGTGTCCATGGGCGGCGAAGATTGCTGACCATCAGGTGACACGCTTGCTCGTTTTCCCTCCTATTCCATAAAAAAGCAATCAGAGCAAGCAGTTAAGCTGGAGCATGACCCATCGACAACGACTTTAATGGTCCGAGCAGTAAGAAAGCTGGAAACCCAATCGCATAATTTCTAGGGAAGCCCATACCCTGGAAGCTTCGAAAGAACTGCTTTGCCATAGTGCCACAGTTGAGGCTCCTAATATCACCTTCCTTCAAACACGTTCTATTTGGTCATGGAATGTGTCTTGGCCGTCCCCGACTCCTACATCCAACGTGCGGTACTTATCCCATCACTAACTCATGAAAGCGAGAGTTTGGTACGGCAGACGGTACATAAATATAATGATAAAGCAGTCGAAGTCTAGTCGAAAAAAAAGGTTATAAGGAAGAAAGGCTTAAAAGAGGATTGGAAGAGAGTGTTAGTGTAAAAATTAAGACATGTAGAAAGAATGATTGATGCAAAATATTAACTAAGTAGATGTACAGTATAGAAGTGGAAGGATGTTGGAGTCGATGAGGGCGACCACTCACTTTCCATGATCAAATTAAATGTGTTATTAAGAAAGTCTTAAAAACCGGCAAGCATGTATGACAATGTTGATTGAAAGTCAAAGAAGTGAGGGATGAAAGAAATATGCCTTATGACGCTCTGCTTTCTCTGCCTACCTCACAGAGACTTGGTGTAAAGATCAGACACAAAGATAACAAATCAGAATTACTACGGCAATAGTTTCGGGTTTGGCAAAAGTTTCGGCCAAATTTGGCCGAAACCGAAACTTCCGCCGAAACTGGATTTTTGGCCGAAACTCGACCGAAACCGAAACCGAACTTTCGGTCGGACACTAAAAATAAAGTCGTTTACCGCTGTCTGTCCCCTTATATGCTTATCTCTTTAAAACTACTCAGCGTTTTTTTATTAGCTTTTTATTAGCTTCACCTGTATGTTTGTATGTTTGTTTGTAACCGACTTCTTTTTAGTGTTCATAGTTCACTATCGCACCATCTAGTGGCAATCAGCGGAAAGTCTACGTTATCAACTTGAAACGAGTTCCTTGTATAAGTCACAGATGGCGCTATTCCTTAAATTCGGAAGAAACGCGCTTGTAATAGAAAACCGAACTATGATCGTGAAAATGATCTCTGTAAAGAGTTCGAAACGTCGGGAAATAAATATAAATAAATAATAAATAAACGCGATAATAAATAATAGTTTAAAAAAACTAAAAAACGCTTTTTATAGAAAACCGAACTAAAAAATAGAAAAATAAAAAAAAAAATATTTTATTTAATACACTAAAATTTTTTTTTAATTTTTTTTTCTATTTTTTAGTTCGGTTTTCTATAAAAAGCGTGTTTTTTAGTTTTTTTAAACTATTATTTATTTTAATAGATATTTTTTAATATCAGCGGGGTGTTTTTGATCTATAATTCATTTATGATATAGTAAAGAAAAAGTGACAATAAATAAGAGGTTGACCACACATTTAGGGAATTAAAATAGGTGTTGACCGTTTCTTAGACTTAGACATCATCATTATCATCAGCCTATTTCAGTCGACTGCTGGACATAGGCCTCCCCAATGTGCGACTTAGACAATACGCACACAGAATTTCTTCAAAATCGGTCGAACATTTCGGTGGAGTTTGTTAGCGATTAATATCACGATAGGTGAAAAGTTTCTTATTTAAAAACGTTTCTTGTTTTTATTACCCCCGCGATCCCTCTTGCAGTTGGAGTAGTTTATGAGTCCATCGCGGACAAACAACATGACACTTATTCCACCATTTACTAATAAAAAATGATGTGGTGTCGTGGGACACCAGGTAGGAACGAAGTTCCTTCGGCTAATGTAGAATCGACACAAATTGCAAAAAAAAAACGTGCTCAATTTTATGTAGGTTTTCTTGATTTATCTCTTAAATTTTGCTGATTAGTTTTTATTTAAGTACAAGAAAGTATTTAGGAAATTCAGTATTTTAGGAAATAATAAATTACTTTAAATAAAAAAACATCGTAATTCAAATTATCAACTAAAATAACAAAATATGTCTCTTTATTTTTGTTTGACAACATAAAATTACATAGAAATAGAAAAATAGAAATAAAAAATCGCGCCTGCGCACGTCTCATTTAACGGTTTTATTCCACGCACTTTTTTCCACGGATTTTTTCTTACGGTTTTACTATCACATTTTTTTCAGTTCGGTTGCGCAGCAAAATCCCTATCCCCTCCAAGCCTGCCGTAAGGAACTTCGTTCCAAAAATTGGTTATAGATCTAACTAATTGTCCTGTATATTTTCCATTATCAGTTTATCTTAATGATTCGTGTTTAATTGTTGAGATTAAACTCAGCTAACATGGAAGTTAAGTGGTTTTCGGCCACGCTTGTTGAGCTGGTTTTCGCCTGAAAGTTTATCGTTCCATATTACACTAATTGAATTTCAAATTTGATAGCCCCTAAGATATGGTCAGTTAACAATTTGTATGAAATAATAATAACACTCTATGAATTTTGGACCTAGACAAATAATAATCTTAATTGGTTTATAAATTTATAGTTTACCCTCATATTCCGACCGGAGCTAGGTACCCTGATACAAATTCAAGTTGAGGTAACATAAACAACAACATAATTGTGTACAGTGCTTTTTGAAATAATTGTTTTAACCTTTGTCGATAACGCTAATAGATAATAATAATATCTTGGACACAATACACACAGCGCCCTCTAGTTCCAAGCTAAGCAACTAAATGCTTGTGTTATGGATACTAGATAACGGATATTAATACACATATACTTTTCTTTTGTAAATACATACTTATAATACATAGAAAAACACCCAGACGCCACACAAATATTCATGTTTGTCACAAATATTTATGCGCGGGTGGGAATTGAACCCCCGACCTCAATGCTGCAGCCGGTAGTTTTACCAATGCGCCACGAGGCCCGCCAAAATAAAAAAAATAAATAATATAAATATAGATCAATATCCATGTTTGTTTTTTTTTCTTCATAAACCCAAACACTGGCCGTCTTATTACAAAACGATGTACTAAAACAGCTAGTTAGGCTGGTTTATCGAATCGTTGGCTGATTCGATACCAAATGGTTAGTGCTCCTCCTCATTACAAAACGCAAACTATACCATGCCTTGATTGTACTAAGATTGGCATCTCCCCTCACAGAGTAGAGTACACAATGATACATTGATTTGAATGTAATTCGGTCTTATCGTTCATTTTTGAAAGGTATAACCTGGCGGTGGTCCAGTCGTCCCCACTTTGCCAATAACGAAAAAAGCCTTGATAAAGCAATTTATTGTCCCGAAATGTAAATAACAATTGTAATATATTTGTAAAATAATGCAATAAGTGTGTGAACTGGACGCCACGCAAGCATTCAGTATCTTTGACTACTTCTTGTGATTAGATCGTTTTAGATTCATGGATATAGCTTTTATATTTTAAAATGGATCAATAAAAGATACAAAGTGGTAAAATTGAAGTCCTGAAATATATCTTGACAGGAAATATAACGCCAGCTGATTTCCAAGTCGAAACATATTAGAATATAAAATCACTAACTTTGAAGAAACAAAAAGAATGAGAGTATTTTCAATACGTAAGTGTAATTTGTTGTCTATAATTTGCACCAATTAAGCAATTTTATATGATGTTAAATTTCTAGATTATACATACATACTAACAGGGAACACAAGTTAAGAAAGTGAACTTAAATTGGCTTGAAAAAGGTGATCATATTTTAGCAACTACAGATTCAGACAGCTGGTAGTGATAACCCATCATCACTTTCACAGGACCAAGCAGTAATTAAAATCTGTCCTCGTGATTATGGTATTGTGGTGTTAACTTTGACAGTGATGCAGTGCAGGCAATGATTTAAGTTCTTCGGGTTGCAACAGTACATACTAACTTAATTATATGTATTCTTTTATTATAGTAAAGCATGTACTTAATGTTATTTTGCTATAGATTTATAATGGTCCAGATGTTGATGTCAGTGCATCAAGCTGTATGTAGTTCAGAAACACCCGTTGACATAGAAAATAACTAAGAATTGAGAAAGAAGGTTAGTGATAAAAACAATATTTTAATTGATTTAATATTGTAATATTATTTTTAATTTTATTGGTGCAACAGGATAATAAATGTCTTATAAAATATATTTTCAATTTAATAAAATATACTATATTTTACAAATGATTACTTCAGCATAGTGAAACAAACCTAAATTCTTTTCTTAACAATGCAGAATATCATTCGTACTTCTATTCACAAAAATATGTATATAAAATATTCTTATACTTAATACATGTGGTTTCATATATTGTTTATATATAAATGTTGTATTTTATTACTAAAAGTATTTTTTATTTAAATTTACAGGAAAGATACTAAAAGATATTCCGTTAAAGAGGTTTTCTTTTTGTATTCAATATTGCTATCTAATAGTTGTAGTAGTTGAAAGTTCAACACTCATATGATATTAAAATAGTCAATATAAATTAAAAATTAAGATTGGCTACCTAGACAATAAGATAAATATAATTATAGAAAAAAGGTCAACTAAACATATGTGTTAATAATTAAAATGTTCCTTTTAACTATATTTTTTTATCCTATCACCATCAAAGGATAATAATAATTGCTAACATGTTTTGCTTACAGATTTCCGCTGCTTTCAACTTATCCATTAATGTTAAATGAGTTATTATAATTAATGATACCATTTTAAGACATATTAAAAGTAATTTGGAATTGATTGTTTTTTTTTTTAATATTTCCATGTACAGTATTGGTTACAATGGGTGGTATTCTTTCAAGACCACTAGATTTGGCCACCAACATTGTCATCTTCTGCTGGAAACAAGTCTTCCTTCTTATCAATGGAAATGTTATGAAATAAATATAAATAAAAATAAATGCACTAGTTATTGTAAGAATATATAGTCTTGGTGGTCCGGTGGTCGAGCACATGGTTTCTTAATCCAGAGGGTGCGGGTTCCATTCCTGGCTCACTCTGATTTTTCGAAATTGATTAATTTCGAATGTTAATAAATATCAATGACTTAAAACTTTGTGCTAGATATGGCAATTGGTTTGCCACCTATTCTATTTGGGACGTAAACATAACGGCGAGTTCAGGCTAAACAGCCACTGCCTACACCTTTGGGTAGAAAAAGAGGTGAAGTTATGCTATGTATGTTTATAAAGGAATACAATCGTAAACTATTATGTTAAATACACTATTACTTACTGCCCAACTTCACAATGCACATGCCACCTGGATTTCGGAGGCAATAACGTCTCCACGAGAATCATTGGATAAATCCTCTTATTAATTTAATAATCTGTTTACCAAAATCTTCTATATTGATTGCGAAAATTGTCATCAGTTCACTCGTGTAAATGGTTTACGTATTCATATGAGACCGTTGTTTTAGAGGTCGGTGGATAGTTTGGATTAATTTTAAATCTTCAAAATCAATTTAATTAGTCCTATTGTCTTCCATTTTAAAAAATATTTCCATATTGATGAGCAACACAACTCAAGCTAACCTAAAAAGTAAACAATTTTGACGTTTAAGCAGTTGTTACCATCGATAAACTAGGGGTCTGGCGAGACTAACTTTTTTTCTAAACATAGACCACCTATTTGCGTTAGTCTTCATTTTGTAATAAGAATTTTATTTGTTACTTGTTATAAACCTGATTCTTTCCTTAGTCTGTGTTTTGTAATAAGACGGTGGGTTATTATATTATTATCCACCTTTTTTTGTTAATCTTTTTGGTATCCAAATTTTTCTCTCACGTATTAATCGCATTCATCAATTATTAATCGTATATCTATGATTTGTAACCTATAAGCAGCAACAATATTATGTCTGTGCCATTGCAATGGTTCATTGGTAACCCTCAATTAGTGATGTGTTGACCCGACCTCTTTGCAATATTCATGCAAAATTAGATATAAAAGCATGACAAACTTTTAAGATACTCACGTTGAATTGATTTTTTAAAGTCACAAACACACCAACAAGCCAATCATTTGCCTCCGCCTACAAGTTAACACACGTCTCCAAGAGGATAGCGCCCGCAATGCCTGATATAGGCTAAAGGAAAGAGCGGAAAAGCTATGCACTATTACTATAAAGACGGAACTTTGTTTGGTTTCATTATACTATGAAAATACTGAACCGATTTAAATATTTCTTTCAGGCAAAAGTGACTATCAAGTGGCAAAAATTTTGATGGGTTTTTTTCTTGTTCTTGTTTTTAATCAATGAATGAGATTCGCGAAAATCTTAGAAATAAATATGGGTTTTTTTCTTTTTTTGGGCGGGAGAATGTGATTTTATATGTACGGCATAGGTATATACAAATAATAATACCGATAAATAAATATGTAATAAAAAAACAAATAAAATAAATCAACTGTACACCTTTAAGTGTTGTTTAATTTGACTGTCTATTCACGTAAGCTAATCTACTGCCTAGAAACATTATCAAGTTTATTAATTATTCTCATACCCAGACGGAATGTTCCCCAAAGATACTCCCAAGATATTAATATTCATGACAAGAAACAGGAAGGATGAGGAAATACAATCCTAAGCTTTTCTGTGCTGATATTTATTAGAAAGGACTGGGGGGAAGGCCATTATTTATGGAAATAATATAATGCTTCATATGCTTAAATTATTTAAATTTCTTGTTATTTTTACAAAGTTACTTAAGTTGTATTTCAAAATGAAAGAATAATGTCACGAAGAATTTTGTATTGTCTGACATTTGAGACTGCGACAGTTCAGACAGTAGTAGTCACTGAGTTCAATATACAAGAGGAGCAAACCTCATTCAAATGCGTCACAAAATGTGTGTCCACTTTTTAGATGCAATGACGTAGCTTTGAAAACACTAGACATTTAAAATGAAACATATATCTATCCCAGTCACACAAATCGCAAATACATTGCTG
The DNA here is from genome assembly GCA_905147225.2 of Euproctis similis. Lineage (NCBI taxonomy): Eukaryota > Metazoa > Arthropoda > Insecta > Lepidoptera > Erebidae > Euproctis > Euproctis similis. The sequence goes on from LR990119.1 coordinate 8,925,489, forward strand.
TCACTTTGATTAGACAAAGATGGCAATATAAATTTGCAATGGCGGTGTGGGGTGGCCAGCCCATGCGAAATTTTACCCAACTTTTTCAAGCCATGTACGTACTCGTAAAAATATTTAATAAATATAAATTCAATATTTTACTATTACTTAATAATTTCTTATCAGATGTATTACAAGATAACTGAAATAATGAATGGATCAACGATCTCTGTGTACTCCGTACTAGATCGGCTGTTCCGAAAAAAATTGGATCACACTCATCTGTACCTAATTAATAGTCCGAAAGCAGTATGGGATGTCATAAATAAGATCACAGACAGGCAGAACATGACCCCGAAAGCTAACAATCTTGTTATTCATGATAATCCCTCAGAGTCTATAAACAATCTCAATAATTACTTCGCCAATGTAGGCAATCAATTGGCTAGCAAGATTCTTGCCAAGGGTCGTAATCACTTTCCGCGATACAATTTCACCTCCAAAAGCTCACTCCAAAGTAATTCACTTGTCTTACTCCAAACTGAGGCTAATGAAATAGAGAATATAATTATGACCTTGAAGGATAACTGTGCTGTCGGGTATGACGGCATATCCACAAAAATTATTAAAAGTTGCTCTAAAAAATTATTAACTCCGATAACTCACATCTGCAATTTAGCTATCTCTACTGGAGTATTTCCCGCCGCATTCAAAATAGCATTAATTCACCCAATCCATAAGAATGGCTCAATGGATTCTATGACTAATTACAGACCCATCTCCATTTTAACAACATTGTCAAAGATCCTAGAAAAGGTAATAAATATACGATTAAATGCATTCCTGGAAAAGTTTAACTTAATTGCCTCAAATCAGTTTGGTTTTCGTTCATCAACTTCGACTGAAGATGCTGTCAGCAGTCTAACTACAGCAATAGTTGACCACTTAGACTCAAAAGTCAAATGCGTAGGCGTCTTCCTTGATCTTGCCAAGGCTTTCGATACGGTGTCTCATTCCATCCTTCTTTCCACCCTCGATAGCATTGGAGTCCGTGGTATTACCCTAGAATTATTCAAAAGCTATCTTACAGATCGTGCCCAGATGGTGACTATTGATGGCTGCACTAGCGATAGGCTTATTCTATCTTCCTATGGTGTTCCGCAGGGCAGTGTGCTGGGTCCTACTTTATTCAAAATTTATATCAACCAGCTATGTGAGCTGCATATCCCACATTGTAAAATCTTTTCTTACGTGGATGATACAGCATTAATAGTCAGCGGTGGCAGCTGGACAGAAGCGAGGATTCACGCCGAAAATGCCATGAACAAGGTCATGGAATGGTTAAACAACAATCTACTGACCCTAAATATTGAGAAAACAAAATACATCACCTTTTCATTTGGCAAACATAACTTTCCAGCGGAAGATTACTCTATCACGGCACACACATGTGATGATCAGCCCAAATGCTCTTGTCTAGGTGTAACAAGAACAAATAATATTAAATACCTCGGTGTTCATATTGATAGTATGTTAAACTGGCACACTCATTTGGAGATTGTCTGTACTAGAACACGGAAAATAATTTATATCATGAAAAAATTACGCACTGCAGCTAATAAAAAAATTCTAGGTATGGTATACAACGCTCTGTGTACTCCCATCATCAGGTACTGCATTTCTGTCTGGGGAGGCACTGACAAAACAGCAATGCTTAGATTGGAACGCTCCCAGAGGGCAGTCTTAAAAGTGATGATGGGTAGGCCGTTTAGATACCCGACCACCAGACTTTACGCTGAGTGTAGTGTTCTAACAGTTAGACAACTTTTCATCTTCCACACTGTCATGCGTCGTCACGGTACAGTGGAGTCTCCCACAGGGTCTTCTTCGAAACGTCGTAGGGCCAAGCCATGCCCTCTCGATGAATCCAGAACCATTGCAGCGGGTAGACAGTATATGTTCATTGGTGACTTTTTATATAACAAAATTGACAGTATCCTTAAAATAGTGCATCTTACTAAATACAAGCTCAAACTCGCTCTAAAAGTCTGGCTTATGAGCTTGGATTATTCAGAAACAGAGATCCTAATAAGTAAAGATTGTATTTGATTAGACACACACACACACGCACACGCACACGCACACGCACACGCACACGCACACGCACACGCACACACACACACACACACACACACACACACACACACACACACACACACACACACACACGCAGAAGATTTCTTGTTTGTATGTATATTGTGTATATATTTAATGTATATATTTGTGATTTACTATTTTGTTCTAGTAAAAACGCTTTATTTATATGCTGTATTATGACATGATTGTTTAATATTTGATGGTATAAGCTTTTGTTAAACCTTAAAACTATAATTTATTGAAAATATTTTAATATGTTAAATCAAATAGATATTCCTTCCATAATGATAATAATAATGAAATTATACATATTTTCCATTTGTATGTCACGACAAGTTAGTTAAGAGCTATATATATATGTGTATATATATAACATTCTGAACATTTTATTTTTGAATCTAATTTTGTAACAATCTTCCAAAGTAGTTTTATATAGTTATGTCATGATTTCTGTATGGGTGAATGTATATGCATGTTTTTATATTGAATAAATAAATTTGAAATTTGAAAAAAAAAAAAAAAAAATAAATAAATTGTGTACACGCCTTAGAGCAGCGATTTAAAGCGCGGTAAGGTGTACACAATTAGGTACAGATACACAAAATAGTGAAAACGCTTGAGTAGTAAAATAATGTACTTACATTCATTATATTGAAAGGGAATTAATGTATTTAACGTGGACAGGGCCTAACAGCCGCACGGGTCGATCGATCATAAGGGAACATACCCATACTACGTGACCTATTTTTTAAGATTTTTCAACCCCTCCCTCCCATCGGTGACCACTCGTAGTATATGCCAAGACCCCCCCCCCCCCCCTCCCCCTTTAGTATTCACGTAGTAATTCATTATTATGATTTTTAATCATTTCACAGGCAAAAATCGAAAAAAAATAATTGGCTCATACTCGTCTTTATTGGATAAGACTGCACACACACACATACAGGCGCGCGCAAGCTCACAAGACGCCCAATAATGAATGTTGTATTGTATTGTTATGGTCTTCTGATTGGTGTTGTACGGATGATCACTGCCTCTCATGATACAGATTTATAATCTAGTATGGGAGGCAGAAGATTTCTTGTTTGTATGTATATTGTGTATATATTTAATGTATATATTTGTGATTTACTATTTTGTTCTAGTAAAAACGCTTTATTTATATGCTGTATTATGACATGATTGTTTAATATTTGATGGTATAAGCTTTTGTTAAACCTTAAAACTATAATTTATTGAAAATATTTTAATATGTTAAATCAAATAGATATTCCTTCCATAATGATAATAATAATGAAATTATACATATTTTCCATTTGTATGTCACGACAAGTTAGTTAAGAGCTATATATATGTGTATATATATAACATTCTGAACATTTTATTTTTGAATCTAATTTTGTAACAATCTTCCAAAGTAGTTTTATATAGTTATGTCATGATTTCTGTATGGGTGAATGTATATGCATGTTTTTATATTGATTAAATAAATTTGAAATTTGAAAAAAAAAATAAATAAATAAATAAATTGTGTACACGCCTTAGAGCAGCGATTTAAAGCGCGGTAAGGTGTACACAATTAGGTACAGATACACAAAATAGTGAAAACGCTTGAGTAGTAAAATAATGTACTTACATTCATTATATTGAAAGGGAATTAATGTATTTAACGTGGACAGGGCCTAACAGCCGCACGGGTCGATCGATCATAAGGGAACATACCCATACTACGTGACCTATTTTTTAAGATTTTTCAACCCCTCCCTCCCATCGGTGACCACTCGTAGTATATGCCAAGACCCCCCCCCCCCTCCCCCTTTAGTATTCACGTAGTAATTCATTATTATGATTTTTAATCATTTCACAGGCAAAAATCGAAAAAAAATAATTGGCTCATACTCGTCTTTATTGGATAAGACTGCATGCATACTTAAATTACTAGTGAATTATGTATTATGAAAAAGAACAACTTTAATTGTGAAAACATTGCTGTACAGTATGTAACTTACAATAACTTAATTTACGAACACAACAATTATTTTCTGTTTAATCACATTAATATTCATCTAGGTCGAAAAAATACGAGATTTCTCTCATTAAAATCGACTACGTGACAAAAACCTGACCCACCCCCCCGCTCCTGTGACTAACCGTAGTATTTTAAAGACTCCGCTCCCCCCCCCCCCTAAACGGGTCACGTGGTATGGGTACGGTCCCTAAAGTTAAGCAACGCTTGGCGCGATCGGTCCGTGGATGGGTGACCATCTTATCATGACGAGTTCCTCCGTGTTTCGGAAGGCACGTTAAATTGGTGGGTCCCGGCTGTCATTTGAACATCTTTGGTAGTCGTTACGGGTAGTCAGAAGCCAGAAAGTCTAACAACCAGACTTACCATGGGGGATTGTGTTGCCCACGCAACTGGGTTGTGGAGGTCAGATGGGCAGTCGCTCCATGTAAAACACTAGTACTCGGCTGCACCCGGTTAGACTGGAAGCCGACCCCAACATAATTGGGAAAAAGCTAGGCAGATGAATTATTGATCATACACCGCCGTGTAATATAAGTTTTGTATAAAATTACCTTTTAGTCTCTTTTTTATAAGTCTGAGTTAATAATTTGCTTTCGTGATACAATCTTATTTTTAAGTATTTATTAATTATGGCATTTATTAATAGAAGCGAATGATCAAATTGAATTGACGATAAATGATCTCCCGGGTGCAGGTAGCCAGTCAGTTTCTTTTTCAGCAATCGGATAATTTTCACCCACTTGTCACGGCGTGCTGCATCTTTAGGCACCCTGCAGCGTTATTATTATAACAAAAAATATTTAAAATATCCTTTTCCATAAATTAATAACTCTCCCACAAATGTGGGAAACTAAAACTAAGTTTTTAGTGGTATCAGTGAAGCTAATTATGAAAATTCAACATTTTATCTATTTTACTGTATTTTAATATTAATGTAAACATTAATCTTACGTGTGGAAAGTAATTCCGGTTAATTTCTTATGGGTTTCTGATCTTGAATCGCACTCTTTTACTACACATTTACCCATTTTGTACCTATTGTTATTCGGTTCGCGTCTGACAGATGACTGAAATGACATAAGCTTCGCATAAGCCTGTAGGCTTATGGCCAGTGGTCACCCTTTGAGAAGGTTATTACAAGTCTAGAACATATTGGTCAATGGTAGTAGTAGTGCAATTTGATAAAATACTTTGGCAGATAACAATATTGCTAATTCTACACTAATCCTTTTTTTACGCGAGGAAATGCTTTAATGCGAAATGCACACCCCCCACCTGGAGACGGCAGGGGGTAGTGTGGGACTCCCAAAACAGTAAACTGCAATCCGATCCTAGGGTTACCCACTAAAACCCCGCGGCGGCCTTCCTCCGGCGTTGGGGTGGCCCAGGACAGTGCTTCAGCCCTCTGGTCCACCCCGCCGTCGCCCCCCCTCTGTCACGAGGGGATACTCATCCTCGGGGTGCCTCGGTGAGGCTCCCCTGGGCGGGGTGGCGCCCCCGACGACCCTCCCCGGCCGCTCCGGGGGGGTCATCCTTCCCGGGCCGCGACCCGGGCGCACCCGCGGGGTGTGCGCCCGGGTCGCCCGTCGGCGGCGGCGATCACTGAACTCGCCGCCGCCGCCGCCTTCGAGCGGCATCGGGAGAGAGCTGATCCCGCTCGGCGACCTCCTTCTGGAGCATGACTGCTTCGCAGAAGGAGACCACGACCCTCCACTCCTCCTCTCCCGCCAGCCCGATCCCGTCGACCAAGACTCGGCTCTCAGCCGCCCAGGCCGGGCAGACCTCCAACGTGTGCTGGACCAAGTCTAGGTCGGATGCGCAATGGTGGCATCTCGCCGTCTCTTTACGTTTTATTCGACTCAGATACTCAAGTCGTGTGGTCGTCAGTCCACCTAGTGGGGGGGCGGTCTACTCCGCGTTGACCGGTACGTGGTCGCCACTCGAGCACCTTTCTACCCCAGCGGTAATCGGTTCGTCGAGCGATGTGGCCAGCCCATCTCCACTTCAACGTGCTAAGTTTCCGGGCTATGTCGGTCACGCCAGATCTCTTGCGTATCTCCGTATTGCGGATTTTGTCGCGCAGAGAGATTCCAAGCATAGCCCGTTCCATAGCACGCTGAGCCACCTTGAGCTTCGTCATGAGGCCAACATTCAGAGACCACGTCTCAGCTCCGTATGTCATCACTGGTAACACACATTGGTCATAGACCTTAGACTTCAGGCACTGTGGGATTTTGGACGAGAAGATTTCTCTTAGTTTACTCAAAATTTAGTAGTAACAAATAACAACATCAATTTACGCAACAAATAAATCTACTAGGCAATATTAGGTACCTTTTTTATGGGATAGGAGGGCTAACGAGCAGGCGTGTCACTTGATGGTAAGCAACCGACGCCGCCCATGGACACCAGCAACACATAGTGTTACTGTTTCGTTGCCGACCTTTAAGGGATAGGGGAAAGGAAAGGATGGGAAAAGGGGGGTGAGCCTCCGGGTACCTCTCTCACCGAACGAAACGCGGCAGGAGCCACTTTACGTCGATCTTCTGAGAGGTCGTGGTATTTCACCACTCGAGCCGGGCCATTCATGCAGCGAACTGCTTGGCTCTACCACTACAGAAATGCAGACTAATATTCAAGTCAAAGCGTGAAGTTATAAAAATAACAAAATATTTTAGACTGCTTCCTCTTTAATCGTAAATAACATTAAAATATGTTTACATTTTGATGTAGTGAGATTTGGATTTATTATCTTTACCTTCTTTCCCAGTCCAGTCATATAAAATTTTGAGCTGACATGAATGTGAAAAGGAAACAGAAATACAGAGTTGGAACTGACAACTGAAAAGCAATATTGAGTAAATTTATAAGATGCCTCTGTCATAATATAACGTCAAATGAAGAGGTGTCTTTTAAGTTAAACATAAAATCCATTACAAGTAAATTATAATTAACTATTTATTTATCGGGCCTATTCCTTTTTTATTAGCTTTTTATTAGCTTCACCTGTATGTATGTTTGTATGTTTGTAGGTTTGTTTGTAACCGACTTCTTTTTTAGTTTCCGCTAATTGCCACTAGATGGTGCGATTTGCGAACTATGAAAGTTCTAGACTAGAAAACCGAACTAAAAAATAGAAAATAAATTTTAATGAATTTAAATTAAGAAAATAGTGTTAAAAATTTCAATTAATATAAATTAAAAAAAGCGTGGGGTGCTTTTTAAGATATTATCGAAATGATAATCACTCTACTCATATCTGTCAATAAAATATTTATAACTATTGACACCATGCACCCCACGCTTTTTTGAACGATAGATGGTGCGATTTGTGAAGTATGAAAGTTCACAAATCGCAAATCGCACCCAGAATATAAGTATATAAGGGGACATACATCAGAAAGTGACTTTGTTTTATACTATATAATGATTTCTCCAATTCCTACAAAAACAAACTCTATCTGATGTAGTCAAATAAACTAAAAATATATTATCTCCTTCTAGGATGGACAAATAAATACTTCTTCATAATTTGTATAAAAAAAATCAAGAAGATGTCTTGTTCTTCGATTACATAATAATTCATCCATATTTACATAACATCAGCATTAACTTCAATCAAAAAAAACTTGTATCTTTTATTTTCCTCAAATTTGTTATTGTCCTAAAAATATTTCAAAGTGAAACTCAATCCGAATCTTCCTTGGTATAAGTGATTTTATTAGATCTAATTTCTCTGAATATGTGAAAGAGATCGCTTGTAGGAGCTATTGCACATTTACTGACCCAAGACTTGAGAGTTTTTGATATGTTATCACTCTTAATATTAACACTCAATTTTATATTCTTATTCAAAAGATTCTTGTCAAAAAACATCTTTGTAGTTTTAAATTTTAAATCAGTCAATAACGGAGGATTCGGTCCTAGTAAGGAGTCTACATAGTCCTCATCATATTTTCTGTTAGTATAGTCTATCCCATTTTTAGTGATAACAGGCACTGGATCATATTCGGGTATATCAGCCAGATGATCAGCTTTTGTATTCCACGAATTGTTTATTTGTAATAATGATTTTATATCGTGTCCGTATAAATTTGCGTTCGCATATTTTTTATAGCCCAAACTGTCCACACAAGCCTTCAACATTTCAGACCCATTAGTACTTGAGACTAATATTACTGGTTCAGTTATAGGAGTCACAATATAGAGTATTGAACTTTCTTTATGCTCAGAGATTAACTGAATGCTTAAATACATGAGATCGTCTAGCAGCATTGCCTGCACATCAGGTCTCATTCCCTTTTTATTTCTTCTTAGTGCCTGTGTTACTCTTCCAGGAAGTGCTCTCATTCCGACAGTCACTGACTCCTCTGTTGTCCTCTCGAAGAGACGAATTACATGCCACATGCGTGTTTGGGTAGCTATCACTGAAAAATGTTAATCATATATCAGTTTAATTTATTATAAAAGTCAGGTTGAATGACAATTACACAAATAGAATTACAAAACAGTTAATTATTTAACTAACCCACCCATATGTGTGATATAATATTTTATGACGGGCCTCGTGGCGCATTGTTAAAACTACCGGCTGCAACAATGAGGTCGGGGGTTCGATGTCGAGTAGTAATAGAATAAATTGTGCTAATATATTAATATATGAAAAAACTTACACTTCAAACGCAATTTAGCAACAATATCTTCAATTTCCTCTGCATTCAGAGACTTGGAGACATGCATACACAAAACTCGAGCGACACTGGATGGATGCATGGGTAAACGAGCATTACGGACACTTTTGGCCACTTCCCTCCATGGCACACCAAACTCTGGCAAAGCAGCCATACAGAAAACATCCAGTGACATCTTGCTTATTATTGATTGAAGTTCAAGCACTTCTGTAATAAAAAGTCTTATATAAATAACATGAAATTTAAAGAATCAATTGAACAAAATACCCCTAGTTACTAGATCAATAGAACAGAATCCTTTTAGTGTATTACAGATTTTAGCATAATCAATCAAATACAAAAGGGAGAGAAAGAAGAAAAAACTATTCAGAATTTAAAGACTCACTCAAGAATTTAAACAATATAGTCACATATATACAAATTATAGTTTCTTTATTACTCTTTTATTAAGGTATGTTGTTCGCCAGAACTATTGCTGTGTTAATTTATTTCTAGTGCAACAGAAATATTGTTAAAGTTTTTACTCAGGTAATCAAATTTAACTAAACAAATAAATTAGTGAAGAAAATTGTATAAAAGTTTATTAAAACAAATTTCTAAGATGCAATGTAATAAAATGGGAAAGCACTTACTATTTTTTCGAGTACTCTGCATGTTGAATTCCTTATCGTTCCACGTTTATTATTACAAATATTTGTTAAATTCCACCGCAAACATAAATAAATACAACCTTGCAGGTTAACAACAAGGTTATATTAACAACAATACAAAAATGTTGACAAAAATTTAAACCGACAACCGTTACTTATCTTACCTACAGTTGCAGTTGACTTTTTTAAGGGTTTTAATGACCTGGTAACTAAGACCTTTAAGTCAAGTCTTTTCTAAGATATTACACATTAAATATTTCATCGCAGTTGACACTTTTGACAGTAAGTTAGGGTTGCAAACATACTATTATATTTAAATATAACAATTAATTGACAACTGAAAATATCGATATTTACTGATATCCAACTTTTTTAAATTGTATATAATTTTTTCTATATAATAAAAACATTACGGCTTGTTTTATGGGAAAAGGGGACAAACGAGACTGTAGATCGACCGATGGAAAGTAACCACGTGCGCCCAACATTCGCAACACCAAGGCCGCACATGTGTAAATGTTTTTATTATTTTACCTGGCCTTAGGATTTTGTCGAGTTGTTATTAAAAAAATATCGCTATATCAATTTGGGTTTACTAGATCAATATAAAAATATTGACTAATGTTACAGTTAATCAATATGGATATTTTTAGTGTCCGACCGAAGATCTATTTTTGGCCGAAGCCGAAGCCGATTAAACGGCAATCTCCACAGTCTTCGGCCGAAGCCGAAGGTTATAAACTATTAGTAATTTTATAATTTTCTTCAATATTATCTATAGCTAAAGAAGTCTATCGACGTAAAGTGGCTCTTGCCGCTTTTTTCTCGGTGATAGAGGTATCCGCACTGAACTAAGTGCTGTCCGGTCCGTCAGTCACTCACTCTTTCGTAACAGTTCGTTTAATTCCGACGGTTTTCGGACTTTCGGCAGGACCTTCGGCTTCGGCCCTGAATTTGGCCAAGCCGCAGTTCTCGTCAAAGATAGATTTTTGGCCGAAGGTGTCCGAAGCCGAAGCTTCGGTCGGACACTAATATTTTTAGATATGTTATTGCATCCCTACAGTCGGTAACATTAAAAAAATGGCAGACAACAGTTTTTCCATAGATTTAAGAATAATATTAATTATTATTTTAGTCTATGGTTTTTTCCAATTCGTTGAGTAGGTATTTGCCAATTTAGACATTAAAGTCGGGTCATAGCCTAGGACTGTTGATATTTTTAAAAATATCGGATTTTCGATATATCGATATTTTTAAAAATATCAATATCGGGGTATGATATATCGAAAAAAATATCGATATTTCGATATATCGATATTTTGAAGTGAAACTTCTTAAACGACATGCAAACGTTAAACGCCCCGTTTGCTGCCGTTTTAAATTAATCGTATTTACTACAATGCTTTAAAATATTGTTTGTGAACAATTTTACCCAAATAAAAACGGTTACTCATCCAAGTGTTTACCACGCCCAACGTAGCTTAACTTTGTGATCGGTGAAGACCAGCGAGTCCAATATACTATGGGCGTTGGTTATAGAGGCAGTAAATTAACCAGTCAATATATTAACCATTTATTCTAACGTATCGCCATCTATGTCCATAAGCTAAAACTACTCTAAAGATTACCGATGTAGAATTGATTTCATTTCAGATGTAGTGACATCTATGGACGAAAGGTAGTAAATTAAGATCGTAAAAAACTATTTATTAAGATATCTTCTCTTTCATATACCATGTATTTAGTTTTCGGTATCGTTGTCAGTAAGGTCAATATTTGATTTTGGTGGTAGTAACTATACGACTGACTCATTATGATAGTTTCCTTCTGCATTTTTCGTGATTATTTTCTTAGTATTTATACTTACTCTGATGGATAGTTTTGCAAATGCATGATGGATTTCCTTTTCAAATGGGTTGCTAAATTTGTTGCATTTCCACATCTTTGATAACTTTTCACGACAAAGTGCAAAAAATACTACTTGAATATAATTTCTTAAAATACATGCATATAATAGATTTTTTTTTTGCCGCAGCTGCGTCCAGAAAACATATAAACGTAAATATTAACGTAAATTATATCGTTGTGATAGTTAACAGTGGCTTAACACATTCATTGACAATTGTTTCACTATGTATTTATGACATAACATAAGATAATTTAGGGAAATTAAAGTTATAGATACTAATCAATTATGTAGGTACATATAAAAATACATACTCCTAAAAATGCATGTACAGAAAATTCATATGTTACGTCTATTAATAGAAAGAGGGTGTTGTTCAAAGAGTTTTCCATAAGCCCTGCGGGCCCCTGTGAAAGTGTCTTTAAGCAAAAAAAAAACAATACGCGATACCTATAAACACTAATCAGTTATAATTTGATGCAAAATTTTTTCATTGCCAAGAATTAGCTTGAACTCGTAAAGGGGAGCTGTTTGTCATTGCTTATGGGATGACTTGATGATTGTTTATTAGTTTTTTAAATACAGTATATTAAGATTAGACTAGAATAGCTTTATTGTACGCAATTCTTATACATTACATTGAAGTAATTAGTACATAGTAAATGTCGATCAAGTACAAAAGGCGGTCTTATCGCATGCTGCGATCTCTTCCAGACAACCTTAAGTTTGCGATGACGATATAATTTATGTTATTGTGTCCAAAAAAAAAATATTTTCATAAAAATATCGAAAGTCGATATGTACATTTCAATATCGAACTATCGATATATCGTGAAAAAAAAATATCGGCGTTAAATATCGATATTTTTAAAGAAAAATTTTTCGATATATCGATATTTTATCAACAGTCCTATCATAGCCATTATCCAACATTTGACATTGACAACAATGACAATAAATATTTTTTGGTTTTGTTAGAACTGCACAATTTGCTTTACTTGTTTATTTTTTTTTCAATTATGATTACATATGTACTGTAGAATAATAATACAAGAAATTTCACTATTTGCTTTCGATTTTAAGCCATTCTAAACATAACAAATAGTTTTTGATGTAACAAACTGAACGTCGTTACCATGTTGCGTCGTCATATCGGAAGTTTCTTTATCTATTGAAAGCTGTTATGTAAAATCAATATGGATTTATTACTTGTGAAGAAATGCCATTGTAAATCCATAACCACGTTGTGATCAGTATTGGGCATTAGTCAGATAATTACTCCAAACCCTTAAAAAATTAAAGAAAAGATTAAAGTGAGAAAACCAAAAACTTTTTCAAATTTACATATTGTTATATATTTGCCACACTATTCTAGTTAGCTACTTCGATTAGCAAGTAGTAAGGAAGTGTTATTAAAGAAGATTTGATCGAAGGCGAATAGGACTTCATCATCATCATCATCATTAGCCTGTTGCAGTCCACTGCTGGACATAGGCCTCTCCCAATGTGCGCCACAACATCCGATTCTCTGCCTTCCGCATCCAGTCTTTACCAGCAGCCCTTCTGAGGTCGTCTGACCATCGGGCTGGTGGGCGTCCTACACTACGCTTACCAAGTCGCGGTCTCCACACCATGACCTTCTTGCTCCATCTACCATCGGTCCTTCGACAGATGTGACCAGCCCATTGCCACTTCAGCGAACTTATTCTGCGAGCTATGTCGGTGACTCCGGTTCTCTGTCGGATATACTCATTCCTGAGTCTATCTTTCAGAGATACTCCGAGCATAGCTCGCTCCATAGCTCGCTGAGCGACTTTAAATTTGTGGACTAGCCCCACCGTAAGTGTCCACGTTTCGGCACCGTAGGTCATTACTGGTAGGACGCACTGGTCAAAGACTTTGGTCTTCAGGCATTGCGGTATAGGCGAGCCGAAAACTCGACGCAGTTTGCCGAATGCGGCCCAACCCAGCTGAATCCTCCTGTCGGCTTCCTTCTCGAAGTTTCGTCTACCTAACTGGATTGTTTGGCCTAGGTAGACGTATTTGTTTACGACTTCGAGAATTGACCCATCGACATTTATCGGTCCGGGCACGACATGTTCGTTGAACATGACCTTGGTCTTGTCCAAGTTCATGCCCAGACCGACACGTCGAGAGGATTCGTCTAGGCTGCGCAGCATTCCGCTTAACTGTTCCAGCGACTCTGCCATTACAACGATGTCGTCGGCGAACCGAAGATGCGAGATGTACTCACCATTCACGTTGATACCCTGTCCAGTCCAGTCCAAGGTCTTAAAGACGTCCTCCAGAGCATTGGTGAAGAGTTTGGGAGAGATGACATCTCCCTGTCTTACACCTCGATTCAGCTCGATGGAGTTCGTCACTTGATCCTGGATCTGGACAGCCATCGTGGCGGTGTCATACAAGCATCTCAACACCTCGATATAGCGCCAGTCGATCCGACATCGCTGCAATGCATCCAGAACTGCCCAAGTTTCGATGGAGTCGAAGGCTTTTTCGTAGTCCACGAATGCCATACACAGCGGCTGATTGTACTCCTCGGTCTTCTGTACAATCTGCCGAACAGTATGGATGTGGTCCACGGTGCTAAAGCCTTTTCGAAACCCGGCCTGCTGCGGAGGCTGGAATTCGTCGAGTCTTGCAGCGAGACGATTCGTGACGACCCTCGAGAACAACTTGTAGATATGGCTCAGGAGTGAAATGGGTCTGTAATTCTTCAGTAAGGTCTTATCACCTTTTTATTAGCTTTTTATTAGCTTCACCTGTATGTATGTTTGTATGTTTGTAGGTTTATAGGTTTGTAGGTTTGTAGGTTTGTTTGTAACCGACTTCTTTTTTAGTTTCCGCTAATTGCCACTAGATGGTGCGATTTGTGAACTATGAAAGTTCTAGACTAGAAAACCGAACTAAAAAATAGAAAATAAATTTTAATGAATTTCAATTAAGAAAATAGTGTTAAAAATTTCAATTAATATAAATTAAAAAAAGCGTGGGGTGCTTTTTAAGATATTATCGAAATGATAATCACTCTACTCATATCTGTCAATAAAATATTTATAACTATTGACACCATGCACCCCACGCTTTTTTGAACGATAGATGGTGCGATTTGTGAACTATGAAAGTTCACAAATCGCACCATCTAGTGGCAATCAGCGGAAAGTTTATGTTATCAACTTGAAACGAGTTCCTTATATAAGTCACAGATGGCGCTATTCCTCAAATTCGAAACTAAAAAACGCGCTGTCATACAAAACCGAACTAAAAAATTTAAAATAAATAATAGTTTAAAAAAACTAAAAAACACGCTTTTTATTGAAAACCGAACTAAAAAATAGAAAAATAAAAAAAAATACTTTATTTTAAAAAAAGCGTGGGGTGCATGGTGTCAATAGTTATAAATATTTTATTGACAGATATGAGTAGAGTGATTATCATTTCGATAATATCTTAACAAGCACCCCACGCTTTTTTTAAAATAAAGTATTTTTTTTTATTTTTCTATTTTTTAGTTCGGTTTTCAATAAAAAGCGTGTTTTTTAGTTTTTTTAAACTATTATTTATTTGAAGAACAGCACCACCGCACTCCTGCTCCAAGCCTGTGGTGTTATGCCCTGGTGTATGACGGAATTAAAAAGACCTGCTAATTCCTTTAGTACCGGAGTTCCGCCGGATTTTAGAAGTTCTGTAGTAATTCCGTCATCACCGGGTGCCTTGTTGTTCTGAAGTTGCCCGAGAGCCGCCCTAATCTCGCTTTCTGCAATTTCGGGGATGTCCTCACTATAGTGACGCGTTAGCGGGGCTCTGTGGTCATCATCGCTATGTCCCGTCGGCTTGGTCATCCGTGTGGAATAAAGGAGCCCATAAAAAGATTCAATCTCTGCGAGAATCTCGGGCTTAGAGGTGACGACACGTCCATCCGCAGTTTTCAGCTTCGTCAGATGGGGCCTTCCAAGCTGCTGAGCGAACACTTTCGACCCTTTGTTGCGGTCGATCGCGTTCTCGATCGCTCGAGTATTCGACCGACGAAGGTCGCGCCGCATCAGCTTTCTAATTCGCTGGTTTAGGCTTTTCCATTCTGACGAAGACAGCTGATTGGATGGAGTTTCTCGCCTTTGCCTCATCAGCTCGAGCGTCTCAGCAGAGAGTTTGGACTCCTTTTTCTGCGATCTCGGGAACAACCTTTGAGACACTTCCCTCAGCGTGTTGACCACAGTGGCGGTCTTTTCGTCCACGTTGCCTGTGGTTTCCAGCAGGTCGAACCGATTTTGAAGTTCCATTTGGAACTTTTCGGTTTCGGCTATTTGGAGTGGCGTAGGTCGGAGAATAGACCTCATCTTCCGGGTCCTTTCAGCTTTCAGGTTAATATTTAGAGAGCCTCGAAGAAGTCGGTGATCACTTCCAGTATTGAACCTGTTGATCACAGAGACATCTCTAAATATATGCTTACTATCCGTAATGATAAAATCTATCTCGTTCCTTGTCACAAAATCCGGGCTTCACCAAGTCCACCTCCTGTGGAGACCCTTCTTGAAGAATGAGTTCATCAAGAAGAGCCCTTCAGACTCCAGGAAGTTGACCAGCATCTGGCCCCTGTGATTTCGGCACCCCAAGCCATATGGACCGATTTTCGTTTCGCCGCGTTCTTGTACTCCCACTTTGGCATTGAAGTCCCCCATAACAACGTTGTAGTGAGCCTTGGCGGTACCATGTATTGCTTTTGCAATATCCTCGTACATCGCCTCGGCTATTTCGTCAGAGTATGTCGAGGTCGGCGCATACACCTGTATTATCTTCAGGGTATACCTGTTGGTGAGTTTTAGTACAAGGTACGCTACCCTGGTCGACACACTACTGATCTCCACAACGCTGCTAACGAAGTCCTTGTGAACGAGGAAACCGACACCCCCCTGGGAGAGCTGGTCACCTTCCCGAAAATAGAATAAGTTGCCTGACTGTAGGGTTATCGTGTCCTCCCCCACTCGCCGGACCTCAGATAGCCCCAGAATATGCCAGTTCAAGCAACTCAGCTCTACCTCGAGTTCGGTGAGGTGTTGGTCCAGCCGAAGACTGCGTCCGTTATACGTGGCCACGCGTAGTTGTTTTTGACAGCCTGCCGTAACCCGGAGATTCTTAGCACCCCCTGTCCCACCGTTACCACGACCGCTGCCTTGGCCGGGAATAGTGGGACCACCGGGAACTGGGGGCCGTTGTATTCGTGCTCTTTTCATCGGGAGGTTTATGCCCATAGTCTCCACGCTGGGCAAACGTGTTGGAGACCGCAGGGGTGAACCTTTTAAAAATAGGGACGCTGCTGCCCGCCTCTACCAGAACATTTAGGTTCACCCATATTTTGGAATGGTTATCCCGCCATTCTTCGGTGTAGTGCTGTGTAAGCTTGTCAGCCATATGTTGTTCTTTCGCTCCCGACTGACTGAGAGCATATAGGACTATGATACGTTAAATGAGAATATAATTATTCTGTATGATGAAGTATTTAAGAAAATTCGGTAAAAATACAAATTCCTTTAGTTCAATTATATAGCAGAAATGAGCTATGATGTAATGGACAATTATTCCTTAAGGTACTGTTACACATGCTCTATAATAGCAGTTCTTATGCATGCTCTAACAGTGGTAGAGCCAAGCAGTTTGCTTCAAGGATGAGCCGGCTCGACCGGTGAAATTGTTGAAGTAGTACGTTGTGCAACCTATTTGTGTACTGTATTTGTTTTTCTAATGGTGGACTTTGTGGTTGCTAGGTTACTGTTGTTATTCTTTTATTTGTCAAGTATGTAAAAGATTCTGTTTAAGATGTTCTCGTCGAAATATATAGTACAGATATACAATTTCTCCATTGTAGTTTCATTAAATTAAATACTACAACAGGTTATGGGCCCAGATAACGCCAGTAATTAAAATGGAACTAAATAGAATTTGTATTCCGAAATTTGATGGTACAAATTGGGTGCCATGGAGGTACCGTATGACTGCATTATTGCAGGGCATGGACGCTCTCATGGATATTGTGACAGGGAAGCTATGTAAGCCTATGAAGCCTGCAGCTGCCAGTGGGAGTACTGTTGCAGCGGAAGCAGCTTTGGCTAACTTTAACAGGGAGGTGAGTGAGTATTTGAGAAAGGAAAGTACTGCACTGCTTCTAATAACCACAAACATTTCGGACGAGACATTAGATAAAGTATTGCGATTCTCAAAACCTAAAGAGGTGTGGGAAGAGCTGCACAGGCTTTATGATGGTGCAAATGAGAACCAGATCTATAGCATTTGTATGGAGTTCTTTAGATATAAAAAAGATGACAATGATAACATTGCAACACATGTATCGAAACTGAAAAATTTATGGCATAAACTGAATATTGAGATATTAAAAGAAAATGGTAAAAAGGAATTACCTGAAGTTCTTTTATTATGCAAGATATTGGATACTTTGCCAGAAGTTTATTTTTCATTCAAGTCGAGTTGGATGTTAATGGTTAAAGAATTGCGCAATATTGAGAACTTGACAAGTCAACTGTGTGCTCATGAGAGAGCGCTAATTAGTGCTAATGAAGCAACAGAAAATACCAACGGAGAAACCTTGGCGGCAGTATCCAAATTTCAGAAGAAGAAAAAAGAAATAAAGAACATGTCAAGTGGGTCAAAAAAAATGACAACTAAGAGTTACAAATGTTATTTATGTAATGAAGTTGGTCATTTTAAGAGAGATTGTCCAAAAGTAGAGAAGGAAAATGATAAAGGTTTTTGTAGTAGTATTACGCTGCATGAAATAAATAAAATTGAAGATAGTATGCCTGATAGTGAACACTGGTATGTGGATAATGGAGCCACCCATCATGTTACTATGCGGGATGATATTTTTGAAGATTTTACTCATTTTTCTATACCTCATACAGTGACTACGGCTGATGGTAAGAAGTTAAATGCCTTAGGAAAAGGATCGATACGCTTCAGTGCCAAAACCAGAGGACAATTCTTTTTGCGCGAAGTCTGGTTAGTTCCGAATATTACAAAGAATTTATTTTCGATTCTTGCTATACAGGATAAAAATCCGAAGAGCGTTTTCAAGTCACGCGTAACTTCGTGCATAATAGTGGTTGATGGTAAGGTTATGGTTACTGGAAAAAGAGAACGCTATGGTGGGCTATACAAACTGGAGTGCAGTGCAGTGCTACCTTGTGGTGGAACTGTGAATGTGCTGGATACACTGCAGCTCTATCATGAGAGGTTTGGCCATCAAGACAAAAGGCATGTGAAGAATATCATTGAGAAGGAGTTGAATTTGAAGACGAAACTTACAGGTGAACTTTGTGAAGGCTGTATATTCGCAAAGGCTCACAGACGTAAATTCGGAGCAAGAGAAAAAGCAACATCACCTGGTGAACGAATTCATTCGGATGTTTGCGGCCCTTTCCCGTCTTCATGTTCCAATAATAGATATTTTGTTCTTTTTAAAGATGAATTTACACGTTTTCGCTATGTATATTTTATGAAAGAAAAGTCGGAAGTACATAAGAAGCTACAACAAATGTTAGCTGAAGCAAAAACAGTGGGACATACGGTTAAGGAGTTTCTGAGCGATAACGGTGGAGAGTTTGACAATGAAAAAGTGAGGAATGAGTTGATTAAGCATGGTATTCATCACCGGTTTACTATGCCTTACACGCCAGAACAAAATGGTTGTAGTGAAAGAGACAATCGAACGATTGTTGAGTCAGCTCGTGCAATGATGCATGCTCACGAAGAATTGCCCGAAAAATTATGGGCTGAGTTGATAAAGACAGCTGTTTATATTTTAAATAGAACTGGTCCAACTCTGGTGGAAGATAAGAGTCCCTTTGAATTGTGGTTTAAAAAAAGGCCTCAAATTAAACATCTGAGAATCATAGGTTCAACCTGTTACGCGCATGTGCCTAAACCGCAAAGAAAAAAAATTGGACAAGAAGGCAAAGAAGTGTTTGCTAATTGGTTATGATGATGATGATGGTTACAGGCTTTGGGATAGAGTTTCAGGCACTCTTATTCGATCAAGAGATGTCTCTTTTGATGAAAGACCCATTAAGTCCACAATTGAAGGTGATGAAAATATCAACAGTAATAAAGTTGATGAATTAGAGATTTCTGTTCGGCAAGAGGATATCTCTAATGCTAAAGAAACTGATGAAGTTTCAGATGAGAATGAGTTTGAAGACGCTGAGTCGATTGATGAAGAATTGATTGAATCTGGGGGGAATGATAGCGATAACATAGAAGATCTCGCAAATGAAAGAGTATTGCGAGACAGGTCATTATTAAGACGTCCTGGGCGATTCAATAATTTCATAATGACAACAGCTGGCAGATCTATTCACAAAGGCACTACCTAGACCAAGACTCCAAAGTTTAATAATTGATATAGGTTTACAACGTGAGAAGGTGTTGAAGTAGTACGTTGTGCAACCTATTTGTGTACTGTATTTGTTTTTCTAATGGTGGACTTTGTGGTTGCTAGGTTACTGTTGTTATTCTTTTATTTGTCAAGTATGTAAAAGATTCTGTTTAAGATGTTCTCGTCGAAATATATAGTACAGATATACAATTCCTCCATTGTAGTTTCATTAAATTAAATACTACAACAGAAATACCACGACCTTCAGAAGATCGACGTAAAGTGGCTCATGCCGCGTTTCGTTCGGTGAGTGAGGTACCCGGAGCCCCCCCCCCCCTCATCCTTCTCTATTCCCTATCCCTTAAAGGTCGGCAACGCAACAGAGTAACACTAAATGTGTTGCTGGTGTCCATGGGCGGCGTGGGTTGCTTGCTATCCGGTAACACGCCTGCTCGTTTGCCCTCCTATCCCATCAAAAAATGCTCATTATAAGCATGCTTATGAACTGTTTACATTTGCTACCAATAAGTACGCAAGTTTTAAACATATTACTAGCATACTCTAGTAGGTAGGGCTGGATAGGTAAGCCCGTTCACACGCGCTAAAAGCACCCCCCTTCCACCCGCGCTGCAGAAAGAATGCTCATTAATCGCACGCCAATCGATTATTGAGCATGTTCGCAAACTAGCAAGCTCATTAATAGCAATGCTACCATCGAGCAGTTGTTCGATAGCAGCATGCTTTCGTGCTAATAAAGAGCATGTTTAAAGTACCATTAGGCTGTGTTCACTCACATTCTTAGATACACTATCACAACATCCCATATGGTCTAGTGGCTAGGATATCAGACTCTCACCAAAGAGGCTCGGGTTCGATTACCGGTGTCGGAATTCTTTTGACCACAGGGGTTAACCGAATCCTGGACCACCCCAACGCCGGAAAAAGGGCTACGCGAGGTTTTAGTGGGTAGTCCTAGGATCGGATTCTATTGTACTGTTTTGGGAGTCCCACACTACCCCCTGCCGTTCCCAGGCGGGGGTGTGCATAAAGCATTACCTCGTGTAAACCAAAAAACACTAACACAGTATCTAGTACGATGTTAATGGGTAAAAAACTGAAATTGTATTCAATGGTTTCATTTGTGGTTATCAAATCCTTCACTTGGATAATTATTAATTTCACAAACATACGAAATCCTGGGCAACAGGCTAGTACGTAATATACACCTTCAGAATATAAAAGTAACAACAAATTTATATTCCTTTAAGTAGGTACAAAGCGTCCCAAGTTTCATAACAAGTTAATGTTATCATGTGAATTTTTCTTCTTATGTTTATTATACCTACATATCAGTTATTTCCCGCGACCTCGTTTCCGTTTTATTTATAATATGTATGAATTATTTTTGTGCCTGGTATTCCTCCATTGGCTCCAACTACACTACATGGCTTTGCAAGCGTTTTACCATCTATAGATATTGCTTAAATTGTAACGTAAAAAACTTTACCTAAATATAATTACTTAACATACTCATACTATATCAGTTAAGTAGGGGAGAGTGGGTAATAGTGAATTATTTTTTTAAAGAACTATTACTCCGAAGCGTAAGATAAAATTATCTTTGATGGCATCTTTGAAAGTCATTCATAAAGTGAATATCTAATGTGTAAAGTAGGTAAAAGTCATTTAATGCCGGGTAATATACCAATTTACAAGTTACAGGCACAAAAATGAGAAATGATTCACTGTGACCCGGGAATGGCTCACTTTGGATCACTCAATAGCTCACCGTGATGGACGAGAGTATTGATACAAAGGCAAAAGAAACATTAACATAAGATAAATATTTTCTTGCATCCACCTCTTTCATGATCTAACATTTTGATCCATATGTGACGACAGGTTTGATATTGGTTTTGTATATTTTAACCTAGAGAGGCAATTGAGAGTCACAGATAGTTCCGATTATCTGTCACTATCCGTCTGACGTTAATTCTATGGAATATGTCACAGTCAATATCATCATCGCTCTGCTCTTAGATCCCAGGTATTTAATGTAATAGCAAGCCGGCAATAACAGACCGTCCAGTGCTATAGAAGCAAAACTGGAGAGACTGCCATAATCGCAGAACAAGTATTCTGATTTGGTTCTACTGATTAGTAAGCCAGCACTCTCCAGTCTCTGCTTCCATTTCACCAGCCTGGTCTGTATATCATACCTGTATTCACCAACGACCACGATGCCATGTGCAATGAGCATTCGCCAGGGTGCCTCTTCCTGTATATCTAACGTCAAAGCATCCATGCCAACAGCCAACCGGACATAGGTACAAGGTGTTTTGCACATTGCACAAATTAGTTTCACATACTTCTCGGGTAGAACTTTCTTTCTTAGGGCCCACCACAAAACCTTTCGTGGCACACCGGCGGTTGCGCAGCAACGCTTTTCCTCCTAGCAACGGCTCTCAGTTTTTATCCCTCTTATATAAGTTAAGAGTGTTACTCATCTGTTCTTCAGTATGACATCCGATACTAGTAAGTAAAAAAGTCTTAGCTTTACAGATAACAATGGATAAACTGATTCACTGTGACCCATTGGCCATTTTCGAAAAAGAATTTTAACCTAAAAAGAAACTATCCGTCTTGAGGACAAATCAATATGCACTATAATGGCTCTAAGATACGATAAATGTAAAGCAATACCATCCACATTTCCTATTCATTTGGAATTCAAAATTTCGTAAAAATATAGATTAGGTACTTATATAGGGTCCGAAATGAAGCAGTTCTCACTTCAATACGTCGCCGACAACTAATATACACGCACACGGGTATAGACGAGCGTTCATTACAGGTTTGTTTGTGTGCTTGAGATCAACACTTTATTGTTAATTATCCACTATCACCCGCGATCCACTGTTACCCACTCTACCCTACCTACCCAAATAAAAAATCGCTTCTAAACACTTGGTCATACATTGACTATTAATTATTTTAACAGCGGATTATTATCGCTGAAACATAGATTTAAATATACATACAAGCTTGTATTTTGATATTACAAACAGATACACAATACATTTAATTGTTACATATTGACAAATCTCGAATATTATACAGAAAGTTGACTCAGATCTTTTCATCATTCATAAGTTTAATGTTACGGAGACGGCTTCGTTTCTTTGAGGCTTTATTTTGAACTTTGCGGTGTAGCTACTTATGTGTTTCTTTAATATAAGAATCCTTTCAAACTCTTTGTTAAGATGCTATTTGTACCCAAATAGAGGTTGGTATAAAATATGAGCAAACGACACACACAGGTTCATAAAATGACATTCTTCGATCTACCTTCTTGCTGCGACACGTCAGCGCGATCACAATTGGCGGGAATTGATTTTCAGTTTCCATTGATTGCTAATAGATACGTAATAGCCCAGCAAATGTTCCTATAAAAGATACTGACCATTCGGTATGGAGGAAAGTATGTCACTCCTCGACTACTATGCTTATCAGTTTTACTATGTACCTATATCTGCATAGTCATTTTATCTATCTTCCATTATTTCCGCACAGGTCGATCATTCTCTATAAAATATATCACTAGATAATATTATATGCAGTTTGTTAAAAGACTTTGCATTCTCACACGGATCAGCGTACCAGCTATCTACTAGTATCTATTCAGTGTCAGAAAATTTGTTCTCATTTTTCACTACAGCAGGTTTCAATCTGGCTTTTGAGCTATATTATAAGCGTATACCTATTTGGCAAAGTAGCGATTGTTTGCCAACAGTGAAAATCGTTTCGGTAATCAGGCATATTGAAAATCCAAGGAACAGAAAAAGGGCGGAGTTCATTTGCATTCCAATTTGATTTTGCATTTTTAGGTCATTTTTTTCTTTCTGAGTCACATTTCTCTCTGCCACATTTCAATTTACCTAAACAAAGTCGCAAAGAATCCATCTCAAAGTTTTACCACTCAAGATTCAATTTTTGTTATTTGGATTTGACATAAGCTTTAGAATATCACAATGCATACGTTAAGGAATGTATTTCTTCTCCGCCAGTAGAAAGGTTTTATATAGGTATGGTTAGGAATATACCAAATTATATGGTCTACCCATAAATAAACCATGCATAATAAACTCATAAATGATTTGAATTACCTATATCCACTCCAAAGTGGGCATGTAAAACATATCCTTTTAAATTTATTGGTAGTATTGGTATTTTTATTTTTCTCTTCATTACGTTAATACATTATCCTCGAGATAGTGATGTCCTTTTTATTTTCGTCCAACAAAAGGATTATAATAGATAGGGCTTGATTGTCCATCGATCCACTTTCACAAAATGAAAGCATTATCTATACAAATCGTACAATGGCGGGATGAGGTTTAAGAATACCAACACAATAGATTTGCGATATATCATGTTTATCTTACTGTCGTAGATTTCGCGATATTAAGATAATAAGATTTTGTTATCCATCTGTAAAATGTTTTCGAAGAAGGTTTTATTCCATTAATTTTTTTTTAAATATTTTTCCATACAATTAGGACAGGCGATATCGTTCTATTTTTGAATTCAATATCAATTCACGACGAAGTACAAATAAGGACAGAGTTCTTTTATAAAAACGCGTCATTCATATTGAACTGCTTTGCTCTTCAGATCAATTGAAATTTATGAAATATATTAATATCTATTTATAAGAATTAGATATTAAGAAATAGGAAATTTATTTAATGGACGAGTAGGTGTATCTACTCGTCTATAAAAGAAAATAACATAACATAATATAACTTCACGCCTTTGTTACCCAAAGGTGTAGGCAGCGGCTGTTAAGCCTCGTCTCGCCGTTATGTTTACATCCCAAATGGAATAGGTGGTGAACCTATTGCCATACCGGGCACAAAGTTTTTTTTTCGTTTTCGGAAAGTCATTGGTGTGAGCCAGTGTCACAATTCGAACCCGGACCTCCGGATCAGAAGCCGTATGCTCGACCACTGCGCCATTGAAATAACAATTAACAGAAGTTGTGATTTACAAACAAAAATTCCTCTTCCCTTGGGAACTCCGAAAAAATATATCTACTGTCCCACGAGAGCCTATATTTCAAGACCCTATATTTTCAGCAAGACAAAGAAACACAAAACCCTCAGATATTTATTGCGTGATTGAATAAATTTCAATTCACGAAATTATTCAATTTTCGCGAAAATATTGTGTTCTCGAGGAAAATTACAATTGATTTGTTAGTCGGAAAGAAAAGTTTATTTGACAGTCGATACAATAAAGCTTTTTTCCATTCAGCATATTAGGTAATCGAATAATGTAAAGAGACTGTGTAACTCTAAAGTCTAACATAACATAACATCACGCCTTTTTCTACCCGAAGGTATAGGCAGCGGCAGTTAAGCCTCGTCTCGCCGTTATGTCAATGTTCCAAATGGAATAGGTGTTGACTAGGATGGGAAAAGGATGGTGTGAGAGTGAGTCCTTCGGAAACATATCTCACTGAACAAAACGTGGCACTGTGGCACGATATGCTGAGAAGCCATGATATTTCATCAGTCGAGCCGCCCTATTTATGCAGTGAACTGCGTCGCCCTACCACTGCAAAAAGTCAAAATCAAAATCAAGGATAAAGTTAAAGTCAAAGAAGCCTTATTTTCATAGGTCTTCGAAGACACTTAAAAAGTCATGGAATACAGAACAGCGTTGAACAAGAAAATATGGATGCAATCGCCCGAGTGACTCAATTTCGAATTTAAGGGCTATTATAAGAAGAACCGGGCAAGAAACTCATGTGCATAATAATCCTTTCAAACCATGTAGGTATAATAATAATATCACTACTGAAAACATTGCAGTATGCACGCGCATAAAATGTATAGCAGTCCGAATACAAAACAATCAAATTTTTAACAGAGGTAGAGTCTTGCAGTTCGCTGCATGGGCCAGCTCGAGCGGTGAAATACCAAGTCCTCTCGGGATATCGGCGTGAAGTGGCTCCTGCCGCCTTTCGTTGGGTGAGAGAGGTATCCGGTGGCTCGATCCCCTTTTCCCATCCTTTCCCCCCCTACTCCCTTAGAGGAAGGCAACGCACCACGGTGTTCATGGGCGGTGAGTAGTTGCTTACCATCAGGTCACCCACTTGTTCGTTTACCCTCCTATCCCAAAAAAGAAAACAATCAATGTTAAGACCTAACCAAAGAAAAATATTGATGACTGACATCATTAAGCCTTTTGTAAGATCTACAGGTACCGCCATTACATTTCAGCGAGTCGAAGCATAATTGCCACTGCATGCCCTCACCTTCGAGTGTAAATGAGGTGCGTTATAAATATAAATTACACTAATTGCTATTTATTTTTATAGATAAATCACATACTGCCTTAAATAATGAGTAAAAGATTTTTGAATGGCTCCCATTCTATATAATAAATTGACTAAATGTTGGAAAGAGCTGAACAGGACAACTGTGAAAACACCAGTGATAATGAACTGTAAAAATATTAGTGATTAAAAAAGTATGTAATAGTGTGACAAATTATTTTAATGACATCGAAATATGAACATTGAAATGACATATTTACTTCTTAGATTTTCGCGGATCACATTCTTAACATTAAAAATAGCTTCTGAACGACTGCCATCTTTTTTTTCATTGCTCGTGAAAATGATCTCTGTAAAGAGTTCGAAACGTCGAGAAATAAATAGAATATAAGCTCTAAATAAACGCGATATAATCCATAAAAATTTGTTTTAATCTTATTGAAATGACATTTGTCAAATGTGACTATTTTATATTCT
The DNA here is from genome assembly GCA_905147225.2 of Euproctis similis. Taxonomy (NCBI): domain Eukaryota; kingdom Metazoa; phylum Arthropoda; class Insecta; order Lepidoptera; family Erebidae; genus Euproctis; species Euproctis similis. The sequence continues at coordinate 8,952,128 of LR990119.1, forward strand.
TTACTTTTATTTTATAATTAACAAGTTGACTCAGCGAACTTTGTTTCGCCTTAGACTTACCTAATGAATTAGTAAATTTTGAATATTATTATTTTTTCATTTTACATAAATTATAGATACGCCGTTGACATCTAATAAAAGAAATACATAAAATACTTATACTATGTAATGATGGCAATTTGCGTACCAAATGTATATGGGACATTTTTAATTTTTAATATCAGCTATAATTGATTAAACCTGCATTCTGTGAAAAAAAAATTTATTTGTTCATTTGTAACTAATATCGTCATCACAGAATTAGAAAAATAAGTTTAAACGTGCCATTTAGTTGGTAGATACATAGATTTAGCATAGACTATAATAGATGGCACATGTCAACAAAAATGTACTAATATTCATCACTGACAGCGCAACCGCGTATAATAGATTTTCAGGATATTTACATTTCAACACATGAACATTAACTATGTAAAAGTTGACACTTTGAAGCGCTTTTTACGCACATTTTTTTTTTATGGAACAGGAGGGCAACAAGCTGGCGTGTCACATGATGGTAAGCAACCAACGCCACCCATGGACACCAGTAACACATTATGTGTTACTGTTGCGTTGCCGACCTTTAAGGGATAGGGGATAGGAAAGGAAAGGATGGGGAAGGGGGGTGGGCCTCCGGGTACCTCTCTCACCGAACGAAACGCGGCATGAGACACTTTACGTCGGTCTTCTGAGAGGTTGTGGTCTTTCACCGGTCGAGCCGGCCCATTCATGCAGCGAACTGCTTGGCTCTACCACTGTTAAATATTAATAAGTCACTCACATATCAACACCCCATTTTTGGTCTCGTTGTTTGGGTGACTATTGCCGATCTATTATTCTTATATCTATGGGTAGATAGGTATCTATGGTATAATGTTCTAAATATATTTGAATCCCGTCAAAGCTTACCTAGGCCTAGTTAAAAGTTAAAACGATGCCGACCTCAATAAAGAGGTATTAAATACCTACCTATTTCACTAAGACGAGACCTTTTGATCAAAATGGTCTACTTTAAAAGACCTTGTGTCCGTGCAATCATTACCGGCGCGTAGATTTAAAATCTGTATTGTTTTCACTTGCTTACCGCAGAAAGTGGGTTATGTTTTTCATTTGTGTGTGAATCTGTGCATGTATAGATACAGTAGTGTCCATGATGGATTTTTCCAGAAATGTCAGGATAACAAAGATAATTTATTATTTAGCCAAATATATTGTATCATTTTAGTTCATTTCATTTTATCTAAATGTATGAAATAACTGTAATATGGCTTAAAGGTAGGAAGCAAATCTTAGAAAATCGACTTCAAATGGCTCATGCCGCGTTTCGTTCAGTGAAAGAGGTATCCGAAGACCAACTACCTTTCTCTTCCTTATAAAGGCCAACAGCACAACGCCCATGGACATCTGAAATATGTCGAATGGGTAACAGCTAACAGCCCATTTACAGATCATAGAAAATTATTTCATAATCTTTGTGTAGCTCCACTGCATAGATGCTGCACCACAGAAGCTGTTGTGTTTACTCTTACTGAAATCCAATTCTATTTACATAATATTTACTACCAAGTTGAGGTATTATTTATTCCAGCTACTACTTCAACAACAGCTGTAATAATAATATGTGAGGTTAAAAAGATTTAGTAAAATATTAAAAATTAACATATAAGTCTCTTGTCTACAATATATAAGGACTCCACAAATACTTTCCAAATGATCATTTGACCGAGTGTTTTGGTGTTTCTTGAAGATCTTTTTTTTACGCGAGGCAATGCTTTATGCACACCCCCGCCTAGGAATGGCAGGGGGTAGTGTGGGACTCCCAAAGCAGCGCTGCAATCCGATCCTAGGGCTACCCACTAAAACTCCGCGGTGACCTTCCTCCGGCGTTGGGGTGGTTCAGGATTCGGATAACCCCTCTGGTCCACCCCGCCGTCACCCCACCCCTCCCTGTAACGAGGGGAGCACGCGGCCGGCGGCACGCTTCAAGGGTCATCGAGGACCGTCGCCGCCTCGTATGAAATGGTACGGTATGATTAGTTATTTAATATATTTCCGTAAGCATATTAATAGCATACTAATTACCACGTTGAGCAGTACACATTATTAATATAATGAGTTTTATTACCAAAAATGGTTCTCGAATACTCTAAGGAGGGCGCCACTGTGTTCACTATTCGATTGTATTATTTATAAGCTAATGATAAAGAAAACATCATCGTAATGCGATACATTTTCCAAACTTTTGATTGCCAAGTATCGTATAACCTAACACAATATCTGCGCTGCAAAAGTTTTAAGTAAACTTGATAAGTAACAATTGATTACTTATGTTTTCATACAAACCATTTTTCGTATTACATTATAACATTAAAACAACTTTTTATGGATTATATCAGGTTTATTTAGAACTTAATTTTTATTTATTTCCCGACGTTTCGAACTCTTTACAGAGATCATTTTCACGAGTGAGAGTGAAAGTTTTCTCGTGAAAATGATCTCTGTAAAGAGTTCGAGAGATGTATAATAAATAAAGTAGCTATTTGAAGAGATTAAAATATATATTATTCTCAGTTGATAAATATTTTCGTAATGTAATATACTAAAGTTTCTTTTTCATAAGATCGATAACTCAACTCAAACTCAAAATATCTTTATTCCTTAGACTTTACAGAGTGCTTAGAATCGTCATACAAAACTACAAGCTGAAATACGCGGAGCTTAGATTCCTTTTCATCACACTATGTTGAATGTGAAAGCGAATCTAAGTGCCAGTTCCGGCGTCAAGGCTTCTTGAGAAGAACTGGCAAGAAACTCAAGGCCGACTCTTTTCAATTTCCAGTTTAACAAATTATAATAATTACAATCAACACAACACAAAAGGAGCAGTTCAGTTAGAGATTTTATGGAGCCTAGTAGTGGGCACAGCGTTTGTTTTTATTTCTTAAATTTAGCTTATGAATATCGCAGTTTTTCTTAAATTTGGTTTTATATTTATGAACATAAATAAGATTTTCATAAATATATTGCGAATAAAATGTCATAATTCTTATCTCTTTAAATTTATTTCTTAGTGTATCCCTGGGACTCATCATATAGATAGCACGAACGGCTCGTTTCTGGAGCACAAAAACCGAATCTGCATCCGCGGCACTACCCCAAAGCAATAAGCCGTACGACATAATGCTGTGGAAATAGCTAAAATAAACTAAACGCGCAGTATCAACATCGGCCAATTGACGTATTTTCCTTACAGCGTTAGCTGCCGAACTTAGTCTACCTGACAACGTTTCTATATGTGGGCCCCATTGTAATTTAGAATCTAATGTTATACCAAGGAAGACAACCTTATTGACCAATTCCAATCTCTCATTGTCCATCACCACACTGGTTTTTACATGAATGGTTGTTTTACATGAAACTGGTTTTTAAATGATTTTCATGAATATATTTTTATTTGATGCTAGAATTATTCTTTGGCATCAAGAGGATATTTTTCAAGCACTCTCTTCATTGCAATCTGAATGCCGGCTAGTTGCTCTTAAAATATATCAAGATTATACTTGTTTGTTAAAAAATAAATAAACAACAAGATGTTTTTTCCAATACTTGTTTACCCAACTTATCTATCTTCAAGCCAAGGCCCTTGAGGTGTAGAAAGAGAAAGTAGTGCACCATGAGGCTCATCATTACGCACCTCATTAGCTACTTCGATTTTCATAAGGCTTTTGACATGATTTTCCGCGAGGACACATTAAATTTGATTATGAAAAGTGTTACGCAGTTGTCTTTCCGCTTTTGCATTGTATGTCCGCTTAGTCGTTATTTCAAAGTCAATTTATCAAATCGTCTTCTTCTTTTGCAGTTATGGCCCGTATCCCCAAAGATACGATCTTGCCAATGGCTTATCAAATCTTAATAAAAAGGAATTTTGTCTCAGTTTGATGTGTCAATGTCATACTTTTTAAAATATATATAAACTGTTAATAGAAAATAATTTCATTTCCAAACAGGTTTATTTGATTTCTAGATATTTTGTGGAGTGACGCGTAAAAAAGGTCTGATTACGGCTTAATGTCCTGAGGCGCAAAACAACCTAAGCAATTTTGCCATGTAGTTATTTTGTATAACCAAAACTCTGCGGTAATTTAACATTGTTTATACCTTTATGCCACGTTTTTCGCGATGGTAACAATATTTGTTTAGGCTCACAAATTAATCGTGGAATATCATCACAGTTGTGTATATTTAATATTTGCTGTTACTAATCATAAAACATATTCGGTAACTTGTGGTAAACTTGGCAAATAAGTTAACAATGAACATTCATCATAGTAAATTTTAATTTTAACATCTCCGGGTCTGGTGATCGAGCACCCTGCTTCTGAATCAGGCAGTCCACTGTTCGAATTCTGGTACACACCAAATACTTTTCTGCATTCCTTTCGGAAGTTACGAGTGATAAGTATAGATGAAATGACATTAAGCCTGATGTATGACTATAGGTAGGTACACTTGGTCCATATAGTGTAAGCAGCTTCTACCTTTTGGTAGAAGTAACGATGGTACAAAAAAACGATTATATTAGCAATAATTTCCCAGGTCTTGTTGTAGGTACCTTGATATCATTATTTACTGCTTGGCAGAAGATGGGGTAGTCGATACTCACCCGCAAAAATGCCCCAGTATAAATGCTTTTATTGTGTGTGTTGGGGCCATTTTTGAAGTATAAAAAGCATAAATGTAAAGGGGGGGGGGGCTTTTAGGCGATCAATAACATTAATATAAACCTTAGGATTTGAAAATTGGAAGATGTCTACGACCATAGATACCTAATTAAAAAGAAAATACATCATAATTTTCCTGCCCTTTTCCCACTCTAAGTGGGGTCGGCACAACATGTTCTTCCTGGCCCTCCTCTACTAATGTGCCCATCCACAGTCATTTCCATCGCTCTCCTTGTGACATGACTTTCGTCCCTTCTCATAATGTGTCCATACCACGCCAATCTACCACTTCTAATTTTTTCTGTAATTGGTGCTACTTTCATGCTTCCTCTTACATACTCATTTCTTATTCTATCCAATTTTGTCACACCATAGATCCATCTTAACATACGTATTTCTGTTGCATGTACTCTCCTTTCATCCACTTCTTTCATTGGCCAGCATTCAGATCCATACAGTACGACAGGTCTGACAATCGATTTGTATATTTTCCCCTTTAATTTGTCCGTGGGTCGCATCCTGTTCCTGATACCTGTCGCCATTTCATCCATCCCGCATTCATTCTGTTATTCACATCCCGGTCAATATTGCCGTCGCTTTGAATAAGCGAACCAAGGTATTTAAAGTTCGACGTAACTTTGAGGCTTTTCCCGTCCGAAAATATTGAGGAAAAGCCAGAGGAGCCACCAAAGTCACAAAATAGGTGCTCAGTTTTATCGTGGCTGATCTTAAAACCGTCTCTCTCTAGCTTCTCCTGCCATCTTTTCAGCCTATGTTCTACCTCGGCCCTTCCTCTTCTACCAGAACAATGTCGTCAGCAAAGAGCATGCACCAGGGTGCGTTCTCCTGAATGTCCGATGTAAGAGCATCCATCATCAGGAGAAACAAGTAAGGGCTTAAAACTGACCCCTGGTGCAAGCCCACCTCCACACTGAACTGGTCGGTGACACCGGCTACGGACCGGACACTCGTATACGCTCCTGCATACATCGCCTGTACAAGCCTAACATACTTCCCAGGCACTCCGTTTTCTTGTAAACAATAATATACATATAAACAACAATAATATATAAAATATAATATTTCTTTTAAACATAAACAATAATAATAAACCAAAAAGAATTACAAAATTTTCGAGGAGAATTTAATTTTGTAAGGATTAGATTTTTTTTTAATATTCTTGAAGCAAGATATTTTAATTATGTTACGATCATTTACACCTTTCATTTAAGTAAACGCACGCGCTCTTACAAGGCTCTAGGCGTTTTCCCAGAACGTAAAATTATGTGTGTTCATGGAACAACTACATTGATAGTGACATTATGATCAGAAAAATTAAAAAAGTCTAAGCCAATTATGTCGGACCGACAGGCAGCTCTCAAAAAAAACCAAATGAATTTAACTTATTTAATAAAAATTAAAAGAAATTACAAAAACTAATTACTAGCTAACATGACAATTGTTCGATGGTTGTAACAAGAGTAATTATATAAAATAATTTTATTGATTAACGAAGCCGCCGTCCGGTGTCGAGTGGAAGGCACGAGGCTTGAGTCAGCAAATTAATCCAGGTCGATCGGCTGATGCAATGTTCAATAGTTATTGCACTATTTTAATATAATTTATGATGTGCAATTTCTGTGTATGAATATATCTTAACATCTCCCTCCCGAAGATCAGCGACTACTGTCGGATGCTTTCGAAAGTATCGCTGAGAATGTGGTTTGCGATGCAGCAGGGTGATTTTGTACTTCAGCGTATGTGCAGTTATCCTTGTTCTGATCAGTTGAATGTTTCTTGAATAATTTACGCAGAATGAGGCCAAATACCAGTGCAGATGTACTGAATAGTATAATGTACAGCGGTATAATTAGGTAGTACACGCTTTGAATATCGGTTTTGTTCAATGTTGCAGGGGGTTCGATTGATATCTGTTTAGTACTGCTTTGAAGACTATTGAGGTCAACGGAGTGCAGTATTAATCTTTTTCCATCTGGAATTTCCGTAACATTGTTTCGAGGCAGGGTCATAATCTTCAGTGCTTGTCCTTTTATATGGTCATCTCGGTTGGTTAATGTTAACTTCGGGCTCTGTAGGGTACATCCTTTTGGAATTGTGACCAGGAAACTTCCGTGTATGATAGTATAGTGGTCTTGTGTGCAGGACAGGCGAACTTTGGTCGGCGTCGGAAAATTTATTGTGTAATGTTGATCGTCTAGAGTTTCAACTGCTTCTGTCGTTAGTCTTACTGTCGTGAATAGGCAAGATTTATGAATAAGCTGCGTGGTGATAAGTTGGTATATACAATCCTCTTCGTTGCTGTGGTGATAATTTAGATTGTTCTCACACAGATAGTATAAGCCTGACTTCGGGCATTCAGCCTCTATGTACATAAAATCTTTGTCATGAATTGCCAAAAATGGATAGGATGGGATAATTATTTTACTGTCATTATTGGGAACAGTGGATAATTTGTAGAAATTATAAGTTGAAGGAAAAATTACTGGAATCTTGAAAACTATTACAAGATTGTCATTGTTATAGTAATAACCTAACTTAATAATATCAAAATAATCTCTAAAGCTAGAATTTAATATATGGTCGTTACCATATAGCAAATTTAATTGTTTTATTAAATCTTTAAATATATCTATTCTAAATATTTGCAAATGTATACTTTTAGCACGTATAAAGGCTAAAAGATTTTGCAATTTTAATATTTCGTCGGAGAGACATTCTACATTAGCGGCTAATATAATTATATACTGAGCTAAATGAGTGTATTTAATGAAATCGGACTCGTGAAACATATCTCCGGACATTATGTCGTTAATAGTGGTTTCAATTTTCTTTTGATTCAAAGTTATATTGTGAAGAATTTCAGCATTCTGAGACATCCAATTTTTATTTAAACTAATTCGGTTATTAACTTGTGTGACCAAATTTTCGTTATTTTTTTCTAACTCTTTTATAGCGTTATCAAAACGAATAGCGTCAGTATAATCTAAGTTCCCTGAAATGCTTTTAATACCGGAGCCTAAGGCGTCAAATAAAGCTCTTTTATTGCGACTTAATTGAAATAGATTTAATTGATCATATAGCCTATTAATTTTTTCACGTAAAAACTCAATATGGGGTTGAAATAATGATATGGTTTTATTATGGAACTGGGGTGAAATATTATTCAATTGTTCTTCGACAGTGCTAAGATTAACATAAATGGTATTTAAATTAATTGGTTGTAGAAAAGAATGATAATGTGAAATAATTTTACTATGTCCTAGGTTAAAAGGTAATATGCCTGGTCCGTCATCCAAGCTGTTCAGCGTTATTTCCCGTGCTCGGCCCAGGGCCAGGATCAGGGGGAGAATCCTGTAACAAACGGGCGCTGTTAGGGACTCTTTTGAGTCGTGATTTGGCAACAGGTCCACGCTTCTTTTTAGTGTAAATGTGAATCGGAAGGTCTGCTAGCACAGTGTCTTGTATGAATCTTGAGGCTAACTTTTGTCTACTAGCTATAGGGTTCCGTATAAAAATTTGTTGGTTTGGTAAATATTCTTGTTCAGGCTCCCTATCTTTATTAATATTTTCGGTTATTCGTGTACGATCGTGAAGAGAAGAGTCATTAATCATTTTATAAACTTGTTGCATTTTATTTTTAAGGTCTTGTATGTATTGCTGTAGAACATTTTCTGATAAATTTATATCTAACGGATCTCGGGGGTCTAGGTGACCTCTAATTATATCTAAGGGCCTAATTTTAGTGAAACTGTGTATTGAACTATTATATCCCAGTATTGCATAAGGCATCAAATTCACAACTGATTCGTTACGATGTTGATATTTTAAAACGCGAAGGTGTTCGAGTAAAGTCGAGTGTAACCTTTCTACCATGCCGTTTTCGCTAGGGGTGTAAGCTAATATTTTATGGTGTTGTATTTTGTGTAAATTAATAAATTCTAAAAATAACTGGTTCGTGAATTCAGGACCTCTATCTGTTACAACTGTAAAAGGAATGCCGTGATGGGTGCTAAAAATCAAAAGTGCTTGTACAACGCTAATTGCGGTTGAATCTCGAAGATGGTAGGCTTGAGCATATTTAGAGAAAGCATCAATTATTGTGAGATATTTTTGGGTCTCTACACTAAATAAATCTAAGTGGACAATTTCAAAAGGTCTGGTTGGAGGTGGTACTATGTGGAACTTCTGTTTAATGGGATTCCTGTCATATTTGACTTGACCACATACATTACATTCATTTATGTATTTTGTTATATGCTCTTTCATTCAAGATAAGTAACACTCGTTTATGCCTCTGTGGTTAGTTTTACCTTCATGATAATTCCTAATAATTTCCTGTTGTTTTAGATAGTCTTTTACATTATTTAATTCTACTTTGGTTAAAACAATATCCATAGCAGAGTTCTGAAATTTATTTTGGATTATTGGTATTATATCATACATTGCTAATGGAGGGTTAATCAGTAAACCTGTCTTAACTTTCGGGTTGACATATTCTCTAATGGCATTTATGACATCTTCTTCTAGGTTTAATTTTGAAATCTGAATCTGTGTACGAGTATGTGACTCGAAGGGCTTGGAAACTGTGGGACGGTTTTTTATATCATCGACTATTATAAAGACAATCTGTTTGTGATATTTATTAAGAGGATAGTCGGTTATAGGTATTTCTAATATAGGGTTCTCAGCGTCTGTATATATGGTATCTGTATTCGAATTTTGTGCCAATGATTGGGGATTTTCGGAAGCGTTACCTTTAAGAGAATCAGCTTCTTCATTATGTAATTCTATACGTGATAATGCATCTGCGTTTGTGTTGTGTTTCCCCTGTTTATATTCGACAGTGAAGTTGAATTCACTTAATTTAAGTCGCCATCTTGTTAAACGTGAATTTGGCTCTTTTAAATTCATGACCCATTGCAGAGGTCTGTGGTCGGTTATTATTTTGAATTTACGACCAAATAAATAAGGGCGGAAATATTTTGTACCCCACACAATTGCAAGTAATTCTTTTTCAATTGTACTGTAATTAATTTCACTGCTATTCAGCGTCCTAGAGGCATAAGCTATGGGCTTATCAGAACCAATAGTACCCTGAGATAAAACAGCTCCGATAGCAAAGGTTGAAGCATCAGTGGTCAAAATGAAATCACGGGAGAAATCTGGGAACTGTAATATTGGATCGTTTATAAGGAGAGTTTTACATTTATTGAAACACTGTAAATAATTTTCATCTAATGATATTTTTGAGCCTTTCTTTAAGCATTGTGTCATCGGCTTAGTTAGTTTAGCAAAATCTGGAATAAACTTTCTATAATATCCTAAAAGACCTAGAAATCGCTTAATTTCCGTAGGTGTTTTGGGAACCGGGTATTTTTTTATTGCTGATATTTTATCCGGATTCGGCTTAATGCCGTCCTTACTAATAACATGTCCTAGATAGTTAGTTTCTAACTTCAAAAATTCAGATTTGTCCATCTGGATTTTAAAATTAGATTCTCGCAATCGCGCAAAGACTTTCTCGAGGTTTACCAGGTGCTCTTGGAGTGACGTAGAGAATACGATGACGTCATCAAGATATACTAAGCAGATAGTATTTTGGAGATCTCTTAGAACATTGTCCATTACTCTTTGAAAAGTTGATGGACTATTCTTTAAACCCATGGGCATCCTTAAAAATTCAAAATGCCCATGCTCTACTGTGAATGCTGTCTTCTGGATATCGGCTGGGTTCATTTGGACCTGGTAAAAGCCACTCGCTAAATCTAGGGTAGTAAAGTACTGACAGTTACCTAGTTTATCCAAAATATCATTGATATTGGGAATAGGATATTTATCATCTAAAGTTTTTTCATTTAATTTGCGAAAATCAACGACTATTCTCCATTTAACTTTACCCGAAGCGTCTGCCTTTTTGGGTACTACCCATATAGGTGAGCTCCATGCAGATTGAGAGGGTTGTATGATACCCTGGTCTAACATTTTACTAATTTGTTCCTGAACTTCCTGTCTATGAACGAATGGATAGCGATAGCTTTTGGTATAAATTGGAATTTCGTCGCGTGTTTTAATTGAATGTTTTATCTTATTGGTAAAAGTTAAGTTCTCTTCTTCTAAATAAAACACATCTGCGTAACGTGAGCATAATAATTCTAAATTTAATTTCTCTTCTTGGTTCAAATGATCGGTACGTAATCGCGATAGCACCTCTTTTACTCGTGGGGGTGTGGATTGCTTAGTACATTCGCTATTGTGTAATTGTGCCTGTACAGGGCAGTCCATAGAGAATATTATATCGCTGCGGTTTGGGTTACTTACTTCTACAAGGCCTCGGTTATCTTTAACAATTGTTAAACTTTCCGTAACATGACAGTTAGATATTATCTGACTTGGTATAATTACTTCTCCATCTTCACTATTTATTGGTAATCTTAAAATTCTAGAAGAATTAGCCGGTATTATATCTTCGTATAAGTTAGCGTTTCGTGAATCATAGACTTGAATAGGATTAGACGCGTTTTGAGTGAAAAGAGTTTTAGTTTTAAAATCAATAGCAGCTTCCCATTTATCTAAAAGGTCTGAACCTATTAAACCGTCAAAGTAATCATGAAATTTATAAACAAAAAGAGTAATATTATCAGAGTTATTCAATTCCGTAAAACAAGGTATAGTTATAGAGTAATCGTTACGTGTCACAGCATGAACATTACAGACTTCAAAAGGATCGTAGTTTAAAGGAACTGTTTTAAAATACGTTTCGACTGCATTAGGACTTATAAAAGATTGATTCGCGCCTGTATCTATTAAAAGCTTTAAGGGAGGATTTTTTATTTGTAAAAAGGGAAGTTGACGTTGTGTTAACTTCTATTTTGGTTTGTCTAATTCTAAAACTGTCTGAAAATCCTTTGATATATCGTTTGGCATTCTCTGATCAGTGCTAGGAGCTTCATATACAATTTCAGATTGCTGAGGCTCTATTTGCTCATAATCGGTACAGTAATTTTCGGTAAAATATTCAATCGGATCGTAATAAAAGCAATTATCATCGTAAAAGTCAGAATAATCGTATCCTAAACAATTATTAAAATTCATTTCTCTGGTTTTAAAGTAGTTACTGGGAGGAGGGTTGCCTGATCTCGACCAATCGTGTCCTCTCAGTTCGTTATTAGGCTGTAAGGTACGCGGTACAAAATGGCTTACTCCACTCATTGGACGTGGTTGATGCTGATTATTAGGTTGTGGGATAGTGTTACGTTGGGGTGTTGGTTGGAACCTAAATGCGTTATTTGGATTGTTATAATTAGGGTTTATGCCGCGAAACATCTGTTGAGTGCGTGAGGGCCCGGCCTGATTATTCAGGTTTAAATGTGGCCTCCATGGTTGAGGTATTTGAGGCATCATTGGTGGAATATGCTGCTGTCTATTTGGTATATTCATGCTAAAGGAGAACGGCTTTTGTATAGAAGAATTAAAATTTTGTATAGGTAATAAAGGTTTAGATAGATTTTGAGATGGTATCTTCCTATTGGATATGGAATGATTGCGTTGCTGAAGGTATAATATGTTTTAGTAGTATATAATTGGGCATTCTGTCCCACTTCGTGGGACAAAAATGCCCAATTATATTTCTGGGATAGAATGCCCAATATGATTTTTGTGACATCACAAAATCTATAATGGGACAGAATGCTCAAATATCATTGTTGTGAAATTATAAAATCTACAATCGAACAGAATGCCCAATGCAATTTTTACAAAATCACAAAGACTATTATGAAACAAAATCCTAATTTCTTGATATCAATAAATGTTCAAAGCGGTTTAAATACAGTTTATAAATGTTAATGTTTTAAAGTGTTTCTTTCATTTATCAATCAACTCTTTACCTCATTTATCATGAAATTTATGAAACAGCAGCAATCTCTGCATATCGATACAATTTGCAATGATTTTTCTAAATCTCGTTCTCGTCACAGCAAGTTATTACCTAACACAATACGAGCAATAATTTGTGGACCTTCAAACTGTGGAAAAACTAATTTGGTTATAGGTCTTCTATTACATGAAAATGGTTTAAAGTTTAAAAACGTGTATGTTTACTCAAAAACTTTACATCAACCTAAATATATTTTTTTAGAAAAAGTTTTACAAAGAATACCAATTATTACGTTTTCTAAATATCAAGCACACCAAGACGTTTTAAGTGTTCAAGATGCAAAACCGAACTCTGTGATTATATTTGATGACGTTGCATGTGAAAATCAAAACAATATGCGTGACTATTTTGCAATGGGTAGGCACAAACAGATCGATTGTTTTTATCTGAATCAAACGTATAGTAAAGTACCTAAACAGTCAGTAAGAGACAACGCTAACCTTATTATACTTTTCAAACAAGATGATATTAACCTTAAACATGTTTATGAAGAACATGTTAATACAGATATGTCTTGGCCCGAATTTCGAGAAATGTGTTCAAAAATTTGGACCGAACCTTACAACTATGTTGTAATTGATAAAGGTTGTCCTAAAAATAATGGTTGTTACAGAAATAGGTTTGATACGTTTGTAGTTTTTGATTAATTAAAAAGAATATATATATTTAAGACACCGAACTTCTTAATATTATTATTATTCTCTAGTCATCTGTTAAACGATCATCACCTATTAAATAACTATGGAAAAATCGTTAAAAAAACAAATCATTGATGCTACTGCAGTTGTAAAGAAGAAAATACGTACTATGCGAGAACATGAGATCGATAATAAACAAACATTAGAAACAGTTTTCAAACCTGTGACTGACTCACTGAACAACTTATCACAGAAACATGATCAAACTTCTCTTGATGAAAATGAAGAAGCTATTGATTCGTATCGCAAGGAAACTCAATACAAAAAAGACTTCAGTAGTAATGAACAAGAAAGCAGTGATGAATCTGAAGTTGTCAGTGATGCCTCATTTCAATCAATAGTTGACAGGAATCAGGAATCTGATATATCTTCTTGGTCTATATCTCCTGAAGTATTAAGTGATGTACCTTTTGGTGTTCGAATAGAAAATGAAAAACTTATGTTAGGTTCAGCTAATATCATAATTGGGGAAGATTTTATAACTGTTGCTGAACAAAAATATCGAAACACACCGGGTTTAAAGCAGTTGTTACTAAAAAAAGACATAGATTTAAACTCAGTGACGGATACAGACATGAAAAATTATAAGTCTATGCTGCTGACTACAAATGCACATCGTCGAGATTTTGATCCAACTAAACCAATTAAAAGTAACAAAGGTTTAAAATATTTGCAAGTTATTAAACCCCTTTTTCAACAACCAAGTACAAGTCGTAGCCATAATCAACCAAAGGGAAGTGGGATACCGTTGACCAAAGCGTGGAGAAAAAATATAGATTTGGTTTATTGGGATGACCCCAATGAATTAGTGGACAGATTAAGGTTGTTAATTGCATCTCGGGATGCTGGTAACACTGGGTTAGACAATGAAATAATATCCATTGTTGAAGAATTACGTGAAAGCAAAATTATTAATAAATAAAGTAATGTTATTTTCTAGGTACCTTTCATTTCACTACAAACCTTTCTATGCCATACACATTAAGCATGAATGTGGATAAATTTGGTCATTATATTCATAAAAGAATGCGATTATCAGAATTATTTGAGTTCAATGATAATGCATTATTAAAATCAGATAACGGTGAATATGATTTAAAATCTACAAGGTTGAGAGGTATTAAAACTCCAATAGAGCCGGACGATGCTGTAAATAAAGAATATATAGATGAATGTATTGGTAAAATTACAATAGACCTACATAGAACGGTGCATGCAATGCGTGCTAAAATAATAACCGATGTTGAAAATAGTTTAAAAGCAAAAATCTCTGAGGCTATATCACATTCTGAGGATAAATTTTATACAAAAGTGGCTTTGGATAAATTACTAGTGTCTAAAAAATCTACATAATGTCTAAAGAACAAATTGTGAACGAAATTCATAAAGCAGCTAGAAAAAATTTTTCTCGACGCTCTGTAATATTAAAAGGGATTGACGACTTGTGGCAAGCTGATCTAATCGACATGCAAAGTCTGAAAAAATATAATAAGGGTTACAATTTTATTCTATTAGTTATAGATTGTTTCTCAAAGTACGCTTGGGCAGAGCCCCTTAAATCAAAAAATAAACATGATGTAACTCAAACATTTGAGCACATGTTAAATATGAGTCACCGTAAACCAGTTAATTTACAAACTGATTCTGGTACAGAATTTTATAATACCTTTTTCCAGACGCTCGTGAGACGTCATCGTATTAATCACTATTCATCTTTTTCCACAAAAAAAGCTTCTATTGTGGAACGATTGATAAAAACTATAAAAAATAAATTGTATAAATATTTTAGTTTGAATGGTAACTACAAGTGGTTAGGGTCGGTGTTAGAAAATACATTGAAGACATATAACAATACTAAACATCGTACTATTAAATGTAAACCCATTGAAGTAAATAAAAACAACGAGTCGATAATAAAACACAATATCAGAAGCTGTCATAATTCTACAAATGTGAGACGCCAACCTAAGTTCAAAGTTGGAGACACTGTTAGAATCAGTAAATACAAACATATTTTTGAAAAAGGATACACTCCTAATTGGTCAACTGAATTATTTACTATAAGAAAGATAAATTATACGACACCAATAACATATCACATAGAAGATAAACGCCAACAACCTATATTAGGAACGTTTTATGAACAAGAACTTCAAAAATCTTACCACTCCGATATTTATTTAATAGAAAAGGTTTTGAAGAGAAAAATAAATAAATTATTAGTAAAATGGTTGGGTTTCAGTGATAAAGAAAATAGTTGGATTGAAAAACGTGCAATACAGGACTGATACTATATCAATTATATAACAGATATTTCTATTTCACTTTACCCTAAGCAATGCAAGGTGGTGGACTCGTTAATAGTGCTATTAATAATCTACCATTTGAAATTCATTTACCTGGTTACAATTACTGTGGTCCAGGAACAAAGTTGCAGAAACGATTACTTCGAGGTGACCGTGGTGTAAATAAATTAGACGAGGCTTGTATGCAACACGATATTGCGTATCAAAACTTTGCAGACTTGTCTCACCGTAACGAAGCTGATTTAAAACTACTAAATATGGCTAAACAAAGGCTCAAATCCAAAGACGCGAGTAAAGGCGAAAAAGTTAGCTCGTGGATAGTTAGCAAAGTCATGAAAGCCAAGTTAAAGTCGGGAGCCGGCATTAAATCGTTTAGTAATTTTGTGTCGAAAATTCGATCAAAAATGAAGAAATTGAAACCCAAGGATAAGAAATCTTTAATTAATTACGCTTATGCTGCTGCCAAGAAAATGTTTCCCTGTATTCGAAAAATAAAAGTTCCTCGCGTTATACCCTTACCTAAGACTGGAGGAGTTTTACCTTTAATTCCAATATTTGCTGGTTTATCAGCGTTAGGTACTTTAGCAGGTGGTGCAGCGGGTATTGCAAAAACTGTTAATGATTACAAATCAGCTCAAAAAAATTTGCAAGAAACACAGCGACATAATAAAGCAATGGAAGGTTTAGCACTAGGCAAGGGATTATACATTAAGCCACACAAAAATGGTAACGGGCTGTTTATTAAACCCGCAAAAAACTAATACACAAGCTACCTAATCGTCCTCTAACTAATACAGATATTGAAAAAGATGCCAAAGATATTCCTTATTTCAGGGGAGTTTTTATGAAAGATAAATTACCAAAAAGACCAATCCGTATGGAATGTGGCATCGTTAACTTAGACGATTCTAAAAATGAGGGCACGCATTGGGTAGCTTATGTTAAAGTAGATAACTACTGTGAATATTTTGATAGCTTTGGTGATTTAAAGCCTCCAAGAGAAATAATGCGTTACTTTAAAAAGTGTAATGTTTTTTATAATTATACCAGATACCAAGATTTTAATACAGTCAATTGTGAACATTTATGCTTAGAATTTTTACGGAAGTTTTGGAATAAAGACGTATAAAATATTTCTATTTCTTTCATTTTCATCATTCGCAAGATGTCACTCACTTTGTCGATAACTGGTAATTCCTCAAGTTTATATACATATTATCCTAACAACATGCAGCTAGATGGACACTACGAATGTGCTTTATTACATATTACAACATTTAATTCCATTCCTAATATTGAAAAAAGCAATAATAAATTATATTATGGTACTAATGAAGTTATTGAAATACCAGAAGGGACTTATGAATTACAAGATATAAACGATTACCTACAATCTAAATTAAAAGAAGCCTCAATCAAAATACAGTGCAATAACAATACTTTAAAAGCTGCTTTATACTGTACAAAAGAAATAAATTTTACGAAAGAAAATACATTTCGAAGTTTATTAGGGTTTAATAAACAAACTTTGGAAGCAAATAAATGGCATGTATCACAGTTTCCAGTAAACATTTTACCGACGACCGTCATCAGGGTTGAATGTGATATTATAAGTGGCTCGTATATAAACGGAAAACCAAGCCATATTCTTCACGAATTCGCTCTCAATGTGCCTCCTGGGTATAGAATTATAGAAATACCAAAAAACGTTATTTACTTTCCTATAAACCAGAATAACATAAGCTGTATTCATATTAGGCTTTTGGATATAAACAATCATTTGATTAATTTACGAGGTGAAGAAGTACAGTTGTATATACATCTAAGAAAAAGAAATGATTGACTATAATAAATATGTGCTACAACAACTATCAAATAACAGTGATCATCAAGCTACTAAACTTATAAGACCTCGCTTAAAAAAGAAAATAAAACTGACTAAAAACAATAAGGCATTTTTAAAAGCCATCGGTCTATTAAAATGAATATCTTAGATGTTTTATCAACTCCAACTAACGATAACAGTGTGGAAGGAATTGAATATCATTCTTACAAGCCTTATGTGACGAGTTTCAATAGAAATGATGAAATCCGTATACCTATCAATCAGCAGGATCTCTATGTATTACCATCAGCAAGCACTCTATATTTGGAAGGAAACTTAATTATTAGGAAAAAAGATTCTAAAGAGCCTGCTACAAGTGTACATTTTACAAATAACGCATTACTGTACTTATTCCAAGATATAAGGTATGAACTAAATGGAGTTGAGATTGATAAGATAAAAAATGCTGGAATTACTACCACTATCAAATCTTTAATATCAATGAACGAGAATGAATCAAAAGTAGCTAATTCTTGGGGGTGGAATATTGATGGTGTCAAAAATATTAATGGTGGTAGGTTTGCTGTCTCCATACCACTCTGTAATATATTGGGATTTGCAGAAGACTTCAAAAAAGTGGTAATAAATAGTCGACATGAGCTTATATTGTTAAGAAGTAACACAAATCTGAATGCAGTAAAATTAAATACAGGTGAAATTGTAGATGATGTTCAAATAAATAAAATTGTTTGGCGCGTACCACATATTAAAATTTCTGATAGAGAAAAAATTAAATTCATAAATATGTTAGAAAAGGATCGACCACTTCAAATGGTTTTCAGAAATTGGGATCTGTACGAATATCCTTCTCTACCTAAAACTACAAAACATACTTGGGCTATCAAAACTTCATCCCAAATAGAAAAACCGAGATACATAATAATTGGTCTTCAAACAAACAGGAAAAACAATGCAAGCACCGATATGTCTCAGTTTGATCATTGTCATATACGGAGTGTTAAAGTATACTTGAATTCAACTTATTTCCCATATGAGAATTTAAACATAAATTTTGCAAGTAACCAAGTTGCTATATTATACGAGCAATATGCTAGATTTCAACAGTCATATTACGGCAGGCGCTCAGAACCCTTATTAAGTGAAAAACAATTTAAAGATATAGCACCATTATTTGTCGTTGATTGCTCGCGACAAGCCGATAATTTGAAAACTGGCCCGGTTGTGGACGTAAGGTTGGAAATTGAAAGCGATTCTGATATACCAGATCAAACATCAGCATATTGTCTTATATTAAATGACTGTATAATTGAATATAAGCCACTGAGTAACACTGTGAAAAAAATATCATGAATCAGGACACTATTATATTGGATATTCAAGGATTCAAAGATCTGTCTAATAACTTTATAGTTAAGGAATTAGCGTTTGCTACTCCCGATTATACTCAATTATTTTTAATAAAACCACCATACTCATTTAAATATTTAACACATGACGAAAAAAGACAAGTGAAATGGTTAGAGAGAAATAAAGGAATTTACTGGAATGAAGGGTATATTGATTACAGAGAATTTCATCGTGTAATTGTTCCCTATCTAGACAGTAAAAACATTATTGTAAAAGGTTTAGAGAAAGTTAAATGGGTGAAAGATATTTGTGCAAATTGTTTTGTATCAGATTTAGGAGAAGGATCGTGCCCTAAAATGGTTAAATTATACGAGAAATATTGTGACAATAAAACTAATTTTAACTGTGTAATTCACTCAAAGCAATGTGCTCTTAAAAATGTGCTATGTATAAAAAAATATTTAAAGTGGTAATGAAATGTTGAAGTAAATAATGTAATTAAATTATTGCAGGTGTATTTAATAATAAAAAAATATATAATATATATATATAATAAAAAAATATTTATCGTACAGGTATTTTAATTTCTAAACCTTTTTAAACTACAAATTAATAGCATATGAACATGACTTAGAAATAAAAAGTAATAAACGGTAAACATATTAAAAATCATCGTCAATTAAAGATTTTGATATTTTTTTGATTAGCCCATCTGTTTCGTCCATTACACTATCTATAGAGTCTTTAACAATATATTGAGCATTTACTAATACTTTTTCACTATCACTATCGTAAGTCTGAGTATTGTCATTACAGAGATCGATGACACATATCTTAATTAACTTGATTCCTCGTCGCTTAGAACGGCTCATAACAAAAGATTGCGTTGAGTTTTGTTTCGTAATATTGCGTGTTGATTCCCTGCGACGTGGTTTAGGTTTTTTAACTTTAGTCTGATTGCATTGATCAGATTCTATGCGTTGCAAATCATAGATTTCTTCATATGGATCTTGAGCATATTGGCTGAATATAATCTCTGAGTCAGACATCTGGAACAAAATATGTATAATATATTATATCACGTACGTATAATATTTACGTGTAATAATCACTGTTAAATCTAATAATAATTAGTTTACTTAATAATTTGTTGACTAAATTTGCTTAGTTTTGTTACTGCCACCCGAGACGATTAATTTCAAGTAAATGAAAATAAACTCGATCCATGTTACTATGCTAATCGTGTTTGCCGACAGTAATGCCGAATCAGCATTTATAAAATCCTTCTTTTAGTAATACACATAAATAAGTTCAAACATGAACGAACATGTATGAACCTGTGTGACTGATATATTATCTTTACATTTTGGATCATATTACGATATTAGTAATAAGAACAAAGATATGGGCAATTAAACTAAAATAAAACTCATATTGATTGATATAAACTTTTTTTTATTTAAAATACTTTTCAATTTATTTATCTTATTTTATCTTACAAAAAACAAAACTTAATCTTATACAAAACAACTACGTTATATACAATAACATTATATTAATTGATTAATTAAAACTTTACATTTTATTCAATTTATTTGAAACCTTTCAACAATTTGCAATGTCCCCATGCTCGAGTTGCAATATTATCTTTTGATATTAATCGATTATCGTCATTACTGGAGAGTGCTACTTTATTTACACTTTGTGTAAATATTTCATGCTTAATGGATTTGAAGAGAACATTTTTTCGAAGAATTACTTCTTTATTAAATAGAACTAGAAGAAATATTTTAGGGGGTCATGTCAAGAGCGTGCACGTCGCGATCCCTGCCGTCCCAGTGGGACGCAATCTTGACCAAAGCAAACTCAGCTGGACGGGCTGCTAGGGCGTGCCCCGTAAGCGACGGGCACCGATTAGCCCCCGTCGGTGCGGCTGCATGCGCATGCGGCGAAGGGGGCCGCCACCCTTCACGCAGCGCCAATCCTGGCGGGACGAGGAGAGGGGAGTGCCGTATAGGCACGTGGAATGTTAGAGGTAGCATGGCAAGAAAGATGAATGAGATGATGGATGTATTAAATGAGAGATGCCTGGATGCCTTATGTTTGACGGAGACAAAGCGGAGGGGGAGGGAGACCGAGGACCTCCCCGGTGGCATGGTAGCCCTATGGTCCGGAGTGGACCCGGACGTCCGTGCCAGTGGGGGTGTTGGAGTCGTTCTCTCCTCCCGCTTTGCTTCCGGAGTGAAAGATTATGAGTTGGTAAGCCCAAGACATCTTTGGGTTCGAATAAAACTGGGGATCACGCGAGTTTTCATGGTCGCAGCTTATGCTCCCGTTAGCTCCGCGGATCCCCGCGAACTCGAGGAGTTTTGGGAAACTGTTAGGGATATTCTGGATCTAGCTGAGGGAAATGAAAGGATAATTCTGTGTGGTGATCTTAATGGGTGGGTCGGAACCAAGCGAGACGGCCTGGAGGCTGTCCTTGGTCCGAATGGTGACAAGAGAGTGAATGATGCTGGTAAGCCGATATTGGACGTATGCCTGGAACGGAACCTCCTTGTGTCTAACACATTATTCCGTCATAAAGATATTCACACGTATACGTGGAGACGGAATGAGCAAAAGAGTATGATAGATTTGATTTTGATAGATAGTCGTCTCCGAAATACTCTAAGGGATACAAGAGCCTACAGAGGCCCCACTCTTGATACGGACCACTACCTGGTGGTAAGCCGATTCGTGGGTCTTTTCAAGAAGTGGAGACACTGGCGAGTGCGTACCCATTTCGGAGAGCTTGAAAGGACAAAATGTGAGAAATTAGAAGATGAAAGTGTACGGAGTATGTATGTAGGCCTAGTCAGTAAAAGACTCAATGAGACGAGTCTTTCTGACCTAGGTGTTGAAGAATGCTGGGAAAGAATGAAAGAAAGTATAGTGAATAGTGCAAAAGAAGTATGTGGTAGTGCAAAGAGGCATAAGATTCTGAGAGGTGACGCCTGGTGGGACGCGGATGTGAAATCCAGCGTCGAAAGAAAGAAAAAAGCATGGTTGGATTATGTCTCAAGTGTGAACCAGAATGATAGTATGACAGAGAAAAAGTATGAGAGCTACCGCCGCTGCAGGAATGTTACCAAAGCCTTAGTGAAAGAGAAGCGTGAAAGACTTGTTGCGAATGAGGAAGTGAGGTTGACGGAGAACTTCGAGGCGAATAACAAACTCTTTTGGAGGGAAGTTAGAAAGTCTCGGGGTTCTTCGTCAACATCCAGAATGGACAAAATTATGTCTAAGTTTGGTGACATTCTTGCAAACCCAAGCGATGTATTGGGCAGGTGGAGTGAGTATTTTGGGGAAATGTACGAGTATGTTCCGGATGTGGGCGCCGCGAGTGAGCCTACGGCTGACACCGCTGCGCCAACATCTGATGAGGACATTACTATGGAAGAGATTGAATGGTCGATACGAAGTATGAAAAATGGTAAGGCAGCTGGAATTGATATGATGTCTGCTGAAATGATCAAACACAGTGGAACCTGTGTCCGGGACGCTTTCCTGACCTTGAGCAATCTGTGCTGGAGGTCGGGTAAGGTTCCCATGGACTGGAGGCGCGCTGTCATCGTGCCCTTGTATAAAGGTAAGGGATCACGTATGCAGTGCGCCAGTTACAGGGCCATCAGTTTGATCAGTTTAGCAGCAAAAGTGTATGGGAAAATTATTGAAAGGAGAATGAGGGTGATATCTGATGGAGTGTTGTGGGAGGCTCAGGGTGGTTTCAGAAGCGGACGAGGGTGCATGGATCAGATTTTTTCTCTCCGCAACATCGTGGAGAAACAACTGGCTGTTAACCGGAAGGTTTTCTGCGGTTTTGTGGATCTGGAAAAAGCGTTTGACAGAGTGTTACGAAAGGATCTGTGGGATATACTCCCGGGCTATGGGGTGAGCGGAGCACTGCTGCGCGCTGTGCAGTCCACTTATGAGGGCTGCACAGCGTGTGTGCGTGTTGACGGCGGCTTGTCCCCCTGGTTTGACGTCAATATCGGCGTCAGACAGGGTTGCGTGCTGTCCGCTCGACTGTTCATCCTGTACCTGGACAGTTGTCTCCAGAGAATGAGATCGATGGATGTAGGGATGCGAATGGGTGAACTAGTCGTGAGCTGCCTGCTTTACGCAGATGACGCCGTGCTTCTAGCCGAATCGCCGTCAGACCTGCAAACACTAGTCACTACTATGAAAGATGATTGCATGATCAAAGGCTTGCAGTTGAATGCGACGAAAACGAAAGTTATGGTGTTTGAAAGGGAGGATTCCAGAACAGATGCAAGGATAATGGTTGATGATGTAGTGCTGGAACAGGTGAATGAAATTGTATATCTTGGATGCGCTTTTAGCAGAGATGGAAGGTACACCGCGGATGTAGAAAGACGAGTGGCGATAGGAAATAGCGTAAACGGAGTGTTGGGCAGATTCCTGGGCGCAAAAAATATTAGCAGAAAGGCCCAGTTAGCAATCCACAATGCAGTCCTGATCCCAACACTAACTTATGGAAGCGAGAGCTGGGTATGGCAGAGTGTGCATGAAAGTAGAATAAACGCGGTAGAAATGAGGGCTCTACGCAAAATCTGCGGAGTGACTCTCGCTGACCGCGTAGAAAACAAGGTTGTAAGGAAGGAAGTTGGTTTGAAAGAGAGTGTCGGTGTAAAAGTAAGAAAGGGCATGCTCCGATGGTTCGGACATGTAGAAAGAATGGTTGACGCAAGACTGACTAAGCAGATATACAATGCAAAAGCGGACGGATGTAGGAGTCGAGGACGGCCAAGACACACATTCCAAGACCAAATAGAACGTGTTCTGGAGGAAGGTGATGTTAAGAGCCTCAAAAACCGACGCGCGTGCATGAAAAGAGTTATGAAAGTCAACGAAGCGAGTGAGGCGTGTAAGAATCGTGCCCTATGGCGCTCTGTTCTCTCTGCCTACCCCGCAAGGGATTTGGCGTGAAGTTATGTATGTATGTATGTATGTATGTATTAAATAGAACTTTCTGATAGTCATCAATGCTCAAATCACAAACCACACAAGATTTAACTCCTTTTGCTTTTTTAACTATACTATTAATCGTTTTTAAGGAATATAACTTTGACCTCAAGCCTACAAATTCAGTAATAAGTGTCCCAGCCATTTCGTCTTTAAATAATCCTGGGACTTTTTTATTGATTTTAGGAATAGCATATTCATTCTGTGTACAATAATTACTTGTATCAAAATATTTTATAAAGCTATATTTCAAGTCCTTATAAAAATCATTAGTATATAGTTCATAAATTAAAGAATCTGTATCTGTATAGCATAATCGTACTTTATCGTTATAAAAAGGTTTTACTATATTATAATGAAAATTGTACATGTGCGCCTTGGATAATTCTAAAACAGTAAAGCCTATATAAATAGGTTTATCTAAAGTTATATGATCAGGTTTCATCTGTATCGCTACTAAGTTTTCTGATAAAACAGATGCACTATGAAAATAAGGATTACTTATGAGCTTTTCGGCGCAGATAGGTTTGTTAGTTTTATTGTTTGTTGTATTCCATGAGTTCACTAAGTAGACAGTTACTCTATTTTCAGTATTTTCTAAAGTTTTACCAAAAACGCTATTATTTAACAGCTTGAAGAAATCCTGTTCAAATGCAGTTTTCGCTTTTTGTCGTAGTTGCGTATTTAATTCAATATATTCCTTTAGATATGCACTTTGTCGAAATGTAATAACTCTATGAATTTTACTTAATACTAAACCATGTTCTAGACATTTCTTTAAATGAACTTAATGTATTACGTAGTTATATTTATTAAAAAGATTTGAAACGAGTTTTTTCGATCTACCACCCGGCGGTGTACATTTTTCAGGACAAAAAGGCAAATCATTGTGTAGAATGTGTAAAGATTCAGGATAAAAAAGATCAACTTCTAGTATAAAACCCCATTCGGCACTGTCGCTTACGTTTTCTATGATTAACTTATTTATTTCATATGGATTTAAAAATCGGAAATTTGAATGGGGTAAGTATTGACACATACTAAAACCATATAGATTATTACAATCTAAATAAGCTATGAAGCACTGGGGTTGTGTTTTATCTGACGATGGCATATATTTGTTGTTAGCTTTAGCGTAACGATGGGAACACATACATAAACCTCCCCTGATACCACTTTGGATCATTCGTACAATAGATAAGTCTGCTATGAGTTCTAACTGAACTCCCGTTTTTAGTAACATAGCATCAAATGATAAACTAGGTGCAGTAATATAAAACGCTGGGTCGAGTTTATAGTATCGTTTACAGGTTTTTCGAAAATTTTGAAAGATATCAGTGAGTAAAAGTACATCTGTTTTTAAATATAAATCAGTGTATTCACCCAATGTCTTTATGTTAAAAGTGTGCCAAATTAATTTAGCATGATCATAATCTTCCTGAGAAATATGTTCATTGGTTAGTGAATTAAAAAAACAATCTTTGGGTGGTAACATTCTCTCTTCGTAACATTTCCAATTGGTTATGTAATCGTATGGATAAATACCTTTTCGTGTAAGTAACGAAAAATGGGCATTATTGGGAAAATGAGAACGTAAACTAATAAAATCATCAGTTTGCATAGTTTTTGAAAGTTTATGCAAACTAGTGCCTAAAAAATTAAATGAATCTAAAAATCTAATCTGGACGTAATTGTTGTCATTGATGCGTATAAATTTAGAAAATGAAATATACTTCTCTTTAGTCTTAGGTATGATATTTAACTTACCAGGAGTTTCACCTAATTTTTTAATAAATAAATGACAGTCGTACCCTGATAAGTTATGAAAGAAAATTGGTATGAACATAGGTATCCTAAATTGTAAATTGCAATGTCGGTGCGCTGCACCACGATATCGACCGATATCGACGATATGACAATGGTCCCTAACTTTATTCTTCCATAACAAATTCTCGCAAATACAACATGTTTGGGCGTTTTTAAATTGAATAGCATCTTTTTCTGTAAATACAATTGGAACATTTTGAGTCAATTTAATATAAATCTTCTTAACGTCTTTTGTAAGAAAATCAATAAATTTTGAAACACAGTCGACCCCACGGTACGTTTTAAATTCATTATAATTAACACTGTTAGAAGAAACAATATTATATGCAAATGCTGACGCGATATGTCGTTGCAGGCCACACGTGTTTGCAGTGTCAAATTCATGATCGGAAATTGGTTCAAGTAGCGTTTCGAAATCAGCATAAATTGTGAATGGAATATTTTGTTTTCTGTTAAAATTTTTAAATTGTATGAATGATCCCTTATCGGGCAAAATAGTAATTATCCCTCCGCATTGATGTTTATCAAATATATCCTCACTTTGGAAAAATAATAAGCAGGTCTCACAAAAATATAGCTTACTATGATGCTTGGTAATTTGACATTTGGCTAGACGTGGCAAATCTTTAATAAGACAGTAGTGAGAAGAATAACCGTTTTCTAATAGCAATAAGTGAATTATTTTCGACCCCTTTTTAACATGTTCGGGTCTATAGAGTGGTCCCGTTATTGTTCTATTACCCTTTAAACCATAAAATAAAAAATATAAATATTAAGGCATGGATTGTTTCTTTCAAAAATATTTATATCTGAAAAAGTAATAGGGAAAGAAATGCCGTTCACGTTTAAGACTTCACGAAAATGTGGATATGATGTAACTCTTTCAGGATGTTGTGTAGATGGATACAAAGCAGCAACAACGCACCACAAAAAACAATAACTATCTTTGTTTTGAATATTTAAACAGGCTTTCTTATTTTTTATAAATAGAGGCAAATCAATAAATCGCGAACCACTCAGAGGTTGGTATTTATTAATATTGATTTCTAAATGTGAATTACGTAAAAATGTCCACCCACTATCTCTTGCTTGAAATTCTTCAATTCGTTTTAAAATAGAATATACAATATAAGTTTTCTGTGAATGATCTCAAAGTTGTAATTTAAATGAATAATAAAATTTTTTGTAGCAAAAGACTTCAACTCTTGTGCATCATTTTTTACCATTAAAAAAATTGCGAAGAATTCAAAATTAATTTTAATAGAATCGTGTTTTTCAAGCGCGCTACGAATTAAACATTTAACCTGATCATATATATTATTTAAAAAACATTCTGGGTATACATTTATTTCATTTTTAGATGCAATTATTCTATAACTTGAAATTCGTCCTTTGAAAGAAGAATGTATTAATTCTACATTTTCACCGATTTTCTCAGAACTATTGTTTTTATGTTTATTGGTTCGTAAGTGACTAATCCAAGACTTAGAATTAACTTGTATGTTGCAAACCGAGCAAAAAGGCATTTGAATCTAAAATATGCTCAAATTAAAATAATAAAATAATTAATATATAGCTAAAACTACCATTGGATCTTCAATTTCTGTTTAAATTTTAATCTGTTTTAATTCTTCTTGCCCTAGCTCTGGAATTAGATAGATTATACACTTTAATATATTAGAAGAATATCATGTTAATAATTACAAAAAATGAATAAATAAATAACATTTCAAATTTGTTTATAGAAAAAATAATAATAATATTCAATCAAACAAAAAGTGTGATTCAAGATCTCAGAACCATGATAATCGTTAGTTTAGAAATAAAATATGTTACTTACTTAATATGTGTATTTTGTAGTCCACAATGAAAAAAATCTTGTTTAATTTATATCCTGCTTGCTCTATTAGCAATCAAAGCCTTAGTTTGAAATAGACTTCATCACTGAAATGAAAATGACACTTAAATAACAGTATTTAAAAAAAATAATATTTATAGGTTAATCTTCTCTACGATTTTATTATTATTATTATTGTGATTAAGTAACAAGAAATTCACATATTATGAATCAATTACCTCATGTTTATTTCCGTTAATAATGTGCAAAATCTCGGGCTTCCATTTATCTTTCTTTTGGTCTGCTAATAAATGATATATTTTAATGCTCCCGAACACAGTCCTGCAATTATAATACAATTAAATGAATTACACAATTCACACTTAAATGGTACAAAATATCAATAACATAAAATCATAAAACATCAATCAATATATAACATCTTTAATTTACCTTATAATTATAGAGTGCACTTTACGAATTGCTTTGAACCTTAACACGTCAATGCAAGCAATGCTTGAAGGAAGCCTGGATTAAAAATGAAAACTATTTATAACATAGAAATTAATTATACCAGAAGAAAAATTTTGATTTCAAATTGTTTTCTAAATACAGTAAGCAAATGTGTGCGCGCTTGCCTACATGTACGGCTCGTCGACACAAGAGAGTCAAATTACTTGTAATTTTCTGTATTGCAATTCTAATCAGGGTTGGTTACATAGTTCGTTTTTGAATATTTAAAATTTAATTAGGAGTCTGCATTGTCTATATTTATAACGTTCCAATATAGTTTCTCAAATAACCTCAAAAGTTCCTAAAATTGTTTATTTAAATATTACATTAAATTAAGGCTGTTATATAAATAGTAAAATAAATAAATAATATTAATAAATAATCCAAAGTCCAAAATTTTAAATGTTAGTTTACATTTACATTATTATAAATTTGTTTTATTTGAAAATTTTACAAAATTCTTTAACAGCTTTAATAGGATCATATTCGTTAGTAAGTACCTAACATATTTGTCAGCCCTATTTGTTTTGCTGAATTTTCATTTTATGAACGATGTTGGAAATTTCCACTGACATAATACGAATATTGAAAATGTTATATTTGATCACTATTTCTATTGAAAACCGATAACATTTAAAATGTTTATGTTATATTGTATTTTGAAATATAAGCGAGCTGTTTCTTAAGCCCAGCACATTCAGAATTCAGTTCGAGTAACGACCCTTCAATTCGGAAAGTTATTTACTATATTGTTAACCTGGAAGTTATCAAGAATAAAATGTGAGTATTATAATTAAATTAAATTCTTAAATTTAAACGATCTGATTTATATTTTTCATAATATTTGCATAAAATATTTTATAATTTGTATGATTTTATTGAACTAATTAAATTATGTAGAAGTATTGTAGCGCTTGGTGCGTTTAGAAAATGGTAATTTATAATCAAACTCCATTTATCTTCATCTTCAAATTTTTACTGTTTACTGTGTAGAAATATTAATAACTAACTTATTTTAATAATTATTTAACATTTTTACAGGTCAGACTCTGAGTGTACTCTTCACGATGACCACAATGTCCGAGACCAAATAACTCGTAAAAGCAAGCCTAAAATTGCCAAAGTAAAGAAATCGTCAACTGGAGTAAGGTAATTCGATTTTAATACAAAATATACTCGTAGATGTTAGTTGATTATTATCAGAGATTTGAAGCAAAGTAATTATTATATAGTATCATTTATTTTGAAAATTTGTGTTTCAGTAAGAAGCTTAGAACAGAAGACGTGTTTAACATTCGCCGTAGCGGAGATGATCACCAGGGCACTTCTTCAACTACGCTAACAACATACTTCGTAAATCGGGTCGCCAACGGCAACGAACGTCGAGCTCTCAGCACAACGGGTGACTACTTCGTGGATCTCAAAGTGTACCGGACCGATGATGCTCGCCAAACAGAACCGTCAGACCTCTGGAGGAAAGCGTTAGTCCGAATAAAACTTCAGACTAACGAAGGTACACCCCAGTGGGGTAAGCTGCAATCTCTCGTGCAATCTATTGACTTACTGTGTGACGAACAACCTAGTTTTATTTCAAATAGTTACTAAGTTTAATTAAGTCCTTTTTCGCTTTTATATAATTAAGTTATTGTTTATATCTTAAAATAAATAAAATATTGTCTTCCAGCTCACTAACAACAGTGTGGTTTCATTTCTTAGATCTGATTTTGCAAGTGAAATGCTAAACGCTAAAATCTGTATCTCAGACGATGGTGTTACAAGTGTGAGCGCACAAAAACAAACTATAAACATGTTCCTCAGTTAGTATTTTGCGATGAATTTCATGCATATCTAATGCAAAGTCTGTATCAGATACTGTGTCACTAGTGTGTAGTATATCGCAGTAGCTATATCGGTTGTCTAGTTCTGATTGCTACAGCGATGAAATAACATACTAAGTTTCACAAAATTCTGTATCACGGACGACTGTATTAGTATCGTGAGCGCGCAAGAGAAAACTGTGAACATTGTTTCTTAGTTCTGATTTTTGTGATGAAATATCATGCTAAACGCTAAGTCTGTGACGGATATCGGTGTTACAAGTATGATCGTGCAAAACAAACTAAAAACACGTTAATCGGTTAGTATTTTGCGATGAATTTCATGCATATCTAATGCAAAGTCTGTATCAGATACTGTGTCACTAGTGTGTAGTATATCGCAGTAGCTATATCGGTTGTCTAGTTCTGATTGCTACAGCGATGAAATAACATACTAAGTTTCACAAAATTCTGTATCACGGACGACTGTGTTAGTATCGTGAGCGCGCAAGAGAAAACTGTGAACATTGTTTCTTAGTTCTGATTTTTGTGATGAAATATCATGCTAAACGCTAAGTCTGTGACGAATATCGGTGTTACAAGTATGATCGTGCAAAACAAACTAAAAACACGTTCCTCGGTTAGTATTTTGCGATGAATTTCATGCATATCTAATGCAAAGTCTGTATCAGATACTGTGTCACTAGTGTGTAGTATATCGCAGTAGCTATATCGGTTGTCTAGTTCTGATTGCTACAGCGATGAAATAACATACTAAGTTTCACAAAATTCTGTATCACGGACGACTGTGTTAGTATCGTGAGCGCGCAAGAGAAAACTGTGAACATTGTTTCTTAGTTCTGATTTTTGTGATGAAATATCATGCTAAACGCTAAGTCTGTGACGGATATCGGTGTTACAAGTATGATCGTGCAAAACAAACTAAAAACACGTTCCTCGGTTAGTATTTTGCGATGAATTTCATGCATATCTAATGCAAAGTCTGTATCAGATACTGTGTCACTAGTGTGTAGTATATCGCAGTAGCTATATCGGTTGTCTAGTTCTGATTGCTACAGCGATGAAATAACATACTAAGTTTCACAAAATTCTGTATCACGGACGACTGTGTTAGTATCGTGAACGCGCAAGAGAAAACTGTGAACATTGTTTCTTAGTTCTGATTTTTGTGATGAAATATCATGCTAAACGCTAAGTCTGTGACGGATATCGGTGTTAAAAGTATGATCGTGCAAAACAAACTAAAAACACGTTCCTCGGTTAGTATTTTGCGATGAATTTCATGCATATCTAATGCAAAGTCTGTATCAGATACTGTGTCACTAGTGTGTAGTATATCGCAGTAGCTATATCGGTTGTCTAGTTCTGATTGCTACAGCGATGAAATAACATACTAAGTTTCACAAAATTCTGTATCACGGACGACTGTGTTAGTATCGTGAACGCGCAAGAGAAAACTGTGAACATTGTTTCTTAGTTCAGATGTTATAATGAAATAACCCACTGAGTAAGTCTGTGCAGGAGACGTTGTTACTAATGTAGGATCACTAAATGAAACTACAAATAGCTTAAATTATATTAATGAGACATTGATTTAATTAATAAATTCTCCCTGAGTTTCTTGCCAATTCTTCTCAGAGCGAGAATAATCGAATTGGCGGATAAATTTCTAATAAAATAAACCTAAAATACAAACTGAGTTGTTATTGATCATTCAATCCCTTGGTAGAATCGTAAAAATAGTATTGGGCATTCTACTCCAAAATAGTAATGGGCATTCTACTCCAATATAGCATTGGGCATTCTGCCCCAAAAATATAATTGGGCATTTTTGTCCCACGAAGTGGGACAGAATGCCCAATTATATACTACTTGTTTTGTTCTTCATGAACAAATTCTAAGGCCTTCTCTAAACTTTCCGGTCGCATACAACGAATACGTGAGCCTAAAGGATCTTTTAATCCACGTAAGTACGCCTGGAGGGTTAGTTTTTTATATAACATTCTCTTGGCTTCTACCGTAGTGCTTATATCTTCATGCAATGTAATGTAAGTCATAAGGGTACTGAACAGATTTTGACATTTTTCATAAAATTCTTGATGACTATCGTTACTTTGTGTTAATAAAGCTAAATCATTATATAAGGCGGTTTCGTCACGTTGATCAGCAAAATTATTTATTAGAGCTTTACGGATGCCTGGCCAGTCTGATGGTACGCCATTAGAATTTATTAATCTAGCGGCTGGACCTATGACCTTGTTCAGAATACCGTTAGTAAGAGCTATTTCATTTAATGCGGATGAAGGGTTAAAGGTGGCTACAAATTCGGAAATTAATTCGTCACATAATTTAATGAACCTAGTTAAAACGTTGACATTACCGTCAAAATCAGGAACTAGCCGGAGAGCTTTAAAAATCCTATCTAGCTCAGCCATATTTAAATTAGAATTATTTGTTGCAGTATTAGAATTTAAATTTATATTCCTATTCGAATCTAATATATTTTGTCTATTACTACGTCTAATTCCTAATCTATCACACCTAGATTCTCGTGGAAAGAAAATTTTGGAAAATGAAAATTAAAAAAATATAATATTAATTTTTATACTCACTAAAAACTTATCACTCTTGGATTTTCGCAGAAGGAAAATCTTTGAAAATAATGAGGAATATTTAAATTAGTTGCCCTATCACTATAGCTACTCACTAAACCTATCACTCCTAGAATTTCACAAAAGGAAAAAAAACGGAAAATGAAAGGAAAACTTAAAAGGTAAAAATGGCAAGACACTAAAAGATTTAGAGTACTTACATATACTGCATTTGGCTTTTCTGTGTATCAATGTCTGGATACAGCTGCTGCAGGACTCGACGGATGTAGATTCGTATCCTCGAACAGGGCTCGGCCAACAAGACGTCTCTAGGATATCCTGTATTATTCGTGAATGAATCCTACCGACTGCGCCAATTATGTCGGACCGACAGGCAGCTCTCAAAAAAAACCAAATGAATTTAACTTATTTAATAAAAATTAAAAGAAATTACAAAAACTAATTACTAGCTAACATGACAATTGTTCGATGGTTGTAACAAGAGTAATTATATAAAATAATTTTATTGATTAACGAAGCCGCCGTCCGGTGTCGAGTGGAAGGCACGAGGCTTGAGTCAGCAAATTAATCCAGGTCGATCGGCTGATGCAATGTTCAATAGTTATTGCACTATTTTAATATAATTTATGATGTGCAATTTCTGTGTATGAATATATCTTAACAAGCCTATACACAATATCTAAAGGTAATTTAAAAATAAATAAAGAAACAATAATAAACCAAAAAGAATAACAAATTTTCGAAATAAATAATATATAATTTACATCTTTTACTAAAGTAAACGCTCTCTCACAAGCCTTCGGGCGCTTTCCGAAAACCCACGAAATTGTTTACTATAATTAATCAGTTTTAACAGGTCTTTTGACAATTAGCTAAGTCACCACGAACTTTGTATAATTATATTTGCACTAGCTGACCCGGCGAACTCTGTTTCGCATCAAAAGTAATAACTGCTGCCCCGCTATGTTAATACTGCAATATCTTCGACAAATTTGAAGTCGATAGCAGCTATAGGTTAAAAATGGGAATTTTCCATTGTTAACACCCCCGCAACCCCCCTTGTGGGTGGAATTTCGTAAAATCCGTTCTTAGCTGACCTCTACTCGGCGAAAGGAATAATCCTACCAAATTTCAAGTCGCTACGCCTTATGGTTCCAGAGATATCGTGATGAGTCAATATATAGGTGGAAATCTCTTATATATATATAGATTACGAACTTGAGCCGACATACAATACAAAAAGAAAACATTTTACATACTGAAAAAATATATTATACAATTTGATAAGTAGTGTTTTATTTAAGTTATCATTTAAATATGTGTCGTTTGAATTATAAAGATTGTTTTATTGAGAATACGCAATGATTTTAATGCTTAAAGATACTTAGTTCAGTGGAAAAACAAAGGA
This sequence comes from Euproctis similis, assembly GCA_905147225.2. NCBI lineage: Eukaryota > Metazoa > Arthropoda > Insecta > Lepidoptera > Erebidae > Euproctis > Euproctis similis. Next base: position 8,986,108 of record LR990119.1, read on the forward strand.
AAAAAGAAAATTTGAATATATTATAAATGAAAAATAATATATTTACTTACACGTTTTTTACAGTGGTAGATCCAAGCAGTTCGCTGCATGAATGGGCTGGCTCGACCGGTGAAATACCACGACCTCTCAGAAGATAAACGTAAAGTGGCTCTTGCCGCGTTTCGTTCGCTGAGAGAGGTAACCGGGTACCCACCGCCCGTCCCCGTCCTTCCCTTTCCCCTATCCCTTAAAGGTCCCTTAAAGGTATATGTGTTGCTGGTGTCCATGGTCGGGGTTGGTTGCTTACCTTCAGGTGACAAGTCTGATCTTTGCCTTTCTTTGTGCATGCACAAAGAAATACAATCAGTATGTAATTTCTTACAATAGCAGGCCTTTTTTTCTACTATTGGATGTCCATTTACACGGTTGAATCAACAATTCTGGCAGTAGTTGCTTTGTCTTTTATCGTCGAGACGATCTTTGCAATGATACCAGATGATATCAATTCCACGTGTTCAGTAAAGGGGTGGGATGTAAAACGAAATTAAGCCAATATGGCTCCTGGTGTCATATAAAATCATAATCTGTATGCTTTTCTTAGTTAAAAACCATGCGGTACTCACATTTTTCATACTCAACTCCATCCAGCGGCTGCACCTTTAGTTAAAACCTCAGCCCACGATCGCACACTTATACATATACAGCATAACATGACTTCACGCCTTTGTTACCCGAAGGTGTAGGCAGCGGCTGTTTAGCCTCGTCTGGCTGTTATGTTTACGTCTTAAATGGAATAGGTGACGAACTTATTGCCATACCGGGGACAAAGTTTTCAGTCATCGATATTTATCACACATAACTTCCGAAAACAAATTCGAAAAGTCATTGGTGTCAGCCAGTGTCAGGATTCGAACCCGCGACCTGTAGGTTCAGATACGGGGTGCTCCACCACTGGCCTACCGAGACTTACACCTACAGTATCTCACAATAATAACACAATACGTACAACCAACAAAGTGAATGAGCGCAGTGCTGTTGTTTACATAATTCCCATTATGTGCCGGTGAATGCAGTCGCATTATGAACAATGCCGAATGATATGAATATATCAACAGACAATCAGTGGCTTTGTGTAAATATGTGGCCTAATTGTATATTAGTACAGCTATCGAGTTGTTATAAATTTTGTGGAGATATGATCCCAAGGATCCCACAGACAAATTGTTTGTGCAGTTTTGTGGGACAATGAATAATAACCTCATGTGTACAATGTATCTGGTAACTAATAAAATAAATAAAAAAATAAATAAAATAATAAATAAAAATCAAGAGAACTCCTTGCGTAGGTGTCAGAGGCGACTGTGGAATTTATTTGGTGTAGATCAACGCTCCTAATAAGTCTCGACGGTACAGAACTTCAATATTTCAACTTTCACTGCAGATGTTTCGAGTTCTTATCATTGGCTGACACCAATGACTTAACTATTAATCACCAATAAAGATATTAGGTATATAACGTATGTATTGTAATAGGTTTTACAATTTGAGACTAGAAAATTAATGCTCCTTGTCGAGTATGATAATCACTTACAATTTGGGGCATTATAGGCGCGAAGATAGATTATGCAACAGCTATAGTGATAAAAATAGATAAAGTATTTGTTTATTAGTACATAATGACTTAAATTGATAGAAGAAAATATATATGTCTTTAGCAATTAACATAGTAATTGTGATTCATAGGTCGTGAGTTCAGATCCGAGTACTAAGCGAAGACTTTTCAGTAGTTTTGTGTTATAAATGTGTATGATTGAGAAAATTATGTTTCATGTACGCCAAGAGTATCTACTATGTGTCACGTAATATTATCGTAAAAAGAGGAGGAGACATGTTCATAATCACACGAGTTCTGGTACGTAGCCAAACCTCATTGTTTTATGGAAAAGATGGCAAACGAGCAAGCGGTTCACCTGATGATAAGCAACTACCGCCACCCATAGACATCTGCAACACTAACCAGATTCAATGAATACCATTTAAAATATATCTTCTGACCTATAAAATAAATGATTAAGTATTGTAAGTTTTAAAAATAAATATATTCACATAAAATATATTTTAGTAAAATAAATAATACTTCATTAGGTAATTAATTAAAAATAGTACATAAACTGGTAAATGTTATAGATCTACTTGAAGTCGAAAAACGTACTGCACATTACCAAATACCTTCCAGTCGTGAACTGAAATAAACTAACAAATTCCCAGCGCTACGCTCGATGTAAGCTGACTTTGCACCGGCAAAGGGATTATCTCCTCTTACTATCAAAGCTAAAAGCTGAGCCACAGAATAAGGATCTTGTGTTTTTTTTAGCTGACTACCTTTCATTTACGCTAAATATTAGTGGAGGGTGGATTATGGTACCTTTTTTTACGGGACACATGTTACTTTTATAAAGATTATAAATGTTCCGATATGTGTGAAAATTTTGTAGCCAAGCAGAGTTCGCTGCATAAATGGGCCAGCTCGACCGGTGAAATACCACGACCTCTCAGAAGACCGACGTAAAGTGGTTCGTGCCGCGTTTCTTTCGGTGAGAGAGGTACCCGGAGGCCCACCCCTCTTCCCCATCCTTCCCCATCCTATCCTATCCCCTATCCCTTAAAGGTCGGCAACGCAACAGTAACACTATATGTGTTGCTGGTGTCCATGGGCGGCGTTGGTTGCTTACCATCAGGTGACACGCCTGCTCGTTTGCCCTCCTATACCATAAAAAAAAAAAATGGTAGCCATTTGAAAAAAATATTCGTCAGATTAAATGTGACATTATCTGATTGAGGTAAAAGGCATCTGGCATAACCTTCACGGTTATCTATAATATTACGATAATCTTTAACGCAAAAAGGAGTCTTAGGATAAGGCATATCTAAGTTAACCACGAGAAATAAGATGGCACTAGTATTGATTGTATTATTGACAAAAATAATTATTTAATGATTTTGAACAAAATTTTGGTTAGAAGTTTGATTTGGACCCATTTAGTTAAACTATGAGTCAGATACAATCTTCTATTCACCCATCTTTATAGATATACCAATGTATAAAATTTTAAGTTTTCGCCTCGGTGGTAGGAGGTACTAAACCCTGCTTTTATATCAGAGGGACCGAATCCATGGTAACTCACCAATGAAGCTTCGGATGTTATATTAAGATGTGATAAATATAGATGTACTCTTAACTGAAAGTTAAGGACAAAAGAAATGAAAGTGTGATTTTTTTTGTTATTACATCCAAAACACCTCAAAATTATTAACTAGAAAAGCTAGTAGGTAGTAAAAAATTCTAAAAAAAAGAGCAATACACAGTGTACCAGGAAACTTCAGTAAAAATATAGGTAACTGGATTCAGTGAAAACCTTTTAACAAAATCAGGAATAGGATATGGGAGCAGGGGGTTAAGCGTTTTTCTCTCCTCTGCCTACGGGGCTTAAAACGATTTTACTCAAATCCCCGGAACAATTGGGTTTGATTGCACAAACGCTTTTTGTCTACTCCATATATATTTTTTATTACAACCAACTCTACTGTGAATGACATTTACGGAAGATTTTTTATAAAAGTATTGTCCTGTCTGTACAAGTGTACAAGTTATCATTATTCCTGAATTCAGGACAAAGAAAACGACATTTAATGCGAATCGTAGTGCTTTTTAATATAAGTGGGCTTAGACGAGCAAACAGGTCACCTGGTGGTAAGCGACTAATGTCGCCCAAGGACTTCTGCATTTATTAAAAGCGTCACGGTTTGCTGTGCTCGCATTTATTACAAGATAGGGAAGAGCATGGGTAGAGGAGAGGTGGAAAGAGATGGGCCTCCAGATGCTTTTTTATCCGAAATTTACGTGGATTTTCTGAGAGATCAGGTTTCATCTTTTGGGCCGGCCTATTTATTTATACAGCGAATTGCGTAGCCCCACTAATGTTACCTTAACATTGATAAAACTACCGACTTCAAAATACACGTTACTATGTCAATTAATACAGTTGAAAATTTAGTATCAGAATTGTAAAGTCATTGATTAATTATCTTTATCTACTTCAGTAGATATCAAACTTGTTTTCCTACAAAAATAGAAATTGTCTCCATAAAATAGTAATAAGATCAATTAGTATAACTATATGTTCTGATTGTAGAAAATACTTCAAAGTATATGTTGTAACTCTCGTTATCTACCCCCGACTCACGCACGTCAATCTCATTTCAGATAACTTTGTGGTTATCAAACTGGCGGGCAGAAGCAATTTATTTCCTCCACACTAATCTGGTGCTATTAGACCTCCAAAGCTTTTCCCCAACGCCAACTGGGAGTTATGATAACAAAATAATGAAATAGCAAAGAAGTCACGTATTGCGAGACCTTAATCTCTGTTTGGTCTGACGGATATATTAAGTTATGCTATTGTCAATAGTACTATTGTACATGAAAATTAATTAGTAACGTTGTGGATAGTGTTCAAAAATAAGGTCGTCCAAAGTCAGCTATATCATCATCATCATTTGCCTTTTGAGGTCCACTGCTGGACAGGCCTCCCCCATAGAGCGCCACAACTGCTGGTCAATTTACTCATGGGGGGTTTTTACCATAATCGCCACACTTTGCAGGCGGGTTGGCGATCACAGTAGGCTGTATTTTGTTGAGAGAGAATGCTGCTGCCCATTCTTCCAGCCTTTTCCCTTAGTCGCCTTTTACGACACCCACGGGAAGAGATGGGGTGGCGGTATTCTAAGCCGGCGCCACACATCAATATAATATAATATAATAACTTAGGTATCTAAATACGAGTTGTAATATGTCAAGTAACATGTTATTATAAAAAGCCTGCGGCGAACGTTTGTGTAGTAGAAAAAGATTGACTCGACTTGTATATTAATATTCAAGTAGAACTAAAAAAAATTTGAAGATTTGATTTAGTACCTCCGCTGCCTCTGTCGTAATAATTAGTTCCCAGTCATGTGACATGTATTGTTTTTGTATTTATTGAATAGGTGACGCAGTTATAGACAACAGAATGTCGTAATACTTTGGAATAACAGAGACAAGATGATAGATACTAAAAGGCCAAAATATTATTTTTGCCGAAGGGGTTTACTTTTTAAAGCAGATTGTCTTTAGAAGTATAAAACTTCGGCCACACCAAATAAATCAAAATTATGCCAAATTATATCCAATTAGTTGAAGATGTAGATAATGTTACTACACGGCGCTGAAGCAAATATCTGGTCTCATAATATGTGGAGTGAATTTTGAGAATAAATTTTCTAAGTCTAAGAAAAAGTTTTAAATAAACCTGAATTTAAATATTATTTGTAACAAGTACAACTGAACCAAGTCTCCATAAAACTATGTAGATAATAATAAGTGGTTTGATGCAGAAGTTCCGAATTAGAGGATGCAAAGTATAAGAGTTCCATTTCAATTGCACGGAGAAGGTAAATGGAAATACTTTAGATAATATTAAGAGTGAATAGAACCATTTTCAAGTTACCCGCAACAGAACTTTCTACTTACCTTAATATTACACTTTATTGAAACTTATCTGTAGTGTATTATTAAATACGTATACAAGATTTGCATTCGTTAAATAAAACTTTGCAGTCTCCATGGTCGAGCTGAATCAAGAAGTCTCGGATTCTAATCTAGTCGTGTTCTAAAAACACTCATAACTTTTCTTTAGATATGGTGATAAATATTGGTGAATTTGTGTACGATATGACGATGGTAAAAGGTTCCACCACCGAACCCATTTGGATGTAAAAATTCAGCGTGTCAAGTGTCAAGGCGTAAGGCGTATTGCCTTACGCCTTGACGTAATCAATGGCCGTTGCCTACAACTTTGGGTAGAAAAAAGCGTGAAGTTACAGATGAAGGAAAATTGAAGCTGATCCTTTGAAAGTTAAGCTGGGTAATCTAAATCAGACGTTACTACTATTTAATTGATAGCCTCGATAGCGTAAAGGTTTAGCGTGAGGAATTCTGTTCAGTGGAATGGTAAAAGATCACTGGTTTGATATCGAACATATAGTAATAATTTCTTTTTAAGTCATTACATTTTTGTTTTGCTTTTGATGAGTTTTAGCTATACATCATACAATCACGCCATTCTCCCATGGGGGTAGCCAGAGACTAATTCTTTCCATTTTCACGATCCTGACATACATTTCTTTCTACCTCCACACTTATTTTCGCTTTCATAATTCCTACATGCTCGTCGTATACACTTATCATTTCATTCGTAACACCTACAAAAAGGACGCGGTTCATTATTTGTAATATATCTTAGGCTTATAAAAATTACATGTTATTTTTCGTTTCAGATTTTATTTATTTAATATAATTTTAATTTTATTTTTATAGGTAATATTATTCCCAAAATAAATCTAACATTTTCTGTTACTATGTAATCATATTATTATATACGAAGCATTTTGAACAACGTAATCCCTTCCCTTCCCACCACATCCCTTTCTATAACCTTAAAATCTGAAACTGCGGCAACTCAACACCAGGTAACCATCTTACTCGTTTACCAGCTTTTGCATAGGTAAAGAGAAACAGATTTTTTTGTTGTATTCGATATTGGAGCGCTATAGATGTTTCAATTCAAGACTCAAAAGTCGCCTGTGACATATTGTTAAGTCGTGTCTCCAATATAAGTGTATAGCCTGGAGCCTTGGAGCTCGGTAAATAATGTCTAATAGAATTCCACTGCCGTTTATTGCTCGCAAGCCTTTTTATTTACTACAATATAGATTGATACATTTAAATAAATAAAGAGAATATCGGAGTACCTACTACTTATTATTATTTGTTTGTAATTTTTATAAAGATAATTATAATTTCATTTTCCAAATAACTCGAAGGTTTTTAAGAATATTTGTTCCTATGAAGGGCGTTATTAACCTAGCTCGGAGCGGCATTACCCAAAGTCCGGGGCGAGGCCACTCGAACCTGTTTTTTTAAATGATGCTTTCTCACTGCTAATAAGTTTGCTAATATATGTTTCGTCTTTTTATCAATTTGTTGATTACATTTGTTGATATTTTTAACATATCTTAATTTTGAATTTTAATAAGTATTATCAAAAATACACCATGTTCACCTTAATTGAACGGCATTTCACCTCGTTAACTCTAAATATTTTCATGTCTTTCCGGTCTGAACTCAAGTATTCACGATGGCAACTCCTTACTGGTTATTACCAAAGATTCTCAACGGAATACTTTTACAAAACAGGTTGTTTATAAGGCATACACTTTAAAAAACTTTCAACATGTATAATACAATCAATGGTAGTGGACTTTGAGCTACTGTTATATTAGGTTGAAAGTTTTGTCCTAATGAAATTAAAGTTCTCAAATGTATAATAGTTAGCTAGTTTATAAACGACATTATACCTTTAATACAATTATATTGGGTTTGTTTTCATTTAAATTTCTAATAAGTATACAGTCTGCTTGTGACCACGGCCAGTGCAACCTGGCCGAAACGTCAAGCTAATAAACGTAAATATTTTGTTTACCTAAAAAAGTGTCGCGTTAATTCCCGTTCATTATTTCTGAGTTCTATTAAGTAGTTACTATCTACTCACAAATACAAATTTGGTAACATACATAACATAACTTCACGCCTTTTGTTACCCGAAGGTGTAGGCAGCGGCTGTTAAGCCTCGTCTCGCCGTTATGTTTACGTCCCAAATGGAATAGGTGGCGAAACCTATTGCCATACCGGGCACAAAGTTTTTCAGTCATGGATATTTATCACACATAACTTCCGAAAACAATTTCGAAAAGTCATTGGTGTGAGCCAGTGTCTGGAATCGAACCCGGACCTCTGGATCAGAAGCCGTGTGCTCGACCACTGCGCCACCGAGACTGAATTTGGTAATGTAGAACAAAATAATATTTAGTTTTTTTAATAGACTTATTACTAACCGCACTGATTAGTTTTTTTTTATGGGATTGGAGGACAAACTAGCAGGCGTGTCACCTGATGTTAAGTGACCAGCGCCACCCATGGACACCTGCAACACATATAGTGTTACAGTTGCGTTGCCGACCTTTAAGTGAGTAGGATAGGAAGGGATCGGAAAGGGGGGTGGGCCTCCGGATACCTCTCTCACCGAACGAAATGCGGCATGAGCCACTTTACGTCGGTCTTATGAGAGGTCGTGTTATTTCAGCGGTCGAGCCGGCCCATTCATGCAGCAAACTGCTTGAAAAATATTACACTAAAACTTTACCTTCATTCCATTAATATCCAAATATACATCTTTAATATGATTAAATAGTTTTTAATTATTTACATATAAATATCTTGTCACATTAAAACAAGTTGTTAGGATTATATAGGAACAAAAACTTTTTGTTCATCACTCGTGAAAATGATCTCTGTAAAGAGTTCGAAAAGTCGGGGAATAAATAAAATTATTTATTAAATAAACGCGATATAATCCTAAAAAGTTGTTTTAATGTTATGAATGTGATTCGCCAAAATCTAAGATATAAATAAGTAAACTAATAGGGTTATCTTGTCTTTTATCTTATATCGGCTCATGAGATTTAGACCAGATATTTTTAAAATAATAGACCTAAGTTTTGTGTATGAAATTATATTGAAGACAGAAAAAATGGTCAGTAGGCTCTGCTAACTTTTTCAATCGAAACAAATATTTACCTTTATGGAAGCATGATGCCACTGCTTACATCTTCGTGTATTGATGTCGTAATGGTACCTATATAAGTCAAATATTTTCAAAGTATCTCTGGTAACCTAAAATTGCTATTTCATAAACGTGATGTGGGAGTACATGCCCGTCACATCTATACGGTACTTGAATTCTCATCTTAATAACTTAACTGCTGGTCCATTGAGGGAGGTTAACGATCCAAGATAAAGATAATGTTATATTCAAGCTTGGCTTTAAATGGTGAAATTTAAATTAAGTAGTAGTTATAGTTAAGAATCTGTGTGTTTGTGAATGTAATAATAATTTATATCCCTAAACCATGAGTGAGTCATTTAATATATTTTCAGGTTCTGTAAAAAAATATCGCCCTACACATGAAAAAAGTAGGCAAGTAATTTTCACCAACTTTTAAGGAGATTAAAAATTGTCCTATATTTTTTGTGAGTTCTAGGAATAAGTTTCAATTACTTCTACTCCAAGTGCTATATGATTTAGGAACAGCTAGATGTACTTAAAAATAATCTAAAAAAAAACAAATTACTCCTGCATTTCACGAAACAAAGATTATTCGAGGGGTAACCACAATGTTTGTTTTTTCGTAATGTATCATATTCCTAATTTTTATATAGATAATTTTTTTCACGGTCTGTCACTTTACGTCAATTTTCTGACTGTGTGACCCTAACCAAGTTTAATAAACAGTAAACAGGCATAAATGTATATAAATAGATTAATTTATACAATGTAAGTATGAAGCAAGTATGAAATGGCTTACGTACAACAACTTACCGTTAAATAGGCAATAAGCATCTCTATCTCTGAAGCAGCATTGTATTAAGTGGCTATTTGAAGAGATTAAAATATATATTATTCTCGGTTGATAAATATTTTCGTAATGTAATATACTAAAGTTTCTTTTTCATAAGATCGATTTTCATGAATATATTTTTATTTGATGCTAGAATTATTCTTTGGCATCAAGAGGATATTTTTCAAGCACTCTCTTCATTGCAATCTGAATGCCGGCTAGTTGCTCTTAAAATATATCAAGATTATACTTGTTTGTTAAACAATAAATAAACAACAAGATGTTTTTTCCAATACTTGTTTACCCAACTTATCTATCTTCAAGCCAAGGCCCTTGAGGTGTAGACGCACCTCATTAGCTACTTCGATTTTCATAAGGCTTTTGACATGATTTTCCGCGAGGACACATTAAATTTGATTATGAAAAGTGTTACGCAGTCGTCTTTCCGCTTTTGCATTGTATGTCCGCTTAGTCGTTATTTCAAGGCCAATTTATCAAATCTCCTTCTTCTTTTGCAGTTATGGCCCGTATCCCCAAAGATACGATCTTGCCAATGGCTTATCAAATCCTAATAAAAAAGGAATTTTGTCTCAGTTTGATGTGTCAATGTCACACTTTTTAAAATATAAATAAACTGCCACTCGTCAGTCCAACCGCCGCAAAGCGGCGATTGTCAACTACCTCGCATCAGTCCGACCGCCGCAAAGCGGCGATTCGACAGTATACGGCTTTCTCGATTTATTAGAATATTTCTAAAAAAAGGCTGTATGGAATGTTAGCTTTTGCCTGTTCAATATACAAAAAACTTTCGTTGACATATTCTTTGACGTACTCTGTGGTTGACATTGTTTACATAATTCGAAATTCAAACTGCGGCGTCATTGTTCTCGCGTCGGAGTGTTTTGTGTGGTGTTCTTTGTTCAAATATTAGACTCGAGGTGCCTTTTAACAGCATAAAATTATGGGTAAGTACTCTATAATTTTAATACAACATTAACAATTGCACAATATTTACATTTTCATTCAACAAAATCACACGTAACCTTGAAAATCGTCATTTTACGACGTTGCTTCGCATTTCTACTTTTCTGACCTAGAAAGTTTATTAAATCTGTGCAATTGTTAGTGTTATCATATCATTATATATTGAACTTCGATGTAAAACGAACTAAATGATAGAGTGATAGTCGAAAACACGAAAATATCTACTTTCAAAATACCTAACTAATCGGGAAGTTCTTCCAATAAGTTCAAGAATAAGATTTTCTTGATTTATCTTCTAAACATGTGTCTTTTTTAATTTAAACGAATAGCTACACTATTGTAAATCATAAACAATGAATCAATATACCACTCATAAGCATACTTTTCGTAAAATCTTAATTCTAAGGATACCCTTTTTTTTTGTTCGATTTGTTTTGGTGCCAAATTTCATAAATTTACATTCTAAGACGGTTTATAACATCCATAAATCAAGAAATTAACGATAGAGGCCCCATCGTAAAGTTTTTATAAACAAAAAACGACCCGGCTCCGATAACAAAAAAGTTTATACAAAAAATACGATGTTGGCCGAGCGCGGCCGACATCTGGAGTGGGCGCGGCCTTATCGTCGTAATGTAAACAAACTTATGTGGTATAAAAAATATTGTTGAGAGTGTGCTGTTTTGTTTTAATATTGATATATACATTGTCATAGAACTATAAACCACTGGTTCTACATCTTGTAAGGGCTTAATTTTTTTTAATGGAATATGAAAGTCGTTTTCGGACATTGTTTTGATGAGTCATTTTATTACGTAAATAATTAAATGTATATATAGATGTTCTAGTTTTATCAGTTATATCGCAATTGGTTATTTAATTGAGAATACAATGCTACAAAGAGTATTGTACTATTCATTCATTGTTATTTTTTTATCTGGATTATTCTACGCATAGACGCTAAAATTGCGCGCAAAAAATAACGGTCGAAAACTGCGCGACAGTTAGCGGGTATCTGTCATTTTGGGCTCGACTGCTGAGTGGATGCTTCACCTGTATGTATGTTTGTATGTTTGTAGGTTTGTAGGTTTGTAGGTTTGTTTGTAACCGACTTCTTTTTTAGTTTCCGCTGATTGCCACTAGATGGTGCGATTTGTGAACTATGAAAGTTCACAAATCTAAATATAAATCAAATCTAAATCTAGACTAGAAAACCGAACTAAAAAATAGAAAATAAATTTTAATGAATTTAAATTAAGAAAATAGTGTTAAAAATTTCAATGAATATAAATTAAAAAAAGCGTGGGGTTCTTTTTAAGATATTATCGAAATGATAATCACTCTACTCATATCTGTCAATAAAATATTTATAACTATTGACACCATGCACCCCACGCTTTTTTGAACGATAGATGGTGCGATGTTCACAAATCGCACCATCTAGTGGCAATCAGCGGAAAGTTTACGTTATCAACTTGAAACGAGTTCCTTATATAAGTCACAGATGGCGCTATTCCTCAAATTCGAAACTAAAAAACGCGCTGTCATACAAAACCGAACTAAAAAATTTAAAATAAATAATAGTTTAAAAAAACTAAAAAACACGCTTTTTATTGAAAACCGAACTAAAAAATAGAAAAAAAAAAAAAAAAATACTTTATTTTAAAAAAAGCGTGGGGTGCATGGTGTCAATAGTTATAAATATTTTATTGACAGATATGAGTAGAGTGATTATCATTTCGATAATATCTTAAAAAGCACCCCACGCTTTTTTTTAAATAAAGTATTTTTTTTTTTTTCTATTTTTTAGTTCGGTTTTCAATAAAAAGCGTGTTTTTTAGTTTTTTTAAACTATTATTTATTGTAAGATAACATTAGATTTTTTTTTTAATATTCTTGAATCAAGATATTTTAATTATGTTACGATCATTTACACCTTTCATTTAAGTAAACGCACGCGCTCTTACAAGGCTCTAGGCGTTTTCCCAGAACGTAAAATTATGTGTGTTCATGGAACAACTACATTGATAGTGACATTATGATCAGAAAAATTAAAAAAGTCTAAGCCTATACACAATATCTAAAGGTAATTTAAAAATAATTAAAGAAACAATAATAAACCAAAAAGAATAACAAATTTTCGACGAAAATTTTCTTTTTAGATAGCATTATAAATTTCGTTCAAGATTCTTTAATTATTTTAATTCAGTTATGATAATTTACATCTTTTACTAAATTAAACGCTCTCTCACAAGCCTTCGGGCGCTTTCCGAAAACCCACGAAATTGTTTACTATAATTAATCAGTTTTAACAGGTCTTTTGACAATTAGCTAAGTCACCACGAACTTTGTTTAATTATATTTGCATTACGAACTTGAGCCGACATACAATACAAAAAGAAAACATTTTACATACTGAAAAAATATATCATACAATTTGATATGTAGTGTTTTGTATAAGTTATCATTTAATTATGTGTCGTTTGAAAACGAATCAAATCTGACTTGCGATTGATATCAGTTGATATCATTATAAAGATTGTTTTATTGAGAATACGCAATGATTTTAATGCTTACAGATACTTAGTTCAGTGGAAAAACAAAGGAAAAAAGAAAAGTTGAATATATTATAAATGAAAAATAATATATTTACTTACACGTTTTTCACAGTGGTAGAGCCAAGCAGATCGCTGCATGAATGGGCTGGCTCGACCGGTGAAATACCACAACCTCTCAGAAGATAAACGTAAAGTGGCTCTTGCCGCGTTTCGTTCGCTGAGAGAGGTAATCGGGGGCCCACCGCTTGTCCCCATCCTTCCCTTTCCCCTATCACTTAAATGTGTATATGTATATGTGTATATGTGTTGCTGGTGTCTATGGTCGGGGTTGGTTGCGTACCTTCAGGTGACAAGTATGATCGTTTGCCCTCCTATCCCATAGAAAAAATACTGTAGCAATGGTTATTATATAATTTTACTTCTTTATACATATGCATGCACAAAGAAATACAATCATTATGTAATTTCTTACAATAGCAGGCCTTTTTTTCTACTATTCGATGTCCATTTACACGGTTGAATCAACAATTCTGGCAGTAGTTGCTTTGTCTTTTATCGTCATCTTTCCAATGACACCAGATGATATCAATTCCACGTGTTCAGTAAAGGGGTGGGATGTCAAACGAAAGTAAGCCAATATGGCTCCTGGTGTCATTTAAAATCATAATCTGTATGCTTTTCTTAGTTAAAAACCATGCGGTATTCACATTTTTCATACTCAACTCCATCCAGCGGCTGCACTATTAGTTAAAACCTCAGCCCACGATCGCACACTATACATATACAGTCTAACATAACTTAACTTCACGCCTTTGTTACCCGAAGGTGTAGGCAGCGGCTGTTAAGCCTCGTCTGGCTGTTATGTTTACGTCTTAAATGGAATAGGTGACGAACCTATTGCCATACCGGGGACAAAGTTTTCAGTCATCGATATTTATCACACATAACTTCCGAAAACAAATTCGAAAAGTCATTGGTGTCAGCCAGTGTCAGGATTCGAACTCGCAACCTGTAGATTCAGATACGGGATGCTCCACCACTGGCCTACCGAGACTTACACCTACAGTATCTCACAATAATAACACAATACGTACAACCAACAACGTGAATGAGCGCAGTGCTGTTGTTTACATAATTCCCATTATGTGCCCGTGAATGCAGTCGCATTATGAACAATGCCGAATGATATGAATATATCAACAGACAATCAGTGGCTTTGTGTAAATATGTGGCCTAATTGTATATTAGTACAGCTATCAAGTTGTTATAAATTTAGTGGAAATATGATCCCAAGGATCCCACAGACAAATTGTTTGTGCAGTTTTGTGGGACAATGAATAATAACCTCATTTTTTTATTTTTTTTATTAGTTACCAGATACATTGGTATCTGGTAACTAATAAAATAAATAAAAAAATAAATAAAAATCAAGAGAACTCCTTGCGTAGGTGTCGGAGGCGACTGTGGAATTTATTTGGTATAGATCAACGCTCCTAATAAGTCTCGACGGTACAGAACTTCAATATTTCAACTTTCACTGCAGATGTTTCGAGTTCTTATCATTGGCTGACACCAATGACTTAACTATTAATCACCAATAAAGATATTAGGTATATAACGGATGTATTGCAATAGGTTTTACAATTTGAGACTAGAAAATTAATGCTCCTTGTCGAGTATGATAATCGCTTACAATTTGGGGAATTTTAGGCGCGAAGATAGATTGTGCAACAGCTATAGTGATAAAAATAGATAAAGTATTTGTTTATTAGTAATGACTTAAATTGATAGAAGAAAATATATATCTCTTTAGCAATTAACATAGTAATTGTGATTCATAGGTCGTGAGTTCAGATCCGAGTACTAAGCGAAGACTTTTCAGTAGTTTTGTGTTATAAATGTGGATGATTGAGAAAAATATGTTTCATGTACGCCAAGAGTATCTACTATGTGTCACGTAATATTATCGTAAAAAGAGGAGGAGACATGTTCATAATCACACGAGTTCTGGTACGTAGCCAAACCTCATTGTTTTATGGAAAAGATGGCAAACGAGCAAGCGGTTCACCTGATGATAAGCAACTACCGCCACCCATAGACATCTGCAACACTAACCAGATTCAATGAATACCATTTAAAATATATCTTCTGACCTATAAAATAAATGATTAAGTATTGTAAGTTTTAAAAATAAATATATTCACATAAAATATATTTTAGTAAAATAAATAATACTTCATTAGGTAATTAATTAAAAATAGTACATAAACTGGTAAATGTTATAGATCTACTTGAAGTCGAAAAACGTACTGCACATTACCAAATACCTTCCAGTCGTGAACTGAAATAAACTAACAAATTCCCGGCGCTACGCTCGATGTAAGCTGACTTTGCACCGGCAAAGGGATTATCTCCTCTTACTATCAAAGCTAAAAGCTGAGCCACAGAATAAGGATTTTGTTTTTTTTAGCTGACTACCTTTCATTTCCGCTAAATATTAGTGGAGGTTGGATTAAGGTACCTTTTTTTACGGGACACATGTGACTTTTATAAAGATTATAAATGTTCCGATGTGTGTGAAAATGTTGTATATTGTAGCCATTTGAAAAAAATATTCATCAGATTAAATGTTAATTTATCTGATTCAGGTAAACGGTCTACATCTGGCAGAAACTTTTCGGTTATCTATAATATTACGATAATCTTTAACGCAAAAAGTAGTAGGATAAGGCATATCTAAGTTAACCACGAGAAATAAGATGGCACTATTATTGATTGTATTATTGACAAAAATAATTATTTAATGATTTTGAACAAAATTTTGGTTAGAAGTTTGATTTGGACCCATTTAGTTAAACTATGAGTCAGATACAATCTTCTATTCACCCATCTTTATAGATATACCAATGTATAAAATTTTAAGTTTTCGCCTCGGTGGTAGGAGGTACTAAACCCTGCTTTTATATCAGAGGGACCGAATCCATGGTAACTCACCAATGAAGCTTCGGATGTTATATTAAGATGTGATAAATATAGATGTACTCTTAACTGAAAGTTAAGGACAAAAGAAATGAAAGTGTGATTTTTTTTGTTATTACATCCAAAACACCTCAAAATTATTAACTAGAAAAGCTAGTAGGTAGTAAAAAATTCTAAAAAAAAGAGCAATACACAGTGTACCAGGAAACTTCAGTAAAAATATAGGTAACTGGATTCAGTGAAAACCTTTTAACAAAATCAGGAATAGGATATGGGAGCAGGGGGTTAAGCGTTTTTCTCTCCTCTGCCTACGGGGCTTAAAACGATTTTACTCAAATCCCCGGAACAATTGGGTTTGATTGCACAAACGCTTTTTGTCTACTCCATATATATTTTTTATTACAACCAACTCTACTGTGAATGACATTTACGGAAGATTTTTTATAAAAGTATTGTCCTGTCTGTACAAGTGTACAAGTTATCATTATTCCTGAATTCAGGACAAAGAAAACGACATTTAATGCGAATCGTAGTGCTTTTTAATATAAGTGGGCTTAGACGAGCAAACAGGTCACCTGGTGGTAAGCGACTAATGTCGCCCAAGGACTTCTGCATTTATTAAAAGCGTCACGGTTTGCTGTGCTCGCATTTATTACAAGATAGGGAAGAGCATGGGTAGAGGAGAGGTGGAAAGAGATGGGCCTCCAGATGCTTTTTTATCCGAAATTTACGTGGATTTTCTGAGAGATCAGGTTTCATCTTTTGGGCCGGCCTATTTATTTATACAGCGAATTGCGTAGCCCCACTAATGTTACCTTAACATTGATAAAACTACCGACTTCAAAATACACGTTACTATGTCAATTAATACAGTTGAAAATTTAGTATCAGAATTGTAAAGTCATTGATTAATTATCTTTATCTACTTCAGTAGATATCAAACTTGTTTTCCTACAAAAATAGAAATTGTCTCCATAAAATAGTAATAAGATCAATTAGTATAACTATATGTTCTGATTGTAGAAAATACTTCAAAGTATATGTTGTAACTCTCGTTATCTACCCCCGACTCACGCACGTCAATCTCATTTCAGATAACTTTGTGGTTATCAAACTGGCGGGCAGAAGCAATTTATTTCCTCCACACTAATCTGGTGCTATTAGACCTCCAAAGCTTTTCCCCAACGCCAACTGGGAGTTATGATAACAAAATAATGAAATAGCAAAGAAGTCACGTATTGCGAGACCTTAATCTCTGTTTGGTCTGACGGATATATTAAGTTATGCTATTGTCAATAGTACTATTGTACATGAAAATTAATTAGTAACGTTGTGGATAGTGTTCAAAAATAAGGTCGTCCAAAGTCAGCTATATCATCATCATCATTTGCCTTTTGAGGTCCACTGCTGGACAGGCCTCCCCCATAGAGCGCCACAACTGCTGGTCAATTTACTCATGGGGGGTTTTTACCATAATCGCCACACTTTGCAGGCGGGTTGGCGATCACAGTAGGCTGTATTTTGTTGAGAGAGAATGCTGCTGCCCATTCTTCCAGCCTTTTCCCTTAGTCGCCTTTTACGACACCCACGGGAAGAGATGGGGTGGCGGTATTCTAAGCCGGCGCCACACATCAATATAATATAATATAATAACTTAGGTATCTAAATACGAGTTGTAATATGTCAAGTAACATGTTATTATAAAAAGCCTGCGGCGACCGTTTGTGTAGTAGAAAAAGATTGACTCGACTTGTATATTAATATTCAAGTAGAACTAAAAAAAATTTGAAGATTTGATTTAGTACCTCCGCTGCCTCTGTCGTAATAATTAGTTCCCAGTCATGTGACATGTATTGTTTTTGTATTTATTGAATAGGTGACGCAGTTATAGACAACAGAATGTCGTAATACTTTGGAATAACAGAGACAAGATGATAGATACTAAAAGGCCAAAATATTATTTTTGCCGAAGGGGTTTACTTTTTAAAGCAGATTGTCTTTAGAAGTATAAAACTTCGGCCACACCAAATAAATCAAAATTATGCCAAATTATATCCAATTAGTTGAAGATGTAGATAATGTTACTACACGGCGCTGAAGCAAATATCTGGTCTCATAATATGTGGAGTGAATTTTGAGAATAAATTTTCTAAGTCTAAGAAAAAGTTTTAAATAAACCTGAATTTAAATATTATTTGTAACAAGTACAACTGAACCAAGTCTCCATAAAACTATGTAGATAATAATAAGTGGTTTGATGCAGAAGTTCCGAATTAGAGGATGCAAAGTATAAGAGTTCCATTTCAATTGCACGGAGAAGGTAAATGGAAATACTTTAGATAATATTAAGAGTGAATAGAACCATTTTCAAGTTACCCGCAACAGAACTTTCTACTTACCTTAATATTACACTTTATTGAAACTTATCTGTAGTGTATTATTAAATACGTATACAAGATTTGCATTCGTTAAATAAAACTTTGCAGTCTCCATGGTCGAGCTGAATCAAGAAGTCTCGGATTCTAATCTAGTCGTGTTCTAAAAACACTCATAACTTTTCTTTAGATATGGTGATAAATATTGGTGAATTTGTGTACGATATGACGATGGTAAAAGGTTCCACCACCGAACCCATTTGGATGTAAAAATTCAGCGTGTCAAGTGTCAAGGCGTAAGGCGTATTGCCTTACGCCTTGACGTAATCAATGGCCGTTGCCTACAACTTTGGGTAGAAAAAAGCGTGAAGTTACAGATGAAGGAAAATTGAAGCTGATCCTTTGAAAGTTAAGCTGGGTAATCTAAATCAGACGTTACTACTATTTAATTGATAGCCTCGATAGCGTAAAGGTTTAGCGTGAGGAATTCTGTTCAGTGGAATGGTAAAAGATCACTGGTTTGATATCGAACATATAGTAATAATTTCTTTTTAAGTCATTACATTTTTGTTTTGCTTTTGATGAGTTTTAGCTATACATCATACAATCACGCCATTCTCCCATGGGGGTAGCCAGAGACTAATTCTTTCCATTTTCACGATCCTGACATACATTTCTTTCTACCTCCACACTTATTTTCGCTTTCATAATTCCTACATGCTCGTCGTATACACTTATCATTTCATTCGTAACACCTACAAAAAGGACGCGGTTCATTATTTGTAATATATCTTAGGCTTATAAAAATTACATGTTATTTTTCGTTTCAGATTTTATTTATTTAATATAATTTTAATTTTATTTTTATAGGTAATATTATTCCCAAAATAAATCTAACATTTTCTGTTACTATGTAATCATATTATTATATACGAAGCATTTTGAACAACGTAATCCCTTCCCTTCCCACCACATCCCTTTCTATAACCTTAAAATCTGAAACTGCGGCAACTCAACACCAGGTAACCATCTTACTCGTTTACCAGCTTTTGCATAGGTAAAGAGAAACAGATTTTTTTGTTGTATTCGATATTGGAGCGCTATAGATGTTTCAATTCAAGACTCAAAAGTCGCCTGTGACATATTGTTAAGTCGTGTCTCCAATATAAGTGTATAGCCTGGAGCCTTGGAGCTCGGTAAATAATGTCTAATAGAATTCCACTGCCGTTTATTGCTCGCAAGCCTTTTTATTTACTACAATATAGATTGATACATTTAAATAAATAAAGAGAATATCGGAGTACCTACTACTTATTATTATTTGTTTGTAATTTTTATAAAGATAATTATAATTTCATTTTCCAAATAACTCGAAGGTTTTTAAGAATATTTGTTCCTATGAAGGGCGTTATTAACCTAGCTCGGAGCGGCATTACCCAAAGTCCGGGGCGAGGCCACTCGAACCTGTTTTTTTAAATGATGCTTTCTCACTGCTAATAAGTTTGCTAATATATGTTTCGTCTTTTTATCAATTTGTTGATTACATTTGTTGATATTTTTAACATATCTTAATTTTGAATTTTAATAAGTATTATCAAAAATACACCATGTTCACCTTAATTGAACGGCATTTCACCTCGTTAACTCTAAATATTTTCATGTCTTTCCGGTCTGAACTCAAGTATTCACGATGGCAACTCCTTACTGGTTATTACCAAAGATTCTCAACGGAATACTTTTACAAAACAGGTTGTTTATAAGGCATACACTTTAAAAAACTTTCAACATGTATAATACAATCAATGGTAGTGGACTTTGAGCTACTGTTCTAATAGGTTGAAAGTTTTGTCCTAATGAAATTAAAGTTCTCAAATGTATAATAGTTAGCTAGTTTATAAACGACATTATACCTTTAATACAATTATATTGGGCTTGTTTTCATTTAAATTTCTAATAAGTATACAGTCTGCTTGTGACCACGGCCAGTGCAACCTGGCCGAAACGTCAAGCTAATAAACGTAAATATTTTGTTTACCTAAAAAAGTGTCGCGTTAATTCCCGTTCATTATTTCTGAGTTCTATTAAGTAGTTACTATCTACTCACAAATACAAATTTGGTAACATACATAACATAACTTCACGCCTTTTGTTACCCGAAGGTGTAGGCAGCGGCTGTTAAGCCTCGTCTCGCCGTTATGTTTACGTCCCAAATGGAATAGGTGGCGAAACCTATTGCCATACCGGGCACAAAGTTTTTCAGTCATGGATATTTATCACACATAACTTCCGAAAACAATTTCGAAAAGTCATTGGTGTGAGCCAGTGTCTGGAATCGAACCCGGACCTCTGGATCAGAAGCCGTGTGCTCGACCACTGCGCCACCGAGACTGAATTTGGTAATGTAGAACAAAATAATATTTAGTTTTTTTAATAGACTTATTACTAACCGCACTGATTAGTTTTTTTTTATGGGATTGGAGGACAAACTAGCAGGCGTGTCACCTGATGTTAAGTGACCAGCGCCACCCATGGACACCTGCAACACATATAGTGTTACAGTTGCGTTGCCGACCTTTAAGTGAGTAGGATAGGAAGGGATCGGAAAGGGGGGTGGGCCTCCGGATACCTCTCTCACCGAACGAAATGCGGCATGAGCCACTTTACGTCGGTCTTATGAGAGGTCGTGTTATTTCAGCGGTCGAGCCGGCCCATTCATGCAGCAAACTGCTTGAAAAATATTACACTAAAACTTTACCTTCATTCCATTAATATCCAAATATACATCTTTAATATGATTAAATAGTTTTTAATTATTTACATATAAATATCTTGTCACATTAAAACAAGTTGTTAGGATTATATAGGAACAAAAACTTTTTGTTCATCACTCGTGAAAATGATCTCTGTAAAGAGTTCGAAAAGTCGGGGAATAAATAAAATTATTTATTAAATAAACGCGATATAATCCTAAAAAGTTGTTTTAATGTTATGAATGTGATTCGCCAAAATCTAAGATATAAATAAGTAAACTAATAGGGTTATCTTGTCTTTTATCTTATATCGGCTCATGAGATTTAGACCAGATATTTTTAAAATAATAGACCTAAGTTTTGTGTATGAAATTATATTGAAGACAGAAAAAATGGTCAGTAGGCTCTGCTAACTTTTTCAATCGAAACAAATATTTACCTTTATGGAAGCATGATGCCACTGCTTACATCTTCGTGTATTGATGTCGTAATGGTACCTATATAAGTCAAATATTTTCAAAGTATCTCTGGTAACCTAAAATTGCTATTTCATAAACGTGATGTGGGAGTACATGCCCGTCACATCTATACGGTACTTGAATTCTCATCTTAATAACTTAACTGCTGGTCCATTGAGGGAGGTTAACGATCCAAGATAAAGATAATGTTATATTCAAGCTTGGCTTTAAATGGTGAAATTTAAATTAAGTAGTAGTTATAGTTAAGAATCTGTGTGTTTGTGAATGTAATAATAATTTATATCCCTAAACCATGAGTGAGTCATTTAATATATTTTCAGGTTCTGTAAAAAAATATCGCCCTACACATGAAAAAAGTAGGCAAGTAATTTTCACCAACTTTTAAGGAGATTAAAAATTGTCCTATATTTTTTGTGAGTTCTAGGAATAAGTTTCAATTACTTCTACTCCAAGTGCTATATGATTTAGGAACAGCTAGATGTACTTAAAAATAATCTAAAAAAAAAACAAATTACTCCTGCATTTCACGAAACAAAGATTATTCGAGGGGTAACCACAATGTTTGTTTTTTCGTAATGTATCATATTCCTAATTTTTATATAGATAATTTTTTTCACGGTCTGTCACTTTACGTCAATTTTCTGACTGTGTGACCCTAACCAAGTTTAATAAACAGTAAACAGGCATAAATGTATATAAATAGATTAATTTATACAATGTAAGTATGAAGCAAGTATGAAATGGCTTACGTACAACAACTTACCGTTAAATAGGCAATAAGCATCTCTATCTCTGAAGCAGCATTGTATTAAGTGGCTATTTGAAGAGATTAAAATATATATTATTCTCGGTTGATAAATATTTTCGTAATGTAATATACTAAAGTTTCTTTTTCATAAGATCGATTTTCATGAATATATTTTTATTTGATGCTAGAATTATTCTTTGGCATCAAGAGGATATTTTTCAAGCACTCTCTTCATTGCAATCTGAATGCCGGCTAGTTGCTCTTAAAATATATCAAGATTATACTTGTTTGTTAAACAATAAATAAACAACAAGATGTTTTTTCCAATACTTGTTTACCCAACTTATCTATCTTCAAGCCAAGGCCCTTGAGGTGTAGACGCACCTCATTAGCTACTTCGATTTTCATAAGGCTTTTGACATGATTTTCCGCGAGGACACATTAAATTTGATTATGAAAAGTGTTACGCAGTCGTCTTTCCGCTTTTGCATTGTATGTCCGCTTAGTCGTTATTTCAAGGCCAATTTATCAAATCTCCTTCTTCTTTTGCAGTTATGGCCCGTATCCCCAAAGATACGATCTTGCCAATGGCTTATCAAATCCTAATAAAAAAGGAATTTTGTCTCAGTTTGATGTGTCAATGTCACACTTTTTAAAATATAAATAAACTGCCACTCGTCAGTCCAACCGCCGCAAAGCGGCGATTGTCAACTACCTCGCATCAGTCCGACCGCCGCAAAGCGGCGATTCGACAGTATACGGCTTTCTCGATTTATTAGAATATTTCTAAAAAAAGGCTGTATGGAATGTTAGCTTTTGCCTGTTCAATATACAAAAAACTTTCGTTGACATATTCTTTGACGTACTCTGTGGTTGACATTGTTTACATAATTCGAAATTCAAACTGCGGCGTCATTGTTCTCGCGTCGGAGTGTTTTGTGTGGTGTTCTTTGTTCAAATATTAGACTCGAGGTGCCTTTTAACAGCATAAAATTATGGGTAAGTACTCTATAATTTTAATACAACATTAACAATTGCACAATATTTACATTTTCATTCAACAAAATCACACGTAACCTTGAAAATCGTCATTTTACGACGTTGCTTCGCATTTCTACTTTTCTGACCTAGAAAGTTTATTAAATCTGTGCAATTGTTAGTGTTATCATATCATTATATATTGAACTTCGATGTAAAACGAACTAAATGATAGAGTGATAGTCGAAAACACGAAAATATCTACTTTCAAAATACCTAACTAATCGGGAAGTTCTTCCAATAAGTTCAAGAATAAGATTTTCTTGATTTATCTTCTAAACATGTGTCTTTTTTAATTTAAACGAATAGCTACACTATTGTAAATCATAAACAATGAATCAATATACCACTCATAAGCATACTTTTCGTAAAATCTTAATTCTAAGGATACCCTTTTTTTTTGTTCGATTTGTTTTGGTGCCAAATTTCATAAATTTACATTCTAAGACGGTTTATAACATCCATAAATCAAGAAATTAACGATAGAGGCCCCATCGTAAAGTTTTTATAAACAAAAAACGACCCGGCTCCGATAACAAAAAAGTTTATACAAAAAATACGATGTTGGCCGAGCGCGGCCGACATCTGGAGTGGGCGCGGCCTTATCGTCGTAATGTAAACAAACTTATGTGGTATAAAAAATATTGTTGAGAGTGTGCTGTTTTGTTTTAATATTGATATATACATTGTCATAGAACTATAAACCACTGGTTCTACATCTTGTAAGGGCTTAATTTTTTTTAATGGAATATGAAAGTCGTTTTCGGACATTGTTTTGATGAGTCATTTTATTACGTAAATAATTAAATGTATATATAGATGTTCTAGTTTTATCAGTTATATCGCAATTGGTTATTTAATTGAGAATACAATGCTACAAAGAGTATTGTACTATTCATTCATTGTTATTTTTTTATCTGGATTATTCTACGCATAGACGCTAAAATTGCGCGCAAAAAATAACGGTCGAAAACTGCGCGACAGTTAGCGGGTATCTGTCATTTTGGGCTCGACTGCTGAGTGGATGCTTCACCTGTATGTATGTTTGTATGTTTGTAGGTTTGTAGGTTTGTTTGTAACCGACTTCTTTTTTAGTTTCCGCTGATTGCCACTAGATGGTGCGATTTGTGAACTATGAAAGTTCACAAATCTAAATATAAATCAAATCTAAATCTAGACTAGAAAACCGAACTAAAAAATAGAAAATAAATTTTAATGAATTTAAATTAAGAAAATAGTGTTAAAAATTTCAATGAATATAAATTAAAAAAAGCGTGGGGTTCTTTTTAAGATATTATCGAAATGATAATCACTCTACTCATATCTGTCAATAAAATATTTATAACTATTGACACCATGCACCCCACGCTTTTTTGAACGATAGATGGTGCGATGTTCACAAATCGCACCATCTAGTGGCAATCAGCGGAAAGTTTACGTTATCAACTTGAAACGAGTTCCTTATATAAGTCACAGATGGCGCTATTCCTCAAATTCGAAACTAAAAAACGCGCTGTCATACAAAACCGAACTAAAAAATTTAAAATAAATAATAGTTTAAAAAAACTAAAAAACACGCTTTTTATTGAAAACCGAACTAAAAAATAGAAAAATAAAAAAAAAAATACTTTATTTTAAAAAAAGCGTGGGGTGCATGGTGTCAATAGTTATAAATATTTTATTGACAGATATGAGTAGAGTGATTATCATTTCGATAATATCTTAAAAAGCACCCCACGCTTTTTTTTAAATAAAGTATTTTTTTTTTTTTCTATTTTTTAGTTCGGTTTTCAATAAAAAGCGTGTTTTTTAGTTTTTTTAAACTATTATTTATTGTAAGATAACATTAGATTTTTTTTTTAATATTCTTGAATCAAGATATTTTAATTATGTTACGATCATTTACACCTTTCATTTAAGTAAACGCACGCGCTCTTACAAGGCTCTAGGCGTTTTCCCAGAACGTAAAATTATGTGTGTTCATGGAACAACTACATTGATAGTGACATTATGATCAGAAAAATTAAAAAAGTCTAAGCCTATACACAATATCTAAAGGTAATTTAAAAATAATTAAAGAAACAATAATAAACCAAAAAGAATAACAAATTTTCGACGAAAATTTTCTTTTTAGATAGCATTATAAATTTCGTTCAAGATTCTTTAATTATTTTAATTCAGTTATGATAATTTACATCTTTTACTAAATTAAACGCTCTCTCACAAGCCTTCGGGCGCTTTCCGAAAACCCACGAAATTGTTTACTATAATTAATCAGTTTTAACAGGTCTTTTGACAATTAGCTAAGTCACCACGAACTTTGTTTAATTATATTTGCATTACGAACTTGAGCCGACATACAATACAAAAAGAAAACATTTTACATACTGAAAAAATATATCATACAATTTGATATGTAGTGTTTTGTATAAGTTATCATTTAATTATGTGTCGTTTGAAAACGAATCAAATCTGACTTGCGATTGATATCAGTTGATATCATTATAAAGATTGTTTTATTGAGAATACGCAATGATTTTAATGCTTACAGATACTTAGTTCAGTGGAAAAACAAAGGAAAAAAGAAAAGTTGAATATATTATAAATGAAAAATAATATATTTACTTACACGTTTTTCACAGTGGTAGAGCCAAGCAGATCGCTGCATGAATGGGCTGGCTCGACCGGTGAAATACCACAACCTCTCAGAAGATAAACGTAAAGTGGCTCTTGCCGCGTTTCGTTCGCTGAGAGAGGTAATCGGGGGCCCACCGCTTGTCCCCATCCTTCCCTTTCCCCTATCACTTAAATGTGTATATGTATATGTGTATATGTGTTGCTGGTGTCTATGGTCGGGGTTGGTTGCGTACCTTCAGGTGACAAGTATGATCGTTTGCCCTCCTATCCCATAGAAAAAATACTGTAGCAATGGTTATTATATAATTTTACTTCTTTATACATATGCATGCACAAAGAAATACAATCATTATGTAATTTCTTACAATAGCAGGCCTTTTTTTCTACTATTCGATGTCCATTTACACGGTTGAATCAACAATTCTGGCAGTAGTTGCTTTGTCTTTTATCGTCATCTTTGCAATGACACCAGATGATATCAATTCCACGTGTTCAGTAAAGGGGTGGGATGTCAAACGAAAGTAAGCCAATATGGCTCCTGGTGTCATTTAAAATCATAATCTGTATGCTTTTCTTAGTTAAAAACCATGCGGTATTCACATTTTTCATACTCAACTCCATCCAGCGGCTGCACTATTAGTTAAAACCTCAGCCCACGATCGCACACTATACATATACAGTCTAACATAACTTAACTTCACGCCTTTGTTACCCGAAGGTGTAGGCAGCGGCTGTTAAGCCTCGTCTGGCTGTTATGTTTACGTCTTAAATGGAATAGGTGACGAACCTATTGCCATACCGGGGACAAAGTTTTCAGTCATCGATATTTATCACACATAACTTCCGAAAACAAATTCGAAAAGTCATTGGTGTCAGCCAGTGTCAGGATTCGAACTCGCAACCTGTAGATTCAGATACGGGATGCTCCACCACTGGCCTACCGAGACTTACACCTACAGTATCTCACAATAATAACACAATACGTACAACCAACAACGTGAATGAGCGCAGTGCTGTTGTTTACATAATTCCCATTATGTGCCCGTGAATGCAGTCGCATTATGAACAATGCCGAATGATATGAATATATCAACAGACAATCAGTGGCTTTGTGTAAATATGTGGCCTAATTGTATATTAGTACAGCTATCAAGTTGTTATAAATTTAGTGGAAATATGATCCCAAGGATCCCACAGACAAATTGTTTGTGCAGTTTTGTGGGACAATGAATAATAACCTCATTTTTTTATTTTTTTTATTAGTTACCAGATACATTGGTATCTGGTAACTAATAAAATAAATAAAAAAATAAATAAAAATCAAGAGAACTCCTTGCGTAGGTGTCGGAGGCGACTGTGGAATTTATTTGGTATAGATCAACGCTCCTAATAAGTCTCGACGGTACAGAACTTCAATATTTCAACTTTCACTGCAGATGTTTCGAGTTCTTATCATTGGCTGACACCAATGACTTAACTATTAATCACCAATAAAGATATTAGGTATATAACGGATGTATTGCAATAGGTTTTACAATTTGAGACTAGAAAATTAATGCTCCTTGTCGAGTATGATAATCGCTTACAATTTGGGGAATTTTAGGCGCGAAGATAGATTGTGCAACAGCTATAGTGATAAAAATAGATAAAGTATTTGTTTATTAGTAATGACTTAAATTGATAGAAGAAAATATATATCTCTTTAGCAATTAACATAGTAATTGTGATTCATAGGTCGTGAGTTCAGATCCGAGTACTAAGCGAAGACTTTTCAGTAGTTTTGTGTTATAAATGTGGATGATTGAGAAAAATATGTTTCATGTACGCCAAGAGTATCTACTATGTGTCACGTAATATTATCGTAAAAAGAGGAGGAGACATGTTCATAATCACACGAGTTCTGGTACGTAGCCAAACCTCATTGTTTTATGGAAAAGATGGCAAACGAGCAAGCGGTTCACCTGATGATAAGCAACTACCGCCACCCATAGACATCTGCAACACTAACCAGATTCAATGAATACCATTTAAAATATATCTTCTGACCTATAAAATAAATGATTAAGTATTGTAAGTTTTAAAAATAAATATATTCACATAAAATATATTTTAGTAAAATAAATAATACTTCATTAGGTAATTAATTAAAAATAGTACATAAACTGGTAAATGTTATAGATCTACTTGAAGTCGAAAAACGTACTGCACATTACCAAATACCTTCCAGTCGTGAACTGAAATAAACTAACAAATTCCCGGCGCTACGCTCGATGTAAGCTGACTTTGCACCGGCAAAGGGATTATCTCCTCTTACTATCAAAGCTAAAAGCTGAGCCACAGAATAAGGATTTTGTTTTTTTTAGCTGACTACCTTTCATTTCCGCTAAATATTAGTGGAGGTTGGATTAAGGTACCTTTTTTTACGGGACACATGTGACTTTTATAAAGATTATAAATGTTCCGATGTGTGTGAAAATGTTGTATATTGTAGCCATTTGAAAAAAATATTCATCAGATTAAATGTTAATTTATCTGATTCAGGTAAACGGTCTACATCTGGCAGAAACTTTTCGGTTATCTATAATATTACGATAATCTTTAACGCAAAAAGTAGTAGGATAAGGCATATCTAAGTTAACCACGAGAAATAAGATGGCACTATTATTGATTGTATTATTGACAAAAATAATTATTTAATGATTTTAAACAAAATTTTGGTTTGAAGTTTGATTTGGACCCATTTAGTTAAACTATGAGTCAGATACAATCTTCTATTCACCCATCTTTATAGATATACCAATGTATAAAATTTTAAGTTTTCGCCTCGGTGGTAGGAGGTACTAAACCCTGCTTTTATATCAGAGGGACCGAATCCATGGTAACTCACCAATGAAGCTTCGGATGTTATATTAAGATGTGATAAATATAGATGTACTCTTAACTGAAAGTTAAGGACAAAAGAAATGAAAGTGTGATTTTTTTTGTTATTACATCCAAAACACCTCAAAATTATTAACTAGAAAAGCTAGTAGGTAGTAAAAAATTCTAAAAAAAAGAGCAATACACAGTGTACCAGGAAACTTCAGTAAAAATATAGGTAACTGGATTCAGTGAAAACCTTTTAACAAAATCAGGAATAGGATTTGGGAGCGAGGTTAAACGTTTTTCTCTCCTCTGCCTACGGCGCTTAAAACGACTTTACTCAAATCCCCGGAACAATTGGGTTTGATTGCACAAACGCTTTTTGTCTACTCCATATATATTTTTATTACAACCAACTCTACTGTGAATGACATTTACGGAAGATTTTTTATAAAAGTATTGTCCTATTTGTACAAGTGTACAAGTTATCATTATTCCTGAATTCTAGACAAAGAAAACAACATTTAATGGGAATCGTAGTGCTTTTTAATATGAGTGGGCTTAGACGAGCACCTGGTGGTAAGCGACTAATGTCGCCCAAGGACTTCTGCATTTATTAAAAGCGTCACGGTTTGCTGTGCCCACATTTATTACAGGATAGGGAAGAGCATGGGTAGAGGAGAGGTGGAAAGAGATGGGCCTCCAGATGCTTTTTTATCCGAAATTTACGTGGATTTTCTGAGAGATCATGTTTCATCTTTTGGGCCGGCCTATTTATTTATATAGCGAATTGCGTAGCTCCACTAATATTGCCTTAACATTGATAAAACTACCGACTTCAAAATACACGTTGCCAAGTC
The DNA here is from genome assembly GCA_905147225.2 of Euproctis similis. Classification (NCBI taxonomy): domain Eukaryota; kingdom Metazoa; phylum Arthropoda; class Insecta; order Lepidoptera; family Erebidae; genus Euproctis; species Euproctis similis. The sequence continues at coordinate 9,015,912 of LR990119.1, forward strand.
AATTAATACAGTTGAAAATTTAGTATCTGAATTGTAAGCTCATCGATTAATTATCTTTATCTACTTCAGTATCAAACTTGTTTTCCTACAAAAATAGAAATTGTCTCCATAAAATAGTAATACGATCAATTAGTACAACTATATGTTCTGATTGTAGAAAATACTTCAAAGTATATGTTGTAACTCTCGTTATCTGCCCCCGACTCACGCACGTCAATCTCATTTCAGATAACTTTGTGGTTATCAAACTGGCGGGCAGAAGCAATTTATTTCCTCCACACTAATCTGGTGCTATTAGACCTCCAAAGCTTTTCCCCAACGCCAACTGGGAGTTATGATAACAAAATAATGAAATAGCAAAGAAGTCACGTATTGCGAGACCTTAATCTCTGTTTGGTCTGACAGTTATATTGAGTTATGCTATTGTCAATAGTACTATTGTACATGAAAATTAATTAGTAACGTTGTGGATAATGTTCAAAAATAAGGTCGTCCAAAGTCAGCTATATCATCATCATCATTTGCCTTTTGAGGTCCACTGCTGGACAGGCCTCCCCCATAGAGCGCCACAACTGCTGGTCCGTTCACTCATGGGGGGTTTTTGCCATAATCGCCACGCTTGGCACGCGGGTTGGCGATCGCAGTAGGCTGTATTTTGTTGAGAGAGAATGCTGCTGCCCATTCTTCCAGCCTTTTCCCTTAGTCGCCTTTTACGACACCCACGGGAAGAGATGGGGTGGCGGTATTCTAAGCCGGCGCCACACAGCAACATAATATAATAATAATATATTATAATAAGTTAGGGACCTAAATACGAATTGTAATATGTCAAGTAACATATTATTATAAAAAGCCTGCGGCTAACGTTTGTGTAGTATAAAAAGATTGACTCGACTTGTACATTAATATTCAAGTAGAACTAAAAAAATTTGAAGATTTGATTTAGTACCTCCGCTGCCTCTGTCGTAATAATTAGTACCCAGTCATGTGACATGTATTGTTTTTGTATTTATTGAATATGTGACGTAGTTATAGACAGCAGAATGTTGTAATACTTTGGAATCACAGAGACAAGGTGATAGATACTAAAAGGCCAAAATATTATTTACTTTTACTTTTTAAAGCAGATTGTCTTTAGAAGTATAAAACTTCGGTCACACCAAATATATAAATCCAAATGATGCCAAATTATATCCAATCAGTTGAAGATGTAGATAATGTTACTACACGGCACTGAAGCAAATATCTGGTCTCATAATATGTGGAGTGAATTTTGAGAATAAATTTTCTAAGTCTAAGAAAAAGTATTAAATAAACCTGAATTTAAATATTATTTGTAACAAGTACAACTGAACCAAGTCTCCATAAAACTATGTAGATAATAATAAGTGGTTTGATGTAGAAGTTCCGAATTAGAGGATGCAAAGTATAAGAGTTCCATTTCAATTGCACGGAGAAGGTAAATGGAAATACTTTAGATAATATTAAGAGTGAATAGAACTATTTTCAAGTTACCCGCAACAGAACTTTCTACTTACCTTAATATTACACTTGATTGAAACTTATCTGTAGTGTATTATTAAATACGTATACAAGATTTGCATTCGTTAAATAAAACTTTGCAGTCTCCATGGTCGAGCTGAATCAAGAAGTCTCGGATTCTAATCTAGTCGTGTTCTAAAAACACTCATAACTTTTCTTCAGTTATGGTGATAAATATTGTTGAATTTGTGTACGATATATGGTAAAAGGTTCCACCACCGAATCCATTTTGGATGTAAAAATTCAGCGTGTCAAGTGTCAAGGCGTATTGTAGGCCGTTGCCTACAACTTTGGGTAGAAAAAAGCGTAAAGTTACAGATGAAGGAAAATTGAAGCTGATCCTTTGAAAGTTAAGCTGGGTAATCTAAATCAGACGTTACTACTATTTAATAGATAGCCTCGATAGCGTAAAGGTTTAGCATGAGGAATTCTGTTCAGTGGAATGGTAAAAGATCACTGGTTTGATATCGAACATATAGTAATATTTTCTTTTTTAAGTCATTACATTTTTGTTTTGCTTTTGATGAGTTTTTGATATACATACATACAATCACGCCTTTCTCCCATGGGGGTAGGCAGAGACTAATTCTTTCCATTTTCACGATCCTAACATACATTTCTTGCTCCCTCCACACTCATTATCGCTTTCATAATTCATACATGCTCGTTGTATACACTTATCATTTCATTCGTAACACCTACAAAAAGGACGCGGGCAATTATATAGCGCGGGAAATTAATATATATTAATAGCCTAAGATATATTACAAATATTCATGAATATTTGTAATATATCTTAGGCTTATAAAAATTACATGTCATTTTTCGTTTCAGATTTTAATTTATTTAATATAATTTTATTTTTATAGGTAATATTATTCCCAAAATAAATGTAACATTTTCTGTTACTATGTAATCATATATACGAAGCATTTTGAACAACGTAATCCTTCTCAAAGAATATCATGATAATGTTCTACTAAGAATAAAACTCATATTCAAATTTTACATGAATTTTGTGGTGCATTTGTTAACCGAGTTAACCCGAGTATAAATATTTATGACAGGCATGAATGTTTGTATGGCGTCTGGGTATTTTTCTATGTATTATAAGTATGTATTTACAAAAAACAAGTATATATGTATTAACATCCGTTATCGGGTTTCCATAACACACGCATTTAGTTGTTTAGCTTGGAGCTCGAGCGCGCTATGTTTATTGTGTCCAAAATATTATTAGTTATTATTTTAGGTAGCTTACATAGTTCAATAATTGGCCCTATAAAAAGGGATCTACTTACAAAAAAATGATGACAGTATAATGGTATTAATGATCTTTTTAAACTCTTAAATTTAAACTCTTAAATCTTCTGATCTTATTTGGGAGCAAAATATATATCAAGTGTGTCGAAGTATATTTACAACTACCTATATCTACAATTATACGAGCGTGAATTTATAGTTCATAGAAAATTATATCATAATCTTTGTGTAGCTCCACTTCGTAGATTTTCCTGTCACAACAGATTTATAAGTTTAATGTTCGCAATATTTATGGACTCCACAAATACTTTCTTAATAATCACTTAGCTGAGTGTTTCGGTGTTCATTGAAGATCTGCACGACTTCTAAATTAAATGATGTAATTACAGTGGTAGAGCCCAGCAGTTCGCTGCATGAATGGGCCGGCTCGATCGGTGAAATACCACGACCTCTCAGAAGATCGACGTAAAGTGGCTCATGCCGCGTTTCGTTCGGTGAGAGAGGTACCCGGAGGCCCACCCCCTTTCCCCATCCTTTCCTTTCCCCTATCCCCTAAAGGTCGGCAACGCAACAGTAACACTATATGTGTTGCTGATGTCCATGGGCGGCGTTGGTTGCTTACCATCAGGTGACACGCCTGCTCGTTTGCCCTCCTATCCCATAAAAAAAAAGTTGACTTTTGACATTAAATTTTCACGAATTGAAAGTTTAAAGACTTTTATATTGATAAGTACTTTTAAAAGGAAGTTTAAATTGAAAACGTATTGCTTGTACAGCATTTATAACTTTTATTAAATCCCTTGGTTTAAATCCGTAATCACTAATTTAAGCTTGAGATTTAAGTTCTATTATTTTCAGAGAGCTATCTTAATTTATTTGGTTCTATACATATAATTATATAGAACAAAACAAATTAAGATAGTTCTCTTTTGAACATTTTATACCATGTTGAGAAGATAGTTATTCCGCAGACTACATGTCAAACTATTGTTTTGACTTCTGCCAATGTGTTTTCACCAATATAACAAGAAAAACGGTAGAACCACGCAATTCGCTACATGATTGGGCCGTCTCGATAGGTGAAATACAACGACCTGTGAGGAAATCGGTTTAAAGGTGCCTTATGCCGCCTTTCATTCAATGAGGAAGGTTTCCGGTACCCTTTCACCCCTTCCTACCACATCTCTTTCTATAACCTTAAAATCTGAAACTGCGGCAACTCAACACCAAGTAACCATCTTACTCGTTTACCAGCTTTTGCATAGGTAAAGAGAAACTGATTATTTTGTTGTATTCGGAGCGATATAGTCTTATAGATATTTTCAATTCTAGACTGAAAAATCGCCTGTGACATATTGTTAAGTCGTGTCTCCAATATAAGTGTATAGCCTGGAGCCTTGGAGCTCGGTAAATAATGTCTAATAGAATTCCACTGCCGTTTTATTGCTCGCAAGCCTTTTTTATTTACTACCTACAATATAGATATTGATACATATAAATAAATAAAGAGAATATCGGAGTACCTACTTAATATTATTTGTTTGTAATTTTTATAAAGATAATTATAATTTCATTTTCCAAATAACTCGAAAGTTTTTGAGAATATTTGTTCCGATGAAGGGCGTTATTAACCTAGCTCTGGACGGCATTACCCAAAGTCCGGGGCAAGGCCACTCGAACCTGTTTTTTTAAATGATGCTAATAAGTTTTTTTTTATGGGATAGGAGGGCAAACGAGCAGGCGTCTCACCTGATGGTAAGCAACCAACGCCGCCCATGGACACCAGCAACACATATAGTGTTACTGTTGCGCTGCCAACCTTTAAGGGATAGGGGATAGGAAAGGATGGGGAAGGGGGTGGGCCTCCGGGTACCTCTCTCACCGAACGAAACGCGGCATGAGCCACTTTACGTCGGTCTTCTGAGAGGTCGTGGTATTTCACCGGTCGAGCCGGCCCATTCAGCAGCGAACTGCTTGGCTCTACCACTGTATAATATGTATAAATGTATAAATATGTATAAAGTTTGCTAATATATGTTTCGTCTTTTTATCAATTTGTTGATTACATTTGTTGATATTTTTAACATGTCTTAATTTTGAATTTTAATAAGTATTATCAAAAATACACCATGTTCACCTTAATTGAACGGCATTTCACCTCGTTAACTCTAAATATTTTCATGTCTTTCCGGTATGAACTCAAGTATTCACGATGGCAACTCCTTACTGGTTATTACCAAAGATTCTCAACGGAATACTTCTACAAAACAGGTTGTTTATAAGGCAACTTTCAACAAGTATAATACAATCAATGTTAGTGGACTTTGAGCTACTGTTCTAATAGGTGGAAAGTTTTGTCCTAATGAAATTAAAGTTCTCAAATGTATAATAGTTAGCTAGTTTATAAACGACATTATAGCTTTAATACAATTACATTGGGTTTGTTTTCATTTGAACTTCTAATAAGTATACAGTCTGCTTGTGACCACGGCCAGTGCAACCTGGCCGAAACGTCAAGCTAATAAACGTAAATATTTTGTTTACCTAAAAAAGTGTCGCGTTAATTCCCGTTCATTATTTCTGAGTTCTATTAAGTACTTACTATCTACTCGCAAATACAAATTAGGTAATGTAGAACAAAATAATATTTAGTTTTTTTAATAGACTTATTACTAACCGCACTGATTAGTGTCTTAATATATATGAAAAATATTTCACTAAAACTTTACCTTCATTCCATTAATATCCAAATATACATCTTTAATATGATTAAATAGTTTTTAATTATTTACATATAAACAGGGTTATCTTGTAACATTAAAACAAGTTTTTAGGTTTATTATATAGGAACAAAAACTTTTTGTTCATCACTCGTGAAAATGATCTCTGTAAAGAGTTTGAAACGTCAGGAAATAAATAAAATTATTTAATAAATAAACGCGATATAATCCTAAAAAGTTGTTTTAATGTTATGAATGTGATTCGCCAAAATCTAAGAAATAAATAAGTAAACTAATAGGGTTATCTTGTCTTTTATCTTATATCGGCTCATGAGATTTAGACCAGATATTTTTAAAATAAAAGACCTAAGTTTGAGTCCGAGTAAACCCACATAATATATTTTTGATCTTGTGTATGAAATTATATTGAAGACAGAAAAAATGGTCAGTAGGCTCTGCTAACTTTTTCAATCGAAACAAATATTAACCCTTATGGAGGCATGATGCCACTGCTTACATCTTCGTGTATTGATGTCGTAATGGTACCTAAGTCAAAGATTTTCAAAGTATCTCTGGTAACCTAAAATTGCTATTTCATAAACATGATGTAGGAGTACATGCCCATCTCATCTATACGGTACATGAACTCTCATCTTAATAACTTAACTGCTGGTCCATTGAGGGAGGTTAACGATCCAAGATAAAGATAATGTTATATTCAAGCTTGGCTTTAAATGGTGAAATTTAAATTAAGTAGTAGTAATAGTTAAGAATCTGTGTGTTTGTGAATGTAATAATAATTTATATCCCTAAACCATGAGTGAGTCATTTAATATATTTTCAGGTTCTGTGAAAAAATATCGCACTACACATGGAAAAAATAGGCAAGTAATTTTCACCAACTTTTATGGAGATTAAAGACTGTCCTATATTTTTTTGTGAGTTCTGGGAATAAGTTTCAATTACTTCTACTACAAGTGCTATATGATTTAGGAACAGCTAGATGTACTTAAAAATAATCTAAAAAAAAAATTGTGTGGTTTTATGAAACCACCGTAAAAGTGAAACTTTTTTTCACATTATAGACATTTAGGTTATTGATTTTTAAATATACATAAACAAAATATTTTTTCAATAATTATTTTTCAATAATTTTTTCAATAATTTAGTTAGTAAGTTTTTTAAATTGATGATTCTGATAAAATGATTAACATTTATATTTTTTTAGAGTGCAACAGTGTAAAACAGTTACTTCACAGCAATTTTTTTAAAAGTTTGCTTTGGCTTCGTTTAACTTTAAGTTAAAGATTTAAATCAATTAATTCGATAATCTCATCATTTTCAAGTTCTTTGGAAGTTAACGACTGAAGATTAAGAATTCCTAGATGGCGCTACTAGGTTGCTACTATTGATGATTCTGCCGTAATATCGTATTATATCGATAGATGTCGCCCGAATCGACAAGTATTCCAGCTTCGGCACTAGGGATAACGCGACACCTATTAAACGTTAACAACATTACAACAAAGGATCTTTACAAAACAAAACGATATTTTTTCCTCCAGTAAATATGATATTTTGATTTATTATGAAAATGTGACAAATACATATATAAAGAGCACTATCTTATCGCTAATAAATTGACGAACATAACTGTGTCACATATATGTAGTTCCGGTGGTCCAGTGGTCGAGCACACGGCTTCCGAATCGCATAGGTCGCGTGTTCGAATCCTGGCACACTTTTTGGAATTGGAAACTTAAGTAAAGTAAGAAAGGCAGTCTGCTTTCTCCACTAATTCGTTAGTTACAAGTCAGTGGCAGTTTTGCAAAGAGAGAGAAAACTAGTTTAATTTGAAATCGAACCGGACGTCACCGGCTTTCAGGGGATTGTGCGATAAGGGCGATTTTAATTTACTTGCCATCTTGTATTTGTTAATAGGGTTTAATAAATGTTTTTTATTTTACGTGGTCACGACAATAATTCCTAGATGGCGCTACTAGGTTGCTACTATTGATGATTCTGCCGTAATATCGTATTATATCGATAGATGTCGCCCGAATCGACAAGTATTCCAGCTACGGCACTAGGAATAACGCGACACCTATTAAACGTTAACAACATTACAACAAAGGATCTTTACAAAACAAAACGATATTTTTTCCTCCAGTAAATATGATATTTCGATTTATTATGAAAATGTAACAAATACATATATAAAGAGCACTATCTTATCTTATATCTTTAAACGAGCAATTCTTGTATATATATATATATATATATATAAAATTGGAATCTCGGAATCGGCTCCAACGATTTTCATGAAATTTCTATTCCAGCAGATGGCGTTGTTAACTAACACGAAGTCAATGTGTGTTTGCTTTGCTTTTATTACAGTTTATCACTGCAAAAAATTAAGTATATGTTTCTAATATAATATGTTAGTACATAGTATATATTAGTATATATTTATTATTCTGTCGGTAAGATCGAACAATATTATTGATATTTCATTATTTTATTAGTATGTAATTCGTACTTAAATATAATTTTCAAAAAACACAATTTATAAAAACACAATTTATAAATAATATAATTTTTTTTTTCTCCGCCTGCAATACGTACGTACGTATATGTATGTATGTAAAAAACAAACAAACAAACAAACCCGATCCTAGAAAATGTGTCGAAATTGGTAAAGAGGACGGTAATTACACGATTATACATACGGCCCTCGTGGTGCATCGGTAAACCGCACTACCGATAACACAAGGTCGGGGCGGGTTCGATCCCTCGTCTGGGGGTGTTTTTCTACATGTTTTTACGGTATTTATTTACAAAAATAAAGTGTATATTTGGGTAATTATTAATAATAAATAAACGATAATAGACGTGAAAGGCGCTCTGACGAGCGCCTTTCACTTTATCCCTACTCCGCGGCCGACCGTCACGCGACATGCAACACACAGACGAAAAAGTTTGAGACGATGTAATAAAAGTTTCACTTTAAAAAACAAATTACTCCTGCATTTCACGAAACAAAGATTATTCGAGGGGTGACTACAATGTTTGTTTTTTCGTAATCTATCATATTCCTTATTTTTATATAGATAATTTTTTTCACTGTCTGTCACTTTACGTCAATTTTCTGACTGTGTGACCCTAACCAAGTTTAATAAACAGTAAACAGGCATAAATGTATATAAATAGATTAATTTATACAATGTAAGTATGAAGCAAGTATGAAATGGCTTACGTACAACAACTTACCGTTAAAGAGGCAATAAGCATCTCTATCTCTCTGAAGCAGCATTGTATTCTGTATGTACTCTGGAATATTGTTCCATCTGAAACTACTGTTCTAGTTGGCTTCAATTCTATTGTGGACCGCGCGCAAATAGTTGAAAAGTATGAAACTCTGACAATTGCTACCAAACTATATTTTTGACTGAGAGCTACATATTTTCATTTCAAGTTAATCGTCTCAGTTTTCACGTACAAATATTAGCTTTTGCAAAAATTCAAAAGTAAGTAAGAAGGTGTGTATGAGGAAATACCTCATAGAATTGAGCATAGTGGGTCAACATGCGGTGTTTTGTTGAAAGATCCAGATTCCATTAAGTCTTAAATCCATTGCGCAGTAGGTAGAGAGAATAGAAGCTCCTTAAGGCACGATTCTTCCACAAGGCACTCGTTTCTCCGTCTTTCATTTTTTATGGTATATATATATGCAAACGAGCGAGCGTGTCACCAGATGGTGAGCAACAAACACATATAGGGTTACAGTTGTGTTGCCGGCCCTTACAATATGATATGAAAGGGTCGAAAGTGGGATAGGAAGGGGAAAGAGAAAGGGTGCGAGAGATCGTGGTATTTCACTGGTAGTGCCGGTAGTATTCATGCAGCGAGCTACGTGGCTCTACCACTGTAAAAAAACTCATCGCTTCTTAAAACTCTTGGCATCAACTTATGCAAGGACTTTATTGGTTGTGAAATTAATAATAAGATAATTAAACTCACCTGTAAAGCTTTGTTTGTTCAAAATTATTCACACAAAACATTACAATTCTGTTCATACCAGCATACCTAATATCCTTAAAATATTTACAAAGCGCTCGCCTCAAGGCCAATACTCAAAATAATGTATTGTGAAAAATATTATTGGGATTTCGCTGTGGAAATTTATTTATATTTTGTTTCCTTTGTTATATAACGGTAAAAATAACAAGTTACTAATTCGTCACGAGTGAATTTTGTGCTGTTGTTATATAATAAATTCATATCAAAAATCTCACCATTTAGATAATGCAATTAATACAGTCTTTATCATACTTATTAGTATTGTTAAAATTTGGCATGGACAGAGTACACACGAAAGTAGAATAAAAACTAACCAGATCTTGGAAGTTTTCTGTATATATGCCATCTTCATTTAATTATATTCAGAGGTGTCCCTGTTATTCAGTAACATAAATCCAAATACGTTTACAAAACTTCGAATTTCAATCTCCGAACACCTATCTCACCGACCAAAATGTAGGTAGCCTAAACCACTTTTTGTGTCGATTTTCTTCAAGATCGTGGTATTTTGCTTACCAAGCCAACCCATTCATGCAGCAAACTGCGTGGTTCTAATTCTGTAACTAGACCCAATTGCGATACATCAGAAACAATTTGGTATGTTATCGATATTTTTCACACAAATAAATTCATTGCTTATTCATCCTTCTTCTCATTTATCAGATAGTCTGTATCAGGTGTGAGAAATGATGACGTGTTTCTTCCGTTCGTTCAGCACCTACAAGATATACAGGTAACAGGAGAATATACAGAAGAATATCTACTCACTCCGTTGATTTTTACAACTTCCGCTAGATAACAGACCGGGCGCATTCAATGTTTCTGTTCCGTAAAACCTCTTGATAGATTTTTCCCTATATTAATTTATACGCGAATATCTACAAATTGTATTTTCCTAGAAATTAATACAAACCCGGATGTAGGTATCTGTGAAAAATAACGAATAAAAATAATAATAACATATGCATAAGAATATCATAATGCATACGGGAGTGTATCTACTTTTTTCTTTTACGTCTCCGCTAGAAGTAAGGTTTTTTTTTCTTTTTAGTAAAAAAGGTTTTATATAGGTATGTTTAGGAATATAACAAACTCTATACTTGTACGCCGAAGTACTAATCTCGCGATGTCTGACCATAAATATTCGATGCATAAAATCTCTTCAATGATTTGAATAACCCATTTCCACTCTAAACAAGGCATATTAAACATATCGTTTCAAATTTATTGTAAGGTTTGGTATTTTTATTTTTATCTTCATTAATACATTATCCTCGAGATAGTGATGTCCTTTTTCTTTTCGTCCAACAAAAGGATTATAATGGATAGGGCTTGAGTGTCCATCGATCCACTTTCACGAAATGAAAGCATTATCTATACAAATCGTATAATAGCGGGATGAGGTTTAAGAATACCAACACAATAGATTTACGATATAGCATGTTTGTCTTATTGCCGTAGATTTCGCGATATGAACATAAAAAGATTATGTTATCCATCTGTCAAATGTTCTCGAAGAAGGTTTTATTCCATTAATTTTTTTTTTAAATATTTTTCGGCGGCGGCAATATCGTTCTATTTTTGAATTCAATATCAATTCACGACAAAGTACAAATAAGGACAGAGTTCCTTTATAAAAACGTGTCATTCATATTGAACTGCTTTGCTCTTCAGATCAATTGAAATTTATGAAATATATTAATATCTATTTATAAGAATTAGATATTAAGAAATAGGAAATTTGTTTAATAGACGAGCACGATACACGTGCTAGAACAAAATTAAAATAACAGAAGTGGTGATTTACAAGAAAGTCCTGTTCCCTTGGGAATTTCGAAAAAATATATCCACTGTCCCACGAGACCTTGAATTTCATTCAGCAACACAAAGAAATGCTACACTCTAAGATATTTATAGCGATTCAATGAACAGTTCACGAAATTATTTAATTTTTGTACATCGCAAAAACATTGTTCTCGAGTAAAAATACAATTGGTTTTTTAGTCGGAAAGGAAATTTAGTTGATACAATATAGCTTTTTTTACTCAGCATATTATGTAACCAAATAACATAAAGGAACTCTGTAACAGTAATTGTAACTGTGTAACTATTATTGGTGATCCCAACGCTAACTAAGGGGAGCGAGAGCTGGGTATGCAGAGTGTACAAGAAAATAGGATAAACGCGTTTGAAATGAGGGCACTGCGCAAAATCTGCCGACTGACCCTCACTGACCGTGTCGAAAACAAGATAGTAAGGAAGGAAGTCAGATTGAAAGAGGATGTCGGCGTAAAAGTAAGAAAGGGCATGCACCACTGGTTCGAACATGAAGAAAGTATGGATGATGCAAGATTGACTAAGCGTGATCCCTTACCTTTATACAAGGGCACAATGACAGCGCGCCCCCAATCCATGGGAACCTTACACGACCTCCAGCACAGATTGCTCAAGGTCAGGAAAGCGTCCCGGACACAGGTTCCACCGTGTTTGATCATTTCAGCAGACATCATATCAATTCCAGCTGCCTTACCATTTTTCATACTTCGTATCGACCATTCAATCTTGATGATTGAGCGGACCGGCAGTTGTGGCGCTCTATGGGGGAGGCCTATGTCCAGCAGTGGACCTCAAAAGGGCTAATGATGATGATGATGATTCAATCTCTTCCATAGTAATGTCCTCGTCAGATGTTGGCGCAGCGGTGTCAGCCGTAGGCTCACTCGCGGCGCCCACATAACATTTATTACTTTTACAGTGTGTTACTTTAATAGATAAATATAAAACGATATAAAATATAAAAAGCTTATTCGAAGTGGTCTCCATTGGCTGCAATACAGGCCTTTAAACGTTGAGGCCAGTTATCAATAGAAACACGCACTCTTTCCATGGGAAAATTCTTCACTGCCAATCGTATGGATTGTTTTAGGGACTCTAAATTATTATGACGTTTAGGGCAAGCCGTACTCTCTAAAACTGACCATAAATCATAATCTAGTGGATTAAGATCGGGACTAGACGACGGTCAGTCTTCAGCTTGTAGTCCGAAACGTTCGCTTCCAACCAAGATTGCGTGGACCGAGCTTTATGACCCGGTGCCGAGTCTTGCTGGAAGGACCATACTTCGTTATTGAACATGGTGTTGTTAAGGGGCTTGACTACCTTTTCAAGAATGGTATCTTGATACACTTGTGCCGATGTTTTGATACCTTTTTCACAAAAATATGGCTCAGTCACTCCTTCGTAGCTAACACCCCACCAAACCATCACTGAAGTCGGATAATGCCCACGTTGCACTCTATCAACTAATTGGGAAGCTTCCTTAGAGCTTTGAGCATAAATACGGCCATTTGGTTTGTTAAAATGTTGCTCAATTGTAAAAACTTTTTCATCCGTAAACAATATTTTTCTGTGACCTCCCTTTGCGTACCGCATTAGTAGTTGTTTAGATTTTAACACCCTATTCTTTTTTAAATTATCAGTTAATAAATGACCAGTACGCCTCTTATAGGCTGCAAGCCCTAAGTCATCTTTTAAAATACGCGACATTGTTCTAGGTGCTATCTTCATCTCCCGAGATAAAATCTTTTGCTTGCGGACAGGATTTCTTCGAATTCTTTCCCTTACTGCTTTGACCACCTTTTTCGTACGAACACTACGTGGACGGCCTGGTCTTTTCCTGTCAAAAACAGAGGAGGTCTCATTGTACCTATTAATAGCCCGGTACACAAACATTTGACTAATACCAAGTGTATGGAGAGTTTTAAAAATTGCATTTGGCTCCATACCTATTTTGTGTAATGCAATCACAGCGATTCGGTTCTCTTTATCACCCCACTCCATTTTAATATCGCAAAATATTGTACAATGTATTGGCGCCAAAACGAGAAAACACAATGAACAATCGTATAAAAATGACAGATTCCAAATTCAAATGTAATATTTTTTTTATTTTTAGTTGTAACAGTATTTATGGCCAGACTAAGTATATGCCCATGTTAAAACTTTAACTCATTATCTATTTGATATGTATTTATAAATGAAGATGGAATGTCTGTTTGAAATATCGAAATAACATAACTACTACATGCATATGAATAATTACACTAAATTAAGATAAACACATTTTTTTCATTTGCTCCAAGCATATAAAATTATTAAACTGATTAAGTATTAAACATAACGTAAGCAAATGTTTTAAATACATTGTTTGATTAAGAAACAGTTTTTTTTTTTCAATTCACTGTATCGCTGTAACACATAACATAACATAACTTCACGCCTTTTGTTACCCGAAGGTGTAGGCAGCGGCTGTTAAGCCTCGTCTCGCCGTTATGTTTACGTCCCAAATGGAATAGGTGGCGAGCCTATTGCCATATCGGGCACAAAGTTTGTCAGTCATCGATATTTATCACACATAACTTCCGAAAACAATTTCGAAAAGTCATTGGTGTGAGCCAGTGTCTGGAATCGAACCCCGGACCTCTGGATCAGAGGCCGTGCGCTCGCCCACTGCGCCACCGAGACTATTCTATCGCTGTAATATTTTTAAAGTATACACTCAACAATATATTAAGCCCTTAGCGCCGGCGAAATTGGTCGTGATGCTGGAAAATATAGACGTTATACGTATGGAGTGTTTTGTTTTTTCTCTTGTATCCAACCCGTGTTTCATCAACAAGTTATGCAAATTTCTTTTATTTTTGTTGGCTTATAACAAAGAAAATTGGCTATCACGGTGTAATATATATGTATGTAAATATATGTGTAATATATACTATATATATGCAGGTCGATGCGTAAGATTTAATTAAAGTTAAGTTATAATTAAAATAAAACGCTGTTTTTCATAATTTGGATTGGAGTAATAGGATTCGTTATTTTAATGTACATGTAATGTTACATACGTATAATAATATATTATTGTGTGTTATTTCGTACAGGGAAAATCATATTTAATTTCATATATAATCTCTTTGCTATAATTTAAACGATTAGTGAACCGTATTTATAATCATAAATTATTTTTAAGTCTCGGCGGTCTTGTGGTCGAGTCTTGTGGTCGAGCACCCCGTTTCTGAATCCAGAGGTCGCGGATTCGAATCCTGGCTCACACCAATGACTTTTCGAAAGTTACGTGTGATAAATATCGATGACTAGAAACTTTGTGCCCGGTATGGCAATAGGTTCGCCACCTATTCCATTTAGAACGTAACAGAAAAAGGCTTGAAGTTACGTTTATATTTTCTTCAATCATTGATAGAAACTTTTATGCTTAAAAAAAACACGCAGCATGATTCGAATCTCGAATGTTTTGTATAGAAGCTTCAAGCTAAATGAGCCTTAAATAGCGACGAGCGTTATGACAAGAGCTATGATAGTCTAAGAAGCGAGTTAAGCGTGTAATATAACGCTCCTTTTTTACTGCCTACCCCGCAAGGCACTTGGCGTGGTGACTGAGTAAAAGATAACTTGTAGTTGTAAAACAAAATTGGATCTAGGTACCGTGTACAAACATAAAGTAGAGATTATTTCACATTACAAAAAAAACGGCAAGTATTGATTCCATTTCTATATGCAAAGCATTTTATTCGGTAACGATACGTGTCTATTTTCTGAGTACTACCGAGAGGACCAAAAATACTTCAACTCATTATGTACTTACAAGATACAAAAAAAAAACAGAATATTTGGAACGTTATCGTTCTATATTCTTATCGTTCGTATTCTTTCTTGTTTCTACGTTAGTATTTATTAGAATTTCACCAACAGAAGGTAATTAATTCTACGAATATCCCAAATAAATCTTATAATTATCTAATAACATTACCGATAACACGAAAATAATTAATATTACCGATATAATTATCTGATATTCGAGCATTTATTTATGGCACAAGTTATTAGAAGGATAGAATAATAAATCCCGTAACAAATAACGCCATCCATACTTCTCGAGGCCAGCAATAAGTCCAATTATATTGAACTGCGCAAAGGAGACATGTTAAATGGTTGTCACTACATCACATTCTTTATGTACGTGCACAAAGCCTATATTTGTTTCTTATGATAATTGTCTGTCTTGCTTCATTATAACACATTTCACGGCTTAAATTATTTGTCTACTATTATTTGTCTTTTTAACAGTGCTAAAGCCAAGCAGTTCGCTGCATGAATCGGCCGGCTCGACCGGTGAAATACCACGACCTCTCAGAAGACCGACGTAAAGTGGCTCATGCCGCGTTTCGTTCGGTACCCGGAGGCCCACCCCCTTCCCCATCCTTTCCTATCCCTTATCCCTTAAAGGTCGGCAACGCAACAGTAATACTATATGTGTTGCTGGTGTCCATGGGCGGCGTTGGTTGCTCACCATCAGGTGACACACCTGCTCGTTTGCTCTCCTGTCCCATAAAAAAAAGTTACTTCTACATACATACATACATACATACATACATACATACATAACTTCACGCCAAATCCCTTGCAGGGTAGGCAGAGAGAACAGAGCGCCATAGGGCACGATTCTTACACACCTCACTCGCTTCGTTGACTTTCATAACTCTTTTCATGCACGCGCGTCGGTTTTTGAGGCTCTTAACATCACCTTCCTCCAGAACACGTTCTATTTGGTCTTGGAATGTGTGTCTTGGCCGTCCTCGACTCCTACATCCGTCCGCTTTTGCATTGTATATCTGTTTAGTCAGTCTTGCGTCAACCATTCTTTCTACATGTCCGAACCATCGGAGCATGCCCTTTCTTACTTTTACACCGACACTCTCTTTCAAACCAACTTCCTTCCTTACAACCTTGTTTTCTACGCGGTCAGCGAGAGTCACTCCGCAGATTTTGCGTAGAGCCCTCATTTCTACCGCGTTTATTCTACTTTCATGCACACTCTGCCATACCCAGCTCTCGCTTCCATAAGTTAGTGTTGGGATCAGGACTGCATTGTGGATTGCTAACTGGGCCTTTCTGCTAATATTTTTTGCGCCCAGGAATCTGCCCAACACTCCGTTTACGCTATTTCCTATCGCCACTCGTCTTTCTACATCCGCGGTGTACCTTCCATCTCTGCTAAAAGCGCATCCAAGATATACAATTTCATTCACCTGTTCCAGCACTACATCATCAACCATTATCCTTGCATCTGTTCTGGATTCCTCCCTTTCAAACACCATTACTTTCGTTTTCGTCGCATTCAACTGCAAGCCTTTAATCATGCAATCATCTTTCATAGTAGTGACTAGTGTTTGCAGGTCCGACGGCGATTCGGCTAGAAGCACGGCGTCATCTGCGTAAAGCAGGCAGCTCACAACTAGGTCACCCATTCGCATCCCTACATCCATCGATCTCATTCTCTGGAGACAACTGTCCAGGTACAGGATGAACAGTCGAGCGGACAGCACGCAACCCTGTCTGACGCCGATATTGACGTCAAACCAGGGGGACAAGCCGCCGTCAACACGCACACACGCTGTGCAGCCCTCATAAGTGGACTGCACAGCGCGCAGCAGTGTTCCGCTCACCCCGTAGCCCGGGAGTATATCCCACAGATCCTTTCGTAACACTCTGTCAAACGCTTTTTCCAGATCCACAAAACCGCAGAAAACCTTCCGGTTAACAGCCAGTTGTTTCTCCACGATGTTGCGGAGAGAAAAAATCTGATCCATGCACCCTCGTCCGCTTCTGAAACCACCCTGAGCCTCCCACAACACTCCATCAGATATCACCCTCATTCTCCTTTCAATAATTTTCCCATACACTTTTGCTGCTAAACTGATCAAACTGATGGCCCTGTAACTGGCGCACTGCATACGTGATCCCTTACCTTTATACAAGGGCACGATGACAGCGCGCCTCCAGTCCATGGGAACCTTACCCGACCTCCAGCACAGATTGCTCAAGGTCAGGAAAGCGTCCCGGACACAGGATCCACCGTGTTTGATCATTTCAGCAGACATCATATCAATTCCAGCTGCCTTACCATTTTTCATACTTCGTATCGACCATTCAATCTCTTCCATAGTAATGTCCTCATCAGATGTTGGCGCAGCGGTGTCAGCCGTAGGCTCACTCGCGGCGCCCACATCCGGAACATACTCGTACATTTCCCCAAAATACTCACTCCACCTGCCCAATACATCGCTTGGGTTTGCAAGAATGTCACCAAACTTAGACATAATTTTGTCCATTCTGGATGTTGACGAAGAACCCCGAGACTTTCTAACTTCCCTCCAGAAGAGTTTGTTATTCGCCTCGAAGTTCTCCGTCAACCTCACTTCCTCATTCGCAACAAGTCTTTCACGCTTCTCTTTCACTAAGGCTTTGGTAACATTCCTGCAGCGGCGGTAGCTCTCATACTTTTTCTCTGTCATACTATCATTCTGGTTCAAACTTGAGACATAATCCAACCATGCTTTTTTCTTTCTTTCGACGCTGGATTTCACATCCGCGTCCCACCAGGCGTCACCTCTCAGAATCTTATGCCTCTTTGCACTACCACATACTTCTTTTGCACTATTCACTATACTTTCTTTCATTCTTTCCCAGCATTCTTCAACACCTAGGTCAGAAAGACTCGTCTCATTGAGTCCTTTACTGACTAGGCCTACATACATACTCCGTACACTTTCATCTTCTAATTTCTCACATTTTATCCTTTCAAGCTCTCCGAAATGGGTACGCACTCGCCAGTGTCTCCACTTCTTGAAAAGGCCCACGAATCGGCTTACCACCAGGTAGTGGTCCGTATCAAGAGTGGGGCCTCTGTAGGCTCTTGTATCCCTTAGAGTATTTCGGAGACGACTATCTATCAAAATCAAATCTATCATACTCTTTTGCTCATTCCGTCTCCACGTATACGTGTGAATATCTTTATGACGGAATAATGTGTTAGACACAAGGAGGTTCCGTTCCAGGCATACGTCCAATATCGGCTTACCAGCATCATTCACTCTCTTGTCACCATTCGGACCAAGGACGGCCTCCAGGCCGTCTCGCTTGGTTCCGACCCACCCATTAAGATCACCACACAGAATTATCCTTTCATTTTCCTCAGCTAGATCCAGAATATCCCTAACAGTTTCCCAAAACTCCTCGAATTCGCGGGGATCCGCGGAGCTAACGGGAGCATAAGCTGCGACCAGGAAAACTCGCGTGATCCCCAGTTTTATTCGAACCCAAAGATGTCTTGGGCCTACCAACTCATAATCTTTCACTCCGGAAGCAAAGCGGGAGGAGAGAACGACTCCAACACCCTCACTGGCACGGACGTCCGGGTCCACTCCGGACCAAAGGGCTACCATGCCACCGGGGAGGTCCTCGGTCTCCCTCCCCCTCCGCTTTGTCTCCGTCAAACATAAGGCATCCAGGCATCTCTCATTTAATACATCCATCATCTCATTCATCTTTCTTGCCATGCTACCTCTAACATTCCACGTGCCTATACGGCACTCCCCTCTCCTCGTCCCGCCAGGATTGGCGCTGCGTGAAGGGTGGCGGCGAAGTTACTTCTAAATTGATGTTTTAGTTATTGTGACGAAGAGAAAACAGACAAAGAACTTTGTATGTATTCATTTCCCCAAAACCAAAAGTTGGAAGTTACATTATCGAGTTGATTAAAATATTTATTCCGCGTAATACATGGTGAAATATTTAACGTTCATGGAGCACATTTAGTTCAATCATGGATGAATGCCAAACATAATTGTTAAAACACGTATCAGGAAAGTGAATGGTGTCTACTAGGGTTGTAAACTGGGACCTTTCAAACAGATAGCAACAAAAACAAACTTTGCATTTACAATAATGAAAATAATATATTAGATTGTTGATACAACTAAAAATATTAAAGATAATTATTATATTATAAATAGTAGTTGGTAAAGTAAAGCAAATATAATCAGCTAAGGTATTTCATTACAAATATTTTACAGATAAATTCCATTTTGTGTAAAAAATGTTCCACTAATAAATAAATCAGTTGTATTATTCAATAGACATG
This sequence comes from Euproctis similis, assembly GCA_905147225.2. Lineage (NCBI taxonomy): Eukaryota > Metazoa > Arthropoda > Insecta > Lepidoptera > Erebidae > Euproctis > Euproctis similis. The sequence continues at coordinate 9,035,517 of LR990119.1, forward strand.
TGGATATATCTGAGGATATCTCTCTCTGGAGAGAATTCTATAGAAGAATCTTGGTCGTGGTATTTGGAAATCGAGAAATGTTTTTGTTCTTTTCCATTCCCGTGAGTGTTTTTCGACATATAATACATATTGATAAATGTATTTGTCTTAGAGAGATAGCGCACGTTCTTGTGCCATGTTCCAATTCAGTTATTGATACAATCAGTGCCTACTACTGATTTTGAGAAGTTAGATACAACAATAGTCTCCTAATTGTCTTGTTGCTAAATCCTGTTAATTTTGGTGTATCCTGTAAATTTTAGGTGGTGGAAGACCACCGTGCTCTAGTATAGCTCCCAAAATAATGTGCCAAATCACTTATTATCAGCAGAATTATTCTTGTCAAATATAGCAGTATGCATATTACACGATTGGCAGTTACTGTCACGTCTCGACGACAATACTCTGCCGCGAATGCAATGCAGGAACTTCTGTCTGCTTGGGTGGCTGTCTGTCCACCTCCCTCCCCGCAGTCACCAGAAGCGCATCTCTACACCACTTAAAGAAACGGGCACGCCTAAATGCTAATTACTGCGTAGTACCCGTTCTAAGCGTATTTTAATGAGTTGTAGAACCAAAAGTAGTTTACGAACTCTCTAAAGATGATACAGAGATAATTATGCAGCTGCCAAACCGTGCTCTTTATAAATTTGCAAATTTTAACTCCGGCGTATAGCGATATTAAAACCTATAAAAAGATTCTGTTTCTATACTTAGATCCAAGATTTGATTGACGTTGTTTCGTAAGGCTCTATTATTTTAGGTTTAATTTTTTTTAAATACTTCCGAATGCTTATCTTATGTATGTTTGTTTTTTTTTTTAAATATTCCAATAAATCTCGCACATATTTAACTGTCATCGAACGAGGATCCGAATTGATGACAACAGGCTTTGTTTAAGACAGGTCGTAAATTTATCTAAATCCTCAAAATATGAGAGGCCGGGGAACAACAATTCTATAACTTTAAATCTTTTCTAACAACTTTTTAATGTTTCGCCACTTCTGCGCAAACTTTCTGGTCCCTTGTCCAAACTTTACACAGATTGACATATTGTTTGAATATATAATATTATACTGCGGACAAGTCTAATATTTTTGCGATTCAGAAACAAGGAAGCGTATGTGAAGTTTAACGCTTAATTCGATAGTCGAATCATCGATTCGACATTCGATTTAGTAAATTTACTTTCATCCCTGAAGACTACTTCCTCCAGCTATAATAATTCCATAGTCGTCCTGTAGTCCATGTAGTCCTGATCTTAATAACAAACCTGGAGAGCACAATTTACTCTTTCATCTATGTTTATAGCACATGGATTTCCTCGAATTGATTAGCGTGAGACGGCATAAGAAGTTGGGTTATAGAGACGTCAGAAAGTTCAATTATAAGGTCTTGGTCACAATATTTTGGAATACTTTACGGCAGATATGCAATGCAAAAGCGGATGGATGTAGAAGTCGAGGATGGTCAAGACAGACATTTTATGACCAAATATAGCGTGATCTGGAGGTGATGTTAGGAGCCTCAAAAATCGACGCGCAAGCATTAAAAGAGTTATGAAAGTAAACGAAGCGAGTGAGGTGTGTAAGAATCGTTCCTTATGGCGCTCTGTCCTCTCTACTTACCCCGCAAGGGATTTGGCGTGAAGTTATGTATGTGTGTGTATGTATGTACTTTACGGAGTGTATTATATATATCACCCTCAAAATTGTCCCCGTTAAAGGGAAGTAGGTTTCGCCTCCCAATATGTGATTTGGGACGATCAAAAATCGGCTGTTCGCAAAGTCCGCTGACTTAGTTGTCTATAAATAATTTAAAGAAAAAAACTTTTTTAAAGAAGCTTTTATTTAAACGCTCTAAAAAGAATAAAATAATTTTAACCTTATACATATTAACTATCAACTTATAACCTTATTATATACAATTTATGTGATAATAAAAGCTTGTCGCTATGATTAATTACCTATCAGTGGCTATCCATAACCATCTAGAAATATTTTTTTAGATTTAATGATTACTGTGACGGATCGCATTATCCAAATATATTTTTTTGGTTTATAACATATATATGGACACCCGAACACATATAGTGGTACAGTTCCGTTGCCGGCCCTTTCCATGGGAAATGGAAGGGGTCGGAATTGAGATGGGAAGAGGAGGGGGGAAGGGTTGGGTTGAACATAGCGACAAGCTTTTATTATCACATAAATTGTATATAATAAGGTTATAAGTTGATAGTTAATATGTATAAGGTTAAAATTATTTTATTCTTTTTAGAGCGTTTAAATAAAAGCTTCTTTAAAAAAGTTTTTTTCTTTAAATTATTTTCAAGTTTTTAGTTATCGATGGGTAAGTTTCTCAGTCTCTTCATCTCATTCAAAGCATCATTGTTACAAGTTCATTTGCCAGTTAATTTCGAACAGTCCAACTCTTCAATGAGGAGACCTCCTAAAGTCTTTTCTCTACTTAGGCCGCGTATGCTTGACCAGCAGCAAAGAGTTTCGAGCCTAAGTAAACAAATTTTTTTGTTACTTATTTGTTAATTTTGCAACTTAATTTTGTTATGTGGGACTGTTGTTTAATAACAAAATATGTTTAACTACTTGTGATGTGTAACGCCATCTGTTGTTTTAATCAGTACTTTATACTTGCTGACCTGAGTGTAACATAGGAGTGAGTTGTAATAAAAGTTATAGTTCGTTCCCATCATCCACTGTGTTTAATTCTAATAATACCTATAACACCATTAAAATCCGTTAGTGTAGCAATCATGTTAAAGTTATTAAATCCTGTCCAATTTACGTCGGTATCCTGAAAGGGCATGGCATTACACCGGTCGAACCGGCCCATTCATGCAGCAGATTGCGTGGCTGACCACAATTAAAACACTGTTAACTATTAAAACATAGGTCAACGGAAAGCCGTCGACTATGATGGACTACCGCCTCAGCCGTAAAGTGGTCGTAAGGTTCTCAATGTTAGCACTAACTCATTTTGATTATAAATTTGGACGCGCCGCTTAACCCTGTATCTTGACATGGTGATTTGGCATCAGTGACTGAATAGTAAACAACAGATTGACTGACACTGCCCAAACAAGCAGGCCACTAGTATCTAGCCGCTCATATTGAAAACCCTATGATATATATAATATTTATACACAATCTAATTTGTTTATAACATTAATTAATAACATAACATAGCTCGACTCCTTTTTCTACCCGAAGGTGTAGGCAGCATCTATTAAGCCTCGACTCGCCGCTATGTTTACGTCTCACGATCTATAAGGGAGTAGGATATAGGATATGGGAGTAGGAAGGGATGGGGAAGGGGAGTAGGTCTCCGGGTACCTCTCTCACCCAAAGAAACAAGGCGTGAGCTGGTTGTGGTATTTCACCGGTCGAGCCAGCCCATTCATACAGTGAATTGCTGGGCTCTACCACTGTTGCCATACAGCGAGCACAAAGTGGTCAGTCAAAAATATTTATTACACATGACTTTCGAGAGAAATTTCGAAAGAATTGGTGTGAGGCCAAATTCGAACCCAAGACTTCCTGATTCAGAAGCGGGCTAGTTTACTGAACCACCGAGACATAGTTTTTGAAGTTCTCATATAACTCTTTAATGAAAGGGCCATTTGATACGCATATAGTAGAAACGCAAATATTTATTCCACTATATTGGATTTAGAATGACGTCACATTATTTTTCGAGCTACTATTAACAAGCCCTTTCATTTGATACCCATATTGTAGAAATGCATTAAAAAAAACTGTTCCTCTATCTTGGATTATCCGTCATATTGGATTTAGAATGACGTCACATTATTTTTTTAGTTTTCCCAATGAGCCCTTTCATTTGATACCCATATTGTACGAAAGCTTAAAATATATATTCCTTCATCTTGGATATTCCACCATATTGGATTTAGAATGACGTCATATTATATTTTGAGTTACACTCAACAAACCCTTTCATTTGATACCCATATTGCAGAAATGCATTAAAAATATCCATTCCGCCATCTTGGGGCGTCCGCCATATTGGATATAGAATAATGTCATACATTATATCATGCATTGTCATCCAAAGTAAACGTTTATACAAAATTTCAGCTCAATCGGTTAAAGGTATCTACTTCAAAATTGAGTTACAAGATTCCACCGAACATACATACTTACATACATACATACATACATACATACAGTGCAAGGTAAATAAAAGCTTATAAAATGCCTGAGGACATAAAAATATATTTTGGTAATGTCTACTAAAACGGTTTTAGGTTCGTGTATAATTATATCGGTTACTATTAAAATAATTTGTAATTTAAACTTGGAAACTATTTTGGTAAATTCAGTATTTAATTAAGGTTCATAGAATTTTAATATAATTGACTATACTGAGCTAATTGTAATCACAGTGATTATTTTTAGCACTGTGGGGATTTTTAATATTAATTTTAAACTATGAAAACTAATAGAGTTCAATCATGCACATAATTGTGTTTTTTATTTTTTTTTGTGTTAGGTAGGTACTAGGTTTAAAATTTGATCCAAATAGAAATTGATTATATAGTCTCTTACAAATTCAATAATTTCTTAAATCAAGATGTTGGGATGTTTTCAAGAAATAAGTTCATTTCAACATTTATGTACTTAAGGCAGGAGTCTCGTGTTCGAATCCTCACATTGGCTCAGATCAATGACTTTTTGAAGTTCTTTTCGGAAGTTACGTGTGATAAATAACATAACATAACTTCACGCCTTTGTTACCCGTAGGCAGCGGCTGTTAAGCATCGTCTCGCCGTTATGTTTACGTCTGAAATGGCATACGTAACCTGTTCCCATACCGGGCACTAAGTTTTCAGCCACTTTATCACACATAACTTCCGAAAACAAATTCGAAAAGTAATTGGGGTGTGTCAGTGTCAGGATTCGAACCTGCGACCTCTGGATTCAGAAACGGGGTGCTCGGTGCCTGTTTTAATATTTATATGTGTATAAATATATTCTTAGTAAAATATGCTAGTTAAAGTTTTACAAACAGTCACTCCAATATTATTTCTACGTTAATGTAATTAAATTTACAAAAATTCTACATTTCATTGAATATACTTAAATAACCATGCTCATCATAAATGTTTACCAACATTTAAGGCACAGTCAAGCATCAGGAGGCCTGTCACACCATTAAACGAGAAAAGAGAGAATGAAAAAGAGGTTGCAATCACAAATGGCAAACGCAACAATGACGCAAATTGAAAACATCATTTTAATTAAAGACTAATTTGAAACATTCACAAACCGTAAAATTATAATTGTCGAGATTCCCTTTAAAGAGGGATAGGTAGGTGCGTGAATCCATTGCTCGCTTGCGTCACGGGAACAAAAGATAACCCATGATAATGAGCGGTAGCCCGCTTATAATGCCACAAAGTATGATGATACGATAGGCGTAATATATTATTTCGTACAATAATCGTACACAATTATTTCATACAAATACGGTCACGTATTTTCGTTTTTCTTTTTTTCAATACCTATTCTGGAAATAAACGAACAAACGAGTTCCCTAATTCCGCACATGAGCATCTGCAACACCAAATGTGTTACTGTTTTGTGTTGGCCTTTATATGGAAGAAAAAAGGTCTTCGGATACCTCATTCACCGAACGGAACGCGCCATAAGCCATTTGAAGTAGATTTTCTGAGAGGTGATGATTCACCAATCAAGCCGGCTCATTCATGCAATAAACTTCGTGGTTCTACCACTGTTTTATTTATTTGGCACTGCGACGTAACATTCACTTATCTTTAACATAGTACCTATCATTATCATCATTATCATTACTTAGTATAGAACAAAGTCCATTCTGCTGTCTATCCTCCTTACCAACTCCCTCCTCCTTACCAACCTCCAACCTCCACCAACCTCCTTACCAAAGGATCCAACGGATCTTGATGTTGTTTTTTTTAATAAATAGAAGGTCTCAACCGGGTGGTTTGTTTATTTTATATATAGTGTAATAAAAAGAGTGAGAACTTTTGAGATTTATCACTTTAATTGCAAACGCTTCAAAAAGTCTACAAAATAGTACGCGATGGTGCATGTTTATTATTGTCTATCTCTAGGAATAACTCACAATGACCATTTTTATTTTGATCTTATTGCTTCTAAGGCGAAACAAAGTTCGCTGGGTCAATTAGTTTTATATATTTAGATACAATGAAATGTTTATTATTTGTAATTCTTGATATCCTGACGTTGCTGGAAAAATCCATCATGGACGCTACCATACACACACACACACACACAAGTGAAAAACAAAATCCACGTTCTCTTTCTGCGGTAAGCTAGTAAAAACAATACAGATTTTGAATCTATACCCTGGTAATGATTGCACGGACACAAGGTCTTTTAAAGTAGACCATTTTGATCAAAAGGTCTCATCTTTGTGAAATAGGTGGTTATTTAATGCCCCTTTATTGAGGTCGGCATCGTTTTACCTTTTAACGGGGCTTAAGTAAGCTTTGACGGGAATCCAATATATTTTGAACATTATACAATGGATACCTATCTACGAAAGTAATGACAGGTATAATCTTCTTTTTCTAATTCTATGATTTTAGATACAAATCAACTTATAAATTGTATTTGCACAAAATTCAGGTTGAATCAATTATCACCCGGTGCGGCCGGGGAGGGTCGTCGGGGGCGCCGCCGGCTGCGCGCTTATTTACAGCGTGCGTTCGGCGCTGCTCAGAGGCCCTCTGGCAGAGGGGTTAACCGTATCCTGGACCGTGGGTAACCCTAGGATCGGATTGCAGTTTACTGTTTTGGGAGTCCCACACTACCCAGCCCGGGGGGTGTGCATAAAGCATTTTCTCGCGAAATAAAAAGGTTGAATCAATTATGTACAGGTGATAATAAAATAAAAAAAAATTCCCATTTACGTTTGCCGTGCAACGGCACACAAATTGTCATACATACTACATACATCACTTCACGCCAAATCTCTTGCGGGTAGGCAGAGAGAACGGAGCGCCATAAGGCACGATTCTTACACACCTCACTCGCCTCGTTGACTTTCATATTTATTTTTATGCAAGCGCGTCTATTTTCGAGGCTCCTAACATCACCTTCCTCTAGAACACGCACTATTTGGTCATGGAATGTGTGTCTTGGCCGGCCTCGACTCATACGTCCGGCCGCTTTTGCATTGTATATATGCAGTGCGCCAGTTACAGGGCCATCAGTTTAATCAGTTTAGCAGCAAAAGTGTATGGGAAAATTATTGAAAGGAGAATGAGGGTGATATCTGATGGAGTTTTGTGGGAGGCTCAGGGTGGTTTTAGAAGCGGACGAGGGTGCATGGATCAGATTTTTTCTCTCCGCAACATCGTGGAGAAACAACTGGCTGCTAACCGGAAGGTTTTCTGCGGTTTTGTGGATCTGGAAAAAGCGTTTGACAGAGTGTTACGAAAGGATCTGTGGGGCATACTCCCGGGCTACGGGGTGAGCGGAGCACTGCTGCGCGCTGTGCAGTCCACTTATGAGGGCTGCACAGCGTGTGTGCGTGTTGACGGCGGCTTGTCCCCCTGGTTTGATGTCAATATCGGCGTCAGACAGGGTTGCGTGCTGTCCGCTCGACTGTTCATCCTGTACCTGGACAGTTGTCTCCAGAGAGTGAGATCGATGGATGTAGGGAGGCGAATGGGTGACCTAGTTGTGAGCTGCCTGCTTTACGCAGATGACGCTGTGCTTCTAGCCGAATCGCCGTCGGACCTGCAAACACTAGTCACTACTAAGACTAGTAAGTATCGTGCCTTATGGCGCTCCGTTCACTCTGCCTACCCTGCAAGGGATTTGGCGTGAAGTTATGTATGTATTTATGTAACATGACCTATAAATGTAAGTATCAATACATCTATCAATCCTAGCAATAAATATAACATACAGTTAATTTTTAATTTACTCTTTTAACTTCGATATTATATTGCGCTTCGTAGAAAAAAGCTGAGTTCATTCAGGAATGGAATTTTATGATACTGAGGAAATATTTTTTATTAAAATTCTTCAAAACTTTAATATTCGCGTATCTTGAATAAATTCATGTTGAGTTTTGTATAAACACTGACTCTATTGCTATTTTTATGTATTTTGTTTAACTTAGAGTGACGCTCGCCTAACGCGTCGAAAACAAGATTGGATAGCAAGGCAGGAAGTAGTTGGATTGAAAAAGAGTGTCGGTGTAAAAGTATGGAAGGTCGTGCTTCGGTGTTTCGTACATGAGAAGGAATGGATGATGGAGGTTAAATTAAATAGATAAACAGTGCAAAAGTGGAAGGATTTAGGAGTCGAGAACGGCTACGACGCACTTTCCATAACAAAATTGAACGAGTCCTTGAAATTGATTGAGCGAGGTCAGGAGCCTTAAATACGGACAAGAGTGTATGACAACAGATATGAAAGTCAAAAAGTGCATTGCTAACCTATAAGATGGGATATGAAGGGGACTGATAAGAGGGGGATGGAGTGTAGCTCTCCGGATTCATCTCTCACTAAACAAACACAGTATAAGCCACTTTACGTCTGATTTGGGAGAGATCGTAGTATTTTATCAGCCCAACCAGTCGGTTATCTTCTTATTACATTACATTATTGTATGGATCTATTCTCTTAACTATATCTTTCTTGTCATATAAAAATATCTACAGTGTCCGAAGTCAATAACAAATTACACACTTACATAATATTTTATAACATCCAAAGAGTAATAAATTACTTTTAATCCAAACATTTATCTCAAAAACTCACCTTCGCAACGATGAGATAAGGTTTTCAATAAAAATGTAATTACTTAGTACCAGCATGTCACTCACACAAAAGGGAAACCCCCCACTTTATTTGTGGAAGGGGCGGAGTGCGTATCTACCTTTAATTGAAGTTGTATCCGTCTCAACCATTATTTGGACTCCTTTGTGGAAGGCTCACTTTTATTTTCCATTTTATCTGACTTAATAAATTGTTTGATCAGCCAAAAAGAAATGTTATTAACATCGAATCTCTTATCATTTATCTAAGTGCTATTAGCTCAGAATCTAAAATAACTGATCGTCGAGATGTAATCTGCGAAAAAAAATCTCAATTTTTCTTCTCTTTTTACTTGACATTAGGTTTCGTATAAAGACCGAATAATTTCTTACACACAATTATCCTATATTAATCAGCATATTGTTATTTCAAGCTAAAATAGTCACAATAAAATACACAATCAATAACATTACATAGTTTATAATAAAGTCACTTTCCTCTTTTTTTTATATGGGATAGGAGGGCAAACGAGCAGGCGGGTCACCTGGTGGTAAGCAACCAACGGCGCCCATGGACTCCAGCAACATATAGTGTTACTGTTGCTTTGCCAACCTTTAAGGGGTAGGGGATAGGTTAGGATGGGGAAGGGGGTGGGCCTCCGGGTACCTCTCTCACCGAACGAAACGCGGAATGAGCCACTTTACGTCGGTCTTCGTGGTATTTCACCGGCCGGCCCATTCATGCAGCGAACTGCTTGGCTCTGCCACTGTTAAAATAATGTCTAAATGTCTGTCCCTTTATATGCTTATATCTTTAAAACTAGGCAATGGATTTTGATGCGGTTTTTTAATAGTAAGAGGGTGTCAACGGGGTGGTTTTGATCTATAATTCATTTATGATGTTGTAAAGTAAAAACGATAATTTTCAAGATTTAGCACTTTATTTGCAAACGCTGGCTAAACCCTAAGTGATAGATCAAAACAATGTTCTACATTATTAAACACCTTCAGAAGGTCTACAAAAAAGTTCGCAAAAGCATATGTCTATCTCTTAGGGATAACCCACAATGACCATTTTTGTTTTTTTTATTTTTAACGAGAAATAATGGCTTATTTCCCAGCCGATTTTAAACATCACAGCATTAATTTTGATCCAGTTAAGTGTCTCAAATAGATTGTGCTTTTAAAATAGGTCAATATGGCTCTTTACGGCATGTAATTTCAACGAATATTTACGAAGATATTACAGTATCAACTTATCGGGACATAGCTGTTGTGACGTGTGCCGACAAATATGCCAAATTGAAATTTTTAATATCCAAATTTTACTCATTTATTACTTTTGATGCGGAACAAAGTTCGCCGGGTCAGCTAGTTAAATAAGAAAATAATTTAAAGAAAAAAACTTTTTTAAAGAAGCTTTTATTTAAACGCTCTAAAAAGAATAAAATAATTTTCACCTTAAACATTTTAACTATCAACTTATAACCTTATTATATACAATTTATGTGATAATAAAAGCTTGTCGCTATGTTTAATTACCTATCAGTGGCTATCCATAACCATCTAGAAATATTTTTTTATATTTAATGATTACTGTGACGGATCGCATTATCCAAATATATATTTTTGGTTTATAACATATATATGGACATCCGAACACATATAGTGTTACAGTTGCGTTGCCGGCCCTTTCCATGGGAAATGGAAGGGGTCGGAATTGGGATGGGAAGAGGAGGGGGGAAGGGTTGGGTTAAACATAGCGACAAGCTTTTATTATCACATAAATTGTATATAATAAGGTTATAAGTTGATAGTTAAAATGTTTAAGGTGAAAATTATTTTATTCTTTTTAGAGCGTTTAAATAAAAGCTTCTTTAAAAAAGTTTTTTTCTTTAAATTATTTTCAAGTTTTTAGTTATCGATGGGTAAGTTTCTCAGTCTCTTCATCTCATTCAAAGCATCATTGTTACAAGGTCGTTTGCCAGTTAATTTCGAACAGTCCAACTCTTCAATGGAGACCTCCTAAAGTCTTTTCCCTATGGCCACGTATGCTTGACCAGGAGCAAAGAGTTCCAAGCCTAAGTAAACAATTTTTTTTGTTACTTATTTGTTGATTTTGCAGCTTAGTTTAGTTATAGCTTAATTGTGTGATGTGTAACGCCATCTGTTTTTTTTAATCTGAGTGAGTGTAATAAAAGTTGTAGTTGTAATAAAAGTTATAGTTCGTTCCCATCATCCACTGTGTTTAATTCTAATAATACCTATAACACCATTAAAAGCCGTTAGTGTAGCAATCATGTTAAAGTGATTAAATCCTGTCCAATTTACGTCGGTATCCTGAAAGGGCATGGCATTGCACCGGCTGAACCGGCCCATTCATGCAGCAGATTGCGTGGCTGACCACAATTAAAACACTGTTAACTATTAAAACATAGGTCAACGGAAAGCCGTCGACTGTGATGAACTACCGCCTCAGTCGTAAAGTGGTCGTAAGGTTCTCAAGTTAGCACTAACTCATTTTGATTATAAATTTGGACGAGCCGCTTAACCCTGTATCTTGACATCGTGATTTGGCATCAGTGACTGAATAGTAAACAACAGATTGACTGACACCGCCCAAACAAGCAGGCCACTAACATCTAGCCGCTCATATTGAAAGCCCTATGATATATATAATATTTATACACATTCTAATTTGCTTATAACATTAATTAATAGCATAACATAGCTCGACTCCTTTTTCTACCCGAAGGTGTAGGCAGCATCTGTCAAGCCTCGACTCGCCACTATGTTTACGTCTCAACGATCTTTAAGGGAGTAGGATGTAGGGTATGGAAGTAGGAAGGGATGGGGAAGGGTATGGGCCTCCGGGTACCTCTCTCACCCAAAGAAACCCGGCGTGAGCTGGTTGTGGTATTTCACCGGTCGAGCCAGCCCATTCATACAGTGAATTGATGGGCTCTACCACTGTTGCCATACAGCGAGCACAAGGTGGTCAGTCAAAAATATTTATCACACATGACTTTCGAGAGGAATTTCGAAAGACATTGGTGTGAGGCCAAATTCGCACCCAAGACTTCCTGATTCACAAGCGGGCTAGTTTACTGAACCACCGAGACATAGTTTTTGAAGTTCTCATATAACTCTTTAGTGAAAGGGCCATTTGATACCCATATAGTAGAAAAACAAATATTTATTCCACCATATTGGATTTAGAATGACGTCACATTATTTTTCGAGCTACTATTAACAAGTCCTTTCATTTGATACCCATATTGTAGAAATGCATTAAAAAAAACTGTTCCGGATGATCCGCCATATTGGATTTAGAATGACGTCACAGTTAGTTGGTCCCAATGAGCTCTTTCATTTGATACCCATATTGTACGAAAGCTTAAAATATATATTCCTTCATCTTGGATATTCCACCATATTGAATTTAGAATGACGTCATATTATATTTTGAGTTACACTCAATAAACCCTTTCATTTGATACCCATATTGCAGAAATGCATTAAAAATATCCATTCCGCCATCTTGGGTCGTCCGCCATATTGGATATAGAATGATGTCATACATTATATCATGCATTGTCATCCAAAGTAAATGTGTATACAAAATTTCAGCTCAATCGGTTGAAGGTATCTACTTCAAAATTGAGTTACAAGATTCCACCGAACATACATACTTACATACATACATACATACATACATACATACAGTGCAAGGTAAATAAAAGCTTATAATGACCTGCAATGTTCGTATAATCACCTCACCTCAAATTATTCAAATTATGACGTCGTTACTTTCAGAGGCTTTCATATTTTTGAATTGGTATTCCGGTTGCATTGTAAATGTTTAGACACAATGGCGTGCCGTTGTGGAGGCGAGTTTGCTGGCCCGTGAGCTAATAGCAATGACAACCGTGCTCGGGAATATTATTTATGTATTTGTTGCGGGATTTTTTTAAGAATCACGCAATTCACTGAAATAATAAACCACATTGACCGGGGAAATAGCATCACCCGTTAGAATATCCTCGTAAAGTGGCTCATGTTGCGTTTATTTAAATATAAGTATCTACCCTCCCGCCCTTTACAGACCACGCCCCATCCCACGTTAAAGAACGAACTGTGATCCTTTGGATGTTGTAGATATTCATTAGCGATGCTATTCGCTTGCTATAAGTTGATCCTCATTACCTTTTAAAAAATAATGTAAACCATACTGTCATTATTTTGACCAGGAAGAGTAGTTTTTATTTTATAGACCCAGCAACGGGCTTTTTTCTCAAAAACTTTATAAATAATAGCAATATTAATAGCCCGTTCAAAATGAAATAATAATCAGTTTTGCAGAACAGCCGCTGAGTTTTCTTGCTGGGTCTTTCTCAGGACTGGCCGCGTTTTTGACCCAGTGGTAGATTTTTAATAAACACTTTTTAATTTAAAATCAATGAATATTTAATAATAGTTGTACTTTAATCTCAACCAACTTAGAAAATAAGTTAATTTGTAATAATTTAATAATAACAACTTTTAATTATTAAATCATACAACAAAGGATTTTTAGAAGCAGGATATATGAATGCATCTTATAAATAAGTATTTAACTTTTGATCTCATGGTCTGATGTGGGTTACCAATAGTAAAAATCATTTTTTGACATCAACTTTTAGATTTTTATTTCCAAAAAGTGGGTGCTCTCTGTATCAATGAAGATAGCTTTTGAACAACTACCATCTTTTTTGTTCGTCACTCGTGAAAATGATCTCTGTAAAGAGTTCGAAACGTCGGGAAATAAATATAAATAAATAAGAAATAAACGCGATACAATCCTAAAAAGTTGTTTTAATTGACTGAGATAGTTTCCTGAATTATGCGAAGTGGGGGATTGAGTGATTTGTCGAGGAACTTCACCCCACGTTCACTTCAAGTTACTATAAGTGTCGTGATACATGTCACGCTTAAGATTTCTCTGTTGCGCGCCTGTGAAATGTTCTCTACGAAGGTTTTAATCTAATAATATCTTTTTTAATATTTTCCCATTAAAATAGAACAGGCCATATGGTTCTATATTTGAATTCAATAACAATTCTCGACTAAATTTTAATATAAATACACAGACAGGACAGAGAGAGAAAAAAACGTCATTTATCTTGAACTGCTTTACTCTTCAATTAGGTTCGCCACCTATTCTATTTGGGACGTAAACATAACGGCGAGACGAGGCTTAACAGCCAGTGCTTACACCTTCGGGTAACAAAAGGCGTAAAGTTATGTACTCTTCAAACCACATTTTTTTAGGGGATGTCAAACGAGCAGGTGGGTCTTCTGATGGTAAGTAACTTCTCACCGCCCACGAACACCGTGGTGCGTTGCCGTCTCTTATGGGAGTAGGAGGGAATGGAATAAGAAAGGGTATAAGGGTATCAGCCCTCCGGATACCTCTCTCACTGAACGAAACGCGGCATGAGCCACTTTACGTTGATATTCTGCGAGGCAGTGCTATTTCACCGGTCGAGCCAGGCCATTCATACAGAGAACTGCGTGGATCTACCACTGTAGAATTGAAATTTATTAAATATTAATATCTATACTTACTTAATATAAGAATAAAATATTAAGGTAAGAAATAAGAATTTTATTTTATAGAAGAGTATCTACTCATGCTACAACAAATTTATAAATACCAGAATTCCGAAACATTAAATTCACTGTCCTGCGAAACCTTATATTTCATTCACCGTCACAAACAAACGGTACATTTAGATATTACAATTAGATATTTTTTAAAATGTCTATTCTAAAAATATAAGTAATCTTTACTCATTTGGATTAAACTGTTTTATTTTTTTAAATGTATCTAACCTACTAAAAAAACAAAGCAACCTTTTAAATTAAATAAACTATGTCGATGAGTGACAACATTGTGGGTCCTCGATATGTGGCTACGGATCCGTTTGGGACTTTAAAATTTGTCGAGTCGAGGCTTTTCAGTCGCTGCCTACACTTTAGTGTAAGAAATAGGCGTGATGTTACAAAATATATGTCTCATAAGCCTTGGTTGGGTAACATTTACTTCATTCGAGTTGATAATAATAAACGTATGACTCAAATTCACAAACCTACATACAAGAGAGGAATATTATTGTACTTAACTGAGCATACGTTTTCTTGTTCAGATATAAAATGTAAGGAGTACGTAACGACCTCCACGTGACTAATTTATTACGCTCCATATATTTCTCCGACACGGATGACAATTCATTATTACATATAAATCTTACCTGATCTGCCGCAGTACACACACACACACACAATCAGACACAAACACACGTGTACAGACCTACAAGTACTTACATAATCTTTATTGCCAACCTCTTCACAAAAGGGGTTCAAAGTTAAAGAAGCTTTATTTTCATAGGTCTTCACAGACACATAAAAATAGTCAACAAGTACAGATTAAATATAAACTGAATTACTAAAGACGAGTGCTTGAGGAAAGTGCCTCCGTGGCACAAGAAAAAACGGACGCAATCGCCACGTGCTGAGCGTTACCGAGTGTAGGGACTATCATGAGAAGAATCGGGCAAGAAACTCATGTGCCAAACACTCTTTTCAAACCATTCAAAATAAATAACAATAATATCATTATCGCTACTGGAAACGTAGCAGTAGGCTCGTGCATAAAAGGTAGAATACTCGACCATCACAGTCACGACCTTTCCTAACAATAAATATGTAATATTCTAAGTTACAATTGTTTATAATGAATCTAGCTTATAAAGCTTCGTAAAAGCCTTTTATCTATTAATAATAATAATAATAGTTTTATTTTCACCATACTACTAGTTACATCAAGGTCACGGTTATACAAATAAGTAACAAGGATAAACAAAACAAGTCTCCTTAGTAATGAATTAATATTACACAAACTTATTATGGACGCACTCACCTAAACTAGGCCGAGCCTGTATTTTAGGTGATTGTGTCTTCCTGCGCACTGACACATCACAACACAAAAATAATGCGAAGATCTGTTTTGTCACAAACAACACCAATAACTTAATTAAAAAGATATTTCAAATGTTTAGTAAGAATAGCACAATTTATTGTAATTATGGTTCACAGAAAGGTTGAAATACCCTCATTGCAAAAAATTAAAAGTTTGCACGGGCAAGTTACAAAGATTTATAAATATACAGCTAGTTCGATCACATAAACTAAGAACTTTTTTAATTGCCATTTTTTTTTTTAATGTTTATACACAAACATTTGTTTATAAACAATTTGGGATGAAAATGAGTATATACTCCGATACAAGAACATACGTATATATATATATATACACACACACATACATACACACATACACCTACATACATATATAGATATATATACATATACACACACATACACATATACACATATACACACACATACACATATACACACACATACAAATATTATACAAAAATATATCCATACTTAAAAAACTATACAAATAACAATGCACACACATAGATACATATATAAAAAGAACACATACACAAATAATAAACACCCATTTTTACATACATAAATACCGTCCTGTTTGATTTTGTAAGCTTATAATATACCAAAAATTAATCACTTTGCATGCTTACTTCGGAACCAAAAAGATTTTTTCAGTGTCTTCATAGTTTAGAGACTGCAACCAGGTCACTACAGTTTTCTCACAATTATAAATATTCAGATCCGAAATTTTCAAATGTTTATTAATATAGTTATATAACCTGGGACCCAAATAGCATTGAAATTTGTTAATGAAGGCCGTTTTAAATGGTTTCTCGTGGCATATGTTATCTTTTCTTCTCCTATGAGTTATTTGATTTTTGAATTTAATTCTGCTATGCTGCGATAATACAGTGGACTTTACGAATAACTGCCTAATTGTAAGTACTTGACACTCAGAATACAGCAAGGAAGTGGGATACCTGAAACGCTTGAACGACATTACTCTCAGCAATGCTCTTTGCGCTCTTTCCAGCTTTATCAAGTGAGTCTTGCGTGCACCACCCCACGCTGCTATGCAGTAAGTCAAAATTGATTCACATAATGCATAATAAACAGTTTTAATTACAGAGTAATCAGCGACGTGTCGAAGAGTTTTGAAAACATATATTAGTCTTCTCGTTTTCTCAGACAGAACACTAATGTGGGGACACCACGTCAGTGTTTCATCGAGGAGTACCCCCAAATATTTAACCTGGCTATCTCTGTCTAAATAGTCACAGTCACACCCAATACTGAAATCTTTACAGGTGTGTAGTTGAATTCCATAGTCGGAGGAGGGCAGACTACGTGTGGTATTTGCAAATGGTAAAAACTTGGACTTGGAGATATTAAGCGTTAACAGGTTTAGTGACAGCCATCTAGATATTTCTCGAAGACCCAACTCAGCATATGCTTTTACCTCGTCCCAAGCTGTTCCATAAAAAATTAGGGCTGTATCATCTGCATAGGTATAAATTTTGCAATTCTTTATTTGCAGACAACAAAGACTATTTATATAAATTAGGAAGCGAGTTGGTCCAAGAACACTTCCTTGGGGTACGCCATATTCTATGGAGGTGTCATGGCTATACTTATCATCTATTTTTACCCTTTGTGTTCTATTTTTGAGATAATCCCCAAATAGCTGTAGCACCATTCCTCGAACACCTATATTTTCCATTTTTTGGAGAAGAATTTTTGAAGAGACCGTGTCAAATGCTTTGGCTAAGTCTAGAAATACGCCAATACATTTATTTTTACTGTCAATTTGACTAGCCACAAAATCTGTCAGGTTGGAAACCGCATTTGAGGTCGATTTGCCCGCTCTAAAACCGTACTGGTTTTCAGAGAGGATGTTGTTTTTTTCTTCTTTCTAGTATTTTTGAGATGGCTGGTAAGACCGAGATTGGTCTATAGTTAGTTACACAATGCCTGTCTCCAGACTTGTATATAGGGTGTATGATTGAGATTTTAAATACTCGAGGAAAAGTGCCACTATCTATACAAAGATTTACTATATGGGTTATCACTGGAACAATAGTCTCTTTAGCTAGCTTAAGTAGTTTAGTTGGAATTTCATCACAACCCACAGCAGAATCGGTTTTTAAGTTTAAGAGTACAGATTCAACTTCTTCATTAGTAGTATTAATAAATGCCATAGATTGTACAGGTTTACTCTTGCACTCTGCAGCACTAGAAAAGCACCCACCACAATAGTCGCTGGTATTATTTTTTATTTTTTCTGCTAATGCATTACCAACACCAACAAAATAGTTATTTATTTTATCTAGCACTAGTTTAGGATTATTGTCCAAATTTAGCAGGTGCGATGAGGATTCATGGGTATTAGAAAGTCTGTTTGTCACGGTGCTAATAATTTTCCATTTGTTTTTTGGATCCGTAGCGTATTTGTTGATTTGATTTCTTTCATAGTTGCGTTTTAATCTTTTCAACAAATCGTTACAAAAGTTTTTGTATCTCCAGTATGTAATTTTTAGAATTAAGTTACCAGAATCCTTTTTACACCTACTATGCATACGATCACGATTTTTAATGCAACGTAATAATCCTGGTGTGATCCACGGTTTTATACATCGCATCCTTTTAGGTATCAATACTTTAAGTGTGTGTTTTGATAATGATGCACTCAAAATTGTGACGAGTTGTTCAGCAGACCAATTTGAGTCATCAGAATTTAAAATTTTGCTATAATCTGTAGCCTGTAAATCCTTAAGTACTGAATCATAATCTATTTTATGTATTGTCAAATTCATTCTTTTTTTAGGTAACTGTTGTTTGAGGTTTAGACTAGTGAGAACCGAGGAATGATCTGTCAAGGGAATATTTGAAACAATAGTTACACTGGAATGTACTGATTTAATCATAACATGATCCAAGGAGTTATTATCTCTGGTCGGGTATTGATGACCTGCTAAAATACCATGGCTTGCAAGTAGATTAAGGTAGTCTGCTGAATTATTATCTTCTGTGTCAGCTTTAATGTCGATGTTTAAATCGCCAGTTATAATTAAGTTACCATATTTTTTGTGGGATGTTAATAATTTGTCTAGGGAAGTTAGAAAATTATCTACGTTTTTATGAGACGGAGATCTGTAAATACTAAAGATAACCGTATTGGGACCAGTTTTAACAGACATGCATGTAGCATCAGTTAGACAAATTTCATTAATCACACAATTTAAACCTTCCTTAATGTATAATATAATCCCGTCATTTTGATTATAGTTTCTTTTTGAATAGTGTATGTTATAGTTGTTTAATGTAGGATAATTAATCATCTTTGAGTTCCAAGTTTCAGTAAGTATATATATTTCGCAAGGGATATCAATTCTATTCAAAAGAAGTTCGAAATGTAAGAAATTTTTTGAGATACTGCGTATATTTTGAGTAAGTATCCTTAAATTATTATTAGTGGCCTGATTTGAATTCAAAGTGTGTTTGAAGCATTCTGGACTACATAGAAATGATTTACCAGCTGTTATTTTATCTATAGTATTTAATAAATTATTTTGATTGTTAATATCGAATTTTATGATTTAAAAGTATATGGCTTAAAAACGTGGTATTCATGGCAGCATATGACAAGGCATGGCATAGCCCAGCAAATAAAGCAGCAAGTGAGATATTTGGGTCTCGCAAACACAGATCTGTATTTACAATATTATGATCAAACTTGACGGAGTATAATAAATATTTTATAATCACATATGAGTAACATAGTAAATATAATAAATGAATAAATAGTATATATGAGTAACACAGCCTACAAATAAATAAGAAAATAAAACTTACGAAAAACGGCAATGAAATAATATCTAGTCATTTCTTAATATCTAAGGTACCAAGGTGAGCTTCATCCTTAATCAGTATATGTGGAGCATTATCCATTTTACGAAGATAGACTCTTCCACGATTGGTCCAACAGTACTTGTAATTTTGATTTTTTGCAAAGTCTCTGACAAGGAAAAAGAGTCTCCGGCAGCTGCTTGTCAGGCCTTCTGATATAAAAATTGGGCCAACATGATCTTGTATGCCTAACATTGTGGAGTTAAGTCGATCGTTTGGATGGCTTCTGTTGTAAGCTTTGGCCTTTTGTATTACGTTGTCCCTTTTTAGCACAGAAGACAGGTTCAGATTAATGGTTCCATATCCCTTTCCAGTATTTACGCGGTGAACATCTCTTATGTCTGGTTCTCTTATGTCCACATTTATAACTTTACCAAGGGCCTGAACAATGTCTGTGAGATCAGCCTTCGTTTCTCTTTCTTTACACTTCGGAACATTTCTTACTTCTATCGTTGACAATTTCGAGACTCTCTCCATATCTTCCACTTGCGATTGTAATGTGGCAATTTGTAATAGATGTTCTTTACGCTCGTTTTTCAATTGCTCAACATTTCGCTTCATATCCTCATATTGTTCATTCAGAAATGATAGACTTTTCTCAATTTCTTCATTGGATCGTTTGATTTGAGAGTTCTGTCGCTTTATTTCGGATACTTCACTCACTACTTTGTTGAAAAGAATTGTTTGTGTCACTTTCCACTCTTCGAACATACTCTTTATTTCATTTTTGAAACTGGTAAGTCCCTCCTCATCAGAAAGACAATGTTTTTTCAGACGGTTGGAAGCGAAAGGAGGAGTTGCATATGACGGTATATTTGCAACGTCTGAGTCTGACACAGTGGTTTTCAAATTACTTCCAGGAGGCGACCTGAGGGTTTTGGGCATTTTTTTCGGAGGTACATTGGTAGCAGCGTCTGAATCAGATACTGCCGAATGCATTGATGTACCTCCCGTTGGAGACCTCGAGGTTTTAGGCATATCCCTTTTTTATTCTTAACTTCACAGTTTATATAATCGCAGTCAGTGACGTAGTTGTTCTTGGGCGATTGCGGCCAATACGCTACAGATAAACACGACTGTTCACTTTCGCGGTCCGCAAGGAAGAGATATTGGCGATAACTTTTTTCACAGGCAACATAATTTAATAAAAAATACTCTCGAGAGCAATGAATCCGGGTCACTTAAAGAATGTTAAAAATCTCGGAAACTAAAAATGATAGGTTAATGCAATAAATTGTATTTAATAGACAATGTAATACTCCTTAAATGAAAGTAAAAAAAATATGAGTCACCATACATTTTATTAACACAAAATTACATAAAGAAAAAATCTGCTGATCTCTCCTTAAAACAAAAATAGGAAACATGAAATTTTTGAACTTTATTACGATTTTCTTGAATCTTAATACTTCGTATTGCCTCCTCGTGCTTCCATTACTGCGTTTACGCGGTTTGGCATGCTGTACACCAAGTTCCTTATACGATTTTGGGGAATATTCTCCCATTCCTCTGTGAGAGCAATTTTGAGCTCACGAAGCGTGATTGGGGGAGGGTTTCGTTGTTTTACGCATCTGCCTAGCTTGTCCCAAGCATGCTCGATCGGGTTGATATCCGGGCTGCGCGCTGGCCACTCCATACGAGTAATGTTCATCTCTTGAAGGTAGTCATTCACAATCCTACCTGTATGAGGTCGGGCATTGTCATGCATAAATATAGCATCCTCACCTAAATTGACCATAAATGGACCAACGTGATCATTGAGGATTTCTTCCACATATCTTACGCTAGTTAAAGAGCCGTTTTCTATGATCACCAGCTCTGTGCGACTTTCAGAAGAAATTCCGGCCCACACAAGTACAGACCCACCACCGTAGGCTACTTTTTCCTCGATGCATGCTTGCTTGAATCTTTCCCCTGGTCTTCGATACACTCTGTGTCTTCCATCGTGCTTGTAGAGCATAAATTTTGATTCGTCGGAGAACATAACTTTTGACCAATCTTCAATACTCCAATTTACGTGGCTCTGGGCATATCTTAGTCTTGAAATACGATGCCCACGCTCCAGTTTAGGGCCGTTTGCAGGTCTAAGGGGTTTTAAGTTAGATTCAGCAAGCCGACGTCTTACTGTCCATGCACTTGGGTTACTTCCTCCGAGGCGTCGAAACTGATTGGTGAGTTCAGTTCCTGTGAGAAAGCGATTTCGAAGCATGGTGTTCACCAAGTATCGGTCTTCTCGTGCTGTGGTATACCTGGTTCTGCCCGTTCCTGGTCTGCGTAGGTTAGAACCAGTTTCTTCGTAACGTCGGAGAACTCTTTGTACTGTTGACAGCGACACACCAACAGTCCTGGCTGTATCGCGCTGACTCCGGCCGGTTTACAGCATTGTAAGTATTCTGGTGCATTCTTCAGGCGTAAGCGACATAATTTCAGCTTGAATAATGAATATAGAGCACTATCAACATGGTTTATGTACCCACATAAATGACAGATTACAAACAAAAGCAAAACCAAATGCTGTAATTTCGTAGTTCCATCTTCGAAAGTGGCCCTTTTTCAAATTTGATTTTTTTATGATATAACTTTACAATAACTAAGAAGTTTTAATACCTTCATTTAAGGAGTATTACATTGTCTATTAAATACAATTTATTGCATTAACCTAGCATTTTTAGTTTCCGAGATTTTTAGGATTCTTTAAGTGACCCGGATTCATTGCTCTCGAGTGTATAAAGTAATTGTTTATTGTTCTTGCTCGCTATGAAAATATGTTTGGTACTTTCAGAGTTATCCCATAGGCTTTTCTCATAAGAGGGGGTAATATATCTGAAGTAAATTGCCGCCTATATTCTAAGATATATTTCTAAAACAATCTATTTTAAAGACGTAGCCAAACGTACACACAGATCAATAAATAAAAATTCTAAAAACTTCGTCGGAAAGATTCATCATCTCCCATGGATATCTGCTAAATCGAGTGGGTTACAGTTGTGTTGCCGACCTTAAAAATAGGATAAGGAGTAGGATGGGATAGCGGACGAACGAAATGCGACATGAGCTACTTTACGTCGATTTTCTGTAAGGTATTATACCGGTCGATCAGGCTTTTATTATTTTTTACTTGCCCGTGGTAGTTAGCTAAGCAGATAGAAATATTTATTTCTGCAATGATAATCATAGCAGAAGATAATTAAAATACAGTTTTTGTTATGCAAATAAGGTTGTATATTATGCGTCTGCCCAGAGAGTGTCTTACCGCAATGCCGTCTTTAGAGTCCCACGAGTATTATGCGATGCACCATTGTGTTCTAGATATGCTTATTATAGATACCAAAACAGCAGAAAATTTTAAATGTACAATATCTACACTAATAGTATTTAAAAGCTTCGTTTGAAGAGTTTGTTTGAATGCGCTTATCTCTAGAACTACTTACTGTATGGAATTAATAAATATTTTTGTATCGGATAGTTCATTTATTGGGAAATTATTAAGGCTAGATTTTCATGCTATAGGTATAATAATTAAATATAACATAACATAACTTCGCGCCTTTGTTACCCGAAGGTGTAGGCAGCGGCTGTTAAGCCTCGTCTCGCCGTTATGTTTTACGTCCCAAATGGAATAGATGGCGAACCTATTACCATACCGGGCGCAAAGTTTACAGTCGTCGATATTTATCACACTTAACTTCCGAAAACAATTTCGAAAAGTCATTGGTGTGAGCCAGTGTCAGGAATTGAACCCGGACCTCTGGATCAGAAGCCGCTGGGCCACCGAGACATAAATAATATTTTTTTAACGTGAACAAATATATAAAAACATGTAAGATACATATTATAACACATAACATAACTTCACGCCATTGTTACCCGAAGGTGTAGGCAGCGGCTGTTAAGCCTCGTCTCGCCGTTATGTTTACGTCCCAAATGGAATAGGTGGCGAACCTATTGCCATACCGGGAACAAAGTTTTCAGTCATCGGTAATTATCACACATAACTTTTCGAAAACAATTTCGAAAAGTCATTGGTGTGAGCCAGTGTCAGGATTCGAACCACGACCTTCTGGATTCAGAAACCGTGTGCTTGACCACTAGACCACCGAGACTTTGTGATACATATTATACAGACATGATATAACATGACAAACCTATTTTGTTATAATTTCCTCAGAAAAATAATGTCACGCCATATTTTAATTGAAAAAATATAAACGAATAAGGATAATATTTGTGAAAAAAAAAACCTATTGATGTTAACATCTTTAGATGTTTTTCTTTGAGGCATGAAAGGAATAATTTTAATAGGAACGATGTCCTATGATCATGTATTACAAAAAAATACTTTTCCGGCCATAAAATAAATAAAAAAATCTCTTACACAAATTTAATTTTAGCACTTAAGTGGTCTTAGTTTTGTTACGAAAAATAATATTTATTAAAACAGACACTGTACCTAATATTTGCACTAAGATCTACCCTAATTAAATGGTTATATTCTATTTACATATTTTTTGCATAAATTATTTTTATGAATATTTTATTATCAGTGAATTGCTTAGACTAGAGAAATCATAAATAGAAATTTAACGCACTCGATAGCAATTCACACGGCGCCGTCTAGTTCCAACTTAAGGTATTAAAACAGTTATTAACAAAGAATATAATAAGTAATTTCAAGTATTTTTTTGGTAAATAATATAAATTGCCGTGTGGCGCCGGCTTTAAATACCGCCACCCCATCTCTTCCCGTGGGTGTCGTAAAAGGCGACTAAGGGAAAAGGCTGGAAGAATGGGCAGCAGCATTCTCTCTCAAGAAAATACAGCCTACTGCGATCGCCAACCCGCCTGCCAAGCGTGGCGATTATGGCATCAACCCCCCATGAGTGAACGGACCAGCAGTTGTGGCGCTCTATGGGGGAGGACTGTCCAGCAGTGTACCTCAAAAGGCAAATAATGATGATGAATATAAATGTTCACATCGGCATCAAAACCTGAGATCGCTCTCAGCAATCTAGTGAAACCTCTCAACTAAAATATCTCTGAAGTCGTTCAGGTCACAGATGGTGCCAAAGAAATTAATATAATGTAGAAACAAATAAAATTTTATAACAGTGTTTACTTTGATAGAGCTACGCAATTAACTGCATGAATAGGTCGGCTCAACGGATGAAGTAAAGACCTCAGAAAATTAACGTAAAGTGGCTCATTCTGTTTTTATAGGTGAGAGAGGTATCCTAAGACAGCTCTTTTCCAACAGAGAATAAGAATAATAAGATAAGAATTCAATAAGAATCGTCCCCGATGGTCGGTAATGAAACTGTACTATCTGTGTTGTAGGTGCCCACCATTGCGCATCCGACCTGGGCTCGGCCCAGCACACGCTGGAGGTCTGCCCGGGGAGGGTCGTCGCCGCTGGCCGCGCGCCTCTTTACAGCACGCGGTCGGAGCCGCCCCGCTGGGGGAGCCTCACCGAGGCTCACCGAGGCTCCCCGAGGATGAGCACCCTCTCGTGACAGAGGGGGTGCGACGGCGGGGTGGACCAGAGGGCTGACGCACTGTCCTGGGCCACCCCAACGCCGGAGGAAGGCCGCCGCGAGGTTTTAGTGAGTAACCCTAGGATCGTATTGTTGTGCCATCTCAGCAATTATTGTAACCTTTTTATGATAGGTAATTCAAGTTTTCAATGCCTAAGTACTGGAGAGCAGGAAAGCGATTATAGGTGGGTGTAGTTGACTTGTTAATATAAAAAAAGTATAGTTTTTAGCTGAAGGTTTAGCAACGAGCGTGTATGACAAGAGTTATGAAAGTCAAAGAAGCGATGAGTAAGAGTCGTGCACTTATGGCACTCTGAAGGTAAGCAAGCGTTGTTATTGTCGCGTTTTTTATATTCTATTTATCCAGACAACTTTAAAGCCTATGCTCAGAGCTGACGAAGCCAGCGATAAAATTAAATACGAATAGAAAATCATAAAGTTGTTTCATTTGTTATATAAGTAAAGTTGAAATTACATTTAACTTTGTTTAAAACCATGTAAAAGCCAATTTGTTATTGATTACTTTTATTTGTATATAAACGATTTTAGTAGAACAAGTGGTTTGATGGAAACGATGGGGTAAAGAGGGTGAGCGTTTGAATATCTCTTCCACGAAATTAAACTTTGAGCATGAGGCACTTCAATTTTCTCGGTGATAGTATTGTATTTCACTGGCCTAGTGTTCAATTCTTATTCAATTGAAGCAAATATTTCAAATCTTCATATAAACGAGAGTCGTGAGTATATAAAATTTAATTAATCTTTCAGTTCTTTAACTAACTCGCATTCTATTTTTAAAATGGCTATGTTTCAAATGCCAGCATCATTTTTTAAATTAAACGCAATTCATAAATTCAGTTTGGTTTTTAAGAAATTTAAATTAAAGATTTTTCTTATTATGTCCAAAGGTTAAGTACATATATATATATATTATTCAAGTTCATTCTCTGTAATATATAATTTGAGAGAGATTTCAAAGCATTATCATGGAAAGGCATATTATATATACCTCAAAGAATTCTAATAAAATGTCTTTTATTTACAACTCTAATTGCTTTTTGTTTTGCTTTATACTTTCAACACAAGACGGTGTAGGCAGTGACAATTAAGTCTCGACATGCCGATTTTTTTAATTTTGAAAACGACTTACGTATCAATTCAATTTACTTTCAAGTTAAAGCTATGTAAACTGAAAACTTATAAAGCAGAAAGTAAGAGTTTGATGACAAAATTTGTATACAGGAATATCGCTTTGACTTCTCATCTCTTTTAAAAGTACGAACAAGACATACAATTTATATATAACCTGGTTTTGACAGGACTTTTATTGACGGATAGCTAATGTAAAAAGCAGTAACTTAGGCTATGTTTACTTCAGAAACATCTTAAATTTATTCATTTACTAGCTGACCCGGCGAACTTTGTTCCGCATAAAAAGTAATAAATGAGTAAAATTTGGATACTTAAAAGTTCAATTTGTGCTATTTATCGGCACGCGTTTTGGCGCGCAACGCAACTACTATGTCCCGCTATGTTAATACTGCAATATCTTCGAAAATATTCGTTTAAATTGCATGCTGTAAAGGGCCAGGATCATCTATATTATATGCACAATCTATTTAATACACTTCATTGGATGAAAATTAATGCTGTAATGTTTAAAATCGCTTCGTAAATAAGCCATTATTTCTCGTAAAAAGTAAAAAAATATAAATGGTCATAGTGGGTTATTCTTAAGAGATAGACACATGCCCTCCCAGACTTTTTTGTAGACCTTTTAAAGGTGTATAATAGTGTAGTACATTGTTTTGATTTATCACTTAGGGTTCAGGCAGCGTTTGCGATTAGAGTTCTAAATCTAGAAAATTATCACTTTTTTTAACTACACTATACATGAATTATAGATCAAAACCACCCCGTTTACTTTAATAAAGTAAAGTTAAAGTATTACGTTTTATATATTGTATTATGTATACGAATGAGTAAGTTACGTTATTTTTCGCCTTTTAGTTATAGAGGTACTGTTTTCATATACTTATAGATTGTGTGGTTTACGTTTCTAGAAGTCGGTTTAACTTCTTTTTTAAAGTTTTTTTTTTTCACGAGTTTTATGTGATATTAATGAGTTGTGAACTTCAATAGAAGTTAGTTCATTTACATGGCTTTCCGTTTGTTAAATGATTGAAATTTTTAGGGAGTTATAATTGTCATACATAGGTACTTAGATAAAAGAGTATGATAATATTTGCTAAGTATTTATATTTTTGTAGTTATCATGGGTAGACCCAATAACACCACAGCCCAAATGACGGCCAACCATCGCCTGGAAACGATTGCAGAAAATAAAAAAAAAACATTTTTACAGAATTGTGTCGTCCTAACCAAATAAGAGTTCCATAGCTACATCATCAGCACAGCAGTATCAGACGTTGATTTAAGCATACCTCCCAAGCAACACGTCAGTCCTATATACTACTAAACAGTTTCCATCGACCAATTGCAGTGTAGTCTTCAAACTCCTAACCGTTGAGGAGTTTTGTGGCTTCTTCATCAGCACAGCAGCATCAAATGTTGGCACCATAAAGAATATCCATAAGACATCACTGTTTTGTAATAAAAACACCATACTTGCATACAACTTTTGGTAGATGCCTTCGATTTCTCCTGGTTATCATCATGAGATCCTGACCTGGTGAAAATGGGACCATCTCGAAAGTAAACAATATACAACGAAAAAAAAATTTTTGATATCGGTCCATAATTGACGAAAATATCGGTGAACATATATGTATAAAAAAAAATATTATACATACAGACGAATTGAGAACCTCCTCCTTTTTTCGAAGTCGGTTAAAAAGGTTTTAAATCTACAACTGGACTTAAAAACAAGTACTACAGTAATATATTAGTTCAATTGTTTTAACGTTACGAGTGTGTTTCTATAAAATGAAATAGACAAGAAATATCTCACAAGTGATAGAACGACGGAGGAAACTATTAGAAGTTATTTATTGGACACTTAATCTTTCGCGCTTTATATTGACAACACGACTTGACAATTTGTAAGTGTCGTGTATTTTTTTTTGTTTAGAACTTCATATGTGCACTAGGAATGCCGATTGTCCAAATGTATTGTTTCTATTTCGAAGTAGCAATAACACGAAATAAATGAGTTAGGAATTTCTTAATTACTGTTCACGACGTCTAACGTCCCGCCATTTTATATAAATAAGATAGACTAGCAGACCGCGCGAACTTCGTACCGCCACATTTTATACATTTTTTATTAAAAAGATTTTTGTCCCACCCATATTAATAACCTAAAGCTTTCCTCAATAATTGGATTATCTTAAACTAATATTTTTTTTCAATTCAAACCAGTATTTCCTGCTATTTCTTGTGGGGTAGGCAGAGAGAACAAAGTGCCATAAGACACGATTAATACACGAATAACAGTCTCGGTGGTCTAGTGGTCGAGCACACGGTTTCTGAATCCAGAGGTCGTGGTTCAAATCTTGACACTGGCTCACACCAATGACTTTTCGAAATTGTTTTCGGAAAGTTATGTGTGATAAATACCGATGACTGAAAACTTTGTGCCCGGTATGGCAATAGGTTCGCCACCTATTCTATTTGGGACGTAAACATAACGGCGAGACGATGCTTAACAGCCGCAGCAGCACCTTCGGGTAATAATGGCGCGAAGTTACACGCGTCACTCGCTTAGTTGTTTGATATTAGCACTCACTAACAATCAAGACATTGTTAATATTTACAACGGCAATCAATGCTTTATAGTATTAATAGCTATACCATGGACTTGTTTGAAGTTTTTTGTCAAACTTTAATTTTTTTAATACTACTTAAACGACTTTTTTATACGGGACACCATATCTTCAAACCAGGGAAGCTAACCTACAGTGAGTGTTTTTTTTTTATAAGTAAAATGATGTTGATTTTGCCATTAATCTTATCGAAATAAATTCACTACATTTTAAAAGATATTACCGTACTAAAAATGTAATCATCAATAATTAATGTACTGATAATTTACTATATCTAGAAAGTATTATAAATAACATCAATCACACCTTGTCAGTAGTAGAGTCAGGCAGTTCGCTGCACGAATGAGCCGGCTCGACCTAGAAATACCACGACCTCTCCGAATATTGACGTAAAGTGGTTTTTGCCACGTTTCGCTCGGTGAAAGAGGTATCCGGAGGCCCAATCCCTTACCCCCTTTTTTTCCTATCCTTCCTATATATTTGTTGAATGAATTAAATGACAATTGGCAATACATAGAACATTTAGTGAATTAAAATACATTTTCAACCCATTATCATTCCCTTCTGACAATACTTAAACTTTAATTTTAATAAGACTTTTGTTTTAAACCTCATTGGTAAATGACATTGAATGTACAAAAATAACAGGTAACAGGCATTTTAGAGTTTTTTTTTTTTTTAAATTATATAATCTTCACAAACTCTCGTATGATGATACGTATAATGATAATATGTATAAGTAGAAATATAAAAGAATTATGACTCACTGATTATTTAGTAAGTACATAAAATAGACACCAATAAAAAACATCTTACATAAATAAAAAGAAGGTATTATTCAATTTGTATTTTTAAATATTGCGCGCGAAACACGAAAAAGAATATTGCATGATGTATGTTTTAATTTCCGTTTTGTTGGTAGCATTGCATCTTCATTTCCTATGTTAAAGTTATCTCAGAAGGGGATTCGTAAAAAAGGAGAGTAAAAAAACTCCCATTAATTTTTCCGTTGCCCTTATCAGTGATGAGTGCCATCATTATTTTTTTGTGAATCTGAATATGTAAATACGAGTATGTTATTACGTATAGATTGATATTACTAATATTAGTCTTAAGATAAAGAATACTTAAAGAATACTTAGGAAACTTAACAGTGGTAGAGCCAAGCAGTTCGCTGCATGAATGGGCCGGCTCGACCGGTGAAATACCACTACCTCTCAGAAGACCGACGTAAAGTGGCTTATGCCGCGTTTCGTTCGGTGAGAGAGGTATCCGGAGGCCCACCCCCCTTCCCCTTACTTTCCTATCCCCTATCCCTTAAAGGTCGGCAACGCAACAGTAACACTATATGTGTAGCTGGTGTCCATGGGCGGCGTTGGTTGCTTACCATCAGGTGACACGCCTGCTCGTGTGCCCTCCTTACCCATAAAAAAAAAACTACTACGGGAAAATCGGAAATCTCCAAAACAGCTTCAGACTTAGATTTTAATGCGGTTTTTACATATTTATTTCATAGACTTTCTCGAATCACTTTCATAACAATGAAACAACTTTTTATAGATTATATCGCGTTTATTTAGAACTTATTTTCTATTTATTTCCCGACGTTTCGAACTCTTTAAAGAGATCATTTTCACGAGTAATGAACAAAAAGATGGTAGTCGTCGAAACGTCGGGAAATAAATAGAAAATAAGTTCTAAATAAACGCGATATGATCCATTAAAAGTTGTTTTAATGTTGCGGTTTTTACAGTTCTATTAATTTTTTCTTGGAGCAGTCATTGTCTCATTAAAATTATTGATATTTTTTTTTTCTAAAAGAATAGATATTTAAAATTGAATTCAGAAAACTAGTCTATACCAAACTATGGACAGGCAAATCTTGATAAAATAAATTTATTTTATTAATATCTAGAACTCTGCGATACCATTAAATTTGCTTATCTAAATCGTTAGCAATTAGCATACATTTAATTATATAAATAAAACAAACAAACAGAAACGAGATGAACAGCGTGATTTATGATTAAAGTAAACTGGCAATTTGCTCCTAACGATTATTGCTCAAAGGACCGTTGGGAACAAGGATCTGTATTTGCGTTTATTTTATTCAGACATTTTACTGTATGTATTAATGTATATGCTTATTAGGTATTTAAAAATAATATGTTTGGCCACATTATATAGTTACTATAATTCAGACTTGGCTCCCAATTTAATATGTAACATGTACCGTACCTGTTCACAAATACGGTAATTTTAATGTAGCTATCATACAATGATTTGAAACATAATAATAATTTAGGGCTATGAAGTTTTTGCCAAAATTTTTTGTTTTATTAGACTAGAACAAGTGTACATTGATGTTTCAATAAATATTCAAATAATAATATCTTTTTATTTAAAACCTTTGCAGACGACTCAAACACGTGAAACGTGTCACTGAATTCGTTCCTAATTTAAATTACAGTAATATTATATTTTCTATTCTAATTAAGTCGCTTACTTTTCGAAAAGTAATTAATGTACAACCGACCCAGTTTTTGAGAGTTTGTTCTTTTTTAAATAAACTTTGTTCAAACCTCCACATTCAGCCAAAAACATAGTCAAAGCTTATATATTTATATGTAGCTACTTGAAAATATACGACGAAGTTACTTTGATACATAGATACATAAAGATATAATACCTAACAAAATGTCCGCTTTTCATCGTAGAGGCCCACTAAATCATCTTAGCTAAAGGTCTTTACACAATTTGTTGAATTAATTATGCCTACTCAAATTCTGTTTATTTATGGAAGATACGTAACTTTAGAATGGGGATAATAGTCATCTGTTATTGAGGGTTTGTAATTCGCCCGTATAGGGTAGGAGCGAAATTTACCAATAATTCAATCGTGCCTACTACGGTGTTCATATTATTCATGAGTACTTTGATGTTATAATCTGGGGTGAATAAAAAAAAATAAGAAGAACAATCTATTTGTCAAAATATAATTACATTTTTGCGATGGACTTATACTTTAATTTCGGCAGGTATACCTTTTTTATTCCTATTTTCCGAACAATTCTCAGCTATCATGTTCATGTGAAGTCTATGTCTTTTTAATATTTAAAAAGGGAACGTCAATTCGATTTTTTTATATAGTTACGTGTGTTTCTACATTTGTTTATAATACTTAAAAAAAAGGCAATATTCAAAAAGAGAATTCATCCAAAATGCAACCATCAGAAAATGTATTGAATATATTATATCTAGTGTCCATATAAACCATTTTCCACTGGGTTTCAGTATATCAAACGTCATTGTGTATTGGTAATGTACGGAATTGTGGACCTGACAAAGGAAAATGTGGACAGTGATAAGTTAGGTAAGGGACCTCAACATTCGTCACTTAACACAATCTATGATCCCAACACCAGACGAACAACCAATCCTTTTAACCAATGTTTTTTTTTACTTGTTATGAAGGACTATATTTTAAATTTCAATTTTGTGAGATCGACATGTCATTGACCAAATAGGATTTTGTTAAAAGTCGCAGCACTCAACTTCTAAATAACAAGTCTCGGTATTTCAGTTATTTCTTTGCGAATTTTTGATACCAAGTATAATAGTTTAAATTATATACTACTTGTTGTTGGCTGCTTCGCTCTCGTATCCTTCCTAAAAATGATTAGTTACTACTTAGTCATGCCATAAATATTTTAACAAAGAAAAACATTTTTTTTAATTGCAAATAACATTTATTACTTTTACAGTGTGTTACTTTAATACATAAATATAAAAATATGAAAAGCTTATTCAAAGTGGTCTCCATTGGCTGCAATACAGGCCTTTAAACGTTGAGGCCAGTTATCAATAGAAACACGCACTCTTTCCATGGGAAAATTCTTCACTGCCAATCGTATGGATTGTTTTAGGGACTCTAAATTATGATGACGTTTAGAGCAAGCCGTACTCTCTAAAACTGACCACAAATCACAATCCAGTGGATTAAGATCGGGACTAGACGACGCGCACATAGGAGTATTTGATATAAAAAACCGGACAAAATTATTTATTGTATTATTTCAGCTGTTTATACCATAAAAGACAATAACTCGTCAGAATGAAGTATATATTATGGAAAACTAACTACTGCCTACAACTTCGCTCGCGCAAAAAGTAATAGATCGTCCAGATAGGCAACTTATCGTCATATTTTGCATAATATCCTTATAAATTATAGTCTAAATGTTATTCTTATGTGTAAGCTATATTATTGCAAAGTCTCATCAAAATCCATCTGGTAGTTTCTACGTGAAAGCGGAACAAACATATGTTCACACAACATCCATACATTTTTACAAACTGTCGCATTTACAACATTAGGAAAGGAGGACTAGAAGGATACAAAAATTTAAAATAAATTCAAAGGTTTATTATATGTATAAAATAAATTAATCTAGTGTGCATGAGTTGCAGCAATGGTGACTCTATATAAAGTTGTTACAGAGTCAATCGGAATCGTCACTTTCACCTTCGTCATCAGAATACTCATAATTTGGCAATGTTGGCAATAGAATATTCATTGCTTCTTTAGAAAAAGGCTTCTTCTTCCTTTTTAGTTTCAATCTATTACAGCTAATGAATGGGTCAGATGTCAGTAATAACCTATTTAAAATATCTTTATTGCAGTCTGCTCGAGAAAATTTTCTTGCAAAGTCTACGCGATATTTGCGAATATGTTTGTTCCGTGCTTCAGCGGCCTCTTCTGATAATTGTCCGATAGGAAGTATAGCCTCTGATATGACTTCAGCGCCATGCATCAAAATTTTGTGAACTGTAGGTGACATGGGATGCCAGCCATATAGTTCCACGTACAATCGAGCAGTAGATTGAGCAAAATTTTCAAATTTAATGGAATCTATATCATGCCCACTTGATATAATTTCAAGGATAACTTGAAACCTTTCCATTAATTCTTTATTTATGCCCGTGATTCGAGAAGAGCACTCCATGTTTTCAAAAAATCTTCTCGATGTATTTCCATCGTTGCTATTACCATAGCCAGCTTTAGGTATGTCAACAAGGAGGCCCATCTCTTCTCTAAAACTTTTTTGAATTTTCTCTTTATTTTCTTTAATTATTTTCTTATCTTCCGCCGTACGAGCTTGCCACTTCTTTAAGGGTAATTTATATGACACATGCAATAATAACTCAAAGAATCGAATCCTCGCATGTAGAATGGAAAGTCCGAATTTCAGAGCTTCTTTAGAAGAATCAACTTTCTTTAATTTGTTAAAGTCCTTTGACGTTTGAGAACATATATAACATCGCATGGTCGATGCTGTATCTGTAGCGGCATTACATACCTTGGCATCGACCATTGTCAGTAAAATCATGTGACTTATTTTAGTTGACTCTTCGATAACTTCGGTTTCTTGGAGATTGTTTGCCTGTTCTTCAATATAAGCGATTTCTTCTTTTGTAACGTCCTTGGTTTCATGAACAAATCGAGCTCGAATCGGTCGGCAGAATCTTACTGAAGAAGGAACTGGATTTTGCCATATCGTTTTCCTTACCTCTCCCTGAAAATAAACAACCAATCTCAGAGGCACGAGAGAGCTCAAAAAAATGTTAGAATCATCGACATCTACATTGCAAAATTTTTGTTTAAATTGTGTCTGATGTGACCCGTCACAGCCCCACTTAGATATTAATTTAAGATGTTGCCTTTCAAATTCAGATAACGTTTTAATAACTTCTTTTAAATACAATATCAATCGCGAAGCCGTAAGATCCAGCAAGGCTTGAAGTTGAATTTCAAAGCTGGTTTCAGTCACAATCACACTTTCTTCAGCTGGATAACATTCTTTTTTCACTTTTTGTAGAATGGAATAACAAGGGTATATTTCTTTTCGTTCGCCTTGTATTAATTCCCACTGTCGTCTAGTAAAGTCACCGTCTACAAACAAGGCTAAGGCTTCTTGAGGTGT
This sequence comes from Euproctis similis, assembly GCA_905147225.2. Classification (NCBI taxonomy): domain Eukaryota; kingdom Metazoa; phylum Arthropoda; class Insecta; order Lepidoptera; family Erebidae; genus Euproctis; species Euproctis similis. The sequence goes on from LR990119.1 coordinate 9,070,582, forward strand.
GTATTTTCTTGACAGTGGTTCTTTTTTAGCTGACGATATAACTTTTCGAAACTTTTTGGCTCTAGTAGGCGTTGATGTCATTTCTTTCATAATTTTAGACGCGTGAACATTTCCCGAAGTGCCTTGACTCACGCTTGCAGCGTAAGTTAATTCGTCAACAGGTACTTGGGCGCGTAAATCTTTTGTTCTACGTCGCTTGCTCCGATCGCATAACTCTCCGAATTGCTTTTCTGGGCGTCCAGCTTTATGAGTCCATGCAGGTAGCTCCACAGACACTTTAAGCCATTCTTGGTTATTCTGAATAAATCGGTTTTCAGTGCTACGCGCGGCCATCCATTTTTCTTTGAAACTGGTCTTGAAATACTTTAATGAACGAGCCAGAACACTCCTTTCTTCGGGTGGACATAAAGTCACACACATAAGATTTTCTTCTAACAGTGAAAACTTTTCTTTCAATTTTCTGCCCTTAAATTGCTTAATGATATTGTACAATTCCATTCTGGTCATTATTTTCACTCTTTCCAAGGGATCTGTGACAAATAAAAACATATGATGTTACTTGACCTATTTGGATGACTTTGCTTCGTTTACTTTAAGGTACTGTAAAACATTTTGGGGATCGTTGGGGAGAGATTTTTCTTTTGTTTATACTTGCTAAGACACTATACTTTATGTTCATGTAAAAATCATGACGCGACAAGCCGCGACACATAAACAAAAACACTAATATATCTGAAGTTTTATTAAAAAATCGAGTCTTAGAAAGGGTCTTTTACTATTGACCATAAAAGATGAAAATAAAGAAAAAATGAAATGAAATATAGTATATTATATAGTACTAACCTTCCACTTCCATGTCCACTATGTTTTCTTCCTGTTGTTCCCCACAAAAAGACATTTTCACCTGAACAGAGAGCTTTAAAAAAGAGTACGCCGAGAACAGTGCCACACAATTTCTTCAACGGTTGGGTTCCGACTGACGCTGAGATCAAACGACCGCGCCGATAAGGGGCAGGTAGCTACCCTTTAGTAAACCGGTTATCGCAGGTAAAAAAAAAATCACTTTGGGTGGCCTTAGAGTAACTTTGCGAATTTGAATTATGTCCGGTTTTTTATGTCAAATACTCCTATGTGACGTTTCGGACTTCATTAGCGCTGAAGACTGGCCGTCGCGACGGCCAGTCTTCAGCGCTAATGAAGTCCGAAACGTTCGCTTCCAACCAAGATTGCGTGGACCGAGCTTTACGACCCGGTGCCGAGTCTTGTTGGAAGGACCATACTTCGTTATTGAACATGGTGTTGTTAGGGGTTGACTACCTTTTCAAGAATGGTATCTTGATACACTTGTGCCGATGTTTTGATACCTTTTTCACAAAAATATGGCTCAGTCACTCCTCCGTAGCTCACACCCCACCAAACCATTAATGAAGTCGGATAATGCTCATTTTGCACTCTGTCAACTAATTGAGAAGTTTCCTTAGAGCTTTGAGCATAAATACGGTCACTTTGTTTGTTAAAATGTTGCTCAATTGTAAAAACTTTTTCATCCGTAAACAATATTTTTCTGTGACCTCCCTTTGCGTACCGCTTCAGTAGTTGTTTAGATTTTAACACCCTAGTCTTTTTTAAATTATCAGTTAATAAATGACCAGTGCGCCTCTTATAGGCTGCAAATCCTAAGTCATCTTTTAAAATACGCGACATTGTTCTAGGTGCTATCTTTATCTCCCGAGATAAAATCTTTTGCTTGCGGACAGGATTTCTTCGAATTCTTTCCCTTACTGCTTTGACCACCTTTTTCGTACGAACACTACGTGGACGGCCAGGTTTTTGTCTGTCACAAACAGTGGAGGTCTCATTGTACCTATTACCAAGCGACTAATACCAAGTGTATGGAGAGTTTTAAAAATTGCATTTGGCTCCATACCTACTTTGTGTAATGCAATCACAGCGATTCGGTTCTCTTTATCACCCCGCTCCATTTTAATATCGCAAAATATTGTACAATGTACTGGCGCCAAAACGAGAAAACACAATGAACAATCGTATAAAAATGACAGATTCCAAATTCAAATGTAATATTTTTTTATTTTTAGTTGTAACAGTATTTATGGCCAGACTAAGTATATTCGCTGAAACAAGTTTAAATAATGCACTTACAAACCTATAGACAAACAAAAAATCTATATCCAAAATCCCTAATGTATAGACATAAATCTATAACAACATAATCTTCAGAACAGATAAAAAGCTCTGTATCATATATAAATTGAATATCTTTAAAAATATAAAGTGGATATATTTAACAGCCATTCACTACACAACAGTGCTTTCAATATAAGTGTATTTTCGCGCCATAATATCGTAGCGGCAGCGAAAACTGGTTCGCATTATTATATAATGTATTCCATCCCTTACAAAAAGGTTACGTTTTAGTAGAAAATGTTTAGTTCTTTTTAATGTTTTTGTGAGTTCAACACTCGAAGACGGTACGGGAAGGGTAGGGGAAGTGAATTGTCCTCTAGATATCTTTCTCATTCAATGTAAGTATAAGCAGTTTACGTCAGTAAACCACTTTACGTCGATTTTGGGAGAGGTTGTGGTATTTCACCAGTCAAGCCAGCCAAATCATGCAGCGTAGTTATCTACAGCTTGGCTCGACCATTATTTCTTTCATTACTTTATCTAATAACGATTTAAATATATATTTCCTTTTGTGTAGGTAAAAAAAGAACTCATGAAACTTGTAGGGATGTTTTAAAATCCTTTGATTTATGTTCTTGTTTAATAAGAGACGGTATAACGGACATTTATAATACTTATGTACTACCCGTTCTTAAGTAATAGGTACAAATTTTAATAGGCACAGGTCTTTTCATTTTGTACGCCCTTAAAATGTCATTTACATTGCCTAGTATGTTGGCAGGGCAAAAGGGCATTCCAATTAGAGAACCTAAAAGGAAAATGTAAGGCAAATTAATTTTATTCGTCAACGTTTTAATCAAAATATATTCAACCAATATTATTATTTCTAACGAGCAAATATTATCTCCAACTAAACATTTTGTATTTCAATATGGCCGAGTTTGTGTTTATCAAGTCCCGGAGGCGTTATGTTGATATAGAGCAAAGAAATTAAATAGAAATGTGATAACATCAGTTTCCCGTTTTGTTTATGGATCGGCAACAATAGTCAACTTTACAATTGTCTATGGAAATTAATTTATTAAAAATCCATAGAATTATATTTCTATTATTTTGCCGTATAAGTGTCTATCTGTTTATTTTATACGTTTTAGCAATATTTTGATCCGAAATATATATCTTGAATGAAATTGACTATATTAAATAACAAATACAATCATCATTATCATCATCATCATCATCAGCCTATTGCAGTCCACTGCCTGACATAGGCCTCTCCCAATGTGCGCCACAATACCCCGAGAATAGTGGAACTACCGGGAACTGGGGGCCGTTGTAATCGCGCTTTTCTCATGGGAGGTTTTGCCCACCGTCCGCACGGTAGGCAAACGGGTTGGAGACCGCAAGGGTAAACCTTTTTTTGGATAGGGACGCTGCTGCCCGCCCCTACCACGAACATTTAGGTAGACCAATATTTCGGAATGGTTATACCGCCATTCTGCGGTGTTAACTACAACAAATACAAATTGCAGGTCAAATAAACAAAAACAAAATAGTTTGCCATTCATAATTTAAAGGATAATTTCATACTAATTTACTTTTGAGCCATAGGTAGTATTTTTTTTTATAAATAGTTCTTTTAAAGTATTATTTAAGACTGAAGTACTTAGGTTTCTTTTTTTACGGGATAGGAGGGCAAACCAGCAGGCGTGTCACCTGATGGTAAACAACTAACGCCGCCCATAGACACCAGGAGCACATATAGTATTACTGTTGCGTTGCCGACCTTTAAGGGAGGGGGATAGGAAAGGATGGAGAAGGGGGTGGGCCTCCGGGTACCTCTCTCACCGAACGAAACGCGGCATGAGCCACTTTACATCGGTCTTCTGAGAGGTCGTGGTATTTCACCGGTCGAGCCGGCCCATTTATGCAGTAAACTGCTTGGCTCTACCACTGTTAAAGGGTGAGTTAAGGTGAGTTAATTCCTAAAAATTTAATAACACACTCAGCTTCTGTGACTTTTAAATATTAACATAGCTATGTTCTAAATGTGCAGAGAAAATCTGAATATAGAAAAGACAAAGTTATTCAGGCTTAACTACTTCTGTCAACTTGTTGTCAAATGATTAGTAGATTATTGCGCACCTGCTACCCAAGGTCTATAATAGTCTCGGTGGCCCAGTGGTCGAGCACACGGCTTCTGATCCAGAGGTCCGGGTTCGATTCCTGACACTAGCTCACACCAATGACTTTTCGAAATTATTTTCGGAAGATAAGTGTGATAAATATATCGACGACTGAAAACTTTGTTCCCGGTATGGCGATAGGTTCGCCACCTATCCCAATTGGGACGAAACATAACGGCGAGACGAGGCTTAACAGCCGCTGCCTACACCTTCGGGTAACAAAGGCGTGAAGTTATGTTATAATAGTATGGCATCTATGCAAAGGCCGCTTAGTAAAAGATCGCTAGATAACTTTTCCATAACCATTCGTCTGACAAAACTTTTTGAGTTCAGTTTGGTTTACGCGTAAAAAAAATTCTTGGCAGCAGAAATGTAACCTGTTCCGAAAAATACTGCCTGAAAATGCAAAACTAAATTGGTACATAACTCAGGCCCGCCCGTTTTGTGTTCGCCGGATCACCAATACATTTGATTAGTAAATCGAAATAGGTTGATGGTCTCAATTCTTGTGTTGGTATAGAATCTGTAAATATATCAGAAATATCCAAAAGTGTGTATCTCCAGCCAGTGTTAAAACTATACAGGCATAAAGAAACAAACCATCTTCATTCTTCACTATTCATCAATTCTTTTTTTAAGATTGCTAATTGCAATGTTGCATTTTATGCCAATGGTGGCGATTTATACAAAAGGTAGGTATAGCTTTCGACATTATTATATTAATTGCAATTTTGCAGTTTGCAGTAGTCTAGTCTTGATGATCTGGATGATGAACACCTTGCTTCGGAATCTCGAGATAGAATCCTGGCTCACACCAAGCACTTTTCGGAGTTCCTCGGTTTTCTAACTGGAATAACGTTGCAGAAGTATAGTGATATAAAATGTACATACGATGAATTCAAAAGGAGTTTTCGACATTTGGATACTTACGCTTAACTTTACGCCCTATTTATGTGTGTACGCAGTCTGTTCGAAGTTAGGATAAATTTTTTTGGTAATATTAATTTTTATTAAAACTCTTAATCCTAAAAGAATTTTAATTAGCAATCTTTTATTAAATCTTCTTTATTTATAATATTTTTTCATATTATACCCGAAACTTCCTTAAGGCTTTCGAATTCTTGAGAATGTACTTTCAAAAACAAAAAAGAATAATCTAATCTGCTGTTGTCATAATTAGGTAACTTTACTTATTGTAACTAGCGCAAACAAAAAGAACAAAGCCGGGATTTATATATTCTCGTGAGAAATCACAGTAAACTTAAGTAAATGAGTACCTTTAGTATGTTAATGCCCTAAAATGCAAGCTTCTACTGTTCCTCGTTGTCACCCAATATATCTTCCAATAGCATAAAATATGATCAGGCTACTTATCCATCGGAATCGGTTCAGTAATCAATAATAATTATAACTACTTTTTTAAAGTTATACTGTAAAAAAGTCGAAAGGCAAACCCTGTCGAGATTACTGGAATGTTTTGTTTACTTTCTTTATATGTATCGGTTGTCGACCTTTCGCTTCACTAATTTCAGTAACAAATGGAATACCAACAAGCACATATAGATAACAAACTAACTTTTCCAATCTATAAAGAAAAAGTTTTCGATCCACATTCACGCGTAATTGAGCCTCTACGGACAGGATACACGTTACCTCTGGCTCGAACGGACAACAAACGTGTAATTAATGACTTTATTACAATCTATTCATCGCTGATAATCGAGCCTCTGCATATATTTGTAAGTCCTTTTCGTGCAGAAATAAAGAAAAGACAAATCAACTTTTTTATTGTCACATGACATTTCTTTTTTTTTTTGTCATATCGCCTCCTTGTTAACTAAAAATATGGCCAGCATTATCTCTTCTCCAATATATACAGGCTAAACCAATAGTTGATAATAACATACGATTCGACAATATATTTATTGCCTACAATAAATAATGCATAATATTTCACACTAATTATATTTAAATCTCTGCTATGAATAAATTTACTCGTCATGCAAATGGAATTAATTATTTTAAAACAATATTCCAATATCATAAAACAATCACTTTAGAATAATGACAATTTTATTTGTAAGTGAAAAGTAAAACGAACGTGTTTCATTCACGAACCGTAAATATTGTTTCAATAAAACTTTATCGTAGTTTTATGCTTTTCAGCCATTTTCTTTGTCCAAATCCGCCCAAGAAAATATTGTATCCAACACGACAGTAGTTTCAGCGTAACAATATTCTAAAAACTCAACACAATGTGAGTCCTCTCTCTCTCATATTGCCTCTGGAGTGGAACTCGTTGTAGGTAAGCCATTTCATGCAATCTCTGTTGCAGATGGAAAAGTACTAGGTAAAATATTTTGTGAATACTGGTGTTATGCGTGTCTCATATATTTTAATTCATCATCTTGCACTTTATCTACGGTTAACATTGAGAATTTCGTTCTGTTTAATAATACGATTATGCGTTTCAAGACCAAATTGACCCTATCCTCTTGGAAGTGTGTGTGAAGTCGGAAACAATTATTGCTGAACCAATAAACTACACGTGAGTTCACACCCAATTTATATTGAATTTTATTTGCAACAAAAAATACTTCGAGACTAAAACCTTCTTGATGTCAAAAAAAGAAAAGAAAATAGCGTCCATGTGACCACTAATGAGTATTTACTGATAATCTTGATTGGTAAATTATTATTTTTTTTTTTTTGCATGCCGCTCATTTCTCGTAGAAATACTGATGACTATTATAGTGTACGTTTATGATACGAAACCATAATCAAGCTAGTTAGGTGACATTTGCTTTATCTCGCGTCGTTAAACATACTCAATAGACAGGCAGTTAACGTATTACTATGAAGATTTATATGTCATTTAATATAATGATAGTCATATAGCTCACGTTTATGACATGATTTTGGTTTGAATGAAGACATTTGTCGAAGATTTAGTTATTTGTTTAATCAGGGCGTAAAACTTTGATGGCATAATTGTTGAATTAGCTGCGTAAGTTATATTGGATTGGCAAAAAAGTAATTGACCACAAAACGTCAACAGAATTTTAAAACAGAGTGGTAAGAAAGAACTGAGTAACATACGAAAAGTATTTACTAATCTCAGTCGCTTCTTAATCTTAATTCCTGTTCCACGTGACAAGTGTCAGTTAATAATTAAAGTTTACAACACCTATAAAGTAACCATGGAGTTTACATATACATATTCCAACAGTTATTATAACAATTATGAACGTTTATCCTGCGTAATAAAAATGTCTTTAATAACACAATAAAATAACAGGAAACGCTCTAGCTAAAATATTGTTTGATATTTTTTTTCTGCCTTGTCCTCGTCAGTCTTTGATAAGGGTCGCGATAAAAGTGAAAAGGGGTCACAATCACCGAGGCCAACGTTATAATGACGTAAATTTCGGACATTATCTTAATTAAAAGCTAATTTGTGACACTCACAAACTGGTACATTGAATTTTTAGGCGGTGATTTTTTCATTCTACCTCGAATAGTCGCGGTTTTAACATCATTTTATAACATTATTCAAAATGTAAAAAACAACTAAAAACATGTAAGTAAGTGCGGATGCGGCTTCCCGGGACTTTTTAAGTGCTGCTCGGATTGATTTTCTATTACAGTTTATTTTTTAACAGTGGTAGAGTCTTGCAGTTTACTGCTTGAATGGATCGGCTCGACCGATGAAATACCACGCCCAATCGGAACATCGGCGTGAAGTGGCTCGTGCCGCGTTTCGTTCGGTGAGAGAGGCATCCGGAGACCCTATACAGTTTCCCATTCCTTTCCCATTCTTTTCCCATTCCTTTCCAATTCCTTTCCCATTCCTTTCCCATTCCTTTCCCCTCCTACTAACTTAAAGGACGACAACGATCCCCGGTGTTCATAGGCGGTGAGAAGTTGCCTACCATCAAGTGACCCACTTGCTCGTTTGCCCTCCTATCCCATAAACAAAAAATAGTTAACGAAACCTACCATATACTATGCGTAGGGCACAATTGTGTTATTCGATCGATCTTACCACTGGTACCTTGCAGGGCTTTCGGAAAATCCTTAGTACTTGCCAGGATCCATTTTAAAGCGTTTGAACTTCTTAGTTCCAAAAAAAAACCCACATTTTCATGTCATACCAATAATTGGCTGTATTTCCTACAGTCATTCGCATGCCGACTGCGAATAACTTTTATCAAACAACACTGTAAGTAAACTAGACACAAGCCTAAGTCGAAGACTTAGAATCTAAAGTCAATTAATTTCTTTAAAAACGAAACAGTGGTAGAGCCAAAGCTAACAGTGGTAGAGCCAAGCAGTTCGCTGCATGAATGGGCCGGCTCGACTGGTGAAATACCACGACCTCTCCGAAGATCGACGTAAAGTGGCTCATACCGCGTTTCGTTCGGAGAGAGAGTTACCTGGAGGCCCATCCCCCTTCCCCATCCTTCCCTATCCCGTATACCTTAAAGGTCGGTAACGCAACAGTAACACTATATGTGTTGCTGGTGTCCATGGGCGGCGTTGGTTGCTTACCATCAGGTGACACGCCTGCTCGTTTGCCCACCTATCCCATAAAAAAAACTATCAACTAGTTTCAAAGTTAATAAAAATACGATTTATTAAGATAGGTGTACAGGTAGGTACAAAAATGAAAACTGTCATCTACGTTTTTATGTTTGTACATTTAAAATGTACATTCATGAATTTTCTGCTGAACTATAATATCTATATGTATACTCATAATTTCTCAAAGTCCTCGCATCAAGGTAAAAGCAAGTCATTAGGAAACAAGAAAATCTCAGTGTACTCATTTTTTTTTTCTTTCCCAATTTGTTTAATAATAAGGTTTGTGAACGAACGTGCGAAGCGTGAATCACTTTCTATTACGTTTCATTTTTTGTACTCAACTTTAGATGTGTTTGATATAATAATTGAATAATATTTTTGGTAGAAAGCTTTATTGAAAGATTTAAAGCAAAAAAAAATACTGGACATTATTAAGGCCGGTTTGATTCTGTTTTGAGGGTCGCTAGATCATAAATTAAGTTTTTGCGTTTAGTATTTAACTAGGTGACCCGCCGAACTTTGTTCCGCATCAAAAGAAATAAATGAGTAAAATTTGTCGCGACGCAAATATCCTGCTATGTTAATGCTGTAATATCTTCGTAAATATTCGTTTAAATTACATGCTGTTTAGGGCTTTATTGATCTATATTAAATGCACAATCTATTTAATACACTTAACTGGATGAAAATTAATGATGTAATGTTTCAAATCGCTTCATAAATAAGCCCTTATTTCTCGTAAAAAGTAAAAAAATAAAAATGGTCATTGTGGGTTATCCCTAAGAGGTAGACATATGCCATCGCGGACTTTTTGTAGATCTTTTGAAGGTATATAACAATGTAATACATTATTTTGTTTTATCAGTTAGGGTTCAGGCAGTGTTTGCCATTAAAGATCTATATCTTGAAAATTATCTTTTTTTTTAATACATTATACATGAATTATAGATCAAAACCACCTCGTTGATACCCTCTAACGCAAAAAACGCATCAAAATCCGTTGAGTGGTTTTAAAGATATACGAATCTAAGGGGACAAACAGCGGAAAGTGACTTTGTTTTATACTATGTAATGATTTTGTATCTGTCTTACTCTTTCTTGCACTTGAACCTCCTAACTACTGAACTACTAACGTCCTGGGTGCTATGATCAACACTAGTTAAACGTTCTAATGATAGATTATTTAATTATCGTAGTGAATTTGAGCCTGATTTTATTTTTTGCTCCTTAATTTTAGAATAAAATAAGATTAAACATTTATTAGTAATCGAAATTTGTCTCACATTGCTACAGAAAAAAAAATCGACAAGTTTTTAGTGATGATGATGTTTGGTGTGAGCCCAGAATCGATGCCACAACTTTCGGATTCAGAAGCGGGCCGCTCAAGCACTCGACCAGCGAAATTGATGATGAATTACAGATAATACTCTAAAAATATTAAAAATACACGTGATGTTGGATGGGGGGGGGGGGGGTAGTTTTAAATATCACGACGTATCACCAAGGGGGAGGGGAGTCAAAAAATTATGAAAAAAACAAAACATCACGTGATTAATGGACGGCCCCAAAGCTCAGGGGAATCCATCCCCTTCTCTACAAACTTCCATATTTGAGTGACGGAAGTGTCAAGATCTGATGATATGACGTCTGATTCTGTTCAATTTAATTCGGGAAATTCTAAAAAAGCTCTATCTACAATTTGGCGTAGTAAAAAGCGTAAAATACCACGACCTCTCAGAAAATCTACGTAAAGTATCTTATGCCGCGTCTCGTTCTGGGACACAGATATCTGGTAGACCAACCTCCGAACTTAACATCCTTCTCGATGTTACATATATACATGAGCAGCGCTAATCACTTACCCTCTAGTCACTCGTTTACCCTAATTCCCAAATTTAAGAAGATATAGTGAAATTAATAACAGTTTTTAACAAACGTCACAAAATAAATTGCCCCAGTGATGTGATACGAGTCCTGGGCTTATGTAAATCGGTGTGTAACCACGTTTATTAATTCCACAATGTACGCTCGTTACTCTTCCAGTCTTGACATAAACATGCCACTTTCATAACAGAGTTGCCCAAATACGGTTATTGAGGCAACAGTGTTATTGAGCAAAACAAATTTATCGAAACAGCAGTGCTGACTGACAAATAAAAATGGTTTTGTATTGTATCCAGAGTTGCCTATTGTATATATTATATTGGTTAACCGGATTATTTTGGGTTCATTTAGTCTTAGACAAATATGTTATGGCAGAAATGAACTAACAAATGTAATTGTTTTACATTACACAAGCATTAGGAGCTTGATTTATGCGTTTGAAATGATAATCTTTAATAACAAACTTGAGTAAACAAGTATCTTATTTGATAGTGATCAACGTTCACTTTAGAAATATAAATTGTTTTTATTGTTTATAACCTCATACTAATTACCCGAATATATGACGAGCGCCAAGTCAAGTTTTATTTTTAATTTGTCGGCACATTTGACAATAGCCAACATTGACCCTTTTTTATGGGATAGTAGGGCAGACGAGCAGGCGTGTCACCTAATGGTAAGTGACTCGCGCCGCCCATGGACACCTGCAACACGTACAGTGTTACAGTTGCGTTGCCGACCTTTAAGGGGAAGGAATGGAGGAAAGGATGGGGAAGGGGGGTGGGCCTCCGGGTACCTATCTCACTGAGAGAAATGCGGCACGAGCCACTTTACGTCGATCGTCTGAGAGGTCGTGGTATTTCACCGGTCGAGCCGGCCCATTCAAACAGCGAACTGCTTGGCACTCCCAATGTTAATACCCCCCCTAATCGAAATCCGAGATTTCGAAATCGGGAGTACGGTACTGCTGCTGCAGATATTATTAGAATAAATATTATATTAGTGTATACCTATTCTTAATAGTATATCTTTAGATTTCCTTAAAAATGTGATTGATATTTGAAAAGCTATAATTTAGTACAAAAAAATTGTGAATCATACAAATAAAAGAAGACACACAAATGAATACTACCATTTTCTACATGCAGATATTTCCACATGCATGCATACGTACAGCATATGTCAGGAAGTGAGCTTATTGCAATGTTTCATATTTAATTTTCGTGGTAAATTGAAATGGTTATTTTCATTTTATAGTGGAAAAGATTCATGCAGCACAATTCCCTCGCGTAAAACTTTCTGATTTTTTTTTCATTTTAATACCGGGTTTATGCAACACTTTTATACAATATAAATGTCTGCTCAGTTGCAGCAGGATTTTCAATTTACTTGTTCTTTTTGCAAGAACATCTAAAATATTACTCAGTAATTTTAATCTAATCAGGGGAAAGAGTTTTTTTTATACTTTTTAAATATTTTATATGGATAATTGATAGTAGTAGGTACCTCCTATCCACTTCATCGAAAATTACCAGGTACTTTGAAAACTCTGGATATGTATAATATCCGGGACCTGCCCAACACAAGTTTTGTAAACAACCAGGCTTAGTAGACGGTAACCAATTTGATTAAGTTTGTAGCGAATAATGTTAATCAAAATTACTTTGTTTAATGCAAATGTGACTTCACAACCGGAGGTTTCAACAACATGCCTCAACACGCTGAATTAATTTTCCAGTCTCGAATCTAAGAGATAGCGAAGCAATGCCAAATAACTCAGGTCAAAATACTTGATCTACCCATAAAACTTAAACAAGAAGATGTAGGATGACACTAATATCTAAAGCGTAAATAACGTATTCCTTCATATTTTATCAAAAGACATTGAAAAGATGAAAATTGCTTTGTTTTATCGAAATCCGCAAGGCTGCGAAGAAGGGCCCCTACAGCATAGATTCCTTCGCAAAAGCGGTGGTAAGAATAAATTCAAAGGCACAAACGTATTATGTAACGAAGCGCGGGAGTTTGAAAATATTTGCACTTACATTTATAGAAAATAGTTGTCTCATTTGTACAAAAAGGTTAGAAGATCCAATAATGGACAAGACCCCAGTAATGGACATTTTTTTATTTAAACAAGACTTTCACATCCAATAAATCTCAACCGTAATGGCAATGTCCTGCCTTCACGAGACCTCCGAATGCTGTGCAGATGGTTTAAAAAAATACTAGCTCCTTATAGTGAGGCTGGTTCTCCTCAATCAATTTATTGCGACAAGTTTTACAAATACATCGGTAACAAAACCATAGCGTGATTCACACACAACAAACAACGCCATCTATTGCTCAACAAGTGAACATTCCGCCCACCAAGGACTTAGTCCTTCTACACCGCCCACCATGGCGTGATAGCGATTAAAGTTAAAATACATGGATGAGTCCTGGTGACCGAAATATCCAATTAAATTTACAAATTTTATAACATTTGAGTACAAAACACGTATATCTTGAGAACCACATAGCCAAATTCTTTTACACAAACAATAATAAATGAGTAGATAAGTGGACTGTATAAAATAATAAATCAACAAATAATGATAAAAAAAAAACAATTTAATTCAATTAGTTTAGTCTTCTGAAATAGGTAAGACGCATAATTTCGAAGTTGGACGCTTGATACGAGAGTCTTTACATTGGAGTGTAACGACGCGAACCAAACCGTCCTTCCCTGGGTGTAACTCTAAAACTCTACCATACAACCACTTAGCTGGTGGTAGGTTGTCTTCCTTGACAATGACAACTTCACCCACCTTTAAATTAGGTGAACGTTTGTTCCATTTATGCCTTTGAAAAAAGTTCCCTAGATATTCTTGAGACCAGCGTCTCCAGAATGATTGAGTCATTTTTTGAGTCAATTGCCAGCGTCTTAAATTACCTATTGGAATATACTCAAAATTATAATTTGGCACTATAACTAATGGCTGACCCACTAGAAAGTGTCCAGGTGTAAGAGGAGAGGGATCCGTTGCATCTTCACTTATTTGAGAAATAGGTCTTGAGTTTAAGCATGCCTCGATTTGAGCCAAGAGAGTACTTAACTCCTCAAATGTGAGAGTGCTTTCACCTATTACTCGTTTGAGATGATGTTTTGTACTTTTTATACCGGACTCCCAAATACCTCCAAAGTTTGGAGCATGTGGCGGAATAAAGTGCCATTCTGTTCCGTTGCAAGCTAATGCTTTCGCAATTTCTTGAACAACGGTGGCATACTCGTCACGAAACATGGCCTTGAGATCTTTAGAAGCCCCTACAAAATTAGTCCCATTGTCACTCCATAAGTGACTACAGTGACCACGTCTGGCTACAAAACGTTTGAAGGCTGAAAGAAATCCATTAGATGTTAAATCCGTAACTGCCTCTATATGAACCGCTCTAGTTGCCATACACACGAAGAGACATATGTAGCCCTTGTACGATTTGTGACCTTTACCCTTTGTAGTTCTGATCTGAAGAGGCCCAGCGTAGTCTACACCTGAATGGAGAAACGGTTTGCCTGGTGTAACTCTAGAAGATGGCAACTGGCCCATCAGTTGAATTTTGGTTAGTGCCGCATTTCGCACACATGGCACACATTTGTGTATATGGGCCTTCACTAGATTTTTTGCTCTGACAATCCAATACTTAGACCTTAGAAAATTAATTGTTAATTGAGGCCCACCATGCAGAACATGCTCATGGGCATCTGCAACAATCAACTTCGCTAAGTGTGATTGGTGTGGAACAATGATAGGATGTTTTTGATCATCAGATAATTCAGAGTTTTGAAGGCGACCACCGACTCTCATCATACCATTGTCATCCAAGAAGGGATTCAAAGAAATCAATCCACTATTTCGGCTGCAATCCTTTCCTATTTTGAGTGCTCTAATCTCCAATCCAAACCATGTCTGTTGACATTGCCGAAGACACATTTGAAGTGATTTTTCAATTTCTGCAGCTGTGATGTAAGACGGAACTTTATCTCGCACCACCCCTGGTTTAAGCCTTAGGAATCGTCTGCAACGAGCAAGTACACGAAGTAAACGTGAGTAAGATGAATATTTGGACAACATCAACTCGAACACGTTGTCCTCAACATCTGCAACATGAACGGCAACTGATTTTAGTTCCAGTTTAGTTAAGATACCCTTAGGTCGGGTATATTGTATGACATCATTAACCAACCACGACGGCCCATTCATCCAAAGTGAATTGTCTAATAAAGTTGATGGTGGTATGCCTCGAGATGCGCTGTCAGCTGGATTGTCCTTTGTGTGGACATAATGCCACTGATTTGAGTCGAGCGTACTAATAATTTCAGAGACTCTATTAGCGATGAATGTTTTCCACCGACTGGGGTGATCACTTAGCCAAGCCAAGACGACGGTGGAATCCGTCCAAGCGTGTATTTTTTCCTTTGGAATGTCTAAGACTTTAGCTACTTCTAGTAGCAATTTCGTAAGTAGAACCGCACCGCAGAGTTCAAGTCGTGGTATTGAAATTTGCTTTATTGGCGCTACCTTTGTTTTTGCAGTCACTAAGGTCGAATGAACACCACTATGGGAATCGATTATGCGAATGTAAATAGTGGCCGCATATGCCAGGTTTGAGGCATCGCAAAAACCGTGCAACTCCACTGTATCATCGTTTTCACTTCTAGAAAGCCATCTAGGTATACGGAATTTGCTAAGGTGGTGTAATTCATCACGATACCCTTGCCATTCTTGAAGGAGATCCGGTGGTATTTCATCATCCCAATCCAGCCCTGCTAACCATAATTTTTGGATGAAAATCTTAGCGGTAACTATACATGGCGCAATCCAACCTAAAGGGTCATATAAACGTGCTATTTGTGATATGACACTCCTTTTAGTCTCCGGTCGACGCGATTGCGACGATGGCAAGTTTACAGTGTAATGAAACTCGTCGGTGTTACGGTTCCAGGTAAGGCCTAACACTTTAGAAATGTCATTCTCATTGAGATCTAAATCTCTACCAATAATCTGGTTTATTGGTTTCAAGAATTCTTTTCGATTACTGGTCCACTTTTGCAAAGTAAAACCAGCTGAGTTTAATAAACCATTAAACTCTTCATAAAGCTTAATAGCTTCTGACACTGAATGACAGCCTGTCATCAAATCATCCATATAGAAGTCTGTCATCACCTTAGAAGCAGCCAATGGATACCGATGACCTTCATCACTGACAGTTTTTTGCAATGTCTTGACTGCCAGGTAAGGTGCACTTGATGTGCCGAACGTTACCCTCAAAAGACGGTATTCCTCTATTTTTGACTGAATATCGTCTCGCCATAGAATTCGTTGGAAATCTACGTGTTTGTTGGTTATCTTAACTTGGCGATACATTTTCTCTATGTCTGCTGCCAGACACACCGGATATATACGCCACCGCATAACTATATGACGTAAGTCTGGTTGTAATTGTGGCCCTACCATTAAGGTGTCATTCAAGGAAATGCCATTGCTTCCCTTGGATGATGCATCAAATACCACTCTTAATTTGGTTGTGGTTTTGTCTTCACGGACTACGGCATGATGTGGTAAGTAGACACTCTCAGTGTTCTTGATCTCGTCTCCACTGTCGATTTTTTCCATGTGACCCAATGATAAATATTCTTTCATTACAGAGGTGTAGCGTTCCTTGAGCTCTGCATTCTTGGAAAGCTTCCGTTCAAGATTTTGTAATCTTTTCATTGCCACATCTTTTGTATTACAGGGTAATTCATCTGACTTGAAAGGAAGGCTCACTATGTAGCGACCATTATTATCTCTACATGTTGTAGCAGCAAAATGATTTTCGCATGCTTGTTCTTCGGGGGCAAGTATAGCCCTTACCGAACGTGGTTCCGATTCTAACTCCCAAAATCTTCTTAAGATTTCGTTTTCTTCAACTTGGGCGTGCATACCTTTGATGGTCACATTGTGATGATAGGTTTGAATATTACTACTAACTTCACCTGAAACAATCCAACCAAAGCACGTGTCTTGAGCTATTGCTGTACCGTTAGGCTCCCTTATTAAACCTTCCTTTAAAATTTGACAATACACTTCCGACCCTAACAAAATATCAATTTTGTTTGGTGTGTTGTAATGAGGGTCGGCCAAATCCAACCTGTCAAGCTCTGGCCAATTTCGCATAGAAAATTTCCTTTCCGGTAAAATGGAAGTCACCTTATTTAATACATAAGCCCTAACTTGTAGATTGAAAGTTGGATCATATCGTGACTGAATATTGACCGTAACCACGTATTTAGAGGTTAAGTCGCTATGCTTACCACCTATACCATAAATAGAGGTTCTTACTGGTTTTTTATTCAGATGTAACATCTGAACAGCAGATTCCGTTATAAAGGATGCTTGCGAGCCTTGATCTAACAAAGCTCGCAACACGTGAGAGTAATTATTTATAGATTCAGCCTTTATAATTGCTGTTGCCAGTACTACTTGACTATGAAGATTTTTGGAAAAATGACTTGTAACTTGTGTGCCTGGAACGACATCAACTTGAGTTGATTTCTTTGATTGTGAAGTGTTACTTTGAAAGTTTGATTGATTGGAAGGTGTTATATTATCATTAAAAGCCTTAGGGTGTAACAGTGAATGGTGATTTTTGTTACACACTTGACATTTATTTTGTACTCGGCAATTAAGGCTTGTATGATTCGGACGCAAACAATTAAAACATAAACCAAACGATTTTACTAACGTACGACGTTGATTAACATCTTCTTTAGCGAACTTTTTACAATAGCACAAAATATGATTTTCGGAACAATGTGGGCAAGTAGTTTTCGAAACAATGTGTACTGTTTTAGAATTACCTTTAGTTTTGTTGTAAGAGGTTTGGGGTTCAATAAATTCTAACGCGCGAAATCGCATTTCCAAAAAGTCTTGGAATGTCTTAAAGGTCGGAAGTGCGTCACAAGATTGACTTATGTGCAGCTCCCACTGTTTTCGCGTCTCAGCGTCCAACTTCGAACTTATCAAATAAATAACAATAACATCCCAAGAATCGACGTTAACACCTAAATTACTGAGTTCATGCAAAGAGTCTGTTGTTACATCCAAAAGCTCTTTAAGAGCAGTGGATGACTCACAAAACATATTTTTTTGATTAAGAAGACGTTTGAGTATACAATTTGCCATAAACCTTTTATTATTGTAGCGACTCTGTAATAAATTCCAACATTTTTCATAGTTAGCTTGTGTAATAGGTATGTGCTTAATCAATTGCTCTGCTTCACCTGTCAACTGAGACCTCAAATAATGTAAACGTTGTACATCCTGAAGACTAGAGTTACTGTGTATTAAAGATATAAATAAATCTCTAAATGCTGTCCATTCCTGGTATTTGCCACTAAAAACTGGAATGGTGATTTTAGGTAATTTAGCTATGGAATTACTATTTGACAAAGGTTTTAGTGAAACATTACTATTATCTAATTCACAGCTGTTACAAGGCAAAGCATGCTTTAATTCTACCTTATAAGTTAGAAAAGTATCCGTAACAATATCAAATATATCATTTTTAACATAATTTGTGGCTTGCAATTCCGCTTCTTTATAATTAGTTATAAGTTCCTCGTGTTTTCTAGTAAAATTTTGAAATTGAATCTCTAAAATTTGCAAACGACTTTCGATGTATGCCTGAGTTAACCTTTCCTTAGGGGATTTCTTAAAGTTGCGTAGCCCTTTTTCAATTTGATTTTTCAAATCGTCCAATACTCTTAAGTGTGACTCCATCATAAATTCTTCTAAGTCCTCAGATCAAATGCTCAAAATTTTCTAAGTGTTTTGCACTTCTGATTTGGACTGAATTTGGGCATAGGTTCCCCGTAGGTTAACTTTTTAAAGAATTATTCTAAGTCCATGCACTACGTTAAATTTATTACAAGTCCTTGTTGAATCATTTACTTTTACAGTATATATAACTTATATAAGTTGTACTCACAGTTTAGTTTTGCACTGTTACCTCTCAATCTTCACCCTAATAGTATTTTGAACGTTTGGAATTCTTCACAACATTCGAGCATCCGTGATGATTGTTTTGTTGATCATCCAAGTGGCGCCCTCTGTGACGTCACCCTAAATTCTGCTGCTGCCGTAGCCACGCCCAGCTGCAGATGTATGACTTGTGCCTTGTCGCAGCGATCCACTGCGAGCACAAGTGGTAGACCGAATTCCTTCAGTCCACTGATCTTCAAAATATCCAGGTTCGAAGGACCTAAATGGCAATGTCCTGCCTTCACGAGACCTCCGAATGCTGTGCAGATGGTTTAAAAAAATACTAGCTCCTTATAGTGAGGCTGGTTCTCCTCAATCAATTTATTGCGACAAGTTTTACAAATACATCGGTAACAAAACCATAGCGTGATTCACACACAACAAACAACGCCATCTATTGCTCAACAAGTGAACAGATAAATAGACTGAAGCCACCGAACCGATAGACAATATTTGAAGTATAGGATCACATAAAGTTTGAAAGTCATAAGATTTTTTTGTCACCTGTTAAGTGTGACAAAAATGAAGTGAATGTTTGTATTCAAATATTTCTCTTAATAAGGAATATAAAACTCATAAAAATAGGCTCAAAATTTCTGCAGCTAAAGTTATGAGCGGAGTAATGAGCGGAGATAATTATTATGAATCTGGCGAAAACATAATCTTTATTTTCAAAGATCTAGGGTACCTATACTGAAAGTCGCTTAAAAGTTTAGCAGGTTGTACACCCGTAATAGGTATAAGCAGTATTGTTGTTCGATATATTCGAAATGAAGAGAGAACGAAAGAGAGATAGAGGAAGAGGGAGAAACAATACTAATAGGTAACCATTTAACATGTCGCCTCAGCAAAGCTCAATGATTGGATTTATCGCTGGACCCGAGAAATATAGATAGCATTATTTGTAACTGTATTTATTGTGTCCTCAATAAATTCTGCTACAATTAATGAACGGATATCGGAAAATTATATCGATAATAATAGCATTCATTAAGATGTTACGCCTGTAATTAAATTAAATCCTGAAATCATTAGATAAACTAATATTTCGCGTCGCATAAATAAGAAATACTTAGACGGGTACTGGAAGAGAAAAAATAATATACCTTCTGTGTAATAAGTGTCGGGAATTTGTCAATAAAACAAAAAATACAAATTATTCATCTAAATTTATTTTATCGCCTTCAAAGTAGGCCGCATCGCTTGCAATACAACATCTCCACCGCTTCACCCAGTCTTCCATACATTTTTCATAGGCTATTTGCGGTATGGCCTTTAGCTCATTCAGCGAATTTTCTTTTATGGCTTCTATTGACTCAAAACGTTTTCCTCGAAGTGGTAATTTTAACTTGGGAAATAAAAAAAGTCAGACGGAGCCATATCAGGTGAATAGGGTGCTTGGTCGAGAACGTTTGCTGAATTTTTAGCTAAAAACTCTTTCACTATAATGGCTGTGTGTGATGGTGCATTATCATGGTGCAGCATCCATGAGTTGTGTCGCCACAAATCTGGACGTTTTCGGCGGATACTCTCACGCAAACGCTTCATGACGCCTAAATAATATTCTTTATTCACTGTTTCTCCCTCTGGAAGGAATTCGGAGTGAACCACACCACGGTAGTCAAAAAAAAACTGTCAGCATCACCTTGATTTTGGTGCGACTTTGCCGCGGTTTTTTGGGTTTCGGCTCGTTTTCGAGACGCCATTCTGAAGACTGTTGGCTTGTTTGCATGTCATACTCACAAACCCATGTCTCGTCGCCAGTTATTATACGTTTCATAAAGGTCGGATCCGTAGAAGCTCGGGAAACCATGTCTTCAGCGACATGCTTTCGCTGCCCTTTTTGAACAAAATTGAGCTCTTTTGGAACTAGTCGAGCGGCGACGCGTTTCATCCCTAAAATGTCAATGAGAATATTGTGGACGGACTTAAAAGATATGTTCACCTCACTAGCCAACTCTCTCAGACTCATACGTCGATTTTCGAGCACTAGGTTCTTGATTCTGTCGATGTTTTCTTTGGTCGTAGCGGTTGAAGGTCTACCAGAACGAGGCAAGTCTACTACTACTTCTCGGCCTTCTTTAAAAGCCTTATACCATTCATAAGCCCTTGTTTTCGATATACATAATTCGCCCTAGGTATTTCGCAACATTTTTAGTGATTCACCACATGAAATATCATTCGAAACACAAAATTTAAGGCACACTCTTTGTTCAACAATATTTTCCATTGTAAAAATCGCCGAGGACTCAAAACGATGACCAACAAAAAGTTTAGTTTAAAACAAATTAAATGACAGATCCCGTTCAAATTTTGCGCGCTAAATCAGTACAGTGCTACCAACATGCAGTAAAAAAATTAGAACGACCTCTTTTACGCGGGTCTCTTTATTGACATAGACCCGATACTTTTTACACAGAGTAGTAATTACATAAAATTTAGGGAATGATTACCTAACACGATAGTTCTGGGTGACGAATCGCTACGGCAGCGTCATTAATTGTTTTTTTTTATGGGATGGGAGGGCAAACGAGCAAGTGGGTCACCTTTTGGCAAGTAACTTCTCACCGTGGTGCGTTGCCGTCCTTAAAGGGAGTAGGGGGGGAAAGGGTGTTGGGCCTACGGATACCTCTCTCACCAAACGAAACGCGGCACGAGCCACTTCACGCCGATATTCCGAGAGGTTCCCATTCCCATTCATGCAGCGAACTGCAATTAACCTCTTAAACCTATTGTAAAATTAACCTCAAATAAAATGCATTCAATATATTTTGTACGAAAGATTAAGTACCAAATATCCATACAGCCATGCCCTTATCCTGTTAAAATTTACAAATAGATACATTTAACATAAACATATTTTGTTGATACTGATGGCTAACTAATTTCCAGTTTTGTAATGTTCCAAATCTTCAGTAATTCGTTGATAAAACACAGTGATGGCAGCCCGGGTTCCCGCAAGATGTGTTCCCGAGTATTCACGACAATATAGCCGACACCACGAACATTTTGCTGTCTCACAACCAATTTCGCCGGCTTTTACGACTCACTCTATTGTTCAGCGTATACTTTAAAAAATATTACTGCGATTTAGTGAAATGAAAAAGGTTTTTATGTTGTTCTGATATCACACTGCGTAGATGACAATCAAATGGTACGGATTACAAAATACCACATGTTTATCACTCTTTGTTTATTACTAAATCTAAATAGCAATAACCAAAATAGAGCGTGACCATGAGCGTGAGAACCATGGATGGGAAAGAGAGGGAAAATGATAGGGATGAGAATATCATCAAATTTTCTGTTTCATCACTTCGTTTCCTAGTAAAGAGGCTGTTAATTCGAATCCTTGACTTTACCCAAGTTGTATGTAATTAAAATTGAGGAATAACAGTATTGCACACTAAAAGCCATACAGCGCCCTCTAGTCTTAATCTAAGCAACTAAATGCTAGTACTATGGAAACTAGATAACGGCTATTAGCCGTTATCTAGTTTCCATAGTACTAGCATTTATATATACTTCTACTTTTATTTTTGTTAATACATACATATGTAGTATATTGTCAAAAACATTTGTATGTGGATTGAACGCACCGACCTCGATTCCGCAGTTGATCGTTGATTGTTTACAAGCTCCAATTTTGGGATTAGAAAATAATTTCGTCATCATCATCAGCCTATTGCAGTCCACTGCTGGACATAGGCCTCTCCCAATACGCGCCACATTTCGGCGTGTCGAAAAATAATTGCCTATACTGCTTATTATGAACGTGAAGGTACATATTTAAAATGAAAATCGACTAGAAATTTAGATAACAATTGATAGAATCCAATAAGAATAGTCTCTCTTAAAATCTAAAACTATTTATAGCATCCAAAATAAATGGATACGGATATACGACTACTCGTACAATTCACGTACCGAAACATTTACAGAACTGCTTTTTCGATGCTAGCTTTGATTTCTAGATGTTCTCTCAGGGGTCGTAAACAGTTTCGACGGACTAGTAGATTCTAAATATATATTTACCTACCTACTCACGTGATATACGAGTATCTTTTGTTTAGAAATACGTTTGTTTAGATATACTATTGTCTTTATTTACTTTATGCATTATCCATAACATTAAATGTTTGCTTAGAACACAATACACACGGCGTCGACTAGTTTACGAGCTACGCAACTACCGCTTTCTTTATATATTTAACATAACATAACTTCACGCCTTTTCTACCCTAAGGTGTAGGCAGCCGCTGTTAAGCCTCGTCTCGCCGTTGTTTACTACCTAAATGGAATTGGTGGGCGAACCTATTGCCATATCGGGCACAAAGTTTTCAGTTATCGATATTTATCACACATAACTTACGAAAATAAATTCCAAAAGTCATTGGTGTGAGCCAGAATTTGAACTCGCGACTTCTTATTTTAGAAGCGGGGTGCTCGACCACTGGACACCGAGACTATAAAAAATATATCATCTGTGAAAATTACAGCTATCTAGCTGATAACAAGAGGGGTGATAACCCCTCTTGAGATACAGCCTGATGTCAGACGGGCGGACAACGTCAAGTCTCAGTAATAGGGTTCTAGTTTTGGACACGAAAATCTAAAAACCCGTAGTGTAGGAATGATGTCGTGTGGCATCTAGTTCTCTCTGTCCACTCTTGAAGGGACTAACCGTGAAGTTGTGTTAATATATCACTAACATGGCTTTTTCTCCTGTAGGTGTAGGCAGCGGCCTAAACCTCGACTCACCGAATCGTTACGTTCCAAACGGTGTTTGTGGCGAAACCTATTACCTATTTGTGCCCGGTGTAATAGCTATATTACACCGGGCATAAAGTTGTCACGCATCGATATTATCACATATAACCTCCGTAAAAGAATACCGAGAAATCATTGGTGTTAGCCTGGAATCGATCCCACGACTTCTAAATCTGAAGCGGGGAGCACGACCGCTGGACCACCGAAACTAAACTAAGTTGTGTTTTTGCTTAAATCCAGATTGTGCCTAATTATTCAAAATCAATTGAAGATATACCTATTTGTAACTCAAATTACAATGCTTGGCTGAGTACATGGAACTTATATTATATACGAAAATTATATGTAAAATGGCTCAATTTAAAATTCAGGTTAAATAAGGGCGAAGTTTTAATTAAAACCCCGCCTTAGGGTGAAAGGAGTGGTCCCTGTTACTGCGGCATTTAAGGAAAATTACATAATATTCAGTTTATTTTATTAGAGATACCTACCTACATGGAAATAGAAATACAGAAGGTAATTGTTAATATTAACAGACTTATTCAAATACAAAAATACATAAAATTCACTTCTTATTTATAATTTATATTTACAAGTCTCGGTGGCGCAGTGGTCGAGCACACGGCTTCTGATCCAGAGGTCCGGGTTCGATTCCAGACACTGGCTTGCACCAATGACTTTTCGAAATTGTTTGTCGGAAGTTATGTGGAAAAATATCGCTGACTGAAAAACTCTGTGCCCGGTATGGCAATAGGTTCGCCACCTATTCCATTTGGGACGTAAACATAACGGCAAGACGAGGCTTAACAGCCACTGCCTACACCTTCGGGTAACAAAAGGCGTGAAGTTATGTATGTTATGTTATGTTCACTTCTTATTTATTTGTCTGTATTTCTTCTTTATACTTCGAAACATTCATATGGATATCTTCTTGTCATTTAGAGATTGATTCACCTTAGCTTGGAGCTTATTTTGTTAAAATCAAAGATCTGTGTGTGAAGAGTTTTTAAAAGTTTTTTTTTTCTCTAATATGTCACTTTCGGTAGTTTTGCTCATGCCTGGTGGGGGATATAGGTACTACCAACAAAAACCTTCCCAAGGACGTTTGACGCTGTGCTGACAAAATCAGAATGGGATAAGGGCTGGGAAATGATGATGAGATAAATCCTCAATAACAGTGGTAGAGTCACGCAGTTCGCTGCACGAATGGGCCGGCTCGACCGGTGAGATACCACGAGCTCTCAGAATATCTTGGCTGTAACAATATTATCTGTTCAGGTGTTCATGGGCGGCGTTTGCGGCGTTGCTCACCATCAGGTGACACGCCTCCTCGTTTGCCCCCATAAAAAAAACCGCCTTCATTATAAATTAGGTAAGTTTTTTTTAATTTGCGCACGTAATATTTCCATATATTTGTTATAAGTGTTTAATGTGTATACCTACGCAAGGCGTACATATAAAAGAAGATGTGACAAAGACTTCGATCGCTGAAGTTCTTTTTAATCCCAAAAGCTTTTTAATACCATGAATCGAATAGAATTCTGTCACTAAATAATAGTGTCCGACCGAAGCTTCGGCTTCAGCTACCTTCGGCCAAAAATCCATCTTCGGCGAGATCTTCGGCTTCAGCCGTTTTCTGGGCCGAAGCCGAAGGTCCCGCCGAAGATTCGAGAACAATCAGAATTAAACGAACTGTTACGAAAGTGTGAATGACTGACGGATCGGACTGCACTTAGTTTAGCGGATACCTCTTTCACCGAGTGATTTCATTATTCACTTTACGTCGACATTATTCTTTAGCTGTGGATAATATTGAAGAAAATTATTAAATTACTAGGAGTTTATAAACCTTCGGCTTCGGCTTCGGCCGAAGGTTGTGGAGATTGCCGATTAATCGGCTTCGGCCAAAAACAGACCTTCGGTCGGACACTACTAAACAATATGAAGTACATATTATTACATATACTAAAACGTGACTGTTTCAGCAGCGTGTATGGGTACATTTAACACTATTTGAGTTATCTTCTTCAGAAAGCTTTGTTCAAATTGATAAGGTAGGCACTTAGTGTCTAGTGAAGTTCTTCCTTTGACAATCGTACTGGCACTATCTGCTAACAAAGTCTTAACAACAGACAAGGCTACTTCCGCTAAATCCTACGTCACGTACATCTACTATCCGTGTACGTGATATTGCAAGCGTGATACGTGTCTCGGTCAGATACGGAAAGCTGGTTTATTATCACCACAGTGGTTAGAAAACATCATGAACTGAGATACAGGACACTATTTTCCAGGACTTTAGGTGGCTGTTTAATACTTTTTTTAAAGACTATTTCGTTGTTTCACAGATTTTATGAATAGATGGGATGTTTTGTTCTTTTTTATTTATGGGACGCAATTGGCACAGCGCCATCTAGTTCTGAACTGATTAATTAATGCTTGTATTATGGAACTACAAAACTGTTATAAGGTGTGTAACCATCAATCGAAATGCATAACTAAATTATATCCTCTTTCTTTTGCATAAGGATTACTTATGTACTCACTATACTTCTACATATACCCAAACTTTAAAGGTAAATAGAAACTGAAAATATTCTGGCTTTCTCTATAAACAGTAAGCCTGAATTGTGTGTAGTGGTATAGTGCATACATATATTGTGTATTATCAGTTTTTTTACTAAGTTAAAAGCTCTTCATTGTATCATCATCATCATCTATGTTTTGTAAATATTAATTTTTATTCACTGTTATTACAAATTATAATCAAAATTACAATTTCCAACAAGAATATAACAAAATAGGTTTAATCAAATTTCCAATGATTTTTCTGTGGTCTTGTTCCTTAAAATTTTATTTTTCATTATCCTATTTATTTCTAAGATTTTCGCGAATCTCACTGATTGATTAAAACAACTTTTAGGATTATATCGCGTTTATTTATATTTATTTCCCGACGTTTCGAAAGAGTAAAGAGTTCGAAATGTCGGGAAATAAATATAAATAAACGCGATATAATCCTAAAAGTTGTTTTAATCAATTTCATTATCCTTTTTTATTTCACCCATAGCCTCCCAGTAGGATGGTGGTGGATCATCATAATTGATTTCTTGTAGCACATCTGTTAACCTCTCTTCATCTACAGTACCTACTTGGACTGGTATATTAAGTACTGCATTCAAATGCGGCATCGGTAATGCTGCTATTAGCTGTACAACATAGTACCTTGACACTATCTTAGAGTTTTCTAATGAATGTATATCAGATGGCACGTTAATTACAGTTGGTATACTTTCTTTACATCTGCTTTGGATGGATCTCATCTTGACATCAGTATCAAATACATCATTCTCTTCTTCAACATCACAACTTGACGTCATAAATTTATACTTTTCAACTAATTTTGTTTCAACACTCTTAATTATTACACCACTATCATTTTCCACTTCATAGTTCACTTCAATTTTGCCCCCAATAGGTATAATAGAATTTAAAATGGTGCCTTTAATATTGACAATATTGTTTTTTCTTGAAAAAAACTTCATTAACTTTTTCAACTCACCATATATTACTGGTTCCCTTGGTAATCTAGGTTGTATTCCTTCAGATACAACAGTAATTTCTTTTCTGAAATGCTTGTTTATTGAGAACAATCCAGACTTCCTAAATTTTATCCGTACATAATATTTTATGGTACATTCAGATTTATACCTTACTGAACTTTTGTAAACATATAGGCTTGATGGAATGTTTGGAGGCAACTCAAAGCTGAATTTAGCATCATATGCACCAACAGGTAATTCCACTTTTGTACCTTGTACTATATAATGTTCATCCACATAAACTTCACTAGAACTATGGGTGGTTTTTTCACCTTTGTCTTTTTCTTCTTCTATTGTTGTATGTCCTAAACCTTTCAGAGATATTATTATGCTTTCAAGTTGTAGGGGATCGTCCACTGCATACTTAATTATACCTGTAACAGGCTGGCCTGGATGATAAACTCCATCTGATGGTTTGAACAAATTAATATCACAAAAAATCCCCATTACTAAAATAAAACCAAGTTTTGCACTGAAAAAATAACTATTTACCGTTTACTAAGTATAAATAAGCACTAAGTATGATAATTGTAAGAATTTATAGTAGACTAAGTACATGGATATATCTACCAAACCATGAAACAACCAGAATAACTAATATTACGTCAGGAATATGGAGGTAATTACCCCTTATCGAAAAAATAATCTACTATAAATAAGTCAAACATAATAGGTATAATCTAATCAATATGTACACTAGATAATCAATTCTATATACATAACTAATATTAAACAAAAAGTAATAGTCTTTTAGTTCGTCTTATTAATAAACACTTTTTGTCTCGGATTCATTTATTATTTCAGCCACCTTCAAAGAAAGATATCAATCCATTCACAAAGAAACCAAATAACAAAACAAACTAAATATTTCTACTGTTTCAAGTTATAAAAACAGAAAGACAAACGAAGTTGATAACTGGCGTAATCACGTAACTGTATATGTACTATGTAGGTATTAGGTAAATTATGTAATAATTCAAATTCCGTACGACGTATAACAACCGACGTATAACAACCGATAGTGACCCGGGGAAATATCAATTTATTAGGAAACGGCACGGCAGGAAAGGAAACTTATGATATTGACATTTCAACATAAAATTGAGGCCGGTATGACGTCATGTGGTCGCATAAAATGACGGTTTTAATTTAAAAGTTAAAAAAACAAAATCAAACTTGTTTACTGACACGAGTTTACGTTTATATAGGTAATAATTGGCCTTATTTACATAAATTGACATAAGGAAAAAAATAACATAAGAAATGGCTGTATGGTCAACGACCTTTGCCTACTCACATTGAGTGAATTATTATAACAACAATTAAATAGGTAATAAATTAGTTCCCGCCAATAATTAGCTGACTATACCCGAAGAAATTTCAATGAAGAAGAGAACCCAATGAATTAGGAAACCTATGGACCTCTTTGCCCATGGAAATGACATGTCAATTGTCAACATAAAATTAAAGCCAAATCAAGCCAAATGATGAACTATGATGTCTCGTGGCCGAATGAACTGACTGTTAGTGCTGCCCAGAAGATTTTTATTTATCGACAAAAGTTCTTGGCTAATTTTATTTCAAAAATTATTGAGTATTTTTAGAATTAATACTTTAATAGGAAGTAAGTATATTGTTATGCTAAATAAGCTGTTCTGGATATCAAAATAAGAATACATGTTTTTCTTAGACTATCACTATTTTAGAAACTATTTGAAATAATATCCTTAATCAGCACTTTTTCTAGAAGCACAACACATCGCAAAAAATGTTTTCCTTTATGTTTCTCATTTTTCCTCGCATGATATTATTTTAGGTAATATATGATTCTTAAAACAACTTCAGAGTAATTAGAAACTAAAATAACATAACATAACCGCACGCCTTTTGTTACCGTAGGCAGCGGCTGTAAAGCCTCGTCTTGCCGATAAGTTTACGTCCCAAATGGAATAGGTGGCGAACCTATACCATACCGGGCACAAAGTTTGTCAATCATCGATATTTATCACACATAACTTCCGAAAACAATAAACGAAAATAATTAATAAGTATTACGTACATTTAGTCGAAGAATATATAAATAAAATTTAAAGCCCCACGAGTATTCTAAATTTCTATTTTTGACGATTAACCTTTACGCAAATGATTATTGCATCTACTCAAAAAGTTAAATAACTAAGTTTTTATGTAAGGAAGAGCTAAAAATATTATATTTATAAATATTATAATTTATTATAACATAACATAAATTCACGCCTTTTGTTACCCGAAGGTAGGCGCGGCTGTTAAGCCTCGTCTCGCCGTTATGTTTACGTCCCAAATGGAATAGGTGGCGAACTTATTGCCATACCGGGCACAAAGTTTGTCAGCCATCGATATTTATCAAACATAACTTCGGAAAACAATTATAATCTATTTAAATATTTCAGTTCATAAAATTGTTCTTTAAAATTAATAATTTTTGAATTTTGAACTCCTTGCAAAGTTGAATATTTGCATATTTAGCCAACCTTAGATGAAAATTGTTACTATACATATATCCGTTTATTTGCAGAAGTTTCCAATTACCCACTACACATTTTATCATCGAGAAATAAAGTGGCTGAAAGGAACAGATAACATTTAAGGAGATTATAGGGGTCTCTATGGGACTGTTAAGTTTCTAATAACGGTCTAGAACGTTCGAGTCCAAAATCCATAACAATAAATAATGCTAAATAGGTACCTATAGGTGCGATGCCTTATAAATCTTATCAATAGCTTATTTGAAATATATAACTTTTCTATGTTAATTTATTTCAATTCAATAGTAAACAAATATAAATTTCTGGAATGGCAATAATTATTTATATTTGCCGCTAATTTATTTATATTTCTGCGCATAAGTACGTCTAATTACGTAGGGTATTTAATGATTTGGGTCCTGAGAAAAAAATTCTCACTAGGCTATATTAATTACGGAGGCGGGAGGCCTTCCGGCGGGTTCTGGGGGACTGGCGCGACGCGCTGGTCCTCCAGGGCTGCGCGCGTCAGCCTGCCGTCGGGGCCGTCCTGCCCCACCTCGAGGCCTGGGTGCTCCGTAAAAGGGGCACTGTCACCTACAGGTTGACTCAGATACTCACCGGGCACGGGTCCTTCGTTGAGTATCTGAGTCGAATAAAGCGTGAACAGACGGCGAGATGCCACCATTCCGCATCCGACCTGGACTCGGCCCAGCACACGCTGGAGGTCTGCCCGGCCTGGGCGGCCGAGCGCCGAGTCCTGGTCGACGGGATCGGGCGAGACTTGTCCCCGCCGGCGTTGGTCGCGGCAATGCTGGCGGGTGAGGAGGAGTGGAGGGCTGTGGTCTCCTTCTGCGAAGCTGTAATGCTCCAGAAGGAGGCCGCTGAGCGGGGTCGGGAAAGAGCCGATCCCGCTCGAAGGTGGCGGCGGCGAGCTCAGTGATCGCCGCCGCCGGCGGGCCGTGAGGGCGCACACCCCGCGGGTGCGCCCGGGTTGCAGCCCGGGAAGGATGACCCCCTGTGCGACCGTGGAGGGCCGTCGGGGGCGCCGCCGGCCGCGCGCCTCTTTACAGCGCGCGGTCGGAGCCGCCCCGCCCGGGGGAGCTTCACCGAGGCTCCCCGAGGATGAGCACCCCCTCGTAACAGAGGGGGGGGCGACGACGGGGTGGACCAGAGGGCTGATGCACTGTCCTGAGCCACCCCAACGCCGGAGGAAGGCCGCCGCGAGGTTTTAGTGGGTAACCTTAGCATCGGATTGCAGTTTACTGTTTTGGAAGTCCCACACTACCGACTGCCGTACCCAGGCGGGGGGTGTGCATAAAGCATTTCCTCGCGTAGAAAAGAAAAAAAAGGCTATATTAATTAAGTACTAAGTAGTTCTCTTGGTTTGTTGTTGTCTAAACTTTTTAACATAGTTCGCTGCATGACTGATCCGGCTCGACCTGTGAAATATAACGGCCTCCTTGAATATTGACGTATGTATCGTGCTGCGATTCGTTCAGTGAGAGATGTATTTGGAGGTCGAACCCCCTTTACCCTTCTCCTTCCCCATCCTACTCCCTCAAAGCCCAGAAACTGTAACACTATCTGTGTTGCAGGTGTCCTTAGACTGCGCTAGTCACATTTCACCATTAGAGCTAAGCGGTTCGCTGCATGAACCTCTCAGAAGATCGACGTAAAGTGGCTCATGCCGCGTTTTTTTCGGTGAGAGAGGTACCCGGAGGCCCACCCCGCTTCCCCATCTTTTCCTATCCAACTCTTTTAAAGGTTGGCAACGCAACGGTAACACTATATATGTTGCTGGTGTCCAAGGCCGGCGCAGATCGCTTACCATTAGGTGACACGCTTGCTTGTTTGCCTTCTTATCCCATAAAAAAAGTTTATTTATGCATCAAAAAGTATTGGATTTTTTATTATATTAGAAACTTCAGTAGAAACATAATAGTAATACAACTAACCGAACAAGATTCTTTTCATCAGACATCCCATAGATATGAAGTCAATGATCCCTATAATATTTTGGGATCGAACTATAGGTAGGTAGTTAAGTACACTTTCCTTACATCTCCAACGGCAATCCATTTATTAAATAACCAATCTACCGAATTCTGCTTATACTGTGAAACCCGAACAGCCAAATTGAAACTCGATTCTGTTTCTATATTCTCATGGCTGGATTCAATAAAAATAACCGGTGAAAACCTTTCTTATATTCTTTTATTTCCAATATATATTATATTTACTTTCATTTTAATTATTTTTCTAAATTTATTTAGAAATACGATTGCCAATTGTTATCTGTTTATAATATTTACTGTATAGCTAGCAGCGGCTTTGTTTCGCCTCAGAAGTAATAAATAACTAAATTTTCGATTTTATTAAGTTCAATTGCGCTGGTGACATTCTTGCAAACCGAAAGGATGGGTTATAAGAAGTATGGAAAATGGTAAGGTGGCAGGAATTGATATGATACATGCTCAAGTGATCAAACATGACGCAACCTGAGTCCGGGACGCTTTCCTGGCCTTTAGCAATCTAACTTGGAGGTGGGGTAAGGTTCCCATGGACTTAAGGCTTCTTGTCATCGTGCCCATGTATAAATGTATATAAATAAGGGATCACGTATGCAGCTTAGCAGCGAAAGTGTATGGGAAAATCATTGAAAGGAGAATGAGGGTAATATCTCAAGGAGTGTATGGTTTCAGAAGCGGAAGTGGGTGCATGAACCAAATGTTTTCACTCCGCTACATCGTAAAGAAGCAACTGGCTCTGAACCGGAAGTTTTCTGCGATTTTGTGGATCTGAAAAAGCGCTTGTCAGGGTGTCACGAAAGAATCTGTGGGACATCCTCCTTTCGTGACCTTTGATCCTTTCGTAGAGCGTAATTGATTATTAAGGGTAAGGGAGAGAACGGGTCTAACATCCTCACCTGCTCGCACTAGTGGTTCGTATAAATAGCTAGTGGCGACAGCTTCCGGGTTGTCGCGGTGCTCCCTGCTAGATAACGGATGAGGCTCTGGCGATCGAGCAATGGCGATATAACCATACACCTGCCTGGGAAACCAGGTGGAAGAGGCTACGGTAGCCTGGGGATCTAAATAATCCCTAAAAGGTCTGGTGCAGAAGGCAATGGGAAACCACTGCTGCTATTTTCCCAAGAAAGTCATATGAGAGCACAAAGAAATGAGACACGACCCCCTTACGATCCGATTAGCAACCGGCGCTGCGTTGCGTCCGGGGCGCGCAGTGTGAAGTTGGATACCGGCCATGGCGGGTTAGGAGACCATGCCCTCCATGAAAAATCTACTGCTGGAAAACCGATCAAGCTGCGACACCTGCAGACCATAGGAACGTGGAATGTGCGCGGATTAAATTACCCAGGTAAACTGACTATATTGGAGCAAGAAATA
The DNA here is from genome assembly GCA_905147225.2 of Euproctis similis. Classification (NCBI taxonomy): domain Eukaryota; kingdom Metazoa; phylum Arthropoda; class Insecta; order Lepidoptera; family Erebidae; genus Euproctis; species Euproctis similis. Next base: position 9,103,727 of record LR990119.1, read on the forward strand.
GGTAGAGTCGGCGTGAACATGCGAGGCTTAAGCGAGACCCACTGGAAGGGCAGCGGACATTTGTCAACAAACCATCATGTCGTTTACTTCTCTGGGAACGATACTAGCAGCAGCAACGGTGTCGGATTTCTTATACCAATAAATCAAAAGAACTGCATTATCGGGTACGAGCCGGTAAGCGACCGAATCATCGGCATTAAAATAAAAGCTTCGCCGATAAACCTTAATGTCGTTCAGGTATATACCCCTACCTCTACCGCAAGTGACGAGGTAATCGAGAAATTTTACTCCGAATTAAAGACAACTATAGCAAAGGTACCTAACAGAGAACTATTAATTATCCTAGGAGACCTAAATGCTAAAATCGGAAAAGACGCTGATCAGATAAGTGAATACGCCGGAAGATTTGGTCACGGAAAGCGAAATGAACGAGGTGAACGCTTGTTACAATTCGCTTCAGAAAATGACATGCTGATTACGAATAGCGTTTTCCAACATCACCATCGAAGGTTATACACTTGGGTATCGCCTGATGGAAAAACTCGTAACCAGATTGACTAAATCATGATACGGTTGCGATGGAGATCTTCCTTAATCAAATGTCCATACACTACCTGGAGCTGATTGCAGATCTGACCACCAGCTACTGATCGCGAAGTTAAGGCTTAAACTAACAGCAGCCAGACGCATCAAGAAAATGAGGAAACTTGATGCTTCGAAATTTCGCTCGATTGTGGAACGGAATTGGTCACAATGGTCGAAAGCAGAATTAGCAAACGAAACAGCCGAGGCATTAGGGAGCTGTGCCAAGTCATTCATCGTCTCAGCAGTATCGGAAGCAGTCTGGAGATGTGGTGCTGGAGGAGGATGCTTGGCATATCATGGACGGAATTCGGTACCAATGTGTCTATCCTTCAGAAACTTGGAATTACTAGGCGTCTATCGACCACAGTACAGATGCGCATACTGCAGTACTTTGGACATGTCTCCAGACGCGATAAAAACTCCATCGAACGGCTGGTCGTGCAAGGGAAAGTCGAGGGAACCAGATCACGCGGTATATCACCCAGGCGCTGGACTGACAAGGTCAAATCGGCTATAGGAAACCTTGTGTCAGACTGCACCAGACGGTCTTCAAACCGAGAGACATGGCGGGAGATCGTTTTTAAAGCTGTGTCCGCCTCTCACCTCAACATGACCACGACCACTCTGCCAAGAGCGATACGACGGAGAAGAAGAATTGATTATGTAAATACGTATTTATAATACCAATTGATTAATACAATCGATCTTACTTTCGGACATCACCAACGGTGTTAGTTGGCGACCTGTCTAAAAACCATTCTTAGCGTGGACAGAGTATAGTTTGTCAATAATAATCTGACCACTCAGACCAAGGTACACGATATCGAATGGAAAGTGTCGATACGGTACTCATGAGTAGAATTGAAAGAAAAGTATCTATAGTTCAATGTATCGAGTACTTTTCTTAAAGTCTAATGCGCTTACGTGACGACATCAATATCAGTCAGCTTAGCTGCTGGAGGACAAACATGAATAACATAAGTAATAAAATATCATTAAACATATCATACATTTGAAATAATCAATACATCATGTCATTTAGTAAAAAACATTTCGTATGGGGTAAGACCACCATTGCTGGCATCCCACAAATTTATTGGCACGTTGCAATTATTTATCAATATTAAGGTTACCAGTATCCGAACACAATATTTATTTCGCGTAATAAATAGTAGGTTTACTGGCAAAACCGAAATTAGTCTTTTTTAAAAACGGCGTCGCAGTGAACACCTGTTTGTTGCGCTCGGACATCAATAAAAAAAACTGACAAAAAAAATGTGTTTTTTCTAAGGAAAGAGGTTAGTCTACTAATCTCAATAATTTTTTCAAGTCTTTTAAGTTTTGGTTACAGATACTGTTAAGTTCGATTACTTAGATATTTAGCTGATATTTCCTATCATTATTTTTAAACGATAAAACCATTTTTTATATTTTTGTGTGGTGCCAACATTTGGTACGCTTAATAAGAGTCAAACCTTTATATTGGCACATGTGCCAATATTAGCAGAGGGGGTGCCAATATTACCAATATCAAGAAAAGAAAAGAAGAAAGGGAACGAAAAAAAATAGAAAATGAGAAACAAGCGGCGCCAAAGAAACAAACCAAAAACAAAAAGAAGCCTAAAGACGAAAATACTGTTTTCTGAGAAATTTTATACATTTGATACCAACTGACGAAATTATCGAAAATAAAGAAAATGAGCAGGGGTTAATTACTTTAAACAGAAAACAAGCAAATAGTCATAATAAAACATACACCACGAACGAAATAGAAAAAATGTTGACTGAGTTAGATGATGATATAGTGGTGAATAAAAAACTATTTGAGTTGATAATATTTTGTTAGATAGTAATGAAGTTAAACAGTGTTTATGTTTATTTGATGTTTTTTGAATATTTAATTAGAAAAAAGTTCCTAAACTACTTTCCTGATAATTATAAAAATAAATATTATATTTTTCATTTACACTGTAGTATTTTTTGTTCCTAAGTATGCTAATTAAGTAAAATAGTAGAAGAGCCAATAATGGGTTAAGATCACTGCCAATAAAAGGATTTCCTGTCCCAAAGACTGGTTCTTAAGCCCATATCATTTATTTTTTTAAAAATGTTCAATCATATTGCATGATCTAAAATAAAGTGTATTGGATAAGAATCTACAGTAATATTAAAATAATTTAAAGTACATTTCATTCTTTAAAATTACATTATATCAGAAATACTCATAATTTTTATGGGATAGCCGCTTAAAGTGCCAATAATTGGGTGTCTTACCCTACTTTTCATTCAAAGAAACGAAAATTTTCAGTAAAAGAATCAAAAATAAAGCATCCTTACACTATTACATACTTAGGTATATAGGTATAGGTACTTATAGCCTATCTGATTTTTTGCTCTTAAATTTGGGGGGAAAACTCCTAAGCTGGGAATCCTGGGTAAATGAAGCAATGGTTAGGAATTGAATTATAAACGGAAGGAAAGATTTTAGATTAGAATAAAAATTGTTCAGAACTAGATGGCAGCCGCAAGCTTTGGAATCTAAATGGATCATTTTTGAGATTAATTAGATACGATACCTATTGAGAACACCTTGACCTTTTACTCATTGAGTAAAAGAATCAAAAGCAAAGTATTGGGTACAAAAGTATCGGTTTCGAAAGGTCAAGTACTCGATACCAGAAAGAATCGATACTTTTTTCGTGTTCCTACTTGTAAGTACTTTAGTGTTTAGTCTTTGTTTTGACTTAAAGGTCTTAGTTACCAGGTCACTAAAGCCCAATAAAAAATATTGTCTTTTATATGCTCTGTGTTTCAGTCTTTGATGCATCTGTCTCTCTGTCAGGCAGTCAGGTTTTGATTGTGATTTTCTATGAAATTCCATCCAATTTCCAATGTACAAAACACGGACACATTTACTGCCAATAACGAAAGAACTGAAACCATTTCATTTATGCACTAGGAACGTAACATGTGGTTTATGATTACGAGATTAGTGAAAGAATCCAACATACAACATGGAGGGTAAAAAGATCTCGTTTGGTTTTATTAAAACTAAGAAAGTTGACAAGCCAGTTATTGAATATGACGAGAAAAAAGAATTCATTGAATGTTTAGAAGAACAATCTATTAAAATTGTAGGGTACGTATTATAAACATTTCTGCCAAAGATCTATATTAAAATTATGTAAGACTTCAGTTTTCTTCAATAAATCTTTGATAGAACAGAAGCTCAGATGTTTCTACAGTTTAGAAACAAAAATATTTATCTTTCCTTGTTGGTGTACAATTTATATTCTTTAAAAAGTATACACATTTCAAACAGAAATAAATTGAATGTTCAGATTGATTTGAGGACCAAATTAATATTAAAAAATTAGCTTTATTTAGTAACTCAATTAATTTTTAAAATTTACTACAGAAAAATATACCTGTTTTGTGTATTGTAGTTATTTTTTTTGGTTTATTACATATTAATTGTTATTATTAAGTTTAAACTATATCTATGATTAATAAACATGGCTGATACAAACTTTTGAGTACAGATTGTAACCTCAGAACAAAAGTGCTGTTATTTTTTTCCATTGATATGATAATGCCTAACAATATTTGTTTATGAGTTATTTTAGTCATATAGAAATAATTTATTATCATCCATTAGAAGTTTGTGTTTATGTTTTTAGTGGAGAAAATGTAACCAACAATGAGCCTTTGGTAATACCAATGAAACCAAATACCCTTATAACACCCAGTAGGCTCAGAGAAATTGCTGAAAAAGTGGAAAATGCATTAGACGAGCCAGAAATAAAGGCTGAACCTGAATCAAATGAAAAAAATCTTGAAAATGAATCACTAGATCAAATGGCAGTTCGGGAACTAATTGAGGAAGCCAAAAAGGAAATAAAGATTGAACCATCTGAAATGGCAATACCAACACCAGCAAAAACCATTTCGGAAGGAGAAAAAGAGGTATCTATGATGTTCTTGAATATAAAATTTTTCACTATCAGTAATAGGCCAGCCTCATAGGTATATTTTCGGAAACCAAACACTTAAAACATATATATGACACCTGCCATAAACTTTTAATTTTAGTATGATGATAGTACTAATATTTAAGGACTTCAATTTAAATGATACTACAGTTCCACTAAACCTAGTTACAATATAAATATAAGTTATTATTATGTCTAACAATAACGGAATAGATTAAATGTGGTAGAAGACAGATAAAGAAGGTTATGTTTAGTTTTAATTACACTTGTTTTATTATTTTTGTATTTATTAGAATAGTCTCGGTGGCGCAGTGGCTAGCACCCCGCTTCTAATTCACAAGTAGTTGGTGGAAATCCTGGCACACACCAATGACTTGAAATTTTCGGAAGTGACATGTAATAAATATTGATGGCTGACAACTATGTGCCCGGTATGGCAATAGGTTCATCACCTATTCCATTTGGGACGTAAACATAACGGCGAGACGAGGCTTAATAGCCGTTGCCTACACCTTCGGGTAGAAAAAGGTGTGAAGTTATGTTATGTTATAATAGTTTCATTGTTCTCACCTTACAATTTCTACAGTTATAATGTAGAAAGTTATAGATTTAATTTTGTATTGTATTAAATTTACACAGATTAAATTATTGGTTTTGAACATTAAAATTATTTTCAGTCAACATTAGATGATTATGAAGCGGTGCCTGTTCAAGAGTTTGGTGTGGCCCTATTGAGAGGAATGGGATGGACACCGAATAACAATGGGTATGCTTATATTTTCTCTATTAAATCAAGTTGCTTTTAATAGTATTTACAAGAATGAATAATATTCTGTGACATTATAAAATGGGAAATTGAGAATATACATTGGTTCTTTCTAGCCATGATAAAATAACACTTACTATATAATAATATATATAGAAACAATTGAAAAGATGTTTGTATGCAAATTAATTGTCGTATAATGATTTAAATAGTTAACCTATTATTGAACTGTGTTTTTAAATTTAAATTTTCTTTTTAGTAGGAATAATCACAGTAATTTAAAACAAAACCACTATTTAATGGTATTAAATAAGTTATACATTACTCTTGCAGTATTTGTTGAAATAAAAATAGTTGATTACTATCAATAAGTAACTGGCTTCGAACATCTTGGTGGCCTGCCAAGTCTCAGGTTTGAATCCAACGCCGCCCATGGACACCAGCAACACATATAGTGTTACTGTTGCGTTGCCGACCTTTAGGGGATAGGGGAAAGGAAAGGATGGGGAAAGGGGGTGGGTCTCCGGGTACCTCTCTCACCGAACGAAACGCGGCATGAACCACTTTACGTCGATCTTCTGAGAGGTCGTGGTATTTCACCGGTCGAGCCGGCCCATTCATGCAGCGAACTGGTTGGCTCTACCACTGTCGAAACTGTTTTTGTATGTAAGTCTGATAATTATTAATGAATGATCAATTTTGTGTTATCAATTATGTGTGAGTAATTAGTTCTCTTCGCTATGGACTAAACAAATAAATTTAGCAAGTCAAGTCAATTATAATATTTCAGGTATAAAGTAAAAATGAAGTTAATAACTATTAAATTTAATTGCAGTCCTAAATACAAACAACCGGAACTCCGTCCTAAAGGTCTTGGCTTGGGAGCCGACAAAGTCATCAAGAAGAAGAATCCTACATCCAAAGACAATCATACAGAAGAACTAGCTATTGTCAAAAATGCGTCAGTTAAAATTACTAGTGGCAAATATGCAAACTGCTATGGCAAGGTAATAATTTGATATTTTAATTAATTTTTGCAAGTTTTTACCACAGTGGAATTATGAGGAGGGAGACGTAACATAAATTCACGCCTTTTTCCGCCAAGGTGTAGGCATCGAGATTTATCACACATAACTTTCTAAAGGAATTTCCAGTGCACCCAGGATTTGAACAACTTCCACCGAGACTTATCATAAGTAGATTCCTAATGTTTATGTAGATTAATTAATGGATTTTATTTAACAGGTATTCTTTAAGTTGTTGATATTATTATTAAACTAGCTGACCCGGCGAACTTTGTTCCGCATCAAAAGCTGTCCCGCTATGTTAATACTGCAATATCTTCGTAAATATTCGTTTAAATTACATGCTGTTAAGGGCTTTATTAAATGCACAATCTATTTAAGACACTTAATTGGATGAAAATTAATGCTGTAATGTTTAAAATCACTTCGTAAATAGGCCATTATTTCTCGTAAAAAGTAAAAAAAATAAATATGGTCATGGTAGGTTATCCCTAAGAGATAGACATATGCTCTCGCGGACTTTTTTGTAGACCTTTTGAAGGTGTATAATAATGTAGTACGTTGTTTTGATTTATCACTTAGAATTCGGGCAGCGTTTGCGTTTAAAGTTCTAAATCTTGAATATTATCACTTTTTTACTACATTATACATGAATTATAGATCAAAACCACCCCGTTGACACCCTCTAACTATTAATAAAAACCGCATCAAAATCCGTTGCGTAGTTTTAAAGATATGCTCATATAAGGGGACAGACGTGCGAAAAGTGACTTTGTTTTATACTATGTAACGATGAAGTGCACTATAGTATTATTTGTATGACTACAATACCAGTATATATTTTTAAGAAGCACAGTTTTGCCGTCCTCTATTTGATTAGTTTTTAAACTAGATGGCGCTATGTGAATCGCAAAACCATTATTAGTTAAGATGGTGGGTAATTTGAATGCTTAAAATTTTATATTTCAGGTAGTCAGTTTAGACGAAGAAAATGGACGGGTAATGGTAGACATTCCTGTGAAAAAGGAAATGGTTAGTCTCAGTGAATTCATGATGCAAGCTGTCACCAAGTCTGAGTATGAGAAAGAATATAAAGTTATAAGTAAGTGCTGAGCTGACTAATTTTTTATAGCAAACAATTACTCTGTAATGAATTGAAAAAGAAAATGTCTCGGTGGTCCAGTGGTTGAACACACGGCTTCTGAATCCAAAGGGCGCGGATTCGAATCCTGACTCACACCACTTACTTTTCGAAATTAATTTCTAAAGTTATGCGCGATAAGTATTGATGACTAAAAACTTTGTGTCCGGTATGGTAATAGGTACCCTAAGATGTAGGCAGTTGCTGTTAAGACTCGACACGCCGAAACGTTAAGTCCCAAATCAAATAAATTGGTTTGAATGCACCTGGCAAGTAGTTGTCAATTATCGATACACATAATTTTCGAAAACTTTTATGAGAAATTATTGGCCCGCAATCAATCACACAACTTCTGAATCATAAACACAAAGCTCAACCGCTGCACCACTGAGACATACTCATAAAAATAAATAACCTTATCATTCATCTCATTTCCTTTCATTCTACCATTGCTTTGTGGATTTGTGAAGAGAATCTTCAGCAGAAAAAAGGTATCATATAATATTTGTAACTAAATATTTTCTTTCATTATCAGATTCCGAGGCATTTGAAGAATATAAAAAGAAAGATTCACATACTCCGAGGCAAGAAAGTTCCTCAAGCCAAGGTAGGACAGAAAAATTGAAAGAAGATAATAACCAGAGAATAGAAAGTAGTCATAATAGAGAAAAAAATGTTGAATCGTCTAATGGCAGAAGTAGAACTCGACGTGATTCCTCTAGCAGTGAAGATAGATCGAGAAGAAAAAAGAAGAGCCATAAAAAAAGACGTAGCAGCAGTAGCGAATCATTCAGCTCAATTTCAGAAGACGACAGAAGATCACACAAACATAAACACAAAAGTAGGAATCGTAGGAGTAGATCTAAATCAAACTCTCGTAAAAAAACACCAGATGGTAAGAGAGATATTGATAAGAAAAGAAAGGGAAAGAAAAAGAAGAGAGACAGAGATCGTTCCCCTAATTATAAGAAATATAGAAAATAAGACTATTAAAAGATATATATTTTTAATTTTTATGTTTATTTATGTCTCCCGAGTTGTTTATTACATACATTACTTCACGCCAACGGCAGGGAAGAGCTTCGGGGTAGGCAGAGAGAACAAAGCGCCAATGCCTCGATTCTTGCACACTTCTCTTGCTTCTTCGACTTTAATAACTCTTATTATACACGCTCGTCGGTTTTTAAGGCTCCAGGCACCACATTCCTCAAGGACTCGTTCACTTTGGTCATGAAAATAATGCCCTATTTCCAAGTTTATTTTACCTCTGGCAAATGGGAAAAATGGAATATTAAATCTGGTTTACATCACTCATTTATGCAGTGTTAGACCCACGCAGTTCGCTGCATGTATTGGCCGGCTGGACCGGAAATACCACAACCTCTCAGAATATCGACGTAGAGTGGCTCATGGTGAATTTCGCTCTGTGAGAGGTATGTTAAGGGGGTACGCAACGCAACCTAGGGGTTGAGCCTCCGAATACCTCTTACAGGTAGGCCTCTTTCTCTTTTTTTTTATGATAGAAAGGGGCAAACAAGTTTGCGGGTCGCCTGATAGAAAGCAATCACCACCACCGTAGGCGTCTGCAATACCAAGGGCATCACATCAGCTTTGCTTGCCTTTCAGATGAGAATAGGCTCGTTTCTTGAAGGTTCCTAGGTCGTAGCGGTCCGGAAATACCGTCGCCGGCAACTGGTTCCATGAAGGAACAGTGCGTGGTAAGAAGTGCCTGTCGAAACGCACTGTCGATCGCCAACCATTCAGCCACTGCGGGTGGTAGAATTCAGCCAATGCGGTTCTCCTTCCCATCTTAATTTCGACCCCTCCATACCTCAATATAAGAGCCGGCAATGCAACTGTAACAGTATCTATGTTTGGGTGTCCCCGGGCGGCATTTGTTGCTTGCCATCGGCTGATATGATTGCTTGTTTGCCCCCCTATTTCATAAAAAAAAATACTTTTGTGGGGACACCAGCCGGCTGCCCTATGCTATCTTAGTGTTACATTAATTTGCCGTACAAATCTAATTCGTAGTGTTTATAATACATGGATAATTTCGATTACTTAAATTCTGTAAGCGAAATTTAGTTTTTTATGTGAATTGAAAGACTTGAATTGACACAATGACGGTCTAGTTTATAAAATGGCATAACGCCATCTACCGAACTCAATTAATACCTCGATATTTACAAATTCTGTAAAGCTTTCTGCGCACGTATGTTATTGGCATTATTTGTGAGCGACCTCTGTGCTGTGTGTCAGTAACTACGGGGAGAAGTGCTAACTTTCGTTTAGCATTGTGAACAATTTTTTTAGTAAATGATTTAGGGGTGGCCTACCCTTAACATGCCTACAAAATTTGATGAGAATCGCTCAAGCTGTTTCGGAGAAGTTCAAGAACTTGACATTGACACGAGAATTTTATTAGAAACTAGCTGACCTGGCGAACTTTGTTCCGCATCAAAAGTGATAAAAAGTAAATTTTGGATGTATAACTTTTCTTTACTACATCGTACATGAAAACCACCACGTTAACACCCTCTATCTATTAAAAAAAACCGCATCGAAATCAATTGCGTTGTTTTAAAGATATAAGGGGACAGACTGCGGAAAGCGACTTTGTTTTATACTATGTAACTAGCTTACTTTTGATGCGGAACAACGTTTGCCAGTTCAGCGAGTTTAGTATAATAAATGAATACATTTTGGATACTAAGAGGTTCAATTTGTGCTATTTATCGGCTTTAACTGCTGTCCCGCTAAGTTAATAGTGCAATATCTTCGAAAATATTCGTTTTAAATTGCATGCTGTAAAGGGCCAGGAGCATCTATATTAGATGCACAATCTATTACGTTTTGTATATTGTATTAAGTATACAAATTAGTAAATACGTTATTTATCGCTTTTTAGTTGTAGAGGTACTGTTTTCATATACTTAAAGATTTTGTGGTTTACGTGTCTAGAAGTAGGTTTAATTTTTTTTAAGTAATTTTTTTAGTGATGTTAATGAGTGATATTAATGAGTTGCTTGCTAAGTATTTATATTTTTCTAATTATCAGGTAAAACTATTGCAGAAAAAAAAATCATTTTTCAGAATTGTGTCCTACTTGCTAAGCGTTTAAGAGTTTTGTAGTTTCATAATCAGCACAGCAGTATCAGACGTTGATTCAAGCATACTTCCCAAGCAACACGGTAGTCTTATATACTACTAAGCAGTTTCCATCGTCTAACTGCAGTACTGTCTCCCAACTCCTAACCGTTATGGAGAACTGTGGCTTCTGCATTAGCATAGCAGCATCAGGTGTATATTCAACCATACCTCACAAGCAACACGCTAGCCCTACATACTACCAAGTAGTTTCTATCAACCAATTGCAGTGCTGCCTTCAAACTCCTAACCGTTGAGGAGTTTTGTAGCTTCTGCATCAGCACAGCAGCATCAGATGTTGACACCATAAAGGATATCCCTAAGACATCACTATTACGTAACAAAAACACCATACTCGCATACATTCTTTGGTGGATGCTTTCGATTTCTCCTGGTTTCCATCATCAGATCCTGACCTGGTGAAAATGGGACCATCTCGGAAGTAAACACTATACAACAAAAATAATATTTTGAAATCCGTCCATAATTGACGAAAATATCGGTGAACACACGTAAAAAAAATTATACATACAGACGAATTGAGAACCTCCTCCTTTTTTCGAAGTCGGTTAAAAATCGATATCCTCTTTACTGTAAGTTGAAAACCGTGTTGCGTGCTCAGTTCATTTAAGGCCATGCCATATTATAATATAGTAGATAAAAGCAATCACAGCCAATAATAATTATGCGTAATAGTCGTTACGAAAGACATTGAGAAGTAAGTAACGACCTGAATGCAGATTGTGCACTTTCGCTCTCTCGACACTTGAAGTTATAGGCAACGGCAGATAATACCTCGATATGATGAGTTAATTTATTATTAAATCATAGAATAGGTTGAGCCTTTAATAGCGAGCACGATTTTGACTTAACATAGATTTTAGTATTGTAAAGGTAAGGTTTTCAACAGGTACCTAAAGTCCATATTCGACGAATGTGCCTCATATACTCGGCGAACGATATTTTAGGTAGTGACCGTGAAGTTCGGTTTCGGTTTCGGCCAAAAATCAAGTTTCTGCGGAAGTTTCGGTTTCGGCCAAATTTGACCGAAACTTTTGCCGAAACCGGAACTATTGTAGTACTAATTCTGACTTGTGGTTCTCTTCTCTTCTTGTTCTTCTGTATCTTATTGTACTGTATCATATGTATATTTATCTCTTGTGTATATTTGTATATTTGTGTAATAGTACATACATACAAATCTTAAGACCAAGTCTCTATGTGGTAGGCAGAGAAAACAGATCGCCATAAGGCACGATCCATCACTTCTTTGACTTTCAATCAACATTGTCATACATGCTCACCAGTTATTAAGAGTCTTGGCATAACCTTTCTAAGGACAAGTTTAATTTGATCATGGAAAGTTTATAGTCGCCCTCATCGCGTCTAACATCCTTCCGCTTCTATACTGTACATCTGCTTAGTTAATCTTGCATCAATCATTCTTTCTACGTGTCCAAACCATCGGAGTATGCACTTCCTTAATTTTTACACTGACACTGCCAATCCTCTTATAAATTTTTCTTCCTTATAACCGTTTTTTTCCTTGCGATCGGTGAACCTCATACTGCAAATTTTGCGACTGCCAGTGTCAGGATTTGAACCCGGACCTCTGGATGAGAAGCCGTGTGCTCGACCACTGGACAACCGCGACTAGAATGTGGCATAATATATAATTATTCAAATTTAAGAAGTAATAGTTACAAATGCCAATGATATTACTCTTTTTAACGAAAAGGAGATCAAACAGGGGGATTGCCTGTAAGCTTCAACAGTGGTAGAGCCAAACAGTGCACTGCACAAATGGGCTGGCTCGACCGGTAAAATACCACGACCTCTCAGAAGATCGACGTAAAGTGGGCTGGCTCGACTGGTGAAATACCACGACCTCTCAGAAGATCGACGTAAAGTGGCTCATGCCGCGCTTCGTTCGGTGAGAGAGATACCCAGAGGCCCACCCCCTTTCCCCATTCTTTCCTATCCTACTCCCTTAAAGGTCGGCAACGCAAGTGTAACACTATATGTGCTGCAGGTGTCCATGGGCCGCGCTGGTCACTTACCATCAGGTGAGGCGCCTTCTTGTTGGGATACGCCGCCTTTTTTATGGGATAGGAGGGTACTCCTATCATATAAAAAAGGTGGGATAGGGAGAGGGCCTCCGGACACCACTTACACCGAACTGAACGCGGCAGGAGTCACTTTACGACGATTTTCCGAAAGGTCAAATTATGCTACAAGCGTAGGTATACGAATATATCTCGAACAGCACATTGGAGGAACGTTCATCGATCCTGACGTGATATCTGGACGTGATATATACGTACCCTTTTTAAGATTACAAAGCACACCAGGTTTTCATCAAAGAAATACAAAAATAGTTATTTGCCAGAAAATAGGCAAACAGTGTAATTCAAATTTATTTAGGATTTCGTAATTTCCATTTGGTTTAGGGATTTGGTTTTATAGCTGTATTGTTTTCAACGGTTAGCGTTCTCTTTAGACATTAACGACCATATAATTTAACGTTACGACATTAATTGCTTTTTTGCAAACTTCAAGTCTTTTTCCATCCGAAGGTGTTGGCAGCGGTTGTTAAGACTCGACTCGCCAATTTTATTACGTCCTTAAATTAACTAGCTAACTAACGGAACCTATTTTTTATGGGATAGGCGTGGGTGGGTCATCTGATGGTAAATAGCTTAGTAGTGCTGCGTTGTCGTCCTTTATAGGAGTAGGAAGGGAAAGGGGATCGGGTCTCCGGATACCTCCTTCGCCGAACCAAACGCGGCACGAGCCACTTCACGCCGATATTCCGAGAGGTCATGGTATTTCACCGGGCTTGCCCGCCCATTTATGCAGACAGTGGTAGAGCCACGCAGTGCGGGCTCTACCACTGTTAAACTATTTAATAGATAAATGAAAGCATCGCAGGCGTTACGGGATATGCCTTTTGGTGTAGAATGTGTCGCTTGTCGATTATTACCAATTTGGCCCTATGTCTAGTCGCTTAACAAATCTGGGGTGATAAGTGACACCTCAGACTCCGACATCCGTGATGCTTTACCTACTCACCGCCCATGAACACTGTGGTTCGTTACCGTCCTTTAAGGGAGTAGGATAGGAAAGCCTGGGGAAGGGGGTGGGCGTATCTCACCGAACGAAACGCGGCATGGGCCTATTTAAGTCGATCTTCTGAGAGGTCGTGGTATTTCACCGGTGGAACCGGCCCAGTGGCTCTATCACTTGACTGTTACGGTTTTCTCGTATATTAAGGCAAAAATTTATTGTAATTAATTATTGAACTATAATTTTCTATAAATCTTGGGCAATTAAGACAGGCTGCTACCCAATTTTGTATTCTGTCTGGATTAGTTGTCAGTCACAAGTTCGTTAAATAGGAAAAAACTAAAAAAGTAAAGGACGGTAAAAAGTAAAAATTTTCCTCCGGATATAAACACAAACTTAACACATAATATAATTATATGATATCGGAATAATAAGGCTCCGACAGAAACTACCTAGGTAGGTACTTATTGCAGGGGAGCCCGGTTTGCTTTTGACTAAGTAACTTATACTCCGGGAGGTAGCGTTGCAAACGGAAGTCGTAATACGCCGACTGATATTGACACCAATTGTTGATCGGACCATTATTGAAGAGTCTCGTGGTGTAAAACTACCGACTGCAGAATCGAGGTTGGCGGGTTCGATCTCCAACCTAGCACCTGTTTATAACAAGCATGAATGTTTATATGGTGTCTCGATTGTTTTCCTATGTATTTTAAGTAAAGTTTATTCGTTTTGTAAGTGGTAGAGCCTAGCAGTACGCTGCATGAATGGGCCGGCTCGACCGGTGAAATACCACGACCTCTCAGAAGATCGACGTAAAGTGGCTCATGCCGCGTTTCGTTCGCTGAGAGAGGTACCCGGAGGCCCACCCCCTTCCCCATCCTTCCCTATCCCCTATCCCTTACAGGTCGGCAACGCAACAGTAACACTATGTGTTGCTGGTGTCCATGGGCGGCGTTGGTTTCTTACCATCAGGTGACACGCCTGCTCGTTTGCCCTCCTATCCCATGAAAAAAATTGATTAATTTTCATAGCACAAGTATTTAGTTGCTTAGTTTGGAACTACAGGGCGCTGTGTGTATTGTGTTCAAGATATATTATTCAAATTAAACCTTATTATGTCTATTCCACTGGGATATATAATATGTCTGAGGGACAATGAGTCGTTTATGAATTAGTTTTATTCATAGGGTTGGGTTGGATTTCAGGGTCAGACGTGACCCTTGGGATAACTTGCTTCGTGCTTGTACATAATCGATGTTTATAAAAGTGTACTTGTTAGAATTAAATTATAAAATATAACGTCTATCTTTATAATGTATAACTAGCTGACCCAGCGAACTTTGTTCCGCAACAAAAGTAATAAATAAGTTAATTTTGGATTTATCACTTTTTCTTTACTACAAATGTTAATAAGTACTAACATAGCGGGAAATTGCAGTTGTGACGCGTGCCGATAAATATCCCAAATTGAACTTTTTAATATCCAAATTTTACTCATTTATTACTTTTGATGCGGAACAAAGTTCGCCGGTTCAACTAGTATATTATTTAAGTATACTTCATATGTTATTTGAAATCGCTAGATCCTACTGCAAGTTTTGTCAATGTAGGTAAATATACAATTTGTTGGTCCATTAAAATTTTTTGAACATAAACATAACTCACGCCATTTTCTACCCGAAGTTGTAGGCAACGGCTATTAAGCCTCGTCTCGCCGTTATGTTAACGTCCCAAATGAAATAGGTGGCGAACCTATTGCCATTCCAGGCAGGCAATTGGTGTCAGCCAGTGTGAGGATTCGAACCCGCGACTTCTAGATTCAGAAGCGTGCTCGGGTGCTGGACCAAATTTTAAATGTTTGTGTATAATTCCCGTATACAGTAGGTATATAATTTTCTTTTTTGACCCGAGAACATTTGTAAGAACATATTAGATTTGGAAAGATAACTAGACTGCTTGTGACCACGGCCAGTGCAACCTGGCCGAAACGTCAAGCTAATCAAGGTAAATATTTGTTTACCTAAAACAGTGTCGCGTTAATTCCCGTTCATCACTGAGTAATATGCAACGCGAAAGCCTAAAAGTTTTTATAAGATAACTAGAGTTTAGATTTAATTTGGTCTGATTATCGATCAAAACTGTAGGTAAACAGTTTTTTTTTGCATATTTGCCGTTTTCGCGTTTCATAGTGTTGACCACCACAATTACTGGACTCGACTATACTTATATCATTTAGGTTTATCGACCTTTTGACAGTGGTGGGGTTCGCTTGCAGTTCGCTGCATGCATAGGCCGGCTCGACCGGTGAAATACCACCCTAAATTATATTCATTTTCTTATAGAAAATAGTAGTAGACTAGTGGTATAATGGTAAAAATTAATTAAATTTTAAAAGGTGGATCACCCTTAACATTTAAGGGGATGAAAAATAGATATCGTCCGATTCTTAGACTTGCTCGATATGCTTACAAAAACTTCATGAGAATCGGTCAAGTCATTTCGGAGAAGTTTAATAGCGTACACAGTGATACGAAAATTGTATGTATTAGATAAGACTATTTAAGGCATCGAGAGTAAATTGACATTAAATATTACCTGAAATTTGAACGTTTATGATTAGTGGT
This sequence comes from Euproctis similis, assembly GCA_905147225.2. Lineage (NCBI taxonomy): Eukaryota > Metazoa > Arthropoda > Insecta > Lepidoptera > Erebidae > Euproctis > Euproctis similis. The sequence goes on from LR990119.1 coordinate 9,120,079, forward strand.
GAATGTTGGTAATCTGTTGTCTGTCAAGCGCACGCCGTTTTGCCATGCCCCTTGGCGCATGAGCAAAGTACGCCGAGCCGTTCGCCCGCCCGGCAGTACCTTCGCCGTCCTCGCATCTGTCACACGTTTTTTTTTTCTAATTTTCAATTACCCCTCACCAAAGAGGTATATAATGATTGACATTGCCCCCAAAATTAAACGAGTGCACATTGAGGGGTAACCATACGAGTGATGGCATTATTTATAACTTCCCTTACAAAATCTGATTTATAGTGTTCATATTTGTGTGTCTGTGGTAATAAATTACTTGAGAAAACGTGAAAGATTTAATCGGTTATAAATTATAAAGAATAATAAATTTGTATTTCAAAATGAGGGATGACACTGAAGGATCGCTGGAAGAGCGCGTTGCCGCTTTCAAGAATGATCCGGAGAAAATTCGTGAAGCGAACGAATTTGTTAATGAACTCATACAACAAGCAAAGAAAGAGGCAGAACTTAAACAAAAAGTGAATGAGCGAAGTAAATTCGTAAGTATTAATGTATATTTATCCCCGTAAGGAAAAGCAATAAAAAGGAAATGATAGGGCGGTAAGTGTTAAAAATGAAGTAGTGCAACAATGGCTTCTTTCAGCAATAGCAATGCTGTTTCATCATTACTTGACTTAACTTAAACACCTCACTTATAGCAGCCTACTTCTTGCATGCATTTATTATGTTTTGTTTTAAAAAAAATAGATATTATGCTTTCTTCACACAAATAATTTTATGTCATTCTGATATGTTTCTATGTTATATTAAAAAAAATCGAATAGTGTTCGATATTCAAAATTCTAGTATTCATTACGTATGTAAATATTGATATGTAATATAGTATTTTTAAAGGACTTTATTTATATTTTTAAACAACTGCAGGTATAGGCTACAGATTGTTATCTATTCTGCCTTATCGTTCATTTGATCCATGTTAGAAGATAATATAGGTTTGTTAAAACTGTATTGATGTTCATGAGATTATTGTGAGCAATCGGCTTATGATTTTATCAGATAAGTGCAAATCTGAAGTAGCTGCATAAAATGAATTGGTATATGATCGAAAATACGTACATATGGGATCGATATATTTTACGACAATCTCATCAGGTCTTAAATAACAAAATAAGCCGACCTATTTATAGATGTGCCTTTTTTTAAGCGGTACCTATCTAACGCAAGAAAATATAAATTGGACCTTAAAGTCCCCTTTCAGCAATTAAAATTTAAAAAAAGTTAAATATTAAATGCTTGGTGTATATGTAGGCAGATATGTAAGTTTTCTTTTTTTATTAATCATCAGTAGTGCAAAACTACTACTGCAAATTACAGATAAAGAAGAAATTATGGATAAAGGGTGTCAACGGGGTAGTTTTTATCTATAATTTATGTATGATGTAGTAAAGAAAGAGTGGCAAATCCAAAATTTACTTTTTTATTACTTTTGATGCGGAACAAAGTTCGCTCGGTCAACTAGTATATAATATTTTAATAAATGTCCAAGATACTGTAATACGTTATAAATCAACGGAATTCATTAAATTATTTTGCGGAAATAATACGGGCATTTAATATCACTACATTTATTATGAATTGCAAGCTTCTGCATTTTACATCCGATACACTATCTACTTATTTTATTGCAGATTGATAATATTATTTCTCTTGTTGTTACAGGAGTCGCTAGATCAAGACAACGGTAAGTTTCATATCAACTGTTTTTAATATGATTTTACTGCATTGTATACCAGTCCTTAAGGTATTAGGTACGGAATGTCGGCTGAAGTTTATATTTTCATTGACATGTACACATAATAAGTTCGTCCTTATACAATTTAAAAAAAATCTTATAGAAATATAATCCTCACGATAAAGGCAATTTTTGAAGCTTTCAAATTTTCCACGGTAGCCTTAAAAATATTGATTAGGCCCATGTTTTTTTCGGTGGTTAGCGAATTATTAAAATGAGGTTCTAACAAACAAAAAAAATCGTTTTAATAATAATGTCTACTATTATTTGTCCAAAATGAAGAGCGGCCCGATTCCGATTGTACGGGGCAGTCATGAGAAGAATCGGGCAAGAAACTCTACTAAATCATCACAGTTAAGACCCAAACAAATTAAATTACATACAATACATAAAAAAATAAATTGTATATCTGAGAGAATGAACAATGAGTTTTATATAGGAATCATAATAAATAGGCACATAAATAACTTCAGTGAATAAAGTGTAGTGACAAAAATAGAGGAAAATACACGTTACCTTGGCGTAACATCAAGTCACGCAATGGTTAGGTAAACGTAGCATTTAAATAGGTGGCTTGTGACAGCCCGAGATATCTTGCCGTCAATCTAGTCTCAGATTCCATTCTGACAGTGGTACAGCCGCGTAGTTTATGTATGGGCCGGCTCGACACGTGAAGTACCTCCTCAGTATACCAACGTAAAGTGTCTCATGCGCATATTGCTGGGTAAGAGAGAGATATCCAGAGACCCAACGCCCTCCCCTTCCCATCCCTCTTCCGACCCTTTCCCTATCACATTAAAAGACCGGCAACGCAACTGTATCACTAAATGCCTTTCAGAATATCGACTTTAAGTGGCTTAAGCCACATTTTCGGTTTCGGCACACTAGTGAGTGGGGACTACCCCATTGCCCTGTCAATGCCATTTTAAAGGTAGGCAACCCAACTGTGACCCTCTCGGTGATGTAGATATCCATTTGCTGCAGTAGTCGCTTATCATCGGGTGACCCGGTAGCTAATTTTCCATAAAACTGTGGTTCCCATTTAACAGTGACAGAGCCAAGCAGATCACTGCATGAATGGGCCGGCTCGGCCGGTGTAATACCACGAAAACATAGTTAGATTTTTTTTCGATTTATATTTAGTTAAACTGGATATATAGGTTCAGAGGAAATAAGGCTTGCTTATCTGACGTGGTGTGGTCGTGTTGGAAGCCAATCAGTCCCTATCTCTATAAAGTACCTAATCATTACTTTCTCAGGGGAAAGACTTTTTCTGAATTTTGACGGGAATTTTATTGACAAGTGTACCTGATGTAATCAGGAGTAACTTGAACTCCTTTTATTTTAGAAAAAAAACATTTATTCATTTATTGCTTCTGAGGCGAAGCAGTAAATAATAAATAATAATACCTCTCAGAAATTGGCATAAAGTGGCTCATGTCACGTTTTGCTTAGTGGGAGAGGTATCCGGAGGTTCCCCTCTACCCTCCTCATCCCACTTCCGACCCATCCCTATCCCATTATAAAGACCGGCAACTTAACTGTAACACTGTCTGTTTTGGCATAGCAGCGAGCAGGCGTGTCACCTGTGCGGCCCATGGACATCTGCAACACATTTATTGTTTCAGTTGCGATTCCAACTCCTTTATGGGAGTAGGGTAGGAAAGGTGGGGAAGAGGGGTGGGCCTCCGGGTACCTCACTTACCGAACGAAATGCAGCAAGAGCCACTTTATGTGTATATTCTGAGATAGCCGGTCTTTATAGGCAGCGAACTGTTTGACTCTAGCACTGTTAAATTACATAATATTAACAAGAATAACTGGCCCAGGACTCACACAGTTCAGAATTTCAAACTTTCTTAATGATCTATTTATTGTCAGAGCCTTGTTCAGTCAATGATCTCATTCTCTACTAATAGCTAAAGTAATCGTTCACAAATTAGTAAAGTAATGAAAATTAATTGTTTGTTTGTTTTATATTTATAACATAACATAACTTCACGCCTTTGTCTATCCGAAGATGTAGGCAGTGGTTGTTACCGGTTACAAATATTTATCACAAATAACTTTCGAAGTTAATAATTCGAAAATTCGAAATTAAAGTAACAATACATAAACAACTATGACAAGAAAATTTGTACCCCGAGTTAAGGTAATTGACAATTAAATACTTCTCCCTACGTATTATTATTAGGGCTAGCAAATAAGGATGCACATATTATGAACATTTAACTGTTTTAATGATTGAAAGATTATTATTTTCCTGCTGTTATCCCGCTCTAAGTGGGGTCGGCAGCACAACATGTCATATCTTTTCCATCCTCTTTTATCACTTTTTATCACGTCCATTCCTCTCTTTCTGGTCCTCATAGCATACTCTTGAAATTGAGATGATTCAATAATACTAGTAAAACAGTGGTAGAGTATTGCAGTTCGCTGCATTGGCTTGTCCGGTGAAATACCACGGCCTCTCGGAATATCGGCGTGAAGTGGCTCGTGCTGCGTTTCGTTCCATGAGAGAGGTATCCGGAGGCCCGGTCCCTTTTCCCCTGCTACTTTCTTAAAGGACGGCAACGCACCACGGTGTTCATGGGCGGTGAGTAGTTGCTTACGATCTGGTGACCCACTTGGTCGTTTGCCCTTCTATCCGGTAAAAAATAATATATAAGTAATTATATATTCATCCCTCAAAAAATTATAAGTATATTTAAGCAAGTTATACATAAAAAAAAGTTAATATGATATAATGTGGCAATACAATATCTGCAGAGTAAGTATGTATATTATTTAAGTGTGTACAGATAAACGTCTCGCCGGAAGCTGTTCATCTCCGAGAGACAATAATAATTTCCTTCTTACAACGAACTCGGAATGTTTAGTAATTAGAATTTACATTTTGTGTGTAGGTATTTTGTTGGTTTGAAAGAGAGTGTCGGTGTAAGAGTAAGAAAGGGCATGCTCCGATGTACGACATGTAGAAAGAATGGTTGACGCAAGACTGATTAAGCAGATATACAATGCAAAAGCGGACGGATGTAGGAGTCGAGGACGGCCAAGACACACATTCCAAGACCAAATAGAACGTGTTCTGGAGGAAGGTGATGTTAAGAGCCTCAAAAACCGACGCGCGTGCATGAAAAGAGTTATGAAAGTCAACGAAGCGAGTGAGGTGTGTAAGAATCGTGCCCTATGGCGCTCTGTTCTCTCTGCCTACCCCGCAAGGGATTTGGCGTGAAGTTATGTATGTATGTATGTATATTTAAATCATATTTAAACAACGGTAGATTAATGCAGTTTTTTGCATGATACGACCGGTGAAATACTTCACAGAATATCAACGTAAGTTATGGTACGGTACGTCATGCTGCGTTTCCGAGGGCCGCTACCGCCTCGGAACCCCTCAGCATCCTTCCTGAAAGCCGGCGGCACACCTGTGACACCATTTGTGTCGCAGGTGTCCATGGGCTCTATACCTTAATATCTTAATAAAATTACTTTAAAAAAAAGTTAAACCGACTTCTAGAAACGTAAACCACAAAATCTTTAAGTATATTAAAACAATACCTCTATAATTTATTTATTTATATTCCAAAAAATTACAACTATCCTTACAGGCTAACCCAATACAATAGTGTAACAACTAACTAAATCTAATATTATCATATATATTATAGTACAATAAATTAAAGCGTCCTATATGCGACCTTTGTGAACTCGCTCAGTGAGCATGAGAATAGATCCAAGTTCTCGGAGAGCGCGTTGAGCGCCCGCAGTGCTCGCGTCACAGGCGCCTGCTGCAGCAGGTTGGTGCGCGCTCGCGGCACGGCCAGCAGTGCCGGCCGCCGCCGCCGACCTCTGTACTCGTCCGGTACACATAAACCTAGTATCTCTAATATAGCCGGGTTATGTATCTTCCCGCGCAGGACTTGAAATAAATACATTGCTAGGGCAACGTCTCTTCTAATTTCCAGCTTCGTGTAACCTACCATCCCTAACACAAATAGGGTCGGATATAGAAGTGGATAACCCGGGTATACTCCATACATTTTAAAATACAAAAATCTGAGAAATTTATTTTGGATTCTCTCCAACATAATTTTATACTTGAGCTCGTGAGGAGACCATATAATTGAATTGTATTCTAAGTGGCTTCTCACAAGAGCTTCATAAAGCATTTTTAATGCCCTAAAATTCGTGAATTGACTCCCATGACGTAAGACAAATCCTAAATTTCTAAAAGCCTTCTTGCAAACTACAGTTATATGCTTCCGAAAATTTAGATCAACATTAAAAACTATGCCTAAATCTTTAACTTCAGAAGCGCGTGCGAATGGAGTGCCGTTTATGTGATACTGGTGAAGACGATGAACACGGGCGCGGCTGTATGATATCACTGAACATTTGTCTATGTTAAAATAAAGTCTGTTCTTTTCACTCCACGACACAATACTATCAATGTCTTCCTGAAGTTCTCTATGGTCTATATCTTGTTTTACCTTATGAATCAGTTTTTTTGTTTCATTGTCACTCATTATTGAAGTCGGTGCAACACAATAGAGTACCTACGCTGGCACCGACTCCAAAAATAAGTGACATTTGTAAATATTTTAATAGTTAAAGTATTACAAATTGTATATTGTATTAAGTACATTAATGACTAAACTACGTTATTTATCGCATAATATATTAATGAGTTGTGAACTTCAATAGAAGTTAGTTCATTTACATGGCTTTCAGTTTATTAAATATATTATCACTAATTACAAGACCGTTTGTTAAATGGTTGATATTTTTAGGGAGTTATAATTGACATAAATAGTTAATTAGATGAAAGCGTTTAATTATACTTGCTATTTATATTTTTATAATTATCATGGGTAGACCCAATAATGCTGCAGCCCAAATGAAGGCAAACCGAAGCATGGAAACTATTGCAGAAAATAAAGAGAACATTTTTACAGAATTGTGTCTCGGTGGCGCAGTGGTCGAGCACACGGCTTCTGATCCAGAGGTCCGGGTTCGATTCCAGACAGTGGCCACTGACTTTTCGAAATTGTTTTCGGAAGTTATGTGTGATAAATATCGATGACTGACAAACTTTGTGCCCGGTATGGCAATAGGTTCGCTACATACGGCGAGACGAGGCCTCGCGGTGGCCTCCCAGACCTTCGAGTAACAAAAGGCGTGAAGTTATGTTGTGTCTTAACTCCTAACCGCTTAAGAATTCTGTAGCTTCATCATCAGAATAGCAGACGTTGATTCAAGCATACCTGCCAATCAACACGTTAATCCTATATACTACTAAACAGTTTCCATCGCCTAACTGCAGTACTGTGTCTCAACTCCTAACCGTTAAGGAGTTCTGTGGCTTCTTCATGAGCATAGCAGCATCAGGTGTATATTAAAGTATACCTCACAAGCAACACGCTAGCCCTACATACAACCAAGTAGTTTCTATCGACCAATTGCAGTGTTGTCTTCAAACTCCTAACCGTTGAGGAGTTTTATGCCTTTTTCATCAGCACAAGCAGCATCTGATTGACACCATAAAGAATATCCCTAAAACATCACTATTACGTAACAAAAACACCATACTCGCATACAATTTTAGGTGGATGCCTTCAATTTCTCCTGGTTTCAATCATCAGATCCTGACCTAGTGAAAATGGGACCATCTAGGAGGTAAACAACGAAAAAAAAATTTTTGAAATCCGTCCATAATTGGCGAAAATGAACATACATAAAAAAAAACATTATTCATACAGTCGAATTGAGAACCTCTTTTTAACCTCCTCCTTTTTTGGAAGTCGGTTAAAAAAAAATTAAATAACTTTCCAAGTACATAGTTTGTATTTTCATTACATAGCTTAGAGTGGCAGAGCTAAGCAGTTTGCTGCATGAATGGGCCCATTCATGCAGCAAACTGCTTGGCTCTGCCTCTGGCTCGAAATACCACGACCGACCTCTCAGAAGATCGACGTAAAGTGGCTCATGTCGCGTTTCGTTCGGTGAGAGAGGTACCCGGGGGCCCACCCCCCTTCCCTTTCCCTCCCTATCCTACTCCCTTAAAGGTCGGCAGCGCAACTGTAACACTATACGTGTTGCAGGTGTCCATGGGCGGCGCTGGTCACTTAACATCAGGTGACACGCCTGCTCGTTTGCCCTCCTATCCTATAAAAAAAATAGTACAAAATGAAGTTGCTTTCTACTGTCTATCCTGTTGAGAGGACATGCTTATATATTTGAAACTACGCAACGGATTTTGATGCGGTTTTATCGATAGATAGAGGGTTATACGGGTTGGTTTTATATATAATTTATGTATACTGTAGCAAATAAAACGTGTCAATTTTCAAGACTTAGCACTTTAATTGCAAACGCTAGCTGAACCCCAAGTGTATCAAAACAATGTACCTTATTGTACACCTTTAAAAGGTCTACAAAAAAGTTCGCGATTGCATATTTCTATCTCTAAGGGATAACCTACAATGACCATGTTTATTTCTTTTCTGAGGCGCAACAAGGTTCGCAGGGTCAACTAGTTTTTTATAAAATACATTTAAATAGTTCATATTATATTTATACCTTATTACCTACGTAAATGTGAAGCGTGAACATTGTGTAGAGTATATAAAAAGAAGTTAAGTTACTTTTAATATTGTCTCCTAAACAAAAAGATAAGTTACAAAATCCTCTAACAAAGTTAACTCAACTCGTCAAAAGTTTTCAAGGTCTTTTCCATTCGCGAGTACTTACTAATTAGTGTACTCATTCATTCATTCATTTACTTCAAATTCGTAGGGATACGTATTTAAAAAACAATTGGGTTATTTTAAACAAAAATATATATCAGATATTAATAGTATAAAAAGGTATTAACAGTCTTGGTGGTCCAGTAGTCCAGCTTCCCGCTTCTGATTCAGAAGTGCGGGATCGATTCCGGACTGATATCAATGTATTCTCACAATTCTTTTCGGATATTATGTGTGATAAATATACGACAATCATAACTACAACTACAACAATCATAACTACTACTTGTATATTAGTGTTGACAGAAGGGTTATAAAAAATGTAAAGTTACATCACGCCTTTTTCTACCCGAAGGTATAAGCAGTGGCTGTTAAAGCCTCGACACGCCATAACGTTATAACCCAAATGGAATAGGTGGTGAAACAATTGCCTTACACCGGGCACAAAATTTTCAGTAATCGATATTTATCACACATAACTTTCGAAAAGTTATTGGTGTGAGCACGGATTCGAAGCCACGACTTCTTGATTTAGAAGCGAGGTGCTCGACCACTAGACCAACGAGACATTAAATAAGTAGCAAATAAATGATACAAAGTTGAAATCCATTTTCTCGTATACTAACAACATTATTATTTGAGAGGGTCTTCTTGTATTAAATTACGAAGCCCGAAGTAGGCACCTGACCTTTTATCTCGGCTATATAGATTTTCTACTTTTATATGTCGTTTATACATACATAACTTCACGCGAAATCCCTTGCGGGGTAGGCAGAGAGAAAAGAGCGCCATAAGGCACGATTCTTATTCTTACACGCATCACTCGTTTCGTTGACTTTCTTAACTATTTTCATGCACGCGTGTCGATTTTTGAGGCTCCTAACATCACCTTCCTCCAGAGCACGTTCTATTTGGTCATGGAATGTGTGTCTTGGCCGTCCTCAACTTCTACACCCAACTACTGTTTAATGTAAAAACAAAACAATCTAAAAATAAATATATTTTTTTAATGGGAAATGGAACAAATGAGAGTGCGTATCTCGTGGGAAGCAACAAGCGATGCCCATAGACATCTACAACAACGTCAGAGTTACAGTTGCGTTGTCGGCCTTAATAAAATATGTTAATGTGGGAGAAGTAACTTTATTTATCTCAGAGGTAATTTTGCCAGTCGAGCAAGCCCAATTATGTAGCGAGCTTGTACTTCTCTACTTAAAATTTAGTCAGGTTAATGTAAAAGTGCGTAGTATTATTAGTAAGTACTACTACATTATAAAAATCTATTTTAAAACTAACCCTGAACATATTAAATATTTAACAGCAAAGCGGACAGCGACAATTTATTTTGACGTCACCTCACTTAGCTTCAGGAGCGAACAGCTGATCATATCAGCTTATCAGACATTTTATAAAACATTTGTTTTTAACGACACTTGCTATAACGTAGTCGCGTTAGCTAACATCATATAGTATGTATTAGTCTTTTATCTATCTATCGTCTATCTAGCACTATTATTTTAGCAGTGGTAAATCCACGCAGTTCGTTGCATGAATGGGCCAGCTCGAACGGATACATACCAGGACTTCTCAGAAAATCGGAGTGAAGTGCTTTTATCACGTTTCACTCGGTGAAAGAGGTATGCGGAGAATCTTTCCTCTCCACTTCCCATCCCACATCTGACTGCTTGCTTATCGAAATTTTAAGGCTGGCAATGCAACTGCAACACGATCTGTATTGCAGGTGTCCATGGACGGACTTAAGTTGCTAACCATTAGATGACACGTCTGCTCGATTGCCTCCCAATACCTTAGAAAAATACCTATCTAATTGTGATACAATTTCGCCCAAATATTGATGATTTCGTGTATAACATTATTGTAGTTTTAAACAACAAGTGCTCTATTATGAAAAGTATCTTTTGATTACTAAGCATAAGCTAATAAACTACTCCCAACTATATTTCACCTCAAATGTTTCCGAATCAATCACTTACGCAAACATTTACAACTGTGTTTGCTGTGATTCCGCAAGTCGACCCTTGTTTGCCGATCGTATATCACAAAGTAATTATGTCGTCAGGTTACGTGGCGTCCTCACCTTGACTCCCAAATACGGTAACCATCAGTCTAAAATCTACTACATCATTTCTTTCTCTTTTTTGACGTGACAACGTCTTAAATTAGGTTGCGGCTGGGAGTCACTTATGAAAAAGTGTAACGCTCGGTAACGTTACGATGAGTCACCGAACGAGAGAGAGGCCCGCCGAATGCCTTGCGTCTTGTTTTATTTGTTTATTATGTTTTAATTGTTATAATTTATTTTAGTTTTTATTGTTTTAATTGTTATGTTTTAATTTTCAACTTCATCATTTACAATTACAAATTTTAATTAATTTCAAATTTATTTAGCAAAAATTTGAACCTTCGATCTGAATAAGTGTTTTGATTTTCAAATTGATTCTTTAAAATTAAAAATTCATCCATTCAATTTCAAATGTTCAACAGGAATCACCACTCTCAAAACAATGGAAACGGACGAGCAAATGCCTTCAACTTAATTATATTCATATCAATAAATATTCTACCGAGAAAAAGACGTTGTCACGTAAAATCTTCGCCCGTAAAACCGACTTTACAGGCAACCAGATTTTTTTCGTCGTGTGAGATTTTATCAATTTGGCTTGGTTTAGATTTGTTTTAGATGGATTTTTTTTATATGTATTGTTCAATACAATAAAAAAAACAAATTTCTGGCAGCGTGCCCAGAAGACTGGCCGCATTGCCGCGCTGAATGGCAATGGTGATCCTCTGTGCGAAGAATAGACCAGCTCTCTGGTCGCAAGAGGCTTCGATCAGTCTCTTTGCAAGATCTTTATAAAGTGCACGAGCACTCGGACCCCATGTCCCCAGAGGCTCAACTCCAAACGGCTCAACTACATAATCACCTACAAAGTTTCTGTATTTGTGCCGATTGAGATTTTCTGCTGAAGCAGCAGCAGCACTGGCCAGCCCTTCCGTGCTTGGAGGGTGTGATGGCGCAAGGGTGTCATCGCAAGTAGCGTCCCACACCAAAGGCCTACTCATCTCCAAAGGCAAAAGAGACATCCCGTCCGGTCTCTGGCGATCATCGCACACCGAACCGTTTGTATTGAAGTAATAAATAAATCATTCTGGTGGTCTCGATGGTCCAGTAATCGAGCACCGCGCGTCTGAATTAAGAAGTCTCGGGTTCAAATCCCAAGATAACTTTACGGATTTACATTTATAATGCAAGTTCCGCTACTTATACACATGAAAATACTGCGCGTCGAAAGTTAGCAACCGCTCCCTACATCATCATCATAACACAGTATAAATTAAAAGCAAAAACCCTTTTTAAAGATGCTTTTATTTAAGCGCTCTAAAAATAAGAAAATAATATTTCCTTAAAAATTTCAAGTATCAACTTAGAGCCTCAGTAAGTACAATTTATATAATAATAAAAGCTTGTCGCGCGAGTTGTAAATAAACTGTACTAATTGTATAATGTCAAATGAAATCAAAATAGCTTTATTTCCATGGGTTAACACAGTTAATTAAAGTCCGTAAATACACATATTTAACTTATTAATATGTTTAAAATAATAATATTAAAACAAGAGCGCTTGAGACAAAAACGCACGGACGATTCTGAGTGTAAGGTTTTTATGAGAAAAAATGGGCAAAACACTCATGTAAATTAATCTACTAACTTTACTATATTATCTATTGCAATTTAATTACCTACTGATAGGGAGTCAAACCTCGCGACAAGCTTTTATTATTAAATAAATTGTACATACTCTGAGGCTATAAGTTGATACTTGAAATTTTTAAGGAAATATTATTTTCTTATTTTTAGAGCGCTTAAATAAAAGCTTCTTTAAAAAGGGTTTTTGCTTTTAATTTATTATTTTATTTTTAGTTATAGCTGGCTAGGTTAGTGTCCTTTCATTCAACGCATCATTATTGCAAGTTAGTTTACCGCTTAATTACAAACAGTCCAGCTCTTCAATATGGAGATCATCTAATTCAATTTCAGCTTGGAGTTTCTTTTCCATTTAATCGCAATGATGATTTTCAATTCATAGCCATATTGTAGAAATGCATCAAAAATGTGTATACCGTCATCTTGGATGCTCCACCGTATTGTATTTAGAATAACGTCACATTATTTTTCGAGTTATTCTCAACAAGCCCTTTCATTTGATACCCATATTGTAGAAATGCAAATATGGTGGAATATCCGCCATATTGGATTTAGAATGACATCATATTATTTTTTTAGTTAATTTCAACAAGTCCTTTCATTTGATACCCATATTGTAGAAATGCATTAAAAAAACTGTTCCTCTGTCTTAGATGATCCGCCAACTGAAAAAATAATGTAACCTTATTATTTTTTCAGTTACTCTCAATGAGTCCTTTCATTTGATACCCATATTGTACAGAAGCTTAAAATATGTTTTTCTCCATCTTGGATATTCCACCATATTGGATTTATGATGACGTCATATTATTTTTTGAGTTACACTCAATAAGCCCTTTCATTTGATATCCATATTGCAGAAATGCATTCAAAATATCCATTCCTTCATCTTGGGTGGTCCGCCATATTGGATACTACGCAACGGATTTTGATGCGGTTTTTTAATGGATAGAGTGTCGCAACGGGGTGGTTTTGATCTATAATTCATGCATAATGTACTGAAGAAAAAATGATTAATTTCGAGATTTAGCACTTTAATTGCAAACGCTGGCTGAACTCTAAGTAATAGATCAAAACAATGTACTGCATTATTATATACCTTCAAAAGGTCTACAAAAAAGTCCGCGATGGCATATGTCTATCTCTTAGGGATAACCCACAATGGCCATTATTAATTTTTAACTTTTTACCTGAAATAATGGCTTATTTACAAAGCGATTTTCAACATTACAGCATTAATTTTCTTCCGATTAAGTGTCTTAAATAGTTTGTGCATGCAATATAGATGATCCTGGCCCGCTAAAGCATGCAATTTAAACGAATACTTTAGAAGGAGCGGGACAGCAGTTAAAGCCGATAAATAGCACAAATGCAACCTCATGATATCCAAAATTTACTCATTTATTCCTTTTGATGCGGAACAAAGTTCGCCGGGTCAGCTAGTCTTCAGATGAAAAAAGTGTGAAGTTATTAAACAACATCTCATTTACTCAACATTGTATTATATAGCTACCCTAAGCCTCTATAGTATAGTCTGTATACAAAATAACCTTATTTATTTCTATAAAATTGTCTCTTCTGAGAAAATAAATTTTCGTTAAAACACGACAACATCTGGAGGCGGTCGATACCAATTTAATATCTTTCGCCGTCTTATTGATCCACAGCGGAGTTTTCTTTCAAGTCTTAAATTACTTCTATTAAGAAATATAAGATTATATTTATATGTACTTGGATTTGATGTCTACTTTTGTAGAAACTGATGTAACTATATGCAATATTCTGAACTACGATGATAATTACTGTATTAACTAATAGACAGTATCGTATCAACTCGGATATCTATGGTATCAACTCTATCAACCAATAGACATTAATACACAAACATACACAACTTCACGACAAATCCCTTCCGGGCTAGGCAGAGAGAACAGAGCGCCATAAAACATGATTCTTTCTTACACACCTTACTCGCTTCGTTGATTTTCATAACTCTTTTCGTGCACGCGCGTCGATTTTTGAGGCTTTACATCACCTTCCTCCAAAACACGTTCCATTTGTTCATGGAAAGTGTGTCTTGACCGTCCTTGACTCCTACATCGATCCGCTTTGAATTGTATATCTGCTTAGTCAATCGTGCATTAACCATTCATTCTGCATGTCCGAACCATCGTAGCATGTCCTTTCCTACTTTTACACCAACACTCTCCTTCAATCCAACTACCTTGTTTGCGACGCGTTCACCGAGAGTCACTTCGCAGATTTTGCGAAATGCCCTAATTTCGACCGCGTTTATCCTTCTTTCATGCACACTCTGCCATACCTAACTCTCGCTTCTATAAGTTAGCATAGGGACCAGTACCGCATTGTGGATTGCTAGCTGGGCTTTTCTGCTAACATTTTTTGCGCCCAGGAATCTGCACAACGCTGCATTTACGCTATTCCCTAATGCCACTCCTCTATCTTTATAGATAATAATAAATATTAATTTAAGTCTAAGAATTAAGTAAATATTAACATAGTAACACGAATTATGCACAAATAAATGTATTAATGTCTAGCTTAATTTTGGAAAAAAATAATGATTGAACAATCAAAAATTAATTTTTAATACCACTAAGGTTTATTGATTCTTTGGTTTAAGTAGGTTTTTGGTTCCCAAATCTTGGTGAACCGAAAAACTTATCACAAGTCGAAGCGGAATTTTCAGATAGCCTTAATGATGAATATGGTAAATACGGCAGACGTTCCACCTTTAAAGAACCAGGATACTCTTGTCTGGGATGTTATAAGCCATACCAGCAGCGTGGCTTCCCGATTGACAGGTATCTAGTTGAAATCCGAATGCACACTACTGACTTTTTGAAAGTTATACGTGATAAATATAGGCCATACATCGTGCTATATTAGTAACAAGCTCCATTACATGTGACCGAATTGTTCAGTCAGCGTGAACAGGCTTAGACTGCTTTCTGCACCTTCGCATATTAAGCGCGGGTAGATTACAAAAAATCTAGTCGAACGAACCTATACGAAGGCTTCGGTTATCGCATCTGCAATTATATATCTGGATTAAATGTAATGCATAGACAACTCTCAAAAATTATTTGAAATATAGGCACAGACTATCATAATTACAATAAAATAAAAGATTTCATACTGACTAAAGCCAAGTAACCTGATGTTAAGCTCCATTTTCACCTTAGAGTTTCTTGTTCTCTGGTTTAACATTGATGAACACAAATTTTAAAAACTTAACCTTCAACTTTAGATGAACTTAATAGATGTCACAGTAAATCAAATTGAGAATGGTCTTTTAAATCTACGAAAAAACAGCCGTCTGCAGCTAACGGGGCGTTAAACGCGTTAAACGTTGCCACGCCGCATAAGAATTTTCACTTTAAAAATATATGGAGTGATATTTTTATATTGAATAGAAGAATTTGTTAGCTGACCCGTCACTCAGTCCCGAATATCAGAAATAGTATTAAAAAATTAAGAATCCACTATTGGCCGGTACCAAGTGAATATATATGAATATGAACTTAAAAGGTACCTACACCAAAATATTTTTTTTAGTGTCTGTCCCTCTGTGTTTGCGTTTGTTCTAGCGAATTCCTAATATAACAGGATCGACTGTAAGGGCATTTCTATTGGCAGGTAGCTGATGTAATATGGCGTATCTTAGGCTACACTCATTTAAAAAAAAAATTAGTTAGTCATATATTGCTTCTGTGACGAAAGAAAGTTTCCCGGGTCAACTAATTGTTCTATAAAACAATAACCTATACATTATTATAATTCGTTCGCAATGAAAAATAATACGTATTTGTTAAATATTATCACGTCATGTTCATATTTACTGAGTATTTCTTAAATAAGAACAGCCACTGTTTGCTGTCAAGCCTTATCTTGGGGACATATTTCATCGCGATAATGATCTTTGTTAATGGCTCATAAACTTATGAGACAGTCTGAATGAGTACTTAGTAAGAAAATAAGTGGATACATTGTTCTGTTCTGTACCTAAATATCTCCGTTGACTGAATTTTCGAGCTGACACTTGCGAATTCGTTTTCAAGGTCTATGTTATTTTTACTTTACTACACCTGAAGGAGAGTTACATTTGGTATTTGATATATGTTTAGAACTTTGAAGCTACTCTAGGGATTTTGATGCGTGTTTTTATTAATAGAATTAAGGTTTCAATGGGGTGATTTGTATATATAATTCATGTATTTAAAATATACTAAAGAAAAAGTGATAATTTTCAAGATTTTGCATTTTAATTGTAAACGCTGTAAAATTTACTTTTGATGCGGAACAAAGTTCGCCGGGGCATCTAGTATCTATATAAATAAAAACAAGTTAAACCACTTCCTTTAATGAGATCTACTAGTATTCAATGAAAAGTTAAGTTATCATTCAAAATATATGAATTCGGATAAAATGATGGAAATTGAGCGAGTATGTCTTTGATAACTTATAGGAGTTATTAAAGTCAAAGCAGCGAGTGAGGCCTGTAAGACTCATGCCTTATGGCGCTCTGTTCTCATGTACCAATTTATTAAATAGACACTCTATCAGAGAACTTACATCAGTCTAAAATGTATTGATTTGAGATGAGTGGCTAGACTTGTGAAACACTGAGATCGATATCTGCCGACGGCTGTTGGCCCGCCACCCTCGGCTCTCATGACAAAAGGGTTGAAAAAGTACACTAAGCAGTACCTACAATAGATTATATACTACATATCTCTATGTCGGCAACCAAAGAGGTAATATTTTGTGAATAGTGTTTATTTTTATTTTTCGATTCACAAAAGCGGTTCTTATCAATCCGAATGTTGCAAAATTCTTATTTTGTTTCAAAGAGGTGTGTTTTGAAATTTCTGGAATATTGAAGGCTGTTCATTTTTTAATTATTTAAAAATAGAACTCATATTTTAAGTTGATTCCTAACATTACAGTGTAAGCTGCATCCAATTCTCCACAAAAGTCTTCGTTTCTTTTCTAGAATGTAATGACATGGACCTAATATTTATATTATCCAACGATCCAACGATTTCTTACATTAGATCTTAACAAAGCACATATAATTATGAGATACAACAATATAGACTTCACTTACAAGTAAACACCACTTGAAAAGTTTCTTAAATTAACACATATTATTATATAATAGTAATTTATGTATCGATACAATGGCTTTAGACAAAGTAGCCAACTCAGGTTATACCTAGGAAAAATGACGTGTGTAAAAAGATACACTACAGCCACAAATTAACACCGGCAAGTTTTGTATTTGGCTTAGGATTGATTTGATTTTGCTGAGAGAGTCAAAATTTAGGTCTATTTTATCGCTACAGCTGTAAACAGTTCTATACAATCTATAGAGTATACTATACAATCTATATAATGGAGAATTAGAGCCTAGAACCGTCCTTCTAAAAAGTGGAAAACGTGGTGTAGTGGAGCTACGTGGCATTCTGGTCGGAACATTTAAACAGTGATAGCAGTCCAGCACAATCAATATTATTATTTTAAATAATTATTTTAATATATGGAGGCTAAAAAATGGTAACTCATTATAACTGCGGATACCCAGGAGATGGGTACTATGGTGAAATGTAATCGACTGAAAATTGAGCAACCTAATTCTGTCTTGACGTATACTTAAATCAATAAGGATTATGTGTAGCCAACGGATATTTGCCTCTTGTGAAATGTCTTCATTACTATTACAGTATCAACCAAAAGCTTTTATAATCAATTTTCTTTCAGAAAGTATAGATAAAAATGGAATCAATCATCTCATCAATTCCATATCGATACTTTAATTTGCAAACCTACTAACTCCATTTTTCTCTAAAATGAAAATTTGGATACCAATAGAATCTAGATAATGTCTAGTTTCTGCCGGTATCAAAATACCATTTTCGAAAAACAGTGGAGTTATTAGGTTTGCAAATTAGGGTATCGAGATGTCTTAATCTTTGTAGTGTCTGTGAATATCTTTGAAAATAAAGCTTCTTTGACTTGACTCTACATAAGGTAGAAATATATCTATTACCTACGTCGTAGGGTTATGTTCCAGCACCTATATGTAAGTTGAGGTGAGGTGTTTAAGAAATGTGCCTTATGGCGCTCCGTTCTCTCTGCCTACCCAACAAGGGATTTGGCGTGAAGTTATGTACATCATTATGTTATGTTACGTTATGTACATGTGTGTGCATCTATGAATGTAATATTCGTCTTCATTTCCTCTCATAACACGCTAGAATAGGTCTATACCTATAAAGAAAGCCGTTTTCCCTATCAAATATTTATTACGAATACTGAATTGACATCGCAAAACATATGTGCTCAACGTATCAGAAAATATTGCGAGGAATATCTGAATGTAATTATGTAAACGAGTTGGGCACGATCTGTATACGACTTTACTTCTGTATTCTTTAACATAAATGATCCAGTTTAGCATACATAACGTATTTAACTTCCCACCAAGTCCCTTGCAGAGTAGGCATAGATAATGCCATAAGACACGACGACTCGCTTCTTGAAATTTCATGACTCGTGTCATACACTCTCCTAACAGTAGTTTCTACAAGGACACATTTGGTCATGGCCGTCCTCGACTCCTATATCCCTCATCTTCTGCTCTGTATATCCACTAACAGTAGTAGGTTCAACAGTAGTAGGTAAAAGATTTTCCATGGATACCCATATCATTAAAGATTGTTACACTACTACAAACACTGAAATAACAACTTTACCAAAAAGTCACTCAAGTCTGTTGAGGGGTAGGCAGAAATATCTGATCACCATAAGATACGATTCTTGAACATTTATAACTCTTATCACAGATTTGGCGCTCGGTTTTGCAGATTCCTGATGTGACGCTTTTGACAAGACGCTATCTATTGGGTCATAAAATAATGTCATAGCCTTCTTTGACCTTTGCTTCCTTTTGGTGTTACACTGTACATCTGCTTAGTCATACTTGCATCCTAAATCACAGGAACATGGTCCTACATAATTTAAAACCAACGCTATCTTCACTGAAATGAAAAAAAATAATAGTTAAAATTAACTTGTTTTTGTCTAAATAAATGTTTTTAGCGTGTGATCTTAATAATCTTCGGAAACTGGCAATTAAATTAGTAGGTACTTCGGCCAATGCCTTCTGCTAACAATATAATAACGAATGTTTACTGATCTTATCTAATGTCACGTCGCGACACTACTAGTGCGCGCCTCAGAGACTCGATTGTTTGATATTTTCTCGTTAGTTAGTATAAAAATTTACTCAAGAGGAGGTTTCCTAATCTACAGCGCTCACATCAGATATTCGGTGTTGCTCAATACCCTGTTATTTTTATAGACAGTAACGTAATAGTACTTATGTATAGCGGAAACTTTGTATCTCTTTTCAATAGTTTTCATATCTGCCGGCCGCTCGTGGCGATTGCGTCCGTGTTCCACGTCGTCCATTCCTTTCCTCGAGAGTTCCTGTTTAAATATTTCTTTTAATTTAATAAGCTTGGGAAATCTTTGTACTTTTTTGACAATTTTTAAGTGTTAATACCTATGAAAATAAAGCTTCTTTGACTTTGACTTTCTCTGCGATATTGTCAGAGAGATTTGTTAAGATGCCAATTATTTTATGAATAAAGAATTTATTACCTCGATTGTAACTGACGTACTAAATAGAGTAAGCTTCTGTGTAATAATTAACATATAAGGATTGTGAAAAAATCCATATTTATGTACTTACGTACCTTCTCTCTCGAGGTAGGCAAAAAATAAAGCGCCAAAAGACACGATTCTCTCAGAAGCCTCGCTTCTTCGAGTGTCATAACTCTTTTCAAACACGCTTGCATGACCATGACATTAGGTATCATTTTCGAAGCTGTTGCCTAGCGTCACTCCCAAATTTCTTCAATCAAATGCTCGCAATTCAACCGCACTTATTCTAGTTTGATGCGCACTAGTGCGCACAATAATTATTTATTAAATTTAATGTTACTATTAGACTGTAATTGATCTCGCTATATTGTTTTGTTACAGGTAATCTGAAAAAGAGATTCGGAAGGACGCGTACATTTTTTGTACGCATGTTCGACGCTATATGCAACTGCACCCAGACTGCCGCGGCCGCAGCAGCCCGTACCACGCGGAATAATCCATTCACTAAACGCTAACTCGATCACATCTCACTTACAATGAGATCTCTTCGTATTGATTAATTTCACTCCCCCTTAATAATTATCGGTCCAAATTTAACTATAACTTTATCTTCTACATATATTTCTCCTGTCCACAATGTTATTACAGATCATGGATTTATAGCAACAATATTATCGTGATATACGAAAAGGAATCATTTTTATAATAATAAAAAAAAAAAACAATAAAACTAAAATATATTATTATAACTGTATCAATGGAGAAACAAAACAATGAATGTTTAAAAACAAAACATTCAATTTATTATGAATTTTTACAGGCAACTCGGTAATAAACGAGCGCGAACATGGGTCGTAAAATCTTTTTTATACCGACACTGAAACACTCATTGAATGACACATTGAATTGCAGATTTACAAGGTAGAAACAATTTGAATAATTTACCAAGAGATATTGACCTAGATTAAAAATCTTTTGGCTAAAATATTATAGCTCCTTCAATGCAATTGTGCCTACTTTGGGGCAATTGATGTTAATATTATGCTGTATATTTTGGAAATTTTGTTGTCTACTATTATCTATTTCAATGGGTGATTACGAGGGTTCATGAAAATGATTTTGGATTATTATTAGAGGAGAAGGTCGTAATATGGCCCCCCAATTAGTTTTTTTACAATAATAAAAAAAAATACGATATTTTTAGAGTCAGTTCAAATCAAAAGATACCTTACCTAATTGGGAAATAGGAATTATGATTTAAATAAAAACAAAGGTAACAGTTTTCACAAATTTTAATATTTTTGAAATTATTCTAAAAGTAGTACGTGTGGAAAATGTATGATAATTAACGACAGAAGTCGCAGACCAGAGATGTACAAAATGTTTTTAAAAAAGCATTTAAATACAAAATGCAAAATACTTTTGAGATTTACTATTTCAAATGCAAAATACTAAATAGTTTTTCGTTTTGTATTTCAAATGCAAAATGCAAAATAGGTATTTTCAAAATACTTTTTACAAAATAAAATACTTTTTGACCAAATCTTCAATAAGTCTCAGTGGTCCAGTGGTTGAGCGTTTGGGGTAGAGACTCTAGGAACATGGAGTCCGAGTGCTCGTGCACTCTATACCTAAAGATCTTGCAAAGAGACTGATCGAGGGCTCTCTCGACCAGGGGCCAGGTCTCTTCTTCGCACAGGGGATTAGCATTGCCATTTGACGTGGGAATGCAGTCGGTCTTATGGGCACGCTGCCAGTAGATCGAGATGCGGAATAATTTAATTTCTGGTAACCGCTCAGATCCGTCCTATCACCTCCCAGTTCACCAAGGTCTTGGAAACCACTATCACCCGCCAGCTCCTTAAGTATCTAGAGGAGCACCAGCTGATTAGTGACCGCCAGTACGGATTCCGTCACGGTCGCTCAGCTTATGTATGCCAGAAGATAGCCAGAAGATAGTAATCGGTGGGCGGAAGCGGTTGAGAGTAAAGGAGAAGCGATGGCTGTTAGTTTGGACGCGGCGAAGGCCTTCGATCGGGTTTGGCATAAAGCACTTCTCTCGAAGCTTCCTTGTTATGGGCTTCCCGAGTAATGCGGCTCGGCGCATTAAGGTCAGGCTCCGACTTATCCACTTATCCATGAGTGCTGGAGTCCTCCAGTCCTCCATGCTATCCCCTGCGCTGTTTCTTCTGCATATCAATGACATGCTGCATTGCACCAATCTTCATTGTTATGCGGTTACGGTACGGAGCTATGCGGTACGGGGGGCCATATATACCATATATACGCAAAATGTAGCGCCACAACGCCTAGCACAGCGCCGCTACGCTCAATATAGCGCCGCGACACCTAACACAGCTCCGCAATCCTCAATATAGCGGCGCCGCGACGCCTAACACAGCGCCGCGACGCTCAATATAGCGCCGCGACGCCTAGCACAGCGCCGCGACGCCTCGCACAGCGCCGCCTCGCACAGCGCCGCGACGTCAAACACAGCGCCGCGACGCTCAATATAGCGCCGCGACGCTAAGCACAGCGCCGCGACGCCTCGCACAGCGCCGCGACGTCGAACACAGCGCCACGATGCTTACTATAGCGCCGCGACGCCAAGCACGGCGCCGCGACGCGCAATTTAGCGCCGCGACGCTCTTTATAACGCCGCGACGCCTCGCACAGCGCCGCGACGTCGAACACAGCGCCGCGACGCCAAGCACGGCGCCGCGACGCCAAGCACGGCGCCGCGACGCGCAATTTAGCGCCGCGACGCTCTTTATAACGCCGCGACGCCTCGCACAGCGCCGCGACGTCAAACACAGCGCTGCGACGCTTACTATAGCGCCGCGACGCCAAGCACGGCGCCGCGACGTCAAACACAGCGCCGCGACGCTCAATATAGCGCCGCGACGCTAAGCACAGCGCCGCGACACCAAGCACAGCGCCGCGACGCCTCGCACAGCGCCGCGACGTCGAACACAGCGCCGCGACGCCAAGCACGGCGCCGCGACGCCAAGCACGGCGCCGCGACGCCAAGCACGGCGCCGCGACGTCAAACACAGCGCTGCGACGCTTACTATAGCGCCGCGACGCCAAGCACGGCGCCGCGACGTCAAACACAGCGCCGCGACGCTCAATATAGCGCCGCGACGCTAAGCACAGCGCCGCGACACCAAGCACAGCGCCGCGACGCCTCGCACAGCGCCGCGACGTCGAACACAGCGCCGCGACGCCAAGCACGGCGCCGCGACGCCAAGCACGGCGCCGCGACGCTTACTATAGCGCCGCGACGCCAAGCACGGCGCCGCGACGCGCAATTTAGCACCGCGACGCTCTTTATAACGCCGCGACGCCTCGCACAGCGCCGCGACGTCAAACACAGCGCTGCGACGCTTACTATAGCGCCGCGACGCCAAGCACGGCGCCGCGACGTCAAACACAGCGCCGCGACGCTCAATATAGCGCCGCGACGCTAAGCACAGCGCCGCGACGCTAAGCACAGCGCCGCGACGCCTCGCACAGCGCCGCGACGTCGAACACAGCGCCACGATGCTTACTATAGCGCCGCGACGCCAAGCATGGCGCCGCAACGCTCAATTTAGCGCCGCGACGCCTAGCACAGCGCCGCGACGCAGTGGTTTTAGCTAACATTTATTAGATTTATTGCGGAAGAAACAGCTTTGACAAATGTCAAACTACGAGCACAGCAGCGCTCTCGGTTGACTTGGAAATTGCGGTAGGATGTATTCATCTTCATACATGTTGGAATTCATTGATGGCGCTTCCCGATGTTGAGATACGATGGGGGGCCATATTACGACCTTCTCCCTCTACACCTTAATAAATTTAAGGTATTTTAATTATAATTTTGTCGTGATTTGTTGTCGTGATTTGATTTTAAGTTTCCCTTGTCTTGACTTAAGTAAGTAACTTTCTAGCTGAACTAAGGATACCTACTTTGCCCCCTATTAAATAGATATAATGCATGAAGAATTTACCACAAATATCTCTAATGAACTAAAATAATAACATACTACACTGTTCATTAACATAAAGAAATGAATAAGTAAATTTTGGATTTATCACTTTTTCTTTACTACACATACATGCATTATACCACCCTGTTTACACCCTCTATCTATTAAAAAAAACCGCATCAAAATCCGTTGCGTAGTGCAAACATTTAAGCATTTAAGGGGACGGAAAGCGACTTTATTTTATACTATGTATGTATTATGTGATGATGTGACGTCGAACACAGCGCCGCGACGCCAAGCACGGCGCCGCGACGCCAAGCACGGCGCCGCGACGCTTACTATAGCGCCGCGACGCCAAGCACGGCGCCGCGACGCGCAATTTAGCGCCGCGACGCTCTTTATAACGCCGCGACGCCTCGCACAGCGCCGCGACGTCAAACACAGCGCTGCGACGCTTACTATAGCGCCGCGACGCCAAGCACGGCGCCGCGACGTCAAACACAGCGCCGCGACGCTCAATATAGCGCCGCGACGCTAAGCACAGCGCCGCGACGCTAAGCTCAGCGCCGCGACGCCTCGCACAGCGCCGCGACGTCGAACACAGCGCCACGATGCTTACTATAGCGCCGCGACGCCAAGCATGGCGCCGCAACGCTCAATTTAGCGCCGCGACGCCTAGCACAGCGCCGCGACGCAGTGGTTTTAGCTAACATTTATTAGATTTATTGCGGAAGAAACAGCTTTGACAAATGTCAAACTACGAGCACAGCAGCGCTCTCGGTTGACTTGGAAATTGCGGTAGGATGTATTCATCTTCATACATGTTGGAATTCATTGATGGCGCTTCCCGATGTTGAGATACGATGGGGGGCCATATTACGACCTTCTCCCTCTACACCTTAATAAATTTAAGGTATTTTAATTATAATTTTGTCGTGATTTGTTGTCGTGATTTGATTTTAAGTTTCCCTTGTCTTGACTTAAGTAAGTAACTTTCTAGCTGAACTAAGGATACCTACTTTGCCCCCTATTAAATAGATATAATGCATGAAGAATTTACCACAAATATCTCTAATGAACTAAAATAATAACATACTACACTGTTCATTAACATAAAGAAATGAATAAGTAAATTTTGGATTTATCACTTTTTCTTTACTACACATACATGCATTATACCACCCTGTTTACACCCTCTATCTATTAAAAAAAACCGCATCAAAATCCGTTGCGTAGTTGCAAACATTTAAGCATTTAAGGGGACGGAAAGCGACTTTATTTTATACTATGTATGTATTATGTGATGATAAAACGAAAACTATAGCCCGAATACAGAACCGCCACTCAAATATATAAGCGCTACTTTAGCGTTTATGTAGCTTATTAGCGTATTAGACAGAATACGTGAAATTTGAGCAGTAAGTAGCACTTTATTGATTGTCAGATTTGAGCGGCGGTTCAGTATTCGGGCGTAAATCTACTAAATACAATGCAATCCAGTCGAAAAGAAAATACACTACAGTATTGTAATTACACTAAAAACATTTAAGTCTTTTCAGAAAGACGGTTCGGAAGGTCTTTTTATGAAGTTATTTAAACTCAAACATGTATATCTAATTTTCGAGGCGGGTTGTTACATAGAGTAACTAGAAATAAAAATAACGAATACGATAAAACAGGAACTTAATGATGTTTATGCGCACAAATATATTCAAGAATATTTTAGGATATTTTAAATACCATAGACTTGTTTATAATTAACTAGCTGACCCGGCGAACTTTGTTCCGCATCAAAAGTAATAACTGCTGTCCCGCTATGTTAATACTGCAATATCTTCGAAAATATTTGTTTAAATTGCATGCTGTAAAGGGCCAGGATCATCTATATTATATGCACAATTTATTTAGGACAATTAATGAATGGATGAACATTAATGCTGTAATGTTTAAAATCGCTTCGTAAATAGGCCATTATTTCTAGTAAAAAGTAAAATATAAAAATGGTCACTGTGGGTTATCCCTAAGAGATAGACATATGCCCTCGCGGGCTTTTTTGTAGGCCTTTTAAAGGTGTATAATAATGTAGAACGTTGTTTTGATTTATCACTTAGGGTTCAGGCAGCATTTGCGATCAAAGTTCTAAATCTTGAAAATTAACACTTTTTTTCTACACTATACATGAATTATAGATCAAAACCACCCCGTTGACACCCTCTAACTATTAAAAAAACCGCATCAAAATCCGTTGCGTAGTTTTAAAGATATGCGCATATAAGGGGACAGACAGCGGAAAGTGACTTTGTTTTATACTATGTAATGATTAAAGGTTTCCCTGTAAAATCAATATTAATACAACGTTTTTTTGTTCCTACTTTTTATACCTACAAACCGGGCTTGTATTGCAACACTAAAAACCGAGTACACTCTTCCATACCTATTTGCATATATATACGGATATGATGTAGAGGCAATATTGATTTAAAAGTTTATTTTAATGAAACTCAACCTTTGTGGTCTTGGCTAACCATAGAGGCAGGCGACTTGCACCTCTCGCGTCGAAAAAAATCTTTTCTAACAACGCTATTCTGTAATAATAATGTTAGGCTCGGAAACTAACTAACTAACTAAAGTTAACTAAACTAACTCTTCCACCTATACCTATTTGCATATATATACGTATATGATGTAGAGGCAATATTGATTTAAAAGTTTATTTTAATGAAACTCAACCTTTGTGGTATTGGCTAACCATAGAGGCAGGCGACTTGCACCTCTCGCGTCGAAAAAAATCTTTTCTAACCACGCTATTCTGTAATAATAAAATGTTAGGCTCGGAACTTTAATATCGTAGTTGTATAATTTTTCCACCTTAGTCTTCCTAGGAACCCGAAATGTTACATGGTGTTTTGTGATCGGTGTGAATACGCTTATAGTACGTAAGGATGTAATCTATAAGTATATATTAGTTTTTTTTGTCTTCTTTTTATTAAACTTTAATCAGACATGTTTTCGTCTGATGCAACAACAGCAACGGCAATAAATTACAAAAGTGTATTTGATATTTTAATCCAAGAGTACTAAGTGCTTTTGGAAACTACGAGTTTGACCTAAGACAGTTTAATTTTTTTCTGTGTATTATGATAAAAGATTATTGAAGAATTATTATTAAAAATTATTAAAAAACATAAAATTGATCGATTTATTATATAGTAAAACCTGCATGTAACTTCGAGTGAGCAAAAATTAAAATCGTACCTACGTATAATCATAGCGCGTTGATATTGGGATTGGAATAGCCGCCGTCATGGCGGTGATGACGTAGTGCAAGAGTCAGTGTCAGTACCGTTTGCAACGTTGTGAAGCGCATACTATTGAGTTTAAATTGTTATTGTTGAATTTATAACTATGTATAATAAATATATAACTTTTGTGATTTATTTATTGTTAAACATCATACTTGCTCGTTAAAATAAGTAAGAAAGTGATTAAAAGTCGTGCGTTTTTTGAAGCGAGTGACGTCACGCAGCTATTATTGTGACAAGGTTCCATCACAATATGAACGCGCTATAGTAGTAGTAGCTTTAATAATATTTGCACGTTGTTCGTTAAATTTGTTTTTTTTTTAATTCATTAGACGGTTTAATCTGTACTGTACATTTTTTTTCGTGAGTGTTGTTTTAAACATATTAGTGAAATTCAATTAGTTACTGATATGTACTTTTGTACATTATAGACGATAAATAAAATTATTAAAATCTGAGTAAGTTATATTAAATCTGATAAAGACATTCTATTAGAAAGATATTACGATAATACACTTTTGTAATTTATTCAGCTCAATAGTTTTTTTTTCTTTTTTTGGCACCTTATTATTTGCATTTGCCGTAGTCTCATGGGACTTGACATTCTTCTTAAAACGGACACACAATAACTAACATATCTGTTTAATAATTTATAAAATGTGATTATTATTTTATTTCTTTAAATATTTATAAAAAAATAATAAAAAAAAGAATAAAATTTTAACCGTTTTATTAATGTTTAGTAATGTAGAATGTAATATTTGCATAGATATAAATCCTAAATTAGGAATTTTATATAATAAAAAAAAATAGGTATGTAATTTTCTACAATGCCGAGAATTGAGTTGGAAATCCTATACTTATATCTTCTATAATATGTAATATGTACTTCATAAAGTATGGATATTTATACTGAACTTAATATCTTCTTTAGACTTTTACATATGATGACAAGATACGTATAAATCTGTAATTATTCAAACGTAATGAATAAAAATAAATATATTTTGTACTCTACATAAGCACAAATTATTTAACATCACGCTCAAACTTTTCATAGTATTCTATTTCTTATATCTTCTTATTATAATTATTTAATTAATTAACATTTTTTGTAATAAAAAAAAATGAAATATCTTTCAGACATTGTTACATTGACGAGAGAATATAAATCTTTATTCATACTTCGTATTTATTATATGTGAATTTATTTTAAGTGCAGTAGAATAAAAATGTAATGTAATTATTATGTACCTATAGGTATATATATTTTCGATGTATGTAAATTTCTGTAGTTGAATGTTCACAAATAAATTGATTATGTGTTTAAAATAAATAATAATTAAAATTAATGTTCAATGTGATATCCTGCCTGTAATCCTTTTCCAGTGTGATTCTGAATAAAATCTTTGAAAAATAATAATATTAAAAGTGGTTTTATCTATAAATTATGTGTATTATTTTTTTCGTTATCTTAATATTATAGCACACGCTAAACTATTTTATCGCTACATGAATGGGCTGGCTCGACCGGTGAAATACCACGACCTCTCAGAAGACCATCGCCGCTCATGCCGCGTTTCGTTCGGTGAGAGAGGTACCCGGAGGCCCACCCCCTTCCCCATCGTTTCCTATCCCCTATCCCTTAAAGGATGGCAACGCAACAGTAACACTATATGTGTTGCTGGTGTCCATGGGCGGCGTTGGTTGCTTACCATCAGGTGACACGCCTTCTCGTTTGCCCTCCTATTCAATAAAAAAAAAAAATTCAGAAAACTAGCTACTCCCGCGAACTTTGTTCCGCATCAAAAGTATTTTTTGCAGCGTTTTTTTTATACTATGTAATGATGATTCTCAATTCGCTTAATTGAAGTCAAATACCGGCCTATGTTTCACACTTTTATATGGATTACTCTTTAATGTAGATTAGTCCGATTTATCGTCATCTTTTCGGAAGTTATGTGTGATAAATATCGATAACTGAAAACTTTGTGCCCGGTATGGCAATAGGTTCGCCACCATTTGGGACGTAAACAACGGCGAGACGAGGCTTAACAACCGCTGCCTACACATTCGGGTAGGAAAAGGCGTGAAGTTATATTATTTAAAGCTGTCCACATTATGGTACCTACATATAAATTAATTTATATTTGAGTTGAATTGTATCCTGCAAATTCCAAATGAGTATGTAAAATTATAGTCGTCTCGGTGGTCTGGAAAATGTGTCTGTAGTCAGAGCATCCATCTTCGAATCCTGGCTCACACCAATGACTTTTAGAAATTTACACAGCTATGTATATATAGTGTTAAGTAGTTACTAATTCAAATAAATAAAAATCGTCTTTGATAAAGTAATATAACACAGCTTCAAGCCCTTTTCTACCCGAAGGTGCATTCAGCGGCTCTTAAGCCACGTCTAGCCGTTATGTTTACCGGTCACAAAGCTTCCAGTCATCGATATTTTTCACACATAACTTCCGAAAGTTAAGTGTGATAAATATCGATGACTGAAAAACTTTGTGCCCGGTATGGCAATAGGTTCACCACCTATTCCATTTGGGACGTAAACATAACGGCGAGACGAAGCTTAACAGCCGCTGCCTACACCTTCGGGTAAGAAAAGGGGTAAATTTATGTTAAGTTATATTTATTTACGATATATACCCCAAAATAACATTTTTTTAGAATTTTTGACTGTAATGGCTGGATTTTTTTTGTAGGTCTAATAAGAAGTAAAATATATAACTTTTATTTCAGAAAACAATGTTATTATGTACCTACTTTTATTTACTCATATAATGCTCTTGAGGCGAAACAAAGTTCGCCGGGATAGCTAATTACATAGTATAAAACAGAGTCGCTTTCCTCTCCGTGCGTCCCCTTATATGCTTATATCTTTGAAACTACGCAACGGATTTCGATGCGGGTTTTTGAATGGATAGAGGGTTTTAACGGGTTGATTTTTATCTTTAATTCGTGTAGGTGTAATACTTTAATAAAAAAATGATAATTTTCGAGATTTAGTACTTTAATTGTAAACGCTGGCTGAACTTCAAGTGATAGATTAAAACGAACTAGGTACCTTAATATCCACCTTCAAAATGTCTACAAAAAAGCATTGCTACGCTGAATGACAATGCTAATTATTGCTAATCCTATGTGCGAAGTAGTCTTGTGTAGTTCGCGAACGACCTACAAAAGATTGTAGATTGTAGTTCAAAAGATCGCTCCCATAGGCGAACTGCGCGAACTATATCGGTCGTTACCAGCTCCTTAGTTCTTTAGTTCGTGATCGAATTCATCATTTCTATTTCAAAGAGAACTTTTCGCAGCAAAACCAAATCAATTAGTAAACAATTTGTTTTAACAGAAATTACGAAATATTGCCAAATGTTAATTATTAAACCGTATAAGTTGTCTTATTTGTGTAATTTGTTATTTTGTCCATAAAAATTGTATGTAGTCTATTACTCCGCCATTGTTAGTAAAAAATGGCTAATTTATTTTTTACGTTCTCGCCGACTACCCCGCAAGGGATTTGACGTGAAGTTATGTATGTATGTACATATTAAACATACAAGATTATGACACTTGACTTCGAACGATTTGTCTGCGTTCCTTTACATTTTGAACTAGGAGCTGAGTGAGCTGACGAACTAAAAGAGCGAACTAGGTCGTTGAGGAGCGGCGACCTAAACTGAGCGATCTTTGTCGCGAACTACTATGCGCAAGACTAGTGCGAAGAATAGACCAGCCCTCTGGCCGCGAGAGGCCTCGATCAGTTGGTTAATTGGAAAACATTACATACAAACATCTTCGATATCAGTACAAACCAGAATACTTGTATACAAACAAGTCCTCATGGCAGTTTATGGTATACAGCTGTGGTGACAGCCCCACTTTGCTTTGGTACAGACCAAAGCAATACATAGACAATACAAAGATTCAGAATACAGTACTCAAAAACTACCTGTGAAAATACTTCTACAATTTTTTGCCCTTTTTGTTGTAGATTGTAGAAATCATGTGGGTCATAAAATTCTCAATTGGGTTATTATATATTTCTGTGAGATAAATAGGGATACAAATTTCAATAAATAGGAACAAGGATTTGTCAAGAGATACTAACTGCGGTATAGGGAATGGTTTTTAATTTGATTTCAGTTCACACACATATTTTTATTAGTTCTTTTTTCGTAACTAGGATGACTTCTACTCACGGTATTTTTCACTGAGTTCAATATACAAGAGGAGCAAACCTCATTCAAATGCGTCAAAAAATGTGTGTCCACTTTTTAGATGCAATGACGTAGCTTTGAAACCACTAGACATTTAAAATTAAACATATATCTATCTCAGTCACACAAATCGCAAATACATTGCCGTCACTTTGATTAGACAAAGATGGCAATATAAATTTGCAATGGCGGTGTGAGGTGGCCTGCCCATGCGAAATTTTACCCAACTTTTTCAAGCCATGTACTCGTAAAAATATTTAATAAATATAAATTCAATATTTTACTATTACTTATTAATTTCTTATCAGATGTATTAGAAGATAACTGAAATAATGAATGGATCAACGATCTTTGTGTACTCCGTACTAGATCGGCTGTTCCGAAAAAAATTGGATCACACTCATTTGTACCTAATTGTGTACACCTGCCTTAGAGCAGCGATTTAAATCGCTGTAGGTAAGGTGTACACAATTAGGTACAGATACACAAAATAGTGAAAACGCTTGAGTAGTAAAATAATGTACTTACATTCATTATATTGAAAGGGAATTATTTTATTTAACGTGGACAGGGCCTAACAGCCGCACGGGTCGATCGATCATAAAGTTAAGCAACGCTTGGCGCGGTCGGTCCGTGGATGGGTGACCATCTTATCATGACAAGTTCCTCCGTGTTTCGGAAGGCACGTTAAATTGGTGGGTCCCGCCTGTCATTTGAACATCTTTGGCAGTCGTTACGGGTAGTCAGAAGCCAGAAAGTCTAACAACCAGACTTACCAAGGGGGATTGTGTTGGTTGCCCACGCAACTGGGGTGTGGAGGTCAGATAGGCAGTCGCTCCATGTAAAACACTAGTACTCGGCTGCACCCGGTTAGACTGGAAGCCGACCCCAACATAATTGGGAAAAGCTAGGCAGATGAATTATTGATCATACACCGCTGTGTAACATAAGTTTTGTATAAAATTGCCTTTTAGTCTCTTTTTTATAAGTCTGAGTGAATAATTTGCTTTCGTGATACAATCTTATTTATAAGTATTTATTAATTAAGGCATTTATTAATAAAAGCGAATGATCAACTTGAATTGACGATAAATGATCTCCCGGGTGCAGGTAGCCAGTCAGTTTCTTTTCTCAGCAATCGGATAATTTTCACCCACTTGTCACGGCGTGCTGCATCTTGAGGAACCCTGCAGCGTTATTAATATAACAAAAAATATTTAAAATCTCCTTTTCCATAAATTAATAACTCTCCCACAAATGTGGGAAACTAAAACTAAGTTTTTAATGGTATCACTGAAGCTAATTATGAAAATTCAACATTTTATCTATTTTACTGTATTTTAATATTAATGTAAACATTAATCTTGCGTGTGGAAAGTAATTCCGGTTAATTTCTTAGGGGTTTCCGATCTTGAATCGCACTCTTTTACTACGCATTTACCCATTTTGTACCTGTTGTTATTCGGTTCGCGTCTGACAGATGACTGAATTGACATAAGCTTCGCATAAGCCTGTAGGCTTATGGCCAGTGGTCACGCTTTGAGAAGGTTATTACAAGTCTAGAACATATAGGTCAATGGTATTTTTAGGTCCAGATGTATATGTCACGAATTCTGCTTAAAAGCTGTGATTATGATAGTGAGTATCAACAATATTCATCTCAATAAACTCGATTAAATTCAATGTTCATTTGTGAATAGTCTTCAATAGTGTTTATTTCATGTTTATTTATATTTTTCTCAAGTTTTAAAATGTGGCTACTATTATATTTCCCCCTATAATGGCCGTTCCTCGTCACCCCATTTCATGTTAAAAGGATATGCTCTAATTTTAAATAATTATAATCCTAATATTTTAATTACATAATTAATGCATATTTTTATGAACCTTGACAATAAGACTAAAGTTCTGGTACCAAAATCATTATAATATTTTCAGAAATAACTAATTAAGCACTGTTGTCCATGTTCATTAATAGCATGAGAGCATGCTAGTATCGAGCATGCTTTCGATACCAGCATGTGTGTACAGACCTTGCTAATTTGTCCAATGTTCAAAAACGTGCCCGTTAACCCAGTTTGATGGTATTTGAACTATAAGTATGAAAAATATAATAAACTGATATTTTCTTCAAGACTCATTTCACAAAATAAATAATCATTTAAAGTCTACCTAATAGTTTACGAGGTATGAGAAATAGTTGATGTAAAAAAAAATACAAAAATTTATTATCTACTCGTCTCTTTAGTACATTATAGGTCCGATCATGGTTTCGAACGCTGCTGAAACTCCCGCGTATTTGCAATACATGTCAAAAGTTCATCGTTGGTTGTGGATGTGATAAAAACTGTAATTTATTATTGAAAAGTGTTTGTTTTCTATTGAAATTAGTTTAATGTAACATTTAAGTGTTATATAACCTAATAAGAATGAAAACCAGCAAGTCACCCGAGAATGCAGAAGTAACACCCTCTAAAAAGAAGCTTAAGCAGGCCAGACTCCCATTTAAACTTTTGGGTGAAGTATCTCCGAAGCCAGTCACTCCGCAGACAAGAAAAAGGAAATTTTCCGCCTCAGAGGTTGATCCGGCCCCAAAACTGGGTAAAATTTGCAAGGAGAATGACCTCATTGATCATCCAGTTGTAATTATTGATGACGATAACGAGGATGCAATTAAAGTGACCAAAGATATAAAATTACCGAATCCTTATGTCAAGCTAGTAGATGCAGCACGAAAAAAGAAATTACAGAAGACAAAGAAGAAAAAAAATGATAAAAAGTCTCATAAAGCTACTAATCCTGTGCTTCTGAATGATGATAAAGAAACTGAAATCGAGTTGATGGATGTTGATGAAAACCCTGAAATTGATGAAAACGTTTCTCAAGATAACACAAATACTGAAAAGAAATCAAATCAAATCAAGGAAATATTAAACGATGAACAAAATACAAAACAAAAGAATGAAGATATTAAAACTAATAATATTTCCGAGGTTATAACAGTAGAAGATTCAAATAATAGTGAAGATATTACTAAATATGTAGAAAACAATAAAACATCTAAAAATGATGAAAATATTACGGGTGAAAGTGAAGAAACTGAGGACAGTCCAGATACTGATAGCACACCAAGTAAAACTAAAAATACCAAGAGCAAAGACACCGAAAATTGTGTCACACCTAAACGCAGTATGAGAAACAGAACCAAAGCTGAACAGAGTAATAACTCCAAATCTTCAAATTCCACTTTGAATGAATCCTTTCTATCAAAATCGTCAACTAATTCTAAGCACAATGATTCAATTAGTTCTGTAACATCAACTCCAAAGAACAGTAAAAATACATCAATTACAAACAGTTTAGGAGATGTGTCTTTGAATGAGTCTACAGCTTCTATAAACTTGACACCTAAACAGGTATGAGTTTCCAAATTATAGTACAAAGTAATGTGAGCCTAAATCAGAGTTCTCACTTTTTAAAAACTTCAAGTTTAAAGTAGTTATGTATACATTGGTAATCTAAAGCTACTAAATAACCATTGTTTCTTACTCCTCTGTAAAATACTGGACCGGTCTAGATTAAATTGTAGTGCTTAGTTAATTTTGTTCGCTGGAAATAGTATTTTCTTATTAGAAAAATCCTCTTTTAGAGCCTTGTTTGTGAATATGATTTTTTTAAAGTGAATAAATCGTATTTATCCAAGAGATTATTTGTGACAAAACTACACTAACATTGCTTTGTATAGACTGGGGATAGATATAGGTGGTTCTAGAATTATTTGCTAGTAATGTATTTTATAAACATAATGTATGATATGATAATGAATTTGTAATTAGAAATTCTGGAGTTGACTGTGAATATTGATTTAATAGCTAACATACATACATACTTGTCATAACTTCACGCCTTTTTCTACCCAAAGGTGTAGGCAGCGGCTGTTAAGCCTTGTCTCGCCTGTTGAATAGGTGGCGAACCTATTGCCATACCAGGCACAAAGTTAACAATATTTACCACACATAACTTACAAAATTAATATAGAAAAGTCATTGGTGTGATCCACGATTCGAACCTGCAACCTCTCTGCAAATGGGGTGTTCGATGACTGGACCACCAAGACTATATTAGTAGATAATAGCTAATCTAAGTTATAATAGGACTGTTTTAATAGATATTGCACACAGTATGACACACACACTGACATTTCAATTACTCAATGACTATATGGCTGAATATATTATAAATAACATGCATAACATAACTTCACGCCATTGTTACATGAAGGTGTAGGCAGCGGCTGTTAAGCCTTGTCTCGCCGTTTTGTTTACGCACCAAAATGAAATAGGTGGCGAACCTATTGCCATACCAGGCACAAAGTTTTCATTCATCGATATTTACTTACTCACTTAACTTTCGGAAAACAATTTCGTAAAGTCATTGGTGTGAGCCAGTGTCAGGATTCAAACCACGACCACTGGATTCAGAAACCGTGTTCTCGACCACCAGACCACCAAGACTTTATTATAATTATAAATCTTATAATTTAATCAAACTGTTACTTTCAGGCACAAAAGAAACTTGAGTTAGTTAAAAAGAAAGAAGAAAGAGAAAAAAAGAAACAACAAGAGAAAGAAGAAAAGGCTAAGCTGAAACAGGAGAAGGAAGATCAAAAGAAACGTGAAAGAGAGGAAAAAGAAGAAGCTAAAAAGAGAGAGAAAGAAGAAAAAGAAGAGCAGAAAAGAAAGGAAAAAGAAGAAAAAGATAAACAAAGGGAATTAGAGAAAAGTAATTACATTTTACCTAAAAATATTTTAATCTAGGCTAACCAAAAGATGGTTTTACATTAGTGTATGTTTTTTATGATAATTAATTTTTTTCAGAGCAAAGGGAGGAAAAAGAAGAACAGAAGCGAAAAGAGAAGGAAGAGAAAGACGAACAAAAAAGAAAGGAAAAGGAAGCTAAGGAAGAAGAAAAACGAAAGAAACAAGAAGCATTGGAGTTGGAAAAACAAGAGCAAGAGCTTAAAAAGAAGAAAGCAGCAGAAGCATTTGTAAACTTTTTTGTACCTAAACAGAAATCTGAGAAGGATCAAGCAACAATTGGTTCAATTAATAATAACATGCTTTCTAACTTCACTTTAAAAGGGGATATGAGGCTAGCACCTTTAGTAAGAGTTAATTTCAGCGAGGATCAGAAGCATCATTTAGATAATTTGTTGATAAAGCAAGAAGAAAATGTTCTGTATTTGAAATCACTAAAGAATGGTGTTTCTAAACCATTAACAACTGGCAAGACTTGGCCATTGAGTGACAAAGATGATGATGATGTCATGATTGTTGGTAAGATTTTTCTTTGTTTTTATAAAAATCATAGTCTAATTCTTAATTAGGTATTAGCCCATATTTCACTTCTTGCCTTACTTCTTCTTACATAATGTCACAAATTTAGCTGTGAAAACCTACTGCTGAATGTTGGTTTGCAATTTGTATTTTTCTAATACAACAATCAGTTATCAGGGAGGTTATTTATCATCAGAAAATGGGTATAAATAAATAATGCTAATTATTGATGGTCAAGTGGTTGAGCACTGCTTTTGAATCGAAAAGTCATGAGTTCAAATCTGGGCTTACATTAATGATTTTTTGAAATTCTTTTCGGGACTTGAGATAAATATTGATGACTGAAAACTCTGTGGCTGTTGTAGGTTCGCCTTCTATTCCAATGTTGGAACGTAAACATAACGGCGAGTCGAAGCTTAACAATCGCTGGCTACACCTTTGGTAGAAAAAAATCGTGAAGTTATGTTTTTGTGTATAATCTTTATTGCAGAAGATGCAGAATTACCTCCCATGGATGGTGCTGCTGAAATATTGTCAAGTGAATGTCCCTCTTATGAGAAATTAAGACCGAAATTATTGAGCTTCCATGAGAACCGTCGTCCACCATATTGGGGCACATGGCGAAAGAATAGTACTTCTATCAAACCTAGAAAACCCTTTGGACAGGATCAGGTATACATTCAATATTAGTACCGTAATGTGAGTTGGTGCCGCCCAGAGCCAAAGACAAATTAGACCGCCAAATTTCTCCCACTGATAATTTTCCTAGAAATTTACCCATTTTATATAGTTATATCTTTAAACAAATTTTTATTGAATCTTGTTAACACATGCTCTCATAAATAAAAAGTAACTAAATCCTTTTTGAGACTCCTAGTCCTCCGCTAGGTCCTCCTCTGCTAAAACCAAAGAATTGAATAAAAAATCAATTCACTCTTCTTCACTTTATAAGATTTAATAACATAGTAATTATTGTAAAATATATATATTTATATTACAGAAACAATTGGACTATGAAGTTGATAGTGATGAAGAGTGGGAAGAAGAACAAGAGGGAGAAAGTTTAGATGGTAGTGCAGCCGGAAGTGATGATGAACAAGATGGTGATGAATATGAAGTGGACAATGTTGTCTTTGTGCCGCATGGATATCTTAGTGATGAGGTTTGTATATAATAATATTTTAATACAACAGTGGTAGAGCCAAGCAGTTCACTTTGTTTCCACAGGAAATCTTATCTAAAGTGTCTGAGTTACAAAACATCAAACTATTGTTCTCATTTACAGGAGGCAACTATGGATGAAGATGATGTTCTATCTCTATCACCGGAAACACAACAAGCAAGACTGAAACATTTGGAAGATGAATTTGAGTCTGAAATGAAGAAACCTACAGAGAAACTCAAGCCAAGAATGTATGGGCTTCTTTGGGAAACTGCTGATGGTGGCAAACCAGATAATTGTGTTGACACATTGTGGAATTACTTTAAAAAGATGGCAATGGTAATGGATGATCCAACACCATTTCTTCAACCATCCAAGGAGCCTGAGGAAGTTGAGAAAAAGAAAGTCAAAAAGAAAAAACAAGTGGTGCAGACAGAGGGAGAACAGAAAGAAAAGAGTCCCAAGAGAGATAAAAAGAAAAAGTCCAAGCCTGATAATAAAGAAAGCAATACACCTAAATCGGAAGCTAAAAATAATCCTACAGATGTTAAAAAAGGCCAGCCTGGTATTAATATGTTTTTGACTAAAACAAAATCATCATAATTGTATGTTTAATCAGCAATTTAAGTATAAGCATAATGATGGGTGTAATTCTAAATTTATAAGTGAGATTCGAATGGAAGTTTTACATGAGCATGAATTTTGTTGTTCTTGTTGTTTCAAATCATAGACTGATACTTAAAATAGAAAAGTCTTAAATACACTCAAATATACTTTAGCTGGATTTGTGTACATATTTAAAAATATAGTTAGCTATGTAAAAAATATTTAATTGAATCTTTTAATATAACTATTTCACTGTTTTCTACGTAATAGACACCCATAGACATATTATATGTTTAATCCTACGCTAATCCATGGTTTTTTAAACTGGTACTTAATTTTAAATATTTAAATTCTGTACTTGCTTAGTTTAACAGTGCATATAATAATATATATGTATATTTGGACAATGATTAGGGCCCCATGTTGATAATTCTATTTAAACAATAAGTATTTTTTAGTAATACCTGTGCATTGTGGTTCCTCATCAAAAGTATCTAAGATTAAAATGGATGTCCTAATTGATTTGGATTAATTATTTATTCTGTTTTTAAATTAATATGTGCATTAGAATTGCTGAGCTAAGATGGCAATCTGTTCTGGTAACATGCCTGTTTTGCATATCTTAAAAAGATTGGGAATAATGTATGACATTTTTTTCTTAAATTTTCTTCTCATCTATTAGAGCTAAGGATGTAGTGTAAACCTTAGTTTTATGAACCTTTATGGATGGATATGAGGAAGTAAGGGTGCTATGATACCTTGCAGCCTAGCACTCCTACTCAAAATGAGTGAGAATAAGAGTGCATCGTGAATTTTAACTATTATATGTAGGCAACATAGAAATTTCATGTTTACTGAATAATTGCATATGTTAGTTTTATATTAAGCCTGTAAGAAATAATTTTATATATTTAATAGATTTTAGTGTAAATAGTTGTTTTAATGTCGACTATAAATAATTTGGTATTAAAATAAAACATTAGAGCTTCCGTTCTTTTATCAAATTGTTTTATGCCACACCTTCCTGTTTTAATTTTTAAGAAACAATTGGAAAATATTATTGTGGAATGTTGCTCAAATCATTGAATGTCGAGTTTATTACTAGTTGAGTTTAATCCTGAGACGGAACAGTGGTGTTGTGGTTGGTGGCCGTAGGTTCAATTTAATAGATAGGATAATTCATATCTCAATTTATAGTCGCGTTTTTATTTTATTGCAAGTTATTTGTTTAGTTTGTTTGTAAACTGTCTAAATTGGCTGGACCGATTTTGACGGGACTTTAATTGGCAGGTAGCTAGTGTAACAAGGAGTAACTTAGGCTACTTTTTTTAGAAAACGAATCTATTATTTATTGCTTTCGATGCGAAATAAAGTTCAACTGGTTCAGTTGGGTTGTTGGTCCAGTTCAGTTGGGTCAGCTAGATATTAATATAGATTAATATAGATTGTGTGGTTTTATGAAACCACCGTAAAAGGGAAACTTTTTTTCACATTATAGACATTTAACTAAAAATTTTCGAAATATTATTTTTTTCGAAAATCGAATGTAAGTCACTGTTCACGTATTTTAGTTACCATAAAATATTGGTTACATTTATAAACGATAATAGACGTGAAAGGCGCTCTGACGAGCGCCTTTCACTTTATCCCTACTCCGCGGCCGACCGTCACGCGACATGCAACACGTAGACGAAAAAGT
This sequence comes from Euproctis similis, assembly GCA_905147225.2. Lineage (NCBI taxonomy): Eukaryota > Metazoa > Arthropoda > Insecta > Lepidoptera > Erebidae > Euproctis > Euproctis similis. The sequence continues at coordinate 9,160,347 of LR990119.1, forward strand.
TTGAGACGATGTAATAAAAGTTTCACTTTAAAAACCTATACAGTTCTGTTCGGAATCCTGAGGGGTGTGGATGTCTGGAATAGTCTGGATGTCTGTAGTAAAGTGTTTAGTTTTTTAGTGATTTAACGACCTGGTTGCTAGGACCTTTAAGTCGAGTCTTTTTATTATAATTAACATCTTCATTTTAACCTAAAATAATCTTAAAGTAACCTAGCCTAAACCTACAGCTTAACCTAACCTAATCATTCATAAATTAAATCGTGGCACTTTATGCATGATGTCCGAGAGAGAGTTGACGACACTGTAGGAGAGCACACTAAACACGATATTTACACCATTTCCCACATTTGCACTCAGATACTAATACTTAATAAATAAAACGCCACGAAACACAAATTTGAGAAAATAATGCAAAAAACGGACATGTCTCTTCCACAGTCCCGCCAAAATTCTGAAATGAAAGTCTGAAATGTTTAGGTTTTTTTTAATAATTTTATGACCTGGTAACAAAGACCTTTAAGTCATGAAGTGTTTAGTGTCCAGTACACTGTACAGAGTGTACAGTACAGTCCCACCAACTTAACTGTGAAATGGAAAAAATAGGAACTACGGCCGCCATGTTGAAATGTCATTCGATTGTCAGTATCTACTACATTCGGGTACTCTGTGATTTCTGTTGCTAAATTGCTATATTTACAACGTTAATTATGCCGAAAGCGATTAAAAGTGATGCTCGAAGCATTATTCTAAAGGTTAAATCCTTTTTTGAAGAAGAAGCTCGGGCGGAGGCTCCGATTATACCATTTAATCAAATATACAAACGAATTTCGGCAGCTACAGGTTAGTGTTCCCACTTTCTTTTTGTAAATTTCCCAATATTTATGAATTTGTTGGATGTAAGAGTCAACTAACCCGCAACAAGAAATAGGTACATATCTACTGATATTTACTTTTGATATTGCCACTATTCATTCGTACTTACATATAGCAAACATTGTGTGTGTGACGTTTAGGGGTTGATGATGATAATGTGTTATTTATTTCAGGTGTGAGTCAAGGACTCATATCTAAAATAGTAAAAGAAGGGCATGTGGCAGAAGAGACTGGTACAAAAATTCAGACCCCAGGCAAGGAGAGGCAGCGTAAAACGGGATTTATACATGTTGATGATTTTGACATGGGAGTTATTCGAAGAAAAGTACATGAGTTTTATTCCATTAAAAAGGAGCTACCAACTATCAAGAAGCTACTAGAGGTCTTAAAGACAGAAATTAATTACACAGGACAACGAGAAAGTCTTCGAAAACTGCTTCACAAGATGGGTTTTCGTTTTAAAAAGACTCAGAGTAACCGTAAGGTACTAATGGAGCGTAATGAAGTATCAGCTTGGAGAGCAAAGTACTTGCATGCAGTAGAAAAAAATAAAATAAGTCCACAACCTCAGCCGCTAATTTATTTAGACGAGACATATATTCACTCATCGCATACATCAGGTAAATGTTGGCAAGGCGAGGGTGTAGACGGAGTATTAGAGCCTGTATCAAAAGGACAAAGGTATATTATTATACACGCAGGAGGGGACACTGGATTTGTTAATAATGCACTTCTCGTTTTCAAGTCTAATACTAAAAGTGGTGATTATCATGATGATATGAACAGTACTAACTTTAAAAAGTGGGTTATTGAAAAACTGGTGCCTAACTTACAGCAGCCATCAATAATTGTAATGGACAATGCTCCCTATCACCGTGTTTGCATAAATAAGGTTCCAAATACGAATTCTTTAAAAAGAGATATGCAACTATGGTTGACACAAAATAATGTTGACTTTGGAGAAGAGTTCACAAAACCTCAGCTGTTAGAACTAATAAAAAGAAACGAGCCTGAACCTGAATATGAAATTGATAAAATATTAGAACAAAATGGGCACAAATGCTTGTACTTACCTCCCTATCACTGTGATCTTAACCCCATTGAATTCATTTGGAGCACAATGAAAAGAAAAGTAGCTGAAGTAAATATTGACCATAAAAATGCTGAGATTCCCCGCCTGGTTCAAGAAGCCTTTGAAACCATTACGGTTAATGAGTGGGCACAGCATTGCAAACATGTTCACAAGTTAGAAGAAGAATATTTGAAACAAGATTCGTATTTGGATAAGCCTTTTATAATAGAAGTAAGAAGTGACACAGAAACAGAAAGTGATAGTGATGATGATGATGGTTGCATGGAAATAGGAGGTATATTTCCTCACAGCCTGACTGAAGTTGGGCGTGCAGGTTGTTCCAAAGACCATAATTATTGTAAACCTGGTTTCAATAAATGAATTATTCTAAAACTCATGTTTTATTATATCCAATTGCTAGGTCAGCTCTTGTATCTATCCTGTAGATATGAAACTAGCCGACCGCCAGTGACCTAGTCTACTGACAACTCTGCCCTGTCCCGTCGCTCTTATTGGTCGCAGCGTGATGTTATATAGCCTAAAACCTTACTCTAAAAAGGGACTGTCCAACAGCAGCTAACATGAATTTTAGGTTACAGTTACAGGTTATCTACCCCTAATCAATTCATCTTTGCCAAGGGTTTTCGAATATTTTTTACACACTTAATGAATGAATTAATGTATAGACATAAATAATATAATAAGTACTAATTATATAGATTACCTTAATAACGTATCTAATTTATTACTACGCTATGTACTAGGCAAACATGCCAAATTCTGGGAAATCTATAATAACTTGCAACACTATGTCGACGGTGTCGCCGCCACTCAGTTCACAGATAAGTTGGTCGAGCTGTACATGCTTTTTAATAGAGTATCTACTATGACAGGCTTAGTGTTACCATGACAAATGTTGTCAGTCTAAAGTTTTGGCGGGAATGTAGAAGAGACATGTGCGTTCTTTGCATTATTTTCTAAATTTTGTATTTCAATGGATATTATTGAATATAAATCGTGGCGTTTTATTTAAAAAGTGTTCGTTTAAGTGTGCAAATGTGAAAAATGGTGTAAATATCGTGTATAGCGTGCTCTACTAAACTTCTTTCTCGTCAAATTCGTCAAAACTCCCTTGGAACATCATGTATAAAAAGCCTCGACTTTATGCGTGATTAGATTAGGTTAGTTTAAGATAGTTTAGGCTTTTTTAAGTTTGTTTGGGTTAGTTTAAGTTAAATTAAGTTTAATAAATTGACCTATTATTTTTTATTCCGACTGAAAGACTTTGAATCCATGGTAATGAACTAATTATTAAAAAAATCTGCCGTCAAGTACTGGGCTGGTTGATTACCTAGCAGCAAAAGCAACACCATATTGCTGATCAATCGCTATCTGTCACATGTTGTCACGCAAATGGCACCGTGGCAAAAAATGATACAGAGCGATCGATCAGCAAACTGCTTGCTAACCGGTGATTGAAAAACCGAATAGCCATATGAGTAATTAAATTTTATTCATCTGTAAATAAACTATTATTTTTTGTGCTAGATAAAACGCCTGAGTAGTAGGCGATTTATTTAATTATCATTGATAAATGATACGGGGAAAAGAAATATACAAAGGAGACAGATTAGAAAAATAAGAAATGAAGAGTACAATTGGATAAAATTCCGTTATGAATTCCACCATTAACAATGGATTCAAAAGACAGAGCTTCTGTACAGTTTTTATTTGAAAAAGTAAAAGATTTTCTAAAATAATTATAACTATATGAGCGTTGTGCTTTAATACACCAATCAGCGTCTGGTTTATTTTCAAAACGCTCAAGAATTTCGCCTCTTTTCTTTGTGATTATCACTGATCTATGCTTTATAGGCATCGTTACATTTTGATATTTATTATGATTATTTTGATGTTAATTCAATTCAACCTGTGTTAATAAAAAATAATATAAATATGGATGAAGGTACAAGCGTTGACTTTTTTAAACCACATTTAAGTGAACACTGAACTTAGCGCACTCTACTGGCGCATTTTAACACCAATTCACTTCCCAATTGCTAAAATTTAAACTTACTGAACAGTTCATTCAACATCAGCAGACTTACTTAGAGAAGAAAGGGTAAAAGATATTACATTTTTAATTTCTTGAGATTTAGTTGGGTGGCTACTTAAAAAAAGATAACAGTTTTTCTTTGATTACTATTTACAAGACGATCGCTTTTGGGGCATGGCAAAATGTGATACAAAGCAATCGGTCAACAATGCTGATAGCGATCGCGGTGCCGATGCTAATAAAATTAATATGTGATCTAAAAAATAGCTTTTTAAATAATAATTGCCAACTTATATAAAGGCTCTTTCAGATAGTTATTGAAATACATCTACAGAACCACTTATTTCACTAAATTAGGCATTTGACATTTAACATAAAAAATCGATTTTTAATTGATCGATTAATTTATTTCTTTGAAAAATGAATATGTACAATTGGCATTGCCAGATTTATTGTCAACATGGAAGTATTGACGCCATCTACTTGACGTCCTTTTAGTCGCAGACATTGTTCAAAAACAAAACCAAAAAAGACTTTTATAAACTTTAACAAAACTTTTAGTCACGAAAAACTCTTTTGAAAAATGAAGTTTTACCAACAAATAATTAATGACATGTATAATAATGACATTAAAGCAACTTTTAGGATAATATCGCGTTTATTTATTACTAATTTTATTTATTTCTTTTCTTTCCGAACTCTTTAGAGTTCAAATCGTCGGGAAATAAATAATTTTTTTTTACTTAAAATTTTTTACTTTAAAAAATCGATTTTTAATCGATTATTTTTCACATCTCTACACTAAATCATAAAGTGTTGCTGTTGTTTAAAAACTATGTATAAAATGAAAGGTGGAGATTTAATGATCACTTTATGTTTACTATTAACACAAATTATTTTTCAAAATGTGCATTCCAGAAGAAAACATTTCTTTTTTATCCTATTAACATAGAATGTTGAGGGAGAACAATAATGTGCAACTTGATTAGAATTATTATTTTCAGCTACGTTGGCAACACGGCTGGTGCAAGTTTGCGCATGCGCCGAATGGCGAAGTGACTATTATTTGAGTTAGGTACATATTTTTAGCTAAGAAATTTCATCGTTATTTGGTAATATTTATGATAGTGTATTTTTTTTTTATTGAATTTAATTGACCTATAGAATAATTTATTCAACGTAACAGGATATTTATGTGTTGGAAGTGTAACATTGGTGGCCATTACAAAACCTAAACTTTTTTATCAGAACAAATGTCCATTTGATGTTTCGGCGACGATGTGACTAATCTCAATAAAGCTAAATAGAATCGCGCAATTTGATTCTAAGTATTTTAAAGCAAAATAGTTTGTGTTGTGAAATACAATAGTGAGAATCTTTGTTGAAAAATTGATTTCCCAACGATTATTGCCGACCAACAAAATATAAGGGTTGAATTTTATCTAGAGCTGTCAATTGTTGCAATCTTTCAATAAATTTGTCTTTAGCAGGCGAACTATTTATTATCGATATGATTACAGTGTCAATCACGACAAAATTTACTGATTGCATGGCAATTTTTGTAATCTGACATAGTTTGGACACCCACATCGGTTGTTGTTACTCTTCAATGAACATAACATTGGCACGACGACCTCTATTCACTCTCGGTGCAAAATCCTATAAAGAAGTAGTTTTTCTTTGAAAAGTCAGGTTTTATGAGATCTTTAGCCAGTTGTCAAGTGTCGCCGAAACATTCTTTCATTCATGGTCATTAAAATATGTTATACAGTGATACAAAAATGATTTTAAGATAAATTGTTTGCTAGTGCAGTGATTTTGGTATCTAAAAAAAAATAGCAATAATAAAAAGTGATAAAAGTGACTTTGTGCTGGATTCCACATGGCGACGTACCGCTGTTTATCCTCATCGAGGCCTTGGTGACATGGGCTGCGCTGCGGCCCCTGCAGACACTGGGATTAGGGCGTGAGCAAAGTGCTGGGCTTAGAGCCTGCACAACAAGTCTTGTATTATGAATAAGCGTGACAGCAAAGAAAAAGAACAGCAGAGTGACAATAATAAGAGAACATCTACGTAAGCATTTAAACAATTAATTAATATTTGAGATTTTGTGTTTGCTATTACAGCTAGCCTTAAATATTGGCTCAATTTTGGTAGTATGTATTGGTACTTAAATTCTACCAAATAATGACATTATTATACAATAACATCAATCCATCCAACCACACTTTGAGACTTGAGAATTATGTAAGTTCTTAGCCATACTCTAATGACAACATACAGGAAATTTACTTCAAAACATCAGTCATTTAGGTAGTTAATTATTCAATTTTTATGCACATATAACTTTCTAATAGTTTACTGTATATGTATTTTTGTACAGTCTTGTACTGGAATCTATTATGATTCATACATACTGATTACAAACATTTTATCATTTATCTATCTCTGTAATCACTTGTGCTTTCTAGAGTATTTTGCAAACCCTGTTGAGTAGTGACCTAGCACATGCTCAGCAGAGGTTGCGATGACCAATCCCCTCCTGAATACAAAGTTGTGTGATAAGTATGGTGGTTTGACTAGTTTCTATGTGTAATAGCTGACAATAGACCCTTTGCCTATTTCATAACATTATATACTTACTGTTTACTTTGAAACCTATTTCCTTATTCTATTTCCTTATCCTATTCATAAAAACATATGACTGGTAAAAATCTGATTTGAGTTAAGAGGAAAAAGAAATTAAATATACGTATTTACAAGTGTAAACATTCTACATAACTAAGTTACATTGTTATGGAGCTATTGTTAATAAAGCAGATCTCAATATTAGATTTTAAAAAGCCCGCTTTTTTCAATATATCAATTTAACCTCTATTAAAAATACCTTTTTCTTAAAATAATTTCAAAAATCAATTTCAGAGATTATTTTTGTAATCCCTCTGATTAGTTGCTTTTATGCAAACATGGCATTTCATTTATATAGTTGATGATATACAAAAACACAACAAATAGCTAAGGTTTAAATTTCAGCTGATTTGTTCATTACATGGTTTAAAACAAAGTGATTTTCCGCTGTCTGTCCCCTTTTATTCTTAGATCTTTGAAACTCCCTGGATTTTGATGTGTTTTTTAATGGATGTGGGGTGTCACCAAAGTGGTTCATATGTATAACTCATGTATAATGTAGTAAAGAAAAGGTGATAATTTTTGAGACTGAGCACTTTAATTGTAAACACTGTGAAAATGATCTTTGATGCGGAACAAAGTTTGCTGGGTCAGCTAGTATGCACTAAACCAACAAAACATGGTCCTTATGGTCACCTATCTAAACTAAGTAATGTCAACATGTGGTGTGGGTCATTTTCTATCATATTTTTTCACTAACCAGTATATTTATGAGTATTTTGATGGGAGGTTGAATAAAAATATGAATAATTAATGTTTTTCTTTATTAAAATGTTCTCAATGACATTCTATGGATTTGAGACTCAATGTGAGAGCTCCTACACCCTTTAAAACACTATAAGATTAATGATTACCAGTATCAATAATTCTGATGAAATAAGCTGATTAATTTGAAATTCTTTGAGTAGAAGTGGTATAAAATTCTCAAGTTACCACCACATACACATACGTACATACCACTTCTACTCAAAATGTCTGTATCTCAAAAAGTATCAATATTCACGATTTGGTGCCAAAGACTTTTTTGTAGGAAATTAAATTTCCTACAAGTTTGTCATTTACACTTTTTCTGTAGCTAGTGTTTTATACGAGATAAATCCAAAAAAACGCAAATTTTATGGAAAAATTAGGTTTAGGGGCCCGTACTACCCCGTAGGTGAAAGTTATGACTTAACTGTAATGGAGACTTTTGTAGAGCGTTCAATTCTGAGAAAGACCTATTCATGGGCGAGATAATCCCATTAAATGCCTCTGAGTTATAAAATTTAAAAGAAAAAAAATCAAGATTTACGTGTATTTTATATGGGAAATCTTTACACGCCTTGGTCTAGTACTTAATATTAATATTAAGGGCTCAAACTTTCAGGGAATTTTTTTTATGGTACTTCCAACAAAATTTCACTATGGGGCCGAAAAAAAAAAAATAGTTCCAAAAAAAAAAGCACCCTAATATACACGTATGTTCTACAAACTTTGAGTAACCTAGTCATTTCTTTTTTAACAATCTAATAAAAAAGAAATGACTAGGTTACTGAAAGTGTGTAGAACATATTATTATTTATCAAAAACTTACGAACGATGATAACATTTTAACTAACACTATTTTGTATATTTTATGGAATATTAATATTACATTGTTATGCCAACTGTTATAATGTGAAAGTTTGCGACGATGATTAGATGTTGTTACTCAATTACAAATAAACGTTAAATATACTTTTAATTATATGATATTGCCATATAATGTGGTCCTTTGTGGCACTACTAATCATAACATAATAATAACATAATGATGTCAATTAAACATAACTTTATACTGTGATGAATAAATGACACATTAAACTTTACAGCTAAATTGGGCTACCGATTGAAATTAATAATTGTTGCATATGATTATGAAAATATTAACTTTATAGGGATTAGAAATGTAGTACATACTTCACACCAAATCCCTTGCGGGGTAGGCAGAGAGAACAGAGCGCCATAGGGCACGATTCTTACACGCCTGCTCGCTTCATTGACTTTCATAACTCTTTTCATGCACGCGCGTCGGTTTTTGAGGCTCTTAACATCACCTTCCTCTAGAACACGTTCTAGAAATGTAGTAAAGCTATAAATAACTTAGTGTATATATTGCTTCTTACTAAACAAATTTTTAGGTAAATTAACAAGAGTCAACAAGAGGAAGTCATACGAGAACATGGCTGGATTGTGAAAGGTGTTGGTGTGGAAGTAGCATTATGATAGGGAAGTTTGAAAAAACATACCCTTTGTGGTGACCTCAAACGATGGAAACAGAGCAGGGATGATGAGATGATGATAAGACCCATGTTAGCTCATTACAATGATACAAATTACATTTCAGAAGTAGTGTTAAGTTTAAAACGTTATTCAACAACATTTTTCTATTCAGCGGAGCATTTTATCTTAAAAAATTCATTAGTATAATAATATACTAATTGCCCATATTGTGATACAGTCACTTCACATCACTCGCTTTCACCTAGTTTACTATTTTATATTAAACCTGTAAATAATATGTTTTCCTGCTGAGAGGTTTTGTAATAGTCTACGATTTGATTCAAAGATTACTTTTTATTTTTGTAATTCAATTATTTGTTTATAAATTCTTTTCGGAGAGTTATGGGTGAAATATATTGATGACTAAAAACTTTGCGCCTGGTGTGGTAATAGGTTTGCCACCCATTTGGGACGTAAACATAACGGCGAGACGAGGCTTGACAGCCGCCACTTTAGGGTACAAAAAGGCGTGTAGTTATGTTTTTGTTTGTAAATTGCCAATAAAGTAGTTACAATTAGTATTATCTTAATATTAATATATCTACTACTGTTGAGTTTGAATATATGCAGGTCATTGATCATTATTGATGAGCCTTGGTGTGGATTGGTGAAAGTATAGGCTGCTGGATGTGTGTTCAATTCTTTTTTTTATGGGATAGGAAGGCTAACGAGCAGGTGTGTCACCTGACGGTAAGCAACTCACATTGCACACAGACACCTGCAACACAGTTAGTGTTGCAGTTAGGTAACTTAGTAAGGTTACGCCTCCTCCCTTCCCATCCTCAGTGTCCGGATACCTTTCGTACTGAGCGAAACGCGGCACGAGCCTCTTTACATTGATATTCTGAGAGTTTGTGGTATTTTACCATTCAAGTTGACAGTCATGCAACAAACTGCTTGGCTTCCACTGTCAAATTTCCAATTTTTTTATATGGTTGCACCTTATTTGTGATGTTACTGAATTTCTATTGCTTTCTGGGCATTTGTTTATCATTACATAGTATGAAACAATTCCACTGCATGAAAATATTTCTGCTGTCTGTCCCTTTATATACTAAGATCTTTGAAAATTCGCAACCGATTTTAATGCCGTTTTTTAATAGATAAAGGGTGTCAACGGGGTGATTCTTATGTATGATTCATGTATAATGTTGTAAAGAAAAAGTGATAAATCTAAAATGACATATTTATTACTTTTGATACGGAACAAAGTACGCCTGGTCAACTAGTCTGTTATAAATTTATAACTGTGTATTTATAAAAACAAAATTATGTATTATTATGTAATAATATTCGTTATCTAGTTCCATAACAGAAGCGTTATTTGCTTGTCTTAAAAACTAAATGGAGCTCTGTGAAATTGTCCATAAACATAAAATGCTAGGTTAATGTTTTATTAGGTTTTATATGAGTTTTAATATTTTTAGTGTACTTATCATCATAATTTCTCTAGTATTTTGACTCAGTACTAATTTCTGTACATAAATATTATTTATGTTGGCTGCTCAGCCCATGTGACCTGGTCTCAACTTTTTTCACTAATATCTAGCTTTAATTAAATAGATCCCAAGTTATGTTTCAAGGTGCTTTTTTCTCTTATGTCAAGGTGCAAGGTTTCTAATGTTAATCAATCTTTAAATTCAAGATAAGAAATTCATCTAACAATTACGAAGTACATATAACGAACATAATATGTATATACAAAATACAGTGGTAGAGCCAAGCAGCTTGCAGAGTGAATGGGCCGGCTCGTTCATTAAATACTACTACCTCTTAGAAGATCGACGTAAAGTGACTCATGCCGCGTTTCGTTCGGTGAGAGAGGTACCGGTAGGACCACCTTCCCTCCCCATACTTTCCTATCCTACTCCGTAAAGGTTGGCAACGCAACTGTAACACTATATGTGTTGCAAATGTCTATGGGTGGCGCTGGTCACTATTAGTATATCCTATTCTTAGACTTTTTTTTTTTACTAAGAAGGTTATGTTTAATATAGTATTGGCTCGGCCTGTTATGATTGATTTTATTATTATGTTAGGTTTCGTTGGATTAGTCTTTACCGTAACTTGGACTAGGATTTCCCGAACATCCAATTTTGCGTAGTCGGTTAACTAACTTTAATATCACAGTCATTTCATAAAATTTTTAAATGGCCTGTCATTAATTCTTCAATAATTTTTATGAAACCCTCCGTCGTAACCTAAAATTTGATATATATAATAAACTGTTTGCTTGTTGTTTATTTTTTTTTGGTTAAATATATACATATATATACATATATGTATATATTAATTGTCACTAAAAATCACGAATAATTAATGAATTTTAATGATGACTTAATTCTCAATGAATGTCTCTCTGTTGACTCATAACAGGGATAGAATTTCATACAATAAAGAAACATAACATAAGTTCACGCTTTTTTATACTCGTAGGTGTAGACAGCGGCTGTTAAGCCTCGACTCGCCGTTGTTTACGTTTCAAATAGGTGGCGAACCTATTGCCATACACTGGGCGCAAAGTTGTCATCGATATTTATCACACATAACAAATATCCGAAAAGAATTTCGAAAAGTCATTGGATGTGAGCGAGGGTTCGAACCCACGACTTCTTGATTTAGAACCGCTGTTCTTATACCACCACTGGAGAGACTATAAAGAATAGGAATGCCCAAAAATCTAGATTTATTTTGAGACAATCGAAAAAATAATCCCAATTTTTTTACATAACAATACGCTTAATAAAAATCTGGTATGCCACGCCATTTACGCGAAGACAAAATTGACAAGTACACGTTTGTACCCTATGCGATGGGGTAATATTATAAATTTTAATTTTCTTTCATCCCGTTATGTAAATAGACGATTGTGGCATGTATTTACAAAAGCATTCTCCACTATGCATAGGAAATAGTGAGTATTGAAAAAATGTTAAAAATAGATAAACAAAAAGGTTATATATTTGCACCTATGACAGCAGTATTCTGAAGTGCTTTTACGAGGTTTTTTTATTTACTCTGAGTCACTAGTAGTCGTAATTAGTCCATATTATTGTATTATTATTGGCCTCAGTTTATTTAGCAGCAGCTCTACGGCTTGTAGCAAGATTTGACAATAATATATTTTGTTTGTTACAAAGATTTTTTTTTTAATTATTATTATTATTATACAAAGCATTTTTTAAGGTGTTAAATAAACTTGCTTTTTAGAAGTAGGCAATTGGATTACTGTCGAAAATCACAAATCAATATACCAGTAGTTGTTAGTCAGGTACTAAAAGTAAGTACTCCTATCATATCATGTGTCTACTTTAAAATAGTTAAAGATTAGCCACGTGATCGATATTGTCTCAATTTGTGGTCTTTACTGGACGGAATGTTTAAATGTATATGGACATTTATTTTGTTTAAAGTGTGAAAGGAAATGGCTCGGAAGTGGGATGTAGGAGCCAGAATAGGTCGAGTGGACCACGAGAAGTGCTCCAAAATATGTTTACAATAAACTCTCACTCACATTCACGGTCGCACACTCTTTACAAACAGGTTGTAATTGAATTAAAACAAGAAATTGATGGCCATTTTCTCTTATGAAGCCTAGTCAAAATTTAAGTCTGAATAGTACACAAATATTGAGCGTCTTCTAATAACTAAACCGCTGCCTACACTATCCGATATTATTGGCGCGAATCTACGAATAGAATATCTCACGAACCGAAAAAAACTATTGTTTACGCTTTTTGAACGCAGTATTTATTTCTCGTCGTTCATCTAACATACGAAACTCAAGGATACTTCAAACTGCCTGAACGGTTATTGTTTTCCATTTAATATAATAAGTATGTATGTATACATAATAATACATACATTACATTTTAGTCTCGGTGGCGCAGTGGTCGAGCACACGGCTTCTGATCCAGAGGTCCGGTTTCGATTCCAGACACTGCCTCACACCAATGACTTTTCGAAATTGTTTTTGGAAGTTATGTGTGATTAATATCGATGACTGACAAACCTTGTGCCCGGTATGGCAATAGGTTCGCCACCTATTCCATTTGGGACGTAAACATAACGGCGAGACGAGGCTTAACAGCCGCTGCCTACACCTTCGGGTAACAAAAGGCGTGAAGTTATGTTTATGTTACATATTATAAGTAAATGCAAAACCTCCAATAGTGTAAAACTGTTTTACACGAACGCTCTGTGAATTTAGGTCGCGACATTCTAGCTAGAGGCAAGAGTTTTTAAGTCGATGCGACTTAAAAAAGAAATATGTATCGCGAAAATATGGCCGTTAGTAAAGCCTTATTTTTATTTAAATACTAGCTGACCCGGCGAACAACTTTGTTCCGCATCAAAAGTAATTTTGACAGTGTTTATAATTAAATTGCTAAATCTCGAAAATTATCGCTTTTTTACATGATTTATATATATTAAAAAAATACATCAAAATCTGTTGCGAAATTTCAAAGTTAGGGTAGATAGCATGTATGGGGACAGACAGCGCATTGCGACTTTGTTATTTATACCTTGAATGACTTGTAATTGTTGGTAGAAATTGAGAGCACAAGAATTGATGCACAAGTCGTGGGTTCAAATCCCGCTAGAGAGGTAGTTGGTTTTTGCTTCACAATTTTTTTTTTTATTAACGCTTCGAAAGTGATTTTATCAATTTTACTTCTGGCGTGCCAATATCCATAAGTCATTAAAACAAACAAACTGTATATATCTTTACCGCTATATTGGTTTTTACAACAATGAATAATAATTCTGAATTGCTGACTTGCAAATGTTCATGTTTAGCAGGAAACTTGGTGTTTGGCCTAGATTTGTATATACGACCAATATCAAACACCATGAGGCCAAGGTTATTTGTATATCGACTGGCTAAGATTGGCTTGCATAATTAAGCATTAGATAATATGTATACTAGCTGACCTGGCGAAATTTGTTCCGCGTTAAAAGTATTTTTTTACAATTAAAGTGCTTAATCTTGAAAATTATCACTTTTCTTTACTACATTATACATGAAAACCACCCCGTTGATACTTTCTATCTATTAAAAAAACCGCATGAAAATCCGTTGCGTAGTTTCAAACATCTGAGAATAAAAGGGGACAGACAGGGGAAAGCGAATTCGTTTGAAATAGGTACCATTTATTTAATCATTTAGCGACCATTTATGATTCAAAGAAAGTCTGAAGAAAGTCCTCATTTTCCTACACTTATCTAAGTGGAGTCGGCACAACATGTCATCCTTTTGAACTATCCATGTTGTCTACAGATTTGGCTGTGGTTTTATGACCAGCCGCTTGCTTGACATCGAACATCCCCGGGAGTGTTCTCGTTGTTGGTTTATTTCCAACTTGGAATTGGCATAACATGTCATCCTTTCGAAATATCCACGCTGTCTAAAGACTTATCCCCCACCAGAAAAATGTAATTAAAAGAAAGTGTCGGTGTTAAGGTATAGAGGGACGGGAGACTGTAGAAAAATGGATGATGCCAGATTATGGAGATATACAGTGCAAAAGTGGAAGGATGTAAGAGTCGAAGACGGCCAGGTAACTCTTTGCATGACCAAATTGAACTTGTCCTTGCGTAAGGTTATATTAAGAGCCTTAAAAACTGTAAGAGTACTGAAAGTAAAAGAAGCTATGAGATGGGCAAGAAGCCGTTTGGCACTCTGTCCTTTCTGCTTACCACGACTTGGCTTGAAGTACATACACATATAAACATAACCATAACTTCACGCCTTTTTTCTACCCGAAGGTGTAAGCAGTGTCTGTTAAGCCTCTTCTCGCCGTTATGTTTACGTCCCAAGTGGAATAGGTGGTAGGCGTATGTACCTACGATAACTTTTTCATCTATAAACAAATAAATATATAAATAAAAAAAAAAGAAAATAATTAATTAATTTGACAAATAAATAAAATTGAAGTGTGTTTGTAATATTGAAATAACTGCATTCGACTACATTCATATATTTAATAAAAATTATATATATACGGTACATACACCAGAATATATATTTTACAGTTTTTGTCTATAGGTCTGTTTTTTTTCCGGGTAATCTCTGCAATGGCTGGACTAACATTGACGGATCTTTTATCGGCAGGTAGCTGGTTTAATAATGAGTAACTGAGCTAATACATTTATTGCTTCCGAGCCGTAACAAAGTTCGTCGGGTCAGCTAGTATGATATATACATATATCATGAATATGAGACTGTTTATGGCGAAGTCGGTTAAAAAAAGTGTAACGAGACGTTCCGTGTACTGCCTAGTCTAGGCAAAGGCAATTGTCTCCGTCCATGCTTTCGATAGTTGGAAGTGCAGTCACGACTTTCACTTTTATGCTCAATGCCAATAACATCCGAGTCTGTATGATTCACTCGCTATTAAAGCAATTGTATATACTAAATGTGTATATTATATATTTTGATATAGTCTGTGCCATCATAAAGTGTAATGAAAATAATTGCGGATTATATATAAAGTCGATGACTTTCAAATTAAAAAAAAAATGTCCTCTTATTCAAACTTTTTGGATTGTATCTTTCATCGAGGGGCTGTAGATAAAATAATTGTTTGTAACTTGACATACTTTTTCTACCTGAAGGTGTAGGAAAGGAAGGCTGTTAAGCCTCGCCTCGCCGTTATGTTTACGTCCCTAATGGAATAGGTGGCGAACCTATTGCCATACACCGGGCACACAGTTGTTGGTCATCGATATCTATTACACATAATTTCCGAAAAGAATTTCTAAAAGTCAATGGTGTGATCCCGGATTCGAACCCACGGCTTCTTGATTCAGAAGCGGGGTGCTCGACCATTGGACCACGTATACTAATAATTGTTTGTAATGGATATAATCATTACATAGTATAAAACAAAGTCCCTTTACGCTGTCTGTCCCCTGATATGCTTATATCTTTAAAACTACGGCAACGGATTTTGACGCAGTTTTTTAATAGGTGATAACGGGGTGGTTTTTATGTACAGTTTAAGAAAGAAAAAGTGATAATTTTCGAGATTTAGCACTTTAATTGTAAACGCTGTAAAAATACTTTTGATGCGGAATAAAGTTCGCCGGGTCAACTTGTAGTATATAAGGGTGAATATACGCTATTTGTATTTTTTGTGTCCCACAAGAAAATGTAGTCTGCGCCATTCAATATTTATAATTTGTCTACTTGACACTTTTTTTACATTGGTAATAATGGTGGCCAGACGATTTTTTCATTTTTTTGAGTTTTATAAGTACCAGAGGAAAATGTAGTGTCAGGGGAGTGACACCATTGGCAGAGTAGGGACAAATTAAAGCAGAGAGGTGACATACCGTTAATTATTACTATAGAAAAAGGACTAATATTAAATAAAACATATATAAATTATAGTATTTGAGTATTATACATTTATTATACAAGATTTAGTCGTATCAAATGCAACTTTAATAATAATAATTTTTATAGCTTAAGTTTCATCACCTGTATCAAATAGCATATTTATATTCTGCTTAATAGCTGCTATCTCGTCTCTTCTGAGATGAATATCACAGCATAATGGTTTATAAATAAAAACATTCAAAAATTCGAAAACCACGTTTAAGGCATTACAATCTATAAATAGTTATTAAATGAAACAAAAATATAAACTTCTTTCACAAAAGAAATCAATAGAACTTCAAATGATACACCTATCAGTATCCAGGCTATCTAAACAAATAGACTTGAATAATATCAGTCTATAACTCCACATTCGACTACACGAAAGTTATGATTGTGGAGAGAAAGAGGTCGAAGTGTGAGATGATTTTGGATGGCGAGAAATTGGAGCAAGTGAAAGAATTTGTATATTTGGAAATTATGTTTACTAGAGATGGAAAATGTAAAGAAAATATTGAAATGAGAGTGACTGCTGAAAACACCCTTGCAGATCGAATGAAAAATAGCATGATAAGGGAACGATGCAAGTTGAAGGATTATATGGAGACCAAGGTAAAGAGAAGTATATAAGTATGTTAAGATGGTTTGATCATGTTACAAGACTAAATGAAAGCCGACTGACTAAAAGACTATATGAATGCCAATGTGATCAACGGCATCGGGAGACCAAGACGGGGCTACCACGACCAAATAAATGGACCATTTTAAAAAAGGCTAAATAGTAGTATCCGAAACCAGGGTAAATGCATGATGAGATGTAATACTGTGGATAAGGCGAAAGAAGTGTGTCAGGATCGTAGCTTGCGGAGAGCCAAAGTCTCTGTCTACCCCTATGGGATATAGGCGTGAGTTTATGTATGCACGTATGTATAAATCCACAGCATGTATCAAAAACATTAAAAGAAAAATATACAACAAAATGAACAATTTTCTCGAAACTAACTATATTTCATTTAAAAACTAAACAATCAAAAAAATACTTTTCAAATACATCAACTGGCTTTGGAAATTTGTAGGATACTCGGTTACCTTTCATACGTATGTTATGCGCTGGTAACTTGGATAAACCTTTTATACGTATGTTATGCGCTGGTAACTTGGATAAACCTTTCATACGTATGTTATGCGCTGGTAACTTGGATAAAATCTGTTCGCATTTTATATCATTGGAGATCTTTAAAAACGTAACCCTGACCTCTCCTTTTTTTCATCAAAATCTGAAGAACATACATGTTTTTTGTTTGTCTGTATGTTTCTCGTCTTCGTCCATCTATACGTTTTATTATTAATGACAGTCAACAGAATGACAGACAGCATTATCTACTCTAGATGGATTAATCAGATGAGTAGATGTCTATGCAAACATTTCGTTTGACACATCTTTCTCAGAATCACTGTATACAGTAGCAACATCCAATTTGTTCTTTTTTTTTTGTTTTTGGGGTATTTATTACCACCTAGGATGGAGTGAGGATGAAAATTGCTTCAAAAGCAGCTTGCTTACTTTTCTCAAACTTTATACTAGCTAATCTTCTCCTTCATATTTTGCTGATAGCTCTTTTGTACTCTTTCAGACATCACGTATGTTCATAATGTGTCCTCTTCCTTTTCATATTGCTACCTTTCTTTTTTCTTTTAATTTTGCATTCTTATGTCATAGTTTCTAATTCTTTAATAATTTGCTTTTTTATTTTTCAGCTTGACGTTTTTTTCTAGCCTTTCTTCCCTTGTTTGCTTTTATTTAACATTCGCCATGATGTCTAATTATGCCATAGTATCTAGAACAATTTATATTAAGTCTTAACACATTAAAAATTTCAAGAAACATAATTTAGTCACTTCTCTGGCGCTCTTGTATTTCCTCTGGTGTGAACTTTGCCAGAGGAGTTACGCCAGAGAAGTGAGAAAATTGCACCTAACCTACAAAACTAGCATCACTCGCTTTTATCACCTCAATTTAACGTAATACATGACATATATGCATATTAAACATTACAATGAGCAAATAAACAATTTCGTAACGATAAAATTCAAAAATATATGCTTACCAAAGGAAATACTCCAACGACTGGCACAAACACGTTCTCCGACAAAGAATCGCAAACTGGGGCAAAATTATTAGAATTTTGCCTAACGCCATTAGCTTGCTTTAAACTTCACATTGTTGTAGACGCATATTTCAGAGTCAAAAGTTCCCTTGGGATTTTAAGTCAGAAATTTATGTCTTCGAGTTACGCCAGATGAAGTGACATAATTGTAACATGACGTGAATATAAGTTATTTTTTTTTATATTAATAAATAAATTTACTGTGTTTTGATAAAATATGTTTTAATGTTTATTAAAGCACATGATCATGTTTAAAATAAAACATAATTGCTTACATATTTTAAGAATATTGCCATGAGATCATGATAATCCATAAATGGGAATGCCAGAGGAGTATACATTTACAACAATTTTAAACCATAAATGCCATAAATTAAATTATTATCGTGAATATACTTTGTGGTCCAGATAAAAGGCTATATTCTTGATAGTTTAAGTATGCAGAAATACTAATTTAATAAGTTTAACATAAATTTTTTCTAAAGACCATTGAAATCCAAATAGTAGTAGGTGAATCCGTATATTCACCCATAAAATAATTTGCGGGGTTTGGAGCTTTAATTGCCATCTCTGGCTAAACCGTAATTGATCGATTAAAGTACTACATTATTATTTACCATAAGGTATATAAAAAGTCTGCAATGGTGTATGTCTATCTCCAAGGGAAATCCCGTAATGACAATTTTTATGTCTTTATTTCATACGAGAAATAATGGCTTGTTTAAACGTTGGCAATTTTACAGTTACACCATTAATCCTTATCTAATTAAATACCTTAAATGCATTGTGTTTTTAATATAGGCCAATATGGCCATTAACAGCACGTAATTAAAATGAATATGTTCAAAAATATTACAGATTTAACCTTTAGGGACAAAAAGCGATTGCGTCACGCAGCGATACCGGTCGACACGTGCCGATATTAACCCCCAATTGAACTAAATAAAAAAAAAATATTGTTTTTGAGGCGAAATAATGTACGGTACGGTCAGCTAAAGTTGCAAATAAACGGATATTTCGTAAGATATCTTGTATTAATTGATGTAAAAATTGCATGTTTAATACACTGAGCAAACAAATAACAGATCTTGTAATCAGATGCTTTGTTTATCATAAAAATAGGTAATTTATATTCTGTAGCAATAACCTTGCCTCTTCCTTTGTCGATAAATTAATTCGCAGTAGAAGTACCTACCTAATACTGGGAGAGCTACGTAGTAGTAAAACAACAATACCACGAGTTCTCAGAATATCGGCGTAAAGTGGCTCATACCGCGTTGCGCTCGGTGAGAGAGGTATCCGAAGGTCCAACACTCTTCCCTTCTCCCCTCACCATCCCACTCCCGAAACCTTTTCTATCTCACTTTAGGGGCTGAAAATGCAACTGTATCATTATATGTTTTGTAAATGTCCATGGGCGGCATTAGTTGATACCTGTATCAACTAACGGGTATACTAGCAGGCGTATCACAGGT
This sequence comes from Euproctis similis, assembly GCA_905147225.2. Taxonomy (NCBI): domain Eukaryota; kingdom Metazoa; phylum Arthropoda; class Insecta; order Lepidoptera; family Erebidae; genus Euproctis; species Euproctis similis. The sequence continues at coordinate 9,180,365 of LR990119.1, forward strand.
GATAAACCTGCTAGTTTTCCCCCTATCCCATGAAAAACCTACATCTATTTCCTCACTAGTAAAGCTAAACTATCATAGCACTGATATCATCACCCTGTTAGTTTTGCACGCTGTTCTCGAATTTCCCATGATATTGTATTGAGTACTGTAAAAAATATCGATATTAAAACACCATTTGTGATCGTGATGCCATAAGCAAACATCGATATGTTTGGTTGGTTTATTGTACGTTGTGTATAGAAATTGTGGTAAACTCGATTATTGGAACAAATTTGCATCGTTTTTAACGAATGGGATTTCACCCTCGATAGTTGGATTAAGACTTTGTGCTTCCGCTTTTGTTTTACTTAAAAATATGTAGAGTAAACCCTAATTATAATAATATTTGAACAGAATACACACAGCGCCCACTAGTTCCAAACTAAGCAACTAAATATTATGGATACTAGATTACGGATGTTAATATTACTGTTTTTGTAAATACATACTTATAATACATAAAAATAACACCCTGACGCCATACAAACATTCGTGTTTGTCACCTTAGATTTATCATAGACTGTAGTAGATGGCACATGCCAGTAAAAATATACTACTAATCATCACTGGCAGCGCGACCACGAGTAAGCGATTCTCAGCTCATTTACATTTCAACATTGAACAATAATTAAGTAAAAGTTGACACTTTGAAGCACTTTTTACGCATACATTGATAAATCACTCAGACATCAACAACCCATTTTAGTCTCGTTGTTTGGGTGACTATTGCCGATCTATTATTCTTATATTTATGTTTGTCACAATTATTTGTACTCGGGTGGGGATCGTACCCGCCAACCTCGATTCTGCAGTCGGCTAGTCATGAAATCTGTCCTTTAAGTGCTAGTCAAAATTATTTGTCGATCGGCGTTAGCTATAGTCATTAAGTAAATAATTAATGATTCGATAAATATTTAACTAAATCGATTGCAACTACTGCGATGGAAACTCGATTACGAATATTCCATAGATTTTTTTATTAGTATACAAGGTTTATTATAAATCTCTGCAATTGCTATTACCAATAATAATTGTTTTTAGAGTAAATTATTTCAACTAAGACCGGTAGTTGGATTGTTTTCAGGTTATTGTATTTGTTTTTTTTTATATCATTCCATTTGGACAGGCTAAAGCTTAGAAGCCATACATACTATATTTGTAGTATTATTTTTTCTGAAGTATTAAACTTAATCTAACTTAAAATAACCGAAACTAACGTAGAGTAACCTAACTCACAAAGTCTTGGCACTTGATGCACTATGTTCCAAGGGAGTTTTGACCAAGACCAATAAAGAAGAGCACGCTACATACGATATTTACACCATTTTCCACGTTTTAACACATATTAGATAAAACGCCACGAATTTTATTAAATTATATTTATCGATACACAAATTTGAGAAAATAATGCGAAGAACAGACATACTCCCTTGTTATATATATACTAGCTGACCCGGCATTTTTTTTCAGCATCAAAAGTAATAAAGAAGTAAATTTTGGATTTATCACTTTTTCTTTACTACATCAAATATGAATTATAGATAAAAACCGCCCCGATGACACCCTCAATCTATTAAGAAAAACCGCATCAAAATCCGTTGCGTAGTTTTAAAGATGTAAGTAAGCATATAAGGGGACAGACAGCGGAGAGCGACTTTGTTATTCATAATAATTCATAACTTTACGCCAAATCCCTTGCGGGGTTGGCAGAGAGATCGGAGCCCCACAAGGCACGATTCTGACATATCTCACTCGCTTCGTTGACTATAATTCTTTTCATGCACGCGCGTCGATTTTTGACGCTCCTAACATCACCTTCCTCCAGAACACGTTCTATTTCATCGTCATGGAATGTGTGTCTTGGCCGTCCTCGTCTCCTACATCCATCCGCTTTTGCATTGTATATCTGCTTAGTCAATCTCGCATCATCCATCCTTTCTACATGTCCGAACCATCGGAGCATGCCCTTTCTTACCTTTACACCGACAGTCTTTCAAACTGACTTCCTTCCTTATAACCTTGTTTTTGACGCGGTCAGCGAGGGTCACTGCGCAGATTTTGCGCAATGCCCTCATTTCGACCGCGTTTATCCTACTTTCATGCACGCTCTGCCATATCCAGCTCTCGCTTCCATTAGTTAGCGTTGGGATCAGTATTGCATTGTGGAATGCCAACTGGGCTTTTCTGCTAATATTTTTTGCTACTTATACTTTGTTATACACGCTATGTTATATATATATATATATATATATATTTGTGTTATAAATAAATAAATAATAAATAAATATCTTGGACACAATACACATAGCGCCCTCTAGTTCCAAGTTAAGCAACTAAATGCTTGTGTTATGGATACTAGATAACGGATATTAATACATATATACTTTTCTTTTGTAAATACATACTTATAATACATAGAAAAACACCCAGACATCACACAAATATTCATGTTTGTCACAAATATTTGTGCTCGGGTGGGAATCGAACCCCCGTCCTCATTGCTGCAGCCGGTAGTTTTACCAATGCGCCACGAGACCCGCCAGTTATAATAAATACATTAATTTTTTTCTGGAAATTCTGTAACTGTGTTGTCTTTTGATCAATTGGCGTATAGTCAAGACTTGCGTTCTTACAAAATACGCTAAGAATTATATTTTGTTTCTAATTATCAAATCTTGTGCCGTTTGAAGGCTGCACTGACAAGAAGGTTCTACTTGATTTTTAATGGAGGTGAAGCCAGATAAGCACCGTTGTACAGTCAAGGCCTATTGGCAAAATGATGCAGACAATTTGGAACGAATGGGTTGTCGGTCAGTCAGGCATTTTCATCGCAAAAGTCCTCATGACTTGCTATTTTTCAGAGCGATATACGATGTTTCATATAATTAACGATATTAGGAATTATCTAATCAAGTAATAATAGTTAACAAGGCCCTTCGCTTTGAGCTTGATTGCTCTTACGTTGACTCAACATTGCATGAAGCAAATTAAAGTTTTCTATCCGAGTCTACTCTATTCGTCTTTGCTTGTCTAGTCACGGTCGGCCAATAAGAAATGTAACATTATTTAATCCTAAGGATGTTCAGAATGTCTCGGTGGCGCAGTGGTCGAGCACACGGCTTCTGATCCTGAGGTCCGGGTTCGATTCCAGACACTGGCTCACACCAATTAATTTCGCGTAATTGTTTTCGGAAGTTATGTGTGATAAATATCGATGACTGAAAAACTTTGTGCCCGGTATGGCAATAGGTTCGCCACCTATTCCATTTGGGACGTAAACATAACGGCGAGACGAGGCTTAACAGCCGCTGCCTACACCTTCGGGTAACAAAAGGCGTGAAGTTATGTTTACGTTTTGATGTTCAGAATCGACACAAGTTGGATACTACTTTCAAATTCATATTATTTTATTTATACAATGAAATAAATATATATACCAAGCTTGGATATTATTCTTAAGTCCACATATTGATTACGGTATGTTAGAAGCATTAAAACATAACTTAACATAACTTCACGCCTTTTTCTACCCGAAGGTGTAGGCAGCGGCTGTTAAGCCTCGTCTCGCCGTTATGTTGACGTCCCAAATGGAATAGACGGCGAACCCATTGCCATACCGGGCATAAAGTTTTCAGTCAACGATATAATATATCACACATAACTTCTAAAAACAATTTTGAAAAGTCATTGGTCTGAGCTAGGATTTGAACCCGCGAAGAAGAAGATTGACGAAGTTGAAGATGTGAATGGGGTGTGTATAAGAATCGTAAATTATAAATGCGACTAGGTGACCCGACAAACTTTGTTTATGAAATAAGGTAGCCTAAGTTACTCGTTATCACATCAGATATCCGCCAGTAAAAGCCCCGTGAAAATCGGTCCAGCCATTTTCGAGACTTGATTAGTCTCGAAAATGGCTGGACCGATTTTCAACAAACAGCAGACTGACAGACACAAATTGTAAAAATGTTTGTTTGGTGTATACATTTATGCATGATTCATATGCAAGTAGTATAAAAATCCTTATTAGTATACATATTTCTTACAAACAGACACTCCAATTTCATTTCTATGTATAGTTGTCTATCTGCGTACTACGATGAGTAGTTGGTGTGAAGTTCAGTAAGAAAGTAACAAGCTTGAATAACTATCTTTCTCTCTGGCGTGAATAATCATGGATGTTTGAAAACAATATTTATATCAAGAATAATATAATAAAATAAATAATATAACATAACTTTTTCTAACCTAAGGTGAAGGCAACGGCGGTTAAGCCTCGACTCGCGCAATCGTTAAGTTTCGTCCCTAAACGGAATAGGTGGTGAACATATTGCCGTACACAGGGCACGCACTTGTTAGTTATCATATTTATCACGTATAAGTCCGAAAAGAATTCCTGGAAATAATTGATGTGAGTCCGGAATCGTTCCCACGCATTCTGAATCAGAAGCTCGGAGCTCGACCACTGGTCCTGAAGACATAAATAAATAATATATAATGCCCTTTATTCGGGTAACTGTTGTAAAGGTATTATTAACGTACTCGATTACTCGACACGTATCGATACCGCTCGGATAAGAGTTTTTGTCGTATTATTTGATCTCTTATCGTTATAATGGGGTCAATGTTATTGTGATTCGGAAACAGTCGGATATTGTCTTTTATGGACGACGTCCGAGAGTAAATCAGAAGGGAAATAGGTTCAACAGGTTCCGACTTAATTGTACTTTGTCGACATTTCTCGCCCACATTAAAAACGAGGGATTCCGTTGATAAAAAACGTGTCATGTGCTTGCCCTGGCTACAAAATACCAACCTACAATGCCGAATTTCAATCTAAATCTGTCTCCAAACGACAAACGTCATAGACAACGGATATACTGAGTTACTTTTGCAGTTATAAAATAAGTAAGTGTAGAATAGATTAGATGTATCTTAACCTGTGGTATCGCTATACTATTACCAAAATTACATGCATACATAACTTCTCGCCACATCACTTGCAGAGTAGGCAGTGAAAACAAAGCGCCAATTGACACGATTTTTACACAGCTCATTAGCTGGTTTGACTTTCATAACTCATTACATATACGTGCCTCGATTTTTAAGACTCCTGGCTCATTCCTCCTGAACTAGTTCTATTTGGTAACTTACACATGGTCGTAATCTTAAGTTCTAATTATTTAATACACACACATGCTGGCATTTTAACCCATGAATTGAGACACGCACTAAGCCTAATAAAATTAAGTTGCTGACTCCCATAACGAGGACCTAGACTTAGACCTAGTTTTGGGGAATTAGTCGTTAAAGGTTAGTAGGTGTAAAAAAAACTATTGTTATTGTCACGTTTTGTAATTTGATTTTTCCACTTGCAGCGCAACCGGTGCGGGGGGCGGGCGCGGCGCGGGCGGCGGCAGCACGATGCACACGTCGAGGCACTCTGTCACCTCGTCCACGGGCGTCCTCATGGTGGGGCCCAACTTCCGTGTCGGCAAGAAGATCGGCTGTGGGAACTTCGGCGAACTGAGGCTCGGTACGATTGTTCTACTTACAGCACCTCCTAAACTTCTACACAAGCATCTATAATAAGCTATATCTTATTTTTAGGTAGACTATGTCTACAACATCGGGAAATATTTCAAAATTGACTCCTAGATGACTTGAGAAAGTCCATTCTAACTCTCCAGGAAACGTCCCTTCAGGTTTTTTATTAGCTTCACCTGTATGTTTGTACGTTTGTTTGTAACCGACTTCTTTAGCGCGATTTTGGCCCACTTTAAACGGCCAGATTTCGTTCAAACTTTGTAGATTTATTGAGGACCGATGACAATACACTAATTTGATAAAATTATTCCATTTTTCAATTTGCAAAATATGATTTTTGTTAATTTTTTAGTGTTCATAGTTCACTTCTCGCACCATCTAGTGGCAATCAGCGGAAAGTCTACGTTATCAACTTGAAACGAGTTCCTTGTATAAGTCACAGATGGCGCTATTCCTCAAATTCGGTTTTGATATCCGTTGTTAGCACGCTTTAAAATAGTTAAGCAATAGTTTAAAAAACTAAGAAACGCGCTTGTTATAGAAAACCGAACTAAAAAATATAAAATAAATAATAGTTTAAAAAAACTAAAATACACGCTTTTTATAGAAATCCGAACTAAAAAATAGAAAATAAATTCACACTATTATTAATTTATATTCATTGAAATTTTTAACACTATTTTCTTATTTTAAATTCATTCAAATTTATTTTCTATTTTTTAGTTCGGTTTTCTATAAAAAGCGTGTTTTTTAGTTTTTTTTAAACTATTATTTATTTATTAGTTCACTTGTAAAACTCACGATTGTTGTAATTTTTTTATGATTGGTACCTCAAAATTGAGACAGATGCCGCTGTTTAATCTTTTTCGTGTTACAATTATCTGTAAAGTCGAGTTCAGATCATTGTTTAAAGTTTTTATTTTTCATTTTATACGCGTCTTCTACCACTTAAATTTGATAGTTTGCAAATATTTATCAATCGTGCCAAATCAAGCTGTTTGTATTTACACCACTTCTAATTATTTGTAGGTGGGTTCGTTGATTAGGTCTCAGTTTTCTCTTTTCCACATCCTCTTCAGTTCCAAGTCCGTGTCAGACAAGACTGGCGAAAGAAACAAAGTACTGATCGCATGTATTTGATTAATACGTTAACCTTTTAACGTCACAAGATTAAATTGAGTTACATTGTCTGTGTCCATAAAATACTTAATGAAATTTGTCACCAAAATGAGTATCTACACGATACAATTTCATTGGCTGTTCAATTCGTAGGTGCGGAAAAGGTATTATTATGTGGTCTTGAAATGTTTTAACTAGATTAACTACAATTTACTGTATCACAAGTATTCTTCAACTAGGGAGACTGGACCCATAATATGCCTGTACTAGCTGACGCCGTGTACTTTTCGTATCACTATAAATAAAACTCAATGCTGGGTTCCTAATGATCGCTGCCTAATGTTATCACCTAAAGCCTTCCTCTATGAATGGACTATCCAAAACGAAAAGTTTCTTATTAATTCAAACCAGATGTTCCCGAGATTAGCGTTTCCAAACAAACTCTTCAACTGCTATAAATAAAGTCTAATTACATAATATGTATTATAATTCAGTACTATCCAGTATACTACTGGCTCGCTTATTTATTTCATTGACTCGTGGTCCAGTGGTCGAGCACCCCGCTTCTGAATCATGAAGTCGTGGGATCGAATACGAGCTTAACACCAATGACGTTTTGTCGTTCTTTTCGGAAGTTATTAGTATGATAAATATCGTTGGCTGACAATATTGGGCCCGGCGAGTCGAAGCTTTAATAGCCACTGCCTCCACCTTCGGGTAGAAAAAGGCGTGAAGTTATATTATATTGACTACGATACTGTGTGAGTTGGTCGATTTGTTTGAAACACGTTTGTGAACTGAACAGTATTGTTTTGAAATGTCGCCATCCAACTATCTCCGATGTTGTAGGCATTCGCTTTTGTTAATAGGTGTATAGAAGGTATATATCTATCTTGTATAGCCTATTCAATAGCCTATTTGAGAAATGGCCATCTATATGATTGGTTGCCACTACGTGTCTGCTTCAGATGTCAAGAGTTCAAATCCGGGTGAACTCTAATGACCTTCTCGAATGATTTTTTTTTGGGAATTTTGTGTGATAATTGTCTATGACGGATTTTACTCAATAGGTTATGTAGTCAGAGAAATCTGCATGCCCAGGTATAATTGTCGCATATTTTTTATGGGATAAGCTAAGGGAGTAGGATGGCAAGGGTGACGGCTCTTCGGATACCCCTCGCACCTCAAACGCAGCATGAGCCACTATACGTCGATATTCTGAAGGCCGAACTGCATGGCTCTGCCACCACTGTTAAGTCCAACAAAAGAATTTACTACGCATTATGTTATATTTCTTTGAATGTTGCAATTATCTCTTCGTATGATTCATCTGTCTGTAAAGAGGTTTGCCACATAAAAATATGAATAGACACTTGACTCATCTTGCATCGGCATGTCCATGGGCGAATGAGAAATTTATTTTTTCATTTATATATATATATATATTTACGGTGTTAATATCTGAGGGTAGCTTGTAGTTTTATACATATTACATATATGGTGGAATTTGTTCAGTGATCCATAATTATCACGTAATCTTAGATACAGAATCCGGAAGGTCATTGGTTCATATATAACATAACATACCTTCACGCCTTTGTTACTCGAACATGTTAGATTATCAAGCAGGTTAGAGAAACTATCTGAAACGTTTCAGTGTGTATCTGTGGCGACTCGAACTCAGTACTTTCCGAGTAAGCCGTTTGGTTATCGAGGTGATTGTCTTTTGATGAAGATGATGAGATTGCTTGTATATGTTCTCTTTAAAATAACAAACCTACACGGCATTATGCTCAAAAGGACTCGTATCCAGAGGCGTAAAAACATTTTGAAAAACTAAAAGTTGATGGCGCATTTTAAAAAAAGAATTTTATCCAATTTAAAACTGTTTTAATTTTTTTTATTCGAATTTGAAAAATGGCGCAAAAAAAGTATGGAACAAGAAGGGTATATGCTCATAATGCCAACTAAGGAATATGGAATAGCTGAGTCAACCTTGTGACTTGCGTACTTATAGTTTTTAAATGTGTACTTAATAATTCATAACTAACTGTAATGTTTTAAGCTCATTTAAATTATTCCAAGCTATTAATAGCACCACGCACCGACCGACCGCCCCCCATTATATTTTTCAAATACCAGAATGTGTAACGGCAATGTAAATACATATTTTTAAATTGGCCCCACGCGAACTTTTAACTTATCGCTTTTTACCCGACCGCGCTTAAGGGAGGAATGTGTTTCTCGAGTCTTCGACCTCTTGTAAGTAAGGCCTCAATTGATGGATAACTGGATTTTAACTTGAGTGTCTTCCCTAATTAATATAAATAATAAAATACATATTTCGTATTTAGCTATTTCAGACGATAAATTTGTTTATTCATTTGCCAATACGAACATCTGTATTTTACTACCGACAAAATCCATTACGCAGTTTTAATTTGTCTGGTAATCTATAGAAGAGTTTTAGTTTTGATTAATTATGCTATAATATTTACGATTGTCAAAGTAAACAAATGTGCCAGAGAAAGTTTTAAATCCAAGTGTTTAAGAGCTGAGTGAGGCGGCTTCTCATTACTGCTATAATGACCGTACATAACTTCACGCCAAATTCCTTGCGGGGTAGGCAGAGAGAACAGACCGCGCTATAAGACACGATACTTACACGTCTCACTCTCTTCTTTGACTTTCGTAACTCTTTTCATACACGCGCATCGATTTTTAAGGCTTCTGACATCACCTTCCTTCATAACTCGTTCTCTTTGTTGGTCTATCTGCTTAGTTAATCCTGCATCATTCATCGTTCCTAAATGTCCGAATAATCGCAACTCAGCTGTTGTGACCAGATGTATGTTAGCATCACAGCCCTTCTCAAAGAAAGGTGAATCGGTTGGTTTTAAAAAGTGTCGTCAATTCTTGACCCTGGTATTGCTCATCAGCGGGCGGGCTGGTCAGGTGTTTGCTTAAACACCGCCCCAGTTTTTGAATTTTTAACTGGTGCCTAATTTTTCTACTCTCGCTATATTACATGTTTAAAGTGCTGTTAGTGTAAAACAGTTCGCTGCATGAATGGATCGCCTCGACCAGTGAAATACCACCTCTCAGAAAAAATAACTCGTTCCGACACAGAAATACGGTACTTAAAAAGCATTACTTTGCCTTGTTTGTAAACAATAATAAAATCATCATTGTTATTATGGAGATAACGCAACAAATACTGTCTCGTCGTAATCAAATGTGGCCTCAGCGTGTTCGATTCTCGGAAACTTGACAGGCGGATGACTGATGCATAATGTGGAAATTATATATTTATATCTAGATCTATCTATATATGTATATAAAAATATATATCAATATATGTATTTCGTCTGTCTTTATAATAGGTCGTTGCATAAATTATGTCGTATTTTAAAAGGAAAATAAAAGTTTAATTTTTTAATATGTCGACATATTGTTGTATGATCAAAACCCATCTCCAATCCTCATTCCCTCTATCTCTCTGCTAGTTATAAATGGGTCTTCCATTATAATGGCCTTTAAGGGAGGGTCGGCCGGTATGAGATGCGTCTTGAAGGTTAAAATTTCCAATTCGAAATTTTGAAAACTACCTTTGAACCGTTCTAACATCTACCACGTTCTCCCCGAAGGTGTTGCACAAATTTTGGGTACCTTCAGTTGCATTACTGCCTTTTTGATACTCATAGAGTATGCAGTGTCGAAGATGAGTTTTATCAACCTCCATTTTAAGGACTCAAATTTTATAAATTACTAGATACAATCTTAATAACACGCGGTTTTAGAGACGCAAGTAAATACACTAGGCGACAGGAATAACCACATGGCTCTAAGTGTCGCAAAAAAAAATTATGCTATTTCGAATTTTACCGAACGAAATACGACAGATATTTTGCAAGAACCTAATATGTATATCTCCGAGGTCTGTTAGTGGTCGGGCGGGCGACATGTGCATTAAAAAAATATCTGTTTAACTTAATATTATAAGCTGAAAACCTTGGTTGATTTTTTTAACGCAGTTACCGAAGACAGTATACACGACGTTATGCGTTTTCTTGCGAAATACACATTCTATCCCAGTCATGGATGCCCAATGACAATACATCGCCGAAAAAATTGTCGATCCCCAGTATGTAGTAGTAGTAGAGTTGCTAGAAGCAGGATTCTTACCCGAGACTTCTGATTCGGAAGTATGGTGCTGATCGACTAGGCTACCAAGACTGCCTTCAACTGCTCAGTTTAGATTTGTCCGGGAACAGGTCACAATTCTTCGTATCCGATCGTCTAGCTTTGAATGTAAACACAAAAAAACTCAACACAATTCTCGCCACTTTTTATTTAATTCATATATTCTGTTGAGTTTTCTTTATAACATTTGCAACTAGAATCAAAATAAACTAACATGATACATACATACATACACTTGTTACTCAAACCGCTAGATGAAACCTTATCCAAGTGGAGCATGTAAGTGGATAACGCGATTAAGCCCGGATTCATATATTCATTGTTCTGCCAGGGTTTTATTTGTTTAAGCTATTTATGGAAGGGTTGTTCAAATGATCTACTGTATGCTTGAAGAAAATTAAGAAAACTACTAAAAATGCGCTTGAAATGGTCTCACTAATACTTAATCGTATTATGCCCTGTGATACCAAGTAAATGTAATAAGTACGTATAATCGGTTTATGAAGTTTCCCCTAAAGGACCTTACTACCTCGGCGCGTCACCTTTTCTTTTGAGTTTTGAACAAAAATTGGGCAACTTCAAATTAGATCAGTCAGTCTGTAATGGATATATTTTAGACATTTTTGCAAATAACATAAAACATAACTTCACGCCTTTTTCTACCCGAAGGTGTAGGCAGAGGCTGTTTACCCTCGACTAAAAAAAAGTTAAACCGACTTCGTCGTACTTTGAACCACAAAATCTTTAAGTATATGAAAACAGTACCTCTATAACTAAAAAGCGATAAATAACGTAATTTACTCATTTGTATTCTTATCACAATATACAAAACGCAATACTTTAATAAAGCCATCCTTAACTATTATAATATTTATAAATGTTACTCATTATTGAAGTCCTTAAATTAAAGGGGAAAATATAGAAATTGGTTGTCAGGCCTGTCGTATTGTATGGGTCTGAATGTTGGCCTATGAAAGAAGTGGATGAAAGGAGAGTACATGCAACAGAAATGCGAATGTTAAGATGGATGTGTGGTGTGACAAAAAGGGATAGAATAAGAAATGAGTATATAAAAGGAAGCATGAAAGTAGCACCAATAACAGAAAAAATTAGAAGTGGTAGATTGGCGTGGTATGGCCACATTATGAGAAGGGACGAAAGCCATGTCACAAGGAGAACGATGAGAATGACTGTGGATGGACACATTAGCAGAGGAAGGCCGAAAAGAGATGGATGGACTGTGTAAATGTTGATATGAATATGAAGGGAGTAAGTGTGAATGCGACGAGTGACAGGAGAGAATGGAAAAGAATGACATGTTGTGCCGACCCCACTTAGAGTGGGACAAGGGCAGGAAAATGATGACTCATTATTAAAGTCGGTGCAACACAATAGAGTACGTTACCTAGGCTGGCACCGACTCCGAAAGTATTTATATTTTTGTAATTATCATGGGTAGACCCAATAACACTACAGCCCGAATGAAGGCCAATCGTAGTCTGGAAACGATTGCAGAAAATAAAAAAAAAAACATTTTTACAGAATTGTGTCGTCCTAACCGTTTAAGAGTTCTGTAGCTTCATCATCAGCACAGCAGTATCAGACGTTGATTTAAGCATACCTCCCAAGCAACACGTTAGTCCTATATACTACTAAACAGTTTCCATCGACTAACTGCAGTACTGTCTCCCAACTCCTAACCGTTAAGGAGTTCTGTGGCTTCTTCATCGGCATAGCAGCATGAGGTGTATATTCCTGCATACTTCACCAGCAACACGCTAGCCCTGCATACTACCAAGTAGTTTCTATCGACCAATTGCAGTGCTGTCTTCAAACTCCTAACCGTTGAGGAGTTTTGTGGCTTTTTCATCCGGACAGCAGCATCAAATGTTGACATCATAAAGAATATCCCTAAGACATCACTATTTCGAAATAAAAATACCATACTCGCGTACAACTTTTGGTGGATGCCTTCGATTTCTCCTGGTTCCCATCATCAGATCCTAACCTAGTGAAAATGGGAGCATCTCGGAAGTAAACACTATACAACGAAAAAAAAATTATTGATATCGGTCTATAATTGACGAAAATATCGGTGAACATACATAAAAAAAAATATTATACATACAGACGATTTGAGAAACTCCTCCTTTTTTCGAAGTCGGTTAAAAAAAATTAATTGTGACACAGGCGAGGCAATGCTGCGTGCCTACTCTATCGAGTAACAACCGGCGTGACAGTTATAAAAAGGAATCCATAAAATTCTCAATTATGTAAAATATTACCAACTGTGATAATAAAAATTCTAGGTCAAGTTATACATGTTTAGGCTTGGTGGTTCAGAGGTCGAGCACCCCGCTTCTGAGTCCAGAGGTCGCGGATTGATATCCTGACACTGGCTCACACCAATGACTTTAGAAATTATTTTCGGAAGTTATGCGTGATAAATATCGATGACTAAAAACTTTGTGCCCGGTATGGCAATAGATTCGCCACCATTCCATTTGGGACGTAAACATAACGGCGAGACGAGGCTTAACAGCCGCTGCCTACGATACACCTTCGGGTAGAAAAAGGCATGAAGTTATGTTATGTTTTAGTGTTAAGTACAGGTATTAGCATATGTTTTCAGCTGTATTGCTCGCCACGTGATCCTTATTATTTGGGCAGTAAGGTTTCTTGTATGAAGATTGTATGGCTGCATAATTATAATATGTATTGGATGTATGCTTTGTGGATAAAAATTTTAGTTTTACGTTGTCACGTGCGCGCAGATTAAGATATTAATATTGTCTGTCGTTAATTTTTGCCGTTTGCGTTGAAATGAATTCATGGTGTCGTCGAATACGTCTTGATATGTCATGGTTTAGTGAAGCAAATAAATCTTTGATTAACGTGCTATTACCTTTCTTAATATCTTTGGCACTGGTTACTTTTAACAACTTGCATTGTTATTATATATTGCTTGCCCCCAATTAGTGATAGCGTGATAATATTTAGCCTATATGTTGACCCGACCTTTTGGCTATATTTATCCAAAATTGGGCTTAAAACATGCAGTAATTTTAGAGTTTATCCGTAACAAACCTACAGGTAAACAGACAAAAATTCTAAAAACCATATTTTTGGGTTCAGTATCGATTGTAGATCATGTCCCAAGTATTTTATAAAAACATATTCAATGTACAGTTTTAACTTTCCTACAATTGTATTATATGTATAGATTTTTGGAGTTTATTGGAGTTTACTCCTTAAGAATCGATTTACATATATAGGCCCGGGGTATGAAAGTTATGGGGACCAAAATCGTACTAGAGAGTATAGCATGTCACACGAAATGCGTTATGCGCTATAGTCACAGAGCATATAAATAAGAGTCGGCACTCCATACAATGTCCTGAGCTCTTTATAGAAACACTCTTTATAGCGATACGCCATTCTCTATTACGAAGAAATGTGTTCATATTTGTAGACAGTAAATATTTATTATTTTATTTTATAATCGTTCTTGAGGAGTAAACTCCAGTCGTGCGTCGGAGCGGACACACACACTTTTTGGAGTTTATTGGAGTTTATTGGAGTTTACTCCTTAAGAATCGATTTACATATATAGGCCCGGGGTATGAAAATTATGGGGACCAAAATCGTACTAGAGAGTATAGCATGTCACACGAAATGCGTTATGCGCTATAGTCACAGAGCATATAAATAAGAATCGGCACTCCATACAATGTCCTGAGCTCTTTATAGAAACACTCTTTATAGCGATACGCCATTCTCTATTACGAAGAAATGTGTTCATATTTGTAAACAGTAAATATTTATTATTTTATTTTATAATCGTTCTTGAGGAGTAAACTCCAGTCGTGCGTCGGAGCGGACACACACACTTTTTTTGGAGTTTACTCCTTAAGAATCGATTTACATATATAGGCCCGGGGTATGAAAATTATGGGGACCAAAATCGTACTAGAGAGTATAGCATGTCACACGAAATGCGTTATGCGCTATAGTCACAGAGCATATAAATAAGAGTCGGCACTCCATACAATGTCCTGTTTTATTTTATAATCGTTCTTGAGGAGTAAACTCCAGTCGTGCGTCGGAGCGGACACACACACTTTTTTTTTTGTAATATCACGTGTTGTCTTTTTCTACCGAAGGTATAGACAATGACTATAATTCCTCGAGTCGGCGAATTTTAACACGTTCCAAATGGAATAGGTGGCGGAACCTTTTGTGATACATTGGAGAAAATGTTGTCAGCCATCGATATTTATCACACACGACTTCTAAAAAGTCATTAGTATGAGCCAGGATTTGATCCCACGACTTCTTGATTCAGAGTCGGGGTGCTTCATTGCCACACCACCTAGGCGGCTAACTTTAAAGCGGATTTTTACGTTTTTCGTTGATCATCACAGAATTGCCCAACACTAGAGATGTACTAAATTGCTTTGCGCATTAAAGAATTTTACAATATGTTTATTTGTATAGATATAGACTGTATTCTAGTATACAGCAGTATAGTAAAGATAAAATATGTACAAGGGTTTTACGGCTATATGTCGGGAGTTCTCGTGACATATAAATATATATATTAAGTATGCATGTACATATTTCTTGTCCAACTGACGCTCCACGCCACACGCAGCTGTTTCAGTACTGGGGGCCTATTATGAGCTCTTAACTCCAGCCAACTTACGCGCAGCCTAGCGAATTCGTATTTTCAACGACGACTAAATTCAGCTAGTCTAGACTATCCATGACTGACTAAATGGACATTAGTCGTTGATAAATCGAATTTAGAGTGAATTTGATAGTAACTACTCGTCACCGGCTAGCTGAAATTAGTCGTTGAAAATACGAATTTGCAAGGCAGCGCGTCAGATGGCTGGGATTATTAAGACTTCATAATACGCCAGCTGGTCGGCGAACAGAACCATAGAACCACATCGGTCACAATAATACCTGGCCTCTTTTATACCAAAGAGTTTATATATATGTATATCTTTTTTCTATTCTAAATTCAAATTGTGATTTTTTTTTTAATTTTTTTTTTACCCCATATTTGTGCTCCCATTTAATTTGTTCACCCGATAAGATATACGTATTGAACATTGAGGTACTAATTGTATGTAGATATGACAGCGTGACGATTTTACCGATGGCCATGATAAGCGTGTCGCGATAATATTGTTGGCTGCCGGTGACGTTTGAGTGAATTTGTTAATATATACAGTAAATTTGAGTAGTCACTGAACTTGGATAATTTTTATTTTTAAAGTGTAGCAGTTGACAGTACATAGACTTATTTATATCTACAATATATACCAAGACGTTTGCCGTATCTATTGTCCATAAGATACGTCGTAATACTTAGCTTGGACGTCAACGAAAAAATGAAAAAAAAAAATGGTATCCACAGAAAAGATATGAAACTGAATAGAATTGCGAATCATTCACCTGCATAAAATTCCCCGAAGGTTTAGGCAGCGGTCATGCCTCGTTGACGCAGAAAGAGACATGTCAACATGTCTCTATCGGCGTCGACGAGTTCCTTTGGAATGCATGGAGTGACAATTTGTCAGCTATCGAGAATTATCCCACACAATTTTAAGTCATTAGAGCGGACTTACTCGGGACTTTTAAAATGAAAGTGTTCAGTACTATTGAAGAAAGCGACGTCTGTAGTAAACTTTTTGAATAAGAAATTTAAATTTAAGTTGGATTGGTTTTTGTAGGCCGCCTACATGACCTACCAAAAAAAAAACCTACCGTGAGTAATGTTCAGGTAATGTATTATAATATAATATATTGTTCTAAGATAAGTAGTATTATATATACATGTATGTATATATATAGAAATATGTATTGCCGCTTTGTTAATTGCCGGGCTCTGATAGCGGCCGATAACTTCCAGTGTTAGTCTAACGATTTAATCTATATACCTATTTCCTATTGCCAGTTAGCCCTAAGAGACAGTTAATCAGTTTCTGTAAAACCGAAAAACTATCTCTTATTAGTTTTATACTACTTTTGTTTTAAGATTTTTATAGATATTCATTTCTACCAGAATGTGCAGGCGGCGGTTGTTAAGTTCGAATTGTTGTTCGAATTGTTCCAAGTGGAGTAGGTGCCAGAACCTATTGCCACACCGGCCACAATGTTGTCAGTCATCGATATTTATCACACATAGCTTCCGAAAAGAATTCCAAGAAGTCAATGGTAGTGGTAGTTCAGTCATTGGTTGATTCATAAACGGGGTGGTTGACCTCCGCTCTTGAGCGTACATAATTTATCAAAATATTGAACAGTTTTTTTTTAAACTAATTCTATTAAGAATCCTGGCTGGTTTTGGCCAATGCATTCGGTGAAAGATAAAAAAAAACAATATTAAAATTAGATCCTTCTTGGTAAAAACCTATTTGGTCTTCGTCTTGCCCAGCGATTATATAAATAAACAATATAATATCTTACAATGACTATTATGAGTTATATCAATATTTGAAATTATTTGATAAGATTTTATTCAAAACTCTATGCCAGTAAATATCAACCACGACAAATGCTTTTCTTAATAGATATTGACGTTTGTCAACCTACCAAATGTCTGTATTTCTCAGTAGAAAATAGTTGTAAGGGCTATCTTGTTCATGTAAAACAAAAAGTGTAATAAATTCTGTCTCCTGTTTTTTTTAAAAATTTATTTCTTGACCATGGATGCAAAGTCCTTCAATCGAAATAATAAATTTGATAGTACATTTTATAATAAGAGTAATAAATATGTATAAAAAGTAATAAATTCCTACATTAACATCATATTTTTCGAAGACTCTGTCTCCTGATACGAAAGGAGAGACATAGTACTGACATACCTGTCGTATTTATAAGCAGGATAAGTAGATAGTTAACTAATATTAATAGCTGTTTTATTTGTTCTGTTACAGGCAAAAATCTCTACAACAACGAGCATGTAGCGATTAAAATGGAGCCAATGAAGTCCAAAGCACCTCAGTTACATCTAGAATACAGATTTTACAAGTTATTAGGCACGCACGGTAAGTTTAAAAATATATACACAAGTAAGCAAGTTTAAAAAATAGGGCCTGATCGTAGGGGGTTGAAAATTCAGGGTTCCATTACCCCATGTGCACACAAAATTTCATGAAAATAGCCGTTTCTGAGGAGTATAATTTTACAAATACCGTGACACGATAATTTTATATATCAGATAATATAAAGGGTCCGTAACCAAATGCAGATGAATTGTTATTTTTAAAACCATGAACAAATTCCACCAACAGGCCACTGCATAATGTCAGGTAAAAACCCATACGTTTCGCGTCAGCTTCCCTAATAAATTTAATTACATATAATGTATCTAGTATATTTTTAGGTTTTCCCCCATTGTACTTGATTTAATTAAAAATGGTTTGTATTTTTTTTTTGTAATGATTACAATAACCAATTCCAGTTACAGTTCTAACGAAAATATAAAGGTGGTCTAAGTACACAACTTGATAATGTTATTACGCTGACCGCTCTCCGGCAAAACACAATATGGGAGGGAATTCTTTTGGCCATGTGATTAGTATGATTAATTTGTAGCCGCAAGTTTTCTCAGACAGATTCTTGTATTTTTCGTTATAAAATTTGGCAACGTTTCGTAATTAAGTCTTGACTTCGTTTCCGTGTGCCCTGATGTTATTGAGGTCACTGCCTCCCGGCAAACTCGGTTATTAGATTATTCGAAATTAATGATGACCTTCATAGTTTAACTTCAGGACATGTTTTTACTCGGGCATAGTTTAATTATCTCGGGAGAAAAAAAGGTTGTGAGGAAGGAAGTTGAATGAGAGCGTCGGTGTAAAAGTAAGAAAGGGCATGCTCCGATGGTTTGGACATGTAGAAAGAATGGATGATGCAAGATTGACTAAGCATATAGGTACAATGCAAAATCGGATGGAAGTAGGAGTCGAGGACGACCAAGACACACATTCCATGACCAAATATAACGTGTTCTGGAGGAAGGTGATGTTAGGAGCCTCAAAAATCGACGCGCGTGCATGAAAAGAGTTATGAAACTCAACGAAGCGAGTGAGATGTGTATGAATCGTGCCTTATGGCGCTGTGTTCTCTCTGACTACTTGATTTAGCGTGAAGTTATATATGTATGTATGTATCTCGGGATAGAAATGTTATGATTATGTATCTGAAAAAAAGCCGTTTTATGTATTTGTTCAATACCCAAAGATTTATTTTTGGTCAGGATGTGAGTCAAAATTATCATCATCATCACACGTTTGTCGGCGTTGCATTATATCGATCGTATAATTATTGCATGAGTCATCATCGCCGATGAACTTGATGAAATGAGGTGATGTGTACGGATGCCGAGTGTTAGGTACCGTTCTTTGCACCTGCGTTGATATATTTTTTGAAATAAATGGTAGCCTAGATTAAAAACTGCAAAGTGAAATTACTTATGCTGTACATACATAACTTTACGCTATGTCCTTGCCGGTTGGAGCATGATTGCTACACACCTTACTAGTCTCTTTTCATAATTCATTCATAATTCTTGGGCATACAGACTTTTCGGTTTTTAAGGCTCGCGACATCACCTTCCGCAAGGACACTTGTCACTGTGACATCATATTGAACTGAAATATTTCCCCTTATCGCCACCCACTTGACTGATAATTCTAGAATTTAATATATAAAATGTGCTTGGGTTTGTAAGATTAGATTTTTAACATTGTTTATGATTTACGAAGAAGTTTGCTCAATAGAGGGCGTACCGAAAGTTTACTACTTGGGAACATGTGGCGGCCGCTACAACGCCATGGTCATGGAGTTGTTAGGGCCCTCACTCGAAGACCTGTTCGTACATTGCGGTCGAAGGTTCAGGCTGAAGACGGTCCTTATGATCGCTATGCAGCTAGTAAGTTAACATCCGGTGTAGAGTAGGTACCATCCAGAGTTAGATTTGAACAGTAAAACTCGTAAACATGGCATCAAACATTCGTAACCGATATTCAAAGTTTTCAAATTTCGAATATGTCTTTGTCCATGGTCATGGCGGTTGTTTGGCCGCCATATTTGTTTACTTTTTATATATCTTAAAATATTTGTGTATAAGTTATGCAATTGCTCTCTCGTACCACTGTCTCTTTGTATATCGGCTACAGTGTTGACTACCAATACAAGCTGGGTGCGTGCGCCGAGAGCAATGATCAAACACTAATGTGAGTATTAATATTATCTGGTCTGTCTGTCTCCTCCCTCTCCCATTACCTGTATCCCTTGGATCCTGTAGCGCCGTCGACAGCGGAAGGTATCCCAGAGGTGTATTACTTCGGCCCTTGCGGTAAATACAATGCTCTGGTGATGGAATTGTTGGGGCCCTCGTTGGAGGATCTGTTTGATCTCTGCGGCCGTCGTTTCTCTCTAAAGACTGTGTTAATGATCGCTATGCAGCTGGTGAGTGTAAAAATTTTATGAAACAAATCATTACAAGTAACGAACTATCGTAAATATTTACTTAGTTTTTCTGGCAATTCGAATACTAATGGAATAGGTGGTAGAACCTATTGCCATACATAAATAAATAAATAGTTTTAAGGTTATTATTATATGTACCTACTGACAATTCTGACTTGAAGGCAGAATACAGTTAAGCTTCATAGGTGGAGGGTTGGTTTTTGTAACTATGGCACCGTACTGCGATGACGTAACTTAGCAATGCGGCAAGCTATATCAACGTTGGGTGACCTTGTTAAACAACTTAAAAGTTCTAAAATACGAATATAAGTTTTATGGACATAAATATAATATTTAAAGTTGAGCTCGTTTGCAAGTCACATCCCGTGGCCAATAATAATTAGTGTTTGCAAAACTGGAGTGGACGAATATAGAACCCAGCAAGAGCAGCACACAATTGTTTTTGCACCAAAAATAGCCACGTTATTTCAGTCGGAGAAAACAAGTTTTGTCTTTATTATAACTATAGGAGCAACTTACTGACAGTTATTTTGTACGCCATTTTGTTTATTTCCAACTTCTCTCTATAATATACGACAAACGCGTTGTTTTTTGGCGCGAAATTTCGTTCGGAAACTTTGGTTGGCACTTGTAAAAAAGTAAATACGATTTATGTTTTCAAAATTTTATTTTAGTATCACAGCTAGTGATGCATCTGATATCGATCGACATATAAGTTTATTAAACTTACTATAAAAATCGAGATTTTAAATAGTGTATATGAATGTTGAACAGCTAGTATATAATAGTTTTAAAGATAATTTTATACAAGTATCGATTTTTTTGGTCTCGTATAGTTTAATAATTCTAATTGAAATATTTTCTTTTTACAGCTGCATCGTATTGAATATGTCCACACAAGACATCTAATATATCGGGATGTAAAGCCGGAAAATTTTTTAATAGGTAGAACTGCAACTAAAAGAGAAAAAATCATTCACATCATTGGTAAGTTGACGACTGTTTCTTACGTTTTTCGTTCCACAAATTAACTAAGTAGTTTCGTCAAGAATAATAAAAATATGTCAGTCCAATGTCAATCAATTGTCAATGACACGAAAATATTTAAAAAAATGTGTTTTATTTTTGAATTTAATTAGATTTTGGCGCGTTATTACATTACGTTGCCATTATAAAAAAAAATTGTTTACAAATCATACTTCTTTTCAACCAGCAAAATGTCACTATAGATGGTGTTCAAAGATTACCAGGAATATAATAATTATGTTTGAGATTCGATAATTTTCGAATACATTTCGAACATTTTTATGAATAGCGTAACATGTTTTCTTTTTCATTCATTTTGTCGGCTATTGAGTAACGTAATGATCGTTTACGGTCCCATTAGTGTAATGAACCACGGCTTACGACAACTTGGCCGAGTGATAATGTCATATTTATGTCATTTACTATTGTACAACTAGACACAGATATACAATTATACTTGCAGTAGGTAATACAATATCTTTATCGGAATAAGGTCTGCGGTTTGACTACTGATACTGTATATACACTGTGCCTATGCGGTTGGGGTGTTCTTTTTTTATCATCAAATTAAACTGTCGTAACTTAACTATGTACTTGTTTTTGCCGGTTACTTTGTATGTATAACATACAATAAACAGTGTACAAAATTTGAACTCGAATATGGAATTCTAATTTTATTTTTATTGTGAACAATAGAAAATAAAAGAATAATAAATGTATTTTCTCAATTAATGCATTCATTAAATTAATAAATTATTAGAACTGCCCATAACATTTTACCCTAGATAACCGCGTGATCTTCGTACCCCCCTATATACGTACACGCTTTTACCTACTACCATAAAAATGGTCCATGCTCCGCTCCTATTATTCGTAGCGTGATAATATATAATCTATAGCATTCGCCGATAAACGAGCTATATAATTGCTGAAAGAAATGTTCAAATCGCATCAGCACTTGCTGAGATTAACGCGATCAACTAAACATATAGATAAAACAATGTTATAATGCATGTTTGATAAAAGAACAATACAATAATGAATATTATTATGAGTATGATGATATAATACAAAGAATGGACTTTTTGTCCATTTGATAGTGTCTCGTGGTGCACTGGTAAAACAACCGATTGCTGAGTTGAGGTCGGCGGGTTCTATCCCTTTCCTATAATCCTTTCGAACTATCCATGCTATCAAAATATTTGGTTGTGGTTTTATGACTGTTCGCCTGCCTGATGTCGACCTAGGAACTAAGTCTAGAGGTGTTTTCGTTGATGGTTTAACCTCCACATAATTTTAGGCCTTTTTTAATTTTAGCCTTACCGGGCACAAAGTTTTCAGTCATCGATATTTTTCTCACACAACTTCCAAAAGAACTACTTAGAAAAGTCATTGGTGTGAGCCAGTGTGACGATTCGACCCTGCGACCTCTAGTTATAAGCGAGTGCTCGACCACTGGATCACTCCTCCACCCGAAGCAAAAAGTAACAATAGAGGATGTGATAGAGAGGGAAGGAGACTGTAATAGATGGGTAAAGCTATTGGTCATTAATACATACATTTGTTACATTTCAGATTTTGGTTTGGCCAAAGAATATATAGACTTAGAGACAAACAAACATATCCCATATCGGGAACACAAGTCACTCACTGGGACCGCGAGATACATGTCAATAAATACACATTTAGGAAAAGGTAAATGTAATTGATCAATTGTTTGTAATAAATGAGATTGAAGATGTTGCCACACGTGACCGATAGATGGCGTGCAATTTAATTTACTTTTGAAAGTATTTGCTGAAGAATGTCTTGTATTTACTAGTAGTTAGTTTTTTTTATGTCAAATAGTAATGGGAACACCGCTTTTGTTTTTCAGAACAATCTAGACGCGACGACCTGGAGGCTCTCGGTCACATGTTTATGTATTTTTTACGTGGTTCCTTACCCTGGCAGGGTTTAAAAGCTGATACACTTAAAGAGCGATACCAAAAAATTGGTGACACCAAACGGGCGACACCTATTGAGGTAAAAAATTGTGTTAATCTTTACATACTATTTACAAACGCTAACGAGCAGACGTCTCACCTGATGCAAAGTAACTAACGCCGCCTATGGAGACCGCCACACAGATTGCTAGCTTTTAAAGTGGGATAGGTAACTGGCCAAGATTGGGCCTCCGGGTTTCGCCGCGTTTCGCTAGGTGAGAGAAACGCGGCATGAGCCACTTTACATCGATATTCTGAAAGATCATGGTATTTCAGCGGTCCAGCCGGTACATGCAGCGAACAGCGTGGCTCCGTTAAAGTTATGATTATAGCCTTTTGTTCTGCCAAAAATTTGGTCTCTTATCAGGTCTGTTCAAATGTTAAAATTGATTTAGTGGCTGTGGGATACATATGTGACAAACTACATATAATTTATATATATTGAAATAACCAAGTAGCTCCTGCTGTATTTACGCTTAGGTCTTTTTTATTCATGCAATATATCGTGGTTTTCCAATTGTAGCACTAGAGCGCATTATGTGGCCTAATGCTTTATCGTTGACTGTTTTGACTACAGTATAGCTTACAACAATCAAGCACTCTTAAAAGTAGTGCTTTAGCTTGATGCGTGCTCAACTGACAACTGACAGTAATAGGTTATTATGAAGTTTTTTTTCTTTATGTTTTGTTTATTTGGAAATAATTCAACCTGTGTTAAAAGGTCCAAGCTTTGATTTTTATTTAAAATTCATTTAAAATGAAAACACTGAACTTAGAGCAGTCTACTGGTGGATTGAAAACTAATTGACGTTCCAAATAAGCTTTAGCATAATTCGTGGTTGATAGTGCACTACTTAGTCGCACTATGCTCTGTAATTGGAAAACTAGCTATTTACAAAAAAAAACACAACAACACAAGCATTAGTTGTACAGTTCCAAACTACAGGCTGTTGTTTTATTTAAGTCCAAATAAATTAATATTAAATTAAATTAATATTTTTTAACAGTCTCGGTGGCGCAGTGGGCATGCGCACGGCCTCTGATCCAGAGGTCCGGGGTTCGATTCCAGACACTGGCTCACACCAATGACTTTTCGAAATTGTTTTCGGAAGTTATGTGTGATAAATATCGATGACTGACAAACTTTGTGCCCGGTATGGCAATAGGTTCGCCACCTATTCCATTTGAGACGTAAACATAACGGCGAGACGAGGCTTAACAGCCGCTGTCTACACCTTCGGGTAACAAAAGGCGTGAAGTTATGTTATGTTATGTTAAATTAATATTATTTCATATAGGTGCTGTGCGAAGGCCACCCGGAGGAGCTAGCGACATACTTGCGCTACGTACGCCGGTTGGACTTCTTCGAGACACCGGACTATGATCAGTTGAGGCGAATGTTCCGTGACCTGTTTGAGAGGCGCGGCTACGTCGACGACGGGGAATTCGACTGGACCGGCAAGACTATGGTAAACAATTCTGTTTCATAGGAACCTAGGACTTTATATGTGATGCACCACTAACTGTACATTACTGATACTAATATGAAACGCCTTTGTTTTACTTTTACACGCTTGTGACGTCATCCATGTTATGTTGACATAAAAAAAAAATACGATTAATCTTTTTCTTTATATATACATTTATCATACAATCATTTTTGTACCAACACTGTCATTGCTAGCATACTTCGGTTGAAATGATAAATTAAACCTTCTTTAATATATTATAATTTTATTCCAATTTCTACGCATTAATTTCTAGGTCGTTTTTTTTTTAATGTGAACACTTCATCACTGCTGCAAATTAACCTCATTTTTAAAACACTCTGTACATGTGATACATTTTGTACCTTTAAATTTCCCATAACTATATATTAATATAACAATTCTTATAACTTATATAACACTATTATTAACAATTTTATATGTATAATGGTTATTACAAGTATTATATTTGTGCTTTGTTTATATGTCCATTAAAATCTGACCGAACATTTATTTTATTTATTAATAATTGAATATTTACTCAATGTTTCTATTAGTACATATAAACCGAGCGCAAAAACTTGAAACCCCGGTGCAGTGACGCCACAGATGCGTTGTTGTACTGTTCACAAAAAAAAAATCACAAGTTTCCACCCGTAGCTTTGTCTATGCTATTTTTTAATGTAGCATTTCTTGTACTCGGAACAACGCCGCCTTATAAGTGTTATACAAAGTTAAGTTGTTACCAGCATGCGATGCATCACCAGCATGTTAATGCCAAAAATATCAAATGTTTTTTTTCGTAAGCTAGTACGAGATTAAGATGTTAAAAAAATGACGTTACCTACGGTATAACACGGGAGATTGAGGGGAAGTTATAGGGGTAGCGGGCTTCGGGTTGCATTCCAGCTGAGTCTCAAGTTTTCGCACGCGAATAGTACATAAATATATAATATTAAAGTACTAAAATGAAACTTTTAGAACATTTTATATGTTGACACATGGCAACAAATTGCGTTTGTCACGCATATATTTGCGTAGTTGAAATGTTTCAAAAACAAATTTGTCGTGTCACATTCAAAACTAAAGTGTCACATGTACATTATGTTTCAATAATGTAGCACACTTTTCTAACACGCCACATGCTTTTTATTATGTTCATTTTATCATCCAACTGTTTGAATACCATTTCGTATAGATTGACCAAGAAATTAACAACTCTGATCTGTATTTTTTTATAATTGTAGATTATAGAATTTTTATCGTATATAACTTTACAGTTGCTTTTTTTCCTTGTTTCAAAAACAACCAATTGATATTTTGAAGAGATATATATATATGTTAATATTCAATTCTAATATTCCTATTTCCTGGTCAGTCTATAATTTTTATTATCTTTTTTATATATCAAAATGTAAATATTAAATTAGTAAAAGTGTGTATATTGTTAGATGTTTTATTATTATTATTATTGAAGAGATATTGCACAATTTGATTTTTTGCTCTGTGTTGAGCAATATTTTTTTTATCACTGGCTTGGTTGCTTTCACCAGTAATGCTTATTTCATTTGAAAAAAAAAAAACATAGTATAAATAATAAAAAATAAATAAAGAAATGAGCCAATGCAATTCAAATGAAAAAAAAAAGCAATAAAATACCTCATGCTGTAGAGACTACATGTTCTCGACGCCATTTTGGAATGGAATATTCATATTTGAATTTTTTTATATAATTTGAATTTCGAATGCATACTTTTTTATAAAGAAATTTGCAAATGAAAAATATAAGACTTAGATAACATAGTTACCAGTTACGTAATTTATTATAATATGAATTTGTTTAATAAACTAAATTCTACGTAATCAACGTGTTTTTTGTGTAGTTTTTTAGTTTATTTTCTTTAATATGCACTCGTTTAAGGTCATTCCATTAACTATGCAAGTGTACATTTTATGTATGTACTACTCGCGCGCCATAACTTGAGGCCTGCATTGTTGTACTGGTCACAAATAAAAGCTTCCTCGGCTTCGTCTCTTAAATTTTTTTAACATCGTTATTTTAGTACTCGGAATAACGCCGGCTTATTTATATGTATTAAACAAATTTATTAAGCTATTACGAGCATGCGAACTGATTGATAAATATTTTAAAGCCAATACGAGACTGAGATGTTAAAAAAATGACGTTGCCTTAGAGTACAAAACTGAAGCTTGAGGGGAAGTTACAGGGGTAGCGGGCGGTGGGTTGCATTCTATGCAAGTCTCAAATTAACGGGCGCGTGTAATAATATGTATATGTTTGCGCGTGGTTTATGGATGTCGCTTTTCGGATGTTGCATGCCGCATGCTTGCTTTATGTGTCGCCGTGTTGCAGCCTGCGAACATACACGTGATGCGTATTTTGCGAAATGCGCCACCGTCGAATGTTGTTAGGAATAAATCTGACAAGGTTAGTGATAAATGTATATCGCCATAATATTTTTGAAAAAAATTGTAAATAAGTAAGTTCCAAAATAAATATAAATAATCTAATACTGAAATGAAAACTGAAATGTTCTTATGTACTGTTGTATTGTTTAGAAACATTAGTTTTGTATCACATTTTTTTTAGATACTAGATGACCCGGCGAACTTTGTTTCGCCTCGGAAGGAATAAATAGTATTTTTTTTCTAAAATCAGTGGCCTAAGTGACTCCTTATAACACCAGCTACTTGTCAATAAAAATCCTGAGAAAATCGGTCCAGTCATTTCAGAGATTACCCTGAACAAACAGACAGGCAGACAAATCGTGAAAATGTTATTTTGGTGTATGTACCATATATATTATATTCGTATGAATGTAGTAGAAAGCAGTTACTTCAATATTAAAGACAGACACTCCAATTTTATTTATATGTATTAGATAGAACGAAATAATGGTTTTTTTAAATTTTAACTCACATCACATTTAAATGAATTGAGGTTATTATTAAGTGCTTTGGCTTTTGCTGCTTCTTTTTTTGACGATCATATTTATATTTCATTGAATATGCCATTTGGAATTGATTTCGTAAAAATTGTCATCTTTAGTTGGTATTTTAGTTTGTTTCTTTATTTTTATGCAAAACTAAATTCATATTGTTATTTTAAATACATTGTCAAATGAAAATTAATACCCATATTTGTATGCTGAATGCATTTTGACGCAGATATTGAATGTTCTTTTCAACGTAGTTATCATCACTCTAGTAATGTTTTAAATTTATTGAGTAAAGTAACATTTAGAATAAGTAATTAAAAAACATAGACTTTAATATTTTAGATGGAGTTTTAATATTGAAAACTCTTGTCGTGATAGTATTATTCTCTTTGCTGACATAATATATGGATGATCCCTAATGTGTAATTAATGTTATTCCAGTCAACACCAGTGGGTTCGATTCAAACCGGTCACGAGATCGTCGTCTCCCCAAATCGAGATGGCCATCAGCCGTTTCACAAGGTAAATGACTAAAATCTTCTAAATATATGCAAAAGTGTTCCATTTTGTTATTTTATATTGGTACAGAATCTTGGTTCATATATGATTTTTAAAAATATAATTAGGGGGCGTCCATTAATCAAGTGAGGCAGGTATGAAAACTTTCCACTCCCTCACCTCTTTACATTAAAATATTTTCATCAACTAATTGTCTGATGTCAAGTAAGATTTTTCAAAACGTATGTTTGTGTTCTAAACTTGTTGAATTATTGAAAAAAATTGCTTCTCTGCGAAGTTAAGACAAATACGACTAACTCAATGGTGCTCGATCTGACCATATTTTATTCTAGAAATATTTTTCACTAAATCGTACATTTAATTCTGTTCGAAGAAAAAATTTCTTGATAAGAACTTTTGGGCTTTCGCGTTGCATATTACACAAATATAATAAACGGGAATTGTGGCCTGCTTGTGACCACGGCCAGTGCATCCTGGCCTTAACGTTAAGCTACCCAAGGAAATATTTTTTACCTGAATGGTCTTGATATTTGGCAGAAAAGAGATAACATTTGTAAATATATAGTTTGAT
This sequence comes from Euproctis similis, assembly GCA_905147225.2. NCBI lineage: Eukaryota > Metazoa > Arthropoda > Insecta > Lepidoptera > Erebidae > Euproctis > Euproctis similis. Next base: position 9,209,328 of record LR990119.1, read on the forward strand.
CCTCAGTTTACCTTCAGTCGCTTTACATTATTAATGGATGCCCTCTCTAATTAGCTAAATTGTGTTTTTATTTTGTTATATAATCATTATATTGGTAGATGTTTCTTTATTATTTTCATGAAAAAAGTGGGGTGAAATTTGCTCGTACTTCGTTTTCGGCATAAGTTTACATGGCGGTGTTAACTTTTAGAAAGATTTGTTTTTTCATTTAAATATAACTTTTTGATATGTAAATAGAAAACTTTTTCTTACATGAAATTTATACATCCTAATTTTATATTGCACTAATAAAATACTTTTAATTACATACAAACAAAACAAAAAACAAAATTAATCAGGAGTAGATTGCTGATTAGCTTTTTTTGTGGTCGCAGGATGATTTGTGTGATTATATGATTGGTTTGGTTGAGGACGATGAGGCGGCGCTTATATCCGGAGAGGTTTGATTCGATTACCAAATTGTTCTTTTTTTTTCTTTCCTAATAGAACCTTGGTGCCCCCTCAAAACGCTCATACCATATGTACCAAAAAAATAACACTAAGAAAAATTGGGGTTACCGCAGGGCGGCAGTCTGGGTCCTCTACTGATAATGTTTAAAAAGCTTAACAAAACTAGTAGTTCCAACTGAGATTATTGTTTTCACATCATTGCTAGTCTTTTGAATATGTATTGGGATACGTTTAAGCATGACACATTTATTTTTATAAATGGATCCCGTTTAAATGTGGGGACTCTTGAAAAAAATATTTGTAGCTAAATATAGGTACTTATATAATTTATATTGTTTTTGAAGATTTGCTTCAGCTTGTAAGGATTTTGTAGTGTAGTCACCTAGTAACAGGATGTGCTGTGTGGATTTTGATGAACTAATTTGCTAATTATAAATAATTATAATTAAAATATTCCGCTCTTTGTGTGACAACTGTAAGAGAGTCATCATTTCAAAGCTATTTAGTACTATTACATTTTTTAAAATTCAATAAAGGATTCTCTAAAACATTACTCTTATATTACAGTCGGTAAATTATCTTGTATTGTACAAAGACTTACTAAGTTTTATTTTGATGTATTCTTAAATGATATTTGCTCCGCTTACGGTTGTACACTCCCCAGAGAACTGGTTGTAAGCCTTGAAAGTGTTTAGATGAATCTGAATTTATACATACAAAATATTTTGGCAAAATTACTTGCATATTAAATCTATTAAAACTTTGTGTTGACTCTGAAAAAAAAAAGAATTATAAATACTTTTGAAATCATTCATGAATGTTTCATCGAATAAACGCCATATGGTACTGGTTTTGTAAATAATATAATATAAAAAAAATATAAAAGAAAATAAGTAAGTTCCCAATAGTTCAAGTTTACCTATTTAGACCATTGAAAACTTACAGCTTGTATTAGACATTGATTATCAAGTTGAAATATTGTAAATCCATGACAATCTTAGTGAAATTTGGTGTTTGAAAGCTGTTTGATCTGATAGGTAAACTTGATATTTTAAAGTCGTATATTTTATGACAATTGCTTAATAATAATTTGAAATGATTATAGATGAATGCCATGGCGAAAAGCAAGGAGTTTGGAACAGGTGGTACGGCGAATTCGGGTGGTAACTGGCCTCACAGCGGGAAAGCTACTCCACTCAACACGGGACATCTTACACCAGCCGACAGACATGGATCTGTACAGGTAAGAAATTGACTAACTGTTATTTCTGAGCAGACGCGCTGATGAATCAAAAGATGAGTCCATGAGTCTTATAATATAGACCTAAATACGTTGCTGTTGGAGATGAATGAATGAATTATTTCAATTTGAAGATGAATGAATACATACATACATACTTGATGATCAGTCTAACCACGAAGTATAGATACACAGGAGTCTGAACGGTTATTATTACACGTAAACACGCGTTGAGTCGAGTGCTTTACGAAGGATAGCGCCCTCTATCGGCGAAAATTCTGTCCCTAAAATGGAGACCATTAGTTCTACATTATGTTCGGACTCCTGGTACCAATACATCGTGAATTTATCAAACATAAACTTGATATTTATAAAATTGTGCAGAGTAATGGCAGTTTTTAGTACCTTTGAGTTTATTTTTTTACCTCGAATTTTGCATGACTGACATTATTTGAAAATTATTTTTTTGCATACATTATTTTTATATTATTTGTATATGTGACGTATACTCTGAATGTATATTGGTGTATTTTTATTTTAGCTGTTGAAGAATAAACATTTTCGGTATGTGAAATTTCCCGGATCTGTATCCACGGTCAGTTTCGAACACATAATATATATTTTGCCGGCATAACTTTTGTGTCTGCATGAACGCTTACGATGCGACAATAATAGTTGGAACTAACATGTGCTGTTGGAAGTACCAATGTTATGTATTAAATTAGTTAAATACCCCTAATTAAGATATTAGCAAAACGTGTTATATGACGGCGAGAATATAACATAACTTCACGCCTTTGTTACCCAAAGGTGCAGGCAACGGCTGTTAAGCCTCGTCTCGCCGTTATGTTTACGTCCCAAATAGAATAGGTGGCGAACCTATTGCCATACCGGGCACAAAGTTTTCAGTCATTGATATTTATCACACTTTACTTCCGAAAACAATTTCGAGAAGTCATTGCTGTGTGCCAATGTCAGGATTCGAACCCGGACTTCTGGATCAGAAGCCGTGTGCTCGACCACCGAGACCGAGCTAGAATTTTTTTTTATAATATTTAGATTAGGTTTCATTCTTGTATTAGAAAATTTGATAGATATCTTTAAATAAACTACAAAAAACTAACCTAATATTTAATAGTTTTAAGTATCGCTCAGTTATTCTGGTCTAGAATTCTAGATTATCAATAATTTCTGATTTCGCTTCCACGACCTCTCAGAGTATCGGCCAATAGTGGCTCATGCCGCATTTCGCTCGGCGACAGAAGTATCCAGATTCTCTCTCTCTCTATCTCTCGATAAGCTTCACGTAATACTCATCAACTGCAACTCTTCCTCCAATGACGCCAGGATGATCTGAATTGTCCTTATTTACAGATTTAATTTTTGTAACATATATATTGGTATGTAAAAGTTAATTTACCCGACATATTCTGAAATTGATGCGATTGTTAATAATATTATTCGCAAAAACCATAAGTATAAATTAGATAAAATAACTTAACACAAACATCAGTTTATTAACTTTGCTTATAATACATGTCCAACTGTTATTTATAAGCTTATTTATCCAATCACTGCCAATATCCATTTATGAAGTTCATATATAAATACATATGTTCATATTTAGCTCATTAATTTAAAAAAGAAACTGCTGTTTTTGACTTAACTATTTTAGTGTTTTGAGTGTAAATGTATTATATACTATGTGCATATGTGAAATATAATTGTTGGTTGCTTATGGGTTTTGTACATCATCGATATGATAGGAAAAGGTATGCTTGATTTTGATATCAATATCATAAATAATTGAAAGAATATTTTAATAAAATGCATGTTATGTTTAAGGGACATTAAATATTGTTAAAATGTCATTAAAATAAATCGTCATAAAAAGTAGTGTTAGAGCCAGGCAGATCGTTGCATAAATGGGCCGGCTCGATCGGTGTATGATAATACGGTTTCGCTTGGAAAGATATCCGCAGGCCCAATCTTTTCCCTTCCCTATTCCACTACTGACGCATTGTTCTTGGGTGGCGTTAGTTGCTTACCATAAGGTGACACGCCTGCTCGTTTGACCCCTACCCCAAAAAAATCTCATTAAAATACATGTACCTACAGGTTTTTAAAGATAATTAAGACACAAGAAAACTTAACTGATTGTAAAGCATTAAAAGTTATTAATATAGACGTAGCCAATTTAGATAAATAAAAAAAATAGATTTACCTATTTTATCACCTGAAGAAGGTTGATATGGCGCCACATGTAAGATATACAGCTGTATATATTTAAGCTTTTCAGGTTACGAATTTGCCACGGGATAGTCCATGTTTTTCTAACGTTTCCCATAATATAGATATGCCTTTGTGTTGGTCCGCAGGTGGTCAGTTCGACGAACGGCGAGCTAGGTGCTGACGACCCGACCGCCGGCCACAGCAACACGCCGATCACTCAGCCTCACCACGAGGTCGATGTGATCGACGACACCAAGTCAGTGTTCCAACTGTATGCATACCACTTTTTATTTTTTTTTAGTATTATTTTTATCCCTTAAGTTATTCCGTCCTGATATTAAAGATCTGATTTCATACCTTATTTTTGCTGCTTGAATGGGCCGGTGAAATACCACGACCTTTTAGAATATCGACATAATGTGGCTCATGCTGCGTTTCGCTCGGTTTTAGAGGTTGCCGGAGACCAAACCCCTTCTCATCCCACGTTCGACCACTTCCCTATCTCATTTTAAATGCCGGCAACCCACCTGTGACACTACCAGTGTTGCAGGTGTCCATGGGCGGCGTTGGTTGCTTGCCATCAAGTGACGATTAAATAATTGCTACATTACAGATTTTAATTTAAAAAATCTAAAAAAATACAACTTTAGACTTTACAGTCAAGGCATGTAGTAAACTGTCCCTGTTATTATGTTCAACTCCTTTTTAAATTAAAAATTAACGAATTTGAACTCAATAAACTTCCGAAACTGATAAAATTTATTTTGTACGATCTGTTGAAATTGATTCGTTTTATTTGTGATGCTGCGGTTTTTATTTATTTTTTACCCCAATTCACATCATTAGCAATTAGGATATATTGTTTGCAATATGTGAGTAACTTACCTACACTCAAAAGAAACTTCTGATGCTTGAAAATTTTAGCTTATTTGGCCACGCCTATTGATCAGAAGTCTGCGGGTTCAATCCTCGCCAGTGTATGTTTGAACGTTTGTGAGCATTTTTTAATTTATTTGATTGCAAAACTGAAATTAGTTGCTTAGCTCGTAACTAGATGTCGCTATGTTATTGTTACCTAAAAATTGTTTTGTAACATATAAAGTAACCAACTTGTACCTTGACAGACTCTGTTAAATCGTCATGCAGGCAATCTGTATATTCCAGATGCTGTTGTTTTTTCAAACGTAAAAAGAAGAAGTGTGCGGCGCGCGCGGGCAAGTGACGCGAGCGTGCCGCGTGACCCCCGCCGTGTGCCCCCCGCGTGACACCACACGCCCCCCGCCCCCAGACCCCGCACCACACGACACACACACGACACACACTGTACACGCTCGTGCAAACACACAATGGAATGATATACGTCGCCTCTATTCAGCTTCTCGCTCGCACACTAACGCTGTGACGTCATACATAAGTCTGCCGATTTAGGACACTCATACAATTAGCGCATTAAGTAAAAACATTAAAACTCAATTTAATTCTATTTAAAAGTTGTATTTGGAGACTACCAATATTATTGCGATTGTTACTTTAAATAAATTTTCTATTAGCAAAATGACGTTGTTATATTTGTATGCTGACGGTACAAGCAGGATCGGCTGCTGGCTGTACTGCAATTTATTAACACATATTTTGTTATCTCTAGTTTGTGTGATTCACGATGATTACACTAATCTACGAGTGTCATATATATAAATATTTACATATTACATATTTTATATCCATTTGGGACTTAAACATAATGGCGAGTGGAGTATTAACAGCCACTGCCCTACACCTTCGGGTAGAAAAGGCGTGAAGTTATGTTATGTTCAATTATACTGTCGTAATGATATGTAATTATGATTTCCTAAACGATTTTAACGATTTTTAAAAAGAGAACTGAATTGTTACAAACGTCATCTTAACTCTTAGACTATTATCACTCGACTCCGTCAGAGGGTGACATGTTTCACGTAATTATTACGATGCAATAAATTATAATTAAATTATTTAAAGCATATACGCAATACGTCGTATTAAAAAAAAAATCTTTTCTTATTGAAACTTTAAAAACTCGTTAAGATTGCTTAGTGAATCGAATCAAACAACATCAAAGTGAAAAAAGATAACCCCACAATAAAAATACATATATTTAAAATAAAATATATACAAAGTGTTAATCGTGTGTAGATATCCGATTATATATAATTATATAGTGAATTGTTAATAATATTTAGGATGCTATGTTTCCACATCGTGAAAAAAAAAATTATACTTTCAAATAAATAAATATTCTTGGTAATTTCGTAACAAGCAGTGCACCCTAAAATGTGTTTGTTTCGCTCAATGCAAGACAATATCAAAGAAATATGTCTTTGATATTTCTTATTCTGCACGGTTTTAGTGTCAAAGAGGGTAATTGCCTGAGTGCAGTTAGTGATGTAAATTAAAAGGATATTTTTCTTTTTATGACAAAGAATATGTCGTGAAGTCAGCGTTAACTCGAAGTCAACGTTAATTGTTATCATTTTTTTTTCCAATATCATGATAATGAATAGAAAATAGTCGTCAAGTGTCACCGAGGTCTGGAAGGTCCCGGGTTCAAAATTCCGGTACACACCAATGACTTGTATTCGATATATGGCAATCGGCAAAATATGTAATTCCACTGCCTACATGTTGGGGTATCGCGGGTGTGAAGATATATTCCGGTTATTTATTCGCAATGCACGCCTATACTTTGCAGCTAAACTACCCCGCATGTGAGTTTTTGCGTAAAATGAACTTGTTAGTAATAATTTTTATATTTATTTAGTTTTTTGTTTATAATTGACTGTTTATTTTCTACGCGTTTGAGACTTAATGTTATGTTGAACATAATTTCGAAGCGAAGCGCGCCATCTGGTTGTAAAATGATGTCAATTGATATGAACCTAGTACCGCCATTTCTTGGAGCAGTATTATTACCACGATCTTGAACAATTACATTAGCCTTTTGTCAAAATTTAAATTGCAACTTTCGCTTGAACATAGATAAGATAGAGTGCGAGCGAGACGCAAAGAGGCGATGAATATATTAACAAACTACTCTATGCTCACTGAATATAGTCGTTTTTTTGTCTTAGTCATAATATAATAATTAACACTGCTCTGTGAGATTGTGGTACAATACTCTCTCTGATCAATGCTCTATGTATTCATATTTATTGTTAGGATATCCCGATCTTGTCTATGGCTCTTATGGTTTACCGAAATATTTAAACCGATTGAATCGTGTGCGGTGGTTGATTGATCGATATCTTTAAAAAAAAATCGTTTCGTTGTTCCCGTCCTTAGTGAAGTATTATTATTACTACTGATTATTTTTTTTATAATTTTTTCACCAAATTAAGAAAATAATAAAAGATAGATTTCGAGATAGTAATAATAATTATCTGAGATTTAATTTTTAATATCATTGTCATCATCATTATCATCAAATATGCAAACATATTGTCCATTCCAGCACATGCATACATAGTTACAAACAAATATATAGATTTGAAAGGCAAAATTAAATTATGCGATCATTTTTCATCGACACTTAGAACTTAAATTACACTTTTAATGCTAGGAGGTATGATGTTGACTTTTTTTTTCATTTGACAGATGAAGAGGTCGATAACTTTTTTTTTCCCCGTATTATTGCTATTGTAAGTTCATTATATAGTTTATGAATAAAAGGGCGTGAAATGAACGGGCAGATAATTGTTCTAACAGTGTTGGCCAATAGGTTGAATGTACCGCTTATTGCAATATTTTTAATACAATAGTTGCCAAATTTTTAATTAATACACAACATTAAGGTTATTTTTTTTGTGTGAATATGTATTTTATATATATCATGTGATGTATTTGTTCGTCTCCCCATAGGGGGTGGTTTAGTTGCGAGTGGCGATAATTCAACCTATTGCTTTTTTTGTATGTATAATTTAGTTAAAGAATAACCTTATTTAGTCATTTCTTTTTTACCTAAGCTCTGTATGTATGGAAACGAATATATAATAATAATAATAATGATAATATTATTTTAAGGATTGGCTCCGTTCCTATAGTGACGCCACATACACACAGACACACACATTTCCTAACATTATTTATATCTATTTTATTATAGTTTTTTTTTTTCATTTTAAGAGATAACCAGACATTTATTATAGATAAGCGAAGTTGCAAGTGTTAAGTAAAATGACCTTTCATGCTATATTTATATTATTTTTTTTTTGTGAGATATAAGAATGACCACACTGGACGATTGGTTGATTTTTTTTTCTCGATAATAAATGTATTTAATTATTAAGAGTGCAATAAATTGTATAGAATATCAATACAAAATAGTGTTGAAATGTTATTTGTTTCAATTCGGCCGTACCCGAGGGCCGAGGTTCGAGTCCCGATTGTTCCGACTGTCCGATATACAACTGCTATATATGTGTTTAAATATATTACAAGACTGAGTGACTTAACATTTTTCACCTTGGGGTACAAAAAAATTAAAACTCAGGACTCTATTTGTCAATTTGTAATTTGTTTCGTCGTGTTCGTGAATAGAGGATAGGTAGCGTTGTTTTTTTCACTCTCTCTTTAGAATTGTAACGTGACCGCCATATTGTAAAAAGTGTGATTTATAAAGAATTCAAAAGTATGTAGGTATATATATGATTTTCGAAAATATTTCTTTAATTAATACCCGATTGTTACCCAAATTGGACAGTAATAGGGGCTAAATAATTTCTAAACTATTTTGTTTCTAAAATAATTAAATAACCGCACTTTTTTAATTTGTCGGTGATTGTGGCTATGTCGCGTAATATCGACCCCCAGTCATTCCAAAGTATTCCAAGTTCTGAGGAAGCTGATTGTGTGAGAGCCAGGGATGGTAGGGCAGTGTTTAAATGGTATGATGAAATATGAAATTTCCTATACAACCATCGGTTTGTATACCTTAAAAAAAGAGGGTAATTAAAAAAAAATCTTGCTATAAAAAGCCTAAAACTACTAATACCTACTACTCTTTATTAAATCAAATATCCATGACTGAAACTATACGGATATTCTGAATTAATTTCATGACTGAAAATGTAGGATCATCATTTTCCTAACATCCCTGGCGTGGATTAGCACACGCAAAGTTGGTTGCGGAATCCCAAATAACCAATGAAGATTCATTAGTAGATTTGTTCAGCGTTATGAATGACGTCACAAAATGGCCTCTTAAAAATAGAAAATGGCGGCCGCTGAGATGATGTATAAATTTGTACAGCTTTAATGATTACATTTGTATATTTTTGCTTGGACTGGAAAGTGGTAAGGTTTTGGACGAGTGCGATTTGTTTAGATAGTAATTAGGTATTGTAAGGTGTCATTATTACCAGCATAAGCTAGGCCGATGTTATTGGGGTGGGACAGTTGAGTTGAGATCGTGGTTTTTTTTTTCATATACCCACTAGTTTTTAACTAAATCGCTTTGTTAACTGGTAATAATGATATTTACAATATAGCTGACTTTTCACTATATCTCAATAAGGCCGATTGTATTATGAAATGAATTAAAAGCAGACTTCTAAGTCATAAGATTAACTTAAATCATCACAAGTTTCGATTCTTGGTCTCATTTGGAAGTGAGATGTTAAGTGATCGGGTAGTTATAGTTTGCTTAGAAAATGAGGGTAGTATTAAAAAAAAATCCTCAAATACCAGACATAGTGAAAGGTTAGTTTTAAGTTATTTTCAAATAGTCACAGGAACTATTCAGTCATCACAATAATTGTATTCAATGCCTTAGAAGTGTATTCGTTGGTCTAAGAATATTTGAAGGTGTTTTTTTTTTCATAAATAATATATATTAAACGTCATAAAAGTCTTGTTGTGTCGTTACTAACTGTTTTAACAAAAAGTTGTAGATAAAAAAAGAGCATACGTATTGATGTATAAAGATATTTTTTTTCAAGTTTCTTTTAAATTTAATTAAAACAAACACTAAATTATTGTAACCAAATTGAAAATATCTTTGTAGTTTAATGAATCATTTTTAACTCAAATGTACATACATTGCGCGGTTATGTGAAAACCATATACATAATTAATATTATTGTACCTAATAATTGTTACTTTCTATTTGCTAGATAGATATACAAATTAGATTTTGGGTATTGAGAATTATATAATTGTGTATGCCGACGCGGAACAGACAAACATACTGTGCGTTTGTATAGATATATTAATAATGAGCGTTATGTATGAGAATAAAATTGTTACTAAACTTTAACAAAATTTTTTTTTTTGATATAATGATATGAAAGCAAAAGAGTTGGTTATTAAAAATAATGGCGTGCCGTATGTTGCATGGGAGCATTGTAAATTGTCATGTCGCCAATATCGCTAGATGAATCGATTCTCCATTCGAATTGACTAACACAATAATTGTATTCGATTTAAAAAATAATATGGAAATTGTGAATCACAACATTTTTTTTTTGCGGGTACTTCTCAAATAAAAATGTTATTGTCTTTTAAGTAATAAAAAGAATAAATTAAGTAACGAAATTATTTATTATTTTGAATGAATGCTGCAGCACCAAATATGTAATGTGTGAGGGTGTGAGCGTCGCCCTACCTTCTTTATCGGCAGTTAAAAACTTTAAAAAAATGCTAGTTTTAAGTTTTAAAAAAAAGATGTCGCTTACTAAAGTAAGTATAAACCAATGTTCAGTCAGTCGGCATGAATGTGGTCAACGCAAGGTGGAAGACGAATCAAATGTAGCAATTAACAATTTATTGTATAAATACATGCTTTCCCTTATGAATTGAATTTAAAAGTAAAAAAAAAAGTAAGTATTAAAAAGTTCATATATTTATTAATATAACAGTTTTCGGTGTTCTATTTTTTTTTGTTTCTGTAAGACGATAAAATTATGGGATTTAAAATATTTATACATATATATTTATTGAGTTATGTCACAAACCTTGTTCAAAATTACGAAAACATTTGTTAATTCATAATTAAATAAAGCTTATTATAAGATATTTGTTTTATTAATTACCGTATATTATTTTATGTAAATCATTACATAGTATAAAATAAGGTCGCTTTCCGCTGTCTGTCCCCTTGTATATTTATATATTTGAAATTACGCAACGTATTTCGATGCCTTTTTTTATTAGATTTTTGATTAGTGTCAACGGGGTGGTATCATTTATAGTTTCGATGGGGTATAGAGTTGGTCGGGTGAGCTAGTAACCTAATAAATCTTGGAACAAAAAGTAACTTTTAAGTCTACTTTGCAAGTTTTATTACCGTTTATTACTTTTGCAATTTAAGCTTATAGGCTATAAGGCTTATAGGGATAGGAGGGCAAACGAGCAAGCGTGTCACCTGATGGTAAGCAACCAACGCCGCCTATGGACACCAGCAACACATAGGGTTACTGTTGCGTTGCCGACCTTTAAGGAATAGGGGAGAGGAAAGGATGGGGATGGGGGGAATGGGCCTCCGGGTACCTCTCTCACCGAACGAAATGCCGCATGAGCCACTTTACGACGGTCTTCTGAGAGGTCGTGGTATTTCACCGGTCGAGCCGGCCCATTCATGCAGCGAACTGCTTGGCTCTACCACTGTATTATATGCGGAGATATCTATATTTTGATTGTAATCTGTATATAAAACTAACTGTCTAAGATAGATTTCGTTCCATTTAAAGTAAAGTAAAAATTACCGTATCAAAAAAATAAATAAACGACGGCTACTTAAAAAAATATTTTTAACTTCTTGTCTGGAGTATTTACTTTTGAAACTGATGATATACTTTATAATAATTAAAGCCTTTCTTTTGCTTTAAGGAACATCAAACAAAAGATTAGGTGAAATTTCCGAGCCGTGAAAATAACATTTTGGACACAACACATACAGCGCCCTCTACTTTCAAGCTAAGCAACTCAAATCTTGTGTAAGGATATCAGATAACGGGATATCTGTTAATACATATATACTATAATATTTTTTTGTAAATACATAGAGAAACACCTTGACGTCAAGATAGCATTCAATACATATCATAAATATTTGTACTCAGGTGGAGATCGAACCCACCGACCTCCTCGATTTCTTGCTAGTGTAAAACTAGCAATAGCGGAATCGAGGGGGTAACAATGCACCACGAGAGAGTATTTATTTATTTCTTTGCTACAACGTCTGATGGATGTCAATAACAAGACAGGTGTTATAAGATTAAGAAGATTCGTTTTATACCAAGAAAATGATATTTTAAAACAATATTAATAAAAAAATCTGTTGGAATGTATTGGTTGTAAAACAAATTAAAACTAAAAAAAATCTTATACAATTTATTCGAACTATCAATCATCATTTTAGTCCCAATTGTTAACATGCCTAAGATCGTCTTTCATTAAAAAAAACGAATCAACTAAATTTAATACACTTAAACAACTAACAAAAAGACAATAAAAACTGATAAATCAGTTTATAATATAATTAATTGCACCGATTTGTTATAGAAAAGAAAAAAAAATGCTTAATAATAACAACATTCACAAATAAGGCTTCACCTTATATATACCAAAGATTGGTAAATAAAAATTTGTCTATCTCTATATAATTTATATAACTTTGATATCTCAAATAAATAATAATATTATTCAAATACTTTTTATTTCTGGAAACTGCAAAAGTTTTATATAAAGCTTAATACATAATAATTGTTTTTATCTATTAACGGTTTTCACTAACTAAAATAATAGACTACTTTTCTTGGGTCGTCAGTAATATCATGCGATATACTAAAAAAATAACCCATTTATCCACCAAGCAAGGAATCAAATTCATTCAAACTACATATATAATCAATAAAAATACATTTCTCTTTAAAAACAATAATAATAAAATAATAAGTAATCTGAAAGAAAATAAAAACACTATTGGAATATATTATATGCTATGTTTTAGAAGTCGGCGCCGTTGACTACGTAACTCTTCACTTCGGTGATATTTCTTGTGTCATCGTAATCGGATATCTCTTCGATGACCAGGTCCTCATTTTTGACAGGTATCGGAGGTAGCACGTCCAGCAACTCTCCAAGCTTGCGGCTCGCTGACAGCAGAGTTTCGTGAAGGAACTCCTTACCACCATCATCAGGCTTGAACTTGGATTCTAGTTTGTGGAAATTTTCATAGTTCTCTTCTTTCACGATGGGTAGGTAGTCTTTTCCGTTGTCATAATCAAATTCCAGTTTTTTCATGCGCTTTTTAAGGTTTGGTGGCCAGTCTTCGTCAATGGGCAAGTCCACATATCCACCGGCAACTGTCTTGTGCACATCCAAGTTCTTGACCACCTGGTAATCGTGATCAGAGTGGGGACGGTTGAAGGTGATCAGCTCGTCCATATTGAACTCGCCGTCGTCGATGACAGTTTCGTCTAACGACACTTCTGTAAAATACAAGAATTTGTTAGTACTTTTGAAGCTATGGTAAGGTACGTCTAACATAAGATAACTTTACGCCTTTTTCTACCCAAAGGTGTCGGCAATGGCTGTCAAGCCTCAACTCGCTGTTACGTTTACGTCCTAAATGTTTCGAAAAGTCATTAGCTAGAACTTCAGTTTTTCATATTTCATAATAATATGCGTTTGTTTTGGACACCACCAATATAAATGTAATAAAAACAATGTTTTAACTCGGTTTGCAACTCTTAACTAAATGTTATTGTTACAAACAAATTTAAGTTTTCAAATTTCAGTCACGTCTGATGCAACTTAGTGCAACAAAAATAAAGCGAAAAAAGCGTTTTAGTTCGAGAATCGTTAGTCTGTACATCGATTAAATATAAAATTAACAATTAGCACTAACAATTTCGGTTATGTAATTACAAATTGAAATATATTTCACAAGGTGTACTAAACGGGCGTCGTAATAATAGGCTAGTTTACTAAATTTTAAAATTGGTTATTAATATAGGTTAATATTTATATTATTCTGAAACATCTATATGTTTACAATATTAATGTATTGGTGTGTGATCCATGTAGAATGTCGGCCTACGTGTACGCGTGTGCGAGTGAGTGAGTCTGTGAGCCGTGTGGAATGCTGGTCTACATGTATGCTGTGAGTGAGTATATGAGTCGCATGGAATGTTGGCCCACATGAAGGCTGTGAGTGTGTGAGCCGTGTGTAATGTTGGCCCACATGTTCGCAGTGAGTGAGTGTGTGAGCCGTGTGGAATGTTGGCCCACGTGTTCGCTGTGAGTGAGTGTGTGAGCCGTGTGGAATGTTGGCCCACATGTTCGCAGTGAGTGAGTGTGTGAGCCGTGTGGAATGTTGGCCCACGTGTTCGCTGTGAGTGAGTGTGTGAGCCGTGTGGAATGTTGGCCCACATGTTCGCAGTGAGTGAGTGTGTGAGCCGTGTGGAATGTTGGCTCACGTGTTCGCTGTGAGTTAGTGTGTGTGTGAGCCGTGTGTAATGTTGGCCCACATGTTCGCAGTGAGTGAGTAAGTGTGTGAGCCGTGTGGAATGTTGGCCCACATGTAGGTACGTTGTGAGTGAGTGAGTGTGTGGAATGTTGGCCCTACATGTAGGCTGTGAGTGTGTGAGCCGTGTGGAATGCTGGCTGTGAGGGAGGGGGCGACTCACTGCTGTTAGCGGAGAGCAGCGCGCGCGTGAGGTGCGGCGCGGCGGGCGAGTGGCGCGGGCGCAGCTCGTCGCGCACGGAGGGCAGCGCCACCAGCGCCACGGACAGCAGCAGCACCAGCAGGCACGTGGCCGGCTGGGCCGCCTTGCCCCCGGCGCCCACCCCGCCCGTCGACACACCCGTCAGCACGCTCTGCACACAACAAAACGCACCTTGTACATTATCACCACCTCCAATCTCATCTCATATCATTCATATTAGAGCAAAGTTGATTTTCAAGCGGGAATAGCTGAATGACGGCATTTCGCTCGGTGATTGAGGTATCCCTATCCCACGTCCGACCATTCCTCTATCTCATATTTTGAGGCCTGCATCGCAATTATAACACTATATGTGTTTTGTATATGTTAATAGGAGACGTTAGTAGCATCAGGTGGCAGGTGCTCGTTTGCCTCCATAAGCTATAAAAAATCGGCTTAAAGTTGCTTATGCCACATTTCGTCTGGTTAAAGAGGTACCCCTGGAAACACCAGCTAAAAAGCACTTAGCGCCCCTTAAAAGCCGGTAAACCGACCCGTCCCTCAATGTTTCCAATATCCATGGACAACGTGAGTCGCTTACTACCAGGTGAATCATTCATTCGCCCTTTGACTATAAAAAGCAACCATTTCCTTTGTAACTGCTCTCATAACTCTTGACACATTATTTGATAAACACGCACCCTTATCATATTTTTACTGGATAAAGCAAAGTTCAAGTTCACAATTACATAACTTAAAATTTAAATATTAAGTTGGATGGTAATCAATTTGACCCTGACAAGTTCACAGTCGAAAACTGAAATAAAAAGATACATATGTAATAATATAATAATTGTTTCCTTACCTGTAACCGTTTGAGTTGTGCCGTCAGCGACTGGTTCTGTGATTGCAGAATCTTTATCCGTCTTAGCAGCGTTTGATTGTCTGCAGTGCATTGTTTTACTCTGAAACAAACATACAATTTTTAACACCAGCCAACACTTTTGACAATAGGGATAGTTCAAAAGGATGACTTGTTGTGCCGACCCCACATGGAGGTAAAGGTAGAAAAATTATGATGCCAGATTTCAAGAAATACTGACTTGGAGAAATCCTATAAATACAGAAAATCAGCTAAGGTCAAACTAAGGAAGAATTCTGAATTGAAAACGAAATGCTTTTAGAGAGTATTTTTTTATGTGCCTTCCGCTCATTATACCTGTAGGAGTAAGCAGCGATTATAATGCCTACATGCATATATTTTGCCCTAATTTGGGCACAGCATTGTTCGTCATCCGTACGTTATAACACGCAACTTCCGAAATGACATTTGCGGCTGTTGGAACTCAGCACTTCTTATTGAGTAAATAAAATTGACGTTTCTGTCTGTAATATTAAAATACACGGCACATACACCAAAATAACCTTTTTTTTGTTCGGGTAATCTCTGATTTGGGTGGACCGATTTTGACGGGCCTTTTTTTATAAGGAGAGGACTTATAAGGAGTAAACTGTGACTACTTTTTATGAGATTTTTTTTTAATTTATTGCTTCCGAGGCGAAATAAACTTCGCTGGGTAAGTTAGTTTCAAAATATAAATCTCCTAGATTCACTTTAAAATTACAATTAGACTAAAACAAAATACAATTATATAATTCAGTTTCAGTAAGTAGCTGTGCTTACTTTCATGTCGGAAATGTTATGCAAGATTGAGGAAATGATTGCATGTTCGGCAAAAACAAGCATAACGGCCTGAATCGTTTAAATAACAAATCGGCGATATTGCCTCAGATATATATATTATTTTGCACTAACCCATTCGGAACAAAGATGTGAATTTGGATGACTCAACACCTTGGTAACAAATACCTTGTATTCTAAAGTAGGTCTTCACGATAAAAGTTAATATATTTATTGTAAAAAATAACTATAAAAAAAATATCCTGTAATTTTGCTAATTTTCTGTTTATCCAGTTAAATCTAACTCAGCATCAGACAGATTTTGATGAACATTATATCTTGTATGATAAATATATCGTCGACGACTGCAAACTTAGTGCCCGGTATATGGGCAATAGATTCGCCACCTATTCTATTTGGGACGTAAACATAACGGCGAATCGAGGTTTAACAGCCGCTGCCTACACTTTCGGGTAGAACAAGGCGTCAAGTTGTGTTACGTTATAGCCTGAAAAACGCCTGTAGACCACAAATTCATCCACCATCGCCATAAGGCCCCAGTCCACATTCTGATTAAAATGTCAACATCCGAAAATTCTAGATTAAAATATATATCTAGGCTTCGAAAAGATACAAAAAGATATAACAGAAACAAACAGATATAACATACCTGTCTTCAAGTCCATCCACATACTCCTTCTTTCTTTTGCGCGAGTCCTGGGCGGAGATCTTGTTGCGGATTTTGCGTCTGATCCTCTTCAACTCTCTTTCCTCGTGTTTTGTCAATGGATAGCTGGTTGGTAAACTGATTCCCTCTTTCGCCAAAAGTCTACGCTCTTCCGCTGTCAACACCAGACGCGGGTAGCCGTTTTTGCCGTCCATGATCGGTTCCTTGTGGTCGTCATCGTCATCGCTGCGTTCGCTGCCAGAGTCATCTAGATATAAAATAATAAGTAATTACTTTAACAAAAAATGCTCAGAGAGAATGCAAAGCCGTAAGTAATATAATAATAAGTATTTAATTAGTTAGTAGCAAACAAAATCACTGGTAAAGAGAACAATGAAAGAATTATTTCTTATTTGCGGATGAATAAGACAATGATAGATGACATTAAACTATTGTTGCTATGCTTGGTTATGGTGCAAAAACCATTAGGCACGTCATCAAATGAACCGAAAGGGCCGTCACCTCAAGCCAATAAAAACAAAATATTTAACTGCAAACATCATTTGCGTACAGAGTTCGATGACCAAAACCGGTTCTTTTAAATTACAAATATCTAAAACTAAACTCATACAAATTGCCATCAATCTAAGTTTATTGAACGCAGTAGTCAAACTGATAAATTAATTTGTGCCTCACCGCATTGGTTGCTATTGTCGTAGTCGTAATCATTGCGGGATTCCAGTTTGAACTCTTGCAGTTTGCTCTGAGAGAGGAGATTGGCTGCGGCCAATTTGAGGTTAGACGCGTTCTTTAAATCTGCAGCGTTGATAATCTTTATGGATTTGAGATCTTTCATATCTTTTATGGTGACCGGCAATAGTATGGAGCGTGGGTTACCACCAGCCATAGGTGCAACACGTATAACCCTTCTCTGTGGGGCGACACTTTCGACCGGTTTAGAGTAAACTTTAGTCGGATGGGTCAGAACTTGGACGTTCGCTACTTTAACTGGTTTCTGGGGTTGAGCCTTCACTACGAGATGCGGTTTCGACGTAACCGTCGCAGTGGGGAGTTTTACAGCAGGCTTTTGGATCTTGGGCGTTACTGGAACCTGCGTTTGGGAGAGTCTTCGTTTTCTGGTTTTACCTAGAGAGGAAAACGTCTATTTTATTCCTGCGTCGAAATATAACCTCATTATGAACATTTCAAAATCTTGATTGCTACTAAATTACAAATTTGTTCAATGTAAAATATTCTAAACAGATCTGTTAATTCAATCACACACAATCTAAAAACGGGTGACTAATAATTCTCAAGTACAATTCTAGCACATGCGCAAACAAAAGCCGGTTGGTTGGTCGTGTGTAATTTTAATTTGTTCAGTTGCATGCAGGCAAACAAAAAACTACAAAAATAACACTCAATATAACCTTAATCACTGATTATAACATTCGTAATTTACTTAGGTGTTATTTAAGCGTAAACAAGTAAAGGTCGTACTCGCAATGATAACAAAAACTCTAGAGATAACTGCGAAAGAAAATTTTAGATAACAAAATATTTGATACCTTCAAAATTTTAAGACGATTGTAAAACATTACATCGTCACATATCAAATATAACAATTTAACAGACTTTATCTTAAGTAGCAATAGCAGAGGTGTTGTTTAGTAAAGTACAAATATGTACTGAAATTTTTCCATACATAGAGAATTAAAATATTAAAGTTGTACACGCCGTAGATGAATGTATTACCGTTTCTAATAAGAAATTTTACGATGTAAGCAATAAATACCAAGATTAAAACACAACACAAAAGCCACATAATTATCTATAAAAATACAAGTTAATATATAGCAGAACATATATTGAAGTAGTACTTACCGGGACTTTGGAATGTATTTTTATTGATAAAACTGGGCACAACGTTTTGTTCAAAGTTTAACATGTCAAAGGCGTCGTTCGCCTCGACGGAGCTGTTGGACGTGTCGGTGGAATCCTGGATGACGACATCCTGAATAGGGCTCATGGGTCCGAAACCACCAGACGAGATGATCTCCTCATCGCAAGAGTTCTGTATCAGGTGCGGAGATAACTGCTGTTCGAAGTCACTGAAAAGAAAGATTTTAATTGTAATAAATACACACATAACTTCACGTCAAATCCCTTGCGGGGTTGGCAGAGAGAACAGAGCGCCACACGCAGAACTCATTCTATTTGGTCATGGAAGATGTCGTGGCCGTCTTCGACTCCTACATCCATCCGCTTTTGCATTGTACATCTGCTTAGTCAACCTTGCATGAGTCATTCTTTCTACACGTCCGAACCACCAGAGCTAGCTCTTTCTTATTTTTAAATCGATAGTCTCTTTCAATCAGTAGAACTTTGTTACAACTTTGTTTTGTTAAATATTGACTTTTTTTAACGTTGATTGGCATTTGGATGGCTAGTGGTACTGCTCTGCCAAAGTCAACGGGTTCAATCTCCGCTAGATGTTTGCCTGAATTCTTGTCGTGTCAGGTAAATAGAGATACTAGTTTCGCCGTTTCAAGGTTAAAGTATTCTGAACAGAATTTAATTTAATCCCATGAGGTTTAAAATATATGCAAATGGCACAACATAACTTCACGTGTATTTCTACCCGAATGTGTAGGCAGCGGCTGTTAGGCCTCGACTCGATGAATCCTTATGTTACGTCTCAACTGGAATAGGTGGGCAAACCTATTGCTATACACCGGGCACAAAGTCGTCTGTCATCGATATTTATCACACAAATTCATTCGTGTAAGCCGGGAATTTGTAGCACGACTTCTGAATTAGAAGCGGGGAGCTCGACCACTGGACCACCGAGACTATTTGAAAATATCGATAAAGAGCAACTACTACTAATTACCAACACAATACAGCAAACAATACATGTTTGAAACATTTTATTTAACCGTTTAAAAATAGCTGTAGCGGTAGCTCACATTGAGTAATAACGATCCAATGCATATTTGACTTTTATCGATTTGTTAGGTTCCGAACTTACATAGGTCAAAGTCAAGGTTATTCTCTTCCCGAAAGAGATTTGAGTGAGTATCATTCTCAACATCCGATATCTGCCGAAGGACCGATAGTAGATGGAGTAAGCAGGTCATAGAGTGGAGACCGCGACTTGGTAAACGTAGCGTAGGACGCCCACCAGCTCGATTGTCAGACGATCTCAGAAAGGCTGCTGGAAAAGACTGGATGCGGATGGCAGATAATATGGGATGTTGTGGCGCATATTGGGAGAGGTATTGTCCAGCAGTGGACTGCAATATGCTGATGATGATATCAAGTCATAGAAATTACGACCACTACCAAATTTATACCAATCGAACTACCTGAAAAATGATAATTTCTATAACACAATTTGTATTTGTTACCTATTTTACATATATACATATATATCCCGCAATATTATCATCAATATTTATCGTAATTAATAAAAGTGATAAAAGCAAAGGCGGAAATATATTATTTCAGCACAGACTTATATACAGCAGTTGATTATTGCGGGATTAAAATAATCAACTGTCTATAAAAAACCTTGTAGATAATGTACCATTAGATATATTGATTCTTATGTAAAAAATACAGATATCATTACATAGTATAAAACAAAGTCGTTTTATATTTATAATTAATAATAATAATATCTTGGACACAATACACACAGCGCCCTCTAGTTCCAAGCTAAGAAACTAAATGCTTGTGTTATGGATACTAGATAACGGATATTAATACATATATACTTTTCTTTTGTAAATACATACTTATAATACATAGAAAACACCCAGACGCCATACACATTCATGCTTGTCACAAATATTTGTACTCGGGTGGGAATCGAATCCCCGACCTCGTTGCTGCAGCCGGTAGTTTTACCAATGCGCCACGAGGCGCACGTTCTATAATTCATGTTTGATGTAGGAAATGAAAGGTGATAAATCCCAATCCCAAATTTACTTCTTTATTACTTTTGATGTAGAATAAAGTTCGCCGGGTCAACTAGTAATTTATAAAGACATTTATAAAGCTACGCTGTGAATGTAAACTGAAACTTCAGTCAACAATAAAGTCCACTATCAAGATTAGGATCTCAGATCCTAGGACTGTTTGTTTGTATTGGCTAATCTCGGAAACGGCCTCACCGATTTCGACCGCACTTACACTGATACGTGGTCTATGTAATAAGGAGTGAAATAGGCCACTTACACATACATATATATATATATATATATATATTTCGTCTGTGTCTGTTCTGGGTCATCTATAAAATGACTGGACCGATTTTGATGGGACTGTTATAGGCGGGTAGCTGATGTAATAAGGAATAAATAACATAGCACAACTACTTTTTTCTTTACAATCTTTTATTTATTTCCTCTAAGGCGAAACAAAATTCAGCTAGTTTGTAAATATAAAATCTCCTCATTTACAAATTCGTGTCAACAAAATGATGACTAAGTAGGCTTCAAAATAAATGTTTAGATCAGTCATGAAATCTGCTTGCATGTAACATTAAAATCGATTAATCTAGTTCAATATATGAACTTTCAATATACTAAATTGATTGTTGCGAAACTAGGCATGTTATATGACTGTTGATTTTGTAAAAAAAAAATCATGATCTTGCAATAGCGACGGTAGCATATGGTTTTTAAAGCAGCACCTTCAAGCCACCATTTCCAAAATGTGTTCATAAAACATATTGACGGATTTAGATGCGTTTTTTTTTTCAATACTATCTATTGATCTAAGTAAGAAATGAAAGACAATTATAATCAATAAAGTTTGTTTAATTTTATCCTAAACGGCTGGACCGATTGGAATGATTTTATTAGTTGGTTTGTTCATGTGGAGTCGAGGATGGCTTAGATTCACAAATAAGCTCGACCATTTACTTACAGTATAGGTAAATAACATTGATACCGACTGCAGCGTCATCTGCTAAACCATGTTTGAATCCACTTGTAAACGCACAAAAATGCATTAAATTCGGTCCGGCCGTTTAGTTCACTGACAACACACGTATAGAAGAATTATATATACATATAAAGATATCCATTAATAATTGCCGCAGTCCATACTGCTAATTATAAATTGACCGTTGATGTCCCTCTTGACAGTAAAAGTCATACTATTAAAGTAGTCGAGGTGGTCGTCGATCGAGCCGCTTTTTAATCAAGAAGTCGTGGGTTCGAATCTGGCCTCACACTTATGACTATTCGGAAGTTATGTGTGATAAATATCGATGATTGACAACATTGTGCCCGGTGTATGGAAACAGTTTCAACCGCCACATATGGGACGTTAAAATTCGGTGACTCGAGTTTTAACCGCTGGCTACACCTTCACTTAGAAAAAGTCGTGAAGTCGTGATTCATTATTATATTAATATGAGCTAGCAGTATAATGTGGGACATTGGCACAATGTGCACGAGACGATAGCCATTTACCAATGAATTTGGGTCAAACTATATTGCAATGCGATCGATACAGACGAGAAAAAAAAACCGCTCTCGACTAGACATTGGCTATCAAGTTGCATATTGAAGTCGGTATGGTTTACAGTTTGCTATTTTTTTTAATACTCATTTTAGTTAGTGAAACTCGATATTTCAAAGGTGAGAATTTTTAAGGCCATTCATTATTCAGACACATTTACAGTAAGACAATTGGGTGAAAGTCTGTAAAGCCGTCTCTGGGAGTGATAGTGCACCGAGAAGTACCGGTTGAGAAATGATCGCTGATACTTACAGCGCTACTAGATGGCGGTTTGATGATATTATAAAAAAACAATATAAATCAAAATATTTAAATTTAATCAAGTATTAAACTAAAATACTTATTCTATAAAGTTCAAGGTCAATGGATATACATATTTAATACATCGAAAAAATCGTGAACATAGAAATTTGCGAAAAATACTGGTTTCACAGCGACGCAGTTTGCTGCATGAATGGGCCGGCTCGACCGGTGTAATACCAATAAAGAATATTAGCGTGAAGTGGCTCTTGGCGCGTTTTGTTCGGTGCGAGAGGTATCTATACGACTAACCCCTGCCCCTACCATCCCACTTCCGACCCCTCCCCTATACCATTTTAAAGGCGGGCAACGCAACAGCAACACTATCTGTATTGCAGGTGTTCATGGGCGGTGTGAGGTGCTTAGTGTGCTTACCATCAGGTGTCTTGCTTGCTCGTGTGCCTCCTAGTCATAATAAAAAAAAAGATATCCTCATTAGAGACAAGCCACGCAGGCAGAGTTGCGGGAAACAACTAATACCCTACGATAAATAATTAATACCAGGATTTTCTAATGACTTAGTTTCAAAGTTAAGTATAAAAAGCAAAAGGTCAGAATCGAATAGCGGAATTGAAAAGTTAACAAATAAATTCTAATTATCATTTGTTAAAATTTCATACTTTGTTCCGCATTTAAAGTACCTAATAAATAAGTAACATTTGGATTTTTTTTTTACTATTACATTCATGCAATTTAGCTAAAACCCACCCCGTTGATACCATCTACCTATTGAAAAAAAACCAGTGGCAGTGGCTGTTAAGCCTCGACTCGCCGTTAGGTTTACGTACCAAATGGAATAGGAGGCACAAAGTTTTTATTCATCGATATTTATCACACATAAATTTCGAAATTAATTATTTTCGAAAAGTCATTGTTGTGTGCCAGGATTTGAACTCGCGACCTCTGGATTCAGAAGCCGTGTGCTCCAACACTGGACCACCGAGACTTTTTCTTTAACATTTTACTAGGCAGCGCTTAACCTCGTTTCACCGTTGATGTTGAAGCGCACTGTCCAGTAAGTAGCCCATTCACTCTCCTTTTGAAGAGTTTTGAGTCATAGTTAACGGGGAACACCGAATCAGGTAGTTCGTTCCATTCACCAGCCGTGCGGATGATGAAGGAAGATCCAAAGCGCTTAGTTCGTACAGGTGGGATTTCAACAACGTACGGGGACTATTAATGAAATACATTTATTTGTATATGAACAGTTAGTATTATTTTTTTCTTAGTTTTCGTTACGCTATAATAATGGCCTAGTTTCTCTTTGATACATAATAAGTAAATTTTTTATTTATCACTTGTCCTTTACTACATCATACATGAATTATAGATAAAAACCACCCCGTTGATACCCTACATCTATTAAAAATCTAAATTAGTTGCGTAGTTTCAAAAATATATGCATATAAGGAAGGGTAGAGACAGCGGAGAGCGACTTTATTTTATACTATGTAATAATTATTAGTGTATTTCTTTGCGGAAGTTAATATTGCATATATGGAGTTTGCAATCGTCCCATGTAGGAATAAATAAGAGCCAGCCAACCCTGAGTGTAGATCGACGTCGCGAGAAAAGGTCAAGAGTAAAGGGCGATGCAACCTTTTTCTGCAGGCCATCTATGGCACAGGGAAAATAAACATATTTTATTATAATTAATTACAAGTACTGACTCACAGTCGACGGAATGAAAGCATAACATAACTTCACGCCTTTTCCCACCCGAACGTGGCGGCAGTAAAGCCACGACTCGCTGACTCGCTCGATAAGATATGCGTCCCAAATGGAATATGTAGCGAACCCATTGCTATCATGGACATTTGTCACAGATAACTTTCGAAAATAATTCCAAGAAATCATTGGTGTTAGCCAGGATTCAAACTCACGACATATCGATTCAGAAGCGGAGTGCTCGACCACTGTACAACCGAGACTCTATTTTTTTTTAATGATGCAAATGCTAGTTTTAAAGGAGATATAGAGAGTAAAAGTGGAAGGACGTAGTAGTCAAGAAGGTCATCGAACTCAAGTTACGTCAGAAAATTATTTCAGATCTAAAAATATTAAAAACTGACAAGCCTGTATAGTGAATCTGTAACCTCTTCGTTACAAGCACAACATTAACTGCTGAACTGACTGAATATGGAAAACGTGGAAGTGAATAATAAAGCGTGTAAGGATCTTGACTTATGGCCTTCAGTTTTCTGCTGTCCTTCCTCGCAAAGGACTTTGGAGTGAAGTCACTTTCGTGCGATTTCTATTTATACGATAATAAATTTATTGGAATTTTTTTTGCTTGTTTTTAACGACACGCCATTGACGCCGGGGAGTTTCCAGAAACAGAGAAACAGGAAATACCCGTATTTTGACTAGTTTTTTCTCTATTAAAGTTATATATTTCCGCGACTAGGACATATGCCGAATGTTTAACTAAGCAGATATACAGTGTAGAAGCAGAAAGAAGTAGGAGCTGCGGGCGGCCACGACATACTTTTCACGTGATATAGAACGTGTCCTTACGGTAGGTGATGTCAGGAGCTATAACAACCGACGAGCGTATATGTGGGTAAGGATCGTGCCTTATTACGCTCTGTTCTCTCTGCTTATACCTCAAGGAACTTGATATGAAGATATGTAAGTTGTGAATATATAAATTTGATGACCTAAATAAGGTGCACTTCTTGGTGTCTATTGTATACCTACTAGCTGTTGCTCGCTGTTTCGTCTGCATGGACATCATAAAGCAGCAAAAATACTGTGCCTGTACCATTATAAGGGTTCATTGCTCACCAATTTGTGACAGCGTGATAATATTTAGCCCATGTGTTGACCCGACCTCTTGGCTATATTTGGCTTTTAGAGTTTATCCGTAACAAACATAGCTACAGACAAACGGTCAAAATTTTAGTAAACGGTAAACGGACGGTAACGGACGTAAACGGTAATTTTTTAGTTCGGTGTCGATTGTAGATCATGTCCCAAGTATTCTAAAAAATATATATTCAATGTACAGTTTCAACTTCCCAACAATTTTATTATATGTGTATATTACTGTATGTATATGTGTAATATGTATTATTTATGTTGCCTTATTATAAGCCACGTGCTAGTTAAATATTTTATCGTATTCGTGCTATATTTGATGATAAGAACACCTGAGTTATGTATGTGTATGTATTCCTTAACGAAGTTACTTTCGATTAACAAACAACAGGTTTTATATATTTTTATTTATAACTTCACGCCTTCTCTACCTGAAGGTGTAAACAACTGCACATTTTTTTAACGTCAGAAATGGAATAGTTCGCAAAAAATATTGCCATACACCCGGCACAGTGTCGTCAGTCGTCGATATCTATCAAACATAACACCCGAAAACTCATTAGCGTGTGAGCTAAGAACCGATCCTACGACTTTCCCCCGAAGGTGTAGGCAGTGGCTGTTAAGCCTCGACTCGCCGTTATGTTTACGTCCCAAATAGAATAGGTGGCGCACCTATTGCCATACCGGGCACAAAAATTTCAGTCATCGATATTTTCACACATAACCTTCGAAAATAATTTCGAAAAGTCATTGGTTTGAGCCAGGATTCTAATCTCTTTATTCAGAAGCGGGGTGCTAGACTACTGGACCACCAAGAACTTATATATATCGCAAAGGCTTAAAAGAGCAACTATTCAGTATTAAAGGGCGATTTAGTATCAGTTCAAGAAAAATGCAGTAAACTACTTTCAAATGTTATCAATAAAGTACAATCATACAATGCATGCCGGACTGGCAGCGTGGGTTGGACGAGACAGTATTTTGACCTGTGCGCCAACAAAATATAATCTTATCACGCACTCCGCTGCGATAATGTCATCTGTGTAGAATATTAAATAGCTACATACACACATCATAGTTGGGTCTTAAATACATTCCTCCTTGCCGAGTCTATTGAATCGAGTCTATGGTCATTGTTTCGTTAGTATGATTGCTTTGATTGGTGACTTGACTTTATACCGTTAGTATGGTTGGTTTGACGAGAATTAGGACATGACATAATAATATGTTGCAACTTACAACATACAAACCAGATACGGGCGGGTTTTCTATTATTCGATACAGTTCCCGCTAAAATACTATTCCTAATTTTATTCTTCTTTTATTTGAGTAAACATTCTATTTTCAAAATAAAAAAAAAGTGACGGAATTCAAAAATTAAAAAAAAAAACGATTTATTAGAACAAACTACAAACTTCTCAGAGGTGTATTATGTAACACGATTAATTAAAATAAGAACATTTAAAATATTCAGGGGGTTATTAGGCAACACGTTACTTGTTTACGTACATACATTTCCAGTTTTTATTTTCAAACGGGTTATTCAAAGATCGTGATCATTTTTAGAGACACGTTGGAAATAACAGCGACCAGTCTAACAACTTATGTAAATCTATAAAGTTATGTGTAAATCCACGCTAATATAGCCTTTACACAAACGGCATTAAAGTTCCTTGACATTGGATTATAAAATTCAAGATCTTATCATTGAAATACATATAATATTATGCACATTTCTACGAATTATCTAATTCGGCGATACGGCTTTCTTTATTCCACTTTCGGTCCACCAATTTCATGAGTGGAACTTGTTGTCAATACAGTGACTCATTTAAAAAAAAAAATTCTTGACAGGAAACGTCAACTCTGTGTGAATCATTTTGAGAAACTTTCTTTGTTAGGGGGTGACGCGTCTAGTCTCTGAATATATTTTTTTTAATGATACAAGTGTAGTATCTACTCTGTGACAATATTATCTATTCTTTTGTACTGAGATTGTAGAATATTTTCTTAAATTTCTTAAAAATGATTCATATACAAGATTTTTTCTGCTGTTAACAAGAAATTTCTGTATCAATGTTAAGTATTTAGTTTATCGACTTTAAACCAATTGTCGTCAATAAACAAAATGATTTGATTAATGACTAATGAAAGTAATACGTCTTATGGAAGATAGTTGTAAGGAACATAACATAACTTCACGCCTTTTTCTACTAGGAGGTAGCGGTCGGTAGTAGCTGTTATGCCTCGACTCGCGATTGTCAGTTACGGTCATCGATTTATCACACGTAACTTTCGAAAAGAATTTGGAATACTCATTGGTGTTAAGAGCCCAGATTCGAACCCACTACTTCTTGATTCAGAAGCGAAATACTCGACACCTGGACCAATAAAAGAGCAACGTGGAAATAGAGAAAAAGACGCGTAGTGCAAAATGACAAGCTTGAGGAAAATGGCGGCAGAATATATACATCATACATACTTACATATATGTATATAGAAACAACTACAGTAAAATAATACTTGTTTTATATGATTACGAAATAAATCTGAATTTGTTATAAAGAATATTACATTGAAAATGTCTCTTAAGATGTAAACTTTTATGAGCCATACAATTGAAAAGATTAGTTTGTTCACATAATTTAGAGACGTTTCTTTAATGTTATTATCATTAATTTATTATTATAATTGGGCAAAATTAACAGACTTCCCCTCTCCCCTGCACATCCCACTTCCAACTCAATCCCACCAACGAAAACATTCCGAAGAAAGGTAGTGTAAATTCCGGTCATAAAATCACAGCCGAATATTTTGACAACGTGGATAGTTCGAAAGGATGTCATTTTATCTCGACCCCACTTACAGTGACATCAGAGCAGGAAAACGATAATGAATCACCAGAAGTGCAGTTTAAAAAAAAGCACAGGTTTTTCGTATATTTTATAGATTTCTTCGGCAATAAAAGAAAACACTGGGTACAAATTAGGACAATATTTACCTGCCTATACCAAATAATAAACATATATTTAATTGTTCTTATCATTTAAGACATTATTATGAGTTAAGTTTAACACTCGGTGGTGCAGTGGTCTCTCACCTCGTTTCTGAATCCAGAGGTCGCGGGTTCGAATCCTGGCTCACACCAATGACATTTCCAAATTAATTTCGAAAGTTGCGTGTGATTAAATATCGATGACTAGAAACTTCGTGCCCGGTATGGCAATAGCTTCGCCACTTATTCCATTTGCGACGTAAACATAACGGCGAGTTGAGTCATAACAGCCACTGTCTACACCATCGGGTAGAAAAAGGCGTGAAGTTACGCGATTATAAGTTAAAAAGTTTTAATACAAGTGTAACTACACAAATAATAATTAATTAAAACTGCTTAATAATCTTATGTAACCAACATTCACATTGTCAAAATATAAAATTGTACAAATAGATTCCAGTTTTAAGTTTCATCATACGCAATCACTTATTCCGTTTTAAATTGGACCACTTATCAAACGAATTATCAATATTTGACTCGCCGTTATGTTTACGTCCCAAATGGAACGTACTGACTGGTGGCGAACCTATTGCCATACGCGGGGCACAAAATTTTTTGTCATCGATATTTATCACACATAACTTTCGAAAAGTCATGATTCAGAAGTAGGGTGCGCGACCACTGGAGCACCGAGACTCATGTTAGGTATGTATTAAAGAATCCGTGTCCATTTTTGACATACATACATAACTTCACGACAAGTTCCTTACAGGCGTAGGCTGAGAAAAGAGTTCGCTCGCTTCTTTGACTTTCATAACTCTTGTCATATACGCTCGTGGGTTTATTAAAACTCATAAATTAAATATTAAAAATAGATTTAACATTCCCGTTCACTTTACAGAACTATGATAAATGTATTTAATTTAATTACTGAACAATCAATAGTTCACCTCATTCCTCATTCGCTTGGGCTCTAATAGGGATTTTTCAGTAAGCTTTATCAATACGACGTTAATTAATCTCAGTTTAGTACGCCGACTTCCGATTGTCAAGTTCCGAGCACAAATCCGAGCAGTGATGTTATGCGTTATGTGATTAATATTATCCATGACTCACAAAATTGTGGAAGATGTAGGCAAAAGAACCCATTTGGTGGGTCAGTGGCATAATTGCCACTGACCGTACCCTCGGGTATTAGACACGCAATAGTACATATAGATTAAGAAAATATCTAAAACACATAAAAAATTAATGTCTTTAAACATTAAGTTTGTCTTGTGTTTAATTAAATATTTAAATTCGTCGAAACTGTTCTTTCAATTATTCCATTATTAATAAAAATACTGTAGACGCTCGTGGTACTTAGCATTATCAAGGTGAATGATTATTTGAGAGACAAGATAGTCTCAACTTGCAAAGTCTCACCTTCTTTTATGGGATAGGAGGGCAAACGAGCAGGCGTGTCACCTGACGGTAAGCAACCAACGCCGCCCATGGACACCAGCAACACATATAGTGTTACTGTTGTGATGCCGACCTTTAACGGATAGGGGATAGGAAGGGATGGGGAAGGGGGGTGGGCCTCCGGGTACCTCTCTCACCAAACGAAACGCGGCATGAGCCACTTTAGGTAGATCTTCTGAGAGGTCGTGGTTGTATTTCACCGGTCGAGCCGGCCCATTCGTGCAGCGAACTGATTGGCTCTACCACTGTACACAATTCATCTCTTTCTTCTTTTAAAACAATAAAATTATAAAAAAATATTACTCACAACTCCGCCTGATCGCTGGACAGTCCGCTGTCGGAGCAAGAGCTGCTGATAGCCTCCGAGGGTTGTGAAACATTTTCACACAGGCTAAAGTCTGGCAGAGCCTCGTCGAGTAAGCTAAGCGAGTCTTGTTCCAACGAGAATATGTTCTCCAACAAGTCGTCAGACGTCGGCCACGCGTCCGACTGCAAAGTAAATATTATTTGTTAAAAAAACTACAGAGATTATGAATTAATTTAAATAAAAAGTATATTAACTATCAAATCAAATTTAAATAAATTCCATTTACACTATATAATACATATATATATGTATATGGTCTCGGTAGTATGGTCACCCCTCATCAGAATCAAGAAGGCAAGGGTTGAAATCTGGGCTCACAAATCTTGACTTTCCGAAATTAATTTCGAAAGTGTGATATTTATCGATGACTGAAAACTTTGTGCCAGGGATGGCAAATAGGTTGGCAACCTATGCCTTTTGGGACGTAAACATGACGGCGAGCCGAAGTTTAACAGCCACTGCCTACCCCTTCGGGTAGAAAAATGCGTGAAGTTATGTTGTTTCTATATACATATACGTTTTGGAAGAAATGACTGATAATTTCTTATGGAAGGGTCATAATAATTTCGTTACGTAACGCGTTACGCTCTGTCGGCTATCCCTTTCTCTCGCTCATACGACCAGAGGTAAGTTGTCTCATAACTCACGATGCTATCGGTTTAAAGAACAGAGGTTACTTCTACTTAATGTTTCATGTGCAATAATATTTTAAGGTTTCGCTGGTCCAGTGGTCGAGCAACCTGCTTCTGAATCTAGAGGTAGCGGGTTCGAATCCTGGCTCACACCAATGACTTTTCGAAGTTATATGTGATACATATCGATGACTGAAAACTTTGTGCCCGGTATGGCAATAGGTTCGCCACCGATTCCACTTGGGACGTAAACATGACGGCGATACGAGGCTTAACAGCCGCTGCCTACACCTTCGGGGAGAAATACGTGTAGTTATGTTATGTCATGTTCAAGTCTTATTAATTATCAGAACCTTTCTCAGGTAATACGACTTTTCAAATAACATTTAAAGTAAATTTCGCTTTACGTTAAATATTTTAAAAGAAACGATTTTTTTTTAAATATGTAGGTAACTAATTGCATCTTAAATGTATTCGTAATCTGTTTATCGCATTGTGACTCAAATATATTAAGTTGCAAAATAACTGGATCTATTGTAACAGCACAAAATGTTGCGCCATCTCACACGTAAATACGTCTACGTGGCTTTTAAAGCTATCATGACTCATGAGTCACTTTTTGAGGATGTGTTGAAGAAAATATTTGTTTTATCCTTATTATTGTTTTATTACTAAGCGAACGTTTTGAACGGGAGATGGTTTGTTACGTGTTCAAACTCAAGCTGCTACCGTTCATAAAAGAATTTTGTACATACATTTTATCGGACTACAATATTTACGTGTCTAATGGCGTCTTCTTTTAGCTGATGGTAAGCAACTAATGCCGCCGGCGCTTATAGACACCTGTATCTCAGACAGTGTTACAGTTACCTTGCCGGCCTTTTAAATGGGATTGAGTCAGAAGTGGGAGAGAGGAATGGGTCTCCGGATACCTCTCTCATTGAAACGCGGCATAAGCCACTTTACGGCTATATTCTGAGAGGTTGTGGTAATTCACCGATCGAGCCTGTCCATTCATGCAGCCAACTGTGTGGTTTCCACCACTGTTTAATAGAAGGAATGCCTGAACACCCCAGTTGACATAGTCACTAAACCAGGAAAATTTGCAATATGGAGGGATGGCCACAGATGGTGAGACTTACTACTACCTCTACCATGAGCACTCTGAGAAAAGTGTAACAGATAAAATAACAAAAGAAAATTAATTCACTAAGTACAAATCCTACAGAATAGCAGCATAAACAAAAAAAAAGAGTGAAGACAGATATTTTACTAGTACTTTTCTTATGGGATAGGAGGGCAAACGAGCAGGCGTGTCACCTGATGGTAAGCAACAACGCCGCCCATGGACACCAGCAACACATATAGTGTTACTGTTGCGTTGCCGACCTTTAAGGGATAGGGGATAGGAAAGGATGGGGAAGGGGGATGGGCCTCCGGGTACCTCTCTCACCGAACGAAACGCGGCATGAGCCACTTTATGTTGGTCTTCTGAGAGGTCGGTATTTCACCGGTCGAGCCGGCCCATTCATGCAGTGAACTGCTTGCTTTTCCTGTTATCATCCCTTCACTATTTTATACAACATGAAAATTCCTAAGTTCAAATCCTGACACCCAGAATCTTTTAAATTTTATGTCATTAATAATGCCTATCAAGTTATGAACAATCTGACTCACCACCTATACCAGGGGATTAGACATTCTATTCTGGGAGTATATGCCGCTGTCTATACCTTAGATCTATTTGATACAGGGAGTGAAGTTATAAAATATAATAATATATATATAATACTTATGTTTCTTTTCATTATTCAAAATATTTTATAATAAAAGAGCATTAAGGGTCTATGAATTAAAAATTTTGTTTAACCACTGTCGGCAAAAGGTACACAGTATCCAGGCTACTGAAATATACCCAAATAATATTGTGAGTACAATTGCTTCACGCATTGTAACAACTTCAAACTTCACTTTCATTTTCTGAATTTAACTGGCCGTCGTTTTGGTGAAAGGAGTTTTTATTCCTAACCTACACTTCAAAAGTGTATAGAAACAATTCAAAATTTTGTAATTTATTTTAGTTTTTATTTAAAAACAAAATTAATTTCTCTTCATACTTTAATGCACATTTAACTAGTTATCATAATTTTATTGTTATCACAGATATTTAGCATATAAGTATTAGTACACTCAAGTTATTAAAAATGTTGAAAAGATAAATATATAGAACAATTTGATATAAAACAATTGGCTTGATAATTTTATTATCTTTAAAAATCCATAGACATTACTTTTTAAATAAATCTATATGAATATTATGAACAGCATATTTCACAAGGGTAAAGTGTAAAACTACTTATTTAAAAAGATACTTCAATATTTATAGAATAATAAACACTTGTATCATAAAAAAACAAAATTAATGGTCTTATTATTGTGAATTGAAAAATGTAACACCCTAGCTTCATTTATTTCATCATGTTCATAGTTAAGAAATGATGATTTAAAAAGGAAATAAATAATAATTTTACCTCAAACAGAGACATTAGATCTATTTTTCTATCCATGGTTAACACTTCAAGTTTGCATGGATGTTATATTAACACTTAAAACATTGGTAATTCACTGGTAACTCGATTAATATGGATAAAATAAACTCTGTAAATAAATCTAGAACATTTGTAAATAAACACTAATACTGTATGTCACAAAGAAAATGTCAGTTTCCACTATTTAGTATAAAAAAATTAAGGTTTTATTATGCGGCATATGGATAAGATAGCGACCGCATGGTGCCTAGCTGGCAAATTACAGCAACTTGTTTACGGTTTACACAGCCGGCGTACTGCCGTCAATGACACGACTGTCCTCACTAAATAGTTAATAGTACTGCTCAGCTTACGAAAAACACACACGTTAGGGGAAACCCTATTTCTTATTATGAGGAATTAATTATCTAATTAGATAACACAGAGACACACACAGGAAAGTAAATAAAGTCCACGAGCGAGCTACGGCCGTTCACGAAATGAAATGAATGCCCTAACGGTAAAAGTGGGAGCGTGAGTTCACGAAAGCTGTTCAACGAGGTTAGACACTTTTAAAAATCACTATTACTTTACGACACGTACACAATACAGCACGTTTAACACTCGCCAGTGCCCGGGTCCATCACGGTATCATCACAACGATAGCTTATCAGATAAATGACTATACTAATAATTATGTTACTACATACCATCAGACTATCCTGTTGGAGACTATCCATTTTATCAGTTTTTAATTGTAATTCCTGGTCGTTTTTGGTGATACAATCCAGGATCAAGTTCATGTCGTCATTGCAAGCCCAGGTAGTCATTATCTTCTGATATTTTCCACATTGAGGTCATTGAGTACTGTTGCGCTTACACAATAAAACACATATTAAAATGAATTCTTGTGATAAAAATGGTTAGCCATGCATAAGATATAACATTGTTTTATTTTCTCAAAATTTACAAACATCTAAACAACATAAAAAAAGACATGACTTTTCTGTACAACTTCCAACGTGGAAATAATGACGTCATGAAAGTTAGGACACCTATCAGAATCCTATTGGTGCATTTGCATGATATAATGGTAAAGCAGTGTTAGATGCGCCATCTGTTGATTTATAACGGTACTGCATACAACGTTTTGCGACTGCTATACACAGACATGATGAAGTCTATGACTCTGTAACGTTTAGTTAACATCATAGCTTAACATCTTAACATTTGACTATGCGACATGCAATAGGCATACTTTGCTAGTGATAGCACGCAGATCTTCCCATTTTGTGTTTTAAAAGTCGATGATTTTAACAGACAATTTAGTATAGAAGACAGACAGTAAATAATACCTGTTATGAATAGTGTTGCTCTTTTGAATGACTTACATGTTTACAATTATTGATGAATATTTTAGATGTATTAATACATGAGATTCAAGTTCAAAATTTGAAGAACATTGTAAATATCATTTATTTAAATTTGAATTTTATTTAAGTTTATTGAACTGTTATATGAACTTTACATTTCTTAGGGGATGCAATTTTATTTTAGCAATGTGTGGAGAAAGAAATTTTTTTTAAAGACCATTTCCAAGATATTTCGACAGGTCGAAATATCTTGACCAGTCGAGCGGCCCATTTATGCAGAGAGCTGCAAGACTACCACTGTCTCGACACACAGTATGTTAACAATTCGATTGGCCAATCAAATCGTCTCATGTAGATTACGCCTTAAATAAATTGTACCTACATGTTTTCCACAAGATTAATGTATTATATTATTATATTCATAATATTATATGTACTCTACTGCTGGTTTATTACAAATTTATATGAAGTGGTACATTTTTTTTTTGGCGAAACTTGTATTAGATAAGGACTCTTTGTGTTTCTCTATGTAAGTAAAACTCTTCCATTAGTGGTGTGAGTGAACGTTGAAAGGGTCGATGTGTAGAATTAGTTCACGTGAACGCTTTTATATTATTAAGTGCCCATCTATTTTAATGTACTTTTTTTAGTAGACCGCTTTTTGAATGTGGCACACAGAAACATTTTATCTACTTGTTTATTCAATTTGATCTTACGTTTGTAATACTTGCTGACCCGGCCAACTTCGTTTCGCCTTAAGAAATGAGGAAAAGAGTAGCCTAAGTTACTCCCTATTGCATCAGCTATCTACAAAACAGCCCCATAAAAATCAATCCCGCCATTTCAGAGATTACCCGGCACAAACAGACAGACTCACTTCGCTTTTTTTATTAGTATATTGATTAAAATTTTAACAAAGCCATTAATGTCCTTAGTTGAAGATGAGCTTCTTATTTTCGAACGAAAACACGTTTAAAAAACTAGGTTCAAAAATAGAAAAAGTTTCAAAACTTTTTCATTTTTGAACGAAAATTCGAACAGCGAATGGAACAAAGACATTCCAAATACAAAAATTTTAAAATTGTGAAATAGTTTAAAATAAATAAAATAATAATAATGTTATGCTAGTAACTCTAGTAGGTACGCTTAGTATGATATTATGTTTCCCTATTGCTATTTTAAAGTCCTCGAGGCTTTTAAAGGTTTATATATATATTGAAACGGTTCCAACAAGTAAAGACTACCAAATACCCTTGGAAAATTCAATTTAATAATATACGGACCGACTTATTTACTTACCCGGTATACGGTTTTATCTAGGTATACTCTATATACATACAAGTAAAATTTGAGTGTCTGCAATATTTAAATAACCGCTTTTTACTAAATACACCAAAATAACATTTTTTAACATTTTTATGTATCATGTAACATGGTGAGGTACTTTTATTTTAGAAAACATGTTTTATTTATTATTTTATTGTTTCTGAATTCTGAGGCAAAACAAAGTCTGACGGGTCAGATAGTTAATAAAATAACTTACCACCAAATACTTCACGTCAGATTGTCAGAGACCAATTTAATTTGACATTTTTAACAGTAGTAGAGCCACGCAATTCGCCGCCTCAATGGGCCCGCTTGACCGGTGAAATGCCACGACGTCGCAGAATATCGACGTAAAGTTACTCATGCCGCGTTTCATTCGGTGAGAGAGATAACCGTAGGCTCAACCCCTTCCCGTAATGCCATGGTGCGTTGCCGTCGAGTGCCGTGCCAGAAAGTAGAAGGGGTAAGAAGGGGAAACGCGCCAGGAAACACTTCATGCTGATATTCCGAGGGGTCGTGGTATTTCGCCGGTCGAGCCGGCAAATTCATGCAGCGGACTGTAAGACTCTACCACTATTATGTGAGACAGTTACAGATAGTTTCTGAGATTACCACTCTAACAGTGATGCAGTAGTTTTAGACGTGACGCATGACAGATTAGATTACTTCTATCGCTTTAATCATAAGGTATCTGTTTATTAGGTTTTTTTTCTATAATACTTGCAAATGTACTATACATAACTATTTTACAATTTCACAATGATTAAGAGCGATTCATTGTTGACTCAATCATAAGATCAAAGAAGAACTGGGTAAGCCGGATAATGAGAATACACAGGTGCTCTTGAAGGATATTGTTCAGTAATATATAAGTATAGTAGTAATATATAATATAATCTGTAAATGAACGTTCTTTTGGATAATATAAACCTTCGTGGTATTATTAAAATAGTATTGAGAATATTGCTTAGATTGAGTGTTTATATAAACAAATCTAATATATAAAATTCTCGAGTCTAGATGTGCGTAATTGAACTCCTCCGAAACGGCTCGACCGATTCTCATGAAATTTTGTGTGCATATCGGGTAGGTCTGAGAATAGGACAACATCTATTTTTCATCCCCCTAAATCGCAAGGGTAGCCCAACCCTCAATATTTTTTTTTAATTTTTCGAAATTTTTCTGTTTCTTATTTTTTTTATAAAA
This sequence comes from Euproctis similis, assembly GCA_905147225.2. Classification (NCBI taxonomy): domain Eukaryota; kingdom Metazoa; phylum Arthropoda; class Insecta; order Lepidoptera; family Erebidae; genus Euproctis; species Euproctis similis. The sequence goes on from LR990119.1 coordinate 9,246,826, forward strand.
CGGGATACAAAAATACATACAACCCTAAAATTTCAACCCCCTACGATCAACCCTTATTTTTTAAATTTTATTTTTCGGCAAGACAACGTTTGCGGGGTCAGCTAGTAATTATATAAAATTGATGTGTCTGTTTGTAATATTGAAATAACTGCTTTCTACTACATTGGTGGTCATGTCAAGACCGTGAAGGTCGCGATCCCTGCCATCCTAGTGGGACGCTGGCTGCTAGGGCGTGCCAAGCATGCGATGGGCACCGATCAGCTCCCGTCGGTGCGGCTGCATGCGCATACGGCAAGGGGAGCCGCCACCAAGTGGTAGAGTTCAAGTGGTAGAGCCAAGCAGTTCGCTGCATGACTGGGCTGGCTCGACCGGTGAAATACCACGACCTCTCAGAAGATCGACGTAAAGTGGCTCATGCCGCGTTTCGTTCGGTGAGAGAGGTACCTGGAGACCCACATTCTCCATCCCCTCCTATCCTACTCCCTTAAAGGTCGGCAACAAAACTGTAACACTATATGTGTTGCAGGTGTCCATGGGCGGCGCTGGTCACTTAACATCTGGTGACACGCCTGCTCGTTTGCCCTCCTATACCATAAAACAACAAAGCGGAAGGCGTATGTGGCCAAGGACCTCCCCGGTGGCATGGTCCGAGTGGGGGTGTAGGAGTCGTTCTCTCCTCCCGCTTTGCTACCGGAGTGGAAAACTATGATTTGGTAGGCCCGAGATATCTCTGGGTTCGTATAAAACTGAGGATCACACGAGTCTTCCTGGTCGCAGCTTATGCTCCGGTCAGCTCTGCTGAACTCCATGAACTCGAGAACTTTTGGGAAACTGTTCGAAATATTATGGATTTGGTCGAAGGAAATGAAAAGATAATTCTGTGTGGTAATCTTAATAGATGGGTCGGAACCAAGAATTATGAACTGGAGGCTGTCCTTGCTCCGTATGGTGACAAGAGGGTGAATGATGCTGGTAAGCCGATCTTGGACGTATGCCTGGAACGGAGCCTCCTTGTGTCTAACACATTATTCCGTCCTAAAGATATTCACACGTATACGTGGAGACGGAATGAACAAAAGAGTATGATTGATTTGATTCTGATAGACAGTCGTCTCCGAAATACTCTAAGGGATACAAGAGCCTACAGAGGCCCCACTCTTGATACGGACCACTACCTGGTGGTAAACCGGTTCGTAGGCCTTTTCAAGAAGTGGAGGCACTGGCGAGTGCGTACCCATTTCGGAGAGCTTGAGAGGATAAATTGTAAGAAATTCGAAGTGGTCGAGCACACGGCTTCTGATCCAGAGGTCCGGGTTCGATTCCAGAGACTGGCTGACACCAATGACTTTGCGAAATTGTTTTCGGAAGTTATGTGTGATAATATCGATGACTGAAAAACTTTGTGCCCGGTATGGCAATAGGTTCGCCACCTTTTCCATTTGGGACGAAAACATAACGGCGAGACGAGGCTTAACAGCCGCTGCCTACACCTTCGGGTAACAAAAGGCGTGAAGTTGTTATGTTAAATTAGAAGATGAAAGTGTACAGAGTATGTATGTTGACCTTGTCAGTAAAACAGTCACTAACACGAGTCTTTCTGGCTCAGGTGTTGAAGCATTCTGGGAAAGAATGAAAGAAAGTATAGTGGATAGTACAAAAGAGGTATGTAGTTGCGCAAAGAGGCATAAGATTCTGAGAGGTGATGCCTGAGGGACGCGGAGAGGGACGCGGAAGTTAAATCCAGAGTCGGAAGGCAGAAAAAAGCCTGGTTGGATAGATATAATAGCGAGTATGACAAGAGTTATGAAAGTTAACGAAGCGAGTGAGGTGTGTAAGAATCTCGCCTTATGGCGTTCTGTTCTCTCTGCTTACCCCGCAATGGACTTGTGGTATTATGTATTTTAAATATTTGAATAATTAGCACAGATTCAAATATAATTACGTAATAATTAATCAGTTACTGCGCATTTACGAAAACGTGCTCTCAATTAATGCTATGAATTGTATTAAATTGAACTACAGCTTGATAAATAATAATAAATTATCGCAACCAGCTGACCTGCAGTGAAAAATAATTATATTAACGGTCAATTTTAGATAATTACTCAATAACACAATAGCCAACTAATTTAGTTGGCTTCTAGAGCACAAAATCGTTATAAGAGCTGAGTTGGAAAAAAAATATGCCTGGATATATCCCAGCCCGATATGTACACACAATTTCATCACAGTTTGTTAGTGATTAATGGAACTTGACTTCACGCTTTTATTACCGAAGGTGTAGGCAGCGGCCGTTAAAGTCTCGATTCGCTGAATCGTTTCATTACCGTCCCGAATGGAATTGGTGGTGAACCTAATGCCATACACCGAGCACAAAGTTGTCAATCATCGATATTTATCACACATAACTTTCAAAAAGAATTCTGAGTAATCATTGGGGTAATTTCGGAAATCGGAACCGAATTCGGTTCCGATTCCTTATTAAATTTAACGCCCTCTTGCGGATGGAGTTTGATACTGTTCTTAGCTGATCTTTACACCACGTAGGAATACTCCTTTCATACTTATATATCAAACCAATCGGCCATATAGTTCCTGGGATTTAATATAACACTTATCATAACTTCACGCCTTTTTCTACCCGAAGGTGTAGGCAGTGGCTGTTAAGCCTCGTCATGCCGTTATGTTTACGTCCCAAATGGAATAGGTGGCGAACCTATTGCCATACCGGGCACCAAGTTTTCAGTCATCGATATTTATCACACACAACTTTTCAAATAAATTTTCCAAAAGTCATTGATGTGAGCCAGGATTCGATACCGCGACCTCGACCACTGGACTACCGAGACTTTTTAGTTTAGTATTTAAACTCTTTAGTTTTATAATTAGGTATAGATTTTAATAATTAATATTGAATAATTGTATTTGAAATAAGTATTAATTTTATTAATTGTATTTCCGTAACCTGTTTTAACAAAGAGGATTTTGTTTTAATTAACTATACATTTTAAATTAAAATATCTGCGAATGAAACACATCTTTCGGGGGTTTTCTATTGTTAATAATTTCATCTAATTGTTCAATCCTATAGCCCTTGTAAGGGTTCAGCATTCCTTAATACGAAATTAATTACTTCACTAAATATTAATCCAAATTAATTTTGTAATAATATATTGCCACTATACATTACATATAAATAAAATTAGGAGTGTCTGTTTGTAATATTGAAATAACTGCTTTGCCGACCTTTAGGGGATAGGGGAAAGGAAAGGATGGGAAAGGGGGTGGGCCTCCGGGTACCTCTTTCACCGAACGAAACGCGGCATGAGCCACTTTACGTCGATCTTCTGAGAGGTCGTGGTATTTCACCGGTCGAGCCGGCCCATTCATGCAGCGAACTGCTTGGCTCTACCACTGTTAACATAACTTCACGCCACTTTCTACCCAAAGGTGTAAGGCAGTGGCTGTTAAGCTTCGTCTCGGTGTTATGTTTACGTCCCAAATGGAATATGTGGCAAACCTATTGCCATACCGGGCATAAAGCTTTTCAACCACCGATATATATTACACATTGTCATTGGTGTGAGCCAGGATTCGAACCCGCGACTTTTTGGTTCAGAAGCGGGCTGCTCGACCACTGAACCAGTGTAGTAGTGTAGTAGTACATACATAGACGAAAATATCTTTTTTTCTACAAATTTTGTCTGTGTATCTGTTTGTTTGTTCCGGTTAATATCTGAAATGGCTGGACCGATTTTGCCAGATGATGTAATAACTTACTTGTAATCCTTTTTTTTCTTATTCTTCTTTAAGTAGTATTATTTTCTTTTTTATGGGCTAGGGAGGCAAACGAGCAGGCGTGTCACCTGATGGTAAGCAACTAACATCGCTAATGGACATCTGAAACACAGATTGTGTTACGGTTGCGACGCCGGCCCTTAAAATGGTATACAGAAGGGGTCGGACGATGGATGGGGAGAGTACTAAGGCATACACCTTCCTCACAGAGCGCCACGCGGCTTAAGCCACTTTACGTCGATGTTCTGAGAGGTCGTGGTATTTCACCGGACGAACCACCCTATTCATGCAGCTAGCGTGACTCTACCATTATGTTTCCAATAAGGAAGAATAATTACATTACGAAACATAATTTAATTATGTTGTATTAAGTGGGTAAGAGAGGCGCTTTTTTTCTCTTACATGAAAAATATGGTAAAAATAGGTACCTTTAAATATAGTAAGGCACTTGAGGAACTTTTCAAATATAAAATATCTTGTCATTCCATACTAAGTCTCACTCGGGCGTGGTACAGGCTTTTGTTAGACCTGCTCCACTGGAACGGTGTGAAATGAAATTACAATGGGCCGGTTAAAGCTCTCAAGACACCCGGCTGAGTTATAACTTACATTGCGCTAATAAATTTAAATTTTTCGATAAATTTTAGTAGAAGAAACTGGGCAAAAAAAATGAAAATAAGATTCAATGATATAATATGTTTATTTGTTACCTTTAATAACATTTTTTTATTGACAAATAAACAGTTTAACAGTGGCGCAGTTCACGCAGTTCGCTGCATGAATAGGCCGGCTCGAGCGTTGATATACCACGACCTATCAGAATATCGACGTGAAGTGGCTGATGCCGCGTTGCGTTCGGTGAGAGAGGTATCCGGAGGCCCAACCATTTCCTCTGTCCCCTTCCCATCCCACTTCCGATACCTTCCATATCCCGTTGTAAGGGACGGTAACGCAACTACAACACTATCTGTGTTCAGGTGTCCATGGGCGTCGTTTGTTGCAGGTGACACGCCTGCTCGTTTGCCTCCCAATCCCATAACAACAGTCCAATTGTCAGCTATTTGGAGTCTTAAAAATATCTCACGATATGTTGTGTCTACGAAAAAAGCGACTTAAGCTAAGAGACGTACAGCGTCTCTTAATTTAAGTCGCTTCTTTCTTAATAAAAACACAACCAAATAAATTTATACTATCCGTATTTATAATATTAGTAAATACTGTATATCAACTTCGCTGAAATGAAATGAAAAAATATATTTAAATAGGACTGATTTAATTAAAATCTATATAATTAAAATAACCCAACCAACACCAACGAAACCCCAACCAATAAAATTATTTCTCAGAACAGCGACAACAATAAAAAAATCAGTAACGTTATTTTAATAAAAACGAATAGCAATGTGTTCTATTTTTAAAATAAGAGGATTTTTTTTATAAAAAAGCTATTATTCTTTTTTCAAACGACTTTTGACAGCCGACATTTTTTTCGGCACTTCCTTATTTCAACAATGAATTGAAAATACACAATTTCATATTTACGCAACAACAACTTAGTCTAATACCACGCCCAGTCCTTGGTGTGGTAGGTAGAAAGATAAGAGTTTTATAAAACACAATTCTTACTTCCTCATTCGCTTCTTTGACATTCATAACTCGTGTCAAAAATATTCTTCGGCTCGATTTTGATTCTAATAATTCTCACAGCATTAGTCTAGTGATTTTATATCAAGGTTCACATAACCAGAAGTTACAAGTGTGAACATCTTCCTCCTAATCGGTTGTACTGCGCCACATTCCTAGTTGAGTACTGCTCTATACTGCGAGCTGGTGTTTCTTGGTCTTTAAAACTGCCTGATGTATTCAAATATATTGAAATTTCAGTATTGAACATTCTTTGGATCCGTTTGATATGCCAATACTCGTACGTAGTGCTGGCATCAATATTCGATTGGAATGTATTAACATTGAATATAGTGAAATGATCTGTACAACCATAGACCTATATGAAGTACGTATTAGTTAAGTGCATATCTTGTGAAGACGTAAAGAGAAGGCCTCACATAGGTAGTTAAATAATAGGCATGTTTCCACTAAAAATGAATAGTGTGGATTAATATTTTTTAAAAGAAAATCTTAATAAATAGTCTTTCAGCCACGTGACAGTGAAAGGCAATCAGAAAATGTCATTAATGAATGACGTCACACCGTGCTAAACGTCACTAAAACATTGACAACGTCCTTACAAAAACACATATGTTTGCCACGGTAAGATGTCATTCAAGACAATAGTTTTTCAAAAATATAGGCGTTTTGAAATATTATAAACATTATGTAAGCTATATTATTGATAAAGTTTGTAAAATTCAGTAAACTGGCCTTTTACAAGTGCCATTTACACAGTTTTTAAACATTCACACAGTTTAAAGTGATGTCTGTTTGGTTAAAACTGAAACTTTTCTACAGAAATTATTGTGATTTTCAACACGAAGCTAATAAATTCATAGATTGAATTAAATAATAATACGTTTACGTCTAATACTAGGGCCAAGTCAAATATGCACAATAATTTTCATAAAATCTGTCAAACCGTTTCGTAGGTGTTGGATAAGAAACGCTGTAACACAAACGTCTTATATATTAAATACTAGCTTTCGGCCTCGTGGTGTTACCCGCGTACAAACAAAATGGCGATAACCATTATGATTAAAAATTGCCCATATTACTCTAGGTGAATGAAGCTTAACAATGGTGAAAGAATTTTTGAAATCGGTCCAGTAGTTTTTGAGTTCATTCGTTACATACAAAAATACAAATGTTTTCTCTTTATAATATTAGTATATAGTATACACATACATACATACATACATACATACATAACTTCACGCCAAATACCTTGCGGGGTAGGCAGAGAGAACAGAGCGCCATAGGGCACGATTCTTACACGCCTCACTCGCTTCGTTGACTTTCATTCATTTCATTCATTAATTTTTCATGCACGCGCGTCGTTTTTTGAGGCTCCTAACATAACCCAATATTTTAATTACAACTTGTGAGTTATAAAGATTAGGCTATCTTTTTGCACTTCTTTACTTCACGCCTTTTTCTACCTTAAGGCAGTGGCTATATAGGTCTTGACTCTTCGAGTTATTGCATGCGGAGGCAAGGAGAAGTTACTTTCCATCAGGTGACCCACTTGCTCGTTTGCCCTCCTATCCCATTAAAAAAAGAGCTCCAGTTATTTTACTACTGTACATCATGATCTTGAAGACATGTTTTTCGTCCCGAAAGTACGTAAAACTCTAAAAACCTACTTATTCATCTAAAGATCAAAAGATATATAACTATATATTTTATTATATGATTCGTGAAAAGGCTTTTTTTTCTGACACCCCCCTTCACCTCCTTCAATCTTGAAACGTTCAATTTGACAGTTGATTCAATTTGAAAAGGTTATCATTTCTTTGAACATAGAAAACTCAATTTTTCTGACTCATAGTCACCTGTCAATAACAAAAAGTATTATTTTACTTAACGTAACATAAATGTACTATCTTTGGTACTGTGTATATCATTTTCTTTCAGGGTTAGAGTTAAATTATTTTAAAGAAAATTATAGACAAAATACTAACTGTATATTATCGGTTTTCAGTCCGCTTTCTATGTTGTTTCCATCATTAGGGGTTGGCAGAACAGGTTTTCTTTCCTATCAATCGCTTCTTCCACTGTAATAAGTATATTATCTTTTATAATATTTCACAGGATCCAACCATATTTTCTTCGCTCTCCCTCTTCTCGTGTTCCCTTCCACATTCAGATTTCTCATACTCCTTTCACGACATGTTTTTTTTTATGGGATAGGAGGGCAAACGAGCAGGCGTGTCACCTGATGGTAAGCAACCAACGCCGCCCATGGACACCAGCAACACATATAATGTTACTGTTGCGTTGCCGACCTTTAAGGGATAGGGGAAAGGGGGGTGGGCCTCCGGGTACCTCTCTCACCGAACGAAACGCGGCATGAGCCACTTTACGTCGATCTTCTGAGAGGTCGTGGTATTTCACCGGTCGAGCCGGCCCATTCATGCAGCGAACTGCTTGGCTCTACCACTGTCAATGTGTATCACCTCTCCTCCTTACATGCCTAATGACTTATAAATACCTACTATCGTAAGATCTTAATAATTTCCCGTTTACTAATATTACATTATTTGAAAATTTTAATACGTATTTTATTAAATAACAAGTAAATTATCTACAAATAATTTAAAACAAGATTAAGAACATAATATAGTCTCGGTGACCCAGTGGTCAAGCACCCCGCTTTTAAATCCTGAAGTCGCGGGTTCGAATCCTGACACTGGCTCACATCAATGACTTTTCGAAATTATTTTCGGAAAGTTATGTGTGATGAATATCGATGACTGAAAACTTTGTGCCCGGTATGGCAATAGGTTCGCCACCGATCGCATAACGACGAGATGAGGCTTAACAGCCGCTTCCTACACCTTCGGATAACAAAGGCGTAAAGTTATGTTTACGTTTAAGAAAATTAAACTTTTTGTTTGGCTGTTTGAACATGTCTGACCACGTATTACAAAATTTAAAAGTATCAATGATATCTGTCAAAATAGAAATACGATCTTATTGACGTGACATGATACTGGCCTGATATAATCTTGCATAATTTGCAGAAATGTTTTTTTGGGCAGTCATTAGCTATTATTATTGCATTATAGAAATAGCAGTATTTTTTACCAGGCAACGCCAGTAAATAATGTTTTAGAGTGTACATGTATATCATTAGTAGGTTCGTTATCTGTTACAAGATTCCGTATAAAAAGCATTAGTTGCTTAGCGTCTTACTAGATGGAGCTTGTTATATGAAAGGGCCCATTGACTTTATTTTGTGAAATCATAAAAAATCTACAAAAATTCAGTCTGTGTTTAATAACTTCCTTATTATTTTAGATGCTTAAAAATGTGCAAAATTTTCATGTTTTGTTTTGTTTTTGTTTTACAAAGAAACAGCAAGGAGAAAACCAATTGTTCTTATTTAGTACATTAATCTAATTTCACAACAAATAGGAAACTTTTGGCCGCGTATCTCGTCCAATTACATTGTAAGCTCTTTATCTTTTGTGAGAAAATATTTAATTTTTAATTACGCGAACATTAAATCTGATATAATATGAAAAAATAAAAACCAGCAGCTTCTGAATCTTATTTTTATTTGGAAGAGAAAAATTGAAAATTGCGGCAATAACAGAGAAGATAAGAATAAATGGCCTTGCTTGGTATGGACATGTAATGAGGAGGGATGATGCATAATGACATGTCACGAAAATAATTAGGTACGAATCTAAATGTGGAAGTAAGTAAGGGAAGTGTGAGACCGATGAAAACATGGCTGGATTGTGTGAAAGATAATATTATTATAAGGAAAACCTTTTGTGCTGAACCCAAATGATGGGAATAGGGCAGGAAAGTGATGACCTAATCCTATTTCCTCTCACACCTCATTCGATATTATAGTTTGAATAAAGAACACGAAAGAATATGTGAAATGGCGCCAAATAGCAATAAGTTTTTAAAATAATTTGTAAGTGTTCCAAATTCAAAATAATTAAAAAGATGAAAAAGAAAAGTTTTTATGTACCAGTATTTATGGCGACACTAGTTATAGATTTTTTATTTTATATAATTTAACGACCTGGTTGCTAGGACCTTTAAGTCGAGTCTTATTTTATATTTAATAGCATCATTTTTAACCTAAACTAATCTTAACCTAACCTAGCCTAACCCTAAAGCTTAACCTAACCTAACCTAATCATCCATAAAGTCGTGGCACTTTATGCATGATGTTCCGAGGGAGTCCTGACGAGAATGTAGAAGAGCACACTAAACACGATACCTACACCATCTCCCACATTTGCACTCATATACGAACACTTATTCAATAAAACGCCACGAATTTTATTCAATAATATCCATTGAAACACAAATCTGAGAAAATAATGCAAATAGCGGACATGTCTCTTCCACAGTCCCGCCAAAACTCCTAGTTGAGGGGTCTAGGTGCAAATCCGCCACTATCCCAAAAAATAAATATTAAAATTTTTTGTTCTTGCAACACCAGTTACCATAATCTATGATTGCATGTCAACGGTTTAGAACAAATCCGCCTCTATCCTATATAAAATCACGTTCCAAACCTTCAACAAAGTGCAGAAGCTACACTATCCATCACTTGAGGTACAAAACCGCCAATGTACCGTCTCAGCCAATCACAGCATTGTGTACAATATGGCTGCTAGCTTTGTTTTAATGTGAGAGTCGTGTGCGATTTTAATTAAATTTGTAGTGTATTTCCCTTTAAAATGGAAACAAATATTACTCCAGTCACCGGAAATAAAGCTAGGAAGAGAGTCCGCAACGAAAATCAGTGGAAACGTAACAAGCAGAAGGAGAATCGGTAAGTCTTTCAAACCCTTTAATGCTTGGTTAGGTGAAAGGTTTATGCAACAAGAAGCCAATGAAGATCATATCCATTTTAAAGAAATCCTGAAAGTTACGGTACTAGAGTTTAAAAAATATTAGTTTAATAATGAATGGTAGAAAAATTAAAAGGTACTTTTTATTACTCAATTGTTGTCGTTATTGAGATGAGAATTCAATGTAGACTGTATCAGTGTATGAAAGACAAGCTAAATCAATGAAAGCCAATTGATTTCGACCCTTTAGGAAGTTTGTAGATAAATCGACGGACGTTATATGGAGTTTACACTATATATTGTGTCTAATTATTGATTTAGTTAAATTAATTTACAAATGTGTTGATTCTAGATATTCACCTAGAAAACTGCCAGATCTTAAGAAATTGGGACAATGTAACCATAATAAGAAAAACCTAAAATGTAATGAGCTAACCGTTCAAGATGTCAGAAAATTTCACTCAGCTTTTTATGCTAAAAAAGAAAAAAAGTATCAAGATAACTTCATTATGAAATATTTAAAAACTAAAGTCCCAGCTCGACGCAGGCGTAAAGTTGAACAGCGAAAGAAATCCGAAACCTTTACCGCAATGTACATTAAAACATTTACTAAGCCGTATAAATTGCTGCGGGTTTGTCAAGCAATGTTTTTGATGATTCTAAACATCGGCGTACATAGGCTTAGACGAATTTCAAAAACTTTTTTAACCACTGGACTGCTACCAGAAGATGGACGTGGCGGAGATAGAGCGACGGTAAAAAACTTGGCTAAGAAGCAGAACGTGATGAAGTTTATAGAAAGTTTTAAATGTATTGAGTCACATTACTGCCGATCCGCTACCTCTGAAAGGAAATATGTGACATCTGACCTTAACATCAAACAAATGTGGCGAATGTATCAGGAGCAAATTGATACTTCAATGAAAGTTAAAGAATGTTATTTTCGAAACATCTTTAACAAACATTACAATATTGGTTTCAAGACTCCGCGTGTCGATGTATGTAGCAAGTGTACGGCATTGACAGAGAAAATAAAAATGGCAAAAAAACAAAATGACCAGGCTTTAACAGTGAGCATCATGACAGAACTTAGGATCCACAAATTAAAATCAAAATGTTTTTATGAGTATTTACGAGAACAAAAAGAATTTATGCTGACACTATCTTTTGATTGTCAAAAAAATCAAGTTCTTCCTAAGGTCCCGGATCAGATAGCCTACTACAGTCGACAATTATATATGTATAATTTCACAATCGTAGTTGGCTCTAGTACTAATAATATTTCCAAAGATAATGTTTTTTGTTACACTTGGACAGAGGACACTCATGCCAAATCCGCAAATGAGATAGCTTCAGCAGTTTTTTATCAACTCACAACCCAGGTGGATTTAACAAACATAAAAAAAGTTAGATTAATGGCTGATGGTTGCGGTTCGCAAAATAAAAATTCAATTCTCATTTCGATGTGTGCCTATTGGCTAACGATGTGTGCTCCTCAAACTGTGAAAATAGTAGAATTAATTTTTCCAGTTCCTGGACACTCGTTCATGCCCGCTGATAGGGTGTTTGGGCACATTGAAAAGGTAATTAAGAATAAAGAAGTGATAGTGCAACCATCTGAATATTTAGACATATATAAAGAATATGGAAAAGTCATAAGACTAGGTTACGATTGTCCAGTTAAAAACTGGAAAACTTACGCTAAAAACACTACGAAGTTGCCAAATCAATATCATTTTAAATTTTCCGATTGCAAAAGATATTATCTCAAGAGAGTAAAGAATAGGCCTGAGCGCTTTGTGATTCGAGGTGAAGTCAATTACAGAGTTGATACAGGCGTAGCAAAAAGTATTATCAAGCCTCGTGTCACTTCTATGAACGAATTTGGTGTCGACGATATTCCGCCAAACTGGGTTGAAATTAGTAAGCCCAAACTCATAGACATTGATAAATTACTTATCAAGCATTTTGGAGTGGAATGGCGTAAAGATCATGGCGATGACTTACTGTCTTACTACAAAAAAGTTTTAGAAAAAAATTACGACAATCATACATTACCAGAAGATGAACCGTGTGAATATTTAGAAGAATTAGGTATTTCAATTTAATGTCACGTTTCTTATGTTAGTTATGGTAATAAAGAATTTTGATTAAATTAAATGTCTCGTTTTTATTAAAATCATTTTCCATAATCTATACCTACATAAAACATGTCCTAGAAACGTACTGTTAATATTTGATATAAACCTCTAAAATAATAATCTGTTTATCCCTGTCCCGTTGTTAACATGGATTAAGTTATTCATATAATATAATAATTAAACAAAATCCTTATTTCCAAAAAGTATACACAGCTTCGCAAGAAGTCCTTGCCTCTTAAACTAAGAAATCTTGCATCTTAAGAGACAGAATTATATGGTACAGAAATAAAATAAAGTTTGAGTATGTGTAATTATATGAATGCAGGAAGGATAGGGATGTCTGGAATATTTATTATTACATTTATTATTATAGGGATGGGAATGTAAATATTTAAACTATGCAATAAACACTGGGAGCGCCTCTGTAGAAGCGTAGGTTTGCTGCTTCAACCATTCGATAATTCTTGATTTCACCAAAATTCTTTTTGGTTCCGTTTCGTATCATACAACTGTCTGGACAGTAACGTGCAAAACTGCCTCTATCCACTTCAATAAAATTCATAAACGCCTCTATCCATAGTTAAAGTGCAAATGCGCCTCTATCAATTTTTCTATTAATAATTTTTAACCTTTTTAGTTTCTAAAATAGCATATTCTTTAAAATTTGTTAGAAAACCATATATTAGCTATAAAATCGAAACAAAATATTTTATTCAGATAGGTTGGATTGTCATAAATAAGTTTTTGATCTCTACTGAAAAAATGCAAACGGTGGATAGTGGCGGATTTGCATTTAGACCCCTCAGTTATAGATATACTTTAAACTACCACAGAGTATTTTATTTATACTATTATTTTATGAGGCTTGTTGAAATTTACCGGTTTTTCGGGTCTGATATATAGACCACCCTTAAGCTGCTGGGGTCCAAGGGTAGTTATCTCTTGAAATGCGGAAATAATGTAGGAAACCATTATTCATACTTGTTAGATGTTTAATAATGACAGTATAACTTATTAATATTCTATTACATACATACATACATAACTTCACGCCTTTTGCTACCCGAAGGTGTAGGCAGCGGCTGTTAAGCCTCGTCTCGCCGTTATGTTTACGTCCCAAATGGAATAGGTGGCGAACCTATTGCCATACCGGGCACAAACTTTGTCAGTCATCGATATTTATCACAAATAACTTCCGAAAACAATTTCGAAAAGTCATTGGTGTGAAGCCAGTGTCTGGAATCGAACCCCGGACCTCTGGATCAGAGGCCGTGCGCTCGCCCACTGCGCCACCGAGACTGTTAGATATTTAATAAATAAAATTTCGCACACACACAGTCTCGTTGGTTTAGAGGTGGAACATCTCGCTTCTAAATTAAGAAGTCTGGGTATCGAATCCTGGCTCATCAAAGTCATTGGTATGGACTTTTTGGATTTTTGTTAGAAGTTATATGTGAGAAATATCGATTTGATTAGATCGTAAGTTAGATCCGATTTTTTATGGAATAGTGGGGCAAGCGAGCAGGCGTGTCACTTAGTAGTACATACACACATAATAGTACATAGATAGTATTACAGTTGCGTTGCCTTTTAAAATGGGATAGGGAAAGGATTAGAAGTGGGATGGGGAGGCGAATCGCTCTATCGACGAGCGAAATGTCGCATGAGCCACTTTACGTCGATATTCTTAGAAATCGTGGTATATCACCGGTTGAAGCCCATTCATGCAAAAATCTGCGTGACTCTACCACTGAAAGAATTAGTCGCGAATCACCAATTGCATTTAGGAAGATAAGATTCATAACAACCCCGCCCAACTCCTTCAAGTAGACAAAGGCGTAAAGTTACAAAAAAAAGACATATGATGCTTTTTGTCTCGGTGGTCCAGCGATCGAGCACCTCGCTTCTAAATCCAAAAATCGCGAGTTCGAATCCAGACACTGGGTCACACCAATGACTTTTAGAAATTGTTTACTGAAGTTATGTGTGAAAAATATCGATGACTGAAAACTCTGTGCCCGTTATGGCAATAGGCTCGCCACCATTTGAGACGTAAACGTAACGGCGAGACGAGGCTTAACAGCTGCTGCCTACACCTTCGGCTAACAAAGGCGTGAAGTTATGTTATGTTTTTTTTTGTTTACCACCACTCAAATAACTTTTAACTCTTCAAATTCATAAATGTATGTTATACTTAATTAAAACAAGTTTGGAATGTTTAGTTAGCCAAATAAAAATAAATAAATAAACGATAGTTGAATAAATTTGTGGCTATTTTTGTATGCGCTCATAAGTTTCAGATTCGAATACCGCTACGATAAAGTGTTGTTGAGATTTTCTCTGGAAAGAAAGTTCGACAGTAGCGTGAAGCCTGGAAACGTGCCTATTGCGGACTACAGGGTTGCCAACCACAAAACAGTAATCAACCCAAATATTATAAACAAAATTGACACAAAAAAATAATAACTGGCCGTATAGAGTTATCATAGTTTTTAACGGGATTTTACTACCGAATAGATCATGGCTCGTATTTATAGTAAATAGTATGTATCATAGATAACAAAAAATGTTTAATTGCTACAGATATATCCACAAAATGAATCATTTGCCGGAAAATAACTAACATAACGGAAAATAATTTTAATAAAATTCTCTTGAAAATTCATGAAGCTTAGTATTTTAATTAAATTTTTCATAATTTCTTGATGTAACCCCGTGAATTGATGTGAAATATCTAAAATGTTGTTTGAAAAATCCTATAAGTTAATAAAGCAATGACAAAATAGAAGAAGGAAGTAATCTTAATATTTTCTTGAGTATAAAACATGACTCTATATTTTAAGAACGAAAACATGACTCTATATTTTAAGAACGTAGTACATTCAAGCATAGATTATGAGTATGTACATAGTGAGACTTATTTCTTATGACTGTCAATATGATCGTGGTTTGTGGAGTATCTGCCTACAAACTTTTTTAGTTTATGTACGCGTTTATTTCTTATAAAAAATAATCACCGAGCGTATATTTTTTACCCAAATATGGGTAAATTTCCCGAAACTGGCAAGACCACACGGTTGTCTCGACGCTCCAATCGTAGCGAGTGACCGAGAGCAAAGTAGTAAATGAACCAGCCAGTCAGCATCACGTGCCCGAGCGTGGTGGGTGTGTTTCTCGCTGCGTTTTCGCATTATTCACGCGCCGTTTGACAGTTATATATCGTATATATAATGACATTAATGCATCTCAGTGTAACGTAGTGTTTGTTACTACCGGTAAAACGTTTAGTAATTCATTATAATAATATATAAATACAAATAACAAGTAAAGTGATAACAGGGAGGCGGGATGAGAGAGGTGAACGCTCGTCACAGCGGCGCCGACTCTCACCGGCTACTATTGTCTAAGTGCCACGGAATCTTGGTCCTTCTCCATCGGATTCCACCGATGATACATCCGTTTTTCGACGTGGGCTGCACGCGAATTATATGTAACTATGATTAATCGAATAAAATCGAATGTTTACATAGTAAGTAAACAAGTGTATACTGTGAATATCGTTTTGGTTAGGTAAAGATAAGATAACACTTCCTTTGATCATACCTTGACGTGTATTTATTGGGTATTGTATTTATATTACGTGTATTTATCTAATAAAACATTGACGTAATTTTCATACAAATGTGGAATGTGATTGCTTGATAAATTTAATAATAGCAGACGTTAACTGTAAACTCTGACAACTGTCTAATCGGCAACTAGAAGTAACGAGTGGCCTACTTTATTTCTCTTTTTTAATTCTAATTTTGAAATACTTAAATGCAATTGCTATTCAAAAAATAAAAAAAAAATACTGCCACATATTTTCTTTTCTTTTTTATTTTAAAAATCGAACGTCATTTCGAATGTTTTCGTAAAAAAAAAAACAATTGTCTTGTCCCATTTCTCTGTAACCATGTCACTAAAAATAGCTATACGTTTCAAATAATATCAAGGCCGAAATCAGTTACCGTTGTTTGTTGTGTTATTTGATATTGTTTAAATTAATAGTGATGTTATGTCGTATTTTCTTTATTTCGAAATACCGTTGTAGGTATATTTTTAAGACAATCACGATAAGACCTATATTTATTATATACTAGCTGTTGCCTCCGGTTTCGATCGATACCATCATGCAAAGTAGGAACAAACAAAGATTTAAAAAATCTGTTCTAAATAATCTAATAAAATGTAGCATGTTTTCTTGTAAAGCGATATATAAAATAAATATAGATAATTGTGTCTTAATAATTCGTTACTCACGCAAGCTATTCGTCTGGATTCAAGTAAACAGGATACAAACAAAATAAGATAACGGAACCAAGTCTCAGATAACAATATTAATATTATGTTCGGAATATTTTCTTGATGCCTATATTCAATATTTACGAATATCGATACAGAGCAATAACAACATATAAGTACACTTTACATTCCTCACATAAACTATCGTTACAGTACATGGAGATAGTAATAATACCTTTAGAGAACTACAATATTACTGAACAATCAATTTTTTTTTTAATATCATAGACATTTTGAAAAACAGCCAGGTATGTCATTCCTGTCATATATAGGTACGTCAAAGATTTCAAGGTTATTTTTTAAAATTGATTATTTTATTTATTTATTTGTCCATTATTAAACAGGCTAAAGCTTTTAAGACATACTGCCTTGTCTGCCGTTAATTTGATGCCGTTAATAATGAAACTTAAAACTAACCTAAAATAACTTAGTCTAACCTAACCTAATCATACATAAAGTCGTGGCATCATCAATCATACGTAAAATAACTTAGTCTAACCTAACCTAATCATACATAAAGTCGTGGCACTTTATGTATGATGTTCCAAGGGAGTCCTGACGACACTGTAGGAGAGCACACTAAACACGATATTTACACCATTCCCCACATTTGCACTCATATACGGACACGTATCAAACAAAATGTCATGAATTTTATTCAATAACATTCATTGAAATACAAATCTAAGAAAATAATGCAAAAACGGACATGACTCTTCCACAGTCACGCGAAAACTCCCTTTTTAAAATTGAATTCCATCAATTGAGACATATTCATTGACATCTTTATTTTAAATGATTATAAATGAAATAAACCTCCTTCTTCTGGTGTAGTCGGATAAAATGTGAGACAATGAAAATTTGAGAAAATATTATTATGAAAAAAAATCCTGTGTAAAGTTGGTTATTCTTAAACTGAATAATAAAATGTATATTTTATCATATTTCTATATACTTAATAATATACGAATTTACTTCAAACAATTTGCTGGAATGAGGTTATCTTAAATATGAGAAATGAACATTTTATTGCTAAGATTTATCGACAAGTTGACTAAACAAATACTCATATAAATAATGTTGACCTAATAATATGTGCAGTGTTGTTAAGTTTTCAGTTTGCTAATGAAATTATTGCAATATTTAGCAAACGTGATATTTACATCGCAAACATGTTGGCAATTAAAAAAAAAACACATCCTCCAACTTTTTCGCTGGACGCGTGCAATATGTCTATTTATGTCCACATTACAACATATATAGGCGATTATCGTAACTGTATTTTTTTGTTATGGGATAGGAGGGCAAACGAGGATGCGTGTCACGTGATGGTAAGCAACCAACGCCGCCCATGGATACCAGCAACACATATAGTGTTACTGTTGCGTTGCCGACCTTTAAGGGATAGGGGAAAGGAAAGGATGGGGAAAGGGGGGTGGGCCTCCGGGTACCTCTCTCACCGAATGAAACGCGGCATGAGCCACTTTACGTCGATCTTCTGAGAGGTCGTGGTATTTCACCGGTCGAGCCGGCCCATTCATGCAGCGAGTTGCTTGGCTTTCCCACTGTGTGTATGACTTTTTACTTTGATTCTTGTTGTTTTTCATGATACCTTCTTAGTAATTCTCTTGCATTCCATTATTTCCATATTCTCGAAGCACCGGGATAAAATAGTGGTCCTAATTTTATGCATATTTTGCTGAATAACTTGAATGAATAAAGTCTAAATGGAATTAGCCGTTGATAAATCGAATTTAGAGTGAATTTGACAGTGACTACTCGTCACCGGCTAGCTGAAATTAGTCGTTGAAAATACGAATTTGCTAGGCAGCGAACAACCTAGCTGGAATTAAGAGCTCATAATTTGCCTCCAGCTCTTTATTTCCTCCTGAAATAATATTCTATTGACAATCCAAAAAACCGGTTAAGAATAAATACGTTATCCAAGCTGAGACTCTTCCCAATAAATAACTAATATTTTGTATTGTTTATTTTTTTTCCTTTTGACCTTGAAAGAGAAGTCTGCTTTTGTCGTTGTGGCCATGATATAGTAGATTTCTATAATAGCATTCACGTAAAGTCTAATATAAATTGAACTTTTTTTATTTCATCTATTAAAATACTGAAATACTTGGAGATGTGAAAGTATTCCAATAAAAAAGCCAACGGCTATATCTTCATATCGTGAAAAATGTTGGGAATGAACATTACAAATCCTCTTGGATGCCAGAGATACAATATGGGGGTTATACAAAGAGTTGATGCAAACCACAATTCAATTCCGACGAAAAATAAACGAGAAACAAAAAGAGGAATGAGGTTTTATACATATATACGCACATTATTTTACAAACACGGATAACACGCTCTTTGAATATTTGAGCGCACCGAAATATGGCATATTAACAATTTTGTTACAATTTCAAACAGTAATCGTCACTGTTATGTATATAAGAAAAGAATACGATACCAATATATTAATATTTCCATGAAAATTGGCATAATTAATCATTGTCCAGTGATAGAGTAATGCAAAAAAAAACAAAAAAAAAATACTGTCTGCTGTCAGGGTTGGAATGCGATACTGTCCTTCATTTATACTTGACCCAATTATTTTGCAAGCTATTGCCAAAGGCCGTGCGCTCGTCCAAGTTTTAATTTGTCGGAAATCAATATCCGATTAATTAATAAAATTTTCTATCATACATAAACTCGGTATTTATTAGGAAAGCTTGTATATAATAAATAAATTATGTATCTTTATTAATTTTGTTACACTTATAGTTTAGGCGTGCAAATATAATAATTAAAACGAATGATGCAATAAGCAGCCCACGTTGAACACTTCCTAATTATAATTTCGCGAATTACTGTTTTTGACCTTGTTTTTTTTTCTTTTAGTAACAGTCATGCACAGGGTTCAATGATAAACAGCCGTTTATACTTTAGCATTACATGCGTCACAAATACTATATTATTTGAAAATCGAAGCAGTTTTTTTTTAAATTATTCGTGTGTGCCATGCTGACAAGTACTAGTTAGTGAGTGTGTGTGAGTGCCTGCAATGGCTCGGAGTGCTTTCTTTTCGTCTGCCATCTTGGTGTCAATTCTATCAATATTAGATTCAACGTTTGCGCATTATACACCTACATGGGCTGTCCACGTGCCAGATGGGAAGGAGGCTGCAGACGCTGTGGCCAGGGACCATGGGTTCGTCAATCTTGGAGAGGTAAGTGTATTTAGAAAAAATATCCATATTTTCCATAAGGAAACGTTTTACTTAATATTTCTAATACCCAGTGAAATATGTGTGGCAAGAATGCTTATAAGATTAATTGCTATTTTAGATGCTATTTAGAGGTAAATATTAACTCTATCTTTATCCTTCGTCATCATCATTCTCCTTCTATTATCCTCTATAGGGACCCTACTACCTTATCCTGTAGGGTAGAATTGGCATGATATGTCATTATTTTTCATTCTCCTTTATCAGTCGTCATATCTACTCTTACACTGTTCACACTCATATCCACTCTTGCAGAATCCATCCAACTCAAATTTTGGCCGATATGTCCTTCCTCCTTCTTCCTGTCTATCCTTTCTTCAAATTTCTACTGCCGACTGGTCGATAACCTTTAGCAAATTAGAAAAGTATTTTTTATACTCGTAACATCGAAGGTCGTGGTGGTAATACCAATATTTCGTTTGTTTCTTTTTCATTCATAGCTCTTGTCATTGGCGCTAGTGTCTTTATAACTTATTTATTTATAAATTTAACATAAATTTAAACAGTCTCGGTGGCGCAGTGTGCGAGCGCACGGCCTCTGATCCAGAGGTCCGGGGTTCGATTCCAGACACTGGCTCACACAATGACTTTTCGAAATTGTTTTCGGAAGTTATGTGTGATAAATACCGATGACTGACAAACTTTGTGCCCGGTATGGCAATAGGTTCGCCACCTATTCCATTTGGGACGTAAACATAACGGCGAGACGAGGCTTAACAGCCGCTGCCTACACCTTCAGGTAACAAAAGGCGTGAAGTTATGTTATGTTATGTCATTTATAAATTATTATCTTCTGACTAGTTTCCCTACTGAGACCAATTACGATAATATCTCTTTTTTTATTTATGTCATTATTGTTTAATAGTTGTTCAATATTTGTAGGCATAGAGAACAGAGCGCCATAAGGCATGATTATTACACACCTCATTCGTTTCTTTGACTTTCATAACCCTCCGAGTCCTCCTTTTGTCCTGGAAAGTGTATCGCAGCCGTCTTCGACCTCTCACAATCATCCTTTTTGCATAGTTTATCTGCAGAGTCAATCTTGTATCATCCATTCTTTCTGTCATCGGGGCAAGCTGCTCCTTAATTTTGCTGTTTTGTTTTCACTTTAATATTATTATTCATATTCTTTATTACATTGTAATTATTCTTAGTAAGATTTATTAGTTTGGATGTTGCCTCTAACTGTGTTGTTTGTTATAAAATATACATATTTGTAAACACGGTCATTGAATTTCTATTGTCAAAAAACAATACAGACAAATATAATAGCCAAGCCTATATAATACTCTTTGTTGAGCTAGTTTGAAATACAAGCAACAGTTAAGCCTTTAGGCATGGTTGTTACTATAGCAACAAGTATAAAGATCGGTCGTATACATCATCATTAACAATTTAATATACCAAATATTCCCACGATTTACCCATTATCGAATATGTTTAGTTAAAAATACAAAGTAATTCATTATGTCGGTGTCTAATGGCTGAGCTGGTTGTGGGGTTCGGAAATATAAACAACTAGCCCGATGAATGTATGTGGCACCATGAGTTTTTTTTCTTTTACTATATCTTATGTAGGTGTGTCAGCCAGTTGTAACTTTTTTATTTTTTTTTCAATCTCAAGTATATCGTTGTCGTATACTGGCAAGTAATAATAATCAGTAAAAAAATTTGTTACTTTCGTACTACAGACATATTAGTACCAAAAAAGAATGTTCGAAATATGAATTTAACGTGCCAAAAGAAAATATTATCTGAAAGAAAATTGATGATAATCCGGTGATTTTAAAATAGTGATCGATCAAATTTTCGCTACTTTATGGTTTATAATATTATTAGTTTCTATATATAAAGTTTGTATAAAGAAGAAATAAGACTCGCACACAATATCTATTTTTAACATAAGTAACTAATTTCATAATATTTAATTAATCCTTGGACAATGTCCAACTGTAACCCATTCTTAGAACATGACATAACCCAATTAATATGAACAGTGTCGAAAGACAATGATTATGATATCTCTTATTGCGGCTTTAACATCTTCCTGTGGGATTTACATAATTATATACACATATTTTAATAACATCATTATAATATTATTTTTACTTTTGTATTACATCAGAAGTATATTTCAAAAAATAATGACGAATACTTATGATTGCAACAACCTCTTAACCTCTTAAATGTCAGAATTAAAAAAAATGCAAAACTATCGGATCTGCTTAGCATTGGCATTAATTCAAATTGGTTACAGTTTACAATAACTTAAGTTGAAAGGATCATACCATTGTTTCGATGCCAATAAAAATTAAAAAAAAAAATACTGTCGGATTTATGCTTTGACAGATTAAGTGTCAGTGTCACACGGTCGTTGTCAGTTTGAAAGTGGTGGTCTAACCTTGTGTAAGTCGAATGCAATTTCCAATGCTTCCCCAGTCATTGTTATGGGTAACAATTATATTAGAATTCATGTCGCCAAATCCTTGACCACATTTTTAATGTACCACCAGTGACATTGCATTAAAAACCAATATCAAATTGTTCTGGGAAAATTCATAAGTAAAGTCGTTTGGCCATCAATCGTAATGCTCGTCATAGAATATTATTCATTCATTAACGTTTATTTACTGAATTCGTTATTTGAATGCTATTTGAGTGTGTGTCGGTGTAAAAGTGAGAAAGAGCATGCTCCGATGGTAAGCAGATATGCAATGCGAACGCGGATGGATGTAGAAGTCGAGGACGGCCAAGACACACATTCCATGACCAAATAGAACGTGTTCTGGAGGAAGGTGATGTTAGGAACCTCAAAAATCGAACGCGCGTGCATGAAAAGAGTTATGAAAGACAACGAAGCGAGTAAGGTGTGTAAGAATCGTGCCTTATGGCGCTCCGTTCTCTCTGCCTATCCCGCAGGGAATTTGGCGTGAAGTTATGTATGTATGTATGTATTCGATAGTTGGCCAGAGAGAGAGAGAGAGAGAGAGAGAGAGAAAGAGAGAGAGAGAGAGAAAGATAGGCACTCAATATTTTATACATTAATAGCAGACCCGGCGAACTTTGTTCCTCATCAAAAGTTGGATATCATGAGGTTCAATTTGTGCTATTTATCGGCTTTAACTGCTGTCCCGCTTTGTTAATACTGCAATATCTTCGAAAATATTCGATTAAATAGCATGCTGTAATCGGCCAGGATTATCTATATTACATGCACAATCTATTTAAGACAATAATTTAATTGGAGGAAAATTAATGCTGTAATATTTAAAATCCCTTTGTAAATAAGCAATTATTTTTCGTAAAAAGTAAAAAAACAAAAATGGTCATTGTGGGTTATCCCTAAGAGAAAGACATATGTCCTCGCGAACTTTTTTGTAGATCTTTTAAAGGTGTTTAATAACGTAGAACATTGTTTTGATCTATCACTTAGGGTTCAGCCAGCGTTTGCAATTAAAGTGCTAAATCTCGAAAATTATATTTTTTTTCTTTACAACATCATATATGAATTATAGATCAAAACCACCCCGTTGACACCCTCTAAATATTAAAAAAAACCGCATCAAAATCGGTTGCGTAGTTTTAAAGATATAATGGGACAGACAGCGGGAAGTGACTGTTTTATACTATGTAATGAAGCTTCATTAAGCTTAATGCATAAAATATTGGTCTCGGAGAATCGGTAGAAAATAACATTGATAGATACTTAAATATTTAATACTTGTTATTGCTTTGATAGTTTGATACTATTTTCATCCATCTTGTGTCATACATCAGGTGTATATTTAATGCTAGAGTTTAGCGATAGCGACATAATATCTTTAAAAAATGACGTAAGAATGGTGGCGCAGTGGCTAGTAGTCCGCTTCTGATTCAAGAAGTAGTGCGTTTAAATCCTGGCACACACCAATGACTTTTCGAAATTTTCGGAAGTTACGTGTGATAAATATCGATGACTGACAACTTTGTGCCCGGTATGGCAACAGGTTCGCCACCTATTCCATTTCCACCAGCTCTGCTGAACTCCATGAACTCGAGAACTTTTGGGAAACTGTTCGAAATATTATGGATTTGGTCGAAGGAAATGAAAAGATAATTCTGTGTGGTAATCTTAATGGATGGGTCGGAACCAAGAATTATGAACTGGAGGCTGTCCTTGCTCCGTATGGTGACAAGAGGGTGAATGATGCTGGTAAGCCGATCTTGGACGTATGCCTGGAACGGAGCCTCCTTGTGTCTAACACATTATTCCGTCCTAAAGATATTCACACGTATACGTGGAGACGGAATGAACAAAAGAGTATGATTGATTTGATTCTGATAGACAGTCGTCTCCGAAATACTCTAAGGGATACAAGAGCCTACAGAGGCCCCACTCTTGATACGGACCACTACCTGGTGGTAAACCGGTTCGTAGGCCTTTTCAAGAAGTGGAGGCACTGGCGAGTGCGTACCCATTTCGGAGAGCTTGAGAGGATAAATTGTAAGAAATTCGAAGTGGTCGAGCACACGGCTTCTGATCCAGAGGTCCGGGTTCGATTCCAGAGACTGGCTGACACCAATGACTTTGCGAAATTGTTTTCGGAAGTTATGTGTGATAAATATGGATGACTGAAAAACTTTGTGCCCGCTATGGCAATAGGTTCGCCACCTTTTCCATTTGGGACGTAAACATAACGGCGAGACGAGGCTTAACAGCCGCTGTCTACACCTTCGGGTAGAAAAAGGCGTGAAGTTATGTTATATGTTTAATATTAAAAAAAGAGTGTACTTTAAACCAACTGATATAAAACATCTTTAGCTACATCTCACAACTCGCTACATGACTATTAGATTACTATATCTGATTCGCCTCGGCCTATCTTATTTTTCGCCACGCATTCACCAGCTTACACCCTTACACACTACACTTACACGCTTACACTTATATTGTTTAATTTTTCACGCATTATCCAAATTCAGATCGAATTCGAATCGAATTGTTGTTATTTATAGTAACTAATCGATACAAATCGGCTCGATCGTCTCGCAAATTGAGCAAACGAGATGTAACATGCAACTAATATTCATATAATCGGAATTAATATTAAATTATTCCACATGTAGCCATATTTGAGCGATGTAAATTTGTGTTATTTCAAGAGATTTCAGGAAACGTTCCGTTCACAAATGCCTCTTCACCCACTTAGCTACGATTCATGAGCGCTGAATGTCTTCGTAAAATCCAGATTAGTTATTCATCACAGAACGTTGTACATTCCCTAAGAACATTCCTCAGTAATTAATAATGTATATATAGCGTCCACCTCAATGTTAAACTTAAAGACGATTTAAGACATATTCTCCAAAGAATATTCTAAGAGTTTTAAGTAAGTACTTGAAATTCGATTTTCGAAATATCATTTCGATATAGATATATATTTTTTATTCTTTTTAAATTTTAAATTTAGAATAACAGATATTCTTTTCCCATTCGAGTATTTTATTTGAATATTCAAAAATGGAATTGTCTCAAAGAATTAGAATTAACATTCCTAACGATGAAAGATCCATTTATGGATTTTATTTCAATTTGAGCGTCGACTATGTAAAATAAGTTGAATAAACCGCGATAAGTGTTATTAAGATGTTCGCTTTAATTTAAAAGATTAATATTGACATTCCCTTATATTTACTAGTTTATTATACTCGTGATGTAAGTATTGTTAAATAAATTATTATATGTATACTAATTCTTGTCTGCGAATAGCTCGCGTGGAATTCTATTCCTAATTGGGTGCTAATTAAATGCCCAGCTTGTATTCCGATACTTATACATATATCTGATATTTAGCTGAATATTGAATAATCGAAGAGAGAAATATTCCCGAATTCCAAATTCAGATATTCAGCTTATTTTAACTAAAGAAAATATAGAAGTAGCCAGCTTTAAACAACTTTAGTGGTTTTCGACATTCTGTGCATATTTCAAAATAAAATAAACCTTAAATTTTACTTAATTCGGAATGACAACTTTCTTATGGTGGACGAAAAATTAACTAATTAAATATAACCATATTCATCATACCTCTTTCGTTAAAATATTATAAAAAAAATATGTTCTTTTTGTATTTGCGTACGTTACATTTTATACTCGATTTTCAAACGACTTCCAAACTTTTAGTTTTAAAAGTTTAAAAGTGCTCCCGTTCGAAGTGATATGCGTTGGGTGAGGGGACAAAAATAAACGGTGAAATTTAAGTCAACCGAGTTTATTTATTTAGAGAGACAACTTCATTAGGAATTTCTTTTCTCCTTTTAACTTTGGTTATTTTTATAACAACGCGCTTGCATCCAACTAATAATATAAAGTGTATAACTTATATAAATGTATTTCACGCGTTTTATAAACGAAGGTGTAGGCAGCGGTCCCAAATGGAATAGGTACCGGAATCTATTGCCATATACCGGGCTCAACTTTGTTAGATTAGTAGGATAATATTGGCGTGAGCCCGGATTTGATTTCACAAGTTTTTAATCCAGAAGCAGGATGCTAGACCTGCAAAGACGATTATGTATGTGTGTAATATATATATATATATAATTATGTTTAATGCAAGAAACTACAACATTATTAAATATTAAAATTATCATTGACTTGGCATTGTTTGAAAAAAAATTTTTTTTAAAATAAATCCCTTTCAATTATTTTTGAATAGTCCACAATTAAATGGTCTAGTTTTATATCTTATGAAATTAACGTTAAAATTTCGCTATCTATTACATATGGCCTTATAAATCTAACCTAGAACAAAACAGGATACTTTAAGTGGTCGAGGTCAATTCTTTACAACAATTATTAATACTGATTAACATTTGTAAGGCGAATGCCATTTTATTTAATAAACTTTCACTTCACATAATTATATAAAAATTAAAATTTTATTCAACTTAAGTGACTGAAAACCTAAACGACTAGATCAAATGTGATTAAATTTTGACTGAAGCTTTAGATAGACCACCAAAACTTGGAACCGCTAATATCAATACAAATAAAATCAAACAAAAACACACCTACTCACAAAAATAAATGAAAAGTAACATAACATAACTTCACGCCTTTTTCTTAGCGAAGGTGTAGGCGGTGGCTGTTAAGCCTCGACTCGCCGTTATGTTTACGTCCCAAATGGAATAGGTGACGAACCTATTGCCATACCGGGCACAAAGTTTTTAGTCATCGATATCAATAAATGAAAAGTACATTCCCTTTTGAAAGCATTTTATAAGGGTATGAATTAGTATTTATTTCTTAGATTTTCGCGAATCACATTCATAATATTGAAACAACCTTTTATGGATTATATCGCGTTTATTTAGAACTTATTTTCTATTTATTTTCCTACGTTTCGAACTCTTTACAGAGATCATTTTCACGAGTTACTTGTGATATAATTCATAAAAGGTTGTTTCAATGTTATGTATGAATTAGGTTTCCGTGTATCCCATTCGATACTTAACATGTCACCATTCCCTTTCCGACATATGTGATGCCAGTCCCATAGAAAAGGTGGATGAAAAGACTTCTTCATGAAAGCATGGTTGGTTTGAATGCCATCCTTTGTATATATATTTCTTAGTATCGAAATATCTTCGAGAATGTGTCCGACGTTAATGGGTTGCCGAATCTTTGAAGTGTCATTATGGGAACGCCTGAGTGTGTATTCCGAGTCTTATGGCCAGCCTTGCTTGGTTAACCAAGCGAGAGTCCTCAGCAGACACGCACATAAGTGCTTGTACAGTAAGTACATGCCTCTGAAGACATTGTTTGTGAATAGATACAAATAATAAAATTGTGGGATATTAAAAATTGTACAATGAATATTTTTTTAGAATACTTGCTTGGTGCATGATCTACAAACTATACCGAACACAAAAATATGGGTTACGGATAAACTTTAATAAGTGCTGCATGCTTTTATTTACAATTTTGCATGAATATTATCAAGAGGTCGGGTCAACATATAGGCTAAATATTATCACGCTATCACTAATTGGGGGTGAGCAATGAACCTTAGCAGGCATAATATTTTGGCTGCTTTATGGCGTCCACGCAAACGAAGTCGAGGGTAACAGTTATTCTATAATATACTATAAGATTTTTATCTTTGGATACAACTAAATAAATATAACATAAAGTGCGAGAGAGACATTTAAATGACCATCGTCTTTCCCCACCTTCCTTATCTTAAAAGCCGGCAACGCAACTAGGAGACTATCAGTGTTGCAGCTGTCCATGTGTGGCGTTAATCACTTAATACCAAGTGACACACTTGCTTGTTTGCCCCGTATCCCATAAAAGATATTATGGTCAGAAAATTTGACCCCCGAATAGACGATGTCGACCACTTTGAGAATCAGTGGTTT
This sequence comes from Euproctis similis, assembly GCA_905147225.2. Lineage (NCBI taxonomy): Eukaryota > Metazoa > Arthropoda > Insecta > Lepidoptera > Erebidae > Euproctis > Euproctis similis. The sequence goes on from LR990119.1 coordinate 9,275,295, forward strand.
AGACAAATGCGGTCGATACGGTGACGAATGTGCTAATGGCGAACTTATGATGAATCAAGTACTACATACCAGGAAAATATTTTGGTATCTCCCAAGCGTGTTTTGCGTTGAAAACACTGGGTACTATTGTACTGACTCCTAGTTATATTATAAACTGGTACGACTATATGAATGGTTGTTACTCTTTTACGACAATATATCTCTTTATAACTTTACGCCTTTTTCTACTCGAAGATATAGGTAGAGGCCGTTAAACGTCTACTCGCTGTTTACGTTCCATATGGAAAAGATTACGGAACCTATTGTGAGATATTTATTACACATACCTTTCCATAAGAATTCCGACATGGCATTGGTGTGAGCTAGGATTCGATCTCACGATTCTCTGATTCAGAAACGATTCGTTCAACCTGCTGACCATCGTGACTACTATGAAGGTTTATGTTGACGGATTTCATTACAGACCTCATGTTGACTTAGTTACGGTCTATATTAGATTAATAAATAGCGTGTAGCTTATAAAGATATTGTATAGAGTGCCTTAAATATAGCGATAAATGTTTAGTGGGTCGGATAAAACCGTGTCATTTGGCGAGTTTTGGTACATGCAAAAAAAAATGGACAAAAAGGACCTAAAAGGGTCAGTCGCACAGCGGGCGAGCCCTTCGCATAATGGCAACCGGCTGAAGACATGGCATAATATTAATCTTGTAGAATTTACCATATAACGAACAAAGTCACCGGATATAGTCAGTTTGAAATAGGGTATTGTTAAAATTTTGTTAGTTAACTTTTTATTTTCGGCAATTTTTTAACGCATATTTCACTTAATCTAAATCGGTACGAATTGTTTAGATCAATTTAAAAGTATTTTTTACATACATACATACAAACATCACGTCATGTCCTTTGCGGGGTAGGCAGAGGGAACAGAGCGCCGTAAGGCACAATTCTGACACGCCTCACTCGCTTTGTTGACTCTCATAACTCTTATCATACACACTCGTCGATTTTTAAGGCTCCTGACAACACTTTCCTGCAGGGCTCACTCTATTTCGTCATGGAAGGAGTGTCGTGGTGGACTACTACATCCACCCGCTTTTGTACAAAAAAAAAATGGTTATTTTATCATTTTGTGTAACGTGTTGTGTTACTGGAGGGTCTTATTGTGGTTGATGTTATCCTGAGGTGGTGGTGCGTCGGCGATGGTGGATCAGTGGTCGATAAATGCAAGATATAATTACGATCTTGTCATCTTTTATTTGTGAATAATTAAAATAGAGAAATATCTTTTTTAATAGGGAACATCTCTTGAAATATTATAATAAAATTGATAAGTTTAGGAGTAAGCTTGAGAATCATTTGGGATATCCTGGAGCGTGCGTAATGTGATGTCGACTTAAATATCTGCCAAGAAATACGACAGCAGGCTTCTGCGCTTGTCACACTCAAGAAGATATATTTACATACGTACAGAATACGCAAATATGTGCATATTTTAGGTTTGTACTACTACTAGTTCCAATCGAGTATTTTGTTTTATTATACGTACGTTTTTATTTATAATACGTATTAGATTTAACCAGTTCTAGTACCAGTATTTGTTTCTAACAGTTGGTTACAGTTTCAGTATTTATATAATATACAATAGGTACGTTTATTTAGTACAAGAAATTTCGCATGACATAATAACACTGATTCTTCGAGGCATTATTTCTAGTGCCTATATTGCCTGTTTGCAGGGGTGAAGTTATAAAAATGTAAGTGAACATTTAACACATTAATTGATATCGTTGTCAGGTATCTAACTTCAGGCTTAGAGCCTGAAAGGAAATATGAAATTGACTCGACTGAAATCTTTAAATGCTTTGAGAATTTATCTTGCAAGTTTATTTTACAAAAAATAAAACACTTACGCAAATAAAATTTATAAAGATAGAAGAACTGAATGTGGAGGGAAATAAGAGAAGAGGAACATACCAAAGAAAATATGGATGGATTGTGTGAAAGAGGACATGATTAAGAAAGGTAGAGTGGAAGATATGAATGATAGGGAACTGAGGAAGAGAATTAACTGTTGTACTCAACCCAAATATGAACAGGGCAGAAAAATGATTTAATCGTAAAAAATTGGAGAACGTTTAAAACGATATATGTACAACGATAACGATATATACTCGTACATATATATACACACATACATTAATTTAAAAAAAAAAACAAATTTCATCGAATATCGTCAATAATTTTATTTTTAGAATTTCTCGGTCTTCACAATTGAGGTTTGTGTGATTTCCAATAAAAAAGTAAACGCGTCAGTAATGGAGTATTCCATAAAAAGATATTATTATATAGGACGATAATGGATTTGTGACAAACATTCGTGAGGCTTTATATATTATTTTATACCATAATATCTTGGACACAATTCCCACAGCGCCCTCTAGTTCCAAACTAAGCATCTAAATGCTCATGATGGAAACTAGATAACGGATATTAATACATATATATATATATACTTTTTTGTAAATACATATGTACATAGTTAAAATACATAGAATAACACCCAGACGCCATATAAACATTCATGCTTATCATGACATTAAAACAAGCTTTAGGATTATATCGCGTTTATTCATTACCAATTTTATTAATTTCCCGACGTTTCGAACTCTTTACAGAGATCATTTTCACGAGAGATGAACAAAAAGATGGTATCTGTTCAAAAGCTATTTTCATTGATACAGAGAGCACCAACAATAAAAATCAAAAAGTTGATGTTAAAAATATGATTTTTACTATTGGTAACCCACATCAGACCATGAAACAAAAATTAAATATTTATTAACAAGATATATTTACTAAAGAAAAAGTTTGGTTTGTACAGATCCTTTGTTGTATGATTTAATAGGTAACAGTTCATGCTTATCATAAATATTTGTATTCGGGTGAGAATAGAACCCGCCAACCTCGATTCTGCGGTCGGTAGTTCTACCAATGCACCACGAGGCCCATCGATACTAGATTTTGTCTGCAGCACTACCCGCCTTTCTAACGACTACACTTTTTAATAGGGACACTAAACACTAACAAGCCGAATTTTAGACGTCATGTTTCTATTGGCGCACACCGGGCACAACGTTGTCCACTCAACGACATTTGTCACACATAACTTCGGAAAAGAATTCGATTATGTCATTTGTGTGAACCTGGAATAGATTCCACAACTTTTTGATTGAGTAGCCGGGTTATTATTGACATATTATTATTATTATTTTGTTAAGATTTATGCGAGATACTGTCGAATAAAACGTGAGATACGAAAATGTAGTGATCTTAGTTTCGCTTGCGAAGGACTTAACGAAATCGCATAGCAAATTTTGCTTCGCTTAACGTTTTGTCCTTGTTCTGCATTTAGAGACTTATATAATGTTCCTTACTGTGTACTTCATAAATAAAGCAACTTTCGATGAATATAATAACGAAATATTTATATAGATAAGACATATTGTAATACATATTAAAATAAAATAAAATAAAATTTCATTTATTATATAGGTTGAATATCATTTATAACAGAAAAGAGTCGCTTACAATAGAATATATACCTATCGCAAATAACACAACAAAACAAAACTTAAACCCTTTGAGGGGTAGGCAGATAGAATACAACGAATAAGTCACGATTCCTTACAGACCTCATAGTCTTCTTTTTCATAATTCTTGTCACGTGCGCTGTTCGGTTTTAAGGTTCACGACTGTACCTTCCGATAGGTCACCGTCAATTTGATTATGGAAAGTGAGCCGTGCCCTGACTTAACTCGTACATCCTGACTTTTGCAATGTTTATCTGCTTAATCACACTTGCATATTCCATTATTTGTCCCGATCCGAACTATTTTATTTCCAACTTTGCCGCCAACAATCTTTTTCGATAAAGAAAAAGAAAAAAACTGCCGATAACTTTTAGCATGAACAAACCACAGACAATATAAATAATACGAAGAATATAATGAAACAAGTAATGAGATCGCGTCGACAATAGAATATCCGTATCAAGATAATTTATATCTCTATATTCTTTATGGTTGGCCCACTTCCGAAGTACAACGCGGCGCGGACGTACGGATCTTGCACTCATCAAATCTGTAGGCTCCATGCCAAAATGCGTTGGCGCCATTTCGTTGACACAAAGCAGACAGTGACGCATTTCATTATGCTGGCCGCAGTAACAACGCTATTCTGCCAGGCACAAGGAGGTTAGATACTTTTTTTTAAGAAATTAGATTTTTTTAATGTATTGTTAAACTTTTTAGGGGTTTTGTTTTGGAATCTGTATTTGTAGTTTTATTGTAAAAGAAAATTTAGATATGTGTCATAAATCCCCATCCCTTTCTTATAATACGGAATAAAATTGTCTGTCCCAGAACATGGTGGCCTTTGATACATTTACAGTTGTAATTAAATGAGATAGTTATGTTCGTAATAATAATTAGAAAACAAAACTCTTTTCTGAAATTATAATGTCCACGAAATGTGAAATCTTTTACTGAACAAATGTTACATAGTTAATTTGTAAGACAAAATATATAATCGTCTAATAGAGCGTAATATGCATACGAGTACAGACAACTCAACTGGCAACATAATTCCTTCGAGACAGTCAGCATACCGTACGGTTTTAATAATTAATTCCTCTTAATACGTATTCTAAAAATTCCTTTCAAATTTAATGATTCTTAATATCTTCTCATTACGAGTATCCATAATAGATAATGTTTAACGATATCTGCGACAAATTGTTTCTTGCATTTGGGATTTGATATACAGTGGTAGAGCCAAGCAGTTCGCTGCATGAATGGGCCGGCTCGACCGTTGAAATACCACGACCTCTTAGAAGATCGACGTAAAGTGGCACATGCCGCGTTTCGTTCGGTGAGAGAGGTACCCGGAGGCCCACCCCTCTTCACCATCCTTTCCTATCCTGCTCCCTTAAAGGTAGACAACGCAACGGTAACACTATATGTGTTGCTTGTGTAAATGGGCGGCGTAAGTTGCTTACCATCAGGTAACACGCTTGCTCGTTTTGCCCTTCTATCTCATAAAAAATGATATTTTGGTGATGACGATGACAATTTAACACTGAAATATATGGAAAGTAAATTTTAGTTTTGTTGTTTTTGCGCTCCGTTCTCTCTGTCCACCCCGCAAGGGATTTGGCGTGAAGTTATGTGTGTATGTATGTATGTTACTTTGAAATTATCCTCAAACCAATCTATGGAGTGACTTGTAGCAGATAAAACACCCTATCAGATGAGAGACTCACTCACTCACTCACTATTTGTTTTGTCGCCGTTGACAGCTCTGTTTAATAGTATACGCAATTTAAAGTAACGTAATTATCAGTGTGTCTGATATCCTAACGCAGCTAGTGGCAGAAAAGAGAACTAAGATCGCGGTTTGTTATTGTGTACATTAATACTATGGAAAATACTAAACCGTTTGGACTCTTGCGTTTCTATACTTCGTGTAACTGGTCATTAAAATGCCCCGGCACACACACATATCCGTTGCACGAAGCAAGGGTTTACAGTTTAAACTACCAACAACAGCAAATTGGCAATCCGATTGCGCTGCCTCATAAATCACACAAATTGCGCAATAGTTGAAGAGATTACAAAAAAATTGCAATTAAAAGAGCAATTGTGAAAGATTCTCAAGTTGAAAATGAGATTACGCTTTTCTTTTGAATCTGTTCTGGCAGTTGGAAGGGGATGGGGCGACTTGGATGTCACGTTTCCTCTATTGTTTGGGACGGTCTAAACGTTTTCCCCAGATGGATGGGTGAGGGAGGTTTAGCAGGGGAGGTTTAAAGCATCGGGGCAGCTGTTTTTGTGCGCCTTCAGTTTTATCTTCAACCAGCCATAGAAGTAATCTTCAATTCCAGTCCGCTGTGATTTAACCTAATGCAACAGCAACCTAGCGTTAAGATGTCCGCGATGATTTTTTACAAAAGATTTTGCTATTTAATGTTATTTACAGACATACATAACTTCACGCCAAGTCCTTTGCGGGTAGGCAGAGAGCACAGCGTCATAAGACACGATTCTTACAAGCCTCTCTTGCTTATTTGACTTTTATGACTCTTGTCATACACGCTCGCCAATTTTTAAGGCTCCTGACATCACCTTCCTCAAGGACACGTTCTATTTGGTCATGGAAAGTGTGCCGTGGAATAGGGAGCGGAACGTATTTCTATACGTCAGATGGAATGATATAACATAACTTCACGCCTTTGTTACCCGAAGGTGTAGGCAGCGGCTGTTAAGCCTCGTCGCGCCATTATGTTTACGTCCCAAATGGAATAGGTGGCGAACCTATTGCCATACCGGGCACAAAGTTTTCAGTCATCGATATTTATCACACTTAACTTCCGAAAACAATTTCGAAAAGTCATTGGTGTGAGCCAGTGTCAGGATTCGAACCCGGACCTCTGGATCAGAAGCCGTGTGCTCGACCACTGGACCACAGAGACATACAAGAATGATATCATTCATCGATATTATCACACTTCACACATGAAATCGGAAAAGTCATTAGTGGGCCAAGAATCGAACCAGAGACTTGAGAACAGAAGCGGGGTACTTAACTTCCTGACAACACAGATTACGTTCGACGATATTATGAATCATTGTTAATTGTTGAAAACAAATATAAAACCGGTCTGTAGTATTTCGAATAAACTGTATCAATTACATTTGTTTGTTTTTGAATTGGATTTATATTGTTTTAATTTGATTCTTTTAAATATTAATATGTATGTTATGTGTGTGTAAGTCTTTCAGCGAGTTATGCTCCGGGTATATCTGAAAGATAAGCTCAGGAATGAGTATATCAGTAATGAGTAGTCAAAGAACTGGGGTAACCGACATAACTCGTAGCATAAGCTCGCTGAAGTACTCGTAGCAATGCTAGTAGTAGCTGGTCATATCTGCCGAAGGACCGATGGTAGATGGAGTAAGAAGGCCATCGTCTACGCCCACCAGCTCGATGGTCAGACGACCTCAGAAAGGCTGCTGGAAAAGATTGGATGCGGAAGGTAGATATCGGGCGTTGTGGCGCAAATTGGGAGAGGCCAGCAGTGGACTGCAATAGGCTGATGATGATGAGTATTTTTGTTTTATTGTCTGTCAACGTATCACGCATAACTTGAGAATTCATTGGTGATTTTGATCCCAAGACATTTTGATTCAGAAGCATGGTGCTCGACCCATGGACTAGCGAGACGATTAAAAACTATAAGTTAATTTGAACCACAATAATTTATTTATTTATTAAGAAGGTGTTAATAGACTTTATACCGTCTATCGTAGCATTTGTTTTCGAGGTTGCTATAAATATATATCTTGGTAAAGTATATCATGAGACTGCACAATTCTTTGGCAGTTAGTCAACTTTGTTCCACCTCGGTTGCAATAACTGAGTAAATTTTGGATTTCGTTAAATTTATTTGGCGCTATATATTGGCCCGCGCCACAATCGCTACGTCCCTGCGTTTTAAAACGGCAAAATGGCAATATCTTCCATAATATTTATTTAAATTACATGCTGTAAAGGGTCCTATTGATCTATATTACATGCACAATACATTGAAGATACTTATTTGATAGAGATTAATGCAGAAAAGGATAAAATTTCTTCGTATATAAGCCATTATTTCTATTCTAATGGAAAGGTTTTAATATGGACATTAAGAGTTATCCTTAAGAGATAGACATATACAGTGGTGGAGTCTTGCAGTTCGCTGCATTAATGGGCTGGCGCGACCGGTGAAATACCATGACCTCTCGGAATATGAGTGTGAAGTGGTTCGTACTGCGTTTCGTTCGGTGAGAATCCGGAGGCTCACCCATCTTTCTCAACATTTCTTTTCCTCCTTTCCTACCTCTTAAAGGTCGGCAACGCAACTGTAACACTATATGTGTTGCAGGTGCTCATGGGCGGCGCTAGTTACTTATCAACATCTGACACGCCTGCTCGTTTGCCCTATTATTCCATACAAAAATGATGTCCGTTCAGCACTAAGGTTCCGTTGTATCATTAATCAATAATGTACCCTAAAAAGAAGATACCTAAGCGTCAGATTTTGTATTTGGTAAGTAAGATCTTGCCTCAAATTTATCTCGGCTCCGTTGACCCGGCAAATTGCCGTTTTAACTTGAGGAAACCATCTATTTGAGTTTATTCCCGATACTAGGGCTTGTCTTATATTTATGTAAATGAGTTTTCATTCCGCCCACAAAGATTTGTTGATGAGAACACGACGAGACCATCTTGTGAATTTCAAACATTCAAGTATTACGTGAGCAGATTTATTACAATTATTTACCCCCATCCCCCTTGTCAGCAAAAGTAAACAAAACCCTTACCCCCTTCCCCATAATCACGTAAGCATTTTTCAAATAATAAGTACATTTTTTTAAATTGAACTATGTTTAATGCCATTTGTGTAAAAAAGAAAATAAGCACCGATGACGTAATCATCATCTAGACCCCCCTACCCCCCATGTCATCCAAAATAAGCAAAGCTATGACCCCACGTCCCCCTATAATGCTTAAGTGATACTTGAATGAACCCTTATGTGATATTTTACAAATATCGTAACAAGAAGATTTTTGTGTGATAGATTCACAGGATCCAATAATTCGTAATAGAGCCAAGCAGTTCGCTGCATGTGAAATACCCTCCACCTCTCAGAATATCTACTTGGCTCATGCCGCGTTCCGGTGAGAGGGGTATTCCCTCCTCCTCCATTATGCTCCCTTAAAGGCCGGCAACGCCACTGTAACACTATGTGTGTTGCAGGTGACCATGGTCGTTTGCCCTCCTATTCCATGAAAAAAAAGATAGTCAAATACATCTTCTTTCAAAAGAACTTAAAAGTCTAGGTGGCCCAGTGGTCGAGCACCCCGCTTCTGAATCCAGAGGTCGCGGGTTAGACTCATGACTTTTCGAAATTGTTTTCATAAGTTATATATGTGTTAGATATCGATGACTGAAAACTTTCCATTTGGGCGGTAAACATAACGGCGAGTCGATGCTTAACAGCCACTGCCTACAATTTCGGGTAGAAAAGACGTGAAGTGTTATCTTCTTTCAGAAAGAATCGTGCGGCATCTGCAAACAAAGCCTTCATTATACATGTAGAATGTAACGTATTATGAAACAAATAGGTACTCTTAATCAACCAAAAACACAGCCTACAAATGGTACATAATGTTGGAGAATCGTTTGTTTTCCCCGAGAAGTAGGGGGTGGCATCCCCAACAATACATAATGTTACTTAATTGAAATATCAAATACACCCCGAATAAGGCTTTTAGCAATCGGAAGTAGACGTGCTTTGACTGTTAATATACTATTATATACTATTAAAGACTAAATTAATATTTTATTAAATACATAATACTACATAGTTGACCCGGCGAACTTTGTTCCGCATCAAAAGTCAATTAGCAGTAAATTTTAGATTTCGGATTTATCGCTTTTTCTTTACTACGCGATAAAAACACTTATAGATAAAAACCACCACATTGACACCCTATTATCTATTAAAAAAACTGCATCGAAATCCGTTCAGTAGTTTTAAAGATATAAAAGCATATAAGGGGCAGACAGCGGTAAGCGACTTAGTTTTATACTATGTAATAATGATGTCGTCTCAATAGTCCGCTCGTCTAGCCTCTGAATTAAGAAGTCCTGGATTTGAATCCGAACCGATTTATCGCTCTCGGAATTATTTTCAGAAGTTATATATCATAAATATTGTTGACTGAGAACATTGTGCCTTATGGATGACAATATATTTGACAAACTATTCCATTTGGGACGTAATAATTCGGCCTCTATCTATAACTACGAGTAGAATAAGGCGTAAAGTTAAATTACTATTTATTATGCAGGAAATGAATATTATTATTATTATATATCAAAAATCGTCTGACTTCATGTAGGTCACTTTTTGATATTAAAAGTGATTCTTTTTTTAAAGTCGATGCTACCTAATAAATAAATCACCCTTTTTATTATGGGTCTACCAGACAGTATTGGGCACTCAGCGTTATCAGTTCGATGAAGAAATTCCGATGGTTGGCAAAAAACGTTTTTTTTTTTGCGACTTGCGTCCAACAAAAGAGATTTGAACTCTTTATCAAACCACTTTGCCGATCATCAGTTTTATTTATTTGTGAATCGTGCAGATACTACTTCTGTTTTTTATATTTTTTTATATTTAAACATACTGCAAGAATAAGAAAATATAAACGGAATATGTCTAACCTGACTAATTTATAGTAATATACTAGTTAACCCGGCGAACTTTGTTCCGCATCAAAAGTAATAAATAAGTACATTTTGGATTTATAACTTTTTCTTTACACTATTTATTATAAATGAATTATGCATATAAATCACCTCATTGAAACAATCTATCTTATAAAAAAAACCACATTAAAATCCGTTGGATAGTTTTAAAGATTTAAGAATACATAGGATATAGAGACAGAGAAACCGATTTTGTTTTATAATATGTTGTGTAGTGTGTTGTAATTGACAAGTATTTTTGATATTTTTTGCATTCTAACCCAACACCTCTGATTCAGCAGCGAAATTGCAAAGACATTTTCTGAGGTAGTTGGACACAGACATCACAGAAAAAATACAAGTGCAATTTGCTATATTAAGTGGAATACAATGACAAATTATTAAAACGGGAATTCGTACTATAAAAATAATGTAATAATCATTTTATTTTAGTTTATTTATATAATGTTTAGTAAATATCCAAAACGATATCACTGTCGGATCACTGGGGCTGAAATAAGAAGTAAATATCTTCCATGATTTAAGGGACTCGGGGGCACAACGAGATTATTCGCTCCGTTGAACATGGGATGGGTTTCTGCATTAAACAAAACCACAGCCCAATAACGAGTTATGTTACTGAAAGTGAATGAGGTTACCAGAAATAAAGATTTTTCTGACACTACTTACGTCACATATATCGCCGATTCAATAAGTCAAATTGAGGGCATAAAAGTCATAAAGTATTGCTAACTTATTGAAGCCTGAGTTGGGTATGGCAGTGTGTGCATGAAAGTAGGATAAGCGCGGTCGAAATGAGAGCACTGCGCAAAATTTGCGGAGTGTCTCTCGCCGACCGCGTCGAAAACAATGTAGTGAGGAGGAAGTTGGATTGAAAGAAAGTGTCGGCGTAAAGTAAGTAAGAAAGGTGATAACGCAAAATTGACTAAACAGATATACACTTATTGCGCATGGATGTAGGAGTCGAGGACGGCCACGATACACTTTCCGTTATCAAATATACCGAGTCCTGGTGGAAGATGATGTCAGAAGCATTAAAAATTGACGACGGTGTTTGACAAGAGTTATGAAAGTCAAAGAAGCGAGTGAGGCGTGTAAGAATCGTGCCTTATGGCGCTCTCTTTTCTCTGCCTACCACAAGGGTCTTGTCGAAGAATATGTGTGTATACTTTACCATTAGAAATTTTAAAAAAGTTACCATTTAGTAAAAAAAAAAAAATCAGTGTAACTTGACTATTTTACATAATATCATAATGAAATGATAGGTATATTTAGTCCAACAGAATAGGTGACAGGCAAATTTGAAATTCTAAATTCAAAAAGTATTAAAAAGTAAACAGTAGTATCTACTATTCTAACCAGCCAGCGATGTAAAACAAAACAGTTTTAAAACTATTGTTTTTTTTTATTTAATGTTAAAAGTCATCTTTGGTTACTTTCAAAGCTGCGTCTATAATAGTTTCTAGACTAATGGCTACTACTTATAAACAAACAACAAAAGTTAAGAGAGGTAATAAAATGCTCGTCATGTCGTTACCCCTGTTATGGGTCGATTACGATCTTATAATAAGTGGTCGAACACCGGGGCCAGGATGAAAAAAAATACTCCGTACCTGCCGTTGTCCTAATGAAGGTCGTTGGGAACACGAATTATTACCCTCGACGGATGTTGAGTCATACTGAACAAAAGGTACCTAATGGCCAGTAGGCAGTAGCAAAATATTTGTTAGCTAGCTGGCAATAAACAATAATATATTACTCATATTTAGCACGTGACCTCTGTTAGAGGACGTCTTATTAAAATCCTGGCACACAAGAAAACATTTTCAGAAATGTTCCGGCACAAAAAAATATAAAATCTTGACAACAGTAATGTAATATTTTCATTTAAAATACGTACTGATCAATCGCACTATATCTATTTATATCTTGCAAACTAAGCTATACTTAACCATCTATCATATCTTGAATCGATATGACTGTAATAATCGAAAATGACTAATTGAATCACTCCTTATTCATAGAAATCAAATATGGTTGACGGTATTTTAAAGGATTGGCTCTAAGTCATCAGTTATTGTTATGGATTGATACAAAGAGAAAATACATTGTATATTTATTTTAACTTGGGTAATATTATTTATTAATCTAACTATTAAAGAATGTGGCAACACTTTTTTGAGCGCCAATTGTGTTTTTGGAAATATTTTGATACATGTCACTTTTCTTTTTGGTTGTCAATCCTGTCAATCTAAAATGACCATAGAGTACAGATTACCAAAGAGTTTATTCAAAACTACATTCGATATATCTCTACTTTTTAAATTTTAAAAAAGAATGTCCAAACAATTCGAGCGTAATATATTTCATTTCAGGTAGTCTGCTGTATTACCCGTATCGCATGCGAAATGAACTTAAAGTTACAGATTAGTGAGGTCGGGTCGCTCACAAAAAAAACAAACCTTTTACGATTTTAATCAAATTTCGCTGTTTCCAGTTTGAATTTTTAATTAAGGATTTGTGAGCCTTCACCAGAAGTTAAACTTCGTAATGTCAGGAATGTTGCTTGCTGGTGGCGTTACAGAACTTTGAATTGTTAAATAACCCCTTTATTAAGTTACTTTTGTATATCTTGGATTAAGACTTGATCTGAATTTCAAAAACGAATCGACTTAAGTCTAGAACTCTATAGTATTCTATAGTGTTTGCTTGTTTAGCATTAATTTCTACAATTAGCATCATATTATAACACCGATAACGGCAGTGCTATTATTTTCCAAAAAAAATAAGTTATGTACAATTAATCTACTAAAAAAGGGTATAGACAGCGATTATTATGCACTCTCCGATTCTATATCTCCCAAATGGAACAGTTGACGTTACATATTGCCATACACCAGCCAAAATATTGGCAGTAGTCGAGAAAGAATTCGGAAAAGTAATTGGAGTTAGTCCTACTAATAGACGATTGGAAATGTTTGGCTGCAATTGTGTTAATTAATATTAGTACTAATATTAATTTTGCAAAAAAGTATGTACCATATGTTTGTTTCTTTATAATAAACTTTGAAAGTAGTGAACCGGTTCTAATAATTTCGTCACCATTATAAAGCTAGATAATTCTGAGGAAGAAGGATATTTTATATTTGTTTTATAAATAGCTAGGATTCCGTAAAAAATGATAAAAACCCTCAATATTGTGTATACATCGACCATCTTATTTCTTCGACAAAATAAGGATATTTCTTAATTTTTTTTTGTCTCTGGCTAGGTACGATCAGTAGAAAAAGAATCAAAATATCCCAACATAAATGTACTTACCTAATTCAGCCTATCCTTGCTTATCTTGGACTTATCAAAGCCAAGATTGTATACCGTCTGTGTATTTAGGGTATTAACTTGTTCCTCCACTTTGTAGAATTCCTGCAAAGTATTAAAGGATCTCCTTAAAGTTTATGCTATATTTATATTATTATTATTACTACCAAGTGAAAAGTCAAAATAGCGAAAATCGCATCTTTGGCCGAACAAGCAAAGAGGTAGGTATTACAAGTAGGTATTACTTGTGTTTTGTACTTGAAGAAAAAACCATTTGACCTTGTAAGAAATAACAGCGCATGTTCTGATGGGAGGGGCATGTGCTTGGGGCATGGATCGGAATATACAAGACTGATTAAGCAGATATACAGTGCAAGTACAAGAGGATGTTGGAGCCGAGGAAAGCCACGATGCACTTTCTTCAGCAATTTGTCCATGTGCTTATTTATTTATAGTACTGCGTTCCTTGTACCTACCCTGCTACGGGTCTAGCATGTTGCGAAATAATAAAAATATATATCACAAAAATCAACCAAAATATATGTAAATATTTTGAAATATTTATTACTGCTCAGATCATTTATAAAATGACTGTTTGTATGTTTGTAGGCATCCTAACTGTTGAAATGCTGCTTCTAGTATCGTCGCAATTTCGCATTTAAATGTTGCATTACGTGACATACAGTGCGGCTAAGCACATACCAGACCACAGATATATGTAATTTAAATGTAAATGAAAGCACCCAACTCTCCTTATTACGTGTATGTATGCTAAAATTGTTTTAAAGTCACCAAAACAACGAGCATTTCAAGTAGCCGGATAATTAAGATTGTAAGTTTGTTTTTTATTTTTTAATGACATACAAAATGCCGTTATCTATCGCAAGTAGGTATATTAAATTTGTTTTAATTATTACTCTCAATACGTTACGACACTCAAATTAATAACTACTAATATTTTTATAGTGTTATAAATATTATTATCTGCTTAAAAATATCTCTATATCTACTACTTTTTGTATGCGTTCTCGTTTGCTTGAAACTGTTTTCATATTTTTGTCACGGGCAAACTAGCGGCGCTAGTATCGCATAAAACATATTAAAGATTATGTCCCCTGATATAGTCTGCGGTAGGTTTTTAGTTGATTGCCTTCTATTGAAAATTGGCGAACAGAAAAATTTATTACTACCGCTCGACCCAACTAATGTAAGGTACATTCTTGTAGAATTTCAGATGTGAAATCAGCAAATAAATCTTAGCGAATAGATTCCGGCCATTTCAATAGTAATATACTACTTCGATAAAGTGTATCATAAAATTGGTGTTTAAACGTCTTAACTCTGAGTGTATAATAAATAAATGATAGACTTGGCAGTTGGGGGGTGAATGGTATTGCCTATTTCATGAGGAAGTTATTACAGGAACAAACGTGATTACTTTGAATGATACTTAGGTTCGAAAGTTGTTTAAATGGCTTATTACACAGAGTAGATAACGACGATTAACGTGGTTATCTACTCTGTGAATACTATTTATGATGTATAAAAAATAAATTTATCTGTAAATACCATTTAAAGAGCTTTCTATTATTTATACTACTATTATTAAAGCCACGCAGTTCGCTACATGTACGAGCTAGCTCGACCGCTAAAATACCACGACCTCTTCAGAATATCAACGTGAAGTGACTTATGCTGCGTTTCGCTCGGTGAGAGCGGTATCCGAAGGACTAAGCCTTTCCCATCTCCCCTAACCATCCCACTTCTGATCCATAAAAAAGACTAATAGTAGAAGTAATAAGGCTTTCTAACTATTCGAGGGGATTATAATATTATTTTCGGAAAAAGGCTCTTCAGAATTCAAAGCAATAAATGTATAAAAAAGTTCAAAGCTCTGGTTAAATAAATCATTTTTTCATAAAAACTAAAACACGCAGGTTCTGTGAATAACAATAACAAAAAAGGTATTACGTTATGTAATTAACTACCGCCTACAGAATCCTTAAATGTGACAAATAATTTTACAAATCCAGACTTTTCACGTTCATTTTCTAGAAAAAATCTTTCATCAAATTAATTAGTGCGAAATGTCTGTCTCACAAAGATTTAATCAACGCAAATGGCGGAACAGTGGGCTTAAACATTGTCTTATTTATTTATTTAACAAATTCATCGGGATTTTTTTAGTGAATATTAAGAGAAATATTTTTGAAAAGTTTATATACATAATATGTTTTTAATATAATGGAACATTATACGCTTTTATTTAACTTGCACTGTATGTATGTTCGGTGGAATCTTCTAATTAAATTTTGAAGGTGATGTCTTCAACCGATTGAGATGAAATTTTGTATACACGTTTACTTTGGATGACAATGCATGATATGACATCATTCTATATCTAATATGGCGGACGACCCAAAGTGACGGTATGGATATTTTTAATGCATTTCTACAATATGGGCATCAAATGAAAGGGCTCATTGAGAGTAACTGAAAAAATAATGTGACGTCATCCTAAATGCTAAATTAATATAGATGATCTTGGCCCTTTACAGCATGCAATTTAAATAAATATTTTCGAAGATATTGCAGTATTAACATAACGGGACAGCAGTTATTACTTTTGATGCGGAACAAAGTTCGCCGGGTCAGCTAGTTATTATATAAATTGTTCATACTGAGGCTCTAAGTTGATACTTGAAATTTTTAAGTAAATATTATTTTCTTATTTTTAGAGCGCTTAAATAAAAGCTTCTTTAAAAAGGGTTTTTGCTTTTACTTTATTTTTAGACAATAACTTTACGACCTTTTTGCCTGAAGATACACCGGGCACCGGTATATTCGAATTTACCAGAACATCCTTAAAGTCCAGCTACCAGAAAATCTTGGTGGTCCTGTGGTCGACACTCCGCTTCTGAATAAAGAAGTCCCTGTTTCGAATCCTGGCTCACACCTATGACTTTTCGAATTTGTTTTCGGAAGTTATGTGTGATAAATATCGATGACTGAAAACTTTGTGCCCGGTATAGTAATAGGTTCGCCACCTATTCCATTTGGGACGTAAACATTACGGTGAGGCGAGGCTTAACAGCCACTACCTACATCTTCGGGTAGAAAAAGGCGTGAAGTTATGTTATGTGCTTGTTGTGATATTATATTTTCATCCACTTGTTTAGTTAGGTTCCTTATTTCTTCTATCGACTCAGTTTTCTTGATACTAAATGTTTATTTGACTAATAACCCTGACCTTTCATGTGAAATAACCTCCTGTAAGAGCCACATAATATTCCTTACCAATTATTGATCAATAACTTAGAGGGCATGCCCGATGTCCAGTGTATAAAAAACCCACTTTGTCCATTTTCCTCAACAATTTCGAGGGTAAATGACAAGCATGTATAAATAAACAGATATATCTCAATTTTGTAACAAGAATGTTCATTTTCCTCGTAAAATGCTTTATTTTACATCCCTATTTCATGGGTAAAACAGCTCTGTTTCAGTAATCATAATAATTCCCTTTTACATAATTTTGTCTAACATTGCAAACTATTTGTACACTCGAGAGCAATGAATCCGGGTCACTTAAAGAATCCTAAAAATCTCGGAAACTAAAAATGCTAGGTTAATGCAATAAATTGTATTTAATAGACAATGTAATACTCCTTAAATGAAGGTATTAAAACTTCTTAGTTATTGTAAAGTTATATCATAAAAAAATCAAATTTGAAAAAGGGCCACTTTCGAAGATGGAACTACGAAATTACAGCATTTGGTTTTGCTTTTGTTTGTAATCTGTCATTTATGTGGGTACATAAACCATGTTGATAGTGCTCTATATTCATTATTCAAGCTGAAATTATGTCGCTTACGCCTGAAGAATGCACCAGAATACTTACAATGCTGGAAACCGGCCGGAGTCAGCGCGATACAGCCAGGACTGTTGGTGTGTCGCTGTCAACAGTACAAAGAGTTCTCCGACGTTACGAAGAAACTGGTTCTAACCTACGCAGACCAGGAACGGGCAGAACCAGGTATACCACAGCACGAGAAGACCGATACTTGGTGAACACCATGCTTCGAAATCGCTTTCTCACAGGAACTGAACTCACCAATCAGTTTCGACGCCTCGGAGGAAGTAACCCAAGTGCATGGACAGTAAGACGTCGGCTTGCTGAATCTAACTTAAAACCCCTTAGACCTGCAAACGGCCCTAAACTGGAGCGTGGGCATCGTATTTCAAGACTAAGATATGCCCAGAGCCACGTAAATTGGAGTATTGAAGATTGGTCAAAAGTTATGTTCTCCGACGAATCAAAATTTATGCTCTACAAGCACGATGGAAGACACAGAGTGTATCGAAGACCAGGGGAAAGATTCAAGCAAGCATGCATCGAGGAAAAAGTAGCCTACGGTGGTGGGTCTGTACTTGTGTGGGCCGGAATTTCTTCTGAAAGTCGCACAGAGCTGGTGATCATAGAAAACGGCTCTTTAACTAGCGTAAGATATGTGGAAGAAATCCTCAATGATCACGTTGGTCCATTTATGGTCAATTTAGGTGAGGATGCTATATTTATGCATGACAATGCCCGACCTCATACAGGTAGGATTGTGAATGACTACCTTCAAGAGATGAACATTACTCGTATGGAGTGGCCAGCGCGCAGCCCGGATATCAACCCGATCGAGCATGCTTGGGACGAGCTAGGCAGATGCGTAAAACAACGAAACCCTCCCCCAATCACGCTTCGTGAGCTCAAAATTGCTCTCACAGAGGAATGGGAGAATATTCCCCAAAATCGTATAAGGAACTTGGTGTACAGCATGCCAAACCGCGTAAACGCAGTAATGGAAGCACGAGGAGGCAATACGAAGTATTAAAATTCAAGAAAATCGTAATAAAGTTCAAAAATTTCATGTTTCCTATTTTTGTTTTAAGGAGAGATCAGCAGATTTTTTCTTTATGTAATTTTGTGTTAATAAAATGTATGGTGACTCATATTTTTTTTACTTTCATTTAAGGAGTATTACATTGTCTATTAAATACAATTTATTGCATTAACCTATCATTTTTAGTTTCCGAGATTTTTAACATTCTTTAAGTGACCCGGATTCATTGCTCTCGAGAGTATTTGATTTGGAAATATATTTATGATATGTTATTGGCTGAGGAGAAAGAAAATATTAACTGGCATTGAAAAAAAAAACTTTAAATCGTGTGAAGTGACCCATTCTGGTTGCATTCCAGTCATTCATGATATTGCTATATTCTTGGATATAAATTCCCAGCCTAAGAAAGAGATTGCTTCAATGATTCGAACATGTAGAAAGAATGGATGAAAGAATACATGCAAGATTGACTAAGCAGATATACAATGCAAAAGCGGATGGATGTAGGAGTCGAGGACGGTCAAGACACACATTCCATGACCAAATAGAACTTGTTCTGGAGGAAAGTGATGTTAGGAGACTCAAAAATCGACACGTCGACATGAAAAGGGTTATGAAAGTCAACGAAGCCAGTGAGGCGTGTAAGAATCTTGCCTTATGGTTCTCTGTTCTCTTTTCCTAACCCGCAAGGGACTTGACCTAAATTTATGTAGATTATTATGACTATTATTTACCTACTTAGAAACTCTCTCTTCTATTGTTAATTTCTTACTTGTTATTAATCTGTGGGTTGTTTTTGCCAGTATCGTAACTAAAAACGGTGCTAAGTCTGTGCTGTGTATTGGATAGTGATCAAGTCACAAGTCAATCAATTTGATTCATTAATGGGACCGCTCTACTGGCGAAATATCACGATTTAACTCCTTCCCCACCACACTTCCATCTCTCCTCCATATCCCGTCTTTAAAGTCAGCAATGCAACTGTAACACAATCAGTGTTGTCGGTATCCGGCGGCGTCAGTCGCTTATCACCAGGTGAGTCTATCCCATGTAAAATATGGTACCAAGCATAGTCCAAATTTTTCCTTGGAAGGTGACTGTATCTGTATAATAAATGCACTACAAAATTTTGGTTGTTGCTCATTTGAATATAACACTTCAGCGAGCATTTTGCTGCAGACAGGTGTTACAGGTATTAATTAAGTAATACCAGTTAATCCGTTTCACGATTCCGTACACCGGTTACAATTACAGGTATACCTGGTATTGCTGATTGAAACGTTTCAACCGCAAGTCACGTGCCTGCCAACCACACACGTGTTTAATTAATAGCACTCGCTGGTTACATGTCACTTTGACATGTGACATTTGAATGTTGGCAGTACGAATTTCATATCGAATAATTAATTGTTGTGATATCGATATATACGTGAATATCGATTTAATTGTAATCAAAATTGAAATTGCTGCTGACTATGTTATTCAGAGGGAAGAAACTTGATAATTAATGGATTGTGTATGAGGAGTGATAAAATAGAATTGATAAATATTAGATGTTGTGCTGATATAGAGTGGGATAAAGATGACATTAAAAATTTGGATTAGTCTAGAATTAGGTGGCGTTGTTGGAATTTAACCGACGTAGAGTCGAAGAAAAAAAACAAAACATTACTTCAGATAATCCAGGCTGGATGGCTGGCGTACAATAAATATCGAATGAAATCTAGCGTAACTCCACAAAGATAAACGTCTACTTATCTCCCTCTTTTGTATCCTCATGAATAACTGAATTTAAATTGAAGGTCTTCACAATAAGACGTCTCGCAGTTTATAGGTAGGTACTGTACATATAGTCACAAATGCCTTTATATTTAAAGATTCGTTCTATCAAATGTACTTATGAACACCGTTGTGTCCAACCCCGCTAATCCGACACTGAGGCTGTATTTCAAATCCCATTTGTTGCAGAATCAATTCCAATTTATGGTCTTGAAAATATTTCATAAATTTCAGTTGTGGCGTAGAATTAAGTCATGTTTATTCCTAAGTGAAATTTATCTGTTTATTTACGTACTTTTTTTAGACGAGTCGCCAGTAGAATATGTTTTAAAAAGGTTGTACATACATACAAAACATCACGCCAAGTCCCTTGCGGGTTAGGCAGAGAGAGCAAAACGCCATAAGGCACGAGTCTTACACACCTCACTCGCTTCTATAACTTACATCTCTTGTCAGTCATGCTGGACTGTGATGACTCCTGGCATCATCTGTTTTAAGGACTCGTTAAATTTGGTCATCCTCGACTCCTACATTCTTCCGCTGTTGCACTGTATATTTGCTCCCTTAAAATAGTTTTATAAAGGGTCCGCAGCTGCCATCATGCCTCTGCTATTGGACCAAGGTAATCCACTCAGCATCTGGCACTTCCTTCCAAAGAAATCGAACGTT
Organism: Euproctis similis; assembly: GCA_905147225.2. Classification (NCBI taxonomy): domain Eukaryota; kingdom Metazoa; phylum Arthropoda; class Insecta; order Lepidoptera; family Erebidae; genus Euproctis; species Euproctis similis. The sequence goes on from LR990119.1 coordinate 9,296,338, forward strand.
ATTTCTTTATTTTTGATGGCATCCAACCATCGGATAAATATTTTATTCTATAGCAATAAATAATAAAAAAACCTCCTTCCGACTAATACGATAATGGATCGTTTATAGTTTTTTTTCCAAATTAAATCTCTCTAGTATTTGACCAAGGAATTTATTAGTAAAATAATTAGTTTGTGTTGTGTCTTTGAAGTCATGCCGACTGTTGCTGGATATTTCCCAACGATCTGAGTAAAACGTTTGATATTTAAAAACTAATGGAGATTTCTCATCAAGTCTCAGGGTTTGAGTCCTAATTTTCGTTTTTTTTTATAACTTTGTGATCATTGCATAGTATAAAAACAAAGTCACTTTCCGCTGTCTGTCCCCTTATATGCTTATATCTTTAAAACTACGCAACGGATTTTGATGCGGTTTCTTTTAATAGTTAGAGGGTGTCAACGGGGTGGTTTTGATCTATAATTCATTTATAGAGTAGTAAAAAAAAGTGATAATTTTCAAGATTTAGAACTTTAATCGCATACGCTGCCTGAACCCTAAGTGATCTATACAATGTACCACATTATTATACATCTTTAAAAGGTCTACAAAAAAGTCTGCGAGAGCATATGTCTATCTCTTAGGGATAACCCACAGTGACCATTTTTATTTAAAATAAATAATAATATAAATTAAAATAAATTTCATTTCATTTCAATTTTCATTCAATTAAGTGTCTTAAATAGATTGTACATGTAATATAGATGATCCTGGCACTTTACAGCATGCAATTTAAACAAATATTTTCGAAGATATTGCAGTATTAACATGCGGGACAGCAGTTATTACTTTTAATGCGGAACAAAGTTCGCCGGGTCAGCTAGTATAATATAAATATATCAAATTTCTTGCCACGTACTACTCGTTTGTGGAACCTGTTTCCGGCAACTATATTTCCGGACCGAAACGACCTAAGAACATTCAAGAAACGAACGTACTTCTATCTTAAAGACCGGCAACCCTGGTGTCGCAGATGTCCTCGGGTGACGGTAGTCGTTTTCCATCAGATGACCCGCACGCTCGTTTGCCCTCTTTTACTATAAAAAATATATTCTCATGTATACCGGTAAAGGTATGGAAATTGCCATATTATTTATTATATACCACTGCATTATTCGTAATTAAAATGTGTGACTAAGTCGTTGTTGATAAAAAATAATAAAAATACTGTATGCTACTGACTGTTAAACAATATTTTAATTTGGTCATAGTACTTATAGAAGAAAGAGATTAATTTAATTTTTATTTTGAAATAGGAGGATCAAATCATAAGGAGTTCAAAGATTTTACTCCACTAGCGACTGGAATTAACTTTTTTATCAGGATATGACGTCAGAAGCTTTAAACTAACCAGTGCGTTTGCACAGTTATTAAAAACAAAAAATAACGGACTTAAGGGGAGGAGTGGAGGGGTCCTTTCTAATGATTTTTAGCTGATCATTGCCTAATATGTGAACCATTTCATCATTTTCCTGCCCTTAACCCACCTTAAGTGGGGTCGGCACAACATGACCAGCCGCCTGCGTCAAAGTCAACCGTTACTTGGGAATGTTTTCATTGGTGGGATGGAGAGAGGAGAGTGGAAGGTATTGGGACTCCGGAATCGTCTCTCACCGAGCCTAACGCGGCATGAGCCACTTGACGCCGATATTCTGAGAGGTTGTGGTATTACACCGGTCGTACTGGCCCATATAAGCAGCGATAAGGCCAGATATGTGAATATTGTCATTAAATTATTATGTTCATGAAGAAACTTTCGTGGTATTTGCGGTGTTAGATTAAGTGTAAATTGCGTGACTCCGTTGTGTTATAGTCGTGAAAGTTACTAATAAGACAAGTAAAACTACAACAATAAAACATCCTTGGTTCGGAAGTTCGGAAGTTCGGAAGTAACAGTGGAACTTGGAGCCGGGCGGGTGTAATTAAGTTCATAATCGAAAGTTACCGCCAAATATAGGCACTATATGTATAGTACAATTGGTAGGTAATATAAATAGTTGAGGGTAGTTACGTATTTACTACCTACCCATTCGACCGTATGAATAGTTTAGCTACCTATTGAGCCGCGTCTGGGTGGAGTTAATTAACGTTGTACATTCATGACTTTTACGTGACGTATGACGTTTACGTGTAATATGGAATATAACCAGGTATATTTTAATAAATTTATAAATATGTATATGTCAAGATATCGTATCAATATATTATTGTCAAAGATACAACTCGAAATTGTATATATTTTTTTGATATACCCAAAATGACCATTCCAAAAAAGAGATATTTATCTAGGGAATTTATGTCCGTTAAACATTATATTTATAAAACTCCAGGCATCATAAAAATATTTGTAAAATTACAGTCTGTATTTAAAATAATATATCTTCATAAAATTGACTGTAGACTGTTTTCAAATTTCGAACAAAAAAAAAGATACACCAGCCAGATTAAACCGCGGGATGTCGAATTTTAAAAATCGAAACACAAAAAATCCAATATGGCGGATACGGACGAAAGCAAATAAAAGAGATGGGAAACATATTGTTTTAAATGGGCAGGTTATTATGTCGGCGTACGACCTACCGCGAACGTAGGTACGACATCGGTAGGCACGCACCGGCCCGCTGCCTAGCGGTCAGCTAACCCTTTTTTTTATTTCATTCCAATTAAAAAGTATCGATATTGACTAATTACCTTTTGGATATGCAAAGCTCGTTTAATCTAGGAATTTGTTATACAAAAATATACGTGCCTGAACCTATAATATTAGCAAAATATATTGTGGTTAACGCTAGCTACCTTTCGTGGGTAGATTAGTAATTACATCTAGATTTACTTTTTTTAAAATATATTATAACTTCATGCCTTTTTCAATCCAAAGGTGTAGGCAGCCGCTGTTAAGTCTCGACTCACCGAATTGTTACGTCTGAAATGGAATTGCGGACAGGACCTATTGCCATGTACCGCACATAAAGTAATTAATCATCGATAATTATCAAGATAACTTTCGAATAGAGTTCCAATAAGTCATTAGTGTGAGCGCGGTATCAAGCCCGGGAGTTCTCTCTTCAGAAGCGGGGAACTCTACCACTAGACCACGCAGACATCAAGTAATTTTACATAAGTAGAGAATAGTAGTAATAGTCTCGGTGGCCCAGTGGTCGAGCACACGGCTTCTGATCCAGAGGTCCGGGTTCGATTCCTGACACTGGCTCACACCAATGACTTTACGAAATTGTTTTTTGGAAGTTACGTGTGATAAATATCGATGACTGAAAACTTTGTGCCCGGTATGGCAATAGGTTCGCCACCTATTCCATTTGGGACGTAAACATAACGGCGAGACTAGGCTTAACAGCCGCTGCCTACACCTTCGGGTTACAAAAGGCGTGAAGTTACGTTATGTTTATGTTTAGAGAATAGTCCTCGCTGGACTATGGAGATTAATTGACTTTAGCTTCGAGCTAAGCTTATTCTGATTCCATTGTCACTGGCAGACAACTGATGTTATAAGGAGTAACATGAACTACATATTATATTTTAGAAATTGAATGTAGAAATTTAATAATATTAATTTGGCGTTTGGCATACGCGTCCCGTAGGGTTTTCTATGTATTTCTGTTTGCGGCTTTTCTTTGCCATGTTGTTCCAGCTACTATTCTTATATAGTACTCTAACATAAAGTTAGCCGCCCTTTCCTTCTTTTACTTCTCATCTGTAGGGTACCACACATTTATAGCTTTAGTCAATTTTTTCCTTTTTGATTCTCATATGGCCGTTTCATAAATATCTATAATTAAAGTATATTTTTTTAAGGAAAAATACAATTATTTCTAAGTATCATTATGTTACTTATCATTATTGTTATGTACATATTGTTTATGTTACATATGTATATTTATCAAAAGGTCATTATTGTTTATTGTAACCCAGATATATAAGTTTAAAACAATATGTATCTAGATTCGACATATAATTATGTGTGCTCAGAGTGTTCTTATCATTCACTAATTAATGATTACAACTTGATACTTGTATGTTAGAATAGTTTTGTATTTAATTCTCAATAATTACTACTTAACATACATACAAAACTTCAAGCCAAGTTCCTTGTGGAGAAGCATAGAGAACAGAACGTCATAAGAAACGATTTTTACTAACTTCACTCTTTTTTTTGACTTTCATAACTCTTGTCATACACGCTTGTCCACCTAATGGGAGGACGTCCTAAACTACGTCGACCAGTTCGTGGTCGCCCCTCAAGACTCTTTCTTCCCCAACAGTTATCGGGTCGTCGAGCGATGTGGCCTGCCCATCTCCACTTTAGCGTGCTAACCTTTCGGGCTATGTCTGTCACGCCAGATCTCCTGCGGATCTCCGTATTACGGATTTTGTCTCGCAGTGATATTTCCAGCATAGCCCGCTCCATAGCACGCTGAGCGACTTTGAGCTTCGTAATGAGGCCAACATTTAGAGACCACGTCTCACGACCTCTTCTACGTTCAATTTGTTTATAGAAATTGTCTCGTGGCCGTCCTCGACTCCTATATCCTGTATCCAAATTTTCCACTTCCGAGGTTATTTTATCCACAATTGAGCACAGTTAGACACACCTGATATACATACGCTGATCATAAATATTTGTGCTCTTTTGGGAATCGAATCGCCGACCTCTACTTGGTAGCTAGTTGTTTTAATTTAAATCTCATCTAACTATTTTAATAACCATTCGGTGAAATGTAAAAAGGAATTTAGTTACTAATATTTCTGTGAAGGTATTGCGAATATCATCAATTTCAATATGATTCTGGCTGGAGATACAATTTGATTAATTTTTATCTCATTTCTGTTCTACGAAGCGGGAAGTTTGTGTGGTTGGCAATTTAAAAAAAATATGTGTGGGGATATAGTAGGTCTCGGTTTAATATAGAATAAGTCTCGGTGGTCCAGTGGTCGACCACCCCGCTTCTGAATCAAGAGGTCGCGGGTTCGAATCCTGGCTCACACCAATGACTTTTCGAAATTGTTTTCGGAAGTTATGTGTTATAATTATCGATGACTGAAATCTTTGTGCCCGGTATGTCAATAGTTTCACCACCTATTCCATTTGAGATGTAAAAATAACGGCGAGTCGAGGCTTGACAGCCACTATCTACATCTTCGGGTAAAAAAGGCGTGAAGTTATGTTATGTTTGTTATGTTTTGTGTGGTTGCCGTGAGATATTCCAAATCGAGGATATGACTTCTTACAACAGCATTCTGAGATGATTCTTTTATAATAAGACACCTTAAATACTAAAAAAATATCTTTCCTGTCATCTACACTTTAGGCCATTAGGGAAGCAAAGTTAAAAAAGAAATTTCAAACACAAAAAAAGTTTATATTCTTTCAAGTTTTCCACATTACAGCGAATACTGTGTGAAATATTAATATCAGGCATTTTATTCAAAGTTTTACAGCGAAACAATCAAAATAAATTATTGTCGCTTAGTCAAAAGTGCTTTAATTTCTAAACTAGACCTGCACAAATTGAACGATTTCATGATACTTGCATTCGGCAATCCTAATTGGATTGAGATATGGAGTTTTGCCAGATTTTTTGAGGCTAATACATTATTACTTTTCACAATATTAACTAAAAATAACAGGTCAAAAACCTTTCGTTCATTCACAAGCGAAATTAATTTGAAATGTCTAAGACGAACATCGCTCTAATTTACGACTCACGATATTATTTTATTTTGTATGCAAAATGCCTGAAGAATCGTTCTAATTCATTCTAGTTTAATTTTATTCTATGTAACATGTATAAGCTAAAAGCAATGTTTTAGCGCACATAAAATAATAAATTAAAAAAAATCCTGTTTGAATTTAGAATATGATTTCATATTTAGAACATGTTAAAAGCAATAAAGTTTTCTTTTTTAATTGTGACCATCGTACAACATAAAATAACTTAATAAATTTACACGATTCATATTTAGTTTCAATAATTCTAAAATATATTAAAATCAGTGTAAATAAAACAGAAATGTTGATAAAACCTCGTTAATATACACAAAAAGATATCATTCAACTGTACCGAATATCGATGAAGCGAATTTTTTTTTAAAGTCGAGCAAACGCTACGCAAATGGAACGACCGGTATGATGTCAATTAAAATTTTAATTCATTTTATTCGGTGTATCCTTGAGTATTTACGTTTGGAAAGATGTGAATAAGTCTTAATATTATTTTCGAAATGTATTCCTGACCTCCTGAGTGTAAGAGGGCCACAGAGACGTGCAGGATCATAATGCTGTTACCTTCTACGACAACCCAAAGAAGTGGTCTGGAGTATTGTCAAAGGGCGTTACGTTACAAAGTAATATGGCATTTCAGACAAAGAGGTATGCACTTTAGTTAAGTCTTTTGTGAAGAAACATTTTTATATTTTACTATTCTTTATTCTGTACTGATACAGAAAGAAAATATGTCTGTCTATTTATTACAGGATTTTTACTTAACCTCTGAAAGTAATGGAACGATTTTAAGAATTCTTTCAAAACTGAAAAGCTACTTTATTCAGAAGATATATGTATGAATGAATGAATGTATGAATATATATGTTACATTTAAATGTTTTTTTTTCCCACTACTGATGGCATTTGGTTAAGGCACTCAGACCAGTGATTCAAATGTCCCCAGTATGAACGCGTATAGATACATTTAAGTTTTTGTTAGTTTGTTTTGACGGACCTCTTGGTGCATTGGTAAAGCTACCGACTACAGAATCAAGGCTGGCGAGTTCGATCTCCTCCTGGGTACAAATATTTGTGACAAACATGAATGTTAGTATGGCGTCTGGGTGTTTTTCTATGTATTATAAGTTTGAATGAACAAAAGAAAAGTATATATGTATTATTATCCGTTATCTAGTATCCATAGTACAAGAATTTAGTTGCTTAGTTTGGAACTATAGGGCGCTGTGTAATTGGTGTCCGAGATATTATTATTGTTGTTCCTTTTTGAAGTTATCCAAAGAACCGGCACTACGCGAGTGACTTACCGGCTTACAAGTTTGCCGCCTTGACTATTAAAAATACCAATGCTATACTATTAAGCTAATGATACTACCAAAGATCATTTCCTTAAAACTTTAATTTGACATTTACGACCTGTAGTGCGACACTTGAATATTAATGATAGTTGCCATTACAATTATATGAAATATGACCTTGTTACGAACGAATTAAATATTGATTTAATTTAAAATAATTTTACCAACTTCTAGTATTTTTATTACTAACTTATAATCGTCTGTCAATTTGACGAAAATATACTTATTGTCTTTAAATTTAGTCAGATAATAACAACAAAATTATTTACATATATATAACTAAACGTCAAGTATACAGAGCGTCATCATAAGGCACGATTCTGAATTTTGACACACCTCACACCTAAAACTGCTTGCAGCTTCTGATATTAAAGGTGTGAAGTTACAATACAGATAGAGTCATCTTGTCATAGTTAATTAACTGTTACACATTCCATGACTAAATTTATATCGCGTTCTGAAGGAAAATGATTTTTGGAGCCTCAAAAATCGACGCGCTTATATGAAAAGAGTTATGAAAGTCAACGAAGCGAGTGAGGCGTGTAAGAATCGTGCCTTATGGCGCTCCAGTCTCTCTGCCTACGCCGCAAGGGATATGCCGTGAAGTTATGTATGTATGTACACATAACATTTATAAAAAAGAAGCGGGTTTGATATAATATTAAAGTAACTAGAGGACCCTTCATTCGTACTTTCCAACAAAATAAGCAGAAAACGTATTAAATATTAAGTTAAGTTGTTTTTTTTTTCAATTCAAATATGTACTTAGCTTTCGTTATTTGGGAATCGCTTCCGGCATCAGTTGATTGAGCTACCTACCGAGAACACGGTCCGATATTAAATTGCTTTATCATTTACGCTATTTCCAAACACATAAGATAACTTTACGCTTTTTTATCCGAAGGTGTAGGCAGCGGCTGTTAAGCCTCGACTCGCCGTTATGTTTTACGTCTCAAATGGTATAGATGGCGAACCTATTGTCATACTGGGTACACAGTTATCAGTCATCGATATTTCTCACACATAACCTCCGAAAAGAATTTCGAAAAAAAAAAATATTAGTAGTAGATAAAATAATTAAATCAGTTGTAGCCATGCCCAAATTGAACGAGTCCTTGACCGACAAGAGTTATGAAAGTCAAAGAAGCGAATGATGTGTACAAGGACGATGCCTTGTTGTTCTCTCTACCTACACTGTAAGGGAATAAGGGAATAGGCGTAAAGTTATCTATTACGTTATTGCTTGACCAGTAAGTTCAAGGTGTCCGACATAGCGCTAATTAATTTAAACTGCACCGTTAATCCGGTTTAATCCAGTTCAAATCAAGTATTCAAGCTACATTACAAGGCTATTGTAAATACTAAGTACACTTAGTATTATTACTTTCAACATAATTTGCTGGGCGCTAATAGACTTGCCCCAAAGTGGGAATATTACTAATTGACGAGAATAGGTAATTTTGTACACATAATGTTTATTTTTTCGAGTCTCGGTAGTCCAGTTTCCGAGCATCCCGTTTCTGTATCCAGAGGTCGAGGGTTCGAATCCTGATTTTTCTAAATAGTTTTCGAAAGTTATGTGTGATAAATATCGATGAATGCAAAACTGTTCCATTTGAGACGTCACCTAACGGCGAGTCGAGGCTTAACAGCCACTGCTTACACCTTCGGGTAACAACGGCGTGAAGTTATGTATGTGACGAGAATAGGTAATTTTTTTCAGCAACTTTTGTTACTACATAACGTTTATTGTAGTGATTTATTGAAAACTGATAAAACATTGTTGATTTGGTCCAGTCCAGTGGTCAAGCACTTCTATTCGGAATCAAAAGGTCGCGGTATCGATTCTATGTTCACGGTAATCTATGATCATAAAAAATAAAACACACCACACATAACAGTAGTAGAGAAGAACACAGAACACACATAACGGGCCTCGTGGCGCATCGGTAAAACTACCGGCTGCAGCATTGAGGTCGGGGGTTCTATTCCCACCCGAGCACAAATATTTGTGACAAACATGAATATTTGTGTGGCGTCTGGGTGTTTTTCTATATATTATAAGTATGTATTTACAAAAGAAAAGTGTATGTGTATTAATATCCGTTATCTAGTATCCATAACACAAGCATTTAGTTGCTTAGCTTGGAACTAGAGGGCGCTGTATATGTGTATTGTGTCCAAGATATTTAAAAAAAAAAATTGTGTGGTTTTATGAAACCACCGTAAAAGTGAAACTTTTAAAATTGAGTCTTGGGTTATTGATTTTTAAATCTACTTTTTAAATATACATAAACAAAATATTTTTTCAATAATTATTTTTCAATAATTTAGTTAGTAAGTTTTTAAAATTGATGATGCTGATAAAATGATTAACATTTATATTTTTTTAGAGTGCAACAGTGTAAAACAGTTACTTCACAGCAATTTTTTTAAAAGTTTGCTTTGGGGTTCGTTTAACTTTAAGTTAAAGATTTAAATCAATTAATTCGATAATCTCATCATTTTCAAGTTCTTTGGAAGTTAACGACTGAAGATTAAGAATTCCTAGATGGCGCTACTAGGTTGCTACTATTGATGATTCTGCCGTAATATCGTATTATATCGATAGATGTCGCCCGAATCGACAAGTATTCCAGCTACGGCACTAGGGATAACGCGACACCTATTAAACGTTAACAACATTACAACAAAGGATCTTTACAAAACAAAACGATATTTTTTCCTCCAGTAAATATGATATTTCGATTTATTATGAAAATGTGACAAATACATATATAAAGAGCACTATCTTATCTTATATCTTTAAACGAGCAATTCTTGTATATATATATATATATATATAAAATTGGAATCTCGGAATCGGCTCCAACGATTTTCATGAAATTTCAATTCCAGCAGATGGCGTTGTTAACTAACACGAAGTCAATGTGTGTTTGGTTTGCTTTTATTACAGTTTATCACTGCAAAAAATTAAGTATATGTTTCTAATATAATATGTTAGTACATAGTATATATTAGTATATATTTATTATTCTGTCGGTAAGATCGAAAAATATTATTGATATTTCATTATTTTATTAGTATGTAATTCGTACTTAAATATAATTTTCAAAAAACACAATTTATAAAAAAAAAGAAAATACCGAGCAAAGCTCGGTCATCCAGATATTCACTACTAAATTGACGAACATAACTGTGTCACATATATGTAGTTCACTTTTTGGAATTGGAAACTTAAAAGCCGCCGCCTACGCCTCCGTCGTTTACAATACATACGAATTTATTATATTCCCTTTTATCGTGTCATTTGTTATATTAATAATATAATTTTTTTTTTCTCCGCCTGCAATACGTACGTACGTATATGTATGTATGTAAAAAACAAACAAACAAACAAACCCGATCCTAGAAAATGTGTCGAAATTGGTAAAGAGGACGGTAAATAGACGATTATACATACGGCCCTCGTGGTGCATCGATAAACCGCACTACCGATAACACAAGGTCGGGGCGGGTTCGATCCCTCGTCTGGGGGTGTTTTTCTACATGTTTTTACGGTATTTATTTACAAAAATAAAGTGTATATTTGGGTAATTAATTAATAATAAATAAACGATAATAGACGTGAAAGGCGCTCTGACGAGCGCCTTTCACTTTATCCCTACTCCGCGGCCGACCGTCACGCGACATGCAACACGCAGACGAAAAAGTTTGAGACGATGTAATAAAAGTTTCACTTTAAAAAAAAAAGATGGACGTCAAGTGGCTCATGCCGCTTTTCGTTCGGTGAGATAGGTAACCGGAGGCCCTCTCCCCTTCCCCATCTTTTCCTATCCTACTCCCTTTAAGGTCGGCAACGCAACAGTAACACTATATGTGTTGCAGGTGTCCATGGGCGGCGCTGGTCACTTACCATCAGGTGACACGCCTGCTCGTTTGCCCTCCTATCCCATAAAAAAACAAACATTTCTTTTCAATAAAAATAGATTCATATTCCTCTTTCTTCATATTATTTATATTTGATTTTTACTCAATAAGGGTTGTACATTTCTTGTCCTTGAAAAAAATGGGACAAGGTAATACCCAGATTACAAAACCTTGGAGGGTGGTGAAGAAAATACGGTGTTATCTATAAAGAAATATTAGGTAAATATTTTTATATGACACGTTTTTAGGTTTGCTGGATATGGAGCAGCAATGTATAGCGATCGTTGGAGATTAACATAACCATTCGAAAGATGGGATAGAGGGTGACATGTTACGACTGAATGTTTATATTTCTGTTGGGATTTTCTTCAGAAAGTTGCAGGTTCGAATTTTTGTTTAGTAACAAACGAAACGCTATGCCTACGCTTTCAAATATTGATGTAATATGATTCATCATGTAATTCAAAGACACTAAAAATAATTCAATTTGCCTCTGCCTATACCATTTTGGTTTTGAATGCGTGAATAAATAAATAATAATAAATCAATATATAAAATAACATAACTTCACGCCTTTTTCTATCAGAAGGTATAAGCAGTGGCCTCGTTTCGCCGTTATGTTTACGTCTCAAACGGAATAGGTGGCGAACTTATTGCTATACCGCGCACAAAATGTTTCAGTCATCGATATTTGTCACACTAGTCTTCCGAAAATAATTTCTAAAAGTCAATGGTGTGTGCCAGGATCCGGGGCCCGCGACTTCTTGATTCAGAAGTGGGTTGCTCGACCACTGGGCCACCGAGACACTCATAAATATATATTATATATGTAGTAGATAGTCGCGATCGAAATATACCAAATTATTTTTCTACAAATGCCTATTAGGGAGAAAAGTACAGACAGATTGATGTCAGAAAGTAAATATGTCATGATAAGAAAATACGATATTACGAATTTTCTCCATCAAATGATGACTCTTTATTTTATATGTACAACATAATAAATAACTTCACGCCAAATCCCTTGCGGGGTAGGCAGGGAGAACAGAGCGCCATAGGGCACGATTCTTACACGCACAATAACTCGATATTTACCTATAGAGTAAGTGTAGTATAAATTTTATTCCGTCATATAGTAGGGATAGGCGATGCGTCGCCACGGCTTGTATCGCCACACCAATAATCAGCTTTACCCTCGCCTATAGATGTTTCACATCAAATATTTAGTATATTGCTTGGTTATTTACGAAAGGAAAATGTCGCCAGCAGGTGTTAAACGATTGGTCATTTTCCAAACTTCCGGTAATGTTATAGCAGCTAAAATATAGCCAAAAATGAAACAAAGAAAAAGGTTATCATTTAATTTTGTATCGCAGTTGTTTAAATAACGTATCGTCTGCTTGTTTTATCTGCAATATTAAAATGCAATAACACCGACGAAACTATTTTATTGTTAAATTTTAACACAAACAAGATATCTCGTTATATTTCTCGGGTTCCGTAAACATAATTAAAATCAACGGAACCCTGAAGACACATGCACGTTTGCGTGATGAATATAATTGATGTAGTAAGATTTTTTAAATTACTATTTTATCAAGTAATAGCTCCGTAAGTTCTACATGCTCTTCTAGTTTTCACCATGTAAGGATACATAAAAACAATTTCGACTACAGAACCCGTAAGTAACTTTGACCGGCATGATCTTGACTAGTTTATTTATACTTGATTACATATAAATAAAAACTTCTGCTCAAAGGAATATCTTTCCGAAAGTTGGAAACCATGATTTGCTTTTATTTAGTCTCGGTGGTCCAGTGGTTGAGTACACGGCTTCTGCATCCAGGTGTCGCGGGTGCGAATCCTGGCACACACCAATGATTTTTCGAAAGTTATGTGTGATAGATATCGACGACTAAAAACTTTTTGCCCGGTATGGCAATAGGTTCGCCACCTATTCCATGTAGGACGTAAACATAACGAGGCTCGACAGCTTGTCGAGGCTTAACAGCCACTGCCTACACCTTCGGGTAGAAAAAGCCGTGAAGTTATACAAATTATGACTTGCTCAAAGTAGGCTTTACTTTTATCTTAAGAATATATAGACGTCTTATTTACTAATACACACCTTCTATGATAAAATACGACCAAATAGTTCTATAAGACATCTGTATAACAATATACATAACTTCACGCACAATTCCTTGCGGGGTAGGCAGAGAGAACGGAGCGCCATAGGGCACGATTCTTACACACCTCACTCGCTTCGTTGACTTTCATAACTCATGCGAACTTTTCATGCACGCACGTCAATTTTTGAGGCTCCTAACATCACCTTCCTCCAGAACTTGTTCTATTTGGTCATAGAATGTGGTCCAGGCCGTCTTCGACTCCTATATTCATCCGCTTTTGCATTGTATACCTGGTTAGTCAATCTTGCATCATCCATCCTTTGTACATGTCCGAACCATCGGAGCATGCCATTTCTTACTTTTACACCGACACTCACTTTCAATCCGACTTCGAATAGTATTTTTTTTTTAAATTCATATATGCTCTAAAACAGGCATTCTTCTAAATAATAAGCTGGAATGTGAGTCTCAACAAGACAAGGAAACGCATCTTTAGTAATCTTTTGTTTCGCAAAAGTAGGTAGAAGTATAACAAAAACCACAGTGAGTCACCGATGAACCGTTTTGAATGAGTCACAATATAGGCTTTAAACAAAAAGGCTTTTTTTTGTTACAAAAGACTCGTTCGAATCGTGACAATCTTTGTATATATTTGTATTGTCACAATACTACACACATAATTTGCTTTTTGAATACTACTTAGCTGTACCGGCGAACTTTGTTCCGCATCAAAAGTAATTTTTACAGCGTTTACAATTAAAGTGCCAAATCTCCATAATTATCACTTTTTATTTACAAAAGACCCGGTGGAATACCAAGACTTCTCAGAAGATCAATATAAAGTAAAAATCAAATAAGCTTTATTTTTATAGGTCTTCACAGACACTTAAAAATAGTCAACAAGTACAGATAACATATTATTTAAAATTAAATACAAACACGAACGCCTAGTGGAAAGTGCCTCCGTGGAACAATAAAAAAACACGGACGCAATCGCCACGAACGGCCCTATTCCGAGTGTAGGGGCTATCATGAGAAGAATCGGGCAAGAAACTCATGTGCCAAATAATCCTTTCAAACCATTTGAAATAAATAACAATATTATTATCACTACTGAAAGAAAGCAGTAGGTTAGTGAATAATAGGTGTAGCAGCCAGAATACTCGACAATCACAATTAAAATGCCCCATGCTCATGAATGCAACTGTTACACTATCTATGCAGGTGTTGCTGGGCTGTGTTAGTTGCTTACCATCAGCCGACACGCTTGCTCGTTTGCCCCCTGTCCAATAAAATAAAAGATCTTTAACTTAACAGTCACGGTAGCGCAGTGGTCGAGCACACGGCTTCTGATCCAAAGGTCCGGGTTCGATTCTTGACGCTGGCTCACACCAATGACTTTTCAAAATTGTTTTTCGGAAGTTATGTGTGATAAATATCTATGACTGGAAACTTTGTGCCCGGTATGATAATAGATTCGCCACCTATTCCATTTGGGACGTAAACATAACGGCGAGACGAGGCTTAACAGCCGCTGCCTACATGTTCAGGTAACAAAAGGCGTGAAGTTATGTTATGTTATCTTTAACTGGACAGTTTTTTTAGCATTCACTATCTCCTCGCTGTCACATACCAGCAGGCGAAGTTAAGTCGTTTAAATATGGTTGCTGCCTTATTAATGCAAAAAATAACTATAATATTTGTACTTCTAAACCAATATATCATATTGGTATTGTCTTTTGAATAATCTCTTTTGCTCGGTAAAAATGTACGTAAATATTTTATTACAATTATCTATGCTAAGTAAGGATCCTTAGAAACCGACGAGCGTATACGAACAGTAACGATAACAGTTAAGACAGTCAAAGAAACAAGTGATGTGTGTAAAAATCGTGCCTTATGGCGCTCTGTTCTCTCTGCATATCCTGCTAGGGATTTGGTGTGAAGCTATGTATGTGTAGTGTGTTTTCCCAGCGGCTCCACGACTCAACATCTGCAGTTTGATTTAGCTCAGTTTGTCAAAATCTATTGATTATTTAAATTTATACTACCCGTTTATGTCCTCGTGGTCAAGTGGTCGAGCACCCCGCTTCTGAATCCGGAAGTCGCGGATTTGAATCCTGACACTGGTGCACACCAATGACTTTTCGAAATTGTTTTCGGAAATTATGTATGATAAATGTCGATAGCTAAAAACTTTGTGCCCGGTATGGCAATAGGTTCGCCACCTATTCCATTTGGGACGTAAACATAACGGCGAGACGAGGCTTAACAGCCGCTGCCTACACCTTCGGGTAAAAGGCATGAAGCTATGTTATGTATGTTATATCTGCTTAGTCAATCTTGCACCGTCCGTTCTTTCTACATGTGCGAACCATCGGAGCATTTTTCTTTTTAGTTGATAAGCACGTAAAAAATTGGGGTTGATTGTGAAAATGTAGTCTAATTGCAGTTGACAATGTTGTTTCATGAAAAACAAAAGAAAAAAGAAAAATGTTTATAAAAATAATTTACAGTGGACTTCCCCCAAAAAAATAGATGTTGTCCTACTCTCAACCAGATATGTATACAAAACTTCATCGAAATCGGTAGAGCCGGTTCGGAGCAGTATCGTAACAAACACTGTGACACGAGAATTTTCATTGATTGTCGTTTGTATTTATTGTGTTAGCAAAAATAACAAAATTCAAAATATCTTATTTCATTATTTCAATTTATTTAATATCAAATATCTTGTTACAGGTATGTTTACGTGTTTTTTTTCTGCAAATTAGTAAATTTCGTCAAGTGGTAAGTTATTTTTGGGATAGACAGTAATAATAGCAAAAGCTTCTTAATTGTATGCCCATTTGTTATGGGAAAGGGCGGCAAACTCACCGAGCTAAACACGTCATGAGACACTTCACGCTGATATTCTGAGAGGTCGTGGTATTACACCGGTCGAGCCGACCATTCATGCGAACTGCGTGTCCCTACCACTGTAATTCTTTTTAATATATGTATATGAGGCTTCTATATAAGTTTTCCAGTAGTACGCAGTACTTGCTTATACGTGACGTAGGTAAAATCCCAGGGGTTGGTGGACGGATCAAAGGGACCTTCCCAAATCGGCGAAATACCAAAATTTTTTCTTAAATTACTTTCGAACTTCGCTCCATATTGATAAAGAATTTATTAGAATGATTCATTTATAACTTCATGTCTTTTTCTACCCTGAGGTATAGGCAGCGGATGTTAAGTAAATCGACTCACCCAATTTTACGCTACGTTCCATATGAAATAGGTGCGATAACCTATTGCTATACACAATGGCACAATCGATATTTGTGTAAGTAATTGGTGTGAGCCTTCGATCAAGCCAAGATTCGATCCCACGACTTCTTGATTTAGAAGCCGCTTAACCACCGAGACTGTTAATTTTCTAACTTATCTGTTGTTTTAATATACGTACTCTGTAACGAAAAATCACGAACGAAAGATACACGCGGTCGAAATAAAGCACTGCGCAAAATTTGCGAAGGGACTCTGACCGCGTCGAAAACACGGTTGTATGAAAGGAAGTTGGATTGAAAGAGAGTCATCATCATCATCATCTCACCGAAAGAGAGTGTTTGTGTAAAATTAAGAAACCGCATGCTCTCATATTTAGGATAAGTAGAAACACTGGATGATACAAGATTGGCTAAGCAGATACGCGGATGGATGTAGTAGATGAGGACGGCCACAACCGACACAATTTCCATGGCCAAATACTGGAGAAAGGTGATATCAGAAGCCTTAAAAATCGATAACCGTGTGTGTCAAGCGTCTGAGGTGTGTGAGAATCGTGCGTTATAGCGCTCTGTTCTCTCTGCCTACCCCTTAAGAGACTTGGCGTCATGTTTTGTATATAGTAAAATATTAATTGTGTCAATATTGTTTAGACATCGTCAATACAAAAGCTCTTTAGTTACTTTCACTAATGACGCAGATGTTGTTTTCTCTCAGAATACAATGTTCTATAAATAGTCTAGACTATTAACAATACGGAGTAAAGGTGGGTGGATTCTATTACAGCCCGAGTAAAAATATTTATCATAAACATGAATTCTTGTATGGCGTCTGGGTATTTGTCTGTGTATTGTAAATATGTATTTAAAAAATGTATTATCATCAGCATCCGATCAGCATGCAGTATATATTACACAAGCATTTAGTTCCTTAAATTGGAACTAGAGGGCGCTGCGTATATTGTGTGTAAAAATGTTAGTATTAATTAATCCCCTACTAAAGTAGGTAATTTTTAAAGTTGTAGATAGAAAAAGTTGACCACAATTCTCAGTCATAATTTCTAGAAGAATCTACTGATTGGCTATCTAAAAGAATAGGCTCGTTTCAACTAAGAATGAATCAGATGGATTAGAGTTTCTAACACATAATTGATAAATAAAGTTATACATATAAAAAAACGGTTTATCAAAATAAGTAATGATTTTAGAAAAGAAAATCATAAAAAGTCTTCGAGTCACGACCGGAACGGCAAACAGAAAATGTCGTCTTGAATGACGTCACGCCGTGCTAAACGTCACTAAAACATTCACAACGTCCTTACACAAACACATATCTTTGCTGCGGCGAAACCACAGTCCCACAGGAGGAAAAAAAATGCAAAATGCATATTGTAAGTGTAAAATTTTTTCAAAAATATAGGTGTTTCGGAATAATGTTATTATAATATTCATAATCATTAGGCTATATTAAGGAAAAAAAAAAAAGGAAAGTAGCCTATTAGTATACGTATAAGTACCTTTAAAAATCAGGATATATGAAATCTAAGCATCAGAATACAAATATATGATTTTCCGTGCAGCTAGTAATAGGTCAATTCATATGTAGGTCAGATAGGAGTGGCTCGAGACGAAGTGATGATCGATCTGAACGCTCTTCTACGTGCCACGACAGACGATAGAGGCAGTCAGATATATTCAATGAATACCGAGGCAATATACATTTTAGTTACCAAAGCAATATACATTTTAGTTTCTTCAAAAAACTTGTTCCAAATTTGAATGAATTGTTTTTTTTTTGGGTGAATAATTTATAAGCATGGAGTTTGAGTATGAATACTCGTATTTTTTAGGGAATTACTACTGAGTACTTACCTCAAAATATGATTTATAAAACGTATAATATTAGGTCGGGGAAAAAGTCTTTTCGCATAACGTAGGTATAAACTTATTATAAAATTTCTTTGACTGTACTATTTGTGTCTGGCTGGTTTTGGTAACATTAAAAAGGTTACATTATAAAGAAAAGAAAAAAATAAAAAAAAGTTGTTTCCCGCTATTTTTCATTTGTTTTTCTCTCCGTAAAAATGAGTGAATCTAATGAAGAAATTCGATACATTTTAAAATTTTATTATAAAAAAGGCAAAAATGCAACTCAAGCAGTGAAAAAAATTTGTGATGTTTATGGACCTGATGCAGTGTCAGTAAGAGTAGCACAAATTTGGTTCAAACGTTTTCAGTCCGGAAATTTTGATGTTAAAGATGCACCTCGCTCTGGTCGCCCTGTTACGAATAAAATGGACGCCATTTTTGAAAGAGTGGAGCAAGATCGGCATATTAGTAGTTACGATGTAGCTGAAGAACTGGGAATTGACCACAAAACAGTTTTGACCCATTTGAAGAAAGCTGGTTATACAAAAAAGCTCGATATTTGGGTGCCACACGAGCTCACTCAAAGAAACTTAATGAACCGTGTACTCATTTGCGATTCATTATTGAGACGTAATGAAACCGAGCCGTTTTTGAAGAGATTGATAACTGGCGATGAAAAGTGGATCACGTACGACAAGAACGTGCGAAAAAGGTCGTGGTCGAAAGTTGGCCAGGCTTCACAGACTGTGGCCAAACCTGGCCTAACACGAAATAAGGTGATGCTGTGTGTATGGTGGGATTGGAAGGGCATTGTTCATTATGAGCTTTTACCGTCCGGCAAAACCATCGATTCTGATCTTTACTGCCAGCAACTGATGAGATTAAAGGAAGCAGTCGAGAGAAAACGGCCGGAATTGATCAACAGGAAGGGTGTGGTCTTTCATCACGATAACGCTAGACCACACACATCTTTAGCCACTCAGCAAAAATTAAGAGAGTTCGACTGGGAGGTCCTAGTGCATCCACCATATAGCCCTGACCTTGCGCCTTCAGATTTTCACCTGTTTCGGTCTCTTCAGAATTCTTTAGGTTCTGTAAGGTTGACCTCAAGAGAGGACTGCCAAAACTATTTGTCCCGTTTTTTTGATCAGAAGTCCCAAAGTTTCTACAGTAACGGGATAATGTCTCTGCCCACAAAATGGCAGAAAGTTATTCAACAAAACGGTACATATATATTGTAAATAAATGTAAATAAACTTTGAAAAAAATGTCTTGACTTTTCATACAAAAATACGAAAATACTTTTTCCCCAACCTATTATTACAAAACATAACTTCTCGTCTTTTTCTACCCGAGGTGTAGGCAGTGAATAGGCTGAGAATAGGTGGCGAACCTATTGCCATACCGGGCACAAAGATTTCCGTCATCGATATTTATCACACATAACTTCCGAAAATAATTTCGAAAAGTCATTGGTGTGAGCCAGGATTCGAACCCGCGACTTGATTTAGAAGCGGGGTGCTCGACCACTGGATCACCGAGACCTTTATTATTTATAATAATATTGTATAACTAAACTAAAATATGACGATTAATTTCAAGGATACAGAAATATTAATTTTCAAATATAAATAAAAAATAGATTTTTTTATATAGATAATGTTATTACCGATTGGGAAGCGAATACCTGTTATTTGCACTAAAGTCACATACTTATAGACTCTACGCCACTATTATCCTGTGAAAGTTAAATATGTAGGTCAGATCTGGTGTAATGGGTGTACCCTAGTATAATATTACAACGAGGTCTCTCCTCTATTATAAATGCGTATCAAGTGACGCCAGCTAAATATGTAATATATCATCTCTGGGTATTATCAATATATATATATATATATATATTATATAGAAATACTTAGTAGTATTACAGTAAAAAGGTAAGTATGAAAAGGATTTATGAAACTCGTTCCTGTGTCTTATGAAGTAAAAAAAAAAAATTGCACATTGATCGTTCTTTATTTAAACTTTATTACTGTCAAATGTACGCATCAAATTTGAATGGAATTGCAGCGGCAAGATTCCAGAAGCAGGTGTTTTGCCCCTGAAACCTTTTCGTTAGGGTTGCTATCTGTTCACTTCCCAGACCTCCTGATACAAAGAGCGTGAAGGTATAAACTTTGAATTAAAACGTTCTGTGCTCGCGAGAATCTTGGTATGAAACCTCTGTACTCATCTGTTGCCTTATTCCACATACTTAGGAGTAAGAAACTTTGAAGTATTCCTTCATTTAGACATTCCGTGCATAAATGGGTCGTCTGTACCGCAGAAAGACCAAAAAAAATAGACGTAAAGTGGCTTGTGCTGAGATTTATTCGGTGAAAGTGATATCTAGATGCTCATTCTTTTCTCTATTTAATCTCCATTCAATTTATTCCCAGTCTTATCTTTAAGACCGGTTGTACAAGTCGATTACAACCAAATGCAAATAAAACAAAAACCAGAACTCCTCTTCTGCAGCAGTTGGGTATTTATAGAGAGACACGAAGATGACACACAAATTGCAGATAATAATAGAAGTGCATGTGCAGTCTAGAGTTTAATTTAAGTCAGAGTCATGACAGACCTAGTTGGCACCACATCAAGCTTACACAAACAAATACCAACGAAAACTGTCTGTACCTACGACTACGCACACATTTGTATCTTATGGTCACAGAATCAGTGCAATAAATGTTAATATAACCTGAAACCGACTAAAAGACTTTATATCCATGGTCCTGAAATAATAAAAAAAATAACCTGAAAGAGAGAGAGTGTCGGTGTAAAAGTAAGAAAGGGCATGCTCCGATGGTTCGGACATGTAGAAAGAATCGATGATGCAAGACTGACTAAGCAGATATACAATGCAAAAGCGGATGGATGTTGGAGTCGAGGACGGTCAAGACACACATTTCATGATCATAGAACGTGTCCTGGAGGAGGGTGATGTTAGGAGCCTCAAAAAATCAACGCGCGTGCATGAAAGGAGTTATGAATGGCAAAGAAGCTAGTGAGGCGTGTAAAAATCGGATTTGGCGTGAACTTAGGTTTGTATGTAAATATTTTATTTTTTCTTCTCCCTCTCTTTTATACAATCTATAGGAAAAAAAATCACGACACTCCTCTATTCAATATCTGTGTTCGAATCGCAGAAATTGTAAGTGAATTTTTACGTTACTCAATTTTCAGTGTGTCGTATGCATATACGTATTTGTGTGAATAGACCGACCTTTTTTATTAACACGGTTTTACTCTTTATATCGCGAATAACGCGTAATAGGATTGACTGCTATATTTATTTACTTGAAAAATATTTATTTACATTCAAAAAATAATATTATTAATCCACTCGTGAATGTTTTCTTTTATGTTCTGTTATAAGAGCAGTTTATTTTTGATTTGATTTTAACCAATATATAATATACTAGCTAACCCGGCGGACATTGTGCCGCATCAAAAGGAATTTTTACAGCGTTTACAATTGGAAGTGCTAAATCTCGAAAACTATCACTTTTTATTTACTACATTATACATTAATACCATCCCGTTAATCCCCTCAAAATCCATTGCGTAGTTTCAAAGATATAAGCATATAAGGGGAAAGATAGCGATGATGTCGTAATTAATTTTTCTATAAAATAGGAAAGATTTAGGAGTCGAGGACTGTTCTCATACATGTCAGGAGCCTAGGAGCGTGTATGACAAGAATTATGAAAGTCGAAGATGCAAGTGAGGTGTGTAAGAATCGTGCCTTATGGTGCTCTGTTCTCTCTGCCTATCCTACAAGGGACTTGGGATAAAATTAAATGTACATACTTGTATCTGTATTACCCGAAGAAACTGTTTTTTTATTTTTATTTTTTTATTTATGGGATAGGAGGGCAAACTAATAAAAACACGTGTTTAAAACGAAGAGAAAACAAACTCGTTAATGATAAATACGTAGGTAATAAAAATAAATGTAAAACTACAAAATAAAACTACTTTTAAGGGGATATAATCCACTTTTTATTCCTACAATCAAGGTATGCTTTACAGCTTCCGCGATGATGGGTGGTGAACTGAAATAGGAGGATAGGAGGGCAAACGAGCAAGTGGGTCACCTGATGGTAAGCAACTACTCACCGCCCATGATCACCTTGGTGCGTTGCCGTCCTTTAAGGGAATAGGATGGGGAAAGGGGATCGGTCTTTTGGATACTTCTCTCACGGAAAACGCCGATATTTCGAGAGGTCGTGGTATTTCACCGGTCGAGCCGGCCCATTCATGCAGCGAACTGCAAGACTACCACTTTTTTTTTACCAAAAGCTTGCTAAATTACGTTCTTTGCAGAGATTGCACAAATCTTTGTAAAGTAAACTCACCGACCTTTACTGTTTGTTTCAAGGCTTTTTTATGGTATAGGGGGGAAAACGATCAGGCGTGACCCCTGATGGTAAGCAACTGACGCCGCCCATGGACACCTGAAACACAGATAGTATTACAGTTGGGTTGCCGGTCTTTAAAATGCAAAAGTGATTGGGTCAGAAGTGAGATGGGGAATAGAGAAGGGAAGGCATAGGTCACCGGATACCACTCTCACCGGGCGAAACGCGGCATGAGCTACTTTAAGCCGATATTCTAAGAGGTCGTGGTATTTCAACGATTCATGCAACTAACTGCATGGGCTTATTACTGTTATTTCTACCCGAAGGTGTAGGCAGTGACTGCAAATGACTCGCCGAATTTACACATCCCTAATGGAATAGGTGGTGGAACCTATTGCCATACACCAGGTACAATATTGTCGGTCATCGATACTTATTAACACTTGCAAGTTATATATTTATGTGTTATAAAATCATAAAAATTAAATTAGGTACAATATTTAAAAATAAATACAACACAAATAGCAATTCAGATAGAGTTATTTTTCCTTAGAGCTTACTAGTTCATTTCTCAAATGCTTACAAACTTATTATTATAGCCGGGAGTTGAACTTTAGACTGCGGTTTCGTATGGCCAATAAACTAGTCTTATTTGTGAAGCAGAAAATCGCTTTTAAACTCCCACTGCAGGGTTTACGGCGTATGTACAAGTTGTAAATTATCCGTGCTACCATTAAAATCTATTTTCGTATGTCCCTATAAACGTATATCTCCTGATAGTTTGGTATTTTAGAGATTTTAATTGTTATTGAAAATTCAACTTTAACTACTTACGGGAAATGTAAGAGTACTTATTAATATAACGAGTCTCGGTAAGTCTAAAAGAATTAGTCTCGGTGGTCCAGTGCTCGAGCACCCCGCTTCGGAATTAAGAAGACCCGGGTTCGAATCGTGGCTCACACCAATGACTTTTCGAAATTATTTTCGAAAGTTAAAACTTTGCGCCCAGTATTGCAATAGGTTCTCCACCTATTGCAATACTTGGGACGTAAACATAACGGCGTGTCGAGGGTTAACAGCCACTGCCTACACCTTTGGGTAAAAAAGGCGTGAAGTTATGTTATAACAGTCTTCCCAAAGAAATTTTTGCTATTATACTCACAAACAAAAAAAGGTTTTTTTGCTTCTTTGTTTTAATGCAAAAATAAACGCAAATTATTTAAATAAGTTTTGAACATTTAAAACTAAGGATTAGCAAACAACTTTACATGGAGCATTAAATTCTTAGCAGTTTTGTACTTTGATATTAAACGCTGTTAACAGAATTTTAACGCCCACTACCTCATACTAGTCTTTTACTTCGACTTATTACTACTGGCTTACCCCTCAAGGGACTTGGTCTGAAGCTTAGTAATTTAAATTTGTACATGGTAAGGTGATGATGAGCTTTAAAAACCGACGAGCGTGTATCACAAGAGTTATGAAAGGTGAAGAAGCGAGTGAGGTGTGTAAGAATCGTGCGTTATTGCGCTCTGTTCTCTCTGCCTACCCCGTAAGAGAATTGGCGTGAAGTTATGTAGGTATTTAGACGTGACAGAGACAATCATGTTTTATTATAATTTACAATTGACTCATCCCACGCAGATCATTGTCCTAAGCGTGTCGCGACATTGTTTTGATCCAATGTGTTCATACAATTAAATTATTTTCATAATATATTTGTGTTTTGTTTGATATTGAATTGTAAATATGTTTATTGTAAATATTATAGATATATCTTAGTAGCTATTAATAGTTAAGTTTTATTTATTTTTTTGAGAAAGAAGAAAACTAGTGAGACACCTAATGATATGTGACAAGGGCCGTCCATGGCTTAGTAATAATATCATAATAGATAGTATTACCGTGCCCATGGACACATGTAACGAAAGTAGTTAGAGGAAATCGAATGGGAATGGAGGGGAAAATGGGATGGGCCTGCCTCTCTCAATGATCCTATTTACTTATATCTTACTTCATTTATTTCTTCTTACGATTGTAAATATATTTAAATATTAGTTATACAATATACTAACCATCAGCTCCGCCACATATTCCAAATAATTAATTAAGCCCAGCATTAAGAAAAAACATACAGCATTTTTTCATGCTAGAGTACGGGCAGTAAGTTTTAGTATTGGCATAAAGCAATCGGTCCTTTGGGCGTTGAAGGAAGGTTATATCTATTGTTCAACTTAGTTCTATGTATTATTTTAAATATTTGAATGACGGAAATACGTGACCTTAAGACTTTAACCCGGCGAAATTTGTTTCGCCTCGGAAGCAAACAAGAAATCTTTTTTCTTAAAAACTAAACCTCAGTTACTCATTATTACACTAACTACTTGGCAATAAAAGTCCCGTCGAAATCCGTCTAGCCATTTTAGAGATTACCCAATATAAAAAGAGTAAAAAATGACATTTTGGTGTAAGTACAGTTTATAATTATACATATGAATATAGTAGAAACTAGTTATTTTAATTTTACTCATGTGAATAGATATTTAATCGTAAAAAAAAATTATTTCCGTACAGCTTACAGTAAGCTTTACAGTTGATTTGAACAGGATTTCTATTTGAAAGAATCAAGATTCAAATCTCAGAACGCGATATAATGGCTTTGGGTTGAAACGAAAAAGTTCTACGTGTGGTGTAAGTATGGCAACAAATCGTAATTAAAACGTCTTTAGCGACACCCTTCAAAGACGTGGTAGCATAAAAATAGACGTTTTACTAAAATAGATCGGGCGGTAAAATGTCACTTAACTATAAGTATATAGCACACAAAATATATTCGTCTATTTCTCGCCTTACGCCCGAATACTGAACCGCCACTCAAATCTGACAATCAATAAAGTGCTACTTACTCCTCAAATTTCACGTATTCTGTCTAATGTGACAGCCACAGAAATAGATCAAGATAGAACGGCGAATAGGCGTGGCAAGCGTGCCAAAACCCTGCACTATATTGCATGCTTTTCGAAACTCGCTCTCATTACGCAACGAGCGTTCCTGCCATGCGTTCAGGACGTAAAAAAATAGATAAAACTTCACATATGCCTTATTATGCTGTGGCAAATTCTAAAAACAAAAGTAGTGAATCAAATATGAAAAAAGGAAATATTTCGTATGATCAGTAAGTACAGAAAATCAGTAGAAAGTATTTTTTTGAGATTATAAATTATTGTTTTACTTTTAATAGGTTCAATAATTACGATCACAAGTTGTATATTTTTTCGTTATGATAAATATCCATTGCTGTCCGCATTCAACGCTCGTATACAAAAACATTGCGCATATAAATTATACGCGTAATGTACGTCGAATCGAACGAAATACACAATACACCTGCTAGTTGATCGCTGTGTCTGTTAATCGCTGTGTTTGGCCTTCGAATGTTAGAGATGGGCACTCCATGTATCGTTGAGTCTTAGGACTTATCGATAAATTAATTCAATAATAATTTGAGTATCAGCTCATGTCTTGCTTTGTACCTACTTTATTCTAACACCACAAATTTCAACCAAAGTGCTTCGTAATTACATTGGCAGCAGTTTATTTGACAGTATAAGTTTTCACCAATTTGACCAATCGCCGATGGAAAATCATTTCGTTCTTCTCAAACGGGCAGTAACCGAGGTATATGTAGACGTTCGGCTTCATTATTTAACCAGGACTGTGAGGCCAACCCTTACAAAAAGGCAAATATTTAATAAATATGTATAGTTTCAAGGACAGTATAATAATTATAACTAAATTTTATATACTGTTGGAAAAATATGTTTTAGGTTTTAATATGTCGGATTAAAGTATTTAACATGTTTTACTTTCTATGATTATCGTTACACAAAATCAATAAAGTTGGTAAAATATAAAAATAATAAAATAACACACGTTGCCGATATTAACATCGATAATCTAATGTGTGTGTCTCCTAACTAGTCGCCCCGCTCACAATGAAAATGACGTCACGCTGTGGGCGTGGTTTTTCAAAAAAGTGACACGCTCGAAATGTATGGAAATATGACATCGCGGCCGTTCTATCTTGATCTATTTCTGTGGTGACAGCTACTTAAACGCTTAAGTAGCGCTTATATGTTTGAGCGGTGGTTCAGTATTCGGGCTTTAGAGAGATGCTTTTAGTAATCCCTTGGGTATTATTATAGTTCAAGAGCTTGAATTCGTGCTGGTGTCAGCTTGCACTTGCAAATATATGCGACACAATTCATGAATATGATTGAATATGTTTGTTGTTTCACTTCTGAACTAAACTGTTAGAGTCATGAGGTTAAGTTGTTCTAAAATTGAATTTCATTAAATTTGGACATCCATTTTGTCTCGTATTTTCTTCTCTGGAGGAGGTGTTTTTTTTGTTTGATTTGCTAGATAATAACTGATGTACAAAGCCATGCATACTTACAAAACTGTTTTTTATTGCACTAGCTGACCCGGCGAATTTCCGCATTCAAAGTAATTTTACAGCGTTTACAATTACAGCGCTAAATCTCGTAAATTATCACTTTTTCTTTATTACATCATACATGAATTATAGATAAAAACCACCACGTTTACACCCTCTATGTATTAAAGAAAACTGAATCAAAATCCCTTGAGTAGTTTAGAAGATTTAAGCATATAAGGGGACAGACAGCGAAACGCGACTTTGTTATAAACTATGTAATGATTTGCTGACAACGCCCAATTATAACTCTGACCACTAAAAAGAATAGAGTTCCGCTTCTGTTGGTAATGGTGTGATGTTATATATCTCATTATCATAGTACAAATCACCCCCCAGGCCTCTACACAACGCCCCCATTTTCTTTCTGGGTCTCTTATCGCCCCCCTTGAGACCTGCAGCGCCCACAAGGGGGCGTTATCGCCCACTTTGGGAAAGACTGCTATGGACCACTGAAAGCTGTTTCCAATTTCAGTTCAGAGTTCTTGAGATTTAGCGGGTGTAACTACGTACTCATATTTCTAATATATTCAAGATACCTAATATGGAAAAATACATCTGTTATTATTGTTTATAGTTTACAGTTTAGTTATGGTTTTTCATTTATCTTTGACGGGCCTCGTGGCGCATTGGTAAAACTATCGGCTGCAGCAATGAGGTCGGGGGTTCGATTCCCACCCGAGCACAAATATTTGTGACAAACATGAATATTTATGCGGCGTCTGGGTGTTTTTCTATATATTATAAGTATGTATTTAAAAAAGAAAATTATATTAATATCCTTCATCTAGTATCCATAACACAAGCATTTAGTTGCTTAGCTTGGAACTAGAGGACGCTGTGTGTACTGTGTGCAAGATATTATTATATTATTATTATCTTCATCATCCTCTTCTGAACATTTGGGGTAGGCATAACAGCTATTCCTTTTCCACACTTGCCTATCATTCGCATCTTCATTATCAGGACGTTAATTTTTGTTTAAAATTGTATCTTATGTCGATAGCATACGATTGAAATTGACAAATTTACGAGGCCCAACAGATAAGCTTCGTGGTGCATTGGTAAAATAACGAACAGTAAAATCGAAGTCGGCGGGTTCGATGCCCAATCGAGTTCAAATATTTATGACAAGCATTAATAGAACGTGTTCTGGAGGAAGGTGCTGTTGTTAGGAGCCTCAAAAATCGACGCGCGTGCATGAAAAGAGTTATGAAAGTCAACGAAGCGAGTGAGGCGTGTAAGAATCGTGCCTTATGGCGCTTCGTTCTCTCTGCCTACCCCGCAAGGGATTTGGCGTGAAGTTATGTATGTATGTATTAATATTAGAAGTGCGTCTGTTATTCTATGTATTATAAGTAAGTATTTACAAAATAAATGTCTTGTCTTTGAACTAGATGGCGCTGTGCTTATTATGTCCAAGATATTTTTATAATTTAGCTCAAAATGTTTAGTTCTCTATCTCGTCATCACTATGACCTGGCCGGCTGTTCTCCAGCTGCTGTCGTATTCAAATAGATAATAGGAGTTCGTTGGTCAAGTGTCCAGGATGTTCTCTAGGATGGATGGATGGATGGCATTATCATCCCATATCGCGATACTAATCGAAATTGCCATTGTACGGTACCGGATGAAAACCGCACGCTCTAATCTCGCGCGCCCCGGGCACAATGGTCCGCTCGTACTGGCCAATTGTTTGCCGCTAGGGTTGCCAACCACGATCACGGTCATTGACTTCAATCTGATCAAAAATTCTGTTCACAAATACTGGATTTTAGTTAGCTAAGTAAATACATACTATAGGAAGATTCACGATCGGGCTGTGTCCAGAAGGTCGTCTCTCTACTAGATGGACCGACGCAGCATCGCCCTAATAAAAGCAGCAAACAGTGATTGCATGCAAGTGTCAGAGGACTGGAAGTTACGGAGTGGTAAGGGGGGAGGCTTACGCTTAGCCAAAATCTGTCCGCTGCTGAACAGCGGACAGATTTGGGCTAATGATGATGATGAAGTAAATAAATAAATATTTTGTCCACAATACTTATGCATTCTCGGTGGTGTAGTGGTCGAGCACCCTGCTTCTGAATCAAGAGGGTTCAAATCCTGGTTCACACCAATGACTTTTCGAAATCGACTTCGAAAGATTCTATCGATGGCTGTCAACTTTGTGCCCGGTATGGCAATAGGTTCTTTGCCATTTCGGATGTAAAGATAACGGCGAGTCGAGGCTTAATAGCCACTGCCTACACCTTCGGGTAGAAAAAGGCGTGAAGTTATGTTATGTTATGCTACTTTAACAATACTTATGCAAATGGAATAGTTGGCGAAATATATTACCGTACATCGGCTACTAAGATGTCGGCCATCGATATTTATCAAATATAAATCGATCCCATGACTTCTTGAATAAGAAATAGGAAGTTCAAACTTCAGATTGAATAGATCAGAGACGAAATAAGTGCGTTAATTTCGGTAAATAAATAGTAAAAGTATGTACTACTGATATTTAATATTATTATACATACACAACTTCACGCCTTTTTCTACTCGAAGTTGTAGTCAGTGGCTGTTAAGCCTCGACTCGCCGTTATGTTTACGTCCCGAATGGAATAGGTGGGCACAAAGTTTTTTAGTCATCGATATTTATCACACATAACTTACGAAAGTAATTTCAAAAAGTTATTGGTGTGTGCCAGGATTTGAAACCGCGGCCTCTGGATTCAGAAGCCGTGTGCATGAACACTGGACCACCGAGACTATATTAATATAATTAGATATTAATATAATTCACCTATTATATATATTATTGTAAAATTAACATAATTTCTCTATCAATGTAGATGGTTAATTTTCTTAATTTTCTTGTAATAATCGATAAGACTGGGCAAAAATCCATTGACAGACATGCCAGTGTCAAGATTTCAATATAGGATCTCCTTCAAAATGTCTTATTTCAAATTGACTGACAAATTTGTTGCTAACAAAATCCAACAAAACTTATCAAATCAATGTTAAACTTCAATTAATTCCTTTTAATACACAATTTGGTAAGCTTTTTTATCTAACAAATTAGTGTGGGTTATCAAATTTTCAATTGAGTTCCAATTTCATTTAATTGAACTGGAATAAAGTATCTCGATAATAATAATTATCATTGTTATAAAGTATTCAAAAGGTAAGGTATTCCATGTATATAAATGTTTACTTATTTCCAATATTATTTGTTCCAGACGCAATCATTTGCGATCTGCCGATCCTTTACTGTCCATTTGGTATTCTTATTGTTGTTCTATATCCTCATTTCATTGTTCAATGATTCCTTTGAAATACATATTACTGACTTTTCTTAGCTGATTCATTTCAGCTTCCATGAATCTCTTTACAAATGTTGTTCATTTATTTTAGTTGTCACTTGTTTTTTTTTTTGAAAATTACGATTGTCTTTTTAAATGTAGTAACAATTAATCAATATTTTCCTACTCGTTGCAATATCGATGAATTTATTTATGAAACCTAATCTTGTTTAATTTTTTCGCAGTGAATTATAATTTCTTCGCAATTTTAACCTACATACCTACAATATCGTACTTACATATTAATATTGTGACATTTTTTTATATATTATAATTATAACACTTGACATAAATTTACGCCAAGTCCTTTACGGAGTAGGCTGAGAGAGCAGAACGACACGAATCATACATATCTCACTTTCTTCGACCATCATAACTCTTGCCATACACGCTCGTCGGTTTTTAATTCTCCTGGCATCACCATCCATTAAGACATGTTCAATTTGATAGTAGAAAAAATATCGTGGTCGTCCTCAACTCGAATAATAAGTAAAAAAAATATCGTTATAAATTTAAAAGATTAATGTGGGTTACAAGTGACAACCCTACATATGACAATGATATTATCTAGTCAAGAACGATCTGATGCCACGGAATTAGTGAAACTATGCATTTGTTTGTATGTTGCCACACAAAATGGTTGTGGCGCAACCTCGTATCGGGCACAAATTTGTTGGTCAACGATATATATCTTCTAACAGTGGTAGAACCAGGCAGTTCGGTTCATGAATGGAACGCTCGATGGGTGAAATACCACGACTTCTCAGAATATCGACGTTTAATGACTCCTGCCGCGTTTCGATAGGTGAGAGAGGTATCAACCCTTTCCCATCCCATACTCGACCCTTTTCATATCCCATTGTACCTACGGGCCGACGACGCAACTATGTTTCTGTGTTCAGGTGTCCATGGGTGGCATTTGTTGCTTGCCGTCGGATGACACGCCTGTTCGTAATCCCCTATCCAATAATAAAAATAATATAACTAACGATGTAACTATATAACTTTGAGTAAGTTATTTGTATCAGGCAGTATTCGAACCTGGTACCACTGAACTGAACTACTGCTCTATTAAGGCAACAAATACAGTTTGTAGTTTGAAATACTTGTTTAAATTGCGCACTGAGGACGGCACTGACAGGCCGCTACAGGTGGGGTGATCCCAGTCAGTGTATGAAAGTATTCTCGCAATGGCACTGTGTATAGTGATGAAGGTAGGGTAAGTTCGACAAAACCACCAGTATCTCCGAGATTGTGGTACCTACAAATTTTCACTGGGTTATAAGGCCACTAAGATCTGTGCTGAGATATATGGTCCACATACCATAATTGCCATCAGGTGCTCAGCTGCATGAGTAAATTTTGGACATCATGAGGTTCAATTTGTGCTATTTATGGGCTTTAACTGCTGTCCCGCTATGTTAATACTGCAATATCTTCGAAAATATTTATTTAAATTTCATGCTGTAAAGGGCCGGGATCATCTATATTACATGCACAATCTATTTAAGACACTTAATTGGATGAAAATTAATGCTGTAATGTTTAAAATCTCTTCGTAAATAAACCATTATTACTCGTAAAAAAAAATTGTCAAGATATAGACATATGCCTTCGCGGACTTTTTTGTAGACCTTCTGAAGGTGTTTAATAATGTAGAACATTGTTTTGATCTATCACGTAGGTAATCTCGAATATCATCATTTTTTCTCTACAACATTATATATGAATTATAGTTTAAAATCACCCCGTTGACACCCTCTAACTATAAAAAATAACCGCTTCAAAATCCGTTGCGTAATTTTAAAGATATAAGCATATAGGGGACAGA
Organism: Euproctis similis; assembly: GCA_905147225.2. Classification (NCBI taxonomy): domain Eukaryota; kingdom Metazoa; phylum Arthropoda; class Insecta; order Lepidoptera; family Erebidae; genus Euproctis; species Euproctis similis. The sequence goes on from LR990119.1 coordinate 9,328,760, forward strand.
CAGCGGAACTTTGTTTTATACTATGTAATGATAGAATGAGTTATGAAAGACAACGAAGCGAGTGAGGTGTGTAAGAATCGTGCCTTATGGGGCTCCGTTCTCTCTGCCTACCTCTCAAGGGATTTAGCGTGAAGTTATGTGTGTATGTACGTACTTTATATATTTACTTATTTATCAATTACATTATAGAATATCGAATGAATTAAAATAATATATACACTGTCATTTGCTAACATTGGTGGTTGTGGTCGAGGCATTTTATAAGGATAAATAATAAAACTAATGTTTACTTATTTAAAAGCATTATAACGAAAATAAAGTTACATATAATAGTGAATATGTACCTACTTCAGATATATCAATTCTGCCTACAACCTTACGATCTAAATGCTCAATGCAACACGCCCTATTAATTTTCTAGTTCCAAATTGTTATTGACTTTTTAAAATATTTCATAGTAAAAAATAACAGTCATATAGAAAGTAAAAAAGTAATATATATATATACCAAACAAAAAGGTAAAAAAAAAACATACAGACGAATTGAGAACCTCATGCTTTTTTTGGAAGTCGGTTAAAAAGAGGACGAAAGTTGGGCTAATAACTGAGAAAATAACAGAACAGCGAATTGCCTTGCGTAGTATGAGCATGTAAGGAGGGGGAATAATACACACGTTGCGAGAAGATTGATAAACCTGAATGTGAATGGAAATAAGAGAAGAGAAAGACCTAGGATAATATGGATAGATTGTGTGAAAGACGACATGATTAAGATGGGTTTTAGTGTGGAAGAAGTGAATCATAGGGAAGTCTGGAAGAGAAAAACCTGTTCTTCGACCACAAATAATGCAAACAGTGCAGAAAGAAGAAGAAACAGGGCTTGTTATTTAATCCTGTGATGGCAATGTAAGTAATATTTTGGCCCACTTCTATAAAGGGGATACAATTTTTACCGTATACTACAGAAAAGCTTCATTAATTTAATAACAGAAACAGAGCGATAATTAAAGAAGTTGATGAAAAAAAAATGTAAATTAGTAACTTGTCTAAACCTAGCAAAATTCTGTTTAATGTTGTGTATTCGTGCTAGTAGAAACAGTGCCAAAAGCCGATAGACCAGTGATTACAAAAAAATTAAAAGCAGCATTACATTCGTTTACAAGCGCATTACAATCAAAGTCTTGCGCCCGTTTGTTTGTATAACAGATGCATTAAATTCATAGGATCGTCTGTAGTAGGCATTTCAAAAGAAATTTAACTTTTATCTTTTCATAAACACATATCCCTTGATTCTTTGAAGGAGCAAACCATTGACACACTGACATGAATTTCCAAAAGACTCACTGTCTGTTATGACATACTCTTATTCCTCTCAGTATTATCCCACTTCTGATTCAGAAGCGTCGCACACTTGTGACTTTTCGGAGACTATAATATATAGTTTTATATGTTATATGATTGCTTGATCTAATAGGTGTATCATCTATCTATCTATCTATCATCCCTTAGTATAATTACTTCATAATCTTCAATCAATTAGTTTTTTATAACCTCTCTAATTCTAATATGTTCAAGATTTTTTCATTTTATACAAGAAAAAAAAAGCTTATTTTCTATACGCTATTTATTTCGGGTGTTGCTCCAATTTCATTTAATCGCTTTGGTAGCTTTGCATTCATTCTTTGTAATAGCATTTTTAAGTACTGCATTTACTCTCTCGTTCAAATTTCATCAAGGATTTACTTGTATATTCAAGTGTCCGGTTCAACAGAATTGTATAGAGCGGTGGAAATATTGTTTTATTAAATTTTACCTATTAAAATCATAATTAATTTCATATTCAATAACCAAATGGTTCAGCAATCCCACTTTTAATTTACTGGACTTTTATTTACCGGATTATAATTGACGCTCAAAACAAATTTCTTTTCGAAAAAAAAACATGTTGTAAACAAGATTTGGCTGATGTATTACGGCCGGTCTCCTATCTGATACCTACCCTCCGTGGGATATGTGATCGTTGATCAGTGGCATTGAGTTTTTATGACTTATGGTCTATTATTGGCTCTTACTCGCTTTTTACGACACTCGCGTAGATTGGTAGTATTCGTAACCGCTACCAAACATCAGTGCTACTACACAGCACGTCACACATTCGTTTGATATTAAATTTATAGAAAAAATGAAAAGTAGGTACTTTCACACAATTTTTCTTCATTATCATCAATCCACATCAGTCCACTGCTGGACAAAGGCCTCTCCCCAATATGCACCACTGAGCCCGATTTTCGGTTCTTTTTTTCCAGTCGCTGCCCACCGCTCTGCGTATGTCATCTATTTTCTTAAGTAATATTAAACTCGCTTGACATCACTGCCTACCATTTTTGCTTCAGTAAATCAATATCAATATAAGATCATCTATTAAATCTATGAAGTAATGAAAAAATGCGATACTTATTTTAAAATAAACAGTTAATTTTGCACACTGAAGTCAGTTCAATGTTATTTAACAGTTGAAAATTTAAACGCCCCAAAGTCAACTTGTTCAGTGAATCGGTGAATGTTGGAAGAGCTGTTTAATCCCTTTTTAATGCTGAAACGCCTGGAACTGTTTAAAAGCTAAATGCTTGTCGGAATCCTTAACTTGACAGCTTTGCATACGGCGGTGTGCAAACTTTAAATAAAATGGACAGTATATTTTTTCACTAAATGGACTTAGCAAGGTCGAAAGAACTAATTCAATGGATTGTGGATTGTTTCATGGGAAAGGACTATGTAGAATAGTGGTGAATGTCCAGTAATTTCACTAAATAAAAGGCTGACGAGGGACATTTTATTGCTATTCCGCTGTTAAGTCTACAATCTCTTATCTTCTGAGAGTGAAAAGGATCAAAAATTTCAAGCTTCCCTTTTTTACAGTTGTTAAGTATCATACCATATACCGACCGGGTTAGCATATGGCCTATATGACATGTGTTATATTTAGTTACTAGCCTAAATTACTCCTTATTTCACTAGCTTACCCATCAAAATACTGACCGAAAAAAATCGTAAATATTGATATTTCGGTGTATGTACCGTATATATATTCATATGAATGTATATGTAATGTAGTAGAAAGTCATTTCAATATTACAAACAGACAGAGAAATATTGTAAAATATATGATACAGCTCAATAATCTAAACGTTTATAAGCAAATAGCCTTAGTTTAGATGGTTCTGTTCTAGATTTTCTGTGGTACACAAATGTCTTTAAGGAATTCATGGCAAATAATAAGACATTGCGTGACAGAAAAATCTAACTACTTAACTTATTTATTCTTTGGGACTAATAAATTTGGCGTATATACATTAAATGAGTAATATCATTTACCACATAAAAGCATAATAAATTTCCATAATAAATCAATTATAATAATATATTTTTAATGGAGCATTAACAATAATAATTATAGTAGCTTTTTAGTAATAAAACTTTTAATAAGTTCCGTAACATTATGATAGAAAAGCACACTAACTATTTACTTGGAAATTGTATTACATTTTTAATAACTTTCATAGTATCGTTAAAGTCGGATAATACTTTGAAATTAGTTTGAATTTACCAATTTACATTTTCATCATTATATTTACAGGAACACTGAATCCGTGGTAATTGAAATATTACTCGTTTTTGGGTAATTTAATCACAGTCAGAATGTTCTTAACTTATCTGGATTAAAATGTACTAAAGGTGAACCTACCACCATCAAATCAATAATGTGTTGGTGAGAAGCCAGGTCAAGAGTGGCCACAACCGACGAGCATGTATGAAAGCGACATAAGAGTGGAGGAAGCAAAAAATATGTCGTAGGATCGTAGCAAATGTCTCTGTCTACCCCTATGGAAAAATGGGCGTGATTGTATGTATGTATGTAAAATGTACTTTATATATGTAGTAAACATGGAAGACTGACAGTATTGTGCCCGATGTTTGGCTTTAGGTTCGGCCACCTATTCTGTTTAGGATGTGAAAGTTCAGTAACTCCAAACTTAACAGCCGTTACTTAAACCTCAGGAATGCTATGTCTTTGTTACAAATCTTTTAGAAAAATATGTAAAGTTAGAAAATGTTATTGTACAAATTAGTCCATCGATATTTGTCAAACATTACATTCACAAAATCATTGTTGTGAGTCCGCAATCGTACCCACGACTTTTGAATAAGAAGCGGGGCCTCGACCACTGGACCAACCGAGACATATAATGATTTAGTTTTGATTTAGCTTAGCTGTTGATGCAGCGATTTTCCTGAAAACTTATACAAAGCTATTTTCAATTCGTATTGAAAAGGGTTGTGTGAATAGGACTTCCCAGGATAGCCATTGTTACATATATCCATTTACGGTGGTAGAGCCAAGCAGTTCGCTGCATGAATGGGCCGGCTCGACCGGTGAAATACCACGACCTCTCAGAAGATCGACGTGAAGTGGCTCATGCCGCGTTTCGTTCGGTGGGAGAGGTACCCAGAGGCACATCCCCTTTCCCCATCCCTTCCAATCCTACTCCCTTAAAGGTCAGCAACGCAACTGTAACACTATATGTGTTGCAGGTGTCCTTGGGCGGCGCTGGTCACTTATCATCAGATGACACGCCTGCTCATTTGCCCACCTATCACATACAAAAAAAATCCGTTTACGGTCTTAGCCAGTTACCATAAGATGCAGTGAAGACAATTGATTGACATGACGTGAAGGTTTGTCTGACAGTCTAAATCGATTTTGATTAAGGGACTGAGACAGCGTAAGCTTGAAATTTGCGCTTATAACTGAGAAGACACGAGGAAATCACCTTGTGTGATATGGGCATGTAATGAGGAGGAATGATACACAAATTTTAACAGTGTTAGAGCCACGCAGAAATACCACTACCTGTAAAAATATCGGCGTAAAGTGGCTCCCAACCCATTTCCCTTTTTACTCCACAACCCACTTCCGACCCTTATCTTATCCAATTTTAAAAGCCGGCAACGCGATTGTAACACTATCTGTGTTGCAGGTGTTCATGGGCGACGTTAGTTGCTTACCATCAGGTCACACGCCAGCTCGTTGGCCCTCTATTTCATAAAAAAATGTTCCTTAACAAACTCATTTATGATAATACTAGCTGACCCGGCGAACTCTGTTTCGCATCAAAAGTAATAACTGCTGCCCCGCTATGTTAATACTGCAATATCTTCGACAAATTTGAAGTCGATAGCAGCTATGGGTTAAAAATGGGAATTTTCCATTGTTAACACCCCCCCTTGAATTTGAAATTTGAAAAAAAAAAAATAAAAAAAAAAAATGAATTTCGTAAAATCCGTTCTTAGCTGACCTCTACTCGGCGAAAGGAATAATCCTACCAAATTTCAAGTCGCTACGCCTTATGGTTCCAGAGATATCGTGATGAGTCAATATATAGGTGGAAATCTCTTATATATACTCGTATATATAGATTTCTTCGAGTAAAAAAAATTGTCTGATGAGGTTCGCCTGGCATTCGTCTTCCTTCCTCTTTAAATGGTTCGCGCATAAAGATAGCTACTTAACGACCGCGGTACATGTTACCTAATATGTTGCGACAGTTTTGAAGGAAATTTGGTTATTATTTAAAATAAGTACTTTCTTGGTACATTATCAATGGTGATAAGATAAGGTGTAGAATACCGCGAGTTACCGCGGAATTTTTTGTGATGAAGCTAAATGTACACCGTTAAATTAAAACAGTGTATGGATAGAATAATTAATAAGCAAAATAATAATATCGTGGACACAATACACACAGCGCCCTCTAGTTCCAAAATAAGCAACTAAATGCTCGTGCTATGGATACTAGAAAACGGATATTAATACATATGTACTTTTCTTTTGTAAATACATACATATAATACATTGAAAAACACCCAATTCCATTAATTACTGTCATGATCTTACTTTGGACGTACTAATTATATCTATGGGTGGTGCATTGGTAAAACAACCGACTGTGGAATCTAGCTCGCGGCGGGTTCGATCCCGAGTGGAATTACTTATGATATGTATGAATGTTTGTATAGTGTCTGGGTGTTTTTCTATGTATTATAAGTGTGTATTAATATCCGTTGTCTAGTTTCCATAACACAAGCATTTAGTCACTTCGATTGAAAAGCTAGAGGGCGCTATGTGTATTGTGTCCAAAAAATATTCAATAAGTATTAAAATATATGTAACATTGTAACTAAAACGTTATATGTCGGTGGTCCAGTGGTCGAGCTAACCACTTCTAAATCAAGAGGTCGCGGGTCACACCAATGACTTCCGCAATTAATTTCGAAACTTATGTGTGATACATATCGATTACTGACTACTTTGTTCCCTGTATGGTAATAGGTTCGCTACCCATTACATTTGGGACGTAAACATAACAGCGAGTCGAGGCTAAATAGCCACTGCCTACATCTTCGGGTAGAAAAAGGCGTGAAGTTATGTTATGTAACTAAAACTTCACACCCTTGTCGATTACAGAAAGTATTGTCAGCGACAGTTGTGCCTTAAATGTTATAGGTGGGAAAAACCTTGCATGTTGATCTGGATTAGAGCATATCTAGTAACTTAAGTCTCAATGGTTTGCTGGATTAATACACCGTCTTCAACACCATAGTTCCCAAGATAGAATCCTGACTCATACTAATAGCTTTTCAGAGGCTATGTGTGACAAATATCTTTGCTTATTGCACACGCTCATCGCTTGAAGTGGTAGAGCCGAGGAGTTCGCTGCATGAATGGGCCGGCTCGACCGGTGAAATACCACGACCTCTCAGAAGATCAGAAAAGTGGCTCATGCCGCGTTTGGTTCGGTGAGAGAGGAACCCGGAAGCTTCTTCCTTTCTTATCGTATTCCCTTAAAGGTCGGCAACGCAGCTGTAACACTATATGTGTTGCAGGTGTCCATGGGCGGCGCTGGTCACATACCATCAGGTGATACGCCTGCCCGTTTGCCCTCCTATCATATCAAAATGAAGTGATGAAATTAATCGGTAATTGTTAGAAAAAAAATCGATTGCAATCTTACTGGAATCGATCAAGCGGAAAGTGATGATACTGGTTCGAATACTCCCGAAAAGTGTTTTATTTATAAATATATATATCTATATATCAAAACATATTAAGTCATAATCTTCGCTCAGCCGAGAATTTATAATCAAAGTAACCCGATATTGGCTGTTAACGCCATTCAAAATGACTTGATTATTTAAGTTATGATGAGACGTATCAAATTTATAATGAGACCGCCTTTGTTCATAACATCTGTATACATATATATCTAAATATAAATTATAATTATTATAAATTCTTTGATTATATTTGCTTTTAAAGTATAATCAATTGAAACGTGATGAGGGGATTACTCTAAGCGTAAAATGAACATTTGTTTTTGTAACTTAACGTTTCATTACATAGTATAAAATAAAGTTGCTTTCCGCTGTCTGTCCCCTTATATCTTATAAACTACGCAACGGATTTTAATGCGGTTTTTTTTTAATAGATAGAGGGTATTAACGGGGTGGTTTTTATCTATAACTTTGTATGATGCAGTAAAGAAAAAGCGATAAATCTAAATTTTTGTTAATTTTTTTTAGCCCTGTGTGTATATGTGTCGGAAACTAGACATCTGACCCATACATTGGCCACAACTTTTTCCTCCATCGATATTTATCACAAACAAGTTTAAGATAGATCTCCATAAAGCTAATTAATAAATTCAAACCTGACACATCTGACTCAGAAACGAGATACTAAACCACTAGGCCATTGAAATTGTAATTATTACATTAACTCTTTACCTAGCTTACCATTTTTTTTTATTTCTTTGCCTTTTATTATTTAACCTAGCTTATTAGTTTGTTTCCCTCTTCACACAATTCACTATAAATTCCCCTGCGGAGTAGGCAGAAATATAAGATACACGGGACACCCAATTCCTTGATACAATAATAAATTAAATACATTTTTTTTAATATACGCAAAGAAAATATACATAAGTTTTATCATGTTTGAATTTATGCCTAGATCGAAACCGCTAACTTCAACTTATCAGCCGGTACTACAACCAATACACTACGAGGATTTTTGTATATAGCCATTATTTATGTAATTCTATTGTGGTCTACAGAACACATTTGCAAAAAACAAACTCTTTACTAATTTGTCTTTCTTGAACAAAGATTTTGAAAACGAATAAAAAGATGGGAAAAAACAAGTGCATAATTCTTCTAAAGAATTATCTTGGTCTCTCTTAAATTTTATGATCTTGACAGTGAATTAACTTAGATGCTAGCAAAAACAGCATCGCCTCGGGGACGGAGAATTTTGTATTCAGGAAAAATTGGAGCCAGACACGCAACTCCCCTAACGTCTAGATATGGTCGCAAATTTATATGTATTCAGTGCGCTATATATACATACATAACTTCACGCCAAATCCCTTGCGGGGTAGGCAGAGAGAACAGAGCGCCATAAGCCACGATTCTTACACACCTCACTCGCTTCGTTGACTTTCATAACTCTTTTCATGCACGCTCGTACGTTATCGAAGCTTCTAACATCACCTTCCTCCAGGTTCTGTTTGGTCATGAAATGTATGTCTTGGCCGACCTCGACTCCTAAATATAATAAATATTAGGCGATAAATACATATATGCAATATATGGTACTATATTAAATACTTATGGCTTGATTTAAAGTTAAATCCATAGTTTTATGTTCGCTCTAGATTACCCGGCGAACTTGGTTTCGCCTCAGAAGCAATAAATGAATATAGTATTTTTTTTTCTAATATAAAAGTAGTCTAAGTTACTCCTTATTACATCAGCTACCTGTCAATATTAGTCCCGTCAATAATCGGTCCAGCCACTTTAGAGATTACCACGAACACAGACTGTTAAAAATTGTAAGAACAAAATGTTATTTTGGCGTGTGTACCCTTTATATATTCGTGGAAATGTACTCTAAAACAGTTATTTCCATATTACAAATAGACATTTCAAATTTATTTATATGTAATGATATTATATCTCTCGAGACCAGAGAGCTGATTAAATTTTTGCAAAGAAAATTAGCATTGCCATCCAGCGTGGCAATGCGGCCAGTCTTTTGGGCACGCTGCCAGTAGACGGAGCGGAGAAATTTTAATTTCACTTAGTCTTTTAATTGTATATAATGTAATATGTCATGTTTATTAAAATTTGTTAAATCGATCAAATTGTTGTCTCATCGGTACGTAGGTCGAGAATTCTGCTTCTGGATAAAACATGTTTGGTTCGAATCCTGTTTCAGAGCAAAGTACTGATAATATTGTGGCCGATGTATGGCAATAGGTTCCGCCGCCTAATCCTAATTTGGGATGTAAAAAATCGTCGAAAATAACTCCAATTAAAAGTGTAATACAGAAGTGTGTTCATAAACAATTATTTTTATGGCAGTTTTATAAGAAAAAATACACTTTATATTGAATACTCGTACACAGAAGGTCTTGGTGGTCCAGTGGTCGAGCACCCCGCTTGTGAATCTAGAAGTCGCGGGTTCGAATCCTGGCTCACATCAATGACTTATCGAAGCTTATTTCGAAAGTTGTGTGATAAATATCGATGACTGAAAACTTTGTGCCCGGTATGGCAATAGGATCGCCACCTAATCCATTCGGGACGTAACCATAACGGCGAGTCGAGGCTTAATAGCCACAGCCTACACCTCCGGGGTAGAAAAAGGCGTGAAGTTATGTTAAATGTTAAATAAAATTATATATCGCAAATTGTGTAGTTATTTGTCTTGCAACAAATATGGTTATTTTATGTGTTTCTTTTGTTGTAAAACATTGTTATATTGTTCTAGAATTGTACGATTTCGCACGAGTTCTTAAATCTATCTTTTGAACTGTAAACAGGAAAATTATTGTTATTATAGTATAATTCTGGTGACAATGACCTCTTTTTGTTTAACCGACATGAGTCGCGATAAATTTTCAATGACGCTATCAAAACAAAAATCACCAAAAAAAAAACAACTGGGCTGACGTAACTTTTAAAAAGTAGAACCACACAGTAAGGTGAATGGGCCGCTCGACTGGAGTAATGCTACAACATTTCGAAAAAAACGACGTGTAGTGGCTGGAATTGCCCACACATCTCTCCTGCTCCCAAACCTATATCAAAAGCTGGTAACGCAACTCTTACCCTTTCAGTGTTGCAGACGTCCATAAGTAGAACTAGTAGCTTACCATCAGTTGACACACTTTCGCTCATTTGCACAATGTTCCATAAATTAAGGGTTCTTGATAGAATTTCACCATTATTTTTAAATATGTTCCTATTTTAGTCCCTTGCGGCTCGGTAAAAATTGCGGGATACTGCGGGATAAGGGCAGAAATTCAAGTTGGAGTACGATGTGGTGACTAAGGTGGAGAGTAAGTCATGTTGCAAGAATCAATGAATACTAACTCACTAAAAGAGTGTATGTAGCGAATGTGAGTGGCAGGGTCGGGATCGAGAGACCAAGAAGAAATTAACATCACCAAATATTTGGTTTGTTTAAAAAAGTACAAATGCGTAGTACCCGAAACTGACGTAAATGCATGGATGAGATGTACGACTGTGGATGAGGCGAATGAATCAGGATCATCATTACTTGTAGAAAGCCAAAGTCTATGCCTACCCCTATGGGATACAGGCGTGAGTTTATATATGTATTTAGTTTACTCAGAATTAAATCAGTTCTTTCATTTTGAATAATGCGTAGTCCACATTTATAAATCAATGGCAATTGTATTAATATTTATTTATAGTAATTGTTAAACAAGTCCATTAATTTTCCATTTAAATTAACATTTGAATAATGCGTTCGATAATTTTGTACGTGTTAATAGGTATAGGTACATATTAAATATAATTTATTTATCCATATAGGTACATATTAAATATAATTTATTTATCCTACTATATGCATTGCGAGTTTTATAAATTATTTAAAAAAAATGTAATTTCAAATGAACAACTTTAATAATGGGCTGGCTCGACCGGTGAAATACCACGACCTCTCAGAATATAGACGGACGGAGATTTGAAACCGTGTCTTATTGATTCGGAAGCGCTCGACCACTGCACCACCGAGATGATAGGAAAGAAAAAGTTACAAAAAAAAATATTGTATTGTTATAGATTTTGTAACTTCGTTTTCTTCTGTATTATTCTCACTTTTTAAAGTGAAACTTTTATTACATCGTCTCAAACTTTTTCGTCTGCGTGTTGCATGTCGCGTGACGGTCGGCCGCGGAGTAGGGATAAAGTGAAAGGCGCTCGTCAGAGCGCCTTTCACGTCTATTATCGTTTATTTATTTATTTATTATTAATTAATTACCCAAATATACACTTTATTTTTGTAAATAAATACCGTAAAAACATGTAGAAAAACACCCCCAGACGAGGGATCGAACCCGCCCCGACCTTGTGTTATCGGTAGTGCGGTTTACCGATGCACCACGAGGGCCGTATGTATAATCGTCTAATTACCGTCCTCTTTACCAATTTCGACACATTTTCTAGGATCGGGTTTGTTTGTTTGTTTGTTTTTTACATACATACATACATATACATACGTACGTATTGCAGGCGGAGAAAAAAAAAATTATATTATTAATATAACAAATAACACGATAAAAGGGAATATAATAAATTCGTATGTATTGTAAACGACGGAGGCGTAGGCGGCGGCTTTTAAGTTTCCAATTCCAAAAAGTGAACTACATATATGTGACACAGTTATGTTCGTCAATTTAGTAGTGAATATCTGGATGACCGAGCTTTGCTCGGTATTTTCTTTTTTTTTATAAATTGTGTTTTTTGAAAATTATATTTAAGTACGAATTACATACTAATAAAATAATGAAATATCAATAATATTTTTCGATCTTACCGACAGAATAATAAATATATACTAATATATACTATGTACTAACATATTATATTAGAAACATATACTTAATTTTTTGCAGTGATAAACTGTAATAAAAGCAAAGCAAACACACATTGACTTCGTGTTAGTTAACAACGCCATCTGCTGGAATAGAAATTTCATGAAAATCGTTGGAGCCGATTCCGAGATTCCAATTTTATATATATATATATATATACAAGAATTGCTCGTTTAAAGATATAAGATAAGATAGTGCTCTTTATATATGTATTTGTCACATTTTCATAATAAATCGAAATATCATATTTACTGGAGGAAAAAATATCGTTTTGTTTTGTAAAGATCCTTTGTTGTAATGTTGTTAACGTTTAATAGGTGTCGCGTTATCCCTAGTGCCGTAGCTGGAATACTTGTCGATTCGGGCGACATCTATCGATATAATACGATATTACGGCAGAATCATCAATAGTAGCAACCTAGTAGCGCCATCTAGGAATTATTGTCGTGACCACGTAAAATAAAAAACATTTATTAAACCCTATTAACAAATACAAGATGGCAAGTAAATTAAAATAGCCCTTATCGCACAATCCCCTGAAAGCCGGTGACGTCCGGTTCGATTTCAAATTAAACTAGTTATGTTCGTCAATTTATTAGCGATAAGATAGTGCTCTTTATATATGTATTTGTCACATTTTCATAATAAATCAAAATATCATATTTACTGGAGGAAAAAATATCGTTTTGTTTTGTAAAGATCCTTTGTTGTAATGTTGTTAACGTTTAATAGGTGTCGCGTTATCCCTAGTGCCGAAGCTGGAATACTTGTCGATTCGGGCGACATCTATCGATATAATACGATATTACGGCAGAATCATCAATAGTAGCAACCTTGTAGCGCCATCTAGGAATTCTTAATCTTCAGTCGTTAACTTCCAAAGAACTTGAAAATGATGAGATTATCGAATTAATTGATTTAAATCTTTAACTTAAAGTTAAACGAAGCCAAAGCAAACTTTTAAAAAAATTGCTGTGAAGTAACTGTTTTACACTGTTGCACTCTAAAAAAATATAAATGTTAATCATTTTATCAGAATCATCAATTTAAAAAACTTACTAACTAAATTATTGAAAAATAATTATTGAAAAAATATTTTGTTTATGTATATTTAAAAAGTATTAAGCAATTTTTATACCCTTAATGGAATATTATTCCGAAAATTTTTAGTTAAATGTCTATAATGTGAAAAAAAGTTTCACTTTTACGGTGGTTTCATAAAACCACACAATTTTTTTCTGGTATTATTTTATACATTTTCATTAGAAGATATCGAGAGTGAATTGTTTGAAAAATATTACTACGAAAATAGTAGCGTGAATCACGCGATCTCCACCGTCCGAGCAAAGGGACCACGGCCGTAGTTAAACGGTGATTTATTAAAATAATAATGTTTTGAATGAAATTCTTACCCTGCCATCTAGCTTCCAAGTTCGGAAACTAAGTTTGTATTATGTAACTTGACTATCAATATCAAATTTGCAAAATTCAAAGAGCTGTATAGCTTAATTTGAACTGATAATTTAATTTACCAGGTGTACCGGTATGAAATGAGCGTTAAGATTCAAATGTGTTGGTAGGGGAGGGGTTATTTGTTGTGAACAAGCCTTAATTTTTTTTCTGTTTGGTTGCTATGACAAGTGTCAAACGTTCAATTAACCTAACAGTTAGTAAACAAACAACATCATATTTTTTTATTGTGTTAAAAATGACAAATTTTGTGCCGGAAAGTGATGATTTGCGGAAAGCATTAATTTTTTGTTTCCATTTGAAAAAAAATGCTGCAGAATCACATCGAATGCTTGTCGAAGAATATGGTGATCATGCTCTATCAGAAGCAACATGCAAGAGATGGTTTCAACGATTCAAATGTAATTATTTTGATGTGAGAAATGAAGAACGTGGAAGACCACCAAAAAAATTCAAAGACGCCAAACTGCAAGCCATATTGGATGAAGATGATACTTTGAGTCAGAAGCAAATGGCAGCTATGTTAAATGTTGCACAACAAACAATTTCAGACCGTTTGAAAGCTATGGGAAAAATTCAAAAGTGTGGAAAATGGGTGCCACATGAATTGAATGAAAGACAAATGGAAAACCGGAAAAAAATTTGCTTCAAAGACACGAAAGAAAATCAGTTTTGCATCGAATTGTCACTGGCGATGAAAAATGGATTTATTTTGAGAATCCTAAACGGAGAAAATCATGGGTTAATCCGGGACAACCATCAGCATCGACTGCAAAACCAGATCGTTTCGGGAAGAAGGCAATGCTCTGTGTTTGGTGGGTTCAGAAGGGTGTGGTGTATTATGAACTCCTAAAACCTGGTGAAACTGTTAATACTAGTCGCTAGAAACAAGAAATGATCGATTTGAACAACGCATTGAACGAAAAACGACCAGAATGGGCCAGAAGATACGGCAAAGTAATTTTGTTACACGACAATGCACCTGCACACAAAGCAAAATCGGTTGAGGATACAATCAAAGTACTTGGTTGGGAGTTGCTACCCCACCCGCAGTATTCACCAGACTTGGCTCCTTCCGATTACTATTTATTTTCATCGATGGGACACGCATTGGCTGAGCAGCGGTTCGATTCCTACGCGGAAGTGGAAAATTGGGTGTCTGATTGGTTTGCTTCAAAAGAAGAACATTTCTATTGGCATGGTATCCACAAATTACCAAAATGGTGGACAAAATGTGTAGAAAGTGATGAACAATATTTTGAATATTTGTTTTTTATCTAATCAAAATAAATATTTTATTTTCACTTAAAAACGCTCATTTCATACCGGTACACCTATGTAGAAAAAGTTTTTACAGTAGTAGAGCCACGCAGCTAAATACTACGAAATACCACGACCATTCAGAAAATCGACCTAACGCTGGGTTTCGTTCGGGTCTTTACTTTTTTTTTTTTTTTTTTTTTTTTTTATTGGATAGGAGAGCAAACGAGCAGGCGTGTCACCCGATGGTAAGCAACCAACGCCGCCCATGGACACCAGCAACACATATAGTGTTACTGTTGCGTTGCCAACCTTTATGGGATAGGGGATAGGAAAGGATGGGGAAGGGGGTGGGCCTCCGGGTACCTCTCTCACCGAACGAAACGCGGCATGAGCCACTTTACGTCGGTCTTCTGAGAGGTCGTGGTATTTCACCGGTCGAGCCGGCCCATTCATGCAGCGTACTGCTTGGCTCTACCACTGTTACTCTCTTCACCCTACTCTTTTTGCCATGTAAATAATCGGCAATGCCACTGTGACCTTCTTGGTTTTGCAGATGTCCATGGATGTCACTTTTCAGCTGGAAAATCGCACGAATCCCATAAAAGAAAGAAACTACCGTTTTAGAATTGGCGTGAAAACCTATTATTTTTAGTTAGCTTGAACAACTGAAGAGCAATTATTACTATCCGTTAGTAGTTTATTGCATAGACTCAAGCTCGTTATTAGCCGACGAAAATTTATAGCTCAAAAAGAAGTCCCATTTCCTGGAATTTTTGTGTTATAAACCACAATCTCACGTCCAATGTTAGTTGGAGCAGTTTACGTGTTTAACACATTTCTCTTATAACTCACAAAGGTAAAAATTACATAACATAACTTCACGCCTTTTTCTACCCGAAGCTGTAGGCAGTGGCTGTTAAGCCTCGACTCGCCGTTATGTTTACGTGCCAAATGGAATAGGTGGCGAACTTATTGCCATACCGGGCACAAAGTTTTCATTCATCGATATTTATCACATCTAACTTTCGAAATTAATTTCGAAAACTCAATGGTGTGAGCCAGGATTCGAACCCGCGACCTCTTGATTTAGAAGCGGGGTGCTCGACCACTGGACCACCAAGTAAAGAAAAATAACCATATTTGTGAACCCTTACCAAATTTTGAAGAAGGTAGCGTGACGAAGGTTGACGCTCACATTTTAAACAACGTGAACTGACGAAAATGTTCTATTGTGCCCCACCTTTAGAGACTACAGTTGACGTAAGTCTTCTATCACGTTTATTTATTAAAGACATCGAAGCTGTAGTTAATTACGCAAGGACTTTCTTTCATCCTCATAGTATTTCTGGATTTTTATATTTTGCACTTAACTAAGCATAATTTGGCGAATAATTGACTGGCGATATATCGAGGTGTTGAGATGCTTGTATGACACCGCCACGATGGCTGTCCAGATCCAGGATCAAGTGACGAACTCCAACTCAAATCGAAAAATTTGAAACTTTACACGGATTTACTTTCTGAAATATATATTTGTATATTTTATATAATTCTATATTGTTTTCCAATTGTGCCTTTTTTATGGGATTGGAGGGCAAACGAGCAGGCGTGTCACCTGATGGTAAGCAACCAACGCCGCCCATGGACACCAGCAACACATATAGCGTTACTGTTGCGTTGCCGCCTTTTAAGGGATAGGGGATAGAAAAGGACAGGGAAGGGGGTTGGGCCTCCGGGTACCTCTCTCACCGAACGAAACGCGGCATGAGCCACTTTACGTCGATCTTCTGAGAGGTCGTGGTATTTCACCGGTCGACCTTTAATTAATTTACTCGCCATTAACTTGTAATATTATATTTAATAGGATTATTATTACAAAACAAAATATCAGGTTATAGGAGCTAGAAGAAGAAAAATTGTTAGTGCCAGTTTATAATATATTAGTATATATTACTATTTTTATTGTAAGGGAGAAATGCAAGTTGAAGGATGATGTGGTGACCAAGGTGAAGAGAAGTATGTTATGATATTTCGGTCTTGTTGCAAGAATGAATGAAAGCCGATTGACTAAAAGAGTATATGAAGCGAATGTAAGTGACAGGGTTGGGATCGGAAGACGTCTTGGTCTTCCGATCCCAACCCTGTCACTCACATTCGCTACCACGACCAAATAAATGGTCTCTTTCGAAAAGGCAAAATGCATGCATGATGACATGTATGACTGTGGATGAGGCGAAAGAAGTGTGTCAGGATCGTAGCTTGTGGAGAGCCAAAGTCCCTGCCTATTCCTATGGGATACAAGCGCGAGCATATGTATGTACTATTTTTCTTTAATTTTATGATTTTATTATATTTGATATAATTTGACTATATTAAGTGTATTTTATGATTTACAATATGTCTAAAGAATATTTTAGTGCAATAAAGTATCGTTATTAACAATTGTTTTGTTTATTTCAGGTAAGCACTGAACTGCTTTTAAACCGGCTGTGAGTGGAACGTATATAAATAAGATCCAAACTTACCGAAGCTTGTGTATGTTGGATATGTTGAAAAGGCTGTTTAAATTTTATTCCGTTTGCCGAGGAGAGAAAAAAAAGCAACAAAACATTTAACAAAAGCCATTTGTGCCATTGTACCTAGTACCTATTTAAGAATGTCAGCGTACATGATTCTGATGAAGGTAAACTGCAATTGAATGTCACTTACCGGGACCAGTTCCGCCTGGCCTTGTCCACAGTTACTGGATCAACCAACATTCTTTCTTCAGAATCTTCTAGAATATTTTATAAGCAGAACAATGATAGAGTGGTGGCTACTTCAATGGGCCAGTTCGACCGGTGAATAACCACGACCTCTCAGAATATCGACGTAAACTGGCTCATGCTGCGCGGTGAGAGAGGCTCCATCCAGTTTCCACTTCCTATCCCAGTTCCAAAACCTTAACTATATCATTTTGAAACCCGCAACCCAACTGTAAAAACCTGTGTTGCAAGTGTCCTTAGGTGGCGTTAGTTGCTTACCATCAGGTGACACGCCTGCTGGATTGCATCCTTAACCCATAAAAAAATAAAGTGATTTCAAACGAACAATATCTTAAACAAATGTGTATTTGTTCCGAGAAATATTTGCACAGTCAATACTTTTCTTACCGAACAAAACACGGCATAAACCACTTTACGTTGTTATGCTGAGATGTCCGTAAAACCTAAATATTGAGCTATTCAAACTAGTATTATAAACTGGAGGAGGCCTTCCTCTGAGAGGGGTTCTTGCAATAAAAAATAAATAATGAAGGAAATTTAATTTGCATCCACAACTTACTGAACTAAGATATATTTTTATCTCCATTTATTTCAACTTTTTCTTTTAATTAAAAATGGCGTGCAAACTGTTGTTAATTGTAAACCTTATTGTAAGCAGGAAATAAAAGGCTTTTTATTTATATTCTATTTTATAGTTCAACTTATAAATTTATGTACTAATGTTAGGTACATCAAAAGAAACATTTAGAAAATCTAATAACATTTTTATTAAAAGAAGAAATTTTATGAAAATACTTTTTTTTTAAAAAGGTGCGACGTATTTCATGCCAGTCGCTTTTGTTCTGTTGTACAGCAAAGTAAATTGCCTGAAGGATGTCAGCGTATCAGAAATGAAAGCCTTTGAAAGTGGCTACACAGGGCTCGGTTGCTATAAATATTACCTGGCCATTTCTTTACACTTCTATACAGATAGCATTTAATATAGAAATAGATATAGTATATATCATTAAAACAAAGTCACTTGCCCCTGTCTGTCCTCTTATATGCTTAGATCTTTGAAAATACGCAACGGATTTTGATGCGGTCTTTTCTTAATAGATAGAATGTGTCAGCGAGGTGGTACTTCTGTATAATTCTGTATTGTATTAAATTAAAAGTGATAATTTTCAAGGTTTAGCACTTTAATTGGTAACGCTGGCTGAACTATAAGTAATAGATCGAAACAATGTATTTTAATATTATACAACTTTAAAAGATCTATAAAAATGTCAAAATATATATATATTTTAATCGATTTTCGATTTAAACGACAAATTTGACACAACACTAACACTAGTGTTGTACCTCTTATTTCGTTTTACAATAAAAAATCATAACGATCCTTTTCGTGAAGTCGGGTATAAAGAGTAATTTTTCAAGGTTTTTTTTTCGTAGATAACAAAAAGGAAATCGGTCTTCATTGAATCGTGAAGCCAATGTTGGCATCCAACCATATTTATTTCATATCGCCTGGGTTAACAATGAGATGAAAAGAAAAGATATGTCTGAAGATATTTCCTCTATATTACATGAGAGATGTAACAAAAAGATATATCTTGAAAAAACGAATGAACTAGCGGTTCAGCTGATGTTAGCGACTAACGCCTTCCATGGAAATCTGCAACAGATATAAGTGTTACAGTTGCATTTCCAACCCTTAACATGGGCTAGAGAAGGTATCGGAAGTTGGATGAGGAGGAGAGAAGAGGTCAGACTTTATATAGGAGCCACTTTACGTCAATATTCTGAGAGGTCGCTGTTGAATTTTCTGTAATTTTGCGAAGTGTAATTTTGTTAAAATATTGCGCGGCATCACAACAAATTAGTCGCAATACTCGCAATTCAGTTGATTAGCTCGCGAGCCCCGTCATCTGATATTATTCCATTGGACAAATTGACATGGACGGTTTGTAGTCCCAGCAAATTAATAAGGTTAATTTAGACCATTATTCCTGCCGCTGCCAGACAGGTTATGAACAATTGTACATTGTGATGTACATTAGTTATAATTATGTACATGTACAAACCTAGTATCAAATGATTAAAATGTATATGTATTATGGACATAGATACATACATACAATCACACCTTTTTCCCATGGGGGTAGGCAGAGACTAATTCTTTCCACTTGCTACGATCCTGACATACGTTTCTTGCTTCCTCCACTCTCATTATCGCGTTCATACATGCTCGTCGGTGGTGGCCACTCCTGACCTGGCCCCTCACCAACACATCGTAGATTTGTTGGTGGAAGGTCCGCCTAGGTCGTCCTTTACCGGTTCGCCCTTTCACACTTGTCTTATAAATTCTTTTAGTCAGTCTACTTTCGTCCATCTTTTCTACATGTCCGAACCATCTAAGCATTCCTTTCTCTATCCTTGTCACTATATCTTCTTTCACACCACAACTTTCTCGAATTACACTGTTTCTCATTTTATCCACCAAGCTTACTCCAGCTATACTCCTCAGACTCCTCATTTCTAGAGCATTAATCTTACTTCTGTGCTTCTCCTGCCATACCCAACATTCACTCCCATACATAAGCGTGGGAACCAAAACCCCTCTGTGTACAGCCAGTCGTGCCTTTTCGGAGACTTTCTGGCTATTCATAAAGTTGTTCAGGGCCCCATTCACTTGATTTCCAGCCAAAACCCGTCTTTCAATATCGCCTTCATACTTTCCATCTCTCGTAAACTTTGTGCCTAAATACACGAACTCTTTCACCTGTTCCACTTTTTCTCCATCAATCACAGTCTCGCATTTAGACATATTTCCATCTCTTTCAAAATTAATTAATTATGGACATAGCTAATATCAAATAATTAAAAGCTATTATTATGTTAGTTTTGTACACTTTTATAACTATTCTATTATTGAGCATTTTAGGTTTGAGTATATAGTCCAGTGGTCGAGTACCCCGCTTCTAAATCAAAAGGTCGTGGCTTCGAATCCTGGCTCACACCAATGATTTTTCGAAATTCGTTTCAAAAGTTATGCGTGATAAATATCGATGACTGACAATTTTGTGCCCGGTATGGCAATAGGTTCGCCACCTATTCGGGACGTAAACATTACGGTGAGTTGAGGCTTAACAGACGCTGCCTACTCCATCGGGTAGAAAAAGGCGTGAAGTTATGTTATTTTAGGGTTGAGACTCTAGGCACATGGGGTCCAAATGCTTGTTCGCTTTACAAAAATATTGCAAAGCGACTAGCTTATTTTTCGCACAGAGGTTGTCATTCGACGTGCCAATCCCAAGCCAGTCTTCTGGTGGTAAAAGCAGGGAGCTTCTGATTCAGAAGTCGGGTGTGTGTCGATTTCTCTGAATTCTTTTCGGACCGTTATTTGTGATAAATATGGATGAATGGCAAGTTTGTGGCGAATATAATGGCAGTAGGTTCGCCACTTGCATTTGGGACGATTCAGTGAGTCGGAGCTATAACAGCCGCTGCCTATAGCTTCAGATAGGAAAAAGCGTGAAGTTAAATAGCTATACATTCCCCCCGCTTATCCCCCTTATGCATAGAGCATTGTTTATACAATATTCTAATGCATGCACATCAATTGTGTATATTGGACAATTAATCAGCTACTAGCAATACCTACATCAGGTCATATATTAGTATATACGGCACGCCCATATTGACAATTAACCTTCCGGTGTTCGACCCCCGGCTAAGTAATTTATGTTCATCCTGGAATTAGCTATATTAATTAATATTTATGTTACCAATTTGTAACCCGCTTTCACCACGAGTTACTATTGTGTTTTGTGGAAAATTTGACTTCTCAGGTTTGTCAGGGTTTCTAAAGTGTGGTATCGCTCGATGTTCGCTGCATGGATGGATCTACTCGACCGATGAAATACCACTACTTCTAGGAAAATCGTTGTAAAGACATCCTTTTAAAGGCCTGTAACACAGATGTGATCTCCTTGGAGTTGCCAGATGTCCATGGTTGGCGCTTGTCGTTCACTATTTTTGATGTTCTCAGTTTCTTATTTAGCAGACCCAGCATTCCGACTGAAAGGTCAGTTGTTTAAAGCTCCCTAGACTTTCCAGTGCCTGTTGTACCTTTCGCCACCTGATACATTAAAAACTGCAAAATGGATCTGACGTATTTCTACGTAATTGCCACTGCTTACACCTTAGACTATTAAACGGCGTGAACCGCAATGTCTTATTTCAAATCTAATCTTAAATTTATTCTGTATAAACCAGATGAAGCGTTATAATATCTCTAGCTTTCCCGATGAAATTCAATTTAAAAAATGAATCGTAAAAATAAAAGTCAAAGAAAGAAAGTATCTTATGAAAAGACTTGGCGATTAAAACGAGAGTTATATTTGGAATGGTACCAGAATGGGTCAGACAATGATAAGCGATTATGTCCTTCTGTTTTCTCTAAACAAGAAACTTTGGGTAGAGTTGGATGAAAACGCCTCGAGACCGGATTAAACCGGTTGTTAGAGTAACAAGGAATAACATTTGATTGTTTTAACCGGATTTTTAAGATCGCTCGTTCACTATAACTAATCGTACACTATTGATTCGTTCACGAATCAATAGTTTGAGTTTGTTGATACAACAGCGATTCTTCGGATGACAATATGGTGACACTTTTAATCATTGCTAGAGTTAAATATGGAGGATGACTTAAGGATAGTAATAATAATGTTTTATGTTCTTTCTCTTATGTTAACATAACATAACTTCACGCCTTTTGTTACCCCAAGGTGTAGGCAGCGGCTGTTAAGCCTCGTCTCGCCGTTATGTTTTCGTCCCAAATGGAATAGGTGGCGAACCTATTGCCAAACCGGGCGCAAAGTTTTCAGTCATCGATATTTATCACACATAACTTCCGAAAACAATTTCGAAAAGTCATTGGTGTGAGCCAGTGTCTGGAATCGAACCCGGACCTCTGGATTAGAAGCCGTGTGCTCGCCCACTGCGCCACCGAGATTCTTTTATGTTTTTTTTGGTAATTGCGAAATCTTTACAGAAATAATTATCTGTAAAAATGTTAACTATTCTGGCTATACCTGGTTATAGAAATGCTGACATGTCGTAACTTTAATTGTGTTAGGAAAAAAATATTGAAATTAAACTCGTTTATATACATACATACAATCACGCCTTTTTCCCATGGGAGTAGGGGGAGATTAATTCTCTTCATTTGCTACGATCCTGACACACATTTCTTACTTCCTCCACTCACTGTTGTAGTCACTCTTGACCTGGCCTGTCACCAGCGAAAAATTAAATGACAAATATATTCATTAAATGATTACAGTATTTTTTTTTTTTCCATAATATTCATAATGCTAACAAAAAAATTATGCGACCTCATTCTCGTTTTTTTTCTGTCGTATTTCGGATTGCGTATTAGTATTTATGAGTTCAAAGTACCATATTGAATGGATTCCGGATGTAATTTGTTACGTTCAAAATGGTCCCGGCTCGTATCAGAATTGGGGTATCAACATTACTGTTATAGAGACGATTTAATCTAGATTTCATATAAATCTGTTCGTCTAATTATATATATTGATTTATTTGGATTAAGTACAATTTCTTTGTCATTGTTAAATGTACTAAAGGTGTTTACGACTTAAGGGTACAAAAAAAGCTACCTATACCTAGGTAATTAATTACGTCCTTGACAGGTGAAATACCACGACCTCTGGGAATATCCGTGTGAAATGGCTCGTGCCGCGTTTCGTTCGGTAAGAGAGGGTATCCGGAGGTCCGGTCCTCTTTCCCATCCTAATCCCTTAAAGGACGGCAACGCACGGCGGTTCATGGGCGGTTAGTAATTATACCAACAGGTGACCCACTCCTTTGCCCACATATTCCTTAAAAAAAAATGATTGGTCTTGAGAGTTCGAAGAGGTGACTAAGAGAAGCAGAGATATCAAGGAGAGTATTCAAATTTTTAGAATGTATATTAAATACACTTTAAAAGAAAAACAAAACGTAATTTCACGGGTAAGATACAACCCATTTCGTTTATGTAATATCAGTACGTTGTGTTTGAAATTTACTTGATAAATATCGCAAAACGCCACCTCCTGTCCTATTTCCTTTCGTAGCAAACGCAACCGGTTTTCGGAAATAGCTCTGGAAACCGAAACGATAGAATATTGAGATTACTATGAATGGAAAATTTACAAATATATAGCTACACGGGTAGTCTAATATATACATGTGAAATCCTTGATGATATAAGCAAATTATGTGCCTTAAATACAACTGGAATATTAATTTAATTTCAAGTTTAGGCATCGGCAACAGTGGTAGAGCCAAGCAGTTCGCTGCATAAATGGGCTGGCTCGACCGGTGAAACACCACCACCTCTCCGGAAATCGATGTGACTTCACAGTGGCTCATGCTGCGTTTCGTTCGGTGAGAGAGGTACCCGGAGGCACATCCCCCTTCCCCATCCCTTCCTATCCTACTACTTTAAAGGTTGGCAACGCAACTATAACACTATATGTGTTGCAGGTGTCCATGGGCGGCGTTGGTCACTAAACATCAGGTGACACGCCTGCTCGTTTGCCTTCTATCCCATAAAAAAAAAAGAATTTGTATTATTGACGTTACAACGTCTTATGACGTTACAACGATGGAGCCAGCTGCACGCACGTCGTTATATCGATGCGGCGTTACCTCGCTCAGACAGATGCACTTCAAGACGTGAAGTGCATGCCTCTCTCCTACTTGAGAGAGCGATGCGTCCGCGTGGGCAGCTGCTATATAATAATAACAAACGTAACATAACATAACTTCACGCCTTTTGTTACCCGAATGTGTAGGCAGCGGCTATTAAGCCTCGTCTCGCCGTTATGTTTACGTCCCAAATGGAATAGGTGGCGAATCTATTGCCAGGATTCGAACCCGGACCTCTGGATCAGAAGCAGTGTGCTCTACCACTGGACCACCGAGACTGACAATTTACAAGTAATACAAATTGTAATTTAATAAAAAAATCTTTTGAAAAATGAAACCATTCCATTAGTATTTTCTTGTGACGTTGTCACGTTTGATTATCGTCATTAAGAGCACTTTGCAGACAACAGTTTTTTTTTATAGATAAGCCAGTTTTGCGTATAGTTTTCAGCATTCAACTTCACGCCAATCCTTGTGGCCTACGCCATGAGCAAATATTCCATAAAACAAGGCGCTTATATATTGCACTCGCTTCGATGACTCGAATAACTATTCGAATAACACGCTCGTCGGTTTTTTGATAAGTAAACCAAGATAACACCTTCCGATAAGAATTTCGTCACGGAAACTGCGTCTCGTTCCTCGACTCTCTCATTCTTTCATCTTTCATTCTTACGACATGTCTGAACCACTGGAACACGCCTTTTTTGCTATAAAATATTTTTATTCATAAAGGTAATATATCTGCTTAGTAAGAGACACTTAAACTGTCTCAGACAATAGTGTGTAACATTTGTGTGTGTTATATATCGACGACTAAAAACTTTGTGCTCAGTATGGCAATAGGTTCACCACCTATTCCATTTGGGACGTAAACATAACGGCGAGACGAGGCTTAACAGCCGCTGCCTACACCTTCAGGTAGAAAAAGGCGTGAAGTTATGCTCAGAGAATAGTTTCAGCCGAATTGGATGTGATTTTTGGACTGATATGAATCATCTATAGTATCACAAGTTTCGTTTGCCTGCCTATAATTGAGTACTCCATCTCTTACTTCACAGATCTCGAGTTAGAATTCTGGTTCACATCAATGATGAAGTTCATCATCATCATCATTAGCAGCCTATTGCAGTCCACTGATGGACATAGGCCTCTCCCAATGTGCGCGAATGTAGGCCTATGATGACGTTATGTGTGATAAATGTTTGCCAAAATCGGGGCATTATCACCGCAGCATACTTATTCCAGTATTAAAATAAATATAAATAAATTAAAAGTTATAATATAACGGTTGCATTAATACACCTATATATTTATTTAATACATGTTTTTGCTTCCCCGTCGCGCGCGTCGTTACGAAGAGTGCGCCATTGTCTGCTTTTATTTAACGGTGACATGGACAATCTGTACAGCGGGTGAAGCGAAATTTTCTACTTAAATTACTTTTTAATATTTTATTATAATTAGTAAAGCTGTCAGCCTGTTGTGTATTTTAGTAGCATTTTAGAGAAAAGATTTTATCAGCTATATTAAATTAATAATTTTAATTTTTAGAAATGTAACGAATTATTACAAAATATTTAGATGGTTTGGATATGTAGATACTAGATAGGATAGAAAATATTAAAATTTGCGAAGAGTAAGTGGTACAGGTCGACCTAGGAGAACTTATCATCATCAAATCAATGATGGGTTAGGGAAAGACCAGGTCAAGAGTGACCATAATCGACAAGAGTGAATATGAAAGTAATAAAATGGAGGAAGCGAGATATGTGTGTCAGGATGGCAGCATTTGGAATGAAATAGTGTCTGCCTCCTCCCACGGGGAAAAGGCGTGATAAATCCCTGTTAAGTTCCTTGCAGGGTAGAACGAGAGAGCAGAGCGCACGATTCTTACACACGTCTCTCGCTTCTTCCACTTACATAACTCTTGCCATACAAGCTTATTAGTTTAAGACTTTTAGAAAGAACATGTTCAATTTGGTCATGAAAAGTCCAGGCCATTCTCGACTCTTACATCCTTCCGAAAATTCCTTAAATATCTCTCTTCTGCCAACATATTTAGCCCAATTTTAATGAGTAGGGAAAAGAAGTAGATTACTCTTAAAAAAAATCCTTTAGTTGCGTAGATCATTAGTAACAATGTAACCACATTTGAACAAGTTTACACTAAAATTACTGCTTAACATATAACTGTATAAAAAACTTCACAGAACACTTTTAGGTCCTTTTTAGCATGAAAGTAAAGAAAATTTTGCTATTATTTATGTACTAGCTGACCCGGCGAACTGTGTTTCGCATCAAAAGTAATAACTGCTGCCCCGCTATGTTAATACTGCAATATCTTCGACAAATTTGAAGTCGATAGCAGCTATAGGTTAAAAATGGGAATTTTCCATTGTTAACACCCCCGCAACCCCCCTTGTGGGTGGAATTTCGTAAAATCCGTTCTTAGCTGACCTCTACTCGGCGAAAGGAATAATCCTACCAAATTTCAAGTCGCTACGCCTTATGGTTCCAGAGATATCGTGATGAGTCAATATATAGGTGGAAATCTCTTATATTATTTATATATTGTACTAGTATTGTTGGAGTTTATTTTCTTAATTCACTTTTCGTTCTGTACAAGTATTTGGCTTCTTATTTGTAATTTTAAAATTTTTAATTTATATTCGTCTTCAAATTCAAATGCTGTTACTACTTAATTTAATTTTTATCGATTTTGAAGTCATTTATTAAATAAATAAGTCGTCTTGGTGGACTCGAGGTGGAGCAACCTGTTTGAAAATCAAGAGACAACATGAGCCCTGAAATAAGGCAATGAGTTCCATTTGCATTTGCAAGATGAAAAAATTCGGCTGTTCAGCGGAGTCTGTCTCCTCTTTCGGATAGAAAGCTAGGTAGAAAAGCTTGAAAATTACAAAAAAAATTACCCACATTTGTATATTTAAAATTATCAAGTTTGTAACATAAATGTTTTTAGGTTGTTACGTTAAATAGTGCCAACTGTGCCAAGAGACATTGTGTATGTCCAGCGTGTTTTGATATACGATATGCGGAGATGTCGCCCCCTAGTATAAATAACTGGTACTACGGTGCGTTGACCGAAACACTTGGTTATATGAGTGTTTATAGCCCATACGGTTTTAAATTCGAGTTAACTGCTGAAATTAATATAAATTATACTTGAATTCAGCATCTATTGGTGCGCTTATGATTTAAAGCGAGAGTTTATTTTAGTTTTTGTGCATTTTAATATACATATTACAGTGGTAGAGGCACGCAGCTCGCCGCGTGAATGGTCTGGCTCGACCGGGGAAATACTATGACGTGTTTCCATCGGTTAAAGTGGTATCCGGAAGCCCTTCCCTTTACCGCGTCCTCCTACTGATCTTATTTAAAAGCGTTGCTGATGTCGCAGATAGTTGGCTGTATGTAGTTGCTTACCACCAGGTGATTAGCTTTCTAGTTTGTACATAATCCCGTAAAAATATTATGATTAAATATTAAAAATCCAATCAATCAAGTTTTGTCTAATCTTCTTACAACACAATCAGTCGTTGTAGTTATTTTGATATTTGATCAGTTTTTGATGTAATTGTTCAAATTAATTTTACTTTGATATTGCTTACTGGAATACTTGTGCAAAGATAAAACGCTATTTTCTAGCCTTTTTACTCTATTTACTTTTTTAGCGCAAGATACTTAGATCCGTTGCAAAATCAAGATAAGTCTTAAAACACTTAAGATTGAATAAGGTTTAGAACAATAAACATAGGCACGTAATGTAAGGAGATCACAAGAAGTTTTATCGCTCCACTGGAGCAGATACAGATCAATTGAACCACCTAAAGCGGATCAACTGAACTTAACAGACAATTATATGAATATATTTATTTATTTAATTAATATATTTATTTTTCCCTGTGTTTCTTCGCATTTATGTCGCTGCGGAGAGGTTGTCGACAGCAAGGGACATCATGGCCTCTCATGCGCCAGGAGCGCCGGCCGCATTTCCCGTCATTTCTGCTTCGGCAGAAAATCTCAAGCGGCACAAATACAGAAACCTTTTAGGTGACTATGTGTTTGAGCCGTTTGGGGTTGAGACTTTGGGGACATGGGGTCCGAGTGCTCGTGCACTTTACAAAGATCTTGCAAAGAGGCTGATCGAAGCCTCTCGCGACCAGAGGGCTGGTCTATTCTTCGCACAGAGGATTAGCATTGCCATTCAGCGTGGCAATGCGGCCAGTCTTCTGGACACGCTGCCAGTAGACCGAGATGCGGAGAAATTTGATTTCAGGTAGTTTTTTAATTGTATATACTGTCAATAATATAATTAATTTATTTGCTCTTATTATTGTAAATACAGAATTTATATAATATCTGTTTCTTGCTACTTCGTCTGCGTGGATGCCATAAAGCAGCAAAAATAATGTGCCTGTGTCATTATAAGGCTTCATTGCCCACCCGTAATTAGTGATAGCCTATGTGTTGACCCGACCTCTTGGCTATTTTTATGCAAAATTGGACGTAAAAGTATGCAGTACTTTTAGAGTTTATTCGTAACAAACATATAGACAAACAGATAAACAGACAAAAAATCTAAAAACCATATTATTGGGTTCGGTATCGATTGTAGATCATGTCCCAAGTATTCTAAAAAAATATATTAAATATACAGTTTCAACTTTCCTACAATTGTATTATAAGTATAGATGTTTTACTGAACACCTGTTTCCCTTAAAGATAGGTTGATAATCATTATTTTCCTGTCCTTATCCCACCCTAAGTATGGTTGGCGCAATATGTCATCCTTTTCAGTTCTCTTCTATCAGTCGTCATCTCGGCACTTAGGTATTCACTTCAAACTCATATTAACTTTTATACAGTCCATGCATCTCTTTTCAGTCTTTCTCTGCCAGCGTGTCCATCCACAGTCATTCCCATCACTCTCAGTGTAACATGATAGTAATATCCTTAATAGCTTTGACTTGCACGATTATTTTACTGCACGCTCAACGGTTATTAGGGCTCCTTATAAAGGTACTTTCATAAAACTGGCAGTTTGGTCTTAAATGGGTCCTTGCCTTACTCGACTTCACATTGACGTAATGCTTATGGACTACAGCATTTATCTACTACAAAAAGAAATACTGAATAGTTATTTTTTTCTTGTTTTTCAGTTCACTGATTTGTCCGTTTAGCCAATTGGCGTCATGTTGACCCAACAACATCTGACCACAATGACTATGAATAAGAAAAAAGCTATAAACTTTAAGTTGTGAAATTCAGTAATCTTTATTTCCTCCGTTAATTTAACTAGAAATTAAGATTTTTTGGGGAGTTTTAGAGATTTGAAAAACTTCGCTGTCTTTTTTTAGAATATTTGAAATAGGTAATTCCAAGTTCGCATATCATAATATGACTTTACGCCTTTTTCTACCCGAAGGTGTAGGCAGCGGCTGTTAAGCCGCGTCTCGCCGTTATGTTTACGTCCCAAATAGAATAGGTGGCGAAACTATTCCCATACCGGGCACAAAGTTTTCAGTTATCGATATTTATCACACATAACTTCCGAAAATAATTTCGAAAAGCCAGGATTCGAACCCGCGATTTGTAGATTCTGAAGGGTGCTTGACCACTAGACCACTGAGACCTTCCAAGTTAGCGTATCGGGATATAGCTAATTCTGAAATTAACAAAGTTTGCATAGACTATCAACCTGTAAAGGTTATATAAAAATGTATAATATGGACTCTACTTAAAGGTCCCTATTTCTTAGGGCGCCATAAAATGTAAGTATCTACCTACCCACTATCGAGTTTGCACTTTTCCCCACCTACAACTGTCGTTCCACTAATTATTTGCCCGCCCCTATCCCAATTACACGGTGACGGTGTGTTTTAGGGACCCGCATGATCGTGTACACTAACATCGGATCCCTATTTAATGAAATTGTTTGTCTTGTTCATTTTCAAATATTAATTCTCTCCATGTTCTAAACTAATGTTCAGTATTTCGAAAGATTATCGTTAAGTGCTTCTATTACGTAATTTTTACCAAAATAACAAATATATTAAAAAATCGAGGATATGAGATTATTTGATGATATTCTTAAAAATAAGGTGGCCATTCTTGTTTTATATTATTATGACGGTTTTCCGCGTACAAACAAAATGGCGGTGATGATGATGATTAAATATAGCCTATCTTACTCTGGGTCAATGTAGCTTTCCAACGGTGAAAGAATTTTTGAAATCGGACCAGTAGTTTTTAACTTTATTCGTTACATACAAAAAAATCCAATCTTTCCAATATTAGTACAGACTCAATGTTTATGGTATGCAAATAAAGTGTTATCTATCTATCTATATTTAAGAATATATGAATTTATTATTTAGTAGCATGTAAATTTACATATTTCATCCACAAATATCTACAATTGAAATATTCGCAGAGTAGTATTATATGACCAACATTAATAACATAGAGTAAATCATTAAATCTTATTCTCGCACTACTCTGTGCAAAATATCCGTGAAAAGCAATAACGTTTAAATTGTGAGATTAGTGTAAGACTACGGCCGTGGTCGTGACTCGCGCAGATCCGGGCCCAAATAGACATTTATCTTCCGTCGACAATATCTCCCAAAACAATATTGACGCTATAAAGAGTGGAACGGAACGGTTTACTGCTACTGCACAATACGAGGGTGCTCTGTATTATTAATGAAAAAAAAACACCAATTCCCCCTCATACGCAAAAAAGTATGCATGTATTTTTAATTTGAAATACAACTGGCAGTTTACCTGGATGATATACCTTCCTTTGGCCTTTTTATACCCAAAGGTGTAGTGGTTGTTAAACCTCGACTCGCCCAATAGTTAAGTCTCAAAATGGAACAGGTTGCAGAGCCTATTACTATACATCCGGCACAAAGTCATATTTATCATGCACAACTTCTGAAAATAAATCCTAGAAATCATTGGTCAAACACACCAATGCCTGGAATCGATCGCACGGTTTCTAAATCAGAAGCGGGGTGATCGGTTACTAAACCAACAAGACTGCTATTTTGTTAACTTATTTTAAATAGTGATGAAAATATTAAATATATGGACCAGCTGAAATCAAATTTCTCCGCATCTCGATCTGCTGGCAGCGTACCCAGAAGACTGGAAGCATTGTCACGAATAGACCAGCAGTCTGGTCTCGAGAGGTGATATGGATTGATATGGACCCTTAACATTTTTTTATGGGATAGGATCAAGCAAGTGGGTCACCTACCTCCGGGTACCTCTCTACCTCTCTACCGAAGGAAATGCGGCACGAGCCACTTCACGCTGACATATTCCACGGCGTCGTGGTTTTTCACTGGTCGAGCCGACCCATTCATGCAGCGACCTACAAGAATCTTAGTAGATTAGCAAAATTTAGTTTTTATGTGGTCATAAAAACTAAATTTTGCAGAGTTTCTTACCCAAATAGTAAAAACGGATTCGGTCATCTTCAAGGCTGTCTTTCAAGAACGAGGGTGATAGTTAGACATTAGAAATTGTCACAAATGGTATATTTCTCTTGCTGTCATAATAAACATATATACATAAGCTTATGCCTGTAAGGATAGGCAGAGACTTTGGCTTTCCACAAGCTACGATCCTGACACACTTCTTTCGCTTCATACACAGTTATACATCTCATCATGTTGCCTTTTTGAAAGAGACCATTTATTTGGTCGTGGTAGCATCGTCTTGGTCTCCCAATCCCGATCCTGCCACTCACATTCACTTCTTCTTTTAGTCAGTCGGCCCTGAATAATAATAAAAAATACTAAAAATACGTAATATTGTATAAATACGGTTCCCTGCGTGCTTGAATTTTTTTTTGTCATTTGGCCGTTTTATTCGTAACAAACATATAGACAAACAGATAAACAGACAAAAAATCTAAAAACCATAATTTTGGGTTCGGTATCGATTGTAGATCATGTCTCAAGTATTCTAAAAAAAAATATTCAATGTACAGTTTCAACTTTCCTACAATTGTATTATAAGTATAGATGTTTTACTGAACACCTGTTTCCCTTAAAGATAGGTTGATAATCATTATTTTCCTGTCCTTATCCCACCCTAAGTATGGTTGGCACAATATGTCATCCTTTTCAGTTCTCTTCTATCAGTCGTCATCTCGGCACTTAGGTATTCACTTCAAACTCATATTAACTTTTATACAGTCCATGCATCTCTTTTCAGTCTTTCTCTGCCAGCGTGTCCATCCACAGTCATTCCCATCACTCTCACTGTAACATGATAGTAATATCCTTAATAGCTTTGACTTGCACGATTATTTTACTGCACGCTCAACGGTTATTAGGGCTCCTTATAAAGGTACTTTCATAAAACTGGCAGTTTGGTCTTAAATGGGTCCTTGCCTTACTCGACTTCACATTGACGTAATGCTTATGGACTACAGCATTTATCTATTACAAAAAGAAATACTGAATAGTTATTTTGTTCTTGTTTTTCAGTTCACTGATTTGTCCGTTTAGCCAATTGGCGTCATGTCGACCCAACAACGTCTGACCACAATGACTGAATAAGAAAAAAGCTATAAACTTTAAGTTGTGAAATTCAGTAATTTTTATTTCCTCCGTTAATTCAACTAGAAATTAAGATTTTTTAGGGAGTTTTAGAGATTTGAAAAACTTCGCTGTCTTTTTTTAGAATATTTAAATAGGTAATTCCAAGTTCGCATATTATAATATGACTTTACGCCTTTTTCTACCCGAAGGTGTAGGCAGCGGCTGTTAAGCCGCGTCACCTTTTTAATTAGATCTAAACCGGATGAGTTTCAGTACAACAGCTAGGTCAGGCGATATTTTATTAGATTATTTATTTACAACAACATAAACAACATAACTTCACGCCTTTTGTTACCCGAAGGTGTAGGCAGCGGCTGTTAAGCCGCGTCTCGCCGTTATGTTTACGTCCCAAATAGAATAGGTAAACTAAACTATTCCCATATACTATAAACTATTCCCATACCGGGCACAAAGTTTTCAGTTATCGATATTTATCACACATAACTTCCGAAAACAATTTTGTAAAGGGTGCTTGACCACTAGACCACCGAGACCTTCCAAGTTAACGTATCGGGATATAGCTAATTCTGAAATTAACAAAGTTTGCATAGACTATCAACCTGTGAAGGTTATATAAAAATGTATAATATGGACTCTACTTAAAGGTCCCTATTTCTTAGAGCGCCATAAAATGTAAGTATCTACCTACCCACTATCGAGTTTGCACTTTTCCCTACCTACAACTGTCGTTCCACTAATTATTTGCCCGCCCCTATCCCAATTACACGGTGACGGTGTGTTTTAGGGACCCGCATGATCGTGTACACTAACATCGGATCCCTATTTAATGAAATTGTTTGTCTTGTTCATTTTCAAATATTAATTCTCTCCATGTTCTAAACTAATGTTCAGTATTTCGAAAGATTATCGTTAAGTGCTTCTATTACGTAACTTCTACCAAAATAACAAATATATTAAAAAATCGTGGATATGAGATTATTTGATAATATTTTCAAGTATTAATGACCTTCCAATGATTTCCTGGAAAAAATTTCTTTTAAAAATAAGGTGGCCATTGTTGTTTTATATGACGGTTTTCCGCGTACAAAAAAAATGGCGGTGACAATGATGATTAAATATAGCCTATCTTACTCTGGGTCAATGTAGCTTTCCAACGGTGAAAGAATTTTTGAAATCGGAGCAGTAGTTTTTAAGTTTATTCGTTACATACAAAAAAAATCCAATCTTGAAATATTAGTACAGATTCAATGTTAATGGTATGCAAATAAAGTGTCATCTATCTATCTATATTTAAGATTATATGAATTTATTATTTAGTAGAATGTAAATTTACATTTACAATTGAAATATTCGCAGAGTAGTATTATATGACCAACATTAATAACATAGAGTACTAACCATTAAATCTTATTCTCTCACTACTCTGTGCAAAATATCCGTGAAAAGCAATAACGTTTAAATTGTGAGATTAGTGTAAGACTACGGCCGTGGTCGTGACTCGCGCAGCTCCGGGTCCAAATAGACATTTATCTTCCGTCGACAATATCTCCCGAAACAATATTGACGCTATAAAGAGTGGAACGGAACGGTTTACTGCTACTGCACAATACGAGGGTGCTCTGTATTATTAATGAAAAAAAAACACCAATTCCCCCTCACACGCAAAAAAGTATGCATTTATTTTTAATTTGAAATACAACTGGCAGTTTACCTGGATGATATACCTTCCTTTGGCCTTTTTATACCCAAAGGTGTAGTGGTTGTTAAACCTCGACTCGCCCAATAGTTAAGTCTAAAAATGGAATAGGTTGCAGAGCCTATTACTATACATCCGGCACAAAGTCATATTTATCATGCACAACTTCTGAAAATAAATCCGAGAAATCATTGGTCAAACACACCAATGCCTGGAATCGATCCCACGGTTTCTAAATCAGAAGCGGGGTGATCGGTTACTAAACCAACAAGACTGCTATTTTGTTAACTTATTTTAAAATAGTGATGAAAATATTAAATATATGGACCAGCTGAAATCAAATTTCTCCGCATCTCGATATACTGGCAGCGTACCCAGAAGACTGGAAGCATTGTCACGAATAGACCAGCAGTCTGGTCTCGAGAAAGGATATGGATTGATATGGACCCTTAACATTTTTTTTATAAGATAGGATCAAGCAAGTGGGTCACCTACCTCCGGGTACCTCTTTCACCGAACGAAACGCGGCACGAGCCACTTCACGACGTCATATTCCGAGAGGTCGTGGTTTTTCACGGGTCGAGCCAACCCATTCATGCAACGACCTACCACATAAAAACTAAATTTTGCAGAGTTTCATACTCAAATAGTAAAAACGGAATCGGTCATTTTCAAGACTCTTTCAAGAACGAGGGATTAGACATTTTCACAAATGGTATAAGCTCACGCCTGTGTCTATAGAGATAGGCAGAGACTTTGGCTTTCCACAAGCTACGATCCTGATACACTTCTTTCGCTTCATTCACAGCCATACAAGTCATCATTTTGCCTTTTTGAAAGAGACCATTTATTTGGGCGTAGTAGCATCGTCTTGGTCTCCC
Source organism: Euproctis similis (assembly GCA_905147225.2). Taxonomy (NCBI): domain Eukaryota; kingdom Metazoa; phylum Arthropoda; class Insecta; order Lepidoptera; family Erebidae; genus Euproctis; species Euproctis similis. The sequence goes on from LR990119.1 coordinate 9,364,171, forward strand.
AATCCCGACCCTGCCACTCACATTAACTTCTACTTTTAGTCAGTCGGCCCTAAATAATAATAAAAATACTAAAAAATACGTAATAATGTATGAATACAGTTCCCTTCATGTTTGCATTTTTTTTTGTTATTTGGCCGTTTTTCTTTTAATATCATAGGATCTATTCAATTATAGTTGGCTTACAACAGAGTCCCTTCAGTGTCATTGACATATTATTTGTTAAACACGCACAGCTCTGATCTGTATAGTTGGCTATACAACAGATTTAGCCCGTTGTTAATTTACTAAATTAGTCTTGAATGGACGACGGTTATTGACTGTAACTACTCGCTTATGTGTCAATTGCAAATATTATTTGCTTTGTATTGAAAGTGTTTAAAGTAATTTAGGGTATAGCTGACAAATATTTATAATATGAAAAACAACTTGTGCATTACCACGGCTTCTCACAATATCGACGTAAAGTGGCTCATATGTTGTTTCGTTCCGTCACCATCATACTCTTATAAAGGCCGGTAATAAAACTGTAAAACCGTGTTGCAGGTAGCCATGGGCTTAGGCAATAGTCACTGTTTTGCCCTCCTATTCCATAAAACATTACTCAATTTCGAATTAGTTTTTTTTAGTCATAGTAATATTAATATAAGGAAAACTTTGATAGACAAAGGAGTAGGATAGTCTCGGTGGTCTAGTGGTGGAGCACACGGCTTCGAATCCTAGCGTACACCAATGACTATTCAAAATTAATTTCGAAAGTTAGGTGTGATCAATATCGGTGACTAAAAACTTTGTGCCCGCTATGGCAATAAGTTCGCTACCTATTCTATTTGGGACGTAAACATAACGGTGAGTCGTGGCTTAACAGCCACTGCCTACATCTTCGGGTAGAAAAAGGCTTGTAGTTATGTTGATGGACAGATTGCGTATATACTCGTATATTATATATATAGATAAGTATGACGCATATTCATCTATATTTAATGTTTCTCATTTCTTATCATTATTCTTCGACGCCGGTAATGTCCCCCCGTCGTGCGCTTAAATAAATACCCAAAGGCGTTTTATATTTTATATATGAGTTCGCAATTTTTCTAAGAAGCTTAGGTGAGAGAGAGAAAGAGGGAGAGTTTCCGTCCCTCGGATTAGAGCCTCAATTACCCCTCCGCAGATACATCTCACGACCCCATGGCATAAATCAGCTTGGACCCCAAGCAAAAAAAAAAGTGGAGGCACATTTTAATTGCTACAATTTCGCCCAACTCCAGCGTGTTCATGACTTGTAAGCTTGTGTTAATTAATGAATATACACACATAGGATTGCCAGTAGGCATTTTCATAATTTTGTGGTGATGAAATTTTGTTTCAACTCTTTACAGTAGTAGAGCCAAGCAGTTCGCCGCAAGAATGGGCCGGCTCGACCGGTGAAATACCACGACCTCTCAGAAGATCGACGTAAAGTGGCACATGCCGCGTTCCGTTCGGTGAGAGAGGTACCCTGAGGCCCACCCCCCTTCCCCATCCTTTCCTGTCGTACTCCCTTAAAGGTTGGCAATGCAACTGTAACACTATATGTGATGCTGGTGTCCATAGGCGGCGCAGGTTGCTTACCATCAGGTGACACGCTTGCTCCTTTGCCCTCCTAGTCCATAAAAAAATACCAAGAATTTTTTTATTGTGTCCTGATGGTAAGTAACTTCTCATCGTTCATGAACACCGCTGTGCGTTGTCGTCCTTTAAGGGAGTAGGAGGGGAAAATAAGGGGAAATTGGAGCAGGCCTCCAGATACCTCTCTTAGCGAACTGTTAGACTGAGACTGAGACTGAGTCCACATAAGTTCTTTAATTTAGTTTATCAAATAGTCTACTCTCTTTATATATTTTTTTTTGCTCTTTAATTTCGAAGAGGCTTATGATAATATTAATTAAGAACCACAATTGCTCCAACGAGTTAAACGTTCGCTAATGATTATAAATATCTTAATATATATATTTCTTGTGTGCGTGTGTATGTGACTGAACTCCTCCTAAACGACTGGACCGATTTTGATGAAATTTTTTGTGTGTGTTCGTGGAGATTCGAGAATGGTTTAGATTTACAATTTGGTCTAATGGGGTCTACAAGGGTAGCCCACCCCTCAATTTTTTTTTTAATTTTTCGACATATTTCTGTTTCTTATTTTTTTTATAAAACGGGATACAAAAATACATGCAACCCTAAATTTTCAACCCCCTACAATCAACCCCTATTTTTTAAATTTTATTTTTCGGCAAGACAACGTTTGCTGGGTCAGCTAGTATAATTATAATTATTAAACGTTAAAATGCGAATAGTATTAAATAATTAGTTTCGCGTATCATTGACAGAATATTCAATTTTATATTTGAAGACCACATTATACGAACAAGTACATAACAGATTTCAAAGTTGATACGTTTATTAATTTATTCCGAACGAGCGATTGTAAGCAGTATTCCCGGGCTTAAGAGATTCCGAACGGGTAGTATATTAACTAAGAAACGCTTCGTTCAGCTCCGTTGTGACCCAATTCTAGTTGCCTCCTGCCAACAGCTGCGGCAGTTACTATGTATTACATATGTATGACAAAATTAACTTAAGTTTTGGGTCTACTTGTGTTCTCTATATGTACCTGATTATTATCCGTATTTTGATTAAATTTGTCATTTAAATCAGTCGACATTAATACATGTACCTAGTCGAATGTTACAAATCGTTTTTTCTTACTTAAATACATAACTTTACGTCAAGTTCCTTGCGGAGTAGCCAGAGAGAACAGACGGCGATAGGGCACGATTCTTACACGCCTCCTAACTTCTTTGTCTTTCATACTTACTCTTGTCATAAACGCTCGTCGATTTATAAGGCTCCTGGCGTCAACATCCTACCGGACTCGTCTTATTTGGTCATGGACAGTGTATCCTGGCCGTCCTCGGCTCCTTAATCTTTCCGCTTCTGCATTGTATATCTGCTTAGTCAATCTTGCATCACCCATTCTTCATACATGTCATTTCTTTGTAATTTATGTGTCGTAACTATTAATCACTCTATAAATTGTTCCAGATGTACGGTAATTAGCCTGCCTTAAAATCGTTGAGATTTGGTACTGCTGCCTAAATTTATAGACTACAACGGCGTGAATGTATCAAAAAAGTACAACCATAAAACTTTTGTTTTATGGGATAGTAGGACAAACGAACAAATGGGTCATCCGATGGTAACTACTCACCGACCATGAAAACCGTGGTGCGTTGCCGTCCTTTAAGGAGTAGGAGGGGAAAGAAGGCGAAACGCGGCTAGAGCTACTTTTGGCCGATATTCTGAGAGATTGATAGAGCCGGCCCATTCCTGCAGCGAACTGCAAGACTACCACAGTTATGTCCACCACACATCATTAATAGTTTGGCTAGATTTTGTATTGATATTGCTGCCTAAAGTAACTTACTTTATTCTTCTAGCAATCTATTAAGACATTAGTTTAGTTATACTCCCAGTTGACTCAATGTCCTCTTTAATAATTAGATGTTGAAGTTTACAAATAAACTAAATAACTTTTGCTAAAAGTAGTTAAAGCCCTTATCGTTAACTGCTATGGTCATAAAGACTTAGTTGTCTAAACTCTGTATTAGCTTGTTAATTACTTAGTATATTACTGTACTCACAAAGGCTACTATACTAAAACAGTAGACGCCACAAATGACTCTTTGCGGAAATTATTTAATGAAATAAAAAGAGTATCATAATATATAACTTCACGGCAAATCCCTTGCGGAGTAGGCAGAAAGAACAGTGCGCCGTATGGCACGATTCTTACACGCGTCACTCGCTTCTTTGAATTTCATAACGCTTTTCATGCACATACGTCGATTTTTGAGGCTCCTAACATCACCGTCCTCCTAGACAGGTTCTATTTGGTCATGGAATGTGTATCTTGGCCGTCCTCGACTTCTACAACCATCCGATTTTGCATTGTATATCTGCTTAGTCAATCTTGCACCATCGATTCTTTCTATGTATCCGAACCATCGGAGCATGCCTTTAAATACTAAAAGTATCCGACACTTTCTTTCAATCCAACTTTCTTCCTTACAACCTTGTTCTCGATGCGGTCAGCGAGAGCCAGAAATAGTGGTTCTGGCCGCATTTCGGTTTTCACGTATCTGGAGCCCGCCACCTTCCTCAAAATCCCTGCTTCCTATCTTATCTTAAAGGCCGGTAGCACAACGGTTACACAATCTGGCATTAGTTACTTACCATCAGGTGATCCCCTTGCTCGTCATGAGTTTTAATATCATTTTGTACTATACAAATTCACTGTAAACGCCATTGTTGGTAGTTTTCAACTGTACAATTTTGTTTAATTGGATAAATTGGTATTAAGCCCCGAGTGGAGTCGTTATCCAATCGTCTAATAAACAGTGGCAAGCCGTTTGCCGAACTTTCATGTACTAAATGTGGACGAAAGTTAGTTAATAAACTGCGATTCTAGTGAAGTTTCCGAGACTAACTCATGTTCTGCCATTGTGTTCTGCTAACATATGATAAATCAACTGCATACTACATACGTAGTATCGCTGTTAGAAATTTGATTTGTAAATCTTTTAAACATAACATAACTTCACGCCTGGAAGGTGTAGGCAGTGGCTCTTAAACTCTTAAGCCTCGTCTTGCCGTTATGTTCACGTCCCAAATGGAATAGGTGGCGAACCTAAATCTTTTTAAGATAAATATTAATTCACCTATAGAGTTTATCGCTTTTATTCAAGGCTTTTTATTTATTTACTGCGCTGTTTTGTATTTTAACCACAAAAATTCTTTATTTTAGAGGTTCCGAAGGACACTTAATGCAGTCAAATTATAAGATATATATATATTTAATTTTATAGCATTAAATAATATATAAAATAAAATGCATGAACCTGCCTTCGTTTTAAATTAATTCTAGAACTGTAGGAATATTCATGGAAACAACCGGCCAAGACAATCATGTGCATTAAAATATTTTAACCATTTAACATTTTAACACAGCTAACTTCCATTTTCACGGGTAATCGACAATGATATCATCAGTTGTCCAAAAAGAATTTTATTTTTCGGTCCCAAAAAAATTCAAATCCTAACTCCTCAAAAAACAGATCCTTTTAGTAAAAAACTAGTTCACCCAGCGAACTTTGTTTCGCATCAAAAGTATTTTTTTGCAGAGTTTAAAATTAAAGTACTAAATCTCGAAAGTAAAAAAGCTAACCACGAAAAGAGGACATTGAGTCAAAAGTAGAAAGAAAGAAATGAAGAGAAAAAATATAGTAGAGCTATACAGAGTCGCATCACTAATGGAATGGAACTACTCGATTCAAATACAAGATTCGATTTAATAGATTAGTCGTTTCAATGTTCGGATGTGTATTGAATAGTATTGACCCGAAGACGAACTTCACTGATAACGATATCTGCCTCAGTCACAAGTATTACGATACTCTAGTTCAATATCGTAATATAGAGAGAGACAATATATTATTAATATATATCTTTAAATGTAAATGTAGCTTTAGGCAGTAGCTTTTTCCTCTGCGAAAAGAATGTTAGCTGACAAGCCCAGCTGGCTATTCACAATGTGGTACTGATCCCAACGCTGACTTATGGAAGCGAGAGTTAGGTATGGCAGAGTGTGCATAGAAGTAGGATAAACGCGGTCGAAAAGCGAGTGGCACTGTGCAAAATTTGCGGAGTGAGAAAGATGTACAGTGACGTATATTCCCATGTATAGTCCCAGTCCCATATTTACTTTTCGTATAAAAAATAGTACAAAATATGACTACAGTTTTATTTGAACAAAAGTACAAACTATGAGCATTGCTGGAACTCAGTTGAAATGATAGCATTTACCATAGAATAGTCTAATACACAATGGTCAATTAATTCCAGCAACATTGCAAAGGAAAAAAAAACAAATCTTCGTATTTTGACGCGACTGACAGTTGACAGATACCACGAGCCGATGGACCAGTAACGACATCTAATGGATTTTATTAACATCACACAAGTCCTGAACTTAAAAATACGCATTAGTGATGTACGAATGTTAGATTTCGGACATGCGATTTTAGCGAATGCGAATGCGAATATTTCCTTAAAACGTTCGCGAATGCGAATATTTCTTTTGAGCCTTCGCAAACGCGCTCAAACGATTCGCCGACCTACATTGTATACAAAATTTCATCAAAATCGGTCAAGCCAATCGGTGCCGTTTTTAGTGATTAATAAGATGCCAAGAATAATATTTTGACAAAGTTTCATACGTAAAAAACGTGTCTATTTCCTGATGTTACGCTCTGTGTGTTCAAATCTTGCGGTTGGAGTTTTATAAAATAAATATGAACTATCCTATCTTTTAAGTTGGATCAAACTGCAAACTTGATTAAAATCGCCTCAGAAATTTGGGAGTCCATCGCGGAAAAACAACGTGATACGTGCTTTATATATATTCATATGTTTTTTATAAGTTTAATTTTTATATTCTGACGAGGACATTACTATTGAAGAGATTGAATGTTCGATACGAAGTATGAAAAATGGATAGGCAGCTGAAATTTCCGCTTTCCTGACCTTTAGAAATCTAAGCTGGAGGCGTGCTGTCATCGTACCCTTGCATAAGGGATACCATAAGGGATTTATGCAGCATTTGATCAGCTTTGCAGCGAAGGCGTATGGGAAAATTATTAAAAACAGAACAAGAGTGATGTCTGACGGAATGTTGTGTGAGGCTCAGTGTGGGATCCTGGCACCCAAGCTCAGCATGGACCAGAGAAAGGAGAAACGCCGTCGAAACGGGGGTACTGCACAAAATCTGCGGAGTGACTCTCGCTGACCGAGTCAAAAACAACGCAACTGTAATATTATATGTATTGCAGGTGTCCATGGGCGGCGCTCGTCACTTACCATAGGGGACACGCCTGCTCGTTTGCTCTCCTATTCCAAAAAAAATAAAGAATAGATGATCCAAGAATTACTAAACATATACAATGCAAAAGCGGACGGATGTAGGAGTCGCAGATCGCCACGACACCCTTGCCATGACCAAATAGTACCGAGTCCTGGAGGAAGGTAGAAGGTGATGTTAAAAGTCGACGAGCGTGTATGACAAGAATTGCGAGAGTCAATGAAGCGATGGAGGCGTGTACGAGTATGAATCGTGCCTTATGGCGCTCTGTTCTCTCTGCCTACCCCGCAAGCGACTTGACATGCAGTTATTTATGTACATTTGTATTTCTCATCTAGCTATCTAACATAAATTAGGCGGATCCTTAATATAATATTTTTTATACAAATGTAGGTGGATGAACTACTAAACAAAATATAAATCTTAGTTTTCGTATTATCATTCTAATCTCTTTCTTTCATTCTTCATCTAATTTCTTTTTTTTTGTTATTATACATTACATACATAACTTCACGCCAAATCCCTTGCGGGGAAGGCAGAGAGAACAGAGCGCCATAGGGCACGATTCTTACACGCCTCACTCGCTTCGTTGACTTTCATAACTCTTTTCATGCACGCGCGTCGGCTTTTGAGGCTCTTAACATCACCTTCCTCCAGAACACGTTCTATTTGGTCATGGAATGTGTGTCTTGGCCGTCCTCGACTCCTACATCCATCCGCTTTTGCATTGTATATCTGCTTAGTCAGTCTTGCATCAACCATTCTTTCTACATGTCCGAACCATCGGAGCATGCCCTTTCTTACTTTTACACCGACACTCTCTTTCAAACCAACTTCCTTCCTTACAACCTTGGTTGCAAACATTAATGCTTGTCACAAATATTTATACTCGGGTGGGAATCGAACCCGCCAACCTCGATTCTGCAGTCGGTAGCTTTACCAATGCACCACGCAGCTCGTCATCGAGCTAGTTGTAATTATTATTCGAATAATATTCATATTTAGCCGACAATTTTCAAATAGTATTCATATTTTAGTTCAAAACCATTTTCTCTTATGGCTGTTCGTTTTAAAGTGTCACATACATGCGGGAACCCGGTCCGATAAACCGATAACAGCCTGCATTATATTTCCACTGAACATTTTGCGCTGTACATACATACATACATTATGTATTTTATATGTATATATTTTATGGAAAGTCCCGGTCATTAACAAAAACATTTGTGGGTAATATTCTTGTTTACGATATTCGTATGAAATATGGTTACAGATGAAAAGAATGACCTTTTTAATAAAACCTCAATGTATTATGTAATGTTAACATACATATCTACAATGATATAGGATAATTCTTATAATTTCATGCCTTTATCTACCCGAAGGTGTAAGCAGTAGGTGTTGCGTTTCGACTTTCGACATGCAAATTGTTTTCCGTCTGAAATGGAATAGGTTTTCGGAACCTATTGCTAATTTTGTCAGTCCTCGATATTAATCACACATAATTTAAGTAAAGAGCCAGGATTCGATCATTTAGAAGCGACTATAACTTATTACATTATCATTATCTGGGGTGTAGCAATACTTCATCGAGTCAATTTGTCATGTTACCTCATATTAAATACATAATTTCGTAACTTCAAGCATTTTTCCACCCGAAGGTGTAGACAGTGGCTGTTAAAGTCTCGAATCATCGGAATCGTCACGTTACGTCCAAAAAAGAAAAGGTGACCAGTGATCAATATCACACAGAACTTAGGAAAAAAAAATCCTAGAAATCATTGGTGTGAGTCCAGAATCGAACCCACGACTTATAAATCAGAAGCGGGGATCTCGACCATTGGACCACCGAGACTTTGGAATCTGTAGTAAGAAAAATCTTTTGATAATGTGTTAATTTCTTATGAATGCACTAGTTCTTTAGTAGAATATAATATCCGTTACAAAGTCATCTGTCAGTGACATTGTTGTTTGAAGTTATTATCACTCATAATAAAAACTTATGTGAAGCAGCGAGTTCAACGCTCCAATTTGTGATGTTCACACCTAACTGTATGTATTGTCTGCTAACAATATTAGCGCCTTACTCTAACGGATCCTCAACAAACTGGACTGATTTCTATTGCCAGTACAAATTTTTAAATCCTCTCATAACTTTATTATTCTTTATAAATCGACGTTAAGTCGCTCATGCTGCCCTTAATTCGGATATCCGTAAATGAATCGGTAATCAAAAGGGCTCAATCAAAAGTATGGGATGATGGGCAAACGAGCAGGCGTGTCACCTGATGGTAAGCAACCAACGCCGCCCATGGACACCAGCAACACATATAGTGTTACTGTTGCGTTGCCGACCTTTAAGGGATAGAGGATAGGAAAGGATGGGGAAGGGGGGTGGGCCTCCGGGTACCTCTCTCACCGAACGAAACGCGGCATGAGCCACTTTACGACGGTCTTCTGAGAGGTCGTGGTATTTCACCAGTCGAGCCAGCCCATTCATGCAGCGAACTGCTTGGCTCTACCACTGTTTAATATAGCTTAAAGCCTACCTCCATAAATGAACTATCAAACACATTGTTTTTGAAGTGGAACTTCTAATGTCTCTTACAATTGTTTAACGCTTTTAACGCGGGTATAATAAGTAATATATAACATTAGAACGTAGATCGATTTATATAAACCAATGAGAAAAATGTGCATAGCGTGATTAAAAACTGTACATAGACATCTACTAGCGAGTGATGGTACTATACTACTCATGAAATACTTATATTATAATTTAAACCACTAGTTTCTTAGATTAAATCGTTCAAACAAACAAACCTGTCAGCTTTATAATATTAGTTTAATATATATAGTAGGCACATATTTTCTCGAACAAACTTTATAAGAATTGGTTTAAAAACTTTAGACGCCATTTTCTCAAAATCAAGTTTAAGAGGGTTAACACATTATTGTTTATCTGCATCCATATATAAAAATGTATTAGAAGTCACTACTGAACATATGTGTTTGGTCTTTGGTCTGTATGATCATAAAATACACTTGGTACAAACGCAGCGCCACGCCGTCTGCCGACAGTAGAATGGGGATCAGCTGTATAAGTATAGGCAACCCCAGACGTTGCAGGTGAACGTTTAAAAGGGGAGTGGAGAGGGAGGAACTTCGCAGCCATAAAAGCCTCGCCTTCAACAACAGAGAGCTTTTCCGCTACATTGCTTTTCTACGAATTTAATATTGTAATGAATTTCAATATTTCGATAGCAATTCTTGCATTGGCACGACTGGCTCGATTATAATATTATCGATACTTGCATATATTGTATTATCGCGTCTATGTCTATTTTATGTACAATTGTAGAGAATTTAACCAATATGGTATTTGTTAAAGCAACAGACGCCGATACAATAGTTTTGAGAATTGTTCTACTATATATTGTTTATCTTTGTCTCTATGTGGTTTTATACGCGATACAAGTAAAAATGAATGCTTTTTTAAAATGATTAACAACGACTTATTAATGGAGGTGTAGCTTAAAATATATATGTATTCCATGTATATGACGAGCCTTGTGGTCGAATCGAGGTTGGTGGATTCGTACCCCACCCGAGTACAATATATTTGTGACAAGCATAAATGTTTTGTTTGTTTGGCGTCTGGGTGTTTTTCTATGATCATAAGTATGTATTTACAAATAAAGTATTACAAGTATGTATTTAATAGTCTCGGTGGCGTAGTGGTCGAGCACACGGCTTCTGATCCAGAGGTCCGGGCTCGATTCCAGACACTGGCTCACACCAATGACTTTTCGAAATTGTTTTCGGAAGTTATGTGTGATAAATATCGATGACTGACACACTTTGTGCCCGCCTTGGCAATAGGTTCGCCACCTATTCCACTAGGGACGTAAACATAACGGCGGGACGAGGCTTAACAGCCGCTGCCTACACCTTCGGGTAATAAAAGGCGTGAAGTTATGTTATATTACAAATAAAAAAATATATATATTAATATCATATCCGATATCTAGTATACATAGCACAATCATTTAGTTGCTTAGTTTGGAACTAGAGGGTGCTGTATGTATTGTGTCCAAGATAAGATATATATTCCCACACAAATATCACAGAAAATCCTATGACGCCATCACGTCACTACACAAAGGGTATTTATTCGTTGAATCATCAAATTTTATTTAACACAATTAATTAAATGTTTCTTAATAAAAGATAAGTAATAATTAGAAAGCCTGCGCCTACGAAGCTGCGAGCCTCAGCTAGTATTATATCTAATAAATTATGTACTATTAAAAGATTTATTCCAACGAAACATATAGTTTCATTGCACAGGGAATAGATAGTGGATAGGAAATGATAGGGTCTGCTTAGCTGCGAAAGTTGGGAACTGTTGTCAACTTGGGACTTGGTGTTCGCTATTTATATATTAAGTGAGAACTTTGGACACCTTTTTCAAGATTTATGCGCTTTAACAAAACATAACTTCACGGCATTGTTACCCGATGGTGTAGTCAGCGGCTGTTAAGCCTCGTCTTGCCGTTATGTTTATGTCCCAAATGAAATGGGTGGTGAACCTATTCCTCCGTATTCAGAAGCGGGGTGCTCGCCCACTGGACCACCGAGATTTGGGAAGTTATGTATGATAAAAATCAATGATTGAAAACTTTGTGCCCGGTATGGCAATAGGTTCGCCACCTATTCCGTTTGGGACGTAATGACAACGGCGAGACGAGGCTTAACAGCAGCTGCCTACACAGAGTATTTATTTTTTAAATAAAACGTAGAGTAGTTTTTGAGTTTCCCGATTTGCCCGTGTGAGTTCCCGTTAGTGTGGTAAAATGTTAGTTTTAGTTAGATGTTAGTTGTACGTTAAATGTTAATAATAGTCTTCAGAGTAGATAATGTGGGAAATTGATGCAGCTGTTTTCATGTGATGTACATACAAACATACATACAGGTTTAGAAAAAAAAACTATCTTGTAACTAAAAACTTCCATATTAGTTCTTCACAAAATTTACTTTACTTATTTTTTTGTTTATTTTTTTTTTATAATTTTGAATAATATAGAAAGATTTGATGATGCTGAATTGACTTAGCTGATATATATTGCAAAGGCGTTTTGTTTCGTTCGGTGACCTTAGAGGTCGGCAACACAACTGTACCACTTTATGTGTTGCAGGTGTCCATGGGCGGCGCTGATCACTTACCATCAGGTGACACGCATGCTTGTTGGCCCTCCTATCCCATAAAAAAAATATAAAAGTCGAGGAACGTCACGAAATAAATTCCTGAGACGTCAGGATATATGAGAATCTTGCCTTATGGCGCTCTGTTCTCCCTGTCTGCCCCGCAAAAGGCTCTTCGTGAAGTTATGTATGTACAAACCTTTTATAAATATAAATATTAGAATCAGCACGTGCGTCGTGGGAGGAAGGAAGTTCAAAAATGATTACGAATATATATAACCAGTTCCAGTATTGTAAACGTGACTTCACGTCCGTGGGTTTTCACCCGATACCTACAAATAGAGCCTCGAAAAGCCTTTTTATTGTGTGTGTATGCATTATACAGAAGTTGCTGGAGGGTAAAAATATTTACTGTGCGGAGGGAGACGGACCCGTTAAGGACCGAGGTTGCTCTACGTTGCCATGGTAACACCTGTGCTACCTCAGGAGTAGCCGAGATACCCTCTGTGTGTAACATAAAGTGTTGTTTTTATATTACTAGCCAACCCGCGTGAATTTTGTAGTACTTGGGTATTGATAAGTTCTTGAAAGATATTTATGATTGCTTAATAATCTTTATGGCTGAATGTATGTAAGAACATCACAGTGTTAAGTCTGTTAATGTACCTTCTGTTCGGGAGATAGAGCCAAGCAGTTCGCTGCATGAATGGGCCGGCTCGACCGGTGAAATACCACGACCTCTCAGAAGATCGACATGAAGTGGCTCATGCCGCGTTTCGTTCGGTGAGAGAGGTACCCGGAGGCCGACCCCCTTTCCCCATCCTTTCCTTTCCCCTATCCCTTAAAGGTCGGTAACGCAACAGTAACACTATATGTGTTGCTGGTGTCCATGGGCAGCGTTGGTTGCTTACCATCAGGTGACACGCCTGCTCGTTTGCCCTCCTAACCCATAAAAAAAAATTAGTGGGTTTTGCATTCAAGCAGATAAATGCCAATGAGATATGGGAAGTCTTTTCAGAAGTTATGTGGCATGGATGTAATTATGGATGACTCTGTAAATTGGGGCTGATATACTACAATCTTGCTTAGCGTCTTTTCTATGGAGCAAGTTAATACCTTGAAAAACCCCTGTCCACGTGTTTTAAGAGAGTTGACGTATATAATATAATATAAATATATATATGAGTTTTACTCTATTTTAAAATAGTAACGTTTAAATTTAACATAACATATCTTCACGCCTTTTTCTAACCGAAGGTGTAAGCAGTGGCTGTTAAGTCTCGACTCGCCGTTATGTTTACTTCCCAAATGGTGGCGAACCTATTGCCATACCGGGCACAAAGTGTTTCAGTCATGGATACTTTATCAAATATAACTTTCGAAAATAATTCTCGAAAAGTCATTTGTGTGAGCCAGGATTCAAACCGGCGTCCTCTTGATTCAGAATCGGGGTGCTCGACCACTGGACCACTGAGACTTTTTACATTTGAATTTATTAAGGAATATTCTTGAATGTATTAAAGCTTGATTTAATTAATATCAGCGAACAGGTCCACAAGAACAACAGATGTTTAAAAAATGGTGCCTTGTTCCTTTTCTAGAGGAATTTACTCAGAAAAAGAGAATCCTGTAACCAGGGCTAATACAATATGCAACGATGAATACCCATTTCTGTTTTGTAAATTTTAAAGCTGAAAGGGCCAAAGACAAAGGGTCTTAAAATGTTTTTTTTTTCTATTCCATCTTAACATTTCTATAATAAAATTTTTGTAACTTAAACAAATATACACAGGTTGACTTTCATATTTATTTTTGATATAAATTTTCATTCATTTCCCCAACGTAGCTCTCTGCATCTGTCTTCATTATCTAACGTATAGTAAAAAAAATATTTAAAACAAATAGTATTAGGGTAGGTATTATATTTTAGACAAACTTCACACAGCGCCCTCTAGTTCAGGCTAAGCAACTTAACATGTTTGTTTCATAGAAAATATAACGAATATTAATACATAATATAAACTTCTTTCTTACCACAAATATTTATACTCAGGTGGGGATCGAACCCGCCGTCCTCGATTCCGCATTCGGTAATTTTACCAATGCACCACGACCTCATCATAGAATACCTACTAGATAAATTACTTCACGCCAGATCCTTTTCGGTTTAAGCAGAAAGAACAGAGCACTACAATCTATTATCATAACTTCACGTCTTTTTCTACCCGAAGGTGTTATGCCTCGTCTCGCCGTTATGTTTACGTCCCAAATGGAATAGGTGGCGAACCTATTGCCATACCGGGCACAAAGTTGTCACTCATCGATATTTATCACACGTAACTTACGAAAATTTCGAAAAGCCGTTGGTGTGTGCCAGGATTTGAACCCACTACTTCTTGGATCAGAAGCGGGGTGCTAACCACTGCGCCACCGAGACCGATAATCTAATTCTTTTTGAAAATAAATCTGTTAATATCAACACAAAACATTTATATATATCTCGTAATTAAAAGAAATGAATGGAATGCATGGAGATATCCATTGTTATTTCAATAGGTTAAACAACAACAGGGTTCAGAGCATGTCCTATTTGTCCTTAGACCGAGTTACGCCCGAGGCCACAACTTGACCTGCAACAGCCACAGAGGCGTCACTAATGAGTTGTACACGCTCCACAATTCACATTATTGTCCTCCAGTTATTGTCTTCTGCACAACAAGGATCTTCTGTATACAGTCAGATCTAATATTTACTTAAAACTTTGATATTAAATATCTTATCTCTTATTTTTTGGGGTGTGTCTCTGTCTACTTGTCTCGGTGGTGGAGTGGTCTAGCATCCCGCTTCTGAATAAAGAAGTTATGTTATGCATTCGAATCCTGGCTCACACCAATGACTTTTCCAAATTATTTTCGGAAGTTAAGTGTGATAAATATCGATGACTTTGGGCCCGGTGCGCGACTGAAATCCTCCTTACACCTTCGGGTAGTAAAAAGGCGTCAAGTTGTGCTATGTTGTTTTTGGGGTTACTCTGTGGTTTTTTTTGTACTACAATCTTGTTTTAATTATATTTAAAATCGATATGTTTGTTTGTTGACAGATATTCGACAATCACTATCACTTCCATCACCACGAGATATCAAAACGTTCAGTCACACCAGCCCACGAGCACCACGGGAGGCTGGAGGGGGACAACCGTGTGAGATGGGCGAGACAACAGCGCGCGCTATCAAGAAAGAAAAGAGATTTTCAAATTATACCAGACATATCTTCAACAGGTTCGTATTATTTTTGTTATTTCATTTTTAAGATTAACGAGAAGATACGCTTTAGGATATTTGTAAAACATTAAAGAGTGTCAGTGTAAAAGTAAGAAAGGACATGCTCCGATGGTTCGGATTTGTACAAAGAATGCATGATGCAAGATTGATTAGGCAGATACACAATGCAAAAGCGGGTGGATGTAGGAGTCGAGGACGGCCAAGACACACATTCCATGACCAAGTAGAACGTGTTCTCGAGGAAGGTGATGTTAGGAGCCTCAAAAAAAACGCGCGTGCATGAAAAGAGTTGTGAAAGCCAACGAAGCGAGTGAGGTGTGTAAGAATCGTGCCTTATGGTTAGTATTAGTAGTGGTAGTACTTAGTAAGTAATACTAATTAGAACTAGGCAAATATATCCCTATAACCATTTAAACTCAAAAAGATTCTCGGATAAAAATAAAGTTGTGATAAACTGTAAATTAAGCTATTAAGTTCTGAACAAGTGACATAAAAATATTGTAGGTATAACATTTCAATGTCTATATATCTTGATCAGCTGAGTCGACACGGAATGCAGCATCAGCGTCGAAGCGAGACGCCAACAGGAGACGAGAGTTACAATCGTCACGGGTGAAGGGTCGGCCGCGTGCTGCTGACGCCAAGTTCCAACTCAACGACCCCAAATGGCCTCATATGTGGTATTTAGTAAGTGTATCCATTTATTTCCTTAGAATTCCAGTTGTCCATAAGCGGTGACAGTCGCTTACCATCAGGTCCGATTGCCCACTTTCACCTTTTACTGCTAAGTAGAGGTTGGTGGGTTCGAGCCCCAATTATCATCATCATGAGCCCTTTTTTATGTCCACTGTCAGATGTAGGCCTCCCCCATGGAACGTCATAACTCACGGTCTTGTGGTATGCGCATCCAGTGACCTCCAGCGATCTTAACTAGGTCGTTTGTTTACCTTGTGGGAGGATTGGATCCCCATCGGAGGCATAACATTTATGATATGCATGATATTTTAGAGTTTTTTTTTCTATTATTACAAGTATGTAATATAATAACAAAAAAAAGTCATATTTTATTGAGTTTTAATATCCTTTATTTAATTCCGTAACACAAAACATAGTTACTTTGCTTGAAAACTAGGTGGCGCTAACGAAAACTTGTCCGAAAATGACACTCAATTTTCATACATTCAAATTCAAGTAATATTTAAAATATTCAGCATTAATCACTTAGTTTACTGAGAAGTCATTATAGTATTATTAAATAATTAGCCAGATTTGGACAAGGAAGTAAATGCTCATGTACAAAAAACTGTTTTAGTAATTTTCTTTAGCCAAAGAAAATGGAAATTTCGTGAAGAGATTATTTCAGTAATGCGTTCGTTATGTTAATTTTTGAAAAAGAGAACAGACCCAAAATTAATCAGTGAATTAATTAATTAGCATGCTAATTATGCTACAAGAGTTTTTTTTCTGCCGTAGGGTGTTTTTATATCTTCACGCCTATTATTCATAATACTGTAGACAGGATACCTTCCAATTCAAAGGACGCCGATATTTATTCATTAAGTTATTCTATAATATGAGTGATGTGGATTTAGAAAAAGAAAGTAAAATATAGGTCTGTCTGTACCCATCAAACAAAGGAAAATCTATATTCTATATTATTATAAAGAAACAGAGCTTGTCTGTATTAACATAACAAGTAATTATAAATAACCGTAATTACTTGAATAGTCTCGGTGGTGCAGCTGTCGAACACCCCGCTACTGAATCAAGAGGTCGTGGATTCGAAAAAAGTTTTCGAAATTAATGTAGAAAGTTATGTGTGACATATCGACAAATCCGTGACTGAAAACTTCGTGCCCAGTATGGCAATAGGTTCGCAACCTATTCCATTTGGGACCGCAACATAACGGCAAGTCGAGGCTTAACAGCTGCTGCCTACACCTTCGGGTAGAAAAAGGCGTGAAGTTAAGATAAGCTTTTTAGACATTAGATATATATAAAATTCTCGTGTCACAATGTTCGTTCCGATACTCCTCCAAAACGGCTTGACCGATTCTCATAAAATTTTGTGTGCATATCGGGTAAGTCTGAGAATAGGACAACATCTAATTTTCATCCCCCTAAATCACACGGGTAGCCCAGCCCACCCCTCAATATTTTTTTTTATTTTTTCGGTATATTTCTGTATATTATTTTTTTTATAAAACCGTACATACAACCTTAAATTTTCCACCCCCTACGACCAACCCCTATTTTTTTAATTTTATTTTTTGGCAAGACAACTTTTGCCGGGTCAGGTAGTAATAAATATATTTCTTTATTAACATTATTCAGTATAACATTACAGTAAATTTCGATTTACGATGTCATCAAACATCAATTATTTCATTTGCATTCAGCATAGGGTCAGTGGTCTAGTCACTAGCAATAGGTTCCGGAACTTATTCCAGTTGGTACGTAAAAACTTCAAGTTGAGGCTCAAAGATAATAACTACCCTTTCGAGTGATAACTTATAATAAATAAAATATGGAATAACAATATTTCTGTAAACAAATCTTAAGTAATATAGCATTCATTGTGTGTTCCAAGGCTACAAGTATATACACTTATCTTGACTAGACTTCCTTTAAGGCCAGTTTTATAAACAAACTTTATTTATTATCTGGGAATGGTTATTAATATTGTTACAATAAATATTTATTTCCAACCCAGTTATTTGGTAACAAAGTGTGGAAAAACAATGTCTAGAGATCACTATGATAGCTCGGTATAATAATAGGTAAAGATTGTTTTAGTTTAGTTATTACACCTAGAAATTCTATTCGTTCCTAGAAATTCTTGAAGTGGTATTATATTCTTTGACAGCGGTAGAGCCAAGCAGTTCGCTGCATGAATGGGTCGGCTCGACCGGTGAAATACCACGACCTCTCAGAAGACCGACGTAAAGTGGCTCGTGCCGCGTTTCGTTCGGTGAGAGAGGTACCCGGAGGCCCACCCTCCTTCCCCATCCTTTCCTATCCCCTATCCCTTAAAGGTCGGCAACGCAACAGTAACACTATATGTGTTGCTGGTGTCTATGGGCGGCGTTGGTTGCTTACCATCAGGTGACACGCCTGCTTGTTTGCCCTCCTATCCCATAAAAAAAAAGTTGGTAAGGCGTTTTCTCATTAAATATTCGATCCCATATAAAATACAAGTCCATTGCTATAAATAAGGGTAATATTTTCGGTTGTCGTTTTATGTTTTAGTTTTGAATTAATTTTTATGAGATAAATTATTTCTTATACTGAGAACTATCTTCAATCATAACATATGTGGTCTTGATTATTTTATTTATTATTTGTAAATAAAATCTTTATAAAATTTCTGTAAAGCTTAAATAATGCCGAATTGCTGTAAATTATTATTTTAAATATAATATGAAACGTTATATTGTTTTGGCCAGAGTGAGATAGTGAATTACAATGTAATTAAGGCAGCTTAACCTTTTCTTATCATAATTTTTCTGCCCTTAATGTAGGATACTTTAAGTGGGGCCGGCACAATATTTCATCCTTTCGAACTATCCTTGCTGTCAAAATATTTTGCTTTGGTTTTACGACTGCCTCCCAGCTTGATGTCAACATTCCTTGGAAATTTTTTCATTGGTGGGATAGGGAAAAGCTTGGAAACGGGATGGAGAGAGGAAGTTGGGGTTGGGCCTCCGGATACCTGTTTTTACAATATCATTCTGAAAGTGGTCATTTTTATGTGGAAGGCATTATAAAATTATTTTGTTTTCCTTCAGAACAGGGGCGGTGGTCTAGACATGAATGTGATACCCGCTTGGCGGGAAGGCATCACCGGACGAGGAGTGGTTGTCACTATTTTGGATGACGGCCTCGAGACAGATCATCCAGACTTAATCGCTAATTATGTGAGTACTGAATTCCTTTTTTTCTAAACACATTTTTGACCAACAGTTGCCGGTAAGTTTTTGTGTTTTATTTATCAGGATCCAATGGCGTCTTATGATGTGAACTCCCACGACTCAGACCCTCAACCGCGTTATGATATGATCGACTCTAACCGTCATGGAACCAGGTGTGCTGGAGAAGTCGCTGCTACTGCCAACAACTCTTTATGTGCTGTCGGCGTTGCATTCGGTGCTAGTGTTGGAGGTAAGACATCCAATTTATTTTCTTATTTCGTTACTTCACTTGAGAACTTCACTCTCTTCTTCGGCCTTATTAACTCTTGTCATACATTGGACGTGATGCGGACCATTGCCTACATCATATTATGTCCTAAGATCCTAATGATTATCTTATTGATCCTGAGTTCGTATCCTACTTCATATCAATAACTATCCAGAACTTACCTCCATGCGAAATAAATTTTATTAGTCACTAACATAATTGTACAGAAAAAGACCCCCCCCTGGTTGTTATACGAGCTTTAAATATAATTGCCGTTACCCGTATGGTATTGGGTGTGAAGATATTTTATTGAACAATAAACTAACTATAATTAATCATTATATACATACTTGTGGAAAGCGATGTCAGGAGCAATAAAAATCGAAGAGCCTGTATGACAAAACTCTTCGTAGTGTAGTCAAAGAAGCGAGTGTGGCGTGCAAGAATCGTGCCTTAAGGCGCTCTCTTTTCTCTGTCTACTCTGCAAGGGACGTAGCGTGAATATATGCCTGTATGAATGTAATAAACTATTAGCTTTATGAGGAATAAATATTTTCTTACGCATATTAAATACATATAGCTTGAAATACGAAATTATACATAACTTATTTTAGTCGTACGCTCGTAAAAGTTGCTACAGTACGAGCCGATGGAGCTGAAACTTATTGCGTCTGAAAATATTACAGGCAAAGAAATTTTTCATCCGAGTTTATTGTTGCCATGTACAGACCTACTGTAGAGCTCTTTATGAGGCATCACATTTTTTACGGTATATTTTTGTAAACAATTCTTTATTGCTTCATCAGTAAGGCCTTCGAATTTCTTCGGAAATAATAAAATTTTCATTTTTTTTCTTTTTACGTACACATCGTTTATTGTGTAATCCGTAATTACGAATACGTAATTTAGGATTATGATTAAAATAATAAAAGCAGATGATTTCATAGCTTAGTGGTTTAACACTGTGACTTAAGAAATCCTGGGATTAATTATGCCTCGACGCTACCAATATTTGGGTTCCAAGTAAAAAAGATGGGGAGCATATTCCTATACATAAAACAATATTCACATATCACACACAACTTCTGGAAAGTCATTACTTAAACCAGAAGTCAAAATCACCACTCTTGGCTTCTAGACTATATATAATAATAAATATAACGTAACGTAACTTCACGCCTTTTGCAACCCGAAAGTGTAGGCGGCGGTTGTTAAAGCCTCGACTCGCTGAATACTGAACCTTACTTCCCAGTGGAATAGGTGGCGAACCTATCGTTACACCGGGCACAAAGTTGTCAGTCTTCGATATTTAATAATATCACACATAAGTTTCCAAAAAAAACCGTGTCCGTATCGTAAAGCCCGGAATCGATCGCACGGCTACTGAATCAGAAGCGGAAACCTGGACCAGTATTAAATATGAATAAATCAGAAGCGGAGAACTCGAAATCTGAACCACCACTAAACAAAAAATAATATAATTACCTACATATTCGGTACATTAAAATGCAATAGTTTTATTTAAAATTGCACTACAACCCACGCTGAATATAGCAGTCTCGGTGGCGCAGTGGGCGAGCCCACGGCCTCTGTTCCAGAGGTCCGGGGTTCGATTCCAGACACTGGCTCACACCAATGACTTTTCGAAATTGTTTTCGGAAGTTATGTGTGATAAATATCGATGACTGACAAACTTTGTGCCCGGTATGGCAATAGGTTCGCCACCTATTCCATTTGGGACGTCAACATAACGGCGAGACGAGGCTTAACAGCCGCTGCCTACACCTTCGGGTAACAAAAGGCGTGAAGTTATGTTATGTTATGTTATGTTATAGATATATTTTTTTTGTTTAACCTATATTGTACAGCGAGGTGTTGTTAGGAATTTCGTTATAAAAGGTCGCGAATTTATTAACTGAGTTTCACAAACTAAATACTCCGTGCAATATCCTGAGAGTGGTTTCAACTTAAAATTGCTGGTGGAATCACTTTCGGTTTGTGTAACTTTGATAGGTGTTAAATAGACTTAAATTTTGGTACTTTTATATACTTTACTTTATCTTTGGTAGCTCAGTAGACTATAATGTCGAGGATTCAGGTTCAAATCTATATTTTATTCGACTATGTGTATTCAACAATTAGTATCTCGATGGTTCGGGGATCGGGCACCTTGTTTTTGAATCCAGATGTCGTGTAATCGAATCCGCTGCCTACAACCTCAGTTAGAAAAAGGAGTGAGTTTATACAAAAAATACTTTCAAGAATACATATTTATTGCATTCCGTGTAATAATTCGCTGCTTACGACTAAAAGCGTAAAGTTACATTTATTAAGTCTTTGATTTTAAGTCTCTTATCGTAGTAATTATTACAGGTGTGCGAATGTTAGACGGCGATGTGACAGATGCCGTAGAAGCAAGATCATTAAGTCTGAATCCACAACACGTGGACATCTACAGCGCGTCTTGGGGACCAGATGATGACGGCAAGACTGTCGATGGCCCTGGTGAACTTGCCACTAGAGCATTCATAGAAGGAGTCACGAAGGTAATAATTATACATATTATACAGCATATTACCTTCTGTGTACTAAGTATCGGGAATTTGTCAATAAAACAAAAAATAAAAATTATTCATCTAAATTTATTTTATCGCCTTCAAAGTAGGCCCCATCGCTTGCAATACAACATCTCCACCGCTTCACCCAGTCTTCCATACATTTTTCATAGGCTATTTGCGGTATGGCCTTTAGCTCATTCAGCGAATTTTCTTTTATGGCTTCTATTGACTCAAAACGTTTTCCTCGAAGTGGTAATTTTAACTTGGGAAATAAAAAAAAGTCAGACGGAGCCATATCAGGTGAATAGGGTGCTTGGTCGAGAACGTTTGTTGAATTTTTCGCTAAAAACTCTTTCACTATAATGGCTGTGTGTGATGGTGCATTATCATGGTGCAGCATCCATGAGTTGTGTCGCCACAAATCTGGACGTTTTCGGCGGATACTCATTTAGTGCAACAAGTAGCAACATTTTTAGTGATTCACCACATGAAATATCATTCGAAACACAAAATTTAAGGCACACTCTTTGTTCAACAATATTTTCCATTGTAAAAATCGTCGAGGACTCAAAACTATGACCAACAAAAAGTTTAGTTTAAAACAAATTAAATGACAGATCCCGTTCAAATTTTGCGCGCTAAATCAGTACAGTGCTACCAACATGCAGTAAAAAAATTAGAACGACCTCTTTTACGCGGGTCTCTTTATTGACATATACCCGATACTTTTTACACAGAGTAGTACTATCTTTTTGAAGAGATGATATGGTTAATTTTAAGCTCAGTTCTGGGATATTCCATGACACCCGTGTCATGTATACAGAACATGTCCCATGGTTCCTCATTACTACTCAGAAGACATTCTGTTGATGATTCAACCATCTTCCTCTTCCATAGGGGCGCAACGGAAGAGGATCAATATTCGTATGGGCGTCAGGCAATGGTGGCAGAGAGCATGATAACTGTAATTGCGACGGCTACACGAACTCTATTTGGACTTTGTCAATATCATCAGCTACTGAGCGTGGTGAAGTGCCTTGGTATTCGGAAATGTGCAGCTCCACGTTAGCTGCCACTTACAGTAGTGGAGCTATTAATGAGAAGCAGGTACTCTATTGTATATCTTTACTGTTTTCGTTCTTTCTTTTTTTATTTACTTAATAACAAGCCGACACAAAGTGACTCAAGCCAGGTTTCGTTCGATGAAAAAGTACCTGATGAACCACCCCTTAGCCTACTTCTCCCTATCTCCTTCCTCGTCCCTTTTGTGTTTCTTTTTACACCTGCCAGAATGGGCGCCGCTACTAACTTACCACCTGATGATCCCCCAATTTGGAAAAAAGCCCGTTGAAGT
Organism: Euproctis similis; assembly: GCA_905147225.2. Lineage (NCBI taxonomy): Eukaryota > Metazoa > Arthropoda > Insecta > Lepidoptera > Erebidae > Euproctis > Euproctis similis. The sequence continues at coordinate 9,387,700 of LR990119.1, forward strand.
TGTTACGGGCCAGCTTCACGTAGCTGGATATGCTAAGCTATCAATCCTTGATGTTAAGCGATTTCATCATTGGCTGTGGCTTTGTAATTTTTATTTTTATAAAATAATGTCTTCGCAGGTGGTGACTACTGATCTGCATCATTCATGTACTTCTGGACATACAGGCACTTCAGCGTCAGCACCACTCGCTGCCGGCATCTGTGCACTCGCCCTACAGGCTAACAGGGAACTCACTTGGAGAGATATGCAGCATATCGGTAAGATATGATAAGGAAAGTATAGGTAGGCAGAGAGAACAGGACGCCATAAGGCACGATTCTTACACACTTCACTCGCTTTGTTGACTTTCATAACTCTTGTCATATACGGTCGTCGGTTTTTAAAGCTCCTTGCACCAATTGCGTCAAGGATTCATTCAATTTGGTCATAGAAAATGTGTTGTGCATGCTTCCGTTTTTCTATTCTATATCTGCTTAGAAAATCATGCACTATATTTTTTCTACATGTCCGAACCACCAGAGCCTGCCTAACTTACTTTTTCTCTTACAAACATGACATACAGCCACTAGTAATATGTTTAACTATATTTATAATTTATAACAGTAGTAATATTAGAAATTTATTTTATTAGAAGAACGATAAGAATGAATGTGGATGGACACAAAGGTGGTGGAAAGTCGGAAAAGAGATGGATGTATTGTGTAGAAAGATGTGACCGTAAATGGTGTAAACGTGAAGATGATCAAAGTTAGAAGAGAAAACGTAAAATGATCAAGTAAGCTATCAGATTCAGTAAGCTATCAGATTACTTATTGTACCGACTCCACTACCCAAGGGCTGGAGGATAATGATGAAAACAATATAATACTATAAATGTGATGCGAAAATAATGATCACGTTACCAAAAGTATATTAACTTTACGAGTAGATCTTGTTTACTGTGAATTCAATGTTAGCTAAATTTGCTCCATGAACTTTTTTATTGTGAAAACTTCTACAGCTCGTAACAAGGTCCGGGTCACTTAAACTAAGAAACTTTTTTAGATAATGGAGTTGCAAAACTACTTTCATACCTTATATTTAGATATATATACAGGTATATATTTCCAATATTACTATAGTAGTTGGATGTTATATTTCTATTTGATTTTTATATCTTTTTTTTATGTGTCCATGTCAGATTATTTTATGATTTAGAAAGCAAAGTTTTAGATTCTAAGTTCGCTGTATCATCTACATACTTAGCTTGACGCCCAAATCCTTTGCGATATTGGCAGAGGGAACATCAAAGCACGATTCTTACATGCTCGACTCTCTTCTTGGACTTTCATAACTCTTATCACATACGCTCCTTAGTTTTTACCGCTCCTGATACCACCTTCCGTATGGACTCATAATATGAAATTTTAAGTGTTTTGTGGACGTCTTCTACGCCTAAATCTATCCGCTATTTCCCGGATCACCTAACGATCTTAACTAGGTAATAAATTAATTATTGCAATTGTATTATTGTGACAGTGGTAAGAACCGCAAGACCTGAGCGATTGAGCGTCGGTGGGGAATGGCGAGTGAACGGTGTTGGACGAAATGTCTCCCATTCGTTTGGCTATGGTCTCCTCGACGCCACCGGCATGGTGCGTCTCGCCAAAACATGGAGGACAGTACCGCCCCAGAGGAGGTGTGAACTAGCCGCTTCGAAACCTCAGAGACAAGTACCAGCAAGATCAACAGTTACTATGGATGTATGTTATTGACTTTGTTTGTTGTTAAATTTTTTTTTTTATAGCTTTAATATAATACATAAATATTTTTCATCCCACAGAATAGGTACGCCTCCTATTGAAATACCTCGAACACAGCTTTATCAATGATTGATATTTATTATACAAAACTTTCGAAATAAATTTTCTTTTTACACGTAAATATAATAGAGCAAGATTCAATACATAGAAGTTAGCAAACAATACCTGTGCTTTCGAAGGGTTGAAGATGCGGCTCGGATCTGGAGAAATCCCTTTGAAAACTTCTTTTTTATTTTGTTGAAGAGCAAAATTTATTGAACTGGGTGTCTGTAGGAGACAGAGTGGTTGACGACAAAACCTTTTTCGTGGCGACTTGAACTGACATCTAGACTTGGACAAAGGAGAAAGTGACGCCAAAAGGACAAAGAAACAAAAAAAAATGAATTGTAGTTTTTATTAGAGCGTAAAACATTCACTCGACATTAAATAAGACTCACAAAATTTAATGTTATTGTAGTCGTCTATTTATTTTTATCTTTACAGTTATAGACATTCGAATTTTTTTTTTATGTCTAGTCTACTGATATAATAAAGCTGAAAAATTGTCTATGAGCTGATAGGATTTATTTTGATTTAGTTTGAAAGTTAGAAAGGTAGCTTATTTATCTAGAAAGGTTATTGTCTGTAAATAAATAGGCTAAGACTGATAGAAATCGAATACTGACCTTTTTTGTAGTACAAATATATCGTACGGCGGTACGAAGTTTTTGCGTTGGCTAAATCAAATTTTGCTTAACAAATTACCACATTTTGTAATAATTGGAAGAATTTCTCATGTTTTCCATAGTTATTTATTTATAAAAAAAACATTACAAAGAATTCTAATTGTATCGGTGGCCTAGTTAGTGAGGCCTAGAGTACTCAGTTACAGCGCTAGACCATATCTATGGTTCATGTAATGAACTTTTATGCGCAATCTTAGAACAGTTTTAATTTGTAAAGTTCGTCCTTTGTGGGGTAAGCAGAGGAAACAGAACGCCCTAAGGCATGACTCTTACACATCTCACACGCTTCCTTAACTTTCATAACTCTTGTTATGTTACTCTCCGTCGGCTTTTAAGGGTCCTAACATTACTTTCGAAAGAAATTTTAATGTGGCGTGCTGATTAAAAATCTTAATTACCACCTACAGTTGGCTGTTGTGACGTGCCCAGGTGTGAATTACTTGGAACACGTTCAAGCTAGAGTGTCATTGTCAACCGTTCGTCGGGGGGATCTTCGCATCTCGCTTACTTCACCGGCGGGAACTAAAGTCACGTTATTGGCACCGAGGTAAGTGCGTTGTTTTCTCGAGGATTTCAACAAGCAACATTGAAACAACTTTTTTATGGATTTATTTAGAACTTATTTTCTATTTATTTCCTGACGTTTCGAACTCACCGAACGAAACACGGCATGAGCCAATTTACGTCGATCTTCTGAAAGGTCGTGGTATTTCACTAGTCGAGCTGGTCCATTCATGCAGCGAACTGCTTGGCTCTACCACTGTTCCTACAATCTTCTGTAATCCGAGATCAACATCGTGTAAAAAAGATTTCAAGACAAGATACAACTAGTAGAATTACTTCATTTAAACATAATTCCTCTTAAGCTTATGTACTAAATAGTAGCTGATAGTTTTATGTACTAAGTATCTGTGGGTAGTTGTTAGTTAAGTTCACAAAGCGAAACACCAGACTCTAATTAGAGCCTCTCTCTTGAGTATAGTTGTGTGTAATAAGACAGCTAATTTTCCGTCAGGCCGCACGATTCGTCGCGCGCCGGCTTCAACTCTTGGCCTTTCATGTCTGTTCATATGTGGGGCGAATCCCCTCTTGGCAATTGGCAGTTAGAAGTTACCAACGAAGGAAGATATATGGGTAAGCAACATCGTCATTTTAACACCCATTTAACAAATAATATCAAAATTATTATTGACTTTCTCATAGTGTATATGTAATATATTTTAATAATAGGTGTTTAAATCTTAGGCCGAGCGAATTTACAAGACTGGGCGTTGATATTATACGGAACCGCAACGCCTGCAGCCAAAAACGATCCGATACCATTTCGTAATCCGATTGTTTTACGTAAAACTGGCAACTCCACCCGTCCGGTAGTAGTTCAGGCTGGACGTAAAAATAACAGAGGCAAACCGATGCCCATTATGCCGACATACACGGTCGGACTTGTTAAAAGAAAGAAGAATAAAAATTCAAAGAATCCAAATAAGAATTCGCAAAAATTAAAACAAAGCCGACCAGCAACGCGTTCACCCATTGAGAGTACTACGGTGAAGGTGAGCACATCGACTGCAGCCGACCTCAGTCTCAACCTCCGTGGAGATCTGACTGATCCACTGGCAGCTGCTGATGCTAGAGGACGCAAGATGTCAGGGTTGTTCGAGCACTACGACAAAATCCAACACATATATCCGGCACCACAACAGTCCCACGGTACTCATCAGATCCAGCACTGCATGCCTCATGCCAGTTGATACGTGGCACTGCGTTGCGTTGTTTTACCTATTTAGTCGCTGTCTTGAACCCTGCACGTCAACTATCTGTGTTGCAGATTTTGCTGCTATTTGCATGACATCTTTATTTTTTATAACGATACTTATTTAACGAATGAGTATCAGTTTTGAATTTAATTTGAGCTTTACAAAAGTTTTATAGTAAACAGTGGCAGTTCACGTAGTTTGTGTGAGTTTTAGTTTATAAATATTGTTGTTGTGTTTACTGTTGTTAACTTTATTATTTGCTGGATATTATTTGCCATTTACATCTTTTAGATGTCTCTTAAGATCTAACACTCGTCTCCTTTCTTTCTCGCTCGTTGTTTATGGAGTCGATAAATCATTGTTTAGCTGAATAAAAGCCTTGTTCGATAAAACGATATACATATTTCGAAAAATTGAAAACATCATGATAATTTTTGGTTCAGATTTGATGTACTTCTGCAGAATTACGAGCATCATTAACGCGTAGGCGATGAACATATCATATATCCAATTAATTATTATTCAACTCTCATATTGTTATGAGCTTTGCATTTACTGTGAATTTTCATTGTCTGATGCTTTTCCGAAATTAACATTTAACGCGAGATAAAGACGTATACAGAGTAATAATTTTTTTTCCATTTTCTAATGCCATAATAGTAGACTCTTGATTTTTTTTTTTATAATTGCGCTTAAAAACTTACAGCAGTCGACATTTTTTAAAAGTCATATTTCATCAAATATGACTTTACTTTAACATCTTAAATTTCTTAATAAGTTGAATTTATATACAAAATCTATATTGTATAACAATTAAATATTCGTTTTCTTTGTTACAATATAAATTTATCGAGTATTATGGCACAGAGCCTCTTACAGAATTCACGAAATTTAGAAACAGTTTGAAATCGAGAAAATATTGCTAGTTTGTTTTTACATTTGGTATTATACTGCTTGATTTTTATAAACTAATGATTTTATTTCAGCTTTTTATAATATACTTATAGTACATATATAGTTCATAATAGATAAATATATGATTAGTGCAAATAAAATAAAGTACTAATGGCCTCAATTGAGAATTGAGACCATTAATTTTAGAAATATATATTTAATGAATTACATCAATAGTCTCTTCTATCTCATCTGTAAATTACTTACTAAGTCGTTTTGAAGTTATTATTTAAATATTAATATCTTTATAGAGAAAGATAGAAATAAGAGATATTAGTAGATAGTAGATGATCTAAATATATATCCTGTACAGCAGGCCCCCTCACGCAATGGGAGCTAATTTTCTATGGAACGGAAACTCCACCGCAAGAGAACGATGCTGCCTCCCCGGATACCAACTCTCTGAATGTAGAAGCGGAACAGTTGAGTGAAGCGGCTAAAATAGTAGGTGAAGGGATGAGAGTACCAACGCCTTCTTGGAACAAACAACGTGGATCAGATACTGTTGAAGAAAGCCGGCCAAATGATCTCATTGATGACCTGCCTCTGGTGACGTGGCATAATGAACATACGGTAAGACAAATACATATCATTAATATATTTTTTTTAATTCTCACTCAAATAATATGCTGTTAATTTACGGACCGAAAAGTACCGTTTAGTGGGTCTCCGTAGTTTTTCATCGTACAAGAAGTGTTAATTAATTTGAAAAAAAAAATCATGCATAATTAGTTTTAATTTAATCAATGATCTAGAATCACTTCTCTTTAAATTTATTGCGAGCTTTATGTAATAGTTGAATAATTTTAATAATAGCTTATGAAGAACAGTTGCCTTGAAATCAGGTGACTTGCTTACTCGTTCGTCCATCATGCTATAAAAAAATTGGTTAGTTTTAAAGGAATTTACTAAACCGACTAGAGCTAAATTTTGACTTTAAATATAATTATTATTAAATTTTTTTATACTTTTTTCTTTATTTCTTCTCTTTGCTCTATTAATAGTTTTGACTTACTCATAACCTTGATTTGTTTAACCTTAAAATGCGTGCGTGCGTGCTTGCGTGCGCGTATACGTTTGATCGTGTCACTACATATTATTATATTATATTACTTACAAAGTATATAAATATATATCTAATAAATAAATATAAATATAAATCCAAGTATATAAATAGTTTGGCAAGCAGTACGTTGACAAACTTTTTTCGAAATCTAATCAAGGATATAGATACTAATAGTTCGGAAATTTGTATCATTTTTATTTTTCATACTCGGATTATAGATGGACCTTGCCGAAATCCAGAGAAGAATTGACTGGAGGGACTCTCGGTACAAATTTATGAAATGTTAAGTACCAGATTTTAATAAGGAGTCTCTGTTCCATAATACCGATATAGTGTCTTTTTATCGTACTAGTTTTGTTCTGAACGCTACTTACATATTATTAAGCGTGACTAATAATATTTGACGATAATCGCATAATTAAAACTGTTAATAATTCTGTAAATATTAATAATTGATTTATGTTTAATTGTTAACATTCCTTGATGATGTGACAAATAAAAAATCCTCCTCTGTGATGTGACAAATGAAAAAAGCCAAAGAAATTTCTATCAATCCCGCAGTATTTAACGGTTTTTTTTTATTAAATTGTGATAATCAGTTCAATCACGATTATGCTATAGGTTTTAACTTAAAGGAAACGTGCCTAACAATAGGTGATGTAATAGTACCTTGTAATTCTTCAATAAACTAAATTATATGAAGGATAGGCTGCATTTACAAAATGTATCGGGCTGTTTTAAATCACTTCAGAAATAGTATGGTTAAAGGGCTCCACCATAAGCACTTACTCGCTGGCCCTTTGGTTTTTAGTTAAGTTAAAGCTATCTGAAGACAATCCATTCCAGAGAGATTTCCAAGGAATCTGGATTAAGCTATCTTGTCATAGGACAAGGATTTGATTTGATCCTATATATACTTAATGATAACAAAAATAATAATATTCTCTGGAATTGAGCATGCTCCTTGTACAGTTCAATAATTCAGTCCTTTTATATTTATAAAAAAAAACATAATTAAACAAAAGCAAATCAAAAATATTCAATTTAAAGAATCATTATTTTCTTTTGTGTAGATAAGCGAAAACAGTTCCCCGGACATCGGCGATACAGGCACGTCAGGGTGCGCGATTCACGCGTCAGACTCGACGCGATCCTGCCTAGGTTTGTGTCTGATCATCATTCTGCTAATGTCGACGGCCGACGCGTTGCGCTTTCACAGCTCCCCAACTAACCAACGCAGACAGCCTCCTAGACTAAGTAATATAAACGAGAGTCCACTAACACCTAGTGTAAGATTAGCATTAAATCGTGCTGAGCCGCGACCGCCTAGGGCCCCTTGCTTATACCATTTAACCCACAACGTTCTGAGGACCTAGTACCTAACGGATTTCTATGTGTGATTTTAGTTAAATATACCAGGTTTTTATATATGTATCATATAAGTACAAGCTGTTATTATTTATACACATGTTTTAAGTTAGTTATGCTGGTTCATCCCGATGAAATAGTAGTCGTGACGTTTGTGTGTTTACTTCAAATTAGTTCATGTCTCGGGATTGTTTTTACTTTTTCCATCTGACTTTAATGCTGATTCTCTTCTGTGTCATATTCTGCATCATCATTTTCTTCATCTTTGATAGTAATATCATTATTTTAATATAACTAAATCATAAATGATTGTATTTCTTTATTGTCAACAATACGTGATTTCTATTTTAAAGTCAAAAGATTGGAGTAAAATATGAAAAACCCGGATTTTTTTATTTTATTTTATGTTATTCCATGTTTCTCCTTTTTATATACAACACAAACACGCATTCGTCAAGACTATATAGAACTGATAGGTATATTCTATATTTTGTTATCTTTCGTACTTAAATCGAACTTAAACTCTTCTCAAATTAGTTGTTCAAATGAGTAATGGACTCGGTAAACTTAAATAAGGGTAACTTTCAAATAAAATGAGACTTCTAGTAATCAGCTCAGTGGCAGGCACTGTGATCGACATGAACATAATCGAGTCCTGAGGTCAATGAAAAATCTAATAATCAATTTATTTCATTTATTTATTTTTATACTTATTGCACACAAAACATATTCGCTATTTCAAATTTGAACAATTAACTTAAAAAGTCCGTCTGATGAGTACGTTTTACAAACAATTGCAGTTCAAATTTTGAAATATAAAACAAATATGATTTATTTGTTGAAATATAAATATAATGTTCATCATTATTTTAATTATATTACCTTTATTGAGTTTTTCATCAATATAATGTATATCATTGTCGTAATCGTTTGATATTTAAGAATTACTGAAGGCATGTGGGAAAGTGTTTGTATAATCAAGGTTTATTGGCGAATGTATTGAGAGCTAGTGAACAAGTGCAATTACTTATAATAAATTTTATAATTACGGAGATATCAAGCTGCTGTACGTCCATTTTTTCACTGAATAATTGCCAAATAATAAGACAAAAAAAATGTGTGTATAAAAATATAATGTTAATTATACTTATATTGTAATGTGAAAATGAAATTCAGATTATTTTAAATCATTTTAAATTCATCAATTCGTTATTGGTGATTATTATAAATATATTATTATTTTGCACTGTTCTTAACTGTGATTAGATTTTTTAGCGTCTATGTGTTATGTTAGAACAAAATATAATTCACATTTTTATGACAGTTATTATCTGAAATCTACATTGTTTGAAATAATTTACATTATAATGACATTTGTTTACTATTCAACAAATTTTATTGTAAATATGGAAATAAATACTGGGTCCATGAAGGGTGAATAAGCAGGTGAATGGGTGAATCCATGGTCATAATTCTTAATCTTTATTTCACTCAATCGAATCTTTATTTCTTTAAATATAAAGTCTTAGAGTCTCAGTAACGATTAAACGAGTCGATCAACAAATTAGTGCAAACTATTTTCCATAGATGGCGTTAATTTAAACTTTAATTAGTAACAAATGTTTCAATCCACACAATCTAATTTGTTGAATATGCTTAGCAATATACCATATTAATAATAATTAGAAAATATATTGCAAGTAATAAATAGGGTGTCAAAATTTGAGATACTAAACCAAATGTCAGCGCATTTACTGCCAATGTCTTGTTTTATTTTATTTATAATCTTTATTTGTAATTTAGATTAATTAGTAGTGTAGTAAAATTTATTTTGGCAAGCAATAGTGAATTTAATTTTGACATTTTGTCAATATTTTTACCAGCATAATGTTAGTTTATATAATTTAATAATATTTCTATATTAAATAGAATAATCGTTTTAAGTAGGTATTTTTCTAAACATATCCGTTACAATAAGTTCGACGGTAAAACTGTTTTTATTAAGCGACCTAATTTGTCTAATATAATAGCATAATTATACTTATAATATAATTATAACTTACAATACAATTATAAGTATAAATATCGATGGTCCCGGTTAAATAGTTGAAAGAAAATAAACGAAATTTTGCTTTTGAGTCTAAATATGTAAAAAAAAAACAATAACTTCCGAAATCTCGGCTACCATTGAAGTAAAATATATATTTTATTTGTGATGTCATAAGAATGGGCTATTAAGTCTGATAATTAGGTTACAGTTGATAAATTTATCAACAAAGTAAGTTCTAATATGTTCGGAACGTTTAGTTATGAACAATAAAAGGCAACTATTTTTTGACAGTACGAACAAACAATAATTTTTGACAGTATGATACTAGACAGTGTTTTGGGAATGATAAAAAAACATATATTTTTTATTTTAATTCTCATTAAAATTAATCGAAATTATGCGTTCAGGTATTATTTGTTAACATAACAACTGAATGATCAATGTTTCCGACAGCGTCACTTGCGTCCTCGAATACAAAATTTAGTTCCATGTGTTGGAGATTAGATTGTAATACATCTAGAAAAGACATCTGAAAATAATTGATAATGTTAAAATACAAAGACCTTCCAAAAGACAAAATAAAATATGTACTCCTTGCAATATGTATAATATGTCCTTGCATAATAAAAGTTAAGAAGTAAGTTTAGTTTCATGAAATTAAGATGAATTTGATTTGTTGAAGTAAGTTTAAAATATCCCAATGAAATAACTGATGATAAATATAATACTTAGGTATTATATAGAAGGTATATTTAAATGAACTAGCCCTGAAAAATCTGCACATTTAAAACTGCACTTACTGGGTTCTTTAAATTGGATGAAATACTTCATTGTATAGATAACAAAATCCCAAGAGAAAGCCAAATGATTTGAGCATTTAGACTTTACCAATAAAAATATTCAATTTGTATTAATATATAACAAATTTTAAGTTCTTTAATGGTGACTAAGAAATTTAACAACTCATTTTTATATAAGTTAATGCTGAAACAAGCAATTTAGACAACAAAATAGCTTCAATGTATTCTGATATAAATAGCGTATTGTGGTTGTGATCATAGCGAAGATTAACAAACCATGCAAAAATAGGTATAATAATAATAAATAATGAAAATAATAAAGTTGTAAATAATGAATAGACAGCTAATAATAATAAGCATAATAATTATAATTGATATATTGATACGTTTGGAGACTTGTACAAATTTGCTCACGTAAATCCCTTGTAAATTGGAAAACGACTGAAAAATAAATCATGATTTCTCATCGACTGGTAGTTAAATTTTTATTGTAACTTTAATATTAATTGTGTGTGAAAACCATTTGAATATTTGCGTATAGATAAATTTGAGTTGAATTCTGATTTTGTCGGTGTCCACAATTTGCAATGGTTGCTAACCTATAGCTGACTATGTTTATACTAGATTTTAATGAACTAGTAATTGTGACGCATCATTTTTGTAATAGTATTGTCATAATATGTAAAAAAAAATATGTAAAATTGTTCATTATTAATAACGAGGATAAATAGCAGCCAACCAATATAATTGTAATTTATCTGTAAAATATAAATGTTGAATCATAATTTGTATATATTGAAACTAATGTGAATGGTAATTAAAAGGAACTTTTTATTACAAAATTCATAAATTGTTTTTAATTCAGACTATATTAATTGATCTCAACGAGTCTTGTCTCTGATTTGCATAATTTAAGTTAGATATTTACTAGTCAATGTTTATTTAGGAAGATGTATAAGAAAGCAAACTTGTGTGTGTGTGTGTTGTTTTTTTTTGTTAGTTTTATGTTTTAATAATTACGTAGTGAATAATATCTGCACGTTGCGCTTCGCTTCGCGATTACTTACATTATTTTTTAATCACGCCCATCACGCTTTTTCTTATTAGTTGAAATGCACTCACACTCTGTTTAATTTAGTTTATTTGTTTGTTATTAACCTTTAATATTCTATTTATTACACTTGCGTTAATTTTATTTCTGTCTGATTTCATTTAATTTTGTGCACGTCCTTCAGCATGTTGTAGTTCTGGTTTGTTTTCGTATAACGTTTTTGTTTATTATTTTTATTATTATTCTTAATATCAACAAAATTATTTGAGATCAGCGACAAGATTCTATTCAAACCTGTCCTTAATGTTTCCTAAACTTGCTTACCTATCTGTGAACTATCATCGGCTCGGTCGGACGGTCATCGCATCATATATAGCAAGAGACTGCAGGCTGCATGGACGCTGGATAAAGGTGCTGGGTGGTGAAGGACTGTCGCTCTGATATCTTTTGTAATTAAAAGCTTTTGTTCTTTTTCTTTTATTAGAATGCGCCAAGGGCTTGCATTTGTACTCCGGTCGGTGTTTGGAGAGGTGTCCCGACGGCACATACGCCAGTGAAATTCTCAGGGAAGGGAACTCAAGAAGACGTAATCTGACATTGTTATCTGAGGTTCCTGTTATGAAAAGACAGGATGGGGTCACGACGATGCCAACTGCTTTAGAAGCGCTGGACATGGCACTATCTATTAATGGGACCAAAACTCCTCTAAATTGTCTTTCTTGTCACTACACATGCTCCTCTTGTACAGGTCCTGAGAGTAGTCAGTGCTTATCCTGTCCAGATGATGCGAAAATTTTTAATGAAACTGGTTCTGAACCGAAGTTCTACTGCTATCCGAAAGCAATTGTTTCGCAAATGAATTACGCCAATTGGCAAATGAATTATGTCAATATTGTTCTTGGTTTGATATTGCTTGTAGTATTTTCTATTTTATTCTATTGCACGTTAGCGTGTATTGTCAAAAGATGGCGCGGTGGTAATTATTATTCAAATGTGACTTATAATAAATTGTCTGTAGATGATAAACAGCAGACTGCATTGGAAATTGAGAAAGAAATACATCATGCCTTAAAAGATTATAGCGATAGTGAATCGGATAATGATTCAAATCTATAGCAAATGCTCAAGTACAAGTATTAGTAAGGCCTTATTGAACAATTGTAGGTTAGTGATCAGATATTTTTCTTAAAAAACTAATGCAGGTTTCGTGTTGTGATATTTCAAATTCTTTTATCACAAATTAAATTTGTTTATGTATGAGTAAAATTATGTATTTTTCTGTAAATCTACAAGTATTGAATAATTGAATTGTGTTATTTCTATAGCATTGCCGTTAAAGAGCTTTTCGAAAATTATATGTGATATTCATGCCTAAATAATTTGCATCCTACACTTTTTGCATTGGATCAAATATTTCATTCAGTGATATGTTGAAACAAACTTTGCTTAAATATACTTGAGTCAAGATTTGAAAATTTCAAGATTTCGTCTGAGTTTTTATGTTTCACTGAGAAAATAATCCAAAGAGCTACAAAACTCTCTTTCATATGTGTAATCTACACTCTGGTGATCTTCTAGCTTTTCATGATCAGTATCTTTCTTTTTTATTACTTCTTTGATTAGTACCTAAACCTTAAATACTTCGATTTAGATCTAGTTTTATCTGAGCATTACTTAATATTCCTTTTGAGTTAAGACATTTTGAAAATATACAATAGGATATTGAAGTTTCAAGAAAGCATAACCGCAAATATATAGCCAAAATTCGTAACCGCTTTGCCTACGAGGGTAACTTTCGAGGGGTGCAATTTACACCCCGCCAAGATGGCGTAATATTATTAAAAGTAATTCAATAAAAACTGTATTAGTTTCCAAATGTTTTCACATTTCCTATTCTAAATATATAGTTATTAGTATAGATGTTCACAAATAGATTTCAAATAGGTTATTTTCTTGATAATTATAATAATGATGCATAATGATAATTCTGATTATTTTTTTTTATTATTATATAAATGTAAGTGATCGTCGTAATTTGCATAATATTTAGTTTAGGTATAATTTGCTCAAGATGCCATCATCACTAATATTTTTTTTTGTGATACTGAAGACGTTTCAGTGCAATTGTAAATAATATTGTTTGTAAATAAATGAGTTCCTATTTTCAAATGTTTTTTTATTATATCATATATAGTTAAAATGTAATTAATTGATAGAGAAATTTGTCTGTTCATTGACGATATTAGCGAAACAGTATTAACGGTAGAGACCCCCATTGAGGAAATATAAGCCAAAGCAACGATCCTCAGAATTACAAGGAATTTATAAAATATTGGTGGTAGGATGACAATATCTTCGGAGAGAAGTGATATTTCGTACAAGAAATATACGAAAAACTGGTTTTGTTCTACTAAGTATACTTTGAAACTGATTTTTTAAAACTTACATGATTCTGAAGCTCTAAATCGAACTTAGATAGTCTTATTGTAGAGTTAAAGCATTTCATTGTTGAATGCCTTTTTTTTGGAGGATCGGAGGGCAAACGAGCAGGCGTGTCCCCTGATGGTAAGCGATCGCCGCCCATGGACACTTGCAACACTTATAGCGTTACCGTTGCGTTCGGGAAAGAGGCGAGCCAATCTCACCGAACGAAACGTGGCATGAGCCAATTTACGTCGATCTTTTGAGAGGTCATGGTATTTCACCATTCAAGCCAGATCATTCATGCAGCGAAATGTTTGGCCTTAATCTAAGAAACTACCGATTTGATTTGAAAAGCGTTTCAATGATCTAAAACTCATGTATTAACCAAGGCTACAGGTTATATATTATCACACTACTACCAATACGAGTGGAGCACTGACATTTTTAGCCGTAGAGGTAAATGATATATCCATACAAAGTAGGTTCGGTCAGCATGTTATACCCGAAATAGCATGACCAATAAAATCAATATCATTTAGAGGGTCCTTTGTAGAAGAATTGCATTGTTTAGATCGGTGCTACTGCGAGGGTTTCGAATAGAAATCAATTTATATTGCCACCCCTGTACAAGTTCAAGGTGGCTCAAGATTTACCCTAAAATACCAATAATTACACATAGGGGATATAATGTGGTCCCCTCACACACGGTGTACAATATCGATTTCTACTTCCAGAAATGTTTGAAACTTATTCGAATCATTCGTTTGAATGATTGTTATCGATATGAATGACGTTAATAATATGACTATTTGAGTTTTTATATGGTACATGGCCATATTATAGTCAGAATTTTATTTCTTCAGATGTATATATATATTTAGTATCAATATTAATATCGATTTTTGCTTTGTCTGAAGTCAATTACTAATTGCTTGGGGTAAGTTCTGGTTATCTTGATGTAAGCTTACAATTATTGCTTATATTTCTTTATGTTTTTGTGGCAATTTATTTATGCATTTTTTATTGTTATATATTTAGACCTTATTTTGCTAGAACAGTTTTCGATTTTTGAGTGCAATATGAGTTCTATATGTATATTTTTTTAACACTCTTTGAGTTTTACCAGCGTAATGGATTTTAGTTTTTATGGTTTGTTTAGATATGTCAAAAAAAATGTTGGCAATATTATTTCGTAGAATTCCAAACAGAATACGTATATTTTTCAAAATATGAAATATTTTGATTATTTATTCCTAGTTGTTTATTTATTCCTATTAAAAATCATAATCATACAGTTTCTGATTTGAACTTTGATAAAGACTTAATTTTTTTTATTTAAATCGCAACTCTACTAGTGTTTTATCCAATTTTTTAACCGCCTATTTTTCATAGAGCTGATTATTTTATTCGCAAACGTTGCCTACAATTTTGAAGCATTTAAGACGTGTAACTATCAAAAGCCTTTCATATAAACACAATTTTACGATCGGAGGCATCACCAAATTTAACGATAAGGAGTGTTATACGATCATAAATACTGTTAACCTTTTACTTAGGTATATGTAAGAACGCGAGAAACTGTGTTAAGCTACTTAAATAGCGGTCGGCTTTTATAGCAAATGAATGAAGCGTTTGGAGAAAAAAAGCTAAAGAAATCTGCTAACAGTGGTAGAGCCAAGCAGTTCGCTACATGAATTTGCCGGCTCGACCGGTGATATACCACGACCTCTTAGAAGATTGACGTAAAGTGGCTCATGCCGCGTTTCGTTCGGTAAGAGAGGTACCCGGAGGCCCATCCCTCTTCCCCATCCTTTCCTATCCTACTCTCTTAAAGGTCGGCAACGCAACGGTAACACTATACGTGTTGCTGGTGTCCATGGGCGGCGTAGGTTGTTTACCATCAGGTCGTTTGCCTTCCTATCCCATAAAAAAAAGAAGTATAGTTTGATTTAGAAATGTTATCTGGCATTCTGTTGAACTTTAGATATCACTATTTGGTTATATATTTCCCAAATAACAAATGCATAAGTAATTTATTAGTAAAATTTATAACTAAAGTGTACATTGCATTTTCTTATGGGATAGGAGGCAAACAAGTAAGTGGGTCACCTGATAGTAAGTGATTCCTCACCGCCCATGAACACCGTGGTACGTTGCCGTCCTTTAAGTGAGTAGGAGGGGAAAAGGAATCGGACCTCCGCATACTTTTCTCACCCAACGAAACCCGGCACGAGCCACTTCACGCCCATATTCCGACCGGTCGTGGTATTTCACCGGTTGAGCCGGCCCATTCATGCAGCGAACTGCAAGACACTACCACACAGAAACCACATAGCTACATGAGGTACATAGCATACGTGTTCATGGGCAGAGAGACGTTACCTGCAGGTGGCCCACTGGCTCGTTTGCCCTCATATCGCATAAAAACAATATTAAAAAAATGGAACTCATTATCCATTAATTACAGATAAAGTTTTTGTCTTTCTTATGTTTAGTTTTTTTTTAAGAATTACAAAGATGAATCCGCTCAACGTATACTAAATTGTCTGGCAACTGAAAGTAATAAAAACAAAAGGTACACCTACATTATTACAGGTACTTGCTTGAAGAAGCTAAGGAAAGAAAGATAACACGTAACTAATATGAATTCACTCAGCTGTAAAACATTATGGAGATAAAAGGGACTGTTTTTAGTACTCTTAGTACCTAGTAGCGGTCGACAAATTAATGCATAACGATAATAATTGACAGGAACATTATTGTATATGACTATGTGCTTAGCCGTCGCAAATCATACTTAAATATGATCATGTTATTAATGTACTTTAGCTAATGAACATAAATTACCTGTTCATTGTGATTTTGCTGTATCTCTTTAGAAAACATATATTTTTGGTAATTTTTCTATGAAAACTCGGTAAATAAAGTTGCTTTCCGCTGTCTGTCCCCTTATATGCTTATGTCTTTGAAACTACGAAACGGATTTTTATGCGGTTATTTTTAATAGATAGAGGGTATCAACGGGGTGGTTTTTAACTATAATTCATGTATTGTAAAATTTACTTATTTATAATTTACTTATTACTTATTATATCCAAAATTTATTGCGGAACAAAGTTCGCCGGGTAGTTGGTAAATAAAATAAAGTGTACAAAAAGTGTCGCCAAACATATTAGTATGTATATTTAACCGGATTACTTATTTATAAAATATCATTACCTGTAGTTGTATTTTTATTTATACAAAGCTAGCTGACACTAGCTAATGTCACTTTGTAAAATAATGTTGCCACATTTAAAGTAATAGTGATGCATTCAGTTCTTATTCAATCAGATGAATGAACAATGAGTGAAATAGTTAATCATCTCAAATTATACTAAACACTCTAAAACTTGTACTACTCAATTTAATAAAGAATTTCACTTAGCAAGGCAATATTTTTAAATACTTTATGTAACAAATAATTTTCTCCATCACAATTTCCAAAAACTGTATAAAAATTTCCTGAAAGTGATAATTTTTCATCTGAAGATGAATATCAAAAGAAATATGTTATAAACGAGGTTGTTTTTTTATTTTCATTTTAACTATAATTCTCATATTTTATACATCTATAGTTTTAATTACGTGATGTATTGAAAATGGGACAATCTTACGATTTTTCGAACTACAATAGACTAACTATTCCCAAACCAAACAATCGTGGCAATTTTATTCATTCAAATGTTTTTTCATTCATTCACTTGGTCGCATCACTATTTTTTTTGCATCAAAAACTGACAACACCGTAAACGTCAGTGGTTGTTGTTTAATTAAAAATCCGACTATATGTTCTTCAAACATAACACATAACATTACTTCACGCTAAATCCCTTGCGGGGCAGGCAGAGAGAACGGAGCACCATATGCCACGATTCTTACACACCTCACTCTCTTCGTTGACTTTCATAACTCTTTTCATGCACGCGCGTCGATTTTTGAGGCTCCTAATAACACCTTCCTCCAGAACACGTTCTATTTGGTCATGAAATGTGTGTCTAGGCCGTCCTCGACTCCTACACCCATCCGCTTTTTCATTGTATTTCTGCTTAGTCAATCTTGCATCATCCATCCTTTCTACATGTCCGAACCGAATGTCGGAGCTTGCCCTTTCTTACTTATACACCGACACTCTCTTTCAATCCGACTTCCTTCCGTATAACCTTGTTTTCCACGCGGTCAGCGTGGGTCACTCCGCAGATTTTGCGCAATGCCCTCATTTCGACCGCGTTTATCCTACTTTCATAAGTTCTTTAAATAAATGGAAAATAAATGGCAATTCGTATCTACTCTTCTGAGAAATTCTAATTTTGGTGTAAGGCTTATTCATAGCAATCTCAGTATTCTATCAGTAAACGGTATACTTACGGCTTCGGTTCCCAGAGCTATTTCCGTCTTGTATTTGCTACTACGAAAGGAAATAGACGAAGGAGATGACGTTCCGCGATATTTATCAAGTAAATTATAAATAAAATGAGTTATATTTATAACTACGAAATGAATTCTAAAATAAACCACATTTTTTACTTGTGATTGAACCTTGTAATAAGGAGAGTTGTATCTAAAAGTTACTAGATATTACATGCCATTCAAGGGACTTGACTGTACTTATGTATGTGAATATTTATTATGTATGTTATGCAAGCTGGAAAGCGTTAATGGGTCCAGTGATCAAACACCCCTCTGAATTGAAAGGTCGCGGGTTCGAATCCTGGCTCACACCACTGACTTTTTGAAGTTATTTTCGGAAGTTATGTGTGATAAACATTGATGACTGAAAACTTAGTGCCCGGTATGGGAATATTTTCGCCACCTATTCCATTTGGGACGTAAACATAACGGCGAGACTAGGCGTAATAGCCGCTGCCTACCCTTCGGGTAGAAAAAGGCGTGAAGTTAAAAACTTTCTAAGATCATTGGAATTTTACGTTTAGCTATAACTATTAAGGCTTCCAAAAAATGTTTCAAAGAAAAAATAACTCCCTAACGACGTTTTAATGGGATAACCCGAAGAAACGTGTTCAAACATTGTAGTAATGTTTTATTTAAAATTAAAATATCTTCCTTGAAATTAAATAACAATCTTTTAAAGCAGTTCGCTGCATGAATCGGCCGGCTCGACCGGTGAAATACCACGACCTCTCAGAAGACCGACGTAAAGTGGGTTTTTTAAGAGCACTGATATCACTTTCGGCATCACGTTCAATGTTGTAATAGAAACTTTATTGTAACTGTTCTCAACTTCTAAATCTTCGTATCTGCCGCGTATTATGTTATGTTATGTTAAACTGAATATAACATAACATAACTTCACGCCCTTTTCTACCTGAAGGTGTAAGCAGCGGATATTAAGGCTCGTCTCGCCGTTATGTTTACGTCCCAAATGGAATAGGTTGCGAACCTATTGCCATACCGGGCACAAAGTCTCCAGTCATCGATATTATCACACGTAACTTCCGGAAATAATTTCGAAAAGTCATTGGTGTAAGACAGGATTCGAACCCGCGACCTCTTGATTCAGAAGCGGAGTGCTCGACCACTGGACCACCGAAATTTACTGAGAACTGAATATAACCGACCTTTATAGCCTGCTTCCTATCAATACTTGGAAAACGAGCAAATAAGCCACCTGATGTTAAGCGACTAGCGCCGCCCACGAAAACCTGCAAGGTAGATAGTTATAAAATTACCTTCCCCGCCTTTCAGATGGGATAAGAAAGGTGTTAGGTCTCACCAAACGAAACGCGGCATGAGCCACGTTACGTAGGTATTCTGAGTGGTCGTGGTTTTTCACCGATAAAGCCGACCTATTATATTACAGTGAACTGCTTGCTTTGCCACTACAAAACTGCTTATAACGTATATATTAAAGTACTGACTTGTAAAGCAATAATAATTTGACAACATAGATCAATCGCTGTCAGATTCCCGAACATTGTTCGCTTTTATTAGTAATCTGCTGTTCCCTGTTCATGTCTATTGGTTTACTGAACCGTGTAAGCTTGATAAAGCTTCAGTCAATGGACACACACATACTACAAACTATACACTTACAAATTATACCTTACATAAAATAACTTCACGCCTTTTTCTACCCAAAGTTGTAGGGAGCGGCAGTTAGGCTCCGTCTCGCCGTTAAGTTTACGTTTCAAATGGAATGCCGTACCGGGTACAAAGTTTTCAGTCATCGATATTTGTCACACATAACTTACGAAATGAATTAAGAAAAGTCATTGGTGTGAGCCAGGATTCGAACCTGCGACCTTCTGATTCAAAAGGGGGGTGCTCAACCACTGAACCACCGAGGCTACAATATTTTGGACACAATACACGCAGCGCCCTCTAGTTCCAAACGAAGGAACTAAATGTTCGTGTTAGGGATATGTACTGGATAACGGATACATACCTATATACCCTTTTTTGTAAGTAAATACATATTTATTATACATAGGAAAACACCCAGACGCTATACAAATATTCATGCTTGTCATAAATATTTGTACACGTGAAATTCGAACCCGCCAACCTCGATTCTGCAGTTGGTACTTTTACCAATGCACCGGCAAACATGGCTCGTATTTATGATGAGTGTAAGGGAAGTTTTTATGGCGTGTGGACGTTGTATGTACTTTGTATGTATGTACGTATCGTATGTACTCTTATTTATTTAGAAATAAATAATAGACGTGTATTAGTTGATTAGTCTAAGGATCGTAGAACTGAGTTGTTAATGGTAATTAATGTAAAAATAATAATAATAACTATTGTTACTGACAGGACTGTTGTTGCCAACAGGCCTGATATAGTGATAGTAGACCGATTAGAGCGCCGAGCAGTGATCGTTGATGTCACCATCCCCCATGACGAAAATCTCGTGAAAGCTGAAAAAGATAAGCAATTGAAATATTTGGACCTTGCTCACGAGATTTCTACATGTGGGATGTTGATTCAACGATTATTGTTCCGATAGTCATTTCAGTAAATGGACTTATTGCCAACAGCCTCGACTAACATCTAGAGAGGCTCTCGTTAGGCAGCTGGATCAAAGGCTTGATGCAGAAAGCGGTACTACTAGGCACGGCAAGTATCGTGAGGAAGTTCCTCTCTTTGGGGCCCTGACCACTGGTAGCTTGGTCCCTGTACCCAATGCGAGTGGGTTTCACTTATTTTTATATTTTTAAATGTATTTTTTATATTTATATTTAAAAATGTATTTCTAAAGTGTGAATAATAAATAAAGAAGAAAAATAATAATAATTTGTCAAATTGTAAATTAATTGCCCAGAAGGTTCAGAATCAACTCTTCAAGAATCGAAAAGTCTTGCTATAGAATACGGGTTCAACTTTTAAGAATTATTTTAAAAAAATTGTGTGATATATTGATGACTGATAACATAGTTCCTGGTAGATGGCGATAGGTGCCGCCACCTATTCAATATGCGACGTAAAAAATCTGCGAGTTGAGGCATAACAATTGCAGCCTACACTTTGGGGTAAAAAAAAGCGTGAAGTTAGTGTAGACGCGACAAACTCAAATTTTCCATGATGAATATGAATCTCATTTTGTTTTTGTTTTTTGTATTATCCAAATATTCTATTCGTAAACACGAGGGTACACTTCACCGTCTTCACCTTCGGGCATTAGATAGAGAAGATTATAAAGAAACCATTTCCATTTAATCTTCTTCTTTTCTTACAATATACCACGATTTTACACGTACTTACACGTTTCTTCTCTTCTATGAGCGATTACGAATCAGACAGACAAAATACTCACATGTGATAAACGCATATATCTTCTTTTACGAGTTTGTTGATAAATGAAATCGAGACATTTCTCAAAGTATGATCCCTCGTGCTTCATAATTTAATCCTCATCCATATCTACGACGTACGCTTGGGATTACTGTCATACTTATTAAGCTCCTGATAAATGGTGTATTAGGAATGGTGAGTCTAGCCGGAAAATATTTAGGAATCCTTATAATATTATTCTGCCAATGATAAGGGTTCAGCTCATGAGGAGCCTTATATTTTAAGCAGACCACCAGAACCTTTTCACTTGTGGATACAATAAATCCTAACAAAAATCTAGGCTACGTCATTCTAGGTTCCACAACACGCATGTGATGCTCGTGATTCTGTATACGTTAATAGACAGTTAAGAGAAACATTCAGATGAGTAGTTTGCTTGTTTGCTTTGACAAACAATTTAATGGCGATAAAAACTGAACATAAGGACGACGAGGACGGTCACACCATCCATGACTTAATAGGACGAGTCCTCGAGGAAGGTTATATCAGGAGCCGTAAACACTTACGAGCGTCTACGACAAGATTTATGAAAGTCAAAGAACCAAGTGAGGTTTGTAAGAATCATGGCAGCATTGTTCTTACTGCCTACCGCGTCCTAGACTTGGCGTGAAGTTATGGGTGAGTATTAAAAACTGAAGCTAACTAATTTCCTGAAAGAAACGCGATATGAGCCACTTTACGTCGATTTTCTAAGACAATGAGCTAGTCACTAGTCAAGCAGGCTCATTTATGAAGCGAACTATGTGCTTCTACCAGTATAGATTTGGTCAGTAGAATAAACCAGAAGAAAATCATACTTGTACGTCAATCTCTCATTTTAATCCAAAAATTTCAAGAAGTTGTGTTGTTTGGCTTTGACCTTGGGCAATTGCTAACTTGGTTGAAATGCCCCAAAATATGCCAGTTGACTCTGCGGTATTCTATTCAATTTATTAAAATCAAAATTCAGGGAAATTTGAGGAAATTGTAAAAGAAACAAATACTAGGTATCTTTTATGATTGACAAATCAAACCTGGATTTGCTGACTCCAGGTCAAACATCACACTGCAAAGAGATGATAGGTAGTTACTGCTTTAGTGATTATTCTATATGGTATTTCGCCTTAGCTATTCAACGATTTTGCACTGCCCAAGCATTGATAGTGTGCTTTTATGACGAACTCCATTGTCATTCAAATGATTGCCCGGTCCAGCAGGAAGCTGTAGATATCAGTAACGGAATATTCGATCTTTTATATGGAGTATCTAGTACACAGCTCGTTAGATAGCATATGCCTATAAGATCTATATTTAATGCAAAAATAAATACATAATATTACAAAAAACGGGAATACAAAATAATTGAAATATAAAGGTCGGTGGTCCAGTGGGAGAGCACACGCCTTCTGATCCAGAGGTCCGGGTTCGAATCCTGACACTGGCTCACACCAATGACTTTTCGAAATTGTTCTCGGAAGTTAAGTGTGATAAATATCGATGACCGAAAACTTTGTGCCCGGTATGGCAATAGGTTCGAGACCTATTCCATTCGGGACGTAAACATAACGGCGAGACGAGGCTTAATGGCCGCTGCCTACACCTTGGATTTGGAGTAAAATTATGTTTGTATGTGTATGTACATTTGTCCAATATGTAGGCTATAACTTCACGCCCGGAATACCCTAAGGTGTACTTAAACAGCTGTAATTACGAGTTAGTCTCGCCATGACGGATTATTTTTTTATTTCTAAATGTAATATGTGTAAAAATACACTACATCTGGGACTTTTTTATGTGATAGGGGGCAAATGAATATGCTGGTCACCTTGTGGTAAGTGACTAGTGTGGCCCATGGATACCTTCAACACCGGCCTTTAAGACAAGATATGGAGTGGGAAGAGAAAGGAGGGGTAAGGGCCCTTTTAATACTTCTCTCATCGAACGACATTCAGCATGAACCACTTTACGTCGATATACACAGTGGTCACTCACGGAGGCACTTTCCTCAAGCGCTCGTGGTTAGTATTTAGCTTAGTAATTTATTTAAAATAATTTTTTAAATCTGTACTTATTGACTATATTTAAGTGTCTGTGAAGACCTATAAAAATAAAGCTTATTTGACTTTGACTTTGAGTCTCTTCTTCTCCGCTTACTGGTATGGCATGGGTCACTTTACTTTCGTTTATATTCTGAGAGGACGTGTTATTTCACCGGGAGACCCAGACCATAAAAGCGAACTAATACAGGTGAATGTTTTACATGAATTAAAATTCCATAGCTGTTTCTAAAACAGAGTTTCGTCCTTTATCATTGTGATCCAGTTCTAAAAGGATTCTGCGTAATTTGGGCACTATGATTAATTGTTCGCCCGTAAGCGGCATGAGTTATTTAAATCTTTTAATACTGGAATTTAGAGATAAGCCATATGAATAATGGCATGGTAAGAATACATTAGAATTTCACCATTAATTAAAATTACCTAGAAAAACCTTAATTTTGTCGCTAATATCTCATCAGCAGAATTTTATGATCATGAAATTGAGAACAGAACAAAACAATGTGCTATAATATTAATAAAAGCATAATAATCTGTAAAATACACCGCGATAGCAAATGCATATCTCCTACGGATAACTCACAATAACTGCTTTTACTGTTAAAATTGAGGATTTATATTTTTTTATGAATTACGTTCCAGACACATTCCTGGTAGAAAATTCGCTTTTCTGATAAAGAAAACTGATTCACCCAATTGTGAACAGTGTGGTGTACCTGACGATGTAAATCACCTACTAACGGTGTGTGTCCGGAATGTTCATATTAGAAACTATATATTTGATAAATTTAATGTAAATGTCAGAGATATCGGAATTTGGAACAGCATTTTATCTGCGCCTAACTCTGAGGCAGCGAGATTGTTATATACATTTAAAATAGTTTAAGAGTAGATTAGTTAATTTATAAGGTACAATAGGATTGTCATTGTATAATAGCACAAAAATCCTTTAAATCAATAAAGATAAAAAAAATGAAGCTTATTATATACTAATTTATGTCTTTATGAAAAATTAATACCATAAATAATCTTGGAATTGTTGGAGCAAAAATCTAATCTTAAATATTTGCGGCCTTTTCTTCAAGATATAAGCAAAATAAAAAACGTATACGTACGATATCGACAGCAAATGGAGACTTCGGGCACTGCTGGTAATGTAAATGAATATTAGAAAAATATACATAATTAACTACTCAAAGTTCATAGTCTATTTCTATATTTCTTATCTTTATTGAATCAATAAAAAATATCGGTTTATATTAAAATTACTCGTAAAACGCTTTTAGTGCCTACTATATTTTTATTGGTACAGGCTGATGACTCGACTGGTCAGATTTTATAGGTATATTTTAATGTCTTCTTTTTTATCAAATTGTTTCTATGATTAGAATTTTTGTGAAACGGAAATCTGGTTTTCATGTTCAATAATTTAGTAAATCAAATTAAAAATATGTTTATTCCTTGGAATCTTAGAGTCGTCACACAAAACTATAAAGATTTATATCTAAAAATAAATTAAAGCAAAAACCCTTTTTAAAGAAGCTTTCATTTAAGCGCTCTAAAAATATGAAAATAATATTTCCTTAAAAATTTCAAGTATCAACCTAGAGCCTTAGTATGTACAATTTATATAATAATAAAAGCTATCACATTCAAGTTTAAAATTTTTGCTTCAAGCTATCACAGTTAATAAGCAGATTTTTTTCTACAGTAGTACATATTTCATTTTTAAACTAATCAATTTTACAATTTCAAAGTCAAGTAATGTTATAAAAGCTAGAAATTAATTGGAGTTGAAGAAAATATGAACTAAAAATATTTCTAATTGCCGTTAACAGGAGTTGATAACATTTGATTCAGTCTGGTTAGGTCGTGATAAAAGTGAATTTGTATATTTTTAATTTAGTTTTTATTAAAAGTTATGTCTCTGGAGATATAGCAATTCGCTTCTAAATTAAAAAGTCTCGGATTCGAATTCAGCCTCACATTTGGTTACGATTTTTGTCGGAAGTTATGTGTGATGAATATTGATGACTGACACAATTGTGCCCTTTGCGAATAGATTTTGCCACCTATTGCATTTGAGACTTTAAGTCCAGGTCTAATAGCCGTTGTCTACTCCTTCCGGTAGAAAAAAGAATAAAGTTACAAAAAAGTATAGATCAAATTTTAAAAAGACCGATTTTTTTTTACAATATGCATAATTACTTACCTACCTGTTGGGAAATGTTTATATAAGAAAATTTTGTTGCATAGTAATATCATTAATGTCGAAAGCACTGACCGAGCTGACATGAGTGGCACAAAGCCGATAAATTGACAAACACACTAGACCACATCCCGTAACAAAATTAAATGAAATTTTCCAATAAAATCTATAAGGTGTTAACAAAATATGTGAAATTTATCTTTATTGCTTAATTTATCAGTGTTAAAGTAAGTAAGTAAGGTCATGCTCAGACGGTTCGGATATATAGAAAGAATGGATGATGTAAGATTAACTAAGCAGATATAGAATACAAATGTGAAAGGATGATGAAATCGAGTACGACCACGACATCTAATCCATGACAAAATTAAGTTGGTGTCAGATACCTTAGAAATCGATGAGCATTATGACGGTTGAAAAGCAAGTGAGGTATGTTAAAATCGTGCCTTATGGTGATCTCTTCTCTCTACCAACTTGGTGAAGTTATTTATGTAAGTGTAATAAGAGCTTGTAGCGGTACTTGATGAAATAAGTCATCAATACATCATTTAGTAACATCCTAAGGAAAATATTTACGAAATATTATGGGTTCATACCATGTTAGTAATTTGGGACCATCAAAAAATGAGCTTGCCAATCCACGAGGGTATCGCGATGCCTCACATATATACGATAAGCTTATTATATAATCGAATTTATGTATCTACGTGTCAGTAATATTATAGATATTTTACAGCGAGGAACTCTGTCACGTACGCGGTAGACATCTAAAATCTGCCCGAAATTTCCCTTATTTGTGATGAATAACAATTTTTCGAATTCTCTCTATATGTATAGTCAGATGTCTATACGGATGATCTAGTGGTTAGAAAAGACAGCGAAGTTTACTATTTTTATAAAAAAAAAATATTGATAACGAGGCGAAGGTGAATCGTTGAATCAGCTATTAAAAAATAAATTTAAAAATATCCATTCTGTCTATTTTTAGGAACTCAGTAATGGAATAATATTTATTCAGTGATATTGTGAATCGTGAGACCGGTGGCGTCTGAAACCGTCAAAATATTTTAAAATAACATAACTTCACGCCTTTTTCTACCCGAAGTTGTAGGCAGTAGCTGTTAAAGCTTCGATTCGCCGTTACGTTTACGTCCCAAATGGAATAGGTGGCGAACCATACCGGACACAAATTTTTAGTCATCGATATTTATCACACATAACTTTCGAAATTAATTTCGGAAAAGTAATTGGTGTGTGCCAGGATTCGAACCCTCGACCTCTGGATTCAGAAACCGTGTGCTCGACCACTGGACCACCGAGACTATAAACTATTTTAAACGTATTTTTTATTTTAATAAGTTTATTTTTTCGTATATTATACATACCTATAAAACTATGTTGTTATGTACCAACTGTATCAAAGAGCATCACTCCGCAAATTTTGCGTAAAGCACTAATTTTTAAGAAAATACACCATTCTCTATATATAATGGATAATAGAATAACATAAATGCCGCTTAATCAAAAGATTTGTTAGACGCTTGAGTGCCTATTAGTAAATTAGGGTAGTCATGTTATCATAAATAAGGCTCTATCGCGTGGGCGTTGGACCGCGGAATAAAACTAATTGATTTCCCCATTACTCGTGGGGGTAAATTGTATTATTATTTTATTGGTAAAATGTAAATATATTTATATAAATTTCGTATCACGTTGGTTGTCCCACTTTATAACTGCTGACTTTCACTCAATATTGAAAAATGGGATAGTTTATACTTTTTTATTATTTAACTTTAGCTTAACATCAAAACAACTTTTCAGGACTATCGCGTATCGCGTTTATTTAGAACTTAATTAATAATTTTTATTTATTTCCCGACGTTTCGAACTCTTTACAGAGATCATTTTCGCGATCGGGAAACGTGGAGAAATAAATAAAAATAAGTTCTAAATAAACGCGATTTAGTCCTGAAAAGTTTAGTCGCGAAAATGTAGGAAATAAATAACTTTAGCTTTTCACTTGTGATATAATGAAGTCTGTTTGGGTAGCTAGTCGTGTATACATTTTAAATTAGGATTGGTGAAATCCATATTTTATGATGATGAAACATTAAAAATTAAAAACTGTTTAAAATCCTATTTTATTTTTAGGTAATGGGAGCCTGAACCTGCGCCGCCCATGGACACCAGCAACGTGTGGTGTTAGCGTGTTAGCGTTGCGTTGCCGACCTTAAGGAAGTAGGATAGGAAAGGATGGGGAAGGGGGGGGGGGAACTCTCTCACCAAACGAAATGCGGCATGAGCCACTTTACGTCGATCTTCTGTGAGGTCGTGGTATTTCACCGGTCGAGCCGGCCCATTCATGCAGCGAACGGCTTGGCTCTACTACTGTTAAAATATAAGTTAATTAATAGTTAGTAATTTCCAATACAAGTTTTTGATTGCTCTAACACACACAAGTGTTTTTGGGTAGCCTATTAAGAAGTAATTTTCAATACTTTATATCTCTCTCTCACCAAACGAAATGCGGCATGAGCCACTTTACGTCGATCTTCTGTGAGGTCGTGGTATTTCACCAAAGCAAAGCAAAGCAAAACAGGCAAAGAACTGCTTGGCTCTATCACTGCAAATTAATCTTTCTCTAATATCCTTTGTGAACAGACTGAGAAATATTGCGACTTCGTAGTACATAATGTTCGTAAAAAAATAATAATAATATTGCTTTATATATTACTAGCTGACCCGGCGAACTCTGTTTCGCATCAAAAGTAATAACTGCTGCCCCGCTATGTTAATACTGCAATATCTTCGACAAATTTGAAGTCGATAGCAGCTATAGGTTAAAAATGGGAATTTTCCATTGTTAACACCCCCGCAACCCCCCTTGTGGGTGGAATTTCGTAAAATCCGTTCTTAGCTGACCTCTACTCGGCGAAAGGAATAATCCTACCAAATTTCAAGTCGCTACGCCTTATGGTTCCAGAGATATCGTGATGAGTCAATATATAGGTGGAAATCTCTTATATATATATAAATTTGGTCCGATACAATGTTCAATTCCACTTTTATCCACTTTGATTTGTAAGTGAGTTAGCAAAGATTACAGCCGAGATAGCGATACTTTGCTGAAGCTATTTCTGTTATGACTGGGTAACTGTTTACTATTTACATTTGCAAGATGCATTGAGAACTAATCTTACATTTACATTATTATAAACAAGGTAACATATTTATAAACAACGAAAAATATACAGGGTGTGTCATAAATAAGGGATAATCCTAAAACTGGTTGGTCCAGACATGAGACTGTAAGAAAATCGTATTTTCTAGCCAGGATATCCAACCATATGTAAATGGCGAAGACTTTTATACTTTTTTGAAAATCTCTTTACTTTTTTTTTTTATTAGTTCCGTTTCCATTTCACCAAATAAAGGTATTTCGGTTTTTTTTTTAAGGGATAGGAGGGCAAACGAGCAGGCGTGTCACCTGATGGTAAGCAACCAACGCCGCCCATGGACACCAGCAACACATATAGTGTCACTGTTGCGTTTCCGACCTTTAAGGGATAGGGGATAGGAAAGGATGGGGAAGGGGGGTGGGCCTCCAGGTACCTCTCTCACCGAACGAAACGCGGCATGAGCCACTTTACGTCGGTTTTCTGAGAGGTCGTGGTATTTCACCGGTCGAGCCGGCCCATTCGTGCAGCGAACTGCTTGGCTCTACCACGATGTGACTTTTTTAGTTTTATACTCTTGAAGATGTGTGTTATTTTATTTTAATACTATTTTATGTGTGATAAACGTTGAACATTTTCAAAATGGTCAATTTAAATTATTTTTTTCCCTTTTGATCATTTACTGTGTAAAAAAATGTATGTAACTGCCCAAGATTTTGATAAATTGTCTAGTATCTGTAGACTCTAAAAAGTTATTACAATACGTACTTTACAAGCAATATTAAGCTACAGGAAATCAATATTAAGGGAAGATTTTTTTTTATGTATTGTTGGTTATAAATCATCGCCACTGGATGCGGAAGTTACAGAAGACACAACTGTGGCGTTCCATTCTGCATCCAACAGTGGATATCAAGAGGCTGATGGTGATTTAATAAAGAAACGAAGGCCTCTGTGGTCTGGAGATAGAACCAACCTGCGTCTGGCTGGATCAAGATGTCTCGGGTTCCAATTCCGGTTCTCACCTTACAGAATTCTTTTCGCTACTTTGGCCAGCTAGCGCAATTAGGATGTGATTCGGCGTGTCGAGGCGTAGCAGCACCCTACATTTACGAAGAGAAAAGGCGTAAAGTTATAAAAAAAAGTTCACGTTCCTATTTGTTAAATTCTTATTTGCATTATGAAGGCGTTAATATATTTGTTTCTTAGGAGCCATTTATATTTTATTCGCTGAATGATATTTGTGTTAAATTGTAAATGTAGAAATCTTGTGAAGAAGCCGTATTCGCGTTTGTTATTGCGAAGTTCCAATAACTTTGCTTCTCACGAACGTCGAACTTTTAATATCAATATAATGAGACCTAATTTTCTTTGAAGCTTTCCAACTTATTTTTTTTCATATAAAAGAAGAACCTTAATTGGACTTAGAGCCTCAGTAGAAAGCTCGTTCGCTATTTATTTAAAGTAAATAAGTTTAGGAAATTCGAGAAATAATTCAGGTCACTTGACGAATTATTTACTAAAATGTATATTTATGAATAAGATTTATTATTTTCTACGTTATTGCGAATTATAAAATGTGAATCTCCAGAAACTCTTTTACTTCAACTAGAATTTCATTTAAGTTTTTTTTTACTATTTGTAATTGAAAAGCAGGCAAACGAGCAAGCGTCTCACCTATTGGTACATGATTCGCGCCGCCCATGAACAAACCCATCTATATGGCCACATATAGGAAGAGGGTAAGGGCAGGCCTCTTGATACTTCTCTGTTACCTTGGCATGAGCCACTTCATATACATTTTCACCGTTGCAGACGACCCATTTATGAAGCATACTGTGTGAATCTGTCATAATGCAATAAACATAAAATATTAATCTTTCACATCCAGTAATAAGGGCAAGCTCTATATATATAGGTATGATTTTCTTGGTGTAATAAATGTACAGAATCCAACAATGGGCTCTCTGGAACCACTCTTCATAGTCAAGATTTATGTACAAACTCTTTGAAAAGAGATAGATGTACAAATTTATGTGTTATATGTACTTGTCTCGGAATAAAAGAGGATATTGTATGCATAGTGCTTTACACAATTCTGTAAAGTGTCTGTCGAGATTTCCACACAAATAATGTTCCACGTATGCTTAAGTACTGACGTTAAGTGAAAAGAAAATCTAGTGTATGTCAAGTAATACGCCCCCTATTTAAACGATTGTCGACAAAGAACGAGACAGAACAGATATTTGAGATCCATCCAGTAGCTTACGATGGGGCATATTGCGTATCAAAACTTAAACAGACCTTGTCTAAATACTTGGATGTTTGTCGCAGAGCTGTCCCACAACATTGTGCTGTGTAATACAGAAGAATTAAATCGTAA
This sequence comes from Euproctis similis, assembly GCA_905147225.2. Taxonomy (NCBI): domain Eukaryota; kingdom Metazoa; phylum Arthropoda; class Insecta; order Lepidoptera; family Erebidae; genus Euproctis; species Euproctis similis. The sequence goes on from LR990119.1 coordinate 9,419,355, forward strand.
AGGAAGGAAAGTACTTTAGAAAGAAGGCTTGGATGTTTGTCGCAGAGCTGTCCCACAACATTGTGCTGTGTAATACAGAAGAATTAAATCGTAAAGGAAGGAGCAAAGTACTTTAATTAAAATAATATGTAGATAAAACTTTATTTGCCCACATAACGGTAGGCGATTTCTTCTTATCCTTTCAGTGATTAGTGTAACTTTTTACTTAACTTACACTTACTTACCTTAAGGTACCTTAGGCAACTATATTTTTAATTCTATATTCTATGTTGAGGATAAGAAGAAATCACCTTGCGTGGTATGGACAAATAATGAGGAGGGATTATACAAATGCAAAGATACGAATGATAATTCTGAATGTGGAAGGAAAGAAGAGGAGGACCTAAGAAAATATGAATGGATTTTATGAAAATTTGCTGAGATCAGGAAGGAACTGGAAGTGGAAGAAGAGACTGATAGAGAAGTGTTGAAAAGTATATTGGATTTTGAGGCAAACTGCAAGATGAAACATTTATACATAAATACAAATCTATCCCACTAAAAATAGCTAAGCGGGCAAAATGGTGGAAAACACTAGCGCCACATACAAACATCTGCAACACCGAGAGGGTTCTAGCTGCACTGATGGTCTTTAAGGTGGTGAAACTCTGGGTACTCCCAATAAATGAAACTTGGTATACATTTTATTCATATTTCTGACAGGTCGTTGTATTTCATTGGTTGCGCTGGCTCATTCAAAATATACCACTCCGCACAGCAACCTCAAATCCTGCAAATATTTATGAGCACCAAACAAATATTAGTCCGGACAGATTTGAAACACTATGTATAGGACAAATATATGTTTTATGATTTAATTATTAAATGGTGGTCTTATCGTTAGAAGCAATTTTCTCCAGGCAACCTCTAAGGGTCAACTCATGATAATAAAGTTAAAATTCATATGAAACAGAAACTGCGCTCCGCTTCGCTGCCCTTCGCCGCTCTTTCGGTGTGAGTTGACCCTAACGATAACTATTTCTCATTTTTGCTGTCTTCTCGTTTTTTTTTTATGGGATAGGAGGGTGAACGAGCAGGCGTGTCACCTAATGGTAAGCAACCAACGCCGCCCATGAACACCAGCAACACATATAGTGTTACTGTTGCGTTGCCGACCTTTAAGGGATAGGGGATAGGAAAGGATGGGGAAGGGGGGTGGGCCTCCGGGTACCTCTCAATTAACATTTTTTTTTCTTTTTTTTTTTACTCTTCGTGTTCTCGTTTATGATATAGTGAAGGCAGTATCAGTATTACCTCCACACGACCAGGATTTTGTTTACTAGGTGTCGGAACCTAATTTTAATCTTGACGATTTGCAACAAAATTCCGCCCATCTGTAATTTCTCAGCTATCAAGATATTCATAACACTTAAGAAAAGATTTCCTAAAGTCATTGGTACAAAGATTCAGACCCTCTGACTTATTTCCATTGCCTGCATAGGATGTTTACTTTCTTTTTCATTGTTAATAAAAATTAAGCAAAACATGTCGTGCGCTTGTGGTCATCTCTGACGGCACAGAGTTAATACGAGTACCGGGTGGCCCCTACATAAACTATAGTATGTCACGAACTTCCAATTATAACAGCAAAATACACTACTACAGAAGTTACAATGAAACATGACGTGTGCAGTTGTTGTTTTGTTACAAAAATATGTGAAATATAATTTACCATTTGCAATGTACAACGTTCAAACTAACTTTTTATCACGACCACTGGCGACCGTTTCAATTACACAACTTGCAATATTGTCATTTTTTATACCATTAACTAGCTTTTGCCTGCGTTTTTTATCGCAATTAAATCCTTAATTTAATATTAAAGTGCACAGGCAAACATTTGTTTCAAAGTGCTTTTTGCAAGAACAACTTTTGTTGGGTTGTACTCAATTTGGAACACTCAAACTGTCGACTGCTGCTTAGGTTGCGGATTATAAGCATAAATCCAAGATTCATCACCTGTGTAGATATTATAGACAGCTTTTGACGCACCATGATCGTATTTTTTATCATTTTCATACACCAATCTACACGAGCCTGCTCTTGATTTGCTGTCAGGTTGTGCGGGATTTGACGAGAACATACTTTTTTTGCAGCCATGTGTTCATGTTATATTTTATGAATACTAGTTAAAATAATGCCCAAATACACCTCTATAACTCGATATGTATCATGTCGATCTCGCATGATTTTTTTATGGCATAGGAGGGCAAACCAGCTGGCGTGTCACCTGATGGTAAGCAACCAACGCCGCCCATGGACACCAATAACACATATAGTGTTACTGTTGCGTTGCCGACCTTTAAGGGATAGGGAAGGATGGGGAAAGGGGGTGGGCCTACGGGTGCCTCTTTCACCGAACGAAACGCGGCATGAGCCACTTTACGTCGGTCTTCTGAGAGGTCGTGGTATTTCACCGGTCGAGCCGGTCCATCCATGCAGCGATCTGTATCCGTCTTATTACAAAACACAGACTAAGGAAAATGTCAGGTTTATGCCAAGTTACAAATAAAATTCTTATTACAAAACGAAGTCTAATGCAAATAGGTGGTCTACGTTCAGAAAAAAAGTTAGTCTCGCCAGAACCCTAGTTTAACGATGGTACCAACTGCTTAAATGTCAAAATTGTTTACTTTTGAGGTTATCTTGAGTTGTTGTATTGCTCATCATTATGGAAATGTTTTTTAAAATGGAAGACAATAGGACTCATTAAATTAATTTTGAAGATTTAAAATTAATCCAAACTATCCGCCGACCTCTAAAACAACAGTCTCATATGAATACGTAAATCGTCGTAAAGTGATGACAATTTTCGCAATCAATATAGAAGATTTTGGTAAACAGATTATTAAATTAATAAGATTTATCCAATGATTCTCGTGGAGACGTTATTGCCCCCGAAATCCAGGTAGCATGTGCATTGCGAAGTTGGGCAGTGAGTAATAGTGTATTTAACATAATAGTTTACGATTGTATTCCTTTATAAACATACATAGCATAACTTCACCTCTTTTTCTACCTAAAGGTGTAGGCAGTGGCTATTAAGCCTCAACTTGCCGTTATGTTTACGTCCCAAATAGAAAAGGTGGCAAACCAATTGCCATATCGAGCACAAAGTTTTAAGTCATCGATATGTATCACTCATAACATTCAAAATTAATCAATTTCGAAAAATTATTGGTGTAAGCCAGGATTTGAACATGTGCTTGACCACTGGACCACCAAGACTATATATTCTTATAATAACTAGCGAATTTATTTTTATAGGTTCATAACATTTCCATTGATAAGAAGGAAGGCTTGTTTCCAGCAGAAGATGACAATGTTGGTGGCCAAATCTAGTGGTCTTGAAAGAATACCACCCATTGTAACCAATACTGTACATGGAAATATAAAAAAAAAACAATCAATTCCAAATTACTTTTAATATGTCTTAAAACGGTATCATTAATTATAATAACTCATTTAATATTATTGGATAAGTTGAAAGCAGCAGAAAGCTCTCTGAAAATCTGTAAGCAAAACATGTTAGTAATTATTATTATCCTTTGATGGTGATAGGATAAAAATATAGTTAAAAGGAACATTTTAATTATTAACACATATGTATTGTTTTGTTGACCTTTTTTCTATAATTAAATTTATCTTATTGTCTAGGTAGCAAATCCATTTTTATCTAAGGATTTTTAATTTATATTAACTATTTTAATATTATATGAGTGTTCAAATTTCAACAACTATAACTATTACATAGCAATATTGAATACAAAAAGAAAACCTTTTTAACGGAATATCTTTTAGTATCTTTCCTGTAAATTTAAATAAAAAATACTTTTAGTAATAAAATACAATATTTATATATAAACATCATAAGAAACCACATGTATTAAGTATAAGAATATTTTATATACATATTTTTGTGAATAGAAGTACGACTGATATTCTGAATTGTTAAGAAAAGAATTTAGGTTTGTTTCACTATGCTGAAGTAATCATTTGTAAATATAGTATATTTTATTAAATTGAAAATATATTTTATAAGACATTTATTATCCTGTTGCACCAATAAAATTAAAAATAATATTACAATATTAAATCAATTAAAATATTGTTTTTATCACTAACCTTCTTTCTCAATTCTTAGTTATTTTCTATGTCAACGGGTGTTTCTGAACTACATACAGCTTGTTGCACTGACATCAACATCTGGACCATTATAAATCTATAGCAAAATAACATTAAGTACATGCTTTACTATAATAAAAGAATACATATCATTAAGTTAGTATGTACTGTTGCAACCCGAAGAACTTAAATCATTGCCTGCACGGCATCACTGTCAAAGTTAACACCACAATACCTTAATCATGAGGACAGATTTTAATTACTGCTTGGCCCTGTGATGATGGGTTATCCCTACCAGCTGTCTGAATCTGTAGTTGCTAAAAGATGATCACCTTTTTCAAGCCAATTTAAGTTCACTTTCTTAACTTTTGTTCCCTGTTAGTATGTATAATCTAGAAATTTAACATCATATAAAATTGCTTAATTAGTGCAAATTATAGACAACAAATTATACTTACTTATTGAAAATACTCTCATTCTTTTTGTTTCTTCAAAGTTAGTGATTTTATATTCTAATATATGTTTCGACTCGGAAATCAGCTGGCGTTATATTTCCTGTCAAGATATATTTCAGGACTCCAGTTTTACCACTTTGTATCTTTTATTGATCCATTTTAAAATATAAAAGCTATATCCATGAATCTAAAACGACCTAATCACAAGAAGTAGTCAAAGCTACTGAATGCTTGCGTGGCGTCCAGTTCACACACTTATTGCATCATTTTACAAATATATTACAATTGTGATTTACATTCCGGGACAATAAATTGCTTTATCAAGGCTTCTTTCGTTATTGGCAAAGTGGGGACCACTGGACCACCGCCAGGTTATACCTTTCAAAAATGAACGATAAGACCGAATTACATTCAAATCAATGAATCATTGTGTACTCTACTCTGTGAGGGGAGATGCCAAACTTAGTACAGTCAAGGCATGGTATAGTTTGCGTTTTGTAATGAGGAGGAGCACTAACCATTTGGTATCGAATCAGCCCACGATCCGATAAACCAGCCTAACTAGCTGTTTTAGTACATCGATTTGTAATAAGACGGTATGGGTCTACCACTGTTAAATATTAATTCACGAACTGCGTCCATATATTGTAGTTCTATAATAACTGATTTAGGTCGGCCATCTTTAATTTCGTCAGTGAGCATTCGACGTCCACGACTAAACTTACTTCACGTGGTTTTTGAAGGTGCTTCATAACCAAAAGTCGAACTGAGTTAGGCGAAGCATTGTTGCTGAGTTAAACTACGTCAAGAGTCATAGCAAACCATCATAGAAAAATATACGGACTAGTTAGAATTGGGATGTGGAGGTTAGAGGTGGTTAATAACCACCCTAGATACCTCTCACACCGTACCATATGCGACATGAGCCACTTACGGCCATATTTGAGATGTTGTAGTATTTCACCAGTATTTTCTGCCCACACATGCAGCAAATGTACGACTGCTTATAAAGCAAAGGTATGAAAGCGTGTCATATTCAAGTACTGTCTTGTAAAACAATAATAATTTGACTTCGTAGATAGATCGCTTTCGGATTCCCGAACATTGTTCGCTTTTATTAGTAATCTGCTGTTCCCTGTTCATGTCTATTGGTTTACTGAACCGTGTAAGCTTGATAAAGCTTTAGTCAATGAACACACACATACGCGTATACACACCTATATTTGAATTATGAAAAGGAGACCGAATGGACCAATATTTAGTACTAGCACCTTACAAGTACAATTCTTAAATGAATATATGACATATATTATGATACGATTGATAGTAAAGGTCATCGGTTCGATCCTCGTTCCAGTACAAATATTTATAACGTTTGTATAGGGTTTTTCTATGTACACTATATGTAGGTTTTAGGTCTCGGTGGTCCAGTGGTCGAACTTCTGATCCAGAAGTCCGGGTTCGAATCCTGACACTGGCTCACACCAATGACTTTTTGGATTTGTTTTCGGAAGTTAAGTGTGATAAATATCGATGACTGAAAACTTTGTGCCCGGTATGGCATGGTTCGCCACCTATTCCATTTGGGTCGTAAGCATGACGGCGAGACGAGTCATAACAGCCGCTACCTGCACCCTCGGGTAACAAAGGCGTGAAGTTATGTTATGTGTTACTATAAGTAGGATAAAGACAAAATATGGCTATTATGCTTTGACGGTGCATTAGTTGATTAGTCCAAGTATCGCTGAGCTGATCACATTAATTTGTAGGATTGGTAACTGATATGGTGGTAAGGAATTTGTTAATTAATTAATTGCTTTGGAGATCGTTCTCTTTGCACTTATTTTATGAGCACGATTTTCGACGAAAAAGGCGTCAAGATTCAAAAAATGTACAGACCCGAAAATTTTAAAAAACTTGTGTGTTGAACACGGATCTTAATATCGGGATTTTTATTCGTATAGTCCAAAAAAATCGTTCGGCAATGCAAAGGATCGCTGCCTACACCTTCGAAGGAAGAAGGTGGAAGTGGAGTGAAGAATAATATATAAAAATTTCCATCTAATTTGTTAGGATACGAGTATAACACAATTTAATATTATTTTGTCGTTGACATTCATTGTCTATGACTGATTACGAATCAAACAGTCAGACTACTCAGATGTGATAAACGTACAGGTAAATTAGTTCGGTGAAATTTTTGCATATGTAGTAGTGTATGGTCACGTGGCACCTGCGGACAGCGTAAACTGGTTTATTCTGCTTTGTGTGTGTTTCCACTTTCCACTATCAAGTGACGATTTATTTGTTTGTTTTGTTTCGTAATTATTATGGTCAAAACTTTTTACCTATAGCTAAACTACTATCATCTAAAGAACGACACGATATTTTATTGTTTCACGGTAGTCGCCTTGTCGTTTGCTCAAGGACGTGAAATAGAATGAATTTTTTTTTTATAATGTCAAAACCTTTTTCTTTAAAATAAAAACTTGTTTTTATTGAAAACAAAAATCAGAGTGTTGCTAGGGATAAGTATAAAATTAAATAGTAATGTAAGGATATCGAAACATTTTTGTATAGGCCAGAACGATATAGTGGAAACGCGCTCTAAGATTTGAGTAATATAGACACCACTACATATGCAAAAATTTCTCGAGACTAATTTACCTGTATATATCTTCTTTTACGAGTTTGTTGATAAATGAAATCGAGATATTTCTCAAAGTATGATCCCTCGTGCTTCATAATTTAATCCTCATCCATATCTACGACGTACGCTTGGGATTACTGTCATCCTTATTAGGCTTCTGATAAATGGTGTATTAGGAATGGTAAATCTAACTCGAAAATGTTTGGGAATCTATATAATATTACCATGCCAATGATAAGGATTCAGCTCATGGAGATGCCTTTTTATTGTCTGCCCTTTTTATTTCCTGCCCTTCTTTTTATTGCCTGCCTTATTGTCACACAATTCTGCTATCTAATCCGTGGGCTACCCACTAAAACCCCGCGAAGGCCTTCCTCCGGCGTGAGGGTGGTTCCTAGACCACCCAGTCCTTGCTCCCCTCACGAGACGGGGGCCGCACCGGGAGGTCGAACTGACGGAACCCGACCTGACAGTCTGAGAGATCCCGGCCCACCTACGACAGGTGGCTGTTGATATGGGCGGAGATAACTCTTTCGAAGAGCTTCCCCGCCTCGTTCAGCAGGCATATCGGCCGGAACGATACGGAGCTTCTCCTGTGCTCCCTGCCTACCAGATAAACAGCAGCCTCTCATTGTTTTTTTTTATATTAAAATATCAGGTGCCTCTTAAGACATCTATAGAATAAATCCGTACAAATACTTAGACTCCGTCACTATAGGTTTCTAGGCATTTAATTTTTTCTGAAAAACGTGGAGTTATAAAACTGAACACAGCGCCGATGACGATGGCTAGAACACAATTTCCATGACCAAATAAAAGGAGTGCTCGAGAAAGATGCCGTCAGAAGCCTTCAAAACCGACGAACGTGTTTGACAAGTGTTATGAACGTCTAAGAAGCGAGATAGGTACGTAAGTAACGTGCCTTGGGGCACACTGTTCTCCCGGCCTACTCCGCAAAGAATTTGGCGTGAAATTATGTGTGTGTTATAGAACACTGAAACTAAATAATTTACAGAACGAAACGACATGAGAGACTTTACGTCAATCATCTACGAGGTTGAGATAGTCACCAGTCAAGCTGACTCATTCAAGCAGCGAATTATGTAACTCTACCAATATTGATTAGGTACTTTTAAGTCAACAGTAGTATTGTTTAGCTTTGATTCCTTGTAGGCAAATGGCTAACTACCAGTAAATATCCGCTGTATTTAATCCAGCTTTTTAAAATAAAAAAATAAGAGAAATTGAATAGAATTTTGGTAGAAAGATGTAGCATTATAATAGATCAAATCAAACTGTGCATTTCTTGGCTCCTGGTAGGTTACATCACACTGAAAAGATATGATAACTACCGCCTAAGTCATAATTTTCTACGTCGTATATAGCCAAAGCCGTTCGCCTCTATTGCATTGTCCAAGCATTGATAGTCTGCTAACATGATGAACTTTATTGTGATTCAAATCAGTGCTCGGTCCAGTAGGAATTAGTATCAGTCACAGAAATTTAGACATCAATATAGAATCAGAACAGACCTGGTTAAGTAGCGTATGACTTGTATTATTGTATTTTTATAGGAATTGAGTAAAGAAAAAATATTGTAAAAATAAAGTAACAAAGATAAATATGTTAAACTGACTGAAAACTTGGGACGTAAACATAACGGCGAGACATAACAGCAGCTGCCTACACCTTTGGGGAGAAAAAGGTTTAAAATTATGTTATGTTTTTAAAGTAATGTAAAAAAAAAATGTATAAATTTGATAGCCTGCAATTGATAATTCAGCTAAATTACATTTGTCCAACGTTGTAGGCTGTATCTCTACGCCCCAAATGCCCTAAGGTGTACTCAAACAGCGGCAGTTATGTCTCGACATGCTGGATTAATTTTCTATTCCCAAATGTACTTTAAATAGGTATTAAAATAATTTGTCATATGTGTACCATATTTTTGTTACATATATAAATTGAGGTAAGTTATTGGTGTGACCCAGGATTTGAATTTGAAACCTTTGAACTTGTTGTCGGGAGGCTAAACTACTATTCCATCGAGGTTTTGGTTAGTTGACGACGGATGCTTTGAATTTTTTTTATTGATAGGTGGACAAACGAGCCAGTTGGTCACCTGATGGTAAGCATCTACAAATAAAAGGTAGGGTTTGATCGTAGAGAGGTGAAAGCTTAGGGTTGTATGTATTTTTGTATGCTGTTTCGTAAAAAAATCCAAGTAAATTAATTAAAATTTAAAAATATATTTAGGGGGATGAAAAATAGATGTTGTCCTATTCTCAGACCACACAAAATTTCATGCGAATCAATCAAGCCCTTTTGGAGGAAAATGGTAACTAACATTGTGAAAATTAAATATATTAGATTAAGCACTAAAAGTTCACAGTCAGTTATTATCCCTTATCTTTACTGAATCATTAAAAATATCGGTTTATACTAAAATTACTCGTAAAATGTTTTAGACCTGTATTTTATTACTGCTGGCTAATGTTCAAAAAGATTTTACAGGCATTTTTCTTCCTTTTTACTGATAAATTATTTCTATTATTAATTTTACTATTATTTATTTTACAGATATCTGGTTTCAATATTCAAGACTTTGTTTTAGATTCTAAACACGGATTCAAATGAAAGTAGCAGTTATAACATTACGCATTAAAAAAAATAAGGCTATATTTTAATCGTCTCGGTGGTATGGCCCGCTTGTGGATCATCTGGGATCGAACCCGGGTTTACACCAATATTTTTCGGAATAATTTTAAGAATTTTTGGGTTATAAATATCTATGAATGACAACATTATGCCCGGTGTATAGCAAATTATTCACATCAAATCAAATCAAAATCTCATTTATTCAATTTAGGTCATTAAAGACACTTATGAAGGTCAATATTTACAATCCGCCAATTCGATTACTCACGCCCTGGGAAGAATTGGTAAGAAACTCAGGGAGTCTTTTTTTTTACTTAATTATCAGTAAACTAAATCACAAATTATTAGAATAATTTATAGAGCAAAATGAGGTCGCACACGTCAAACTTAGGACACAGTTCGTTAATATTTTTTGGATGCTTGAACAGACCAGTCCCCACAAACAGCACTTGTTTACGAGTATGACCCATATCTCAGCCATCGCCTCCCTCGCCATATTTTAGGGAAGGTGGCGACCCGATCAACGACGCCGCCGTAAGCAAGGACCTTTCAGTGAGCATGACATATTCAAGAGACCAGACAAAAAAAACCTAGTAAGCTTGCCCGGTGAGAAACGTCATACTGCACACAATCTTACTAATTATCAGTAATATTTAGTTAGCAGATTAACAATATTTGCTATATCAAATACAAACAATATAACACAAAAGAAGCAATTCAATTCCAAACGGTTTTATCATTGATATCTGCGATACAGTAATAAGCCCTTTTATGTAATCTACTTTTAACATATTTCTTAAATTTACCTAACGATAATTCAACCGCGTCCTTTTGGAAGTTTATTGTAAAAGCGTATACATTGACCTGGAAACGCGTTAGAAATTTTATGGAGCCTAGTAGTAGACACAGCAAGTTTGGTTTTATTTCTTAAGTTTAATTGATGGATATCACTGTTTTTCTTAAATTTAGTTATATTTTTATGAACATAGATTAAATTATCATAAATATATTGTGAATGTAACGTCATTATTCGTATGTCTTTAAATTTACTTCTCAGTGTATTCCTGGGACTCATCATAGAGATAGCACGAACAGCTCGTTTCTGGAGCACAAAAATCGAGTCTACATCCGCAGCACTACCCCAAAGCAATAAACCATATGACATAATGCTGTGAAAATAACAAAAATAAACTAAACGTGCAGTATCAACGTCGGTCAGTTGACGTATTTTCTTTACAGTGTAAGTGACTGAGCTAAAACTTCACAGCCTCTGCCCAAACTTTTGGGTAGGAAAAAGCGTGAAATAAAAATAAAGTGTATATATGTATTTTTCAAATCACCAATAGAAATCTAAAGTTCTAAAGAGTATTTGGTGTCATCTATCATGAAAGCAAAAGGCTGTGTCCAAGACATGTCGTTTATCACGTGACCACCGACATACACATGACGTGAACAAATCGAAGGGTCTATGAATCGTATGTTTTATGATGTAGTTTTGAACATTATTTCCTGGAACTAGGTTCCGGTTTATGTTTACTCTAAATTTAACTACTTCTGCTGGCCACGTTCATATCTCACGCTTTCTACGCTGTAGTTACATATTAACATCTACAGTAACTTCACGCCAAGTCTCTTACGGAGTCAAAAACATATATTAGCAAAAAACTAAAATTGGAGTAGTTGTTTGTGAAATAAAATGTCATCAGTCCATTGTGCAGTCCACTGTTGGACATAGGCCTCTCCGAATTTGCGCCACAACATCCGAATCTCTGCCTTCCTCATCCAATCTTTTCCAGGAGCCTTTCTGAGCTGGTCTGACTATCGAGCTGGCGGGCATCCTACACTACGTTTACCGAATAGCGGTCTCCACTATGATCTTCTTACTCCACGAAGAACGTGGGCAGTTACGGTAGGGCTAGTCCACAAATTTAAAGTCGCTCAGCAAGCTATGGAGCGAGCTATTGTTCGGGGTATCTCTGAAAGATAAACTCATGAATGAGTATATCCACAAGAGAACTGGGGTAACCGACCTAGTAGGATAAGCTCGCTGAAAAGGCAATGGGTTGGCCATATCTGCCGAAGGACCGACGGTAGATGGATTAAGAAGGTCAAAATAAAATAATTTGTAAGTCAACAGGTCATATGTTTAGCACCATAGTAAATAGTTTCGAATATAAAATTTATAAGCATATATATTTATAAAAACATAAGTTTGATAATATCCATTCCATTAATATTTGGGAAGTTAATAATGGTATGATATATACTCTGTGATATTGCAAAAGTTTTGCGGTGTGATCTTCGATTGATTGAATGAAGAGACCGGAGGCGTCTGACACCGTGAATATTATATTCGTGAAATATCATTTGCAAAGTTCTTCTCATCTATGTAATATAAATTTTAGCTTTAAAATTCTGTTATATCCACAATGTAAATAAGAACAAAGCTTCGCTAGCCCAGTGGTCCAGCACACGGCTTCTGATCCAGAGGTCCGGGTGCGATTCCTGACACTAGCTCACACCAATGACTTTTCGAAATTGTTTTCGGAAGTTATGTGTGATAAACATCGAAAACTGATAAATTTGCGCCCGTCCCATTTGGGACGTAAACATAACGGCGAGACGAGGCTTAACAGCCGCTGCCTACACCTTCAGGTAACAAAAGGCGTGAAGTTATATGTTAAATAAGAACAAAATCTATTGTATAATAAACATAAAAAAAATCTACAAAATTGAAGTTTATCTAAATTGTACTATGTTGCATACCAAACCGCATATCTAATTAGAAGATCTCGTTAAGACCTTTCTTCAACTTTACTATGGCGCTGTAACGCAACTGGTCCTCAAAGACCGAAACAACAGAGAAGAAGATGAAGGAACCGAACCGAATAGAGACAGAAGAAGTTAACGTGTGAGACTGAGATAAGAAGTACCTGTTTACCTCTACCGTAAAGTGTTGTCAGATTGTTTTTTAAGATATCGTCATTCAGTCTTTAACTTTAACAGTCTAAACTTTAAAGTCACTAAGCACACCATGCGCTGTTTTTTATACGATTTTTTTTGTAACTAAAAATCACGATCGCGTCTTTATATATGAAGGTTTGAAAGGAAAGTCTTTATAAAAATCAAAATGACACCAGATAAATCTTATAACAATTGCCTAGTATCTATTATCTGTAAGTCTTGCAAGAAAACTATTTGCAAGTCTCATTCAGTAGCAATTAGGTACATGATGGTTACCTTGCCCACCCGAAAAAAATTTTTTGACGTTAGTTTAAGGTAGCACGTTTGACGCATTGTTGGTTTTATGCTATAACATTTATTGTTAATTTTTGTATATAATTACTTGTTTTTGATTCTTATTCTATTAGAAAAATCTAGAGATAGTCGGAAGTTGATTCTTTGGTAAATTTAGGTATCTTAAACGTGTGCCCTAAAAATTCTATGTACGTACGATAATTGGATAAAAATGTCCCTTACTGTCTTCAGACTGATTGTATTATGATTAATAAATACTTTTTATGTATATTATACAGTCTTTTACTATAATCTAAAAGGGTTTTATTGTTTTTTTACGAAACTTTGAATATATACTTAATTTTATACTTATAAATATCATCTATTAAATAAAGAAATGAAGGTGGTCTCGGTGGTCTGGAGGTCGAGCAAACCGCGTCTAAGTCAAGATATCTCAGGTACGAATTCTGGCTCACAGCAAAGACCATTCGGAATAATTTTTAGTAACTATTTACGATAAATATCGATGACTAACAAAATTGTTATGATACCTGTTTTATTTGGTACGTGAAAATTCGGCGAATGTTGGCGTAACAGCTGCTACCATCACCTTCGCAGAGAAATGGACGTAGCTAGAGTTACATAATGAAATAAAAGTCACGTATCCAATTTTTTCTTTAACCGTAAATATTCTTTTCCAAGCGCTATTTCTATTATATACTTGACCGTTAGTAGAAGCTTATATATATTGAGATGGCAACCCTATTTCCCGTGTTGTACAACTCTCTCTTTCTACCCTAATACATCTGTCTCTTTCGCACACCCCTCCATTATCACCAGGCGCCTTGCTTGCCTTTGAACTTTGCTGCAAGGATCTTACTCATTGGCGTTTTATTTCCCAGCTAGTTTACAAGTGCTCTAAAAAGTGCATATCTCTAAGTATAAAGTGTGGTTTCCAGAAACCTTATGTAAGTGCACTAGTTCTTTTTATATCACTAAGCAACGGTGCTTCCGTTCACTATTAATTTGAAACTAGAATTATTTCTACCCTCATATTATTTTTCTTTAATCATTTCATGATTGCAATTCATATTTTCTTTTTTATCTATGCTAAATCTATTTCCAGAAACCTCATGTAAGTGCACTAGTTCTTTTTATATCACTAAGCAACGGTGCTTCCGTTCACTATTAATTTGAAACTAGAATTATTTCTACCCTCATATTATTTTTCTTTAATCATTTCATGATTGCAATTCATATTTTCTTTTTTATCTATGCTAAATCTATTTCGATGTAATTATAAATAATTTTCTACCTTCAGATTATTTACCTCTTAATTTTCTTACACGTCTGAAGGTGAAAGTAACTTTTATTGTTTTTCGTTTTTAGAATTTAAGGAGGTGTATTGAGAATAAATATGAACCCAAACGAACAGCAGATTTCTGCTGCAATAGAACCGACTAACAAAACTCAAACTAATAGACGAAGCTCTTGTGAGCAGCGATCGGTATCTTCATCAAGTAATAGTAGTGATAGTTCGTCATCGTCGTCATCCTCGTCTAGCTCTGGTGATCATAATTCGAAAAGAAAAAACAAAAAATCACGGCGGCGTCGCCGTCATCGATCTCATCAAAAACAGCGCGACCGCCGTTTGATAAAAAAACTGGCAAATGACATTAGTGTGTTACAACAAACCGTTATGAACTACGGGAATACCTGTACGTATCAGGATGATGACAATCAATCTTGTTTAAGTGGTGTGAGTCGCGATGTAGGTCCCGATTTATATAATGAACTTAGCACCACACGTGAGACATTAAATCTACCCACATCAAACGATCTAACTTCGGACGCTTGTCTGGAGTTGTCTTTTGATTACGAAACAAAACTTAAGGAACCCGCTGTTCCTCATACTCCACCGGAATATTTAAGAATGTTAGATGAAGTTCAACATTTTGGAAAAACGTCGTGGGTAGACATTAGATATGCCGATACTCAAAAAATGTATAATTATAAGCCGGGATTTACCGAGTTAGAAATTAATGAAGAGGTTAAGGGTTACGATAATATTAGACATCTAGCTTACTCGGATAAAGCTTATGCAGCTATTACATTTTGCATTTTAAAACAGAAAGAGGCTTTTTTATGTAGTTTCCGTAAATTAATGACTTGGTCGAGATCTCCCGAAGCCCTTCTGGCTAATCTTGATGAGAAAATAGATGAATTATTTTTAAAAGGAGATTTTCAAAAAATTTCCCGAGATCTGTTGCAAATAGCTTGCGGCCATAGAGCTGAAACCATAGAAATGAGAAGAGATAGTATTATGAAATCGATTAGGGACCCATTAGTAAAAGCAGCTGTAAACAGAATCCCTCCATCAAATACGCATATATTTGATTCTGAGACGCTCACGTCTACTTTAGAAAAAGCCGGTGGTGTTAGAAAGGCTTTTTGGCCTATAAATCAAAATACTAGAGCTAATGCTTCTTCTTCTGCTAAATTTTTTATATTATGCGGTGTTAGATTTGTATTATTTGTATAGTATTATTTTAATGTTATGTTATGTTAAGGAGGAGCGGAGTCTATCTGGTACAGGTATTCAATACCTAAAAGATAGACTCACGCGAATCTTTGTAGAAAAAATTGTTTGTTGTGAAATAAATAAATCTTTAAAATCTTTAAAAAAAAATGCTTCGCGAGCAAAGCTTACTACCGCAGTACAGCACCCCTCGCAGGGGTCTGCACATCAAGTACCATCGCATGGTCATTCAAGTCGTCACTATGACGCACAGAATATCATACGCCACTATCACACTCAGCCCTCGCAGGGTAATCCACAGGCGTATAATTGGCTATAAGATCAATAAAAAACAAAAACAATGACTTGCAGAGTTTTCAAGCCGGTCGTCTAGTACATTACGTCAGTCGGTGGAAAGAAAAAGGTGCCCCAGAGTTTATACTGAAAATATTACAAGGATATCGCATACCCTTTCTACAGAAGCCTCCCTTGATAATACCAAATCTAAGAGGCAATCGCTGTCGCACAATAGAGTCACACGAGATGGACTTAGTAATATGTCAAATGAAGCAACAAGGCGTATTAAAAGTAGTACCTCTGTCTCCAAGTTTCTTGTCCACCCTGTTTTTAATACAGAAGAGCGACGGCTCATACCGACCAATAGTCAATCTAAAGGCGCTAAATTTTTACGCTAATTTTATTTTTTATTTATCGGTTTCGCCTAATAAACATGTACCGGGTACCAGATTTTCTACAAAGTCGAGATTGGATGTGCAAAGTCGATCTGTCGCAAGCATATTTCAATCTAGCAATAGCTCAGTCACACAGACGATTTCTACGTCTTCTTTACAAAAACGAAATACTCGAAATGACTTGCCTTCCATTCGGACTCAGCACAGCTCCCAAGGTGTTCGCGTGCCTTACGAATTGGATTGCACAAATTCTTCGAGAAAAAGGTCTGAGGATAATCGTGTACCTAGACGATTTTCTCATTGTACATCAAAGTTCAGATGTTCTAGTACAACATATATGCCTGTTGATAGAGACACTAGAATTTCTAGGTCTCCAAATAAACTACGGAAAGTCGATAATTATTCCACAAAAACAAATCACATACCTCGGAATAGTCTGGCTCCCGTGGCTCAATTGCAAAAAACTGCCGGCAGAAAAGTCAGTTATTCTATTCAAAAAAGTATTTCAGATCTTAAAAACAGGCAACACAACACTCAAAGAACTCCAAAGCCTAGTAGGTTTGTTAAACTTCGCCAGTTTTGCTGTCCCTCGAGGGAGACTAAATCACCGAAAAATTCTGAAGTTTTTGAATACGCTGTTGGAATCTCCAACTCAAACCAATTTCAACCTTCCCCTCCCTGTCAAGTCGGAGTTGCATTGGTGGCTTCAAAATTGTCATCTAGGATCACTGATGCACATACCGCAAACGACACATTTCTTGACGACGGATGCCTCAGACACAGCATGGGGAGCATTCCTAAACGGCCAGCTCATATCAGGTGTCTGGGAGGAAGGCGAGCAGAATCTACATGGCAATGTAAAAGAGTTATTAGTAATTCTGAAGGTATTGAAATTACACGCCACAAGCATGTCAAAGGGATCAATTCTCATGCAGTCAGACAATCGATCCGCGGTAGCCTATCTCCGCAACGAAGGGGGAACCAAGTCCTAACTGCTAATGAATGTAACAACAAAAATTTTACAAATTCTAGACAGGCACCAACTTCACTTCAAAATTTACCATATACCCGGGAGATTCAACAATCATGCGGATTCCTTGTCTCGGCACCATCGAGCCCCAGAATGGCATTTGATTCAAAGTTGCACGGAAATGATATTTGCAAAAATGGGGACACCTGTGATAGACTTATTCGCATCGAAAACGGCGCGGGTAGTGTCGAATTATGCGAGTCTAGACCTCAACGACCACGAAGCGATGTTCCACGATGCGTTCAGCATAACATGGTGTTTTCAACTGGCATGGATCTTTCCGCCCCCGTTTTTGGTTCCCCGAGTGCTGATGCACCTCAATCAGGCAACAGGGATTTACCTGATCGTAGTGCCGCGGTGGGAGAAAGTTTTTTGGAGGGCAGATTTGAAATCCCGTGCGATCGCACCCCCATTCACCCTCAAAAACGTGAAACGCTTTTTAATAGACACCGTGACCGGGCTGCCACCCCCGAAGGTACAGGATATGATTCTGGAAGTTTGGAAATGTGGGGGTGGGAAGATAAATTAAAGGCCTGGGATTCAGATCAAATAACTCTACTTAAGTCTTCGTGGCGACTGTCTACTTGGAAGACTTATAAAGCACCCTGGAATCGATGGGTCTGCTGGGCGAAACAATATAAGATAAACCCGATGCAACCTGACGGCTCTGAATTAGCACGTTTCCTCGCTGATTTACATTTGAAACATAATTTCTCATACAATACAATAATTCTCCACAAATCGGTCATTTCCACGCTATGTAATGCAGAGTGGAATAGTAAACTCAGTGAAGATATTATAGTGAAACATGTCTTAAAAGCTATATCCTTAAAGAATCCTAAATCTACTAAAACACCCGTTTGGGACGTTAACATACTTACAACTTTTATGACCACACATTCAGTGGATAGTACAAACGTTTTTCAAACCGTCAGACATACAGTTGCACTTTTGAGTCTTTGTTCAGGTCGCAGAATTCATTATTTGACCTTGCTATGTATTGACCGTGAGCATTGTCTAATCAACGATGATTACGTTATATTTTGGCCTCAATTCGGGTCAAAGACGGATTGCAGAGATTATAGACAATCTGGGTGGAAACTTTTAGCTAACACTCAAAATCAGAATCTAAATCCCGTCTACTGGATCAACAGAACTATATCTGTTCTTAATGAAAGACGAATCAGTTCGGGTGTATCAAATTTATTTATTACTTTACGCGGAGCACCATCCCCGGCCTCTAGAACAGTCTTGGCAGGATGGTTCAAATCTCTTCTGAAAGCTGCTGGCATTATGGCCACTCCGGGTAGTGTGCGTTCTGCAGTAGCCTCTAAAAGTTGGATTGATAATGTTCCCTTGGAAGATATTTTATCTAAAGGAAACTGGAAATCAGTGAAGACATTTCAGAAATTTTACTGCCGTGAAGTTCGTGACTTGCCCGTCAATCGTGATTCAATATCTTTATCCACACTTTTTGATCCAATTTCTTAATTATTGTTACAATTTAATATTCTATAGTAATTTGCTGTAAAATAATTTAATGCTGATAATGTATTGCTGTTTAATGTCATTTAGTTAAGTTGATTATTGTTATAATACATTACAATTTACATATACGAATAAGTTACATTTAATCATATATTTGGAGTATTTTTATGCTGAATAAATTTTTCCATTTCGCACACATTTTTACTTCATTTTTACAATTATTAATATTATTATTTTTGAAGAGTTACTCAATATCACATTGGCGTTGTTCCATCTCACCAGGCGATAACAAACAGGTCTCAATATATATAAGCTTCTACTAACGGTCAAGTATATAATAGAGACGTTTTACCTGAAATAAAACGATTATTATATACTTACCTTAGTAGAAGCTTACTTTTACCTCTGCCTGTTGCTATTTCGACATATGAGTAAGATCCTTGCAGCAAAGTTCAAAGGCAAGCAAGGCGCCTGGTGATAATGGAGGGGTGTGCGAAAGAGACAGATGTATTAGGGTAGAAAGAGAGAGTTGTACAACACGGGAAATAGGGTTGCCATCTCAATATATATAAGCTTCTACTAAGGTAAGTATATAATAATCGTTTTATTTCAGGTAAAACGTCTCTATTTTATTCGCTAAATAATCATAATAATCTCGTGAAAAGTCTATTCACCTAATTAATATATTTGTTATTGCGAAGTTCCAACAACTTTGCTTTCCACAAACGTCGAACTAAATATCAATATAATGACCTAATTTTCTTTGTTACTTGGCAACTTATTTGATTCTTATAAAAGAAATTTAAATGATATGTAAAGCAGCTTTAATTTATTTATTGTTTTTCAATGTCAACTATGATGATTGTTCATTTTAACATCTTTTTTTATTATTAGAAAGATAGCAAACGAGCACGTATGCACTTGGTGGTAAAATGAATGAATCGGTCTCTGGATACCGCTCTTAGCAAATTAAACATGGCATGAGCCATTTTAAATCGATTTTATTTCACCGGTCAAATTTGACCATTTTTAAGAGTACAATAATTTTATATATATATATAGACGTAGCGAGATGGCAGCAACTGTCGGTCAGCAGTTGCTGTAGCAACCCTCTGTTATAAGACTGGCAAGCCGGTGTGGAAAACATTCGCAACCTCCACAGCACCACAATATTACACGAGGACGTGTAACATGTCAGGATGGCTGTAACGGAATTTATGTGAAGGCCTGTTGATTGTTCTTTTTGTGTAAAACTCTTTTGTATCATTTGTAATTTATTGAAAGTAAAAAGTAAAGTGAAAGTAATATTGTGACAACGTTTCGACAATCAGAGCAAAATACTTAAGTGTAGAGCGAGATCTGGATGCCATCTTTACTTTAAGGGGTTTCTCAATTGTATTGTTAGAAAATTGGTGTGAGGTGATTGGTAATATAACACATTTAAATGGGTAGGCAGATCTATTTAGCATATAATAGTAGAAACTTCGGGGTGAATATTGTTTAAAAAGATATTTGAATTAAAGTAACATAGCTTCACGCCTTTGTTACCCGAAGATGAAGGCAGCGGCTGTTAAGCCTCTTCTCACCGTTATGTTTACGTCCTAAATGGAATGGGTGGCGAACCTATTTCTATACCGGGCAAAAAGTTTTCAGTCATCACACTTAACTTCCGAAAACAATTTCGAAAAGTCATTGGTGTGAGCCAGTGTCAGGATTCAAACCTGGACCTCTGGATCAGAAGCCGTGTGCTCGACCACTGGATTTGTAATCATTACATAGTATATAAAACAAAGTCACTTTCCGCTGTCTGTCCCCTTATATGCGTATATATTTAAAACTAAGCAACAGATTTTGATGCGGTGTTTTTTAATAGTTAGAGGGTAGCAACGGGTTATGATGTATAATTCATGTATAGTGTAGTAAAAATAAAATAAATAATAGTTTAAAAAACTAAAAAACACGCTTTTTATTGAAAACCGAACTAAAAAATAGAAAAATAAAAAAAAAATACTTTATTTTAAAAAAAGCGTGGGGTGCTTTTTAAGATATTATCGAAATGATAATCACTCTACTCATATCTGTCAATAAAATATTTATAACTATTGACACCATGCACCCCACGCTTTTTTTAAAATAAAGTATTTTTTTTTTATTTTTCTATTTTTTAGTTCGGTTTTCAATAAAAAGCGTGTTTTTTAGGTTTTTAAACTATTATTTATTTTAAATTTTTTAGTTCGGTTTTGTATGACAGCGCGTTTCTTAGTTTCGAATTTGAGGAATAGCGCCATCTGTGACTTATATAAGGAACTCGTTTCAAGTTGATAACGTAAACTTTCCGCTGATTGCCACTAGATGGTACGATTTGTGAACTTTCATAGTTCACAAATCGCACCATCTATCGTTCAAAAGCGTGGGGTGCATGGTGTCAATAGTTATAAATATTTTATCGACAGATATGAGTAGAGTGATTATCATTTCGATAATATCTTAAAAAGCACCCCACGCTTTTTATAATTTATATTCATTGAAATTTTTAACACTATTTTCTTAATTTAAATACATTAAAATTTATTTTCTATTTTTTAGTTCGGTTTTCTAGTCTAGAACTTTCATAGTTCACAAATCGCATCATCTAGTGGCAATCAGCGGAAACTAAAAAAGAAGTCGGTTACAAACAAACCTACAAATCTACAAACCTACAAACATACATACAGGTGAAGCTAATAAAAAGCTAATAAAAAGTGATAATGTTCAAGATTTAGAACTTTAATCGCAAACGCTACCTGAACCCTGAGTGATAAATCAAAACAACGTACTACATTATTATACGTCTTCAAAAGGTCTACAAAAAAAGTCCGCTAGGGCATATGTCTATCTCTTAGGGATAACCCACAATGACCATTTCTATTTTTTTAATTTGTACGAAATAATGGCCTATTTACGAAGCAATTTTAAACATTACAGTACTAATTTTCAACCAATTAAGTGTCTTAAATAGATTGTGCAAGTAATATAGATGATCCTGGCCCTTTACAGCATGCAAATTAAACAAATATTTTCGAAAATATTGCAGTATTAACATAGGGGGACAGCAGTTATTACTTTTGATGCGGAACAAAGTTCGCCGGGTCAGCTAGTATTGAATAATTGACTGACATTTAAGTGTAGGTAACAGTAGTGTGTAGTAATTTGGGTTTCCAAATAATGTATAGCCCTATATTTTATAACATTACGTCTGCATAGTAACTGCCTTACCTGTTCTCAATTCACCAACACTTTTTATTTGTCATAGCACCCTTGAGACACTGGATGGAAAAGAATATCTTTATTGTAGGAACTTTTCTAAACCCTTCCTTGTTTACGAATAAGGTTTCAACTGGGAGCTCCATTCAGGAGAATTGACTTTACCTTACCTATATCACATCAAACAATTGTCTAAATTATTACAGGTTTATATTCCTTATCAAGAAACTATTTGTTTCATCACTCTTTTAACTTTTTGAAGGGTAGTTTCTTGGTTTTCAAATACGTATTATATGGGTTTGTGAAGATAAATACATAAAACAATAATAAACGAATTTAATTCCTTTCTTTGAATTAAAAATTTGAAGATAATTTTATAAAAAAAATATTATTATTAGTGCCTATTAGTAAATTGGGGTAGTCATGTTTTCATAAATAAGGCTCTATCGCGTGGGCGATGGACCGCGGAATAAATTTGATTGACTTGTAAATTTTTCAGTCTGAAAAATTTGGAGTAAATTTTATATATTTCAGTGCTAAAATGTTAATGTATACAATTTTTTTGTCACAACATTTGTTCGAGAGAGGCTCTGTTACTATTGAACCGATGTTATTTAATTAAGTTTGAAAGATAAATAAGTAACTATCTCATATTTATTTATTATATTTCACTTTTGTAACAACGACGTCTGTCCATCAGTGGTGTATATAAGTAACTAGTTTTAACTGTTTGTCCTGCCTTCTGTTGCTGTAAAGATCCTGAATTATTCTTTCTATAATATTCTCAGTAAACAGACTAAACCTTACTACAATTGTGGAAATGATTTGGACCGATACAAAAAATTTTTTTTTTTTTTTATGGGATACGCGGGAAAACGAGCAGGCGGGACCTGGTGGTAAGCAACCAACGCCGCCCATGGACACCAGCAACACATATAGTGTTACTGTTGCGTTGCCAACCTTCAAAGGGTAGGGGATAGGAGAGGATGGGGAAGGGGGTGGGCCTCCGGGTACCTCTATCACCGAACGAAACGCGGCATGAGCCACTTTACGTCGGTCTTCTGAGAGGTCGTGGTATTTCACCGGTCGAGCCGGCCCATTCATGCAGCGAACTGGCTTTACCAAAAGTTCCTTTTTATAAGCTTTTATTTACCTTGCACTGTATGTATGTATGTATGTATGTATGTATGTAAGTATGTATGTTCGGTGGAATCTTGTAACTCAATTTTGAAGTAGATACCTTCAACCGATTGAGCTGAAATTTTGTATACACGTTTACTTTGGATGACAATGCATGATATAATGTATGAAATCATTCTATATCCAATATGGCGGACGACCCAAGATGGCGGAATCGATATTTTGAATGCATTTCTGCAATATGGGTATCAAATGAAAGGGTTTATTGAGTGTAACTCAAAATATAATATGACGTCATTCTAAATCCAATATGGTGGAATATCCAAGATAAAGGAATATATATTTTAAGCTTTCGTACAATATGGGTATCAAATGAAAGGGCTCATTGGGACCAACTAAAAAAATAATGTGACGTCATTCTAAATCCAATATGGCGGATCATTCAAGATAGAGGAACAGTTTTTTTAATGCATTTCTACAATATGGGTATCAAATGAAAGGGCTTGTTGATAGTAGCTCGAAAAATAGTGTGACGTCATTCTAAAACCAATATGGTGGAATAAATATTTGTGTTTCTACTATATGGGTATCAAATGGCCCTTTCATTAAAGAGTTATATGAGAACTTCAAAAACTATGTCTCGGTGGTTCAGTAAACAAGTCCGCTTCTGAATCAGGAAGTCTTGGGTGCGAATTTGGCCTCACACCAATGTCTTTCGAAATTCCTCTCGAAAGTCATGTGTGATAAATATTTTTGACTGACCACTTTGTGCTCGCTGTATGGCAACAGTGGTAGAGCCCAGCAATTCACTGTATGAATGGGCTGGCTCGATCGGTGAAATACCACAACCAGCTCACGCCGGGTTTCTTTGGGTGAGAGAGGTACCCGGAGGCCCACTCCCCTTCCCCATCCCTTCCTACTCTCATATCCTACTCCTTTAAAGATCGTTGAGACGTAAACATAGTGGCGAGTTGAGGCTTGACAGATGCTGCCTACACCTTCTGGTAGAAAAAGGAGTCGAGCTATGTTATGTTATTAATTAATGTTATAAACAAATTAGAATGTGTATAAATATTATATATATTATAAGGTTTTCAATATGAGCGGCTAGATGTTAGTGGCCTGCTTGTTTGGCCGGTGTCAGTCAATCTGTTGTTTACTATTCAGTCACTGATGCCAAATCACCATGTCAAGATACAGGGTTAAGCGGCGCGTCCAAATTTATAATCAAAATGAGTTAGTGCTAACATTGAGAACCTTACGACCACTTTACGGCTGAGGCGGTAGTCCATCACAGTCGACGGCTTTCCGTTGACCTATGTTTTAATAGTTAACAGTGTTTTAATTGTGGTCAGCCACGCAATCTGCTGCATGAATGGGCCGGTTCGACCGGTGTAATGCCATGCCCTTTCAGGATACCGACGTAAATTGGACAGGATTTAATAACTTTAACATGATTGCTACACTAACGGATTTTAATGGTGTTATAGGTATTATTAGAATTAAACACAGTGGATGGTGGGAACGAACTATAACTTTTATTACAACTCACTCCTATGTTACACTCAGGTCAGCAAGTATAAAGTACTGATTAAAACAACAGATGGCGTTACACATCACAAGTAGTTAAACATATTTTGTTATTAAGCAACAGTCCCACATAACAAAATTAAGTTGCAAAATCAACAAATAAGTAACAAAAAAATTTGTTTACTTAGGCTCGAAACTCTTTGCTGCTGGTCAAGCATACGCGGCCTTAAGTAGAGAAAAGACTTTAGGAGGTCTCCTCATTGAAGAGTTGGACTGTTCGAAATTAACTGGCAAATGACCTTGTAACAATGATGCTTTGAACGAGATGAAGAGACTGAGAAACTTACCCATCGATAACTAAAAACTTGAAAATAATTTAAAGAAAAAAACTTTTTTAAAGAAGCTTTTATTTATACGCTCTAAAAAGAATAAAATAATTTTAACCTTATACATTTTAACTATCAACTTATAACCTTATTATATACAATTTATGTGATAATAAAAGCTTGTCGCTATGTTCAACCCAACCCTTCCCCGCTCCTCTTCCCATCCCAATTCCGACCCCTTCCATTTCCCATGGAAAGGGCCGGCAACGGAACTGTACCACTATATGTGTTCGGGTGTCCATATATATGTTATAAACCAAAAAAATATATTTGGATAATGCGATCCGTCACAGTAATCATTAAATCTAAAAAAATATTTCTAGATGGTTATGGATAGCCACTGATAGGTAATTATACATAGCGACAAGCTTTTATTATCACATAAATTGTATATAATAAGGTTATAAGTTGATAGTTAAAATGTATAAGGTTAAAATTATTTTATTCTTTTTAGAGCGTATAAATAAAAGCTTCTTTAAAAAAGTTTTTTTCTTTAAATTATTTATCCACTTTGTTCTGTAAGTGAGTTAGAAAAGATTACGGCCGTGATAGCGATACTTGGCTGAAGCAATTTCTGTTTTGTCTAGATAACCTGTTTATTTTTTCTGTCTCCAAGATGCATTGAGAACTAATCTTATATTTACATATAAAATAAGATTATACTATGAGCGGCACTCTAAAACTCGTTTTCTTTGATAGAGCTTTTTATAAATAAATAAAGAAATGTATTATAGCTTAGTTTAATAGTAAATAATTTAAAGAAAAAAACTTTTTTAAAGAAGCTTTTATTTAAACGCTCTAAAAATAATAAAATAATCTTAACCTTATACATTTTAACTATCAACTTATAACCTTATTATATACAATTTATGTGATAATAAAAGCTTGTCGCTATGTTTAATTACCTATCAGTGGCTATCCATAACCATCTAGAAATATTTTTTTTAGATTTAATGATTACTGTGACGGATCGCATTATCCAAATATATTTTTTTAATTTATAACATATATATGGACACCCGAATACATATAGTGGTACAGTTCCGTTGCCGGCCCTTTCCATGGGAAATGGAAGGGGTCGGAATTGGGATGGGAAGAGGAGGGGGGAAGGGTTGGGTTGAACATAGCGACAAGCTTTTATTATCACATAAATTGTATATAATAAGGTTATAAGTTGATAGTTAAAATGTATAAGGTTAAGATTATTTTATTATTTTTAGAGCGTTTAAATAAAAGCTTCTTTAAAAAAGTTTTTTTCTTTAAATTATTTTCAAGTTTTTAGTTATAGATGGGTAAGTTTCTCAGTCTCTTCATCTCATTCAAAGCATCATTGTTACAAGGTCATTTGCCAGTTAATTTCGAACAGTCCAACTCTTCAATGAGGAGACCTCCTAAAGTCTTTTCTCTACTTAAGGCCGCGTATGCTTGACCAGCAGCAAAGAGTTTCGAGCCTAAGTAAACAATTATTTTTGTTACTTATTTGTTGATTTTGCAGCTTAATTTTGTTATGTGGGACTGTTGTTTAATAACAAAATATGTTTAACTACTTGTGATGTGTAACGCCATCTATTGTTTTAATCAGTACTTTATACTTGCTGACCTGAGTGTAACATAGGAGTGAGTTGTAATAAAAGTTATAGTTCGTTCCCACCATCTACTGTGTTTAATTCTAATAATACCTATAACACTATTAAAATCATTTAGTGTAGCAATCATGTTAAAGTTATTAAATCCTGTCCAATTTACGTCGGTATCCTGAAAGGGCATGGCATTACACCGGTCGAACCGGCCCATTCATGCAGCAGATTGCGTGGCTGACCACAATTAAAACACTGTTAACTATTAAAACATAGGGCAACAGAAAGCCGTCGACTGTGATGGACTACCGACTCAGCCGTAAAGTGGTCGTAAGGTTCTCGATGTTAGCACTAACTCATTTTGATTATAAATTTGGACGCGCCGCTTAACCCTGTATCTTGACATGGTGATTTGGCATCAGTGACTGAATAGTACCTAAACAACAGATTGACTGACACTGCCCAAACAAGCAGGCCACTAGTATCTAGCCGCTCATATTGAAAACCCTATGATATATATTAATATTTATACACAATCTAATTTGTTTATAACATTAATTAATAACATAACATAGCTCGACTCATTTTTCTACCCGAAGGTGTAGGCAGCATCTATTAAGCCTCGACTCGCCGCTATGTTTACGTCTCACGATCTATAAGGGAGTAGGATATGGGATATGGGAGTAGGAAGGGATGGGGAAGGGGAGTAGGTCTCCGGGTACCTCTTTCACCCAAAGAAACAAGGCGTGAGCTGGTTGTGGTATTTCACCGGTCGAGCCAGCCCATTCATACTGTGAATTGCTGGGCTCTACCACTGTTGCCATACAGCGAGCACCAAGTGGTCAGTCAAAAATATTTATTACACATGACTTTCGAGAGAAATTTCGAAAGAATTGGTGTGAGGCCACATTCGAACCCAAGACTTCCTGATTCAGAAGCGGGCTAGTTTACTGAACCACCGAGACATAGTTTTTGAAGTTCTCATATAACTCTTTAATGAAAGGGCCATTTGATACGCATATAGTAGAAACGCAAATATTTATTCCACTATATTGGATTTAGAATGACGTCACATTATTTTTCGAGCTACTATTAACAAGCCCTTTCATTTGATACCCATATTGTAGAAATTCATTAAAATAAACTGTTCCTCTATCTTGGATTACCCGCCATATTGGATTTAGAATGACGTCACATTATTTTTTTAGTTGGTCCCAATGAGCCCTTTCATTTGATACCCATATTGTACGAAAGCTTAAAATATATATTCCTTCATCTTGGATATTCCACCATATTGGATTTAGAATGACGTCATATTATATTTTGAGTTACACTCAACAAACCCTTTCATTTGATACCCATATTGCAGAAATGCATTAAAAATATCCATTCCGCCATCTTGGGTCGTCCGCCATATTGGATATAGAATAATGTCATACATTATATCATGCATTGTCATCCAAAGTAAACGTGTATACAAAATTTCAGCTCAATCGGTTGAAGGTATCTACTTCAAAATTGAGTTACAAGATTCCACCGAACATACATACTTACATACATACATACATACATACATACATACAGCGCAAGGTAAATAAAAGCTTATAAAAATGGAAACTACTTCACATGATTGTGGACTTATTAACTATAAGAGAAAATTTTCAACTGCAAATGTAGGTGATATTTGTCAACAATAAAGATTAATTCCTACGAAGAAATTATAGATTTTACTTTTTATACTTTTCTTCTGCATTTCGGAGCATTTCTTTTAAATTCATTACATGATTCTGTAGTCTAATACACCTTTTTTTGAACATTTCATTTTCCTTAGAGACCTGTAATAGTTTGTTTTGTAATTCTGTTATTAGTTTAGATTTCCTTTTTCTATATTTTCGAAATTTTTCTTTAAGACCTCGTTCAAATTCTAAAGGTGTAATCGATGATTCTGAAATAGGACTGTTAGGGCATAATGTTGAATCGATACTACTTCGATTTGGTGGAAATGATAGTTGTTGGGCGCCGGTCGTCGAATCTATCATTTGTTTTGGTTCTATATCATAAATGGTAATTTGTACATTCTTGTCTTCGTTTTGAATATTGGAATTAACAATGCTATCGCTATTTTCCCACAAGCAGTGTCGTAATACGCTATGGTGAGTGGGTATTAGAGACAACGCTGGATTGTCTTGTCGGAAAGTGCTTGGATCAGGATTGTTGGAGTAAGTAACTAAAATTTGTTCCCCAGATAGTCGGGTTTGTCTTGGGCTGCTTGTGTTTAGCTGATCTGAAGTATCTTCAAGTTTTATATTCATACTTATGCTATTATGACTGCTTAACCGTAAGCTGCGTCGTAAATTATTGCAACAAGTAGCTCTTGAGGTCAAAGATGCTGTATGTGAAGATTGGAGCCCAGAATTATTAGTTGTGTTATCTTCATTACTTGGATTTGTTAAAGGGTCTAACTCGTTTTTAACGAGGTTATCGATTGACTCCTCAAATTTGGATTGAGCTATTATAGTAGTTGTTGCTGTTTTATTTTTTTTTTCTATAGGCAGTCGAACTTACTTTGTTTTTTGTTATTAAGATTTTTAATTCTTTTGGAGTCATTTGATTTCTAGGAACAATTAATCCTGCTTCTTTTTTTCTGGCATATCTCTCTCTATCTTTTTTAAGAAACTCTTCACGTGTGACGCTATTGCTCTTTATTTTCTCTTTTCTTCTTCTTTCATCTAACCTTTTCTTTTCTAACCTTTCTTCTCTGGTATATAGCTTAGGTTGTGGCATCCTAAAATATTAAAACACAATAATTAATTTCAACATATTAGTACCCACAATGATTTTGAAGTTTTGATCCACACGTATCTCCCTTAAACATTTTCTTAAAATGCTATACTTTTAAACACACCACGAACACACTCTCTTTCTCTTTTGCGCGTGCATAACACAAAATACAATTAAAAACAATTTATTCATATTATCAATCATATATTTCTACCACGACAGTAGCACACTAGACTAAGGAACGGTGATTTATGAAGGAACATTCTTGAAACATTTATTATTAGGTAAAATACTCTAAAAGAAGACGAGATGTTTAAAAGTAAATACCTATATATATGTATTATACATTTCCTCACTAGATTGTACTAATATATAATGCATACATACCTAACAATACTGTTAAAAAAAACAAATATTCACACATAAAAATATACCGAAATATCGAAATTACAATTTCTACAATTATATCAACAAAATGAAACAATACAATATTGAACTCATGAAGTCTAAAATTTATGAATTTATCAATGCGAGGTTACATTTCATTCAAGTGGCCAGTTATTTATGTCCATCGAATCCGTCATGGGAACACCGAGATGATAAAATAGTAAGTTTTACAGTTAACTACGATTTTAGTATTGAAATTATCACGAATTATAACGGCCACGGAAATTAAACTATTTTTGTCCCCATAATAGTAAAATCATTTACTTACTTTTTGGCGGAATATCAGGCGTATATGTCGTGACACGTGCATGCACTCCGACAAGCAGAGGCGGACTGATTCGAAGTGGGGAAAGGAACGGGGGGGGGGGGGGAGAACGCCACGTTGACGGAGCTACCCAACCAAAACTTACTATCCACCGAAATGATAGCGATAGAAAACATAAACTGACTGCTTGTCAATTGCCTAAGAAAGATGATAGACAAAGAATATTGTTTTTATTCTAGTAGGTTATTTTAAAATTTATTGATTTTAATTCAAACTGCAGAGTAAGGTAGTTTTCGAGCAGAAGCCGCCTGGGGACAGGTCACCGTATTATATTAATAAAATGTCGCTTATGAATTTACTATACTCTTATTGTCTGTCCATTTTGTAAGTGGTTATTGACAGGTCGTCAACTGACATGTTTGGTGAAGTCCGGAAGTAAGATCGATTGTAATAATCAATCGATATTTTAAAATCTTATTAACATATGGCCGAAACCAATAAACAATCTCCAATCTAAGATTAAACCCAATCTAAGCAATCGAATCGATTCCCCCAAACAAAATCAATCGAAGGATTGATTATTGGCACTCTTATTAGTAGAAATGGAGTGCAATATTGATCTTAGATAGCAAAATCCGGAATTGGATTGATTATTGGTTTCGGCCGATACACGACTACGCAATTTTTCTGTCAAAATCAGTGCAGCCATTTCAGAAAATACGCGGAACAAACCGTCAGACAGACAAAAATTGTAAAAAATGTTATTTTGGTGTATGTACCGTAATTATTACTATATTCACATGAATGTAATAAACAGTTATTTCAATATTACAAAGAAATAATTCAATTCTATTTAAATGTGTGGATGTATAGATTAGTAAAATCTTAAAACCAACACATTGCAGTACCGTTCTCAGATTTGCCACTCATATTTTATTTGCTGAAAAAAAATGTATTAAACTGTAAATGTAGAAATCTTGTGAAGGAGCCTATTCGCCTTCTTATTGCGAAGTTCCCACAACTTTGCTTTCCACGAACGTCGAACTTAATATCAATATAATGAGACCTAATTTTCTTTGTAACTTTGCAACTTCTTTTTTTTTTGTTTAAAAGCAGAACCTGAATTGAACTTAGAGCCTCAGTAGAAAGCTCGTTCGCTATTTGTTTAAAGTAAATAACTTTGAAAATTCAATAAATAAGTTTAGGTCACTTATTAAATGATTTATTGGAATGTATATGAATGAGATTTAATTAATTTCTATGACGTTGGGAATTGAAATAAGTGATTTCGGTGCCAAATATTTATAAATTCCTTTGTATTTTCTTTTTATTCCTTAAATGATATTTACAAGGAGGTAAACGAGTAGGCGTGCCATCTGGTATTTGACTTTTACTAGTCATGAACTAATCTATACATAATAATATGGTCTATGGAATAGGATAGGAACTGGGAAAGTTTCATCGCATTAAATGCAGCATAAGTCAGTTGACATACCACATAAACAACTTCACGTCTTTGTTACCCGAAGGTGTAGGCAGCGGCTGTAAGCCTCGTTTCGGCGTTATGTTTAATTCCCAACTGGAATAGGCGGCAAACCTATTGCCATACCGGGCACAAATTTTTAGTCATCAATATTTATCACATATAACTTCCGAGAACAATTTCGAAAAGTCATTGGTGTGAGTCAGTGACAGGATTCGAACCCGGACCGCTGAATCAGAAGCCGTGTGTATTTCTCGTAATGACAATAAATGGACTGTGTAACTGAGTAGGTGAATAAATAAAGCGGTGTAACAAATGAACAAAATCCAACAATGAGCTCTCTAGAATCAACCTTCATAGTCACGATTTATGTACACACCCTTTGAAAAGAGACATATGTACGTATTTATGTGTACAATGTACTTGTCTCGGAATAAAATAGGATATTGTATGCATAGTGCTGTAACACAACCTTGTAAAGTGTGTTTCGAGATTTCAACTTCAATAATTTTTAATGCTAAATTTACGCCCACTAACGCGAACGGAATTACGGATATCTAGTATATGCAAAGAAATACTGCTCTCCTTGTGTGACACAGACGAGCAAAAACACAAAACTACTAGATACATTTTTGTTAATCTTTAAAAGGCATTAGTTTGAGCCATAAGGATTCGAAATAGAGTCGTCTTGATTCAGAAGCGGATGTTCCTTCCGAGATCACCAAGATTTTTACTTACTTTGTAAAACCTAGCCTCATTAAATCTGTAAAGTTTAAATAAGGCAAAACAGACATTAGACAAATGAACTATAAAATAATGGCTTATTGGTATGGGAACTTGTACTAATTTTGTAAATTAATTTAAATTATTAGTAATGTATTAAATCGCCTTTGAGACAAGTTGAACAATATCCACGAAATTATAATTACTATTACTAGTTATTCAACATAAGAAGCAAACGAGTAATACCAAAACATATGTAATCATAGTTAAGTTTCGTAATTACCACAGACACAGTACTGATATTTGAGATCCTCAGAAGTTTACGATGGATCATATTGCGTACTAAAACTTAAACTGACTTTGTCTAAATACTTGGAGGTTTGTCGCTCAGCTGTTCCACAACATTATGCTGTGCAATACAGACGGACTAAATAATAAAGTTAAGAACCCATGATACTATAATTAAATTAATACGTCGTTTAAAAATACATGAGCTAATTGAAATGTTTTATTCTATACTGATGAATATGTAAAAGGAAGCTTAAAAGTTGCTTAAAAGTTAAGAGAGAATAACAGGATATTACCTTGTATGCTAAGGACATATAGTTAGTAGGGATGATAAACATGTGCCGAGAAGAATGATTATAAGGTATCGGGAGGACCAACCCCTTCCCCTCCTTCCTCCGCATCACACTTCCGACCCCTTGCCTAACCTATTTTGAAGGATGGCAATGCAACTGTAACAATATTTGTGTTGTAATGTATGTGTTTATGGGCGGCTTTAGTTGTTTGCCATCAGGTGTCACGCTTGCTCGTTTGCCCGTCTATCCCATAAAAAAATAAGAAAATTGGAGAAAAAGAAGATTTAAGAAAATTTGGATGGATTATGAGAAATATTAATTATGATTAGCCAGGGTATTGGTGTGGAAGAAGCGAATGATAGTATAGTGTGAGTTGGAGTCTCGGTGGTCAAGTGGTCAAGCACCCTGCTTCTGAATCCAGATGTCGCGGGTTCGAATACTGGCATACACCAGTGACTTTTCGAAAGTTATGTGTGATAGATATCGATGTCTGCAAACTTTATGCCCAGTATGGCATTAGGTTCGCCACCTAACATTTGGGACGTAAACATAACGGCGAGTCGAGGCTTAACAATTGCCATTGACTAAACCTTGGAGAGGCAAGTCGAGTTTATGTTATTTTTGGTAGATATGTTTTCTCTGATAGTATAGAGTTAATACTAGTGCCGGGTGCTCCCCACTCACTACGGTGTAACACGAATTTCTAATTATAACTGAACTTCACGTCTTTTGTTACCCGAAGGTGTAGGCAGCGGCTGTTAAGTCTCGTCTCGCCGTTATGTTTACGTCCCAAATGGAATAGGTGGCGAACCTATTGCCATACAGGGCACAAAGTTTTCAGTCATCGATGTTTATCACACATAACTTTCGAAAAGTCATTGGTGTGAGCCAGTGTCTCGATTCGAACCCGGACCTCTGGATCAGAAGCCGTGTGCTCGACCACTGCGCCACCGAGACTTTCTAATTATAACAGCAAAATATACACAGCTTACATTGAAACATGATGTGCAGGTGTTGTTGTTGTTTTGTTACAAAAATATACGAAAATACCTTTTAACATTTGCAATATTCGCAAAGGCGTGAAATTATATGTCCTTGGATAAAGTCGAGCCTTATTTACCTCTAAGTTAAATAAATACTCGGTTCTTAAATTAAATACAAACGTGTTTTAAATGGATTCCATTATGTTGTTTACTTTAAATGTTGATACAAGGTATAATTAACAAATATAGAAGTCCGCATTAATTTGTGAAGTCGGTGCTACGTGCCAGACGATACAACTTAATATCATGTGTTGAATTTTTGGTAGCTAAAATTTTATAGATCAGGCAGGTACTGTTTCGGAATTGTTTTGATCTTATGAACATATTTTATAGCAATTATTATGACTTTCATTTTTTTTAACACAAACAATTGAATATAATTTGTCTATGTTAAAATTAATTATTATATAAGTTGAAAATTTATTTGAAATAATTTAATTAAAAAAATATTAATAAAAAATAAACAAATGTGTCGTAGAACGACCGACAAAAAGTGAAACTAATAAATTTAAACTAAGCTAAATTGAACTATATCACTCAATAAACAGTCAATCAATATTTATTGTAAGTAAGGATAAGGGAATGAACGAAATACTATCAGCGCATTCGATTAGAGTTGTAGCCTGTCTACCGTTGTCGCGTAATGAAAAGGGAGGTTAACTGAGATACGTAACGCGTAGGGCGACAGTCTGTATCTATAAGGAAGAGGTCTGATGACTCTCGGAATATCGGCGTGAATTGGCTCGGGTCGCGTTTCGTTCGGTGACAGAGGAATCCGGATGCCCGATTCCTCTTTCCCCTTCCTTTCCCTTTCCACTCCCTTAAAGGACGGCATCGCACCACAGCGTCCATGGGCGGTGAAATGTTACTAACCATCAGGTGACCCACTTGCACGTTTGTCCGTTTATCCCATAAAAAATATTTATGGATAAATACATCTTGTGCAGCTATTATTGGTGCTACATCTGACTGAAAATTGTTATTCACTAGAATGTGAACTATAAGTTATTACTGACTGAAATTATTCTCCGTGCAAATTTTCATCCAGTTAAATTTAGTTCATTGGTTCACACAATGAATGGTACTTCCCGGGCATTTTACCACTCAAATAATTTATATAACAAGTTGTGTTGCAGTAATTGTTACATGACGCCGCGCCGGTGTAAAGCCTATCGAAACACTAGAAACTACTAGGCTTAATATGTTTTCGAGCATCGATTACACACATTTGCAAAATTATCATAACTTTACGCCTTTTTTTCTACCGGAAGCTGGTAGCATTTAACTTGCCGAAATGTTATGTACCACATGAAATAGTTGCCACATATTATTACCACGCACCAGACACAATGTTATATTTCTTCGTTACTTAATAGACATAATTCTCTAAAAGAATTCCAAAAAGTCATTGGTAGTCCCAGAATCGATCTCACGTCTTCTTGATTGGGATGCGTGTTACTCGACCTCTGGACCATCGAGACGATTATACAATAAAATTACCAGTAATAAAGTAATTAAGGAGAACATACAATAAACTGACTCCTTATTAAAAGAATAGATAAACATCTTATCTGCAGTTAGTACCCCAATAACTAGTGAAGTACATGGACTCGCCCGACATTACTAGCACTTATGTAAATCTCCAGCCTCCATTCTGCTACTGAAATAAATGAGGCCCAAAATTAAACTAGCAACGGCTACGGCACTCATTAAGAGTAGAGATTCGCTAGTGAATTAACTAAACTGATAAAAC
Organism: Euproctis similis; assembly: GCA_905147225.2. Lineage (NCBI taxonomy): Eukaryota > Metazoa > Arthropoda > Insecta > Lepidoptera > Erebidae > Euproctis > Euproctis similis. The sequence goes on from LR990119.1 coordinate 9,455,199, forward strand.
GTTATCATGAAATCCTTTTGTTTAATGAGGCCCATTATTTTATTAATTAAAATCAATTATATAAAATTTACAATAAAACTTGTAGTCATGGTGGCATCGAGGTTCAGCACCAGGCATCTGGATCAGAACCTAACCTAACAAATGACTTTTTGGATGTCCAGGCAATAGGTTTCAGTAAGACTAAAAATCGGCAAGCCGAGGCATGGTTTCCGCTGCCTATATCTTCTGATTCGTGTTAAAGGCGTAAAGATATAAGACCTGAAATAAGTTAACTTTGATGTTAAATTCATTCATTTTAATTTATATACGTATTACTTTTTTATACCTGAGTGAGTTGGTATTTTCAATCTCATGTAGTGATTGTTCAGTATAAATTGAATATTATATTTTTACATTATTAAATAACCAAAAAAATAAAAAATACTTATTGCCAAGACGAAAACGTACCAAGGAATAATGGAACTTTTACAATTCACTGAGTGCCTCAAATCGCATTAGACTGTTGACGTTCACATTGAGATAAGATTATTCTCAGACATTATGAATGATCACAAACACTGACAATTGATTTAATTTGTATTTTAAACAGACCAATTTTAAGTCTGACGAACTCTTTCTTGTATGAGGTCTAATTTACTAGGAGAAAAACTGCTATTTTATTGAAATAACGTAGCGCATAAAGATTGTTATGCTATACTACAAAAAAATAAAAGCCTTTCTAAAGGCGATGTTCTATCCCCTTTAGAAAGCGGTCTATTTGAGTTTAGTTTAAAATCAGTGGTAGAGCCAAGCAGTTCACTGCATGAATGGGCCGGCTCGACCGGTGAAATACCACGACCTCTCAGAAGATCAACGTAAAGTGGCTTATGCCGCGTTTCGTTCGGTGAGAGAGGTACCTGAAGGCCCTCCCCCTTTCCCCATTTTTCCCTGTCCTCTTTTCCCTGTCCCTTAAAGGTCGGCAACGCAACAGTAACACTATATATGTTGCTGGGGTTTATGGGCGGCGTTGGTTGCTTACCATCAGGTGACACGCCTGCTCGTTTGCCTTCCTATCCCATAAAACAAGTCTTTAGTCTTAATGATATTATAAGCATAATTTGGTTTCATTAAAAAAGTTTAAATACCAACCTAGTTTCCTTTATAGGTACTTTTAATTCCAAATAAGTTCTCAGTGTTCATTATTATCATATGACTTGAAAAGTTTGCTGAATATATTTAACTGAAAAATATTAGATAGATAAATAGTTTAACATAACAATTAACTATACGCCTTTTCTACCCGAAGGTGTAGGCAGCGGCTGTTAAGCCTCGACTCGTTGTACGTTTACGTCCCAAATGAAATAGGTGGCAAACCTTTTGCCATACCAGGCACAAAATTTTCAGCTATATCTATCACACATAATTTCCGAAAACAATTTCAAAAAGTCATTGGTGTGAGCCAGGATTCGAACCCGCGACCTCTTGATTCAGAAGCGGGGTGCTCGATCACTTGACCACCGAGACCGTTCATAGTTTATACAATAATTAGTTCATTACTTCAATATACTATTAGGTATTTATTAATCACTGGTTAGTAATGAAGTATCACACGTCAGATTTCTTTTTTTAACCTGAGATTGCTTTAAGCACATTGCTTTTTTTGGGTAACGGCAGAGGTGTTCTGTTGTATTCCCTCTCCGCTAGGTTTAACATTAGAACCCCGCCACGGCCCTTGGTATTACGTATAGCCCAGGGTTATGTCCACAGAAATAGATCAAGATCTTGATCTATTTCTGTGGTTATGTCAGTGCTTCCGTGTACCTTGTGTGTACACGATGCTTTCGCACCTTTATCGAGGCACTTTTCAAGCAGACCCTGCATTAACTCCCAGTGGCAAGGACTCCGAATTTACTCTGTAAAGAAATTCCAAAAATTGTGGCCCCCTAGACGATGTCGGCTGCACTGTGTCCACGTGGCCGACGATCTTCCTGATGCAGCCGGACTATTTCGCAGATAGGGACCATCACAAGTTGTCTAATGGGCGTTAAGTGGAAAAGCATAGATGCATAAGTATATATCTTAAGTGAAGCATTGGAGTATATAAAAACCGAATTAGCGAATGGTTCCACAATGCTAGTACATTGTGGAACCATTCGCTAATTCGGTTTAAACAGAGACACACTAAAGAGAAACAACAGTTGCGAGTTTGGGTTTCCAAGTGCGTTTCCGGGGTAAGACATTAACGTGCAATTTCGTCAAAAGAACGTGCTAAATACAAGTTTTTTGGCACTATATCTATCTATACATATAAATAAAATGGAATTTTTGGTGTTTAATATTGTAATAACTGCTTTCTTATGAATATTATTACATACATGTACCGTATTATACTAAATTATACCAAAATAACTTTTATTTTTCAATTTTTATCTGTCTGTTTGTTCTGGGTAATCACAGAAATTTTTAAACCGATTTTGACTGGAATTTAATTGGCATGCAGCTGTTGTAATAAGGAGTAACTTAGGCTACTTTTTTAGAAAAAATCTTTTATTTATTTATTGCCTCCAAAGGCAAAACAAAGTTCGCCAGGTCAGGTCAGTTAAAAATAAAAAAGAAAAACATTTCACTATTGATTTCGTTTTTCAATATATTATCTGCATATGTGTGGGAAAGAATTGGTGATTATATACATTTTCAAGTAAAATAATATTTCAATCACAAACCAGGTCTCGGGTTCCACGAATCCATTTTGATAGTGCAATATTATGTGCTTCCATTTACCTTTGACACGAATACTAATAGAGATGTACTACGTTTGATGTCCGAGTTTTTGCTTTCATTTTATACGTTGTTCGTATGTTTCACTATGAATAAACTAACGACACTCCCCTAATATCAAAATAAAGTTCCTAATGACTTTTGCAAGTACTAAAAATATATTTTCTACCCCATGGTGTAAGCAGCGGCTGTTAAGCCTCGTCTCGCCCCTATGTTTACGTCCCAAATGGAATACGTGGAGAACCTATTGCCATACCGGGCACAAAATTTTCTAGTCATTGATATTTATCGCACATAACTTACGAAATTAATTTAGAAAATTCATTGGTGTGAGCCAATTCGAATCCGCGACCTCTGCATTCAGAAGCTGGGTGCTTGACCACTGGACTACCGGGACTAATTTATAAAACTAAGATAATATATGATACACTAAGACTGATTTTGCTCAAACACATTGCATTCGTTTTTCAATTATGTTATATTTGATATGAATGTTGAGATTAAACATATTAATAATAAAAAATCAAAATGAAATGATCTGTACTCTTCAGTCACCTCCGAACGAAACATGGGTACGAGCTGCATTTCATCAATATTCTGAGAGGTCTAAGTATTTCTCCAGTAGAGCCGGTCCAACCTTGCAGCGAGCTGAATAGCTCTACTACCACTGTTGTAATCAAAACTTAGTATTGTCCCCCTCTGGTGTTTCCACGATCACTCACCTTGTTTTTATCTTCTCTGTATTAATCATCATTGGTATTTTCCGCAATTCAATTTGTCCGACAACGACAATTAGCGTGGTAGTGACATTTAAATATTGCACTCGTCCATCATTGTCAGGTTTTATAATCCATCTTACAGATGTCTCCCTAGCCGTTTACGGGCCAGTTTTCGTTTGGAAATGGATAAAAATAGATCCAATTATTAAACCACACAAAAAGAAGATACAAATAAATATATAAGTATATGTTAGCCTATTTTCGCTAAATTACAAGTGGTTAGAGCGACGCTCTTCTTTGTATGAATAAACTAGTTCGACGAATAAAATACCACAAGTTTCATTTAGTGGTAGCGTTACCCGGAGGCCTACCCCCTTTTCCATTCCTTCCTATCCTACTCCCTTAAAGATCGGCAACGCAACTGCGACACTATACGTGTTGCAAGTATCCATGTTCGGTGCCGGTTACTTACCATCAGGTGACACGACTGCTCGTTTGCTTACCTATCCCATAAAAATAAATACCACAGTAAGTAACTCGAGCCGCATTTATTTCAGTGAGCGATATATTCAAAAGCTATCCCGTTTACTCTCCCCTCCATATCCCGTATTAAAGGCCAGCAATACCCCGTTGCTTCGTTTGCAAAATTTCCTATAAAAAATAACATCTGCATCGCAAAAGCTTGATTTGTCAGGTCGGTAATTCAACTTCTAATTCAAAGGTCGCGAATTTAAATCCTGGACACAGTAATGAGTTCCAGAAGTAATGTGTAATACTGATAACGTTTCATGGTACATTATACAAATAACATAATACCCTTCAGAGAATAATATACGACCATTTCGTATTTATTTTCAACCCTAAAAACATACACCGGGACTCCATTATTTTGACGGAGTTAATAAAACGCTCATAACCGTTTCGTTCGCTTAAATAAATGAGCGCATATAAGAGTGGAAAAAAGAAAAACTGGTTGGTATTACCGGCTTAAAAAAATAAGTCAGTGGTGCGTTCAATACTTGTTATCAGCCGCAACTCCGCCTGGGTGTGGCCTCTCTAATGAATCATGAAAATAAGTAAGACAATAAGTTACGTTGATTAGTGTCTGAATTCAGACAGTAAATGTAGGCAGAGGTTTAAAATTATATAATATATGTGTATTTTAATCATTCACACTTTATAATGAAAGCCTTTAATGTCCGGCGGTGTAGGCAGTGGCTATTATGCCTCAAGATTGCAGACTGTTTCAATAATTGGTTGATCCCATGTAACTTTGTCGGTCATCCATATTTATCAGAAATATGTTTTTGATGATCCACTTATTGATTTTCATGACTCTCTGCATGTTCTTCGGTTTTTCACGGCACGTTCTTTTAAAATACGGTCCATTTAATCCAGAAATTTGGGTCATAGCTTCAAGCGTCAAGCGCTACTGTTTATATCTGATTAGTCATACTCTTATGTCTCATTTGCCGTTTGCTGTAAAGCAAGGTAACCTCAAATCCACTAGCCCGCAAAATAGGAAAAAAGAGATATGCAACTTAAAAGACATAACATAAACTAAATTCAAGCCTTTTTCTACCCAAAGGTGCAGGCAGTGGCTGTTAAGCCTCAACTCTTTTTTTTATGGGATAGGAGGGCAAACGAGCAGGCGTGTCACCTGATGGTAAGCAACCAACGCCGCCCATGGACACCAGCAACACATATAGTGTTACTGTTGCGTTGCCGACCTTTAAGGGATAGGGGAAAGGAAAGGATGGGGAAAGGGGGGTGGGCCTCCGGGTACCTCTCTCACCGAACGAAACGTGGTATGAGCCACTTTACGTCGATCTTCTGAGAGGTCGTGGTATTTCACCGGTCGAGCCGGCCCATTCATGCAGCGAACTGCTTGGCTCTACCACTGTTATTATTACCGTCGCCGTTATTATTATGTCCCAAATGGAATAGGGGCAAACCTATTGCAATACCGGGCACAATGTTTTCAGTCATCAATATTTGTTACACATAACTTTCGAAAAGCAATTGGAGTGAGCCAGGATTCTTGATTTAGAAGAATATAATTAGTTCATTTTACCTTTATTTTTTTACCCGATCACGTAACAAGAAAGATATTTTTTCTTAAGCTTACAGCAGTTTCATTTATATAAGACAGTTTTATTTTATTATGGTTAATAATAATTAAAAGCAGAGTATAGTATATCACCCCAAACTTTGATATTAATTTAAGTAATATATTAAGTATCTAACATCTTGAATATAAATGTAGGAAATATTATAATTATTTTGATGGAATTAAATCAATTTTTAATGGGATTTTCTTACCCCCATGGCACATTGAGGTCACCCTTTCAACCCTTATCTGTGTCACTTACATACACGTTACGGCGAGGTCACAACATATAAACACTTGTATATTATGGCGAAAAGGCTTAACGTGGAATGTGATTCCAAATTCTATTATTGTAATATTATCTATTTAAAGATAATAAAAATATTGCCTGTAAAGAATTATGGGATATATTTTTTGCATAACTTCACGCTTATTTCTACCAAAAGGTGTAGGCAGCGGCTGTTAAGACTTGATTCAACAAATCGTAATTCGTAACATGCCAAGACGAATAGGTAGCGGAACTTATTGCCGTGCTCCGTGCACGGTGTTGTCAGTCATCGATATTTATCAGACATAACTTTCGGAATTCGATTTATCGGTGTAAGCCCGGATTCGATCCCACTTTTTCTTAATTCAGAAGCAAGATGTACTAACACATTATATTTGAAGTGATAACTTTTTATGGTTGTATGTTAGTATAATGCTTCGTTAAATAACGCGTTAAAGGCCTTTCTTTCTCTTTTTCAGACGTTTTTTTTTCTATGGGATAATATGGCAAACGAGCAAGCGTGTCACCTGATGGTAAGCAACCGACGCCGCCCATGGATACTAGCAACACATATAGTGTTACTGTTGCGTTGCAGACCTTTAGGGATAGGGGATAGCAAAGGATGGGGAGGGGGGTGGGCCTCCGGATACCTCTCTCACCGAACGAAACGCGGCATGAGTCACTTTACGTCGGTCTTCTGAGAGGTCGTGGTATTTCACCGGTCGAGCCGGCCCATTCATGCAGCGAACTGCTTGGCTCTACCACTCTAGGGCTATAAGGCAGCAATAGATAGGGTCTTCTTCCTCCAATCTAACCTACAGGTTAGCTTCTGGCAGAGGATTTTTAAATGATTTAACTACTAAGACAAGCTACTCTTATTTGAGCATAATAAACGCTATTTCGTCCTATGCAGTAAATAGTTTTCTATATCAATTATCAACATGCTGCATTTATCGTCGATAGAAGAGTGTAAGCTGCAGATTAAATTCAATAATACAGGTTCTACTGATTTATAACCAATCAGTAGGTACTGTATTTAAAGGCCGCGAAGACGCACACCCCGCGGGTGCGCCCGGGTCGCGGCCCGGGAAGGATGACCCTCCGATGCGGCCGGGAAGAGTCGTCGAGGGCGCCACCGGCCGCGCGCCTCTTTACAGCGCGCGGTCGGAGCCGCCCCGCCCAGGGGAGCCACCTGCTATTGCTATATGGAGCTATTTAGTAATGTGGGGAATATTATTCGACAAAAGTAAATATCCTGGACGGATATATTTGCTTCTGATGTAGATATTTCAAAGAACCATAGATATGAGAGTATTTGATATACATTTCATAACACTGAAACAACTTTTTATAGATTATATCGCGTTTATTTAGAACTTATTTTCTATTTATTTCCTGTCGTTTCGAACGTTTTTACAGAGATCATTTTCACGAGTAATGAACAAAAATGTTGTTGAGTTGTTTCAATGTTATGAATATTTTTCGCGAAAATCTAAGAAATAAATATAAATTTCAACTTAATAAGTACATACGTTTTTGAGAAATAGGATCTTGACAGACAAACAGATGAGAAACAGAGTCATTCTATAAAGTGTCCTGTTATGGGCGAACGAGAAAGCAAGTTACTGTAAACTCTTTGGTATTTTTAGATATAAACTCTTTGATATTTTTAATACGTGTGTTTCGAAATTTGTATTTGAATTTTTAAAAACATTTTGATTTAAAAAAGATTCGAATGTCAATGAATAAAAAAGAGGACTTAGATGTTGATTTTAATGTCGAGAGGTTGTCTAAAATACCAAAAGAGAATAACAAGATTATTTTGCGTATCATTGAGAATTGAAATATGAACAGAAGTCTGATGTGGTGCAATGGACAAAGCTACAAATTAAAAGAAGTCTGATGTGGTGCAATGGACAAATCTACAAACTAAAAGGTCATGTATATATAATTAACTAATATATTCTATGATTTAATCTGTTGGCATTATTATTTGATACACATGCACTGAGCTCCTAAATACCCTAGGAATAAATAACTAAGCTGAGACATTTTATATAGTGGTTCTCACGTTGGTTCTACCAATATCACAAAGATTGGGGAGCCGAGAGAACGAAGTCGTTACATGGTTAGCGACTACAGAAGCCCAAGGATAACTGCAACATAGATAGTCTTAAAGTTGTGTTGTCGGTCTTTATGATTGTATAGAAAGGATATCGGGAGTGGGATTGGATAGAGGTGGAAAGGGATTGGGCCTCTGGATTCCTCACCGAACAAAACACGGTATATTCTGAGAGGTCGTGGTATTTTACCAGTCATAGCGGTCCATTCGTGCAGCGGGCTGCTTACCTCTGCCATTTTTCTTTTGATTTTAAATGATGTCTCTGATGTATTATGAATTACGTAATCCTAAAAAGAAATAAGAAGTTTTAGAAATACGTTTAGCTCGTTTTAGCTTTAGTTGATCTACTTTTTGCGCGAAGCTGCGGGCAGAAGTTAGTATTCCGTATACCTGTGTTAGATTTATTAGGTATGCATACATACATACATAACTTCACGCCAAATCCCTTGCGGGGTAGGCAGAGAGAACGAACTCGCTTCGTTGACTTTCATAACTCTTTTCATGCACGCACGTCGATTTTTGAGGCACCTAACGTCACTTTCCTGCAGAACATGTTCTATTTGGTCATGTAATATGTATCTTGGCCGTCCTCGACATCTACATCCATCCGCTTTTGTATTGTATATCTGCTTAGTCAATCAAATTAGGCATATTGGCATATATTGAAGCAGCAGTGTTCAATATGCTAAGTGCTTATTGATTGCAACTGCTGCGAGTAATTAATTATGAGCACCTTAGTGGTTATCGTCGAAAAATAACAAAACAAGGGCATGTGATAGTGTTTCTATTTCTAAAAATACGAAATAACCTTGTTAGAAGATTTGTATTTTACAAAATATGTTATCGATTATACAAATAAATATGTTATGTCCTTTGTCACTAAAGTCTATTTTAGCGCCTTTATTTACTAAAAGTTCAAGCCTTTTCAGAGGAGTTTGCCAATCAAACATTGAAATAGACATTAAGATGATAATAATAACAGTCTCCGCGGTCCAATCGTCGAGCAACCCGCTTCCGAATCAAGAAGTCGTGGGGTCCATTTCGGTCGAACACCAATGAATTTCGGAAATTATGTATAATAAATATCTATGACTGAAAACTATGTGCCCGGTGTATGGCAATAGGCTCACCACCTTTTCCATTTGACACGCAAACTTAACGGCGAGACTTAACAACTGCTTTTTAAAAAAGGTAAAAAAGCGTGCAGTTATGTTATATTATAATTTGTGGTGGGCCAACAATAGGTACCTTTACCCTATGTATATACATTACAGATATTGTTTACTGCAATTAGTGACAATATTCTCATTAAACTAATTGGTCTTCTAGATCACTTTACCTCCGTGTAATTTTAGAACAATACATTTAGAAGATTATCAGACAAAAGATTGAGTAGGAGTAAAAACACTGTAAAAACTTTGTGCCCGGCTTAGCAATAGGTTCTCCACCTATTCCATTTGGGACGTAAACATAACAGCGAGTCGAGGCTTAACAGCCGCTGGCTACACATTTGGTTAGAAAAAAGCGTGAAGTTATGTTATATTAAAAACACTGCAGTTAGTTATTGAAGCGTATTAATAGTACTGATTTGAAAGGTTTGATTACATTTTAGCATATACGTAACGACAGTTAGTGATCTACACTAATATTATAAAGAGGAAATATTTGTATTTTTGTATGTAACGAATAAACTCAAAAAGTACTGGACCGATTTTAATAATTCTTTTTCCTTTAGAAAGCTACATTATCACTGAGTAACATAGGCTATATGTAATCATCGTCGTCATTAACATTTTGTTTGTACGCGAGTAACACCGTGAGGCGGGAAGCTACATAGAATATAGCGGTACGAAGTTCGCGCGGTCTGCTAATATTAAATAAAGGTAACATCAAGCCAATCATTTGCGGAGTCAGCAGGAAATGAGGAACACTTTGTACATACCATAGGTTCCTCAACTTTGATATTATATCTTTCATAGAATTCGAAAAATTCTACTAGAATTTTTATTAGGACAAGATGGGTAGTTTCAAGAAAAGTGTCACGTGGCTTTCCTCGGCTTTCCATTTCTACACTGTATAGCTGCTTCGTCAAACACTCTATCCTTCATCATCCGTTCTATACATATTGCCAAACGAATCGATGACACCGAATATAAGTTATGTATAAGTGTAACTTTACGCCTTTTTCTACCTAAAGGTAAAGGCAGCGGCTTTTAAAGCCTCGACTGGCCGAATGGTTACGCTACGTTCGAAATGGAATAGATGGCGAATCTAAAACCGCCGCGTACATATTAAACAACCGCGTACATATTACATAAGTACAAATATTAATTAAAAAATATATTATTATGTGGACGATTAGAAGAAAGTATCAAAAAAGGTATCGGGTATTTTTTATCTGTCTATATTTAATTGAACAATGACACATTTTGCCGATGATGAATAGATTCAAATCCATCCAATACATCAAATGTAGATAATAATGTATCATTATTGAACGAATAAAAGGAAAATTTATTGATAGAAATTAAAAAAATCTAAAATATTCAACATGGCATTCAAAAAATCCGCTAGCTGCTCCAGCTAGCGGATTTTTTGAATGCCATGTTGAATATTTTATATTAGCGTAACTTGCAAATATTACGATTTAATATCATTTAACAACGGTAGAACAGGTTTGTTGCATAAATGGACTAGCTCGATCGATAAAATACCACAGTGAAACATCAATATCTCTCAGAATGTCAACATAAAGTATCTAACTCTTGCCACGTTTCTTTCGGTAAGAGAAGTTCCTTTTCCATCCGCTCCCCTCTCCCAAAGTATTTTTTTGTTGTTTGTATGGGAGTAAGATTGCTACAACAAATATTTAAGTAGAAAGAAATTCCGCCACAAGATTATCAGTAACACAAAATGCATGAATAAAATGTTACCCTGTTCACCCATTTAGAATTCAGTATTCCTCTTGAGAGAGTAATTTGTAGTTCTTTAACGACGATAAAGTAATGAAGGTATCTCAGTACAAGTAAAGTAGTCTTGCCGAAAAATAAAATTTAAAAATTAGGGGTTGATTGCAGGGGGTTGAAAATTTAGGGTTGTATGTATTTTTGTATCACATAACATAACATAACTTCACGCCTTTTGTTACCCGAAGGTGTAGGCAGCGGCTGTTAAGCCTCGTCTCGCCGTTATGTTTACGTCCCAAATGGAATAGGTGGCGAACCTATTGCCATACCGGGCACAAAGTTTGTCAGTCATCGATATCTATCACACATAACTTCCGAAAACAATTTCGAAAAGTCATTGGTGTGAGCCAGTGTCTGGAATCGAACCCCGGACCTCTGGATCAGAGGCCGTGCGCTCGCCCACTGCGCCACCGAGACTTTTGTATCACGTTTTATAAAAAAAAATAAGGAACAGAAAAATATCGAAAATAAAAAAAAATATTGAGGGGTGATTTCCCCTTGTGATTTAGGGGGATGAAAAATAGATGTTGTCCGATACTCAAACCTACCCGATACGCATACAAAATTTCACGAGAATCGGTCAAGCCGTTTCGGAGGAGTTAAACCACAAGTGTCGCGGCACTAGAATTTATCTATATACTAGCAGACCGCGCGAACTTCGTACCGCCATATTTTAAACATTTTCCACTAAAAAGATTATTGCCGCGATCATATTAATACCTCAAAGCTTTCCTCATAAATGGACTATCTAACACTTTTTTTTTTTCAATTCAAGTTCCAATACATACGTAACTTCACGCCAGATCCCTTGCGGGGTAAGTAAAGGGTACAAAGCGTCATAAGGCACGATTATTACACACCTCACTTACTTAGCTTTTGATATTAGCGACTAACAACCTAGATATGATGAAAATAATGGCAGTTAAAATATTAAGCAGTTGAATGAATGCATGAATGGGCTCAACCGATGAAATACCACCACCTCCCAGAAGATCGACGTAAAGTGGCTCATGCCGCGTTTCGTTCGGTGAGAAAGGTTCCCGGAGGTCCACCTCCCTTCCCCATCCTTCTCCCTTAAAGGTCGGCAACGCAACGGTAACACTATAAGTGATGCCGGTGTCCATGGGCGGCGCAGGTTGCTTACCTTCAGGTGACACGCTTGCTCCTTTGCCCTCATGCCTCCCATAAAAAAAAATATTATCAACTTCGATCAATAGCTATACCAGGGACTTTGTCAGAAGTTTTTTGTCAACCTTTAGTTTTTTTTAATACTCCTTGCACCTTTTTTTTTTAAATTTGTCATTGTCGTCGATTTAAAAAAAACCTGGTCACCACATGTTCTTACCAGTATGGCTAACTCACAGTGAGAGTTTTTTTTTAATATTTTAAATGATGTCGATTTGGCACCTTGCTATTACGCCTTACTCTTATCAAAATAAATTCACTAAATTTTAAAAGAGATCACGATATTAAAAATGTAAATATATATAGATGGGCAACTATGTGGTATGCAGATGTGTAACAAACTCGCTAAATCTTTATATTTTAGCAAAAGACGCCAAGTCGAGGTGCGCTTCGTCCATTTATATGAAGTTGCAATATTGTAAAGAATTATAGATAATATTATAATATCTGCGTGAAGAACTAACTGTAAACTAACTCTAGCTTTGACCCATGACTTTGGTTACTTAAGTATGAAAATATTTTTAAATCTTTTAATATTCGGGTTCCATATTACATAAATATAATGAACGGAAAATAACGCGACACACGACGGGCCTCGTGGCGCATTGGTAATACTACCGGTTGCAGCAATGAGGTCGGGGGTTCGATTCCCACCCGAGCACAAATATTTGTGACAAACATGAATATTTGCGTGGTGTCTGGGTGTTTTTCTATGTATTATAAGTATATATTTACAAAAGAAAAGTATATATGTATTAATATCCGTTATCTAGTATCCATAACACAAGCATTTAGTTGCTTAGCTTGGAACTAGAGGGCGCTGTGTGTATTGTGTCCAAGATATTATTATTATTATTACATTTAGGTAAACACATTATCTGTCTGCTTGTGACTACGGCCAGTGCAACCAGGCCGAAACGTCAAGCCATTAATAAAAGTAAGTATTTGTTTACCTACACTTGTCGTGTTATTTCCCGTTTATTATACTCTTAAATAGATCAAATTCTAATCTAATGTGTCTAAATAGACACGGGGTCACAGATGTTACAGGTTCACATCACCTATTAATTATTACAAAATAAATATACACATACCCTAAAAGACGATTAAATACTACAAACTCATTAGGCCCAAAAGAAAAAAAAAATCTAAGAAAATTAAAAAAAAATTACCTGCCAGCTATGAGCGGCGCTCATGACCGAGTCGAGCGGGTCTCCCGATCATATATATGTGAGCGGAATATTTGCCTAAGAAACGTATACTTACATTTTGTATTTTGCGATATCTTTTGAATTAAATGTCCGAATTGAATCATTCAAAAAGTTCTAGAAAGGTATTGAATCTATCTTTATATTGAAGTAATTTATTTTGAGTAGAGTTAATACCAAAGTACAACATAAAGAACTTTTAAAACGACCTCATTATAATTATTTTTAAAAATTCAAAAAGCACTTATTGTGCGATAACTACAATAATTAGACATATGGCGTCGCGGACTTTTCTGTCGACAATTATATGTTCTGTGAAAGTGTATTACATTGTTTTGTTCTATAATCAATAGTTTTTGCAGCGTTCGCGATTTAAGATTTTTTTTCGGGTCTTTTTCTTACACCTTGGGTTACATTATTGAACTTATAGTAAGGATCCCTAATTTATTTGAAAATATAATATAGCCTAAAGCCTTCCTCGATAAATGGACTATACACCAGTGAAAGAATTTTTGAAATCGGACCGGTGGTTTCTGAGATTAGCGCGTTCAAACAAACAAACAAACAAACAAACAAACTCTTCCGCTTTATAATATAAGTATAAAATCAATGAATAATGGGTTTAAAGTCAAATAAGGATCCCACAGACAAATTGTTTGTGCAGTTTTGTGGGACAGTGAACAATAATCATGTATATTATGTACCTTGTAACCAATAAAATAATAAATATGCCCCTATATTTATCACACATAACTTTCGAAAAGCAATTGGAGTGAGCCAGGATTCTTGATTTAGAAGAATATAATTAGTTCATTTTACCTTTATTTTTTTACCCGATCAAGTAACAAGAAAGGTATTTTTTCTTAAGCTTACAGCAGTTGCATTTATTTAAGACATTTTTATTTTCGAATTATGGTTAATAATAATTAAAAGCAGTCTATAGTATATCATCCCAAACTTTGATATTAATTTAAGTAATATATTAAGTATCTAATATCTTGAATATAAATGTAAGTAATATTATAATTATTTTGATAGAATTAAATTAATTTTTAATGGGATTTTCTTACCCCCATGGCACATTGAGGTCACCCTTTCAACCCTTATCTGTGTCACTTACAAACACACGGCGAGGTCACAACATATAAACACTTGTATATTACGGCGAAAAGGCTTAACGTGGAATGTGATTCCAAATTCTATTATTGTAATATTATCTATTTAAAGATAATAAAAATATTGCCTGTAAAGAATTATGGGATATATTTTTTGCATAACTTCACGCTTATTTCTACCAAAAGGTGTAGGCAGCGGCTGTTAAGACTTGATTCAACAAATCGTAATTCGTAACATGCCAAGACGAATAGGTAGCGGAACTTATTGCCGTGCTCCGTGCACGGTGTTGTCAGTCATCGATATTTATCAGACATAACTTTCGGAATTCGATTTATCGGTGTAAGCCCGGATTCGATCCCACTTTTTCTTAATTCAGAAGCAAGATGTACTAACACATTATATTTGAAGTGATAACTTTTTATGGTTGTATGTTAGTATAATGCTTCGTTAAATAACGCGTTAAAGGCCTTTCTTTCTCTTTTTCAGACGTTTTTTTTTCTATGGGATAATATGGCAAACGAGCAAGCGTGTCACCTGATGGTAAGCAACCGACGCCGCCCATGGATACTAGCAACACATATAGTGTTACTGTTGCGTTGCAGACCTTTAGGGATAGGGGATAGCAAAGGATGGGGAGGGGGGTGGGCCTCCGGATACCTCTCTCACCGAACGAAACGCGGCATGAGTCACTTTACGTCGGTCTTCTGAGAGGTCGTGGTATTTCACCGGTCGAGCCGGCCCATTCATGCAGCGAACTGCTTGGCTCTACCACTCTAGGGCTATAAGGCAGCAATAGATAGGGTCTTCTTCCTCCAATCTAACCTACAGGTTAGCTTCTGGCAGAGGATTTTTAAATGATTTAACTACTAAGACAAGCTACTCTTATTTGAGCATAATAAACGCTATTTCGTCCTATGCAGTAAATAGTTTTCTATACCCCAGCATGTTGCATTTATCGTCGACAGAAGAGTGTAAGCTGCAGATTAAATTCAATAATACAGGTTCTACTGATTTATAACCAATCAGTAGGTACTGTATTTAAAGGCCGCGAGGACGCACACCCCGCGGGTGCGCCCGGGTCGCGGCCCGGGAAGGATGACCCTCGCCGCTTTCTCTTTCTTTTATGAAGTTTTATAGTGTGACCATAGATTTAAGAAAAATAGATCGGCAATAGTCACCCAAACAACGTGACCAAAAATGGGTTGTTAATGTGTGAGTGACTTACGGGGCTCGTGGCGCATTGGTAAAACAACCGGCTGCAGCACTGAGGTCGGGGGTTCGATTTTCGCCCGAGTACAAATATTTATGACAAACATTAATATTTGTGCGGCGTCTGGGCGTTTTTCTATGTATTATAAGTATGTATTTACATACATATTTACAAAAGAAAAGTATATATGTATTAGTATCCGTTCTCTAGTAACCATAGCACAAGCATTTAGTTGCTTAGTTTGGAAGTGGAGGGCGCTGTGTGATTTGTGTCCAAGACATTATTATTATTAACAATGTGTTCGTAAAAAGCGCTTCAAAACGTTAACTTTTACAAAGTTAATGTTCATGTGTGGAAATGTAAATAAAATATACGCGGTTCCCAAAATCTAATATAAGCGGTTGCGCTGTCAGTGATTCGATGCTATTAGTAAATTTTTCCTGACATGTGCCATCTATTGTAGTCTATGCTAAATCTATGTATGAACCCACAATCGTTGTGTCAGATGTCAGCTGATAAACGACCGCCATTTTTAAACTAGGTAGGACCATGATTTAAACGGCAAAATCTCCTAGTGTAAGCTAAACTATAGTTTAAACTGTTATTGGAGGTTTATCTAGCTTTGATCTTACAAAATAAACGACAGATGAGGTTTAAACTAGGCAAAATAGTTTAAACTGTGATTGATCTTACGGGCCTAAGTATTTATATCATTTTTGCGAGTAATGAGCAAAAATGTTGTTGAGTTGTTTCAATGTTATGAATGTTTTTCGCGAAAATCTAAGAAATAAATATAAATTTCAACTTAATAAGTACATACGTTTTTGAGAAATAGGATCTTGACAGACAAACAGATGAGAAACAGAGTCATTCTATAAAGTGTCCTGTTATGGGCGAACGAGAAAGCAAGTTACCTAATGGTAAGCGACTACAGAAGCCCAAGGACAACTGCAACATAGATAGTCTTAAAGTTGTGTTGCCGGTCTTTATGATTGTATAGAAAGGACATCGGGAGTGGGATTGGATAGAGGTGGAAAGGGATTGGGCCTCTGGATTCCTCACCGAACAAAACACGGTATATTCTGAGAGGTCGTGGTATTTCACCAGTCATAGCGGTCCATTCGTGCAGCGGGCTGCTTACCTCTGCCATTTTTCTTTTGATTTTAAATGATGTCTCTGATGTATTATGAATTACGTAATCCTAAAAAGAAATAAGAAATTTTAGAAATACGTTTAGCTCGTAGTTTAGCTTTAGTTGATCTACTTTTTGCGCGAAGCTGCGGGCAGAAGTTAGTATTCCGTATACCTGTGTTAGATTTATTAGGTATGCATACATACATACATAACTTCACGGCAAATCCCTTACGAGGTAGGCAGAGAGAACGAACTCGCTTCGTTGACTTTCATAACTCTTTTCATGCACGCACGTCGATTTTTGAGGCACCTAACGTCACTTTCCTGCAGAACATGTTCTATGTGGTCATGTAATATGTGTCTTGGCCGTCCTCGACATCTACATCCATCCGGTTTTGTATTGTATATCTGCTTAGTCAATCAAATTAGGCATTGAAGCAGCGTCCGTGTTCAATATGCTAAGTGCTTATTGATTGCAACTGCTGCGAGTAATTAGTTCCTGTCGAGAATAAAAACAATATTTAGACCAGTAGGGTGTTCTATCCAATTATGAGCACCTTAGTGGTTATCGTCGAAAAATAACAAAACAAGGGCATGTGATAGTGTTTCTATTTCTAAAAATACGAAATAACCTTGTTAGAAGATTTGAAATTTACAAAATATGTTATCGATTATACAAATAAATATGTTATGTCCTTTGTCACTACAGTCTATTTTAGCGCCTTTATTTACTAAAAGTTCAAGCCTTTTCAGAAGAGTATGCCAATCAAACATTGAAATAGACTTTAAGATGATAATAAAAACAGTCTCCGCGGTCCAATGGTCGAGCAACCCGTTTCCGAATCAAGAAGTCGTGGGGTCCATTTCGGGCGAACACCAATGAATTTCGGAAATTATGTATAATAAATATCTATGACTGAAAGCTGTGCCCGGTGTATGGCAATAGGCTCACCACCTTTTCCATTTGAGACGCAAACTTAACGGCGAGTCGAGACTTAACAACCGCTTTTTAAAAAAGGTAAAAAAGCGTGCAGTTATGTTATATTATAATTTGTGGTGGGCCAACAATAGGTACCTTTACCCTATGTATATACATTACAGATATTGTTTACTGCAATTAGTGACAATATTCTCATTAAACTAATTGGTCTTCTGGATCACTTTACCTCCGTGTAATTTTAGAACAATACATTATAGAAGATTATCAGACAAAAGGTTGAGTAGGAGTAAAAACACTGTAAAAACTTTGTGCCCGGCTTAGCAATAGGTTCGCCACCTATTCCATTTGGGACGTAAACATAACAGTGAGTCGAGGCTTAACAGCGGCTGCCTACACATTTGGTTACAAAAAGGCGTGAAGTTATTTTATATTAAAAATACTGCAGTTAATTATTGAAACCTATTAAAAGTACTGATTCGAAAGGTTTGATTACATTTTAGCATATACCTAACGACAGTTAGTGATCTACACTAATATTTTAAAGAGGAAAGATTTGTATTTTTGTATGCAACGAATAAACTCAAAAAGTACTGGACCGATTTTAATAATTCTTTTTCCTTTAGAAAGCTACATTATCACTGAGTAACATAGGCTATATGTAATCATCGTCGTCATTAACATTTTGTTTGTACGCGACTAACACTGTGAGGCAGGAAGCTACATACAATATAGCGGTACGAAGTTCGCGCGGTCTGCTGATATTAAATAAAGGTAACATCAAGCCAATCATTTGCGGAGTCAGCAGGAAATGAGGCACACTTTGTACATATCATAGGTTCCTCAACTTTCATATTATATCTTTTATAGAATTCGAAGAATTCTACTAGTATTTTTATTGAGACAAGATCAGTATTTCCAAGCAAAGTGTCACGTGGCTTTCCTCGGCTTTCCATTTTAACAGTGTATAGCTGCTTAGTCACACACTCTATCCTTCATCATCCGTTCTATACATATTGACAAATGAATCAATGACACCGTCCATTGTATAAATACTGGCAACAAGACTGTGTGAGAGGGAAAAATATAACAATAACAATTTATCTTAGAAGAAAGTATCAAAAAAGGTATCGGTTATTTTGTATCTGTCTATATTTAATTAAACAATGACACATTTTACCGATGATGAATAGATTCAAATCCATCCAATACATCAAATGTATTATAGATTTATTTATATTTATTATTGACAGAAATTAAAAAAATCCTCTAGCTGCTCCGCCATGTTGATAATTTTATATTAGCGTAACTTGCAAATATTATTATATAATATCATTTAACAACGGTAGAACAGGTTCGCTGCATAAATGGACTAGCTCGATCGATACAATACCACAGTGAAACATCAATATCTCTCAGAATGTCAACATAAAGTATCTAACTCTTGCCACGTTTCTTTCGGTAAGAGAAGTTCCTTTTCCATCCGCTCCCCTCTCCCAAAGTATTTTTTTGTTGTTTGTATGGGAGTAAGATTGCTACAACAAATATTTAAGTAGAAAGAAATTCCGCCACAAGATTATCAGTAACACAAAATGCATGAATAAAATGTTACCCTGTTCACCCATTTAGAATTCAGTATTCCTCTTGAGAGAGTAATTTGTAGTTCTTTAACGACGATAAAGTAATGAAGGTATCTCAGTACAAGTAAAGTAGTCTTGCCGAAAAATCGAATTTAAAAATTAGGGGTTGATCGCAGGGGGTTGAAAATTTAGGGTTGTGTGTATTTTTGTATTACGTTTTATAAAAAAATAAGGAACAGAAAAATATCGAAAATAAAAAAAAATATTGAGGGGTGATTTACCCTTGTGATTTAGGGGGATGAAAAATAGACGTTGTCCGATTCTCAAACCTACCCGATACGCATACAAAATTTCACGAGAATCGGTCAAGCCGTTTCGGAGGAGTTAAACCACAAGTTCCGCGGCACTAGAATTTATCTATATATCGATGGGTCCTATGTATATGGGCCAAAGTGCAAAATGACAACTTTACAGGAGAGCGTTCCAAAGTTTAAATTAATTATAATTTTAGATTGATAAAACCGAAGTTCACAAAATTGTGCTTGTTTGCTAAGACAACTATACTCTTTATTTATACGTCAGCGTTTTCCACATATATCCTCCCTTTTTCTTTTTATTTCACATTGGCCCTATTACGTTAGCTTTTCTTATTATTATTTTTATTAAAAAACCATCTAAAAGGGCCAATGTGTTTTATACTAATAAGCTTAAATTCAATTTTTTCACGTTTTTTACTCATTTAATCGATTTACTATTGAATTAATTGATAATTCATTAATTATTATAAAAACTATTTGGATATTTAGATAATTACATCACATTGACACTTTTACAATCAGAGAACGTAATAAATAACGTTGCAGTTAGATTCTTTAATAATAGAAAAAACACCCTACTTTAATTCGTTCATTAAAGTAAAAATTAAATTAGTCTTACATCTACAATTATGGAGGAATATTTTTGGTATTCTCATTAAAATAAAATTAAAATAAAAAAATAAGTTATTAATTAAATGAAGATTAAATTGTTAAGTACTTAAATATTAGTCCGTTTAATATAATCACGTTATATCAAAGATATGCCTACTTCAAATTATTTTCTTCATCATAAAACAACAATAAACATATCAAAAATGTAAACTTCACTCACATAAACAAAATTAAAAAAGCATCTGAGGTAAAATCAAGTTCAATCAACTAATAAATTTATTGTAAAATCAGTAATTGTCATTAGAAGCTATTAATTTTTCGTAATAACTATGGTATACAGGTTGGATAGTATTTTTTAGACATAAATCCAGCATGACTTTCTTCTTGGAAGGTTGTATGTATCAGCAACAGTATCAGTTCATCAGTTCATTCCACAAGTAAAAGGTAACTATTAAATTCCCAATATCGAAAACTGATGAGTTATATATATACCTATGAACTATTGCTATAATTAAATAGACTATCGTATTCGTTTCATTTTGTAAATCACGTTTATAGTTTTTTTTTACAGATCTAGTCTGATTTTTGTTAATTATATGTTTATCAAAATCTATTTTATTTTCCGGAGTCACAGGATCGTATGTAAAAGAATAACAGATACGGCATTAACGACTAAAATGACAAATTAATATTATTATTTACTCATTGCTGATGTTATCATTTTTGGCCTACTACTAATGGTATTTAGAGACATCGTCTGGCATACCATTCATTTCGTCTTTTGATTATTTTGGGTAAACTAATAGAGATAAGTGTAAAAAACTAAAACCCAATAATAACATTTAGCATTCATCACAGAGCGGCATTAGCTGCATTCAACGTTTAAGTGTCAAACCAGCAGATTGGTCCAAACGGAAAAATAATGCGAGGGAACTTACCGCGTATAAGTATCAAACTAACACTTTGAACCTTGTACGTTTAAATTATCGACACATATGCCGTTATACTTCAATTAAAAATAATGTTTCCATGCAGAAATTTTATTTTTTTAATAGCTCACATCAAAAAGTACGTCGATAAGATGCGTTTACCATAAAAAAGTCAAAATGGCCTAATTGTTAGTTTGGCCCATATACATAGGACCCATCGATATATAAAGTATAGGTAAGATAATGAATAATTGATTTTAGAGTTTTTCATTTGCTACGAATACGACTAATTTCAGCTAGTCTAGACTACTAATGAGTGACTAAATGGAATTAGTCGTTGATAAATCGAATTTAGAGTGAATTTGACAGTGACTACTCGTCACCGGCTAGCTGAAATTAGTCGTTGAAAATACGAATTCTCTAGGCAGCAAACAAGCTGGCTGGAACTAAGACCTCATAATATGCCCCCAGCAGTGCTCGAACTTGCCGTCTTTTGAACCGAAGATCGTATGTTTCTATGCTACACCACAAGGCTATTTAATAAATTTTAATTACAACTTAATTGGATTAAAATACATTCGTGCCGTTAAGAACCAGACAGTCTATGAAATATATTCGCGTTATATAATAAAATCTAGAACGAAATTTCGAGGCTAAAGGAAAATGTTAATATACAAGTATATAAAAGCAATATAATAAAATATATTAAAGATATAAATATGATAAACGATATAATGTTAGAATGTTAACTTAGCTCGTGTATTTTATATGAGCTGTTAACTTAACCGCACAAGACTTGTAACTATATGCGCGGGCATAGAAGCGTCTGACAGGCGACTGGATATATTACAGAATACCATGACATATATATACATAGCATAACTTCACGTCTTTTTCTACCCAAAGGTGTAGGCAGTGGCTGTTAAGCCTCGAATCGCCGTTATGTTTACGTCCCAAATGGAAACGGTGGCGAACCTATTGCCATAGCGGGCACAAAGTTTTTATTATCGAAATTTATCTCACATAAGTTTCGAAATTAATTTCGAAAAGTCATTGGTTTGAAAAAAAATGGTTGGTTTGGTTTGGTTTCAAAAATATACATATAAAAAAAAAACATTATTAAATTCAATTTGTACAATTGGCGGTGCTATCGCACAGGGCAATTTCTTTCGGACAACCACTGGACTTAAAGAAAGAAAGAAGACATAGTCACATAGTCCGCCGCAGTTAATAAACCATATAATATATAAGTATACAATTAAAAACGCACGTCATATAAACATTAAATCTAAATTCATCATATATATAAAAAATAATAAATAATCAATAAATTTGTTCATAGCTAGTTAACATAGTCACTGACATTTGCTCAGTCAGTACTATTTATCCATGGCACTAAAATAACTGTCATGGATACATTTAAAATTTCTTCCAACATCGTGGCTAATAACGATGTCTACCAGGAAACGGAAAAATGACGTCGATTGCAACACTCTCTTTTATTTCCGGTAGACAGTTGCACCTGCAGTGATAGGAAATAGGCGGGAGACGGTATTGAAGGAGAAAATGAAAAACTACTTCTGAGCTTGACATTCTATTAGCAATCGAAGGGTTTATATTGGAGTTTCAAATTTAAAATATCCTTTCAGACCGCTAAGAATACATTTGTAGGTAAATTATCAATTACATATAAGGTTGTAAGGAAGGAAGTTGCTTGAAGGAAGGCATGCTCCGATGGTTCGAGCATGTAGAAAGAATGGATGATGCAATACTGACTAAGCAGATATACAATGCAAAAGCGGATGGATGTAGGAGTTGAGGACAGCCAAGACACACATTCCATGACCAAATAGAAGCACCCTGTATTTATCACACATAACTTTCTTGATTTAGAAGAATATAATTAGTTCATTTTACCTTTATTTTTTTACCCGATCAAGTAACAAGAAAGGTATTTTTTCTTAAGCTTACAGCAGTTGCATTTATTTAAGACATTTTTATTTTCGAATTATGGTTAATAATAATTAAAAGCAGTCTATAGTATATCATCCCAAACTTTGATATTAATTTAAGTAATATATTAAGTATCTAATATCTTGAATATAAATGTAAGTAATATTATAATTATTTTGATAGATTTAAATTAATTTTTAATGGGATTTTCTTACCCCCATGGCACATTGAGGTCACCCTTTCAACCCATAACTGTGTCACTTACATACATACACACGGCGAGGTCACGACATATAAACACTTGTATATTACGGCGAAAAGGCTTAACGTGAAATGTGATTCCACGACCGAAACGAGGTATATTTCATTTCTCAATTGTATGTAATACCAAATTCTATTATTGTAATATTATCTATTTAAAGATAATAATAATATTGCCTTTAAAGAATTATGGGATATATTTTGACAAAAAAAGACACAAACGCCACGAGCGGCCCGATTCCGAGTGTAGGGGCTATCATGAGAAGAATCGGGCGAGAAACTCACGTGCCAAAAACTCTTTTCAAACCATTTGAAATAAATAACAATATTATTAACACTACTGAAAACAAATCAGTAGGTTAGTGAATAAAAGGTGTAGCAACCAGAATACTCGACAATCACAATTAAGATCCAACTAAAATAAAATAAACGTCCTACATGTTAACTAAGAAATTCTATGCGATCCTAGTAGTCGAGCACAACTGACGCGACATCTTTTAATTAGAGTGGTAACGTTGTGCAACTATTCTGGCGAATAATAATATCATATATTGAACACAATATTAAGGCAAATTTAAATATCTCTATAGATTATATCCCGTTTATTTAGAACTTATTATCTATTTATTTCCCGACGTTTCAAACTCTTTACAAAGATCATTTTCACGAGTAATGAACAAAAATGTTGTTGAGTTGTTTCAATGTTATGAATGTGATTCGTGAAAATCTAAGAAATAAATATACATTTTAACTTAATAACTACATGCGATTTTGAGAAATAGGGTCTTGACGGACAGACAGACGAAAAACAGAGTCGTTCTATAAAGTGTTATGTTATGGGCGAACCAGAAAGCAAGTTATCCAATGGTAAGTTACTACAGCTTGGCTCTGTCACTTTTATTTGATGTAATGTCTTATGATCTACGGGATCCTAATAAACAAGAAATTTTATTATGTTTAGCTCGATGATCTACTTTTTGGGCGAAGCTTCAGGCAGAAGTTAGTATTAAATAACAACATACATACTTTTCTTTTGTATTTACAAAAGAAAAGTATCTATGTATTAATATCAGTTATCTAGTATCCATAACACAAGCATTTAGTTGCTTAGCTTGGAACTAGAGAGCGCTGTGTGTATTGTGTCCAAGATATTATATTATTATATTATATTAAATATACCTGCGTTAGATAACTTCGGAGTATTGGCATATATTGAAGTAGGGTCCAGGTTCAATATGCTAAGTGCTTATTGATTTCAACTGCTGCGAGTAATTAGTTCCTGTCGAGAATCATAACAATATATAGACCAGTAGGGTGTTCTATCCAGTTGTTAGCACATCGTCGAAAAATAACAAAACAAGGGCATGTGATAGTGTTTCTATTTCTAAAATAGTTTATTACGAAATAACCTTGTCGTCTGATGACTTTGTTTCTTGAATTTTACAAAATATGATATCGATTATACACATAAATATGTTATGTCCTTTGTCACTACAGTGGATTTTAGCGCCAAATGTTTAATAAAAATTCAAGCTTTTTCAGAGGAGTTTGCCAATCGACATTAAGATGATAATAATAACAGTCTCCGCGGTCCAATCGTCGAGCAACCCGCTTCCGAATCAAGAAGTCGTGGGGTCCATTTCGGTCGAACACCAATGAATTTCGGAAATTATGTATAATAAATATCTATGACTGAAAACTATGTGCCCGGTGTATGGCAATAGGCTCACCACCTTTTCCATTTGACACGCAAACTTAACGGCGAGTCGAGACTTAACAACCGCTTTTTAAAAAAGGTAAAAAAACGTGCAGTTATGTTATATTATAATTTGTGGTGGGCCAACAATAGGTACATTTACCCTATGTATATACATTACACATATTGTTTACTGCAATTAGTGACAATATTCTCATTAAATTAATTGGTCTTCTGGATCACTTTACCTCCGTGTAATTTTAGAACAATACATTTAGAAGACTATCAGACAAAAGGTTGAGTAGGAGTAAAAACACTGTAAAAACTTTGTGCCCGGTTTAGCAATAGGTTCTCCACCTATTCCATTTGGGACGTAAACATAACAGCGAGTCGAGGCTTAACAGCCGCTGGCTACACATTTGGTTAGAAAAAAGCGTGAAGTTATGTTATATTAAAAACACTGCAGTTAGTTATTGAAACCTATTAAAAGTACTGATTCGAAAGGTTTAATTATATTCAAGCATATACCTAACGACAGTTAGTGATCTACACTAATATTATAAAGAGGAAAGATTTGTATTTTTGTATGTAACGAATAATAAACTCAAAAAGTACTGGACCGATTGTAATAATTCTTTTTCCTTTAGAAAGCTATATTATCACTGAGTAACATAGACTATATGTAATCATCGTCGTCATTGACATTTTGTTTGTACGCGAGGCGGGAAGCTACATAGAATATAGCGGTACGAAGTTCGCGCGGTCTGCTAATATTAAATAAAGGTAACATCAAGCCAATCATTTGCGGAGTCAGCAGGAAATGAGGAACACTTTGTACATACCATAGGTTCCTCAACTTTGATATTATATCTTCCATAGAATTCGAAAAATTCTACTAGAATTTTTATTAGGACAAGATGGGTAGTTTCAAGAAAAGTGTCACGTGGCTTTCCTTGGCTTTCCATTTCTACACTGTATAGCTGCTTCGTCAAACACTCTATCCTTCATCATCCGTTCTATACATATTGCCAAACGAATCGATGACACCGAATATAAGTTATGTATAAGCGTAACTTTACGCCTTTTTCTACCTAAAGGTAAAGGCAGCGGCTTTTAAAGCCTCGACTGGCCGAATGGTTACGCTACGTTCGAAATGGAATAGATGGCGAATCTAAAACCGCTGCGTACATATTAAACAACCGCGTACATATTAACATAAGTACAAATATTATGTGGACGATTAGAAGAAAGTATCAAAAAAGGTATCGGGTATTTTTTATCTGTCTATATTTAATTGAACAATGACACATTTTGCCGATGATGAATAGATTCAAATCCATCCAATACATCAAATGTAGATAATAATGTATCATTATTGAACGAATAAAAGGAAAATTTATTGATAGAAATTAAAAAAATCCGCTAGCTGGAGCAGCTAGCGGATTTTTTGAATGCCATGTTGAATATTTTATATTAGCGTAACTTGCAAATATTACGATTTAATATCATTTAACAACGGTAGAACAGGTTTGCTGCATAAATGGACTAGCTCGATCGATAAAATACCACAGTGAAACATCAATATCTCTCAGAATGTCAACATAAAGTATCTAACTCTTGCCACGTTTCTTTCGGTAAGAGAAGTTCCTTTTCCATCCGCTCCCCTCTCCCAAAGTATTTTTTTGTTGTTTGTATGGGAGTAAGATTGCTACAACAAATATTTAAGTAGAAAGAAATTCCGCCACAAGATTATCAGTAACACAAAATTCATGAATAAAATGTTACCCTGTTCACCCATTTAGAATTCAGTATTCCTCTTGAGAGAGTAATTTGTAGTTCTTTAACGACGATAAAGTAATGAAGGTATCTCAGTACAAGTAAAGTAGTCTTGCCGAAAAATAAAATTTAAAAATTAGGGGTTGATCGCAGGGGGTTGAAAATTTAGGGTTGTATGTATTTTTGTATCACGTTTTATAAAAAAAATAAAGAACAGAAAAATATCGAAAATAAAAAAAAATATTGAGGGATGATTTACCCTTGTGATTTAGGGGGACGAAAAATAGATGTTGTCCGATTCTCAAACCTACCCGATACGCATACAAAATTTCACTCGGAGAAACGGTCAAGCCGTTTCGGAGGAGTTAAACCACAAGTGTCGCGGCACTAGAATTTATCTATATATAAAGTATAGGTAAGATAATGAATAATTGGTTTTAGAGTTTTTCATTTACTACGAATACGACTAATTTCAGCTAGTCTAGACTACTAATGAGTGACTAAATGGAATTAGTCGTTGATAAATCGAATTTAGGGTGAATTTGATAGTGACTACTCGTCACCGGCTAGCTGAAATTAGTCGTTGAAAATACGAATTCTCTAGGCAGCAAACAAGCTGGCTGGAACTAAGACCTCATAATATGCCCCCAGCAGTGCTCGAACTTGCCGTCTTTTGAACCGAAGATCGTATGTTTGTATGCTACACCACAAGGCTATTTAGTAAATTTTAATTACAACTTAATTGGATTAAAATACATTTGTGCCGTTAAGAACCAGACAGTCTATGAAATATATTGGCGTTATATAATAAAATCTAGAACGAAATTTCGAGGCTAAAGGAAAATGTTAATATACAAGTATATAAAAGCAATATAATAAAATATATTAAAGATATAAATATGATAAACGATATAATGTTAGAATGTTAACTTAGCTCGTGTATTTTATATGAGCTGTTAACTTAACCGCACAAGACTTGTAACTATATGCGCGGGCATAGAAGCGTCTGACAGGCGACTGGATATATTACAGAATACCATGACATATATATACATAGCATAACTTCACGTCTTTTTCTACCCAAAGGTGTAGGCAGTGGCTGTTAAGCCTCGAATCGCCGTTATGTTTACGTCCCAAATGGAAACGGTGGCGAACCTATTGCCATAGCGGGCACAAAGTTTTTAATCATCGAAATTTATCTCACTTAAGTTTCGAAATTAATTTCGAAAAGTCATTGGTTTGAAAAAAAATGGTTGGTTTGGTTTGGTTTCAAAAATATACATATAAAAAAAAAACATTATTAAATTCAATTTGTACAATTGGCGGTGCTATCGCACAGGGCAATTTCTTTCGGACAACCACTGGACTTAAAGAAAGAAAGAAGACATAGTCACATAGTCCGCCGCAGTTAATAAACCATATAATATATAAGTATACAATTAAAAACGCACGTCATATAAACATTAAATCTAAATTCATCATATATATAAAAAATAATAAATAATCAATAAATTTGTTCATAGCTAGTTAACATAGTCACTGACATTTGCTCAGTCAGTACTATTTATCCATGGCACTAAAATAACTGTCATGGATACATTTAAAATTTCTTCCAACATCGTGGCTAATAACGATGTCTACCAGGAAACGGAAAAATGACGTCGATTGCAACACTCTCTTTTATTTCCGGTAGACAGTTGCACCTGCAGTGATAGGAAATAGGCGGGAGACGGTATTGAAGGAGAAAATGAAAAACTACTTCTGAGCTTGACATTCTATTAGCAATCGAAGGGTTTATATTGGAGTTTCAAATTTAAAATATCCTTTCAGACCGCTAAGAATACATTTGTAGGTAAATTATCAATTACATATAAGGTTGTAAGGAAGGAAGTTGCTTGAAGGAAGGCATGCTCCGATGGTTCGAGCATGTAGAAAGAATGGATGATGCAATACTGACTAAGCAGATATACAATGCAAAAGCGGATGGATGTAGGAGTTGAGGACAGCCAAGACACACATTCCATGACCAAATAGAACTTGTTCTGGAGGAAGGTGATGTTAGGGGCCTCAAAACCTCAAAACCCTGCATGAAAAGAGTTATGAAAGTCAATGAAGCGAGTGAGGCGTGTAAGAATCGTGCCTTATGGCGCTCTGTTCTCTCTGCCTACCCCGCAGGATTTGGCGTGAAGTTATGTATGTACACATATAAAGTTTCATGACGATTGAGTGAGTAGGTTGAGCATAAAACCGTAACAAACAATAAAATAATTTCATTTTACAATATTACATGACAATGATGAAATTACTGAGCATAAGATCAGACGGTATATTACAATATAAAGGAATTATCCAATTTCTTTTATCAAAAATAGTTCGTTATTAAAGAAAAGTGTTTTTTATTTATAATTTGTTATTGTTATCATTATTTGTCTGTACATAATCATCATCGTAAGATAGTATAAAATAAAGTTGCTTTACGCTGTCTGACCTCTTTTATGATTCTATCTTTGAAACTACGTAGCAGATTTTGAAGCGGTTTTTTTAATAGATCAAGGGCATCAACGGGGTGGTTTTATTTTATTTATTTAATCTTCACGTACAACATATTTTGGTACATTAGGTGGACTTAATGCCATAGGGCATTCTCTGCCAGTCGACCTTTAGGTTAATCAGACAGACTGCGAAGAAATGGTACAGAGAATTATTTAAAAAAGTAATTAGAATAATAATTAAGACTAACAAAATAATAAGTGGGTAATAACCGCGATACAACTCCTATATGCATATTATACATATCAATACGTACATAAAAATACTTACACACATACATAGATAAATACATACATAAAATAATTAGATACATAGACTCATATACATACATATCAATGCATATGTACAAATATACACATAGAAGAATAAATAAGCAATGAACATAAGTGTAGACATATTCAATAATTGCACTAAGTACTCGTATATTCTAAACTTACCATGACATATTTGAGAGTAATTAAAGTTCTAAGTTGAGAGCAACGATAAATAGTGTTCCTTAATTTTCGTTTAAAAGAGAACTTACTCGGAGAGGTCTTGATGCTGATGGGAAGTGCGTTCCAGAGCCGTATGACGGAAACACTGAAGGAGCCAGACATGAAAGAGGTACGACATAATCCATGAATTATAGATTAAAACCGTCTGTTTTAATCTATAATTCATAGATTATGTAGTAAAGTAACAGTGATGAATCCAAAATTTTACTTATTTATTTACCTTTGTTGCAGAACAAAGTTCGCTGGGTCAACTGGTAAGTTATAAATATTCGTCAAAAAATATATGTGGTGGATTAAAGGAGAGTATTACAAATAGGTGTCTATTTTTTATGTGTATATTTAATTAAATATTTAAGCATTTTGCTTATGATGAATGGTTACAAATTAATCCAATCCATCAAATAAATATTTTGTTATTGAACGAATCGAGGCAGAATTTATTGTGAGAAATTAAAAAAGTCTGATAGCAAGTCCGCCATGTTGAAAATTTGACATTCGTGTCATAACATCAGACAAAAATATCTATTTTAATTTTAAAATACCTTCCATTGCTAGAACGAGTTCGCTACATTAATGGGCTAGCGCAAACACTGTGTAAGGGATACTACACCTCATGGCACGTACATGTACGTGCCATCAATAGTATATAACAACGGTACGCGCAGTATGCTGTAGTGGTCGGTGTGCAGCGACACACAGTTGTCGCTGACACGAATAAATGACAAGATCATTATTACGTCTTTTATTTACCGGCCGCTCATCCACCATCATGGAAGAAGCACCACTCACTCATTTACCATCATCCAGTGGAATAGTCACCAGTAACGTCATCCGTTACAACTGAAATACGATGTCCTCTCAAAATATCTATGTAAAATTGCTCATGCCTCGTTTGGTTTCGTTTGGCAGTGAAAGAGACAAAGAGTTATCTGATTTAGATCCAGGAATGTGGGATTAGAAATAAAACTCTGTCAACGGTCCCGCTGGGTTTTTATGGTATATGTCAAATGAGCTGCCAAAAATGTCAAAGAATAATCTGAGAATTGAGAAGTCCTACGAATTTAACACCTCGTTTGTAATGTGCTTCATTGACTACAGTAAGGCATTTGACTGCGTCGACTGGCAGTGTTTGTGGAAGACGCTCTCCGATCTGGGGGTTCCTAGTCATCTGACTGCCCTTCTCCACTCCTTATACTCCAACAACCAGGGCATGGTCAGGAGTGACCGCACTCTCTCAAGGCCATTTTCTTTTAAAAAGGGAGTGCGACAAGGCTGTATATTGTCCCCTATCTTATTTAATATATACGGTGAGCACATCATGCGGAGAGTATGTGAAGACTGGGACGGTGGCGTTTCCATTGGCGGGACAAAAATAACTAACCTGCGTTACGCTGACGACACTACTCTCTTCGCATCAAATGAAGAGGAAATGCGCCTCCTGCTAGAGAAATTGGAGCGAACCAGTGCAAAAATGGGCCTTCTCATAAATAGGGCAAAAACAAAGGTCATGGTAGTCGACCGCAGCGGGTCTCTCACTCAGATAGCTAAGCTAAATCTGGAAGTCGTAGAGGATTTCTCATATCTAGGCTCCATTATCACCAACAACGGGTCATGTGAAAAGGACGTCAGAAGACGCATTGCTATGGCGAAGAGCGCTATGACACAGCTGAACCGTATATGGGCCGATAGAAATATATCTAGGAGGACAAAAAACGGTTGGTCACCACCCTCGTGTTCTCCATTTTTTCTTTATGGTGCGGAAACTTGGACTCTAAGGAAAGCGGATCGACAACGCATTGATGCGTTCGAAATGTGGTGCTGGAGAAAGATGCTCAGAATTCATTGAATCCATTCAGACCGAGCTCAATATACCGACAAGACTCAGCAGACTCACATGCCTGCAGAGAAGCTTCGAGTTTTTTGGCCATATCGCGAGAAGGAGAGGTGACAACTTAGAAAAGCTGCTTCTGACGGGAAAAGTGGTCGGGAGGAGGCCTCGAGGCAGGTGCCCCACTCGCTGGTCCGATCGAATCCGCGCTACCCTGAATATTTCCGTCTACGATGCCATCCACGCTGCCGAAGATAGGGAGAGGTGGCGAAATCTAGTTCTTCACAAAAAAATCAACAAGGAGGCCACGACCCTTAGCATTGAGGACAAACGACGCGAGGAGGAGGAGGAGGTCAAATGAGCAGGCGTGTCACCTGATAGTAAGTGACGAGAGCCGCCCATGGACACCTGCAACACATATAGTGTTACAGTTGCGTTGCCGACCTCAAGGGAGTAGGATAGAAGAGGATGGGGAAGAGTGGTGGGCCTCCGGGTGTCTCTCTCACCGAATAAAACGCAGCATGAGCCACATTACGTCGATCTTCTAAGAGGTCGTGGCATTTCACAACCATACAACGGAATAAGATTGAACAAAGGAATAGATACAAATAATATACCCACATATTCTTATACATTACAGCAGCCCACCCCCTTTTCCCCTTCCTCTCCATCCCACTCCCTATTCAATCTTAAAAATTGACAACATAACTGTATGTAGCGAGTGTCCATAGGTGGGGCTCGTCACATACCACCAGGTGGCCCGTTTGCTTATTTGCTCCCTATTTTTTTATGGGATAGGAGGGCAAACGAGCAGGCGTGTCACCTGATGGTAAGCAACCAACGCCGCCCATGGACACCAGCACCACATATAGTGCTACTGTTGCGTTGCCGACCTTAAGGGATAGGGGATAGAGAAGGATGGGGAAGGGGGTGGGCCTCCAGGTACCTCTCTCACCGAACGAAACGCGGCATGAGCCACTTTACGTCGGTCTTCTGAGAGGTCGTGGTATTTCACAGGTCGAGCCGGCCCATTCAAGCAGCGAACTGCTTGGATGTACCACTGATAAACTCCCTATCCAATTACAAACATTCAATGCTTTTCTTGTTTTGATGAGTTTACGCAACACTTCTTAAGAGCATAAATTTGGAGAATCTTCAACAAATGTTTAAGCCAAATGAAATTCAACCACAAAATTATATCACCAACTCAAGGCACAAACAACAAATGTTTCCCTGCTCACCTATTTGGACTTTTATATTCCTCTTTAGGGAGTAATTTGTAGTTCTTTCACGACGATAAAGTAATGAAGGTATCTCAATAGACGTAAAAAAATAATAAAGCAGTTCGTAATCTTGGACGAAAAGTTTTGAAAGTTCTTGACCAAGTTGTAACAGCCCTTCTGAGTACTTGAGATACATATAAATATGAAAGACTTAAAGAGTGTCGGAAAAATTTAAACGCCTACTTCTAAGCTTGATATTTATTGTTGGGTCCAAATCTCGTCTCGACATATGCGGCTTTTTTTGTCGTAGTTTTTAAAACTTCGACAAAAAACAACGCGTAACGTAACAATTAAACATTAAAATTATTAAAATCAAACGAATACAGGCTATATTACTTTTGAATAAAGTGTCTAGCGAGGCAAAACTATAAAAATCGATTGATTCGATCGGTTCAGAGTTTATCAGGAAAAACCAACGAATAAACAAATCCTCTATAATTTCACAGTAATATTGAATACAAAAAGCTTTCCAAAAGTGTACTGGTATATACTAGAACTCGAACCCGGCGTTTTCCAGATGGTAGTTTATTTGTTATTTTTAAAGTGAAACTTTTATTACATCGTCTCAAACTTTTTCGTCTGCGTGTTGCATGTCGCGTGACGGTCGGCCGCGGAGTAGGGATAAAGTGAAAGGCGCTCGTCAGAGCGCCTTTCACGTCTATTATCGTTTATAAATGTAACCAATATTTTATGGTAACTAAAATACGTGAACAGTGACTTACATTCGATTTTCGAAAAAAATAATATTTGGAAAATTTTTTTTAGTTAAATGTCTATAATGTGAAAAAAAGTTTCACTTTTACGGTGGTTTCATAAAACCACACAATCTTTTTTTTAATGGGTTAGGAGGGCAAACGAGCAGGCGTGTCACCTGATGGTAAGCAACCAACGCCGCCCATGGACACCAGCAACACATATAGTGTTACTGTTGCGTTGCCGACCTTTAAGGGATAGGGGATAGGAAAGGACAGGGAAGGGGGGTGGGCCTCCGGGTACCTCTTTACACCGAACTAAACGCGGCATGAGCCACTTTACGTCGGTCTTCTGAGAGGTCGTGGTATTTTGCCGGTCGAGCCGGCCCATTCATGCAGCGAACTGTTTAGGAAATATTTAATCCATAATTAAATAAATGGATTAAGATAAATTAATATCGTTTACGATTGTAAGTTACGAGTAATCTTTTTTTTTTTATGGGATAGGAGGGCATACGGGCAGGTGTGTCACCTGATGTTAAGTGACCAACGCCGCCCATGGACACCTGCAACACATATAGTGTTACAGTTGCGTTGCCAACCTTTAAAGGAGTAGGATAGGAAGGGATGGGGAAGGAGGATGGGCCTCCGGGTACCTCTCTCACCGAACGAAACGCGGCATGAGCCACTTTACGTCGATCTTCTGAGAGGTGGTTGTATTTCACCGGTCGAGCCGGCCCATTCATGCAGCGAACTGCTTGGCTGTACCACTCTCATACGGTATTTACAATAAATAAGCTTTAATAATAAAATCTAGAGCGAAATTTCGAGTCTAAAGGTACATATTAATATATACTTATATACAAATATGATAAACGATATTATGTTACAATGTTAACTTAGCTCGTGTATTTTATATGAGCTGTTAACTTAACCGCACAAGAACTGTAACTATATATTACAGAATATTCGTGTAAAATAATAATAACGATCGGATAATGTTGGATAATGCATGTTTTCTTAATACCAAGATACAGTGAGTTGGTTTTTATTAGCTTTTTATTAGCTTCACCTGTATGTTTGTTTGTAGGTTTGTATGTTTGTATGTTTGTATGTTTGTAGGTTTGTATGTTTGTATGTTTGTTTGTAACCGACTTCTTTTTTAGTTTCCGGTGATTGCCACTAGATGGTGCGATTTGTGAACTATGAAAGTTCTAGACTAGAAAACCGAACTAAAAAATAGAAAATAAATAATAGTTTAAAAAAACTAAAAAACACGCTTTTTATAGAAAACCGAACTAAAAAATAGAAAAATAAAAAAAAATATTTTATTTTAAAAAAAGCGTGGGGTGCATGGTGTGAATAGTTATAAATATTTTATTGACAGATATGAGTAGAGTGATTATCATTTCGTTAATATCTAAAAAGCACCCCACGCTTTTTTTAAAATAAATTTTTTTTTTTTATTTTTCTATTTTTTAGTTCGGTTTTCTATAAAAAGCGTGTTTTTTAGTTTTTTTAAACTATTATTTATTAATGACATATAACATAACATGACTTCACGCCTTTTGTTACCCGAAGGTGTAGGCAGCGGCTGTTAAACCTCGTCTCGCCGTTACGTTTACGTCCCAAATGGAATAGGTGGCGAACCTATTGCCATACCGCGCACAAAGTTTTTCAGTCATCGATATTTATCACACATAACTTGCGAAAACAATTTCGAAAAGTCATTTGTGTGAGCCAGTGTCTGGAATCGAACCCGGACCTCTGGATCAGAAGCCGTGTGCTCGACCACTGCGCCACCGAGACTTCTTGGTTTTTAATGAAATTGGAAATATACTAATTTTTTTCTTCATTATCTCTTGTCTTTTCTTCATTATCTCTTGTCTTAGTCTATGTTACTGTTACTAAATAAAAGCATATTAAGGTGGCTTGGTCATGTTGCAAGAATAAATAAAAGCCAACTCACTAAAGGAGTATACGAAGCTAATGTTAGCGAGTAGCTGAGTTGGTATCGGAAGAAGGAGATACCACAACAAAAATGGTCAGGTGCAAAAATGAAAATGCGTAGCACACGAAACCGCGTGAATGCATGATGAGATATATGGCAAAAGAAGTGATTCAGACTCGTAGCTCGTAGAAAACCAATGTTTCTGCCTACACTAATGGGATAAATATTACAGTAGCATGCTGTACTGCTCTAAAGGATAGTTCCTTTATGTTTTGTAAGAAGTGTTTAATATATTTGTCCTGGTGCCGGTTTTACGTTCGAATCCATTGATGAAGATGATTAAGATTTTTCTCTTAAGTAAAAGTTAATGAGCGAAAATGAAAACCAACCGAATATTCCTTTTTGGTTTACATTTTTTTGTCTGACTGCTCCAAAAAGACAATTGTATAATAATGCCTCGACTTACTTAGTTTTATTTTAATAGCGAGTTTGTTGCTAGTTATATTATTTTAAAATCCCTGTTTATTTTTGTGTATTAATTGTTGTTTTTTTAATTGCACAATGTTACCGAATTCATTCAAATTAAAACTGTTTGATGATTTTACGAAATATTGAAAATTCCGGGCAATCATGTTGATAAATAGCCCAGGTTACTTTCCAAATAAAAGTAAATTTAAAGGCACTTCACAAGCTAGAGTTCATCCCATAAAACATGTTAAAGTTTACATACCTACAGCTGAGAAAACGGTAAAAAGCAACCATCCTCCCTTCGTAGTCGGGCAATAAATTATAAAAGACAGAGAGAGCTTTCATTCAATTAACTTTCAAATTCACAACGACGATCACTCAAGTTATTTGGTGAAACTTAACGCTATGAATTGTAATTAACGAGGTTAGGCAGTCAGGTAGAATCGGAAGGGAGAAAGGGTGGTGTCGCTGACATTAAAATAAAATACGGCCAGGTGGTCTTGTTACAAGGCTGTACCGGAGGCTTCTTGTCCCACATTATAATTGTGGGTAAATATTGTTCCTGCGGCGTGCTTTTTGTCGACTCTCATTAAAAGATCATTCAGGTAAATAGTCGAGTTTAATTTCCGTCTTTTTTTAATTTAATAATTTATATTACATCAGAAGACAAATATATATACGTATTTTAAAATGTATCTTTGTTATCTATTTGCTATCCGAGTATACCTGTTATCGTATCGTTTGTAGGCCTCAGGTTTGAATCATCAATAAATAACAACTAACTTAACTTTACGCATTTTCCAGACAGTGACTGCCAAGTCTCGACTCGCTGAATCGTTATGTTACCGTCCCAAATGAATTAGGCGGCGAACCTTTTGTTGTACATATCACACGTAACTTCAGAAAAGAATTCCGAAAAATCATTGGTGTGAGCACGGAATCGATTGCATGTCTTCTGAACTAGAAGCTGGACCATGAGGAATCATTAACAAATAAATAAAATCAATTTTCAAAAACTTGTCAAAGGTTATTTATTCTCAGTTGTGAAATTGTCGAGCGTAAAGAAATAAATATTGACATACATAACATAACATAACTTCACGCCTTTTGTTATCCGCAGGCGTAGGCAGCGGCTGTTAAGCCTCGTCTCGCCGTTATGTTTACGTCCCAAATGGAATAGGTGGCGAACCTATTGCCATACCGGGCACAAAGTTTCCAGTCATCGATATTTATCACACTTAACTTCCGAAAACCATTTCGAAAAGTCATTGGTGTGAGCCACTGTCAGCATTCGAACCCGGACCTCTGGATCAGAAGCCGTGTGCTCGTACCACTGGACTACTGAAACTATTTAATTCGCTAAAAAGGAAACACAAATGTCAGATTAATTATAGGAAATCAAGTACATTTTAATATCAGTATACATTTATCGGAAAAGTTATTTTACTTTTCTTCTTAATATTAACGCCGTATTTAGCTATAAGAGAAATTCTTAAAATGTTTAATTATTACAAAAAATGTATTTTTTATTTTATTCCTTTTAACAGTCTCGGTGGCGCAGTGGTCGAGCACACGGCTTCTGATCCAGAGGTCCGGGTTCGATTCTAGACACTGGCTCACACCAATGATATTTCGAAATGGTTTTCGGAAGTTATGTGTGATAAATATCGATGACTGAAAAACTTTGTGCCCGGTATGGCAATAGGTTCGCCACCTATTCTATTTGGGACGTAAACATAACGGCGAGACGAGGCTTAACAGCCGCTGCCTACACCTTCGGGTAACAAAAGGCGTAAAGTTATGTTATTCCTTTATTTTCTATTCGTGCAATAACTGTATGAACAAAAAAAGCTTAAGTACAATTCAATATTCTGTTTTTTTTTGTTTAATGCACTTCAATTTCCACATATATCAAAGACTGTATCAGTAAAATGCTGATTACTAAAAAGCAAATAGGATCGTAATAGGATATATTTTTCAAACTGAATATACACACATAGAGTTGCCAAAGTTAATGAAGCCATTAATAGGGTCAGCTATAAGCCTCCAATTAGTTAAGGTACGTGGTATTAAATCAGAAGGCTTTTGTATATTGTTTATTAATTAAATTCATGTGATATCGGTCGAAATGATTTCCTGCAAAACTTCCTGTTAAGCATAAATGAATTAGTTATTACACCAAAATTTACTAACAAAAGTTATAATTTTTAAGATTTATAAATAATTAGATACACTTTATATTGATAGATTCCTAAATAATCTCAATTTCATTTCTCCAGTGGTTCAGAACATGTAGGAAGAATGAATGATTCAAGATTGATTAAGCAGATATACGATGCAAAAGCAATTTTTATATCAAAATACTTAAGGTAATGGTGGTAGAGTTTTGCAGTTTACTGCATGAATGGGCCGGTGAAATATCACGACCTGTCGGAATATTGGCGTGAAGTGGCTCGGGCCGCCGTTTAGTGAGAGAGGGTCCGGAGGCCCGATCCCCTTTCCCTCCTACTCCCATAATGGACGGCAACGTACCATGGTGTACGTGGTTGGTGAGAAGATACTTATCATCAGGTGACCCACTTGCTCCTATCTCATAGAAAAATATATCAAATATTGTTTGGAAATCAAACAAACTTTGTACACTTAAGTACTATTTAATTAACTATTTTATTTGGTATACAATATATATGCACGTGCACGCGCATTGTGCACACAATGCGCGTGCACACTGTGCGAAGTCGGTCGGCGAAGTGAAGCCCCTTCCTCCTGACGGACACGCCGGGGCGGCGTTCCTCATCCCCCGCCATCCCTTCACTTGCAAGCGGGAATAGCGGGAATATCCGCGTGAACATCCTCCGCGGCATTGAAAGGGCTACTTTCAATAGCTTCAATTGTTTTCATTTTCCAATTATCACGCCACTGCAGTTCAGCAACGTACTCTCGCCGCCATCTCTCCCAGAAGTGCTGTCTTAACTTCCTGATACCTGTTGGGACGCTTAGATACCATTAGCTCGGACGGTACCGACATCAGTGGTCGTCCAATTAGAAAGTGCCCTGGGGTTAGTGGAACAGGATCATTTGGGTCTGAGGAGAGAGGTATTAAGGACGAGAATTAAATCGCTTCAATTGAGATATTAGCGCAGCGAGTTTCTAAACGTTAGGGAAGAATTATATAATGTGAATATGCTAAACACAAACATGATGCCTTTATTGTAGGCGAGAACTACTCTTGGTTTACGACTGAATCTGAGTATTCCTTTCAATTCATTTTTTGCACCCTTGAAGTTAGTACCATTATCGCAATAAACTACATGAGGTTTTCCTCGCCTAGAAATAAATCTTCTTAAACATAAAATGAATGAAGCAGTGCTCAGATCGCTTACCCTAATTAAAGTTAATTATTTCTTAATTCTTAATAGAAAACATCCTAATGTTAATACTTGAGTCACAGCGTTATAAATGTATTTTAATTGAATTTAATTCCTCCTTAGTAGCAGCGCCGGTACTTGGGTCATCTAAATAAACTCATTATAATGATATTACTAATCTTAGAATCCGGACATTCATTGGCTAACTGGAGAAGTGCTTAGACATGGCTAGTGCTTAGAAAAGGCGCAGACGCTGTTCCATATGTCACAGTGTTAAACTGCAAAGACCTCAGTGGCAGGGTTTTATTTTCCCTCCACGGCACTTACAATATCTTCGACTCTTTCTCTGTGACTCTTTGACTAAATTCTGTCGGAACATTTTCCATGTCCCCTGCTATAACTTATTTACTAAAAACTTAACATAATATTAATTAAAACATTTTTATTATCGTATCTTTGACACAATAGATCCCAGGCAACCTTGTAGTTCCTTGCGCTGAATTCTATGGACTTTATGACCACAGCTGCGCCTCCTTCTAGGGACGAGCGCAGGTAGTGGAATTTGTTTATTGCTGGGATGCTTTCACTACTATCAATTACGGACTGGAATGTGTCTTTAAACTCAAGCCAATTTAAATAATTCCCATCAAAATTAGGAAGCTTGATAGTTGGTAACTTGATAGTGTTAAATTGTGAATTGCAGCTATGTACCGATACGTTATCACAATTGTTATTAGATCCCCTTTCAGTTTCTTTTAAAGGAGACTTATCTAAAATATCTTGACTTACTGATATTAATTGCATGAACTTATTTTCTATTGTTTCTCTCTCATTTATTTGCTCTTCAGAGTCCGAGTGCAGTATATCTATTTTATTTTGTACGTTATCATATTCGCCCATAAGGGATTGTATTTTGTTTAATTTAAGTTCCAATTCCTTAAATTTAGTGATCGGAACTTCGCTTAAGCTAGTTATGCTAGCAACATATTCCTTAAATTTAGTTAGTCTGCCTTTAATAATACCTCGCTGCTTGACTAGAGCAGCTAGGTCAATTTCGAGCTCTGCATTATTCATTCTAGTAGCTTATTTCAAACTTCTACTAAAATAAAACTAATTAATATAAACTTCTATTACGTGAATTTAAAGCGAATAAATGGTGCAATTAAATTTCAAACCTTAAGTACTCAGATCCAGTCGGCTCAGTCGTTTAAGCTGCTGCAGAAGAAAGCCTGAAGAAAGCACGTGGCGTAATAAAATGACAGCAAACGATATCTGGCACTGGAATATTACACAATTTAATTAAAAAGGGTATAAATGTTTCTTAGGGTATCTAGATACTTATCTAGATAGGCTAGGCCTTAGGTAAACACTAGCGGAAACAGTTATAAACCTAGTGTCATGCACACATGGACACGTTACGTACACGTGGTCACGTTAGGAACACGTGTAAATGTTTCTTAGAGTATCTAGATACTTATCAAGCTATCTAGATAGGCTAGGGCGTAGATGAACACTAGCGGAAACAGTTATAAGCTTATTTTCAGCACACGTGGACACATTAGGAACACGTGTAAATGTTTCTTAGGGTATCTAGATACTTATCAAGCTATCTAGATAGGCTAGGCCGTAGATGAACACTAGCGGAAACAGCTATAAGCTTATTTTCAGCACACGTGGACACGTTAGGAACACGTGCTAACAATAAATCTCACTAAATAAAATGCCTCTGACTCGAATATTCTAACACACTAGTAGCACGCTAGATATTACTCAAATGAAGCGAGAACAGAGGAAATGTACAGAAAATCAAATAGGTATTACTACCTGTTAGAAAATAAAGGAAATCAGGGCTTACTCTCCTTGGGATTAGACCCACGTGGACGAGACGTCTCTACAGGCACCCGAAGCAGCAATCCCGATCTTCAATCTTCAAAACTATGGCTGCCTTGTCTTCTTATGGCTGCCACAGGACTCCGCATTCCTTTTCAATCGACTCGACTCGCTTATCTTGTCCTGTCACGGTCGCCACTTTTGTTTGGAAATCAAACAAACTTTGTACACTTAAGTACTATTTAATTAACTATTTTATTTGATATACAATATATATGCACGTGCACGCGCATTGTGCACACAATGCGCGTGCACACTGTGCGAAGTCGGTCGGCGAAGTGAAGCCCCTTCCTCCTGACGGACACGCCGGGGCGGCGTTCCTCATCCCCCGCCATCCCTTCACTTGCAAGCGGGAATAGCGGGAATATCCGCGTGAACAAATATATCACGTACACTACTCTCATTTTTAATCTATAATACTACATGAACTTAAGCACTCAAGGATGAACGGAACTCAATAAACGCACTTCAAAAGTAACTTCGGATGGATTACGGACTTAATCTGTACGATTCGACAAGGGTCGCCTGAGAAGACTTTTAGAGACAACAGACACAGATAATCGGAAATGAGAATTCTATTTAAGGCGTTAACTACAGACGACTATCAGTAATTCAGTAATTCTTAGTTTATTTGTGAATATAGCAATAATGAAAATAAATATCTATCAGACCTATAAATCTAAAAGAAGAATAGAAAAGAAGAATAGAAAATATTTAACGTATTGATTTAATTATACTTTTATTTCTTTGTTGCATCATTACATAGTATAAAACAAAGTTGCTTTCTTTGAAACTACCCAACGGATTTTGATGTTATTAATAGATAGACCTGTATCTTAGTCAACGGGGAGGTTTTTATCTTTAATTAGTGTATAATGTAGTAAAGAAAGTGTTTTTTTTTTATGGGATAGGAGGGCAAACGAGCAGGCGGGTCACCTAGTGGTAAGCAACCAACGCCGCCCATGGACACCAGCAACACATATAGTGTTACTGTTGCGTTGTCAACCTTTAAGGGGTAGGAGTGTTGGGATTATGGACGCCTACGCTAAATATAATAGCAAAGTTACATATCTACCGAACTAACACCTGTCAGGTTGTTAGGCACTCTCTCTCGTCTGCTCACCTTTGTGCTGTGTCATATCGCTCTAATTACTTACGTTCTAATTACACAGTTTTAATTATCCAATTGACTTTGTTTTGATTTTATCAGGTTATGGGCCCAGATAAACCGTCCATTTAGTGTTATCTCCAAGTTTTATTCCGTACTTACGAAGTTATAGTAAAAATAAAATTCGACGAGTATAACCTCACTTATATTCACCGGCACGTGAGTGTTTTTTCTTTTCAGCAATTTATCAGATATACATTATATATAATAAATATGGCTGGAACTAGCACTATGATGTCGATTGAAAAGTTGACGGGTCGTGACAATTGGGCTAATTGGAATTTCGCAGTCAAAGCATACTTACAACATGAAGATTTGTTTAACTGCATTTTGAAAGCACCAGATGCTTCCGACCCCATTGCACTTAAACAAGACACCAAAGCAAAATCAAAATTAATATTGTTAGTTGACCCAATTTTATATGTGCACATACAGGATGCACAGAATGCAAAACAGGTGTGGGATAATTTGACAAAGGCATTTGAAGACCAAGGACTGACACGCAAAGTTGGCTTATTAAAAGAATTAGTTAATACTAATTTAGAAAGCAGTTTGTCAGTAGAAGACTATGTAAATAGAATCATGACAGCAGCGCACAAGCTAAGGAATATAAATTTTCATGTGGACGATGAGTGGTTGGGCACATTAATGCTGGCAGGACTGCCTGAAATGTATAGGCCAATGATTATGGGCTTAGAAAGTTCCGGTATGAAGATTAGTGCTGACTTAATAAAAAATAAATTACTTCAGGAAGTAAAAATGTCAAACACTACCGCACTTTATACAAACACAAGAAAAAATGTACCTAAAAATGACAAAAAAGGTCCTAGATGTTTTAGCTGTAATAAATACGGACATCTCAGCAAAAATTGTTGGCATAAGAAGACAAACAATATTAAAAAAACAAGTAAAGACATAGGTTATGTTGCAGCTTTTTCAGCATCCACAGCAAATGACTCCAATTCTTGGCATGTTGACTCAGGAGCATCTATGCACATGACGATGCACCGAGACTGGCTCACTGATGT
Organism: Euproctis similis; assembly: GCA_905147225.2. Taxonomy (NCBI): domain Eukaryota; kingdom Metazoa; phylum Arthropoda; class Insecta; order Lepidoptera; family Erebidae; genus Euproctis; species Euproctis similis. The sequence continues at coordinate 9,498,775 of LR990119.1, forward strand.
CACCGCCTCACCAGTATCAAGCATAAGGATTGCTAACAACAAGGAATTAAAAGTGGAATGCTGTGGCAATGTTTGCATTAAGGTAAAGGCACATGACGGCAGCATTAATTCAATACAGTTAATGAATGTTTTACTAGTACCAGAATTAAAAACAAATTTACTATCAGTCAGTAAAATAATACAAAACGGATGCAAAGTTATATTTAATGAATCTGGCTGCCAAATTTATAATGCTAGTAATAAATTAATAGCACAGTCTAGATTAATAAATGCAACATACCTGTTAAATACTTACCATGAAATGCAAGCCATGGTGGTCAAGGCTGATGATGATACTTATCTGTGGCACCAGAGGATGGGCCATTTAAATTTCACTAGTCTTAATAAAATACCTTACTGTGCAGAAGGTGTAAAGTTGTCAACAGGAATGGAAAATTCCATCTGTGTTACCTGTCTAGAAGGCAAACAAACGAGAAAACCGTTCCCTGCTGAAGGTTCCCGAGCAACCAGCTTGCTAGAACTTATCCACAGTGATGTGTGTGGACCGATGCAGCAGATATCAATAGGAGGAGCAAGATATTTTGTAACCTTTATTGATGACTTTTCTCGCCGAGTACAAGTATATACTATAAAATACAAAAGTCAAGTCTTTGAAAAATTTGTTGAATATAAGAATAGAGTTGAGAATGAATTAAATACAAAAATAAAAATTCTAAGATCTGATAATGGAACTGAGTATAAAAATAATAGTTTTGAGACTTACCTAAAAAAGCATGGAATTTTGCACCAGACATCAAATCCGTACACACCGGAACAAAACGGGTTGAGTGAAAGAATGAATCGTACCCTTGTTGAGCGTGCTAAATGTATGTTATTAAACTCTGGTTTACAAAAAGAATATTGGGCAGAAGCTGTTACTGCAGCAGCTTACACACTGAACCGTTCACCCACCCGCATCTTATCAGATGTAACACCATATGAGGTATGGACTAAAAGCAAACCAAATTTGAGCCATATGAGGATATTCGGATGTCCTGCGATGGTGCATATTCCTAAAGAAAGAAGAAGTAAGTTGGATGTAAAGTCACGAAAATTAATATTTGTTGGCTACAGCGACGGTACTAAAGGCTACAAGTTCATAGATCCTGAAACAAAGAAAGGAATTGTTAGTAGAGATGTAGTATTCCTCGAATCCCTAGTTACAAGAAATAAAATGGATGAAGTACCTAAAAAAGAAGTTGAAATTATTAAAAAGAACTTGGATATAGAGGAAAATAAATCTGACAACACACTTGAAAGTAGTAAAATGAATAATGAACAAACAGAAAAGAAGACTATATACTTACCTATATGTGATGAACCCAAAGAACCTGTGGAAAGAAACATTAATGATGAGACACATGCAAGAGATGAAATACAGGATGTATCTCAAAGTACATATATTTCAGATGAATCTGATCAATTTGAGGATGTTAATGATGAAACATACATACCTGACAAAAGGATAGACACTCCACCGTTATCCAATATAACTTTGAGACCGCGGCAACGCAAAATAAGGTCAGAAAAGAATGATGCTTGTCAGAGCCCTTTTTTACTGATGTGTCAGAATGTGGAATCAACAATGAATTTACTAAACAGAGATCCTCAAAGCCTTGAAGAAGCTTTGAACAGTGATAAGGCTGATGAATGGAAGAAAGCTATTGAAGCAGAATATCAGTCATTGATACAGAATAACACGTGGACCATAGCAAACTTACCAGAAGGAAAGTCAGTAATTCCCTGCCGATGGGTTTTTAAAACTAAATTAGATGTCAATGGTTCTGTCACACGATATAAAGCTAGATTGGTTATTAAAGGATACAAACAGGTCAAAGGCATTGATTACCATGAGGTTTACGCTCCAGTGGTCCGCTATACATCCTTAAGATACCTTATTGGTCTTGCTGCCAAGTATAGACTCAAAATACACCAGATGGATGCAATTACTGCCTTTTTACAGGGTGAAATTGATGAAGAGCTCTATATGTCCTTACCACCTGGCTATGAAGAAGAAAATAAAGTATGTAAACTAAACAAGTCAATATATGGACTTAAACAAGCCAGCAGACAATGGAATAAAAAATTAAATTCTGCCTTGTTACAAATAGGAATGACTAGGTCAAACATAGATCCATGTGTGTACTATCGTATTTTAAATAAAAATGATATGCTTTTTATAGCAATTTATGTGGATGATATTTTGTATTTCTTTAATAAAAAGGAAACATCAGACATGATAAAAGAAAAATTAAAAGAAAAATTCAATATCAAAGATTTAGGAACAGCCAAACATTGTATTGGATTTAAAATATCACAAGATGAAAATAAGATTTCTATAGATCAGTCTATTTATATAAAATTAATACTTACTCGATTTAACATGGACAAATGTAAGCCAATGTGGACACCTGCTGATCCAAATGTTAAGGTTAAAAAGGCTGAGAGTCACCAAGAAATCATGAGAAACATTCCTTACCAAGAAATGATTGGCTGCCTGTTGTACTTATCACAGGGGACTCGACCTGACATTACTTATATTGTAAACTCTCTTAGTAGATTTAACAGTCAACCTACTAGTGAACATTGGGCAGCACTGAAACGAATCATGAGATATCTGAAAGCCACAGTGGATATGAAACTAGTTTACAAAAGGAATATTGATGAGAGAATTTCAGGATTTTGCGATTCTGATTGGGCGAATGATATGGAAGATAGAAGATCTTGTACTGGATACATATTTTTATTCCAGGGTGCCGCAATAAGCTGGAACTCTAAGAAACAGCAGACCATAGCCCTCTCTACAAGTGAAGCTGAGTATATGGCGCTAGCGTCGGCCATTCAAGAAGCACTTTGGTTGAAACAGCTGGCAGATGAATTTCAACCTGAATTTAAAGGTACACCTTTAACCCTTTATTGCGATAATCAAAGCGCGATTAGTCTTTCAGGAAATGCAGTCTATCATGCGCGCAGCAAACACATAGACGTCCGGTACCACTTTGTGCGAGAGAAGATTGCCGCCAAAGATATCCTGGTTAAATACAGATGCACTGGAGAGATGGTCGCCGACATATTAACGAAAGGACTCTGTCGACCGAAGCATGAAAACTTTGCTGCATCTATGGGTCTACATTTAAAGCATCTGCGTCCAGGAGAGGATGTTGGGATTATGGACGCCTACGCTAAATATAATAGCAAAGTTACATATCTACCGAACTAACACCTGTCAGGTTGTTAGGCACTCTCTCTCGTCTGCTCACCTTTGTGCTGTGTCATATCGCTCTAATTACTTACGTTCTAATTACACAGTTTTAATTATCCAATTGACTTTGTTTTGATTTTATCAAGGAGGTAGGAAAGGATGGGGAAGCGGGTGGGCCTCCGGGTACCTCTCTCACTGAACGAAACGCGGAAAGAGCCACTTTACGTCGGTCTTCTGAGAGGTCGTGGTATTTCACCGGTCGAGCCGCCCGATTCATGCAGCGAACTGCTTGGCTCTACCACTTACAAGAAATAAATCTAAATTTACTTATTTATTATTTTTGATGCTGAACAATGTTCGCCGGGTCAGCTAGTATTCTTTAAGAAAGTGTAGGCAAAGGCTCTGCCGCGTGGAATGGCGATAGTTTTTCATTTCTTTATACTATCTTGTTGGAAATCAAATGAACATTAACTCTATATGTTGTTTCTTTTATCCCCGTCTTTACTAACTTAAAACTGACTTTTAATTATCGCTTTGCCTGAAAACACTTTTTTGTATAGCATTCACTAACTCAAGCTTCAATCAAGCGAGCATACAGTAAAAGTTTTACTTCAAAAACTTAACAAAATATAAATATTATAAATGAAAAATTCATCATTGATACAAAATTACAAATGATTATATGGTTAATTGATACAAATGCTTAGAAATATTAATAATCACTCAATAGTTACTATTAAGCTTAGTAACAGAGGCCACATGTCTAAGTCATTAAACCCTTGTCAGGATCTGTAGAGCCCGTACATTAATATATATAGACCAGGAGCCTGGAAATACCTCTTGTACTCCTTTTTTTTTAAACACAGACCTTTTTCCATACCAAAACATTCCATACAAAAATACGATTGAACTATCTTTTTCCCATTTTAAAGCCTTAACAAGCTGAAGCTTAACAAGAAGCAAAAGCAGAAAGTACTGAGTTCGAATTCTTGTGCAAATGAATATATTTTACCTATAAAAACTCTAACCCTAAGACCCTGGCGGTATCTAAATTTAATTTGGCTAGTAAAAGAATATACTGCCTACATTCACGTGAATTAAAAAGTGTGTAAGCTTATTTTTTAATGCTAAAAATATTGTAATATTTTACTTATTAAATGAAACCATGATGTGAATACCGGATTATTTTCATAATACCTAACATAACTTCACGCCTTTTCTACTCGAAGGTGTAGGTAGCGGCTGTTAAGCCTCGTCTTGCCGTTATGTTTACGTCCCAAATGGAATAGGTGGCGAACCTATTGCCATATCGGGCACAAAGTTTTCAGTCATCGATATTTATCACACATAACTTTTCGAAAACAATTTCAAACAGTCATTGGAAAGTGAAGAAGTGTGCCAGGATTCGAACCCGCGACCTCTTGATTTAGAAGAGTGGTGCTCGACCACCTTCATAACTTTCCTTATTATCTGTCTTCCTTGTATCCATCGACCATATTGTTTTCTCGTAGAGCTTTAGTTGCAGCAGTGTATCAATATATATTATAAGTAGGTATAGAGTAGAACGTATTCATGGATGATGCCAAGCTTTGACGTCACGTCCTGCCGGGTTGACGCTATTTCCGACTGTCAACAGCCATCTCCCACACTTCCGCTAGTTCGTGTCTGAAGTGAGTGAAGTTATCAAGCAGGCACTATTATAATCCATAATGGATTCAATATTTATAAGGGTCCTTATCGTTAAGCAATAGATTCAGTTGAATCACTTATATTTTAATACTTAAATCTTTCTAAGTAGAATAACAATGTTTAATTAATAATGATATATATTTTTTTATTCGATACAAATTAAATATGAATACATCACATCACGGCAAATCTATTATTTACGGGGTAGGCAGCGACAACAAACCAGAGAAGGCACGATTTTTATATATTTACTCACTTTTTCGACTTTTGTAACTCTTATCAAACACGATCGTCGGTTTTTGAGGCTTCTTACATCACCAAGGACACGTTGTGGAATGTTAAATGACCTTTTGTCATCCAGATAATAATTCGCTCCGAAGATCCTAATCACAATTGAAGATAGTGAAACAGAACATCGTGAGGGGGAAGTTCTGTTTTCCGAAGCTCTTTGTAGCTTAAATCTTTACGTAGGATGTCAAGGCGTGTAAAAGAAGTATAAGGCGGTATTTTTTTTGCATTTAAACCTATGTTATACTTGCTTGTTGTAGTAAGAACGAATGGTATTATCTAAAAACTCGTGAGAGAGACTAACTTTACTTCATTCCAAATAATGTGATAGAAAACATGTTCGTCTCTACAGATGGAAGTCTGTTAATTTCAGTTAAGGACACGTCTGTCTGTATCAACTATTTATATAAGAAACATAATAATTAGGTAAAAACAATGTAGTTTTTACTAAAGAAAAAACACTATAATAAGAACAGCCTTTACGGACGTTTGTAAATATTATCAAATATTATCGCTAAGACATCCCGAACACATGTGAATGTATTTTTAATTCAAGTACTAGTCTCGGTGGCGCAGTGGGGAGCGCACGGCCTCTGATCCAGAGGTCCGGGGTTCGATTCCAGACACTGGCTCACACCAATGACTTTTCGAAATTGTTTTCGGAAGTTATGTGTGATAAATACCGACGACTGACAAACTTTGTGCCCGGTATGGCAATAGGTTCGGTTTGGGACGTAAACATAACGGCGAGACGAGGCTTAACAGCCGCTGCCAACACCTTCGGGTAACAAAAGGCGTGAAGTTATGTTATGTTATGTTATGTATTAATCATTGTTCAAAAAAATATTGTATTTTTTATAGATTCACAACACCTTTCTCTTACCGAAGTAAAACGATATAAAGTAAGTGATTTTTGAAAATAAACTATTACAGAATGAATTGTGCCCTATATTTGGTACTATCTATTCCATAGACAGAACAATTCTGCCTACTATTTCGGATAAAGGTACATAAAGTGTATGTTTATATGTAGAGATGAGTCATTACATATTATAAAACAAAGTCGCTTTCCTCTTAAATGCTTAGATCTGAGAAACTACGCAACTGATTTTGATGTGGTTTTCTTTAATAGATTGAGGCTGTCAACGAGGTGGTTTTTATATATAACTCATGGATAATGTAGTAAAGAAAAAGTCATCGAGATTTAGCACTTTAATTGTAAACGCTTTAAAAATTACTTTTGCTGCGCAACAAAGTTCGCCGGGTCAGTTAGTTGAAAATAAATTACATATTTTTCAAAGTTCAAATTAACCCAGGCAATGGTGCTGAGTTTGAAGCAAATTTTGTACATGGAAATATCTGTATTTTTACCGTTTAATATTATAAAACGTTTTCACGATTTACTTCATATACAGATCTGAAATAAACAAACATTTTGTAAAACTTTATACAAATTCTGACGCGATGTTAAATGATAAACGATTCACTTTTTATAAAAGTTTAGAGTTCTGTTCAGTTTCAAAGGCAAGCATACTTACAATAATTGTTTTAACAAATTAGCACGATTAAAAACTTAGTATTGTTTCCGATACAAATCCTCACATCACATTTTATTTTAATGAAACGGGATTAGCTAGCTAAATATTAGATAAATATTAAAAAAATACTTTAAAAAATTAGCTATCTGACAGTTGACAGACGGAGCTACCACGAGTACCACGACCAAATAAATGGTCTGTTTAAAAAAAGAAACATACAGACGAATTGAGAACCTCCTCCTTTTTTTGGAAGTCGGTTAAAAAAGGCAAAATGCGTAGCACCCGAAACCGACGTGAATGCATGACGAGATTTATGACTGTGGATGAGGCGAAAGATGTTTGTCAGGATCGTAGCTTGTGGAAAGCCAAAGTCTCTGCCTACCCCCATGGGACACAGGCGTGAGCTTATGTATGTATGTATGTATTTAATTGATGCCATATTTTTGTAAGAAATATATATGTCTTAAAAATCTTTGTCTTACTTTAATATCTAATTATACAACTTTATTAAATATTAAGAGCCCGTTTAAATAAGGAAACAAATATAAATAAGTACTGAATTAGATTGCGTGGGTTTTTGGTAAATACTAAGTACATAACAGTAAGACTGATTATTATTAAAACAAAAACCGCAAAGCTTTTGATTATACATAATATGTTTTTATTTATAAGTAATTTTATTCTTAAGCGAGTGATATCTCTTACTTACTTTAGAATATAGAATACAACTTTATAAAATATGAATGTGGCGCCGGCTTAGAATACCGACACCCCATCTCTTCCCATGGGTGTCGTAAAAGGCGACTATGGGAAAAGGCTGGAAGAATGGGCAGCAGCATTCTCTCTCAACAAAATACAGCCTACTGCGATCGCCAACCCGCCTGCCAAGCGTGGCGATTATGGCAAAAACCCCCCATGAGTGAACGGAGCAGTTGTGGCGCTCTATGGGTGAGGCCTGTCCAGCAGTGGACCTCAAAAGGCAAATGATGATAAAATATTAAGGATTTTGTAGATATTAAATATATATGTAGATATTAAAAAAAGTGTTCTAACGTTTAATGTAAATACTTATTTATGGAGATAATTTGTCACTGTTCGGACTTTATACTAATGATATTAGAAAAGGTCAACCACATTTAAGTTCTATTATTTTTGTTTCGAGACCAGAGCCCGTTTAAATAAGAAAACAAATATAAATAAGTACTGAATTATGATACTAAGTATATAACAGTACGACTGATTATTATTGAAAAAAAAACCACAAAGCTTTTGATTATACATATGGTTTCATTTATAAGCAATTAAATTACTTTTATTAGTCAGCAAATGGTATCTCTCTAGGGAATAGTGATATTTTATTTCCATTTCATCACCCTAAACCGTGCGTGTCGTAATATTTGACTCTGCGTTTACCATATTTGCAAATTATATTATTTAATGCGAACAAAAAAAAAATCAGCGTTTTTATTATAAGGTAAACATGAAAAAGTGTTAATAAATTAAAGATATTTATCAACAGAAGAGAAGAAGAGTTTAATTTGTTAATAATTGTTTAAGCAGTGTTAGAGCTAAGCAGTTCGCTGCATGAATGGGCTGGCTCGACCGGTGAAATACCACAACCTCTCAAAAGATCGATGCAAAGTGACTTATGCCGCGTTTCGTATTGAGTGAAATACTTGGAGGCCCACCTCCCTTTCCCACCCTACTCCCTTATAGGTCGGCAATGCAACTGTAACACTATATGTGTTGCAGGTGTCCATGGGCGGCGCTGGTTACTTACCATTAGGTGCTCGTTTGCCAGTATAGATAGATAGATAACTTTTTATTTGTACCTTAAACATTAAATCTTAAAACTATGAACATAGGCCTTTTAACTATGAGTTCAAATGGCGGCCTTATCGCTGTAAGCAATCTCTTCCAGGCAACCATTGGAAGGACAAAATGCTTAAGAGACTATATATACCCAATCACAAATAAATACAATAAAATTATTACATATACATATATACAAATATATTTACAAATAAACATTACACATGCATACACGTAGCATATAGATAAATCATTATTAGATTAATAAGATTATTATAAAGTTAAGTAGTACTGCGTAAGCTGTGATTTGAAGGAGTTTATAGACTCAGCTTTTCTTATTTTCCTAAGCAACACGTATTCGATGAAGAAAGACTGACCATAAAAATGCGTGGAATGCATTGGGACAGCCAATTTCAAGTTTTCCGATGGCCTCAGACATTTCGAATGTGAGGCATGTAAGAACTGAAAACGTTCCTTGAGATACTTAGGGGAATGAGGGTTAAATAGAACGTTATATAGCAACGTGAGAACATGAATATTCCGGCGAAAACGAACAGGAAGCTACTTAGGCATTTATATGATATATGAGATATCATAAAAATGCAATGCTGCTGTCAAAAGGTTAGGCAAAGATAAATAATATTTTAATTTGTTTAAAATTAAAAACAGCTGTTTGAGTAGATTTAATGATCCACTGTGTAATCTCTCACGCCTGATTACACGGGAAATTGGTTTCAGCCGTTACTGAAATGTGCTAGGAAATTTAAGCACTTTTCAATATAATAACGCAGTAAAAACAACATTTGTGAACAGTTTTCAGCTCAAATATTAGTGTTACATAAAATTTTATTGTTAGAATCAAATTTAACGATACAAAATGCTTTCCACACAATAATTTCAATATTCCCATATCAGTAGCATATATTGTTTTTACATCCATCCATTTCATAGCAAACAACATTAAGACAAATTATTTTACTGTGATACTGTATTTTCAATTGTAGATTGTGTATTATATTTTATTAACGTATTATAAAATACCATACAAGGGAGTTAATAAACTAAATGGTTGAACCATTCAATACGCCACACTTAAATATATTGAAAACTAAACTTATAAAGCGTGTTGAAGGCAGACCACGAATGCGTCGTTTGACAGTGTGCATTAGTCGAATTGGACTTGTATCCGGGAAAAGTTAGGCATCAGCCCGATGCATATGTATGTATATATATAAATAAATATATAAAATATACTAGCTGACCCAGCGAACTTGATTCCGCATCAAAAGTAATTTTTACAGCGTTTATAATTGAAGTGCTAAATCTCGAAAATTATCACTTTTGCGGATCAATATATATTATAAGTAGGTATAGAGTAGAACGGATTAATGGATAATGCCAAGCTTTGACGTCACGTACTGTCGGGTTGACGCTATTTCCGACCGTCAACAGCCATCTCCCACACTTCCGGTAGTTCGTGTCTGAAGTGAGTGAAGTTATCAAGCAGGCACTATTATAATCCTTAATGGATTAAATATTCATAAGGGTCTTTATCGTTAAGGCTGTATCTTCAGTTAAATCACTTATATTTCAATGCTCTAATACTTTAAATATTAATGTTTTTTTTAATACTTTTATGTAGTTGGTTTCGGTGGTTTAAGTTACGAACAACATTGGACAACTAAATGTTGTCCAATGTTGTTGGTAACTTAAAACTGACATAGATACATGTTTTCCCGTGGTGTATTATTAAAACTAAAGGTAGAGCCAAGCAGTTCGCTGCATGAATGGGTCGGCTCGACCGGTGAAATACCACGACCTCTCAGAAGACCGACGTAAAGTGGCTCATGCCGCGTTTCGTTCGGTGAGCGAGGTACCCGGAGGCCCACCCCCTTCCCCATCCTTTCCTATCCCCTATCCTTTACGCAACGCAACATTAACACTACATGTATTGCTGGTGTCCATGGGCGGCGTTGGTTGCTTACCATCAGGTGACACGCTTGCTCGGTAGCCCTCCTATCCCATAATCGTTGAACATATTCTTGTCCTATTTATTGGTTAATTGTGGTGAAATTTTGCTACGGAATGTCAAAGACATATGCCCGAATACTGAACCGTCACTCAAATATATAAGCGCAACTTAAGCGTTTAAGTAGCTGTCACGTTAGACAGAATACGTGAAATTTGAGCAGTAAGTAGCACTTTATTGATTATCAGATTTGCGTAGGGGTTGAGAATTCGGGCATTAGCCGCCCATCGCTATATGAATATACATATATACACCTGGATTTGAGGTGTGTTTTATAATGAGTTGTCTGCCTTCACACACGTAAATTTGTTCTCACATTCCTGGCATAATATTCGTCTAAAACAATTCTCAAATTAGGTCATAATTTATGTAGTAACGTGATTACTTGAGGTTACAATGTATCTCTTTGAAATATTATTCTCATGTAATCATCAAGAGATGAAAATGAAAATTTAAATTAGTTGAATCTGTAATCGGTCTCGGTGGCCCAGTGGTCGAGGACACGGCTTCTGATCCAGAGGTCCGGGTTCGATTCCTGACACTGACTCACACCAATAACTTTTCGAAATTGTTTTCGGAAGTTTCGGAAGGATCAGTACGCTTCTGAATCAAAAAGTCTCAGATTCAAATGGTGGCTTACACCAATGATTTGTCGGTTATTTTTCGAAATTATATGTGATAAACATCGATGACTTACATAACTTTGAATTAGCTGATGATTATTGGGTTCTGCCTCCATTGCCATTTGAAACGTAAAAAGTTAGTTGAGGCGCAACAATCGCTGCCCACACATTTTGGTAGAAAAGAGAGTGAAATTACAAAAAGGAGGTTTTTAATATTGTAACGTATTCATACATAATTTCATTGGTGTGAATTCGAACCCGCGACCTCTTGATTCAGAAGCGGAGTGCTCGACAACTGGACCACCGAGACTTTTTAGCTCAACATTAAAGCCACTGAACTGACAAATTCCAACAATATCTTTATTAATGAGCCTATTTCTAGTTTCAATTAACAATTCAAACTAATTTATTTATTGATGAAACAATAGTCGGGCCTCGTGGCGCATTGGTTAAACTACCGGCTGCAGCAATGAGGTCGGGGGTTCGATTCCCACCCGAGCACAAATATTTGTGACAAACATGAATATTTGTGTGGCGTCTGGGTGTTTTTCTATGTATTACAAGTATGTATTTACAAAAGAAAAGTATATGTGTATTAATATCCGTTATCTAGTATCAATAACACAAGCATTTAGTTGCTTAGCTTGGAACTAGAGGGCGCTGTGTGTATTGTGTTCAAGATATTATTATTAATAGTCTGTATACCAAATCATAAGCCCCGTCACTTATCCTCTGAGCAATAATATTTCAATGTAAGAAGATTATTGCCCCATATTGAATATACATCTATTTATATCTTTTTATTATCTTTTAAGACGCCAATTCTAATTTGTTATATGAATATTGACATCAAACTCTCGCACTTAACAATGATGGCACGTTGATCTGAATTTTCCTGAACTTTTTGAACGTTTTTCTTGAAAATAGAATAATGTCAATCTTACTTTCATGGAGTTTTTTTTTCATTACACCAACTGTCAAATTGACAATTCCAAGTGTTGACTTTGTGCATAATAAAACCTTATCTATTAGAATTGATTCTTAATTTTTTTTTATAATACGGCTGCGTTGACGTAACAGAGTAATAAAAATACTTAACTTGAATCATAAGTTGCCTCTATAACTTCGCTCTTTTAACATCTGAAGGCGTAAACAGTGATAATTATGCTTCGGTACTCGGAATACTTCTTGGATCATGTAAATAATAGGTGGGGTAACTTATTGCCATACATCGGAATTGTCAGTCATTATAAATAGCAGGGGTAGGCAAAGAGAATAGAGTATCATAAGGCAAAATTCTTACACCATCTCACTCGCTTCTTCAAATTTCATAACTCTTGGTACACAGGATTAACGGTTTTTAAGGCTTTTGACTGCCTTTGTGTTAGGGCACGTTCAATTTGAGCTTAGAAAGTGAGTCGTTGAGTCGTGATTGTCCTCGACTCTTACTTCCTTCCGCTTATTTATTTTATTTACTGGTTCATATCAACTGGTTTATCACATTTAATAATATCTTGGATACAATAAACACAGCACCCTCTAGTTTTAAGTTAAGCAACTTAATGCTTGTATGATGGAAACGAGATAACATATATTACTTTATGTATGCATATTTATATTTTTGGAAATACATACTTAAAATACATAAAAAAATACCCAGACGTCAAATATAAATTCATATTTGTCATATTTGTACTCAGTTGGGGGTCGAATCCGCCAGCCTCGATTCCGCAGTCGGTAGTTTCACCAATACACCGTGACGAAATTTGATATGTCATTGGATTCAATCTCGTAATATTTTATTCAGAAGCAGCTGAACCAATAAAAATATACAGAAGAATATTGATAGATATTTATATATTTTTTGACTAGTATTATTTATACATGGCCTATTAATAAAACTTCCAATTGTACGAGACACTTTTCAGGGACTGGGCATCGTAAGAGCTGTTGACACCGACTGGAGTCGAATTGAATTACCAATTGACTTACAATTTAACGTGTATCGATAGCGATAGAATAGTTCGGATAGAAAAAAATAATTTTATCCGTTTTAATCATAGATTTAGCATAGACTATAACATTATTCTCATAAATCTATGGTTTTAATAGATACTTTTTTGACATTTGCTTGTTTGACGAATACTTTTTTTAAGTCACTTGTTTTATCTATGTGGCAGAATATATTTCGTAGTTTATCTTAATAAATTCAATTATAGAATAATGTACTTTAATAACGCCGATTAATTCTGTTGTAAGTGTAGCTGTTCATGAGAATTCCTACTTATATCTGGTATAGTATAATAAGTCTTTTTTAATTAAGGAATAACATATTAAATTAAACATGGCATTTTGCCGGTCAAAATTAATTCCATAGTCATAATTAAATGGTTCTGACAGAGTTTCTAGTTTTTCACTGATTATTGTAACTAAGCGGATAAATAACAAGAATATTATTTTATCCAATTATTCGCTATAATTTGGAATATGCCAAGGAAATAATACTCGCATTAATCCTAATTTATTGTTCACTAATTAAGGTAAATCTGTGTAACTGTCTACTCTGATGAGCAAAATTGTAAGACAACATAACGTAAGATAACTTCACGCCTTTTGTTACCCGAAGGTATAGGCAGCGGCTGTTAAGCCTCGTCTCGCCGTTATGTTTACGTCCCAAATGAAATAGGTGGCCTGTTAGAATACATTTTATAATAATAGAGCCAAGCATTGGGCTGCAGGAATGGTGAGTACCGACCGGTGAAATGAGAGTTATACAGAAGACTGTCTGCTCCGTTTCTTACCATCATATCCTATCAAAAAGGTCGGAAAAGCAACTCACGCTATTCGATTGCAATCGCCGCTAGTTTCCATCTTCATCCAAAACAATAGAAGATTTCTATAAAACGTATAGCTTACTTCTTGTCCTAACATACATACATATATAAGCTCACGCCTGTATCCCATGGGGGTAGGCAGAGACTTTGGCTTTCGACAAGCTACGATCCTGACACACATCTTTGGCCTCATCCACAGTCACACATCTCGTCATGCATTCGCTACAGTTTCGGGTGCTACGCATTTTAACTTTTCTTGTCTTAAGTTTAATCATAATATGTTATACGTGAACATATGGAGACGAAGTCGCTGATGTCGTCTAATTATTAAATTACATTTTGAAACAATATTAACGAGCCCAGGAAAGAACTGAAGAAGAATATAAAACAATACTGTTTTTATTATATTACGATGGCAAACTAAATATATTGTTTGTAATATGAAAACGGAACCTAGGCTATTGGTTTAAAGTCTATTTTGGACTAATCCAGACAGGTATGCGAAGGTAAACTCGAATAAGTGACCCGGAAGCTTTTCATTTACGTCCTGTGAATATTTTATTAACACGTACGGAAGCCTCAATATTTCTATGGCTCGGAAAATATGTGACATTTTATTTTACGCAGCTCCCTCTCTCTCTCTTACTCTCGAGTGGAACTGATGTGGAAACATTTGGCAAGTGGGAGTGTAAACTTGCGTGTGTAGGGTTCCGTAAGTTCGCGTGTAATTATTTTATATTTAACGACTGAGCCTCCTCGATTACTCAAATACCACAAAAATCAACCTAAAGTGGCTCAAGTCGCGTCTCATTCGACGAGGGTGGTATCCAGAGACCCATCCTCTTTGTTTTGCAGAGCGGCCTACCACTGGGGCTTCTCGTTTGCCTCCTTGATTTTTGTTTGTTTTTCATAAAAAAGATGACTCTTTATATAATCTGCATCTTACATCTATATAAATGTCAAACATTATTTTAAAATTTAATATATTTATATTTCAGCACCCTTGCCGATCGAATGAAAAATAGCATCATAAGGGAGAAACGCTAAGTGAAGGATGATGTTGTGACCAAGGTGAAGAGATGTATGATGAGATGGTTTGGTAAAGTTGCAAGAATGGATGAAATGCGACTGAATAAAAGGGTATACTTTATTCACAAATCAGATAACTTTATATGAAATAGATAGTCTCGGTGGTCCAGTGGTCGAGCACACGGCTTCTGATCCAGAGGTCGCGCGTTCGAATCCTGACACTGGCTCACACCAATGACTTTTCGAAATTGTTTTCAGAAGTTAAGTGTGATAAATATCGATGACTGAAAACTTTGTGCCAGGTATGGCAATAGGTTCGCCCCCTTTTCTATTTGGGATGTAAACATAACGGCGGGACGAGGCTTAACAGCCGCTGCCTACACCTTCGGGTAACAAAGGCGTGAAGTTATGTTATGTTATGTTGTATGAAACATTGGCCGTGAAGATTTAAATTGCGCGTCAAATGGTTGTCTTAATTATTTCGTTATAGGTTTACACAATTTTATAACTTACCTGCACTGCAAAAAATATTTTATATAGACGTATATAAATATATATATATATTGAATATAGAAAATTTGTTGTGACAACAACAAATTTTGTATTACTCCTTTTGGGAGTAAGAGAGAGATTTAGAGAATTTATCAAGTAGTTTCATTCGCGAAACGGAACCCTAAAATGAATATGATTCTGTTGTTATTTATATTATCATATTGAAATTTGTCACGCATCAAGAATTTTGACTCGCAAATAATATTTATTCAAAAAATATTCTCGAAAGAGTTATTTTTTTGTAATTAATTTATTTTTACCAGAAAAGTGATCAGTATTTAGTTATATTCTGAAAATCTATCCCTTTGCTCTTATTTCACTAACTTTAAGAACGGACAAGAAAATTTCGTAACGATTTGATATCATCCTACTATTAAAGCGCAAACCTCATTAAAATCAGTGATATAAATAAAAAAAATGAAAAGGTACACACATACGAGTACCAATTAATACAAAAAAAACCCTTATTACAAATATTTGAAAATTTTAGAGTACGAGATCCCGCTGCAGAATTGGTGTGCTCATCGACTATTTGTTTAAAACCAAATTTTTATGTTTGTTTGTAACTAAGAGAATATATATTTAATAGGGTGCCTATCAAAATATGGCCGCCATTATTTTTAATTAAATTATTCTTAATTGATTTCTGGTATCACTGGATTACTAGTCTCGGTGGCGCAGTGGGTGAGCGCACGGCCTCTGATCCAGAGGTCCGGAGTTCGATTCCAGACACTGGCTCACACCAATGACTTTTCGAAATTGTTTTCGGAAGTTATGTGTGATAAATACCGATGACTGACAAACTTTGCGCCCGGTATGGCAATGGGTTCGCCACCTATTCCATTTGGGACGTAAACATAACGGCGAGACGAGGCTTAACAGCCGCTGCCTACACCTTCGGGTAACAAAAGGCGTGAAGTTATGTATGTTATGATTTCTGGTAAAAAATTTCGTTTATTTATTTTTTAAATAAAATAACGTCTACATTATCGCTACAAATATCAAAATCCTCGTTATTATCGGAAGCTTTGTTCGTGGATTCACTTAACACACTATTAACTTGCGTTGGAGTTTAGTCTCCCAGGAACAGTGTTGGTTTTAAAAAAACATCTAGTACCAATATTAACAAAGATTGTCCCCAACAATTTTTTCCTCGGAATCTGTAAATTTAAAAATAATAATATACTAATTTCATTTTGAAAAAAGGACATTAATCATTTTTTTAAACAAATAACTATTTAAAAAATGTATTAATTATATTTGTTAAATTGTTATTTTTTTGAAAAATGCAGTTATAAAAAAAAAAAAATTACAAGCAGCCTCATCAGACTTCATCTTTATCAGTTTTATTTTATGATAATGAATATAATAATTTTTAGATGTACAAATAAAATAAAAAGGTCAATATAAAATTTGGTTGTTTATTTATTATTACGAACTCCAAAACAGCGTTGAGAACACTAACATTCGACGCATGCGTAATGGCTTAAAAGCTTCGCACAGCTGACAATCGCTGTACTCGTCATTACGCGCTAACTCTGTTTCATTCTACTTTAAATATTTATTATTTTTAACAGCCAGTAGCTCTTATTTGCGGCCAGATTTAATTCAGCAACTATATATGATACTTAATAGAGAAAAAATTGTTTCAATTTGACATATAATTAATAAATATAGGTTATAAACGTATAAATCTATCGAAATCATACATGTTTACACCTGGCTGCAAAGAGGTGTGGCCAAGTGTGCAACGGCACCCGTGATTTTTTAGAATCTTTATATCAACTACCGTGATGTAGACGTTATTTTATTTAAAAAATAAATAAAAGAATTTTTTGGCCAAAAATCAATTAAGAATAATTTAATGGCGGCCAACTTTTGATAGGCAACCTAGTAAATATATATTCTCTTAATTATAAATAAACATACAAATTCGGTTTTAAACAAATAGTCGATGAGCACACCAATCCTGCAGCGGGATCTTAGACTACCTCCGGATGTAGTAAAAAGGCAACATTTATTAACTTGGAGTCCCTTGTAGGGTAGGCAGATGGAGCAGAGCGCATTAAGGCATTATTCTTACACACATTACTCACTGCTTGTACTACAATAACTCTTGTGATATACACTCACCGTTACACGGTTTTAAGGATCCTGACCTCACCTTCCGGAAGCATACAAAACAGTGTCCTCCATAGTCCTCCAGTGTCGGAATATTAGCGTGAGAGAGGTATCTGGAGGTCCGATCGCCTTTCCCCTCCTACTTCCTTAAAGGACGGCAACGCACCACGGTGTTCGTGGAAAGTGAGTAGTTGCTTACAATCAGGTGACCTACTTGCTCGTTTGCCCTTCATTCCCATAAAAAAAACACGTTCAATTTGGTTATGGAAATTGTGTCGTTGGCGTCCTAGTCTCCTACATCCTTACGTTATTGCACTATAAATCTGCTTAGTCAATCTAAGTCTCTACCAATGCTAATCAAATCCAAAACATAGTAGGCAGAAGTTCTATAAACCACAATTCTTACACGGCTCATTGTCTTTCTTGGTTTTCATAACTCTTGTCTTATATGATAATTTCAAAAGCTCTTAATAATCGGTATATTTGCTTTATCTACAATCATAATAGGAAATTAATTTCGTGAGTATAACAATATTAATTTAAGACGTTTATCTTGTACATCTGTAACGTCAATTATTCCATATTATCTCTAATCGTAATATCTTGTAATATGCGTGAAGCAAATATAAGTTATATCTAGAGATTTAATAACAATATGACTATTAATATTAAATTACACTATATAACTGTACAAGTTTTGTTAAATAATTCATTATAAGCCTTCTTAAATTTATGCGTATGTAATATCATGTAAAGTATCTTGCAGGATAGGCAGAATAAACATTTAAGTTTTAGAAAAAGGCAACCGATTACGCTAAAACATTTACAAAGTTAAAATTTATAGCCTGCTTTTTCTAGTATCCATTGCATATGATAATACAACATCGCACTTGAGATATAGATATTAGGTATTTGTGTTATATATACAAATAATAAGTTATTATGATATTACAGTACAATTAACATAACTTCACGCCATATCCCTTGAGTGGTGGGCAGAGAGAACAGAGCGTCACAAGGAACGATTCTTACACGCCTTACTCGCTTCTTTAACTCCTTTCATGCACGCGCGTCTATTTTTGATCTCCTTCCTCCAGAACATATTCTATTTGATCATGGAATGTGTGTCTTGGCCGTCCTCGACACCTACATCCATCCGCTTTTGCATTGTATATCTGCTTAGTCAGTCTTTCATTATCAATTTTTCTACATATCTGTATCATCGGAGCATGCAATTATTAATATACCTTATTAGAGTACAATTACACACACACACACACACATTCACTTACACACACTCAACTCAATGAGAGAGTTACATACATACAAGTTATGTATGTATGTAACTTTCTCATTGGTAATTTCAAGGTGAAAAAACGCCTGAAATGGTTTGATCGCCTTAAAAAATATGAATTATTCAATTAAATTTCAGTAGTTACAAAAATATTTTATGAATAATAAATAAAGAGCAAATTTTAGATGTTAGTAAATATTGAAAACGAAATTAAAAGCTTTTAGTAGAGCCCGTAGAATTGGGTATATATTACTTTTGTACTATTAATATTTATATTTGTATTATTAATATATCCGTTTGAATTTGAAATTTCTAAACCACAATAATTATTGAATAGTAGCTTATAGTGGCGAGTATTAAAATTTACTTTAACTAGTTTTAGCATAATTAAAAAAATGTTATATTATATGGTCGAGTAATCCGCTTCTGAATCAAGAAGCCGCGGGTACGAATCCTGGCTCATACCAATGATTTTTCGAAAATATTTGCCGAAGTTAACTAGATACTGGCGGTTCCCATGGACACCTGCTATACAGATAGATATTATGTTGCGTAGCTGGCATTAAATGAAGTGGGATGGGAAGGAAGAAAGAAGGAGGGTTAGCCTAAGGATACAGAAAAGTGACAAGTGCCACTTTACGTCGATATTGTGAGAGGTCGAGGTATTTCACCGATCGAGCCGACCCATACATGCAGTGAACTGTGTGGCTCTATCAGTATGAAAGTGTTAAAAAATTTGTGGCATGCCAATATTTTAATTATTTTTCACAGTGTGTATTGGTGATACAGAGCAACAAAACGTAATGATGCTCCAAACTCTATTCAATTACTCTATTAAAATGGATACAAATCATATTATTGAAATAAAGAAAAATATCTGTCTAAATTTTTTTTTATGTATGTATGCGGAGTTGCTAATGCATATATTGTACCAATAGTAGTAATTTTTAAGGAATATTATAAATATATCTACTTAATATAGTAAATACTTAAGAATTTAAGTAACGATTAATCAAATATAGAGACTTGAAAAAATCCAAACGCCGGCATCCCCCAAGGAACTGATGCCATAACGAATGGGCTGCAATTCGGAATATTTTCACAAGCAACATTATGAATTCGAAAAGTTTTCGTGTCTTTCAAGTTTTCCAATATATCACAGAGCACCTTCTGCCTGAGCTTTATTTAACGGTCTTAGTATTCAAATAAGTAAGGTTTATATACCTTACGTTTCTCTTTTAGAACTTTTGTCCGATATACATAAAAATAATGAATGGGAATTAATGCGAAACGTTTAGGTAAAAATTATTTACCCTGAGTAGCTAGACATTTTGGCCAGGTTGCACAGGCCGTGGTCATAATCACACTGGTGCAGCGCCGTCACGACATCAATAGGATAAATTTTTGTTCATCAACTCTCATCTCTTGGTGATGTTTCTTCGATGTACTGTGTGTTTCTTATGTGACACACTACACTTGTCGAGTCTCTATTCTGTACGCCTAACAGCAAAGTGCGTCTCCACACAACTGCGAACTTGTCGCTCGTATGATCGCTGGCTAACTGAGTTTTTTTATGGGATAGGAGAACAAATGAGCAGGCGTATCACCTGATGGTAAGCAACCAACGCCGCCCATGGACACCAGCAACACATATAGTGTTACTGTTGCGTTGCCGACCTTTAAGGGTTAGGGGATAGGGAAGGATGGGGAAAGGGGATGGGCCTCCGGGTACCTTTCTCATCGAACGAAACGCGACATGAGCCACTTTACGTCGATCTTATGAGAGGTCGTGGTATTTCATCGGTAGAGCCGGCCCATTCATGCAGCGAACTTCTTGGCTCTACCACTAAGTAATACTAGTTCGGTACCTATATACCTGTATACTTATCATAGCGTACTACCAATACTACTATTATAATGAGTAGTGAAAGCAAAAAAAGTCACGAATACTCTAAAGATGGCGTCACTGTGTTCAATCTCCAACACGCACACACACACATACACACACACACATACACACACACACACACATATATATATATATATATACTAGCTGACCCAGAAAACGTTGTCTTGCCAATAATATATTGTCTTATATCAACAAATAAAAAACAGGAGTTGGTTGTAAAAAGGAGGTTTTAATATATAAAATGAAAAATAATACCATTAACAAATAATGATATTTAACTCTCATAAAACTAATTATTAAACCAATTTATAACGATTAATTCTTGACTAAAGAATTGAAATGATCGCATTTACAATTATGTATTAAATAACATATAAATCCATGATATTATTTACTTCAAGTTAAATATCGAATTCATTTTCATTTAATAAAATGTATTGTCGCAAATTGAAGGGTTGAAAATCTATAGGATCTAGGTGCCAAATTTAGTATTTAGAGATATAACAAAAACAAACGTTATAAAACAAATCAATTAATGAAATAATTATTTATTTTTAGTTAAATGAGTTAACCACATATGTTTTAACTATAAGGAGTTATAAAAATCTTTAAAAATTTAGAATCTAAAGAAATAATACAAAACAAACATTCACTTAACTAGAACGTATTAAGTATCTTAAGAGGCAATAGTGAAAATGGATTAAGTGCCTTTATTGAAGATATAAAAAAGTTCCTACGCTTCTGTTTGATTAATCAGCTGTTCACAGAAAGCTTTATTTCCGGTGGGTATATATGGTAGCATATCCTTTAAATATTTCAACTTTTCTTTTGAAATATTACTGCGAGCTTCTAACGCCGGTAAAGTGTAATTTTTTAACTGATTTGGAGACTTGCCCTTTTTAAAAATGTTCACGCCATCCCACGGTATAGAGTTATTGTGAGATTCCCTTAAATCTACAGGAGGTAATTTGTTCTTTTCTATGCGGATCCATGAAACAGTAGATATTTTTAACTTTGCAGTGTTCAAGAAATCCGCTGAAGCCTTATTAAAGTCTTTGAAATCATGTATGTTCACCACATGAAATGGATTTTTGTGGCAT